>JACWNB010000002.1:4800000-6000000 GCA_016165855.1 Pseudocercospora ulei | reverse complement strand
TGTCTAGCTGCTTATAGGCTGTCTTCTTTCGGAATAGGTCTCCGAAGCGTTGATCTAGTGCTTTGATCGCTTCCTCGGCGGTTACCTCTTCTAGGTCCGCTACTAGCGAAAAAGCTTCTCCTTCCAATCGCGATTCTAGGTAGGCCAATCTGTCTCCGGCACTGTTTCCGGCATAGTCTCGGTCTATCTTGTTCTTTATCTTCTTCTTAAACGCTTCCTAGTCTTCGGGGTCTCCGCCTCTAAACGCTGGTAGGTCCGGCAGTAATGTTATTAAGGTGCTACCTTGACTGTAGGCCGCCAGTAAGGCGATCTCTACTGGTTCTTCTCGATGCGGTAGCGGCGACGTCGTTCTCTCTATCTTAGCTAGCTAAGTCTTTATTTCCTTTAGTTGTGCCAGTCGGTTCGCTGCTTAGTTTTCTAGCACATCTATAATAGTCTCGGCCGATTCCTTCTCGGCTCTTACTGTCTTAATTTCCTCTCTTAATCTCCTGTTCTCTTCCGTGTTTCTATAAAACTTCTTCTCGATAAAGGTAATAATGTCGAACACCTTCTTAGCTCTATTCTCTGCCAGATGCTCTTCTATTTCTTCCGGCGTGCTTGTATACAACTCGGCATAACTCTCTATGCCCCTCTTCGCTTTATTTATCTCTTCTTCTGTAAGGCCCTTAGTGGCTATTCCTTTATTAAGGATGCTAATATGCCTATCCCTCGGTCTATCGTTCTTTCTCTTTCCGCTGCGGCCTGTAACGCTGCCCTCTACCGTCGAGAAGCTCTCTATAGCTATCTTACAGTGCTGGTGTTTGGTTTGGTTTGTGCGCGTACGTTATTCAGGGGTCCGGATAGTTTAACGGTCCCTTTCGCGCAGCGCAGTGTTGGTGTAGGGGGGTAAGTTCGAGATATAATAATCCGGGCACGCAGATATGATTGAATACGGCCTTTTTGATAACTATATCTCGAACTGAGGAGGGAAAGGAATCTATGTAGTGGTGGGCGAGAGCTTTAGGGGTGGCGTGCCAAGGCCCGGCTCGGTCCGGAAGGGCCGAGCCGAAATTCCAAGGGTCCACCCTATTACTTAGTCCCACCCCTTTCTGCCGCCGCAACAGTTAGCACCTTCTCGATATAGTCTGTATGCTGTTCTCTCGTTCCTTCGGTGTAGATAAGGATGTTGTCTAAGTAAATAGACACGAACCGCTCTAGCATGTCCACAAAGGTGTAGTTTATAAAACGCTACTATACTGCCGGCGCGTTAGTAAGGCCGAAGGGCATAACCAACTATTTAAAGTTGCCTATGCGCGTATCGAACGTTGTAAGATCTTCTGTCCGCCCTTCTTCGTTCCTTAGTTAGTAGAAAGCTTAGCGAATATCCAACTTGCTAAACTACCTAGCCTTCGCTACCCTCTGTATAGTCTTATCGATTAGCGGCAGCGGATATACGTCTCTCTTAGTAACCTCGTTAAGGCCTCGGTAATCTACGCATAGTCGGAGACTACGTCCGGGTTTCCTTACGAAAAGCATTAGTAACGTATATTCTGTAGAGCTTGGCGTAATAAACATCTTCGCTAGGTTTTCTCAGACAAACACCTCTACTTGGTCCAGCTCGGCCGGCGATAAGCGTCTTAGGGGTTCGGTTCTCGGCAACGCGGCCCCTTCTTTTAACCAGATCTTGTTGTTATATTCCGGTCGGTAGGGCGGAAGGAGGTTGGAGTCAGCCTTCGAGAATACGTTAGCGTAGCTGTAGAGTTCTTTTGGTAATACCTCTATTAGATCTACTTCTTCTTCCGCTATTATCTTCTAGTAGTCTTCGATGTCCTTTATTAAGATAGCGTAAATCTTATTGTCTAGCGACCTCGCTAGGGTCGTTAAAGCCTCCGAGCTTATTATTCTAATCGTGTCTTAAGGGTCGGAACGATCTATCGGAACCGCTTCGATAGTCGTAGCGTTCGATTTCGCGGCGACGGCGGTAACCGATTCGGCGGCGACTCTACTCTGCTGGTTTTTGAACCCTAGCGTGCCTTTACCTATATCGATAACGGCTTTCTAGTTCTTTATCTATTTCTGCCCTATAATAATGTCAAACCTTCTGATATCTATAATTCGGAACGTCGCCTCCGTAGTGCGGCCAGCCAGTGTAGTCCTTAGTGGCACATAGTGCGTAACACTTTCAGTGTCTTGTCCGTTGTATGCCGAAATCCGCGTCGGCGACGCTAATTCTGTTGCGGTAGCAGAAAGGGGTAGGACTAAGTAATAGGGTAGACCCTTGGAATTTCGGCTCGGCCCTCCTAGACCGAGCCGGGCCTTGGCACACTACCCCTAAAGCTCGTACCTACCACTAAATAGATTCCTTTCCCTTCTTAGTTCGAGATATAGTTATTAAAAAGGCCGTATTAAATTATATCTGCGTGCCCGGATTATTATATCTCGAACTCACTCACTACACTAACTCTGCGCTGCGCGAAAGGGACCGTTGAACTATCCGGACACCCAAATAACGCACGCGCACCAAAAATACTAAACACTAAACACTAGCACTGTAAGACAGCTATAGAGAGCTTCTTAACGGTAGAGAGCGGCGTTATAGGCCGAAGCCGAAGCCGAAGCAGAAGCAGAAGAGAAAAGACTGACAGAGCGAGTAGGCGCTCTAGTGTTATTAATAATAAGTTCATTATTAGAGGTTTTACAGCGGAAGAGACTGCAGAGATTAAGGAACGAATAACCGAATACAAGAAGATCCACGACTGTACACTCGAGGAACTTAAAGATTACGTAAACGAGAACGAAGTAGGGAAGGTCTACGACGGTATAGACCTTATTAAGAAGCTGTTTACAGCACCCTAGACGAGAACAGGCAGTTACGAGAGGAAAACGAAGCAGTAAGGGCTAAAAAGGAATCGGCAGAGACTATTATCGACATGTTAGAAAACTAAGCGGCGAATCGGCTAGCGCAACTGAAGGCGATAAAGGCTCAGTTAGCTAAAATGGACGTAGCAGCGATGTCGTCGGCGCCGCTACAGCATCGAGAAGAACAAGCAGAGACCGCCTTACCGGCAGCCTACAGTTAAGGCGGCACCTTAATAACGTTACTACCGGATCTACCGGCGTTTAGAGGCAGAGACCCTAAAGACTGGGAGGCATTTAAGAAGAAGATAAAGAACAAGATAGACTGCGACTATGCCGGAAACAGTAAATAGGACAGGCTAGCATACCTGGAATCGCGACTAGAGGGTAAAGCTTTTTCGTTAGTAGCGGACCTAGAAGAGGTAACTGCTAAAGAAGCGATTAAAGCGCTAGACCAACGCTTCGGAGACCCCTTCCGAAAGAAGACAGCCTGTAAGCAACTGGATAAGATTAACCAGAACCGGCAGACGTTTAAAGAATTTTACAGACTGTTTAGAAAATATGCTATTAGAGCCAGGGTGTTAGAAGATAAGCAGCTCTACCTATTAAGGCAGAAGCTGAACCCTAAACTAGCCGTAGCTATAGCGTCGGTAGAAGACGAAGAACTTGAAAGCTTTGTGCACCGAGCGAGAGTTACCGCTAGAAACCTAAGCGCTTACGCGAAGTCGCGCGAATCGAACCAGAAGCTGTCGATAACGCAGACAACGAGACCTCCTGCACCTTTCAGAAGAGCACCTTAGCAGCCGTCGTATTCGCCGCGTTCGTCGTTCGTCCCTACCTGCTACGCGTATAGAAATTCTAGCTATATCGCTACGAGATGCTAAGCATCGGATAAGCAGAAGCAGGAGTATCGTGTTACGAAGCAGCCGCAGCCGCCGAGAAAGACTATACAAGCTATAGAGCCGGCTCCGAACGACACCGACAGTGTAGACAGTAGAGTGCTACTGCGAATCCTAGGAAAAGACTAGCTGGACGGATAGGCCCCCTATCCAGTAAGGACAATAGGGCACCGAGAAGAACTACGTCGCTAGAAGAAGGAAGTATTAACAGCTGCAGCGATCCGCTCTTAGCGACGGTAGAAGTAAATACGGAAACAGCTATTATCCTTCTAATTACTGTCTACCCCCTCGATAGCTTAAGTAGACTACTTTAGCTAAGAGCTTTTATTAACACAGGAGCCCTTATCTGCGCGGCGATCCACTATCGATTGGTTCAGAAGCTAATAAACGGGTATAGTTACCTAGTGGAACTAGCGTCGCCGATACGCATTTCGGCATACAACGGACAAGGCACCGAGAGTGTTACGCACTACGTGCTATTAAAGACTACGCTAGCTGGCCGCACTACAGAGGCTACGTTCCGAATTATAGACATCGGACGGTTCGATATTATTATAGGGCAGAAATGGATAAAGAACCAGAAAGCTGTTATCGACGTAGGCGAAGGTATGCTAGGGTTCAAAGACTAGTAGAGTGGAGTCGCCGCCAAATCGGCCACCGTCGTTGCCGAGGAACCGAACGTTACGACTACTGAACCGGTTCCGAGGGACCGGTCCGACCCTCTAAACACGATCGGAATAATAAGCTCAGAAGCTTTAACGACCCTAGCGAGGTCGCTAGACAATAAGATTTACGCTATCTTAATAAAGGACATCAAAGACTACCGAAAGATAATAGCGGAAGAAGAAGTAGACCCGTTAGAGGTGTTACTAAAAGAACTCTATAGTTACACTAACGTGTTCTCGAAGGCTGACTCCAATCTCCTGCCGCTCTACCGACCGGAATATAACAACAAGATCCGGTTAAAAGAAGGAGCCGCGTTGCCGAGAACCGAGCCCCTAAGACGATTGTCGCCAGCCGAGCTAGACTAGGTAGAAGTGTTTGTTCGAGAGAACCTAGCGAAGAAGTTTATTAAGCTAAGCTTAGCTAAATATACGTTACCGATTCTTTTCGTAAGGAAGCCTAGAGGTGGCCTCCGACTGTACGTAGACTACCGAGGCCTTAATAAGGTTACTAAGAGAGACGTGTATCCGCTGCCTCTAATCGATAAGAATATACAGAGGGTAGCGAAGGCTAAGTAGTTTAGCAAGTTAGATATTCGCTAAGCTTTCTATCGACTAAGAAACGAAGAAGGACAAACCAAAGATCTTACGACGTTCGCTATGCATATAGGCAATTTCAAGTAGTTGGTAATGCCTTTCGGACTTACCAACGCGCCGGCAGTATAGCAACGCTTTATAAACTACACCTTTATAGACATGCTGGAACAGTTCGTGTCTATCTACTTAGACGACATCCTTATTTACACCGAAGGAACGAAAGAGCAATACACGGACTACATCGAGAAAGTGTTAACTAGGCTCTGCGAGGTTAGCTTAAACGTAGACACGAATAAGAGCGAGTTTTACTAGACCGAAGTCAAATATCTCGGTCTTATAGTCGGAAGAGAAGGAATTCGGATAGACCTATCGAAAGTCGCTGTAGTCGCGGAATGGAAGCAGCCGAGATCCGGAAACACTACACAAATTAGAGCGTTTCTCAGATTCTGTAGCTACTATCGACAGTTTATTAAGGACTTTAGCAAGATAGCGAGACCCCTAAACAAAGCGCTAAAGAAAGAGGCCGCTGGCCTATAGAATAAGAGGTGTACAGAAGCCTTTAACCGGCTAAAGGAGGCAGTGGCCTTAGCGCTAGTGCTGGCACACTTCCGACCGGAAAAGACGATCTACATAGAAACGGACGCTTCCGACACAGTAACAGCAGGGGTCCTTTCTTAATATAGCGACAACGAAACTCTCTATCCGGTGGCTTTCTTTAGCAAGTCTATAAACGAGGCTAAGCGGAACTACGCTATTTATAATAAAGAGCTGTTGGCTATTATTCAGGCTTTCGAAGAGTGGAAACTGGAGCTTATAGCAGGAAAAAGCACAGTCTAGGTCCTTACAGATTACCAATTACTTACCTACTTTATAAAGATGCAGAAGCTATTACGGCGCCAAGCTCAGTAGGCCGCCTACTTGTCCGGATTCGACTTTAAGATTACTTACCGACCTGGAGCTTAGAATAGAAAGGCTAATGCACTAACGAGAAGAGAAGGAAAGACCAGCCGCTCGAAAGAAGACCCGAAAATGTTCCAGAAGGTGTTAACAGAAAGGATAGTAGACGCCGAGGTGCTAAAAGAGGTAGGGGTCTGCGCAGTAGAGCAGGCGACCGAGGAAGAGACGCTCTACAAAAAAGTGGAGCGGCTTAACCAGCAAAAGAAGCTTAGCAGAACGGGCTTAGGGAAGCTAATAGTTCTGGAAGAACTAATTGCAGAGGTCGTCCAGCTAGTCTATAGTTCTAAGGATGTCGGCTACGTAGGCTCGAAGAAGACGATAGAAGCAGTAAGGACGACCTACTAGTTCCCGCGAATCTTCGAACGGATCTACCGGTTTATTACTAACTGCTACGTCTGTCGAGCAGCGAAGCTACGTTACGGCCTTCCGGCCGGTCTGTTGAAGCTACTTCCGATCCCCGAGAAACCGTAGCAGCACATTACGATAGATTTCGTAACCGGCCTGCCGGATTCTGATAGATATAATGCTACGCTTAACGTAGTGGATCGACTAAGCAAGGAGCGCTACTTCATCCCCTACAGAGCTAAGAATAAAGGAACTACTGCAGAAGAAACGGCAAGAATGCTGATCCAGCACGTATAGAAGCACTATAGCCTGCCGGACACTATTACTACGGATAGGGGTCCTTAATTTACCACTAATATATAGAAAGCTATTAACCGAGCTTTCGGAATTCGTAGAAAGCTCAGCACGGCTGCTTACCCTTAAACCGACAGTCAGTCTAAAGTAGCTAACCGAGAGATAGAGAAATATCTACGAATCTTCTGCAGTTATTATCAAGCAGAGTAGGTTAAGGTGTTGCCGATAGCCGAATTCTGCGCCAATTTAGCACGATTAGAAGCTACCTTACTAGCACTGTTCGAGATAACCTACGGCTGTCTTACAGGATAAGCTTTTAACCGCCGAACAAACCCAGCTCTTTAGAACCCTCTACCGCTACCTCGTCGAAGAGAGTCGCCGCCGCTACGGCAGAAGCTCTCCGATCTTAGATTGAAGAAGCGATCCGCGTAGCAAAGGAGGCGATGGAATCGGCTTAGAAGAAGATAGTAACTCGAGCTAATAGAAAGCGGTTACTAATAGAATTCAAAGAAGGCTAAAAGGTATAGCTTAATATACGAAACCTAAGGCTAAGAGGCAACGCCAAGCTTAACCCCCGCTACGTAAGTCCGTTTAAGATAGTGGAAAAGAGATTGCCGGTAACCTATCGGCTCCAGCTGCCTAAGGCGTTCTAGATCTATAATGTTTTCCATCCGGATCTACTAAGCCTAGACCCTAAGAACGGACTGCCGGAACAAGGCTTCGATAAACCCCCACTAATCGAGATAGACAGAGAAGAAGAAGAGTAGGAGGTAGAGGATGTAGTAGACATAAGAAAGATAAGAGGGTCCGTCGAAGCAAGGATCTCGTAGAAAGGATAGCCGGAAGACTATAAATAGTATCCGGTCGAGAACCTCCAGAATTTAGCGGAGCTGCTAAGAGAGTTTTATGTCCGAAACCTGAAGAAGCCGAAGCCCGAGTAGCTCCGAAGCTGATTATTCCGGAAGAAGAAGAAAACCTGCGTCCGCTCTATTGGCGCAGAAGCCGATAGAAACGATTAAGGAATCCGCCGGCCGGTGTCTTAGGCTCTACTGCCACTACCGCTGGCCAGGACCGGCGGATAGAGGCGGTAAGGCCGAGGACGGTGCCACCGCGTCGGCGCGCTTAGTAACGGTCTTTGCTCTCTGTTACCGCTATCCGCCGACTCGGCCGGAAGAATAGTAACGACGAAGAACGAAGCCGACGCCATTAAAGCAGCCTCGCAGTAGCGCTAAAGGCCTTGGTAGAGAAAGAAAAAGAAGAAGAAACGGCGTAGCGGACGGATCTATATAGACCTCTACGGCGGAGCACAGACCGGTTACGCTGTAGCTTAGGTAACCGCCAGATCCGATCAGATAGCTCTTCCGATCAGATAGACGCTAAGTGAAGACGTCAGATAGCGACAATGTAAGAAGAAAGAAGATAAATAAAGGGGATAGTTTCGAAATAGAAGAAAGCGAAGAGAGGACAACGGAATCAAAAAAAAAAGAGACAGATAGATAAGTAAGCAGTCGAGATCAACCGCTAGTAAGGGAGGGGGGTAGTGTTGCGGCGGCAGAAAGGGGTGGGACTAAGTAATAGGGTGGACCCTTAGAATTTCAGCTCAGCCCTTCCGGACTAAGCCGGGCCTTGGCACACTACCCCTAAAGCTCTTACCTACCACTACATAGATTCCTTTCCCTCCTTAGTTCGAGATATAGTTATCAAAAAGGCTGTATTGAATTATATCTGCGTGCCCGGATCACTACCCTCTGTACAGAGTTACCGACACGACCCTACTCCTATACAGAGGGAGAATCCTATAGCCCTATACAGAGGGGAATTGTCGCCCCTCTAAACGGAGGGAAAACTCTGCACTACTATACAGAGGGAAACTCCCGATCCTCTGTACAGAGTGTAAACCTTGCATCCCTATACAGAGGGAAATTGCTAGCTTAGCTTCGTAGGTACAAGTTGTATAGCAGCAGACGACGAAGGAACTGCCTATTAGTTCCTTTATATAGATACCTAACCTTAAGTTTCTAAACTAAGATTCTTAAGCCCTTACACTTAGTCCTACCCCTTTCTGCTGCTGCAACACTATTATAGACAAAAGGGCTAGAGGCGAGACTCCTATATAGTATTTAAGAGATGCTTACACTGTCGTCGCTAGCTAGAGTCGCAGCTGCTCTATGCCTAATAGGTATGTCGTAGGTCTAAGAGGGGCGAGGAGTGTCGCTATAAACCAGGATTTAGATTAGTAGAGTTTTCTTCCTTAAGAGGTAATCGAGACAGCGTTGCGTAAGCTTAAGGTACCTCTCTGCCTTAAGTAGGCTAATCTCTGTCTAAAGGCGCTTCTCCTCGTCCTCTGCAGCTCGCGTATGCCCTGTAGTGTCGTCGGCCTCTATAGAGGGGTAAACATCTACTACGTTTACCTCTATAGAGAGGTAAACATCTATTAAGTTTACCTCCTATACGCTGCTTACAGCAGTTCCGCTCTCCTCTTAGGTTGCTATTAGTGTCTATAGGCCGCTACCCTTAGGTAGACTTATTAGAACTGTTATAGGGTTGGGTTTATAGCAGCGTATAGCTAATACTAAGCACTAGGATTACGTTTAAACTAATAAGTGCCCTTTAATAATTCTCTTCTGTGTACCTTTTATATGCGCTAGAGCAGCGCAAGCCGTCCTTAGCAACAGGGCATTCCTTAGTCCTGCAGTCGTACCGCTAGAGCACCTCCGTGCTCCTGCCAGACTTCCCTCCAGCTATTCCATAACAGCTAGCTGCCAAGCTTCTCTACAAACTCTCTCCCTCTGGCTTGTAGACCAACCCCGCTTCTCCTACTCTTGCATCTGTTGACCGTGACAGGCAGATAGGGCACGAAGCAGTCTGTCTTCTTGATTAGACGATTGACTGCCTTATTGTGAAGACATTGCGTGTTGATTGACAAGTTGATAGTACTCGGAAAATTCTGCTATGGATATGGTGCTGCCAAGCCAATGGTCATATACGTTGCTTTATGTGAGCAGTGCTCTCCGTCCATTCAGCCGTCCCCCTCGCACGCGACGTCACGTGGTGCGACGTGGTTCGCAATCTCCAAGTCCGGGGGCGGAAGGGGTCGGTTACGATTGGACCAATCGGCTCACGGCAAGCATTCTTGACAGAATGGGCTGATGGTGCATCGTTCGTGTCGACCGTGTTGCTGACGTGGCACATGGCACGCTTGGTCGGTGCCTCAGGCAGGCTGCGTAGATGGTGGCTGAGACCGCGGTGAGCTGAGATGGTGCCTGAGGCGGTGGTGAGCTGCAGCCGTTGGACTCTCACACTACGTGGGTGGTGGGATCGGTCGAGGCGG
Organism: Pseudocercospora ulei; assembly: GCA_016165855.1. Classification (NCBI taxonomy): domain Eukaryota; kingdom Fungi; phylum Ascomycota; class Dothideomycetes; order Mycosphaerellales; family Mycosphaerellaceae; genus Pseudocercospora; species Pseudocercospora ulei. The sequence goes on along the minus strand of JACWNB010000002.1, from coordinate 5,990,080 downwards.
TGCTGGAAAGCGTGGCAGCTATTCCTCGAGTCGAACGGGGGGTCTTCCCTCCTATGTGGCGGGGATCTTCCCTCCGATGTGACGCGCAGCATGGCATGGCGTCGCTCTCGAGGGCTTGTGCCCGCGCAACTCAAGAGGCCTCCCCGAGAGCAGCGGTGGCGAGTGCTGCGCGCATGCTGCTGTTCCGACATTCTGCTTTCTGGCGCAGCGAGGCTTTGCCTTCACGGCGCTCCCTCCTCACGCCTCTTGGCAGCTTCCTTCCTCCGCATCAAGATCTCGCAGTCTTTCAATCGCTCCTCCCACTCCGTCCACCGCTCTCCCATCTGCAGCACGCCGTTCTCGTAGTACCGCTCCACCACCCGGGCGCTTCGTGCTCTCAGCTCAGCAAGCTCTCGGGCTTGCTCGGCCTGTTTGATCTCCAGTTGTTCGATCCGCGGCTGCATTGTGACGAGTTTGGCCAGCGGTCCAGACTCCGGGATGCTGCTGTTGTCGTTGAGCGCGGATAGCTGTGCCGAGGTGTTCTTGTACAGGGCCTCGTGCGCGAGCACCAGTTGCGCCAGCGATGCGGGGGGAAGACTGCTGGGTGCGGTGTGGGAGCCGGTCGGGTGGAACAGATCGGGATGGTGCTTGTGCAGCTGCAGAACATCGGACACGGCGGGTGAGCGGGCGGCGAGCGCCTTCATTGTGCGTTCCAGCTGGCGCAGACGCGCGCTGGCCGCACCACCGCCCGGCGGTTCCTCGTGGCTGCTGCTCGCGGCCGCATCCCCGTGGACGGCGTATTCGATGCGGCGCAGCCTCCCCGCCAGCATCGACAGCGTCTGGGCTGGAGTGTGGGCGGGAGTGTGGGCGGGAGGCTGCGCTGGAGTCTGCGCTGGAGGCTGCGCTGGAGTCTGCGCTGGAGTCTGCGCTGCGGCGTGGGACGAGCCCATCGCGTCCATGTTACACCTCCCAAGCCTGGCGTCAGAGAGCCGGGACGTCTGGCTTCCGCCAGGGTCCAGGCGCGATGGACAGCTATTCTGACTGCGGGCAAGGGCCGATCTTCTCTCTTGCACCAACCCACCCACACCAACATCTGCCACACCTGTCGAGATAGACGCCGCCACACCTGCCACACCAGGCGGCGCAGATCGGCCGCCACCGCGATCGCACACAAACCCCCGGAGGAGCGCTGCTGTGCTCGGCCACGCATCGGGCGTCCAATGCGATAACGTGCCCGCTGCCCTTGGCCGCCCCGCAGGAGCTCCGCCCCCCCTTGGCCGCCCACAGGAGTTCCGCCCTCCCGCGCTCCCCCGCCGGCCTTGCCCGCCATGGCCTCTTCCTACGCCGCCATCGGCTCCGCGCCGAGCGAACACGGCAGCGACAGCGACTCCCGGTCGAGCGGCAGCCGGTCGTGGCGCGCGCGGCACCCGAAGCAAAATGGCCCGGGCGGGTCCGCGTCGTGGCTGTCGTCCGTCATCAACCTGGTCAACACCATCGTCGGCGCCGGCGTGCTCGCCATGCCCCACGCCATGTCCAACATGGGCGTCGCGCTGGGCACCGCCGTCATCCTGTGGGCCGGTCTGACCAGCGGCTTTGGCCTGTACCTCCAGACCCGCTGTGCACGCTACTTGGACCGCGGCGGCTCTTCCTTCTTCGCCCTCAGCCAGATCACCTATCCGGGCGCGGCCGTCGTCTTCGATGCCGCCATCACGCTCAAATGCTTTGGCGTCGCCGTTTCCTACCTCATCATCATCGGAGACCTGATGCCTGGCGTGGTGCGTGGCTTTGCCCCCGCCATCGATCAAGCGAGCGCCCTGTACTTGGTTGACCGGCAGTTTTGGGTGACGGCGTTCATGTAGGGTCTGCTTCGCACCACACACGAGAGCGCAGGGCGCTGACGTGAGGCGACAGGATTATTGTCATACCGCTTTCTTTCCTCCGCCGCTTGGACAGCTTGAAGTACACCTCGTTCGTCGCCCTGGTCTCCATCACATATCTGGTCATCCTTGTAGTCTACCATTTCTTCGTCGGAGATGCAGGCGCCGCCAGAGGTCCCGCTCATTGGGTTGCCTGGCAAGGTCTTGGACCAACCCTCTCGAGCTTTCCCGTCATCGTCTTCGCGTACACATGTCATCAGAATGTGAGTCGACCTCCGGCGGATCTTTGCCCCGCCATACTAACATGACTACCGATGTTCTCCATCTTGAACGAGATCAAGGATGCAAGCCCGGCGCGGACCACTTCGGTCGTGACCGCATCCATCGGCAGTGCGGCCATGACCTACGTTCTGGTGGCCATCACCGGCTACTTGACCTTCGGCGACAACGTCATCAGCAACATCGTGGCCCAGTACGTGCCGAACGTCTTTGCGACCATCGGGCGTGCCGCCATCGTCATCCTGGTCATGTTCAGCTATCCACTGCAAGTCCATCCGTGCCGAGCCTCTCTCGACGCCGTCCTCAAGTGGAGATCCGTCGCCCGGCGCACCCGAGACTTTTCGCCCGCGGCATCGTCGCCCGGAAGCCCCTCGCGCAGCTCGCTGCTGGGTGCCGGCAAGGCGACTCCCCCTCCCATGGCACGCTCCCCACCCCCCCCGGAGATGGGCGAGGTCCGCTTCGCCGTCCTGACCACCTTCATCATCATCATGTCCTACTTCGTCGCCATGACGGTGAGCAGTCTCGACAAGGTCCTCGCCTACGTCGGATCCACGGGCAGCACCGCCATCTCCTTCATCCTGCCCGGCCTGTTCTACTACAAGATCAGCTCGCCCGACTCGCCACACCACCAGCGGCTGCTCAAGGACGAGGAAGACGAGGAGCAAGGGGGCGGCCACAACGGCCGCCAACCCCGCAGCCATCGCCTCCGGAAATGGAGTCTGGCCATTGCCGTTTACGGCATGTGCGTCATGGTCGTCTGTCTGGTCACGAATACCATCGACATCGCCCACGGGCGATAAGTTGTACTACATCTCTATCTCTATATACTTATACATCGCACGCCGCACACACCATGTGCCCGAATGAGGCTGGCTTGTCTCCCGGCGCGGGCGGAACTCCCATGGCGACGCCCCCGCTTCTTCCTCCCGGCCCGACCACAGCACGCACCCCTGCGCCGTGTCACGCGCAGACGGCCAGGAGGCACGCAGCGGCGCCGGGTGTGAAGGCGGGTGTGGTGCGGCGGGGGAGCTGTCATTCCGCTCGATTCTGTGTGGCCGAAGGCCGCGAGACGCGAAGAGCGCGGTTCGGGGGTCGGGGGGTTGAGCCGTCGGCGTTCGTCGACAACAGAAAGGCCGCACGGCACGGCACGGCGCGGGTGCGGTATTGGTGTGGCGCGAACGGCGCTCTCCGGGCGGCGGCGGGGGGACTTGAGGGGGGAAGAGAAATCTTGTTCGTGCCGCGAACGCGACGCGAACTTCCATCAGGCGTCAGGTGTGTGTGTGTCATCAGTCATCAGGTCATCATCATCATCATCATCATCATCATATCATCTCATCGCATTCTTCCTTGCTGCGCGCCTACCCGGCCGCCTGGTTCCGAAACACGGCGACCGTCTGCACAAAGCCGTCCTGGTTGTCGTCGGCGGCCGCCACGTCCCGCGCGTCCACGCGGATGGGCCAACGCGTGCCGACGGTGTTGAGGTTGTACACGCTGACGCGGCTGTTGGCGCCTTCGACGGACAGGATGCGCGCCTGGCAGGCGTGGGCGGCGGCGGGCGCGGAGCAGTCGGTGGAGTAATTGTCGAAAAACGAATACAGGCCGGCGCCGTAGACGGCGATGTCGAGGGAATCGGCGATGCGGAGGCCCCAGCCGTCGGCCGCGGGCACGGACTGGCCGTGGTCGGCGACGGCGAGCGAGGTCCAGCCGGGATCGAAGTAGGTGGCGTTGAAGGGGAAGGGGATTCGCGCGGTGGGGTTGGCTTGGTAGTACGCCGTTTCCGTCTGGATCTGGCCCGCGTAGACGGCGCGGGCGTTGGCGAACTGGTATTGGTACCGCGAGTGGCTGTGAACACGACGGCGAGTCAGTGCTGAGCCCGAACGTTCTTCGCGGCGACGGAACGTGCATCGTGTCACTTACTGCTCAACCCCCGTCCCCACCATCCACACGGGACCCGGGGATTCATCGAGGAGACCGCGGCCGGCGTAGATGGTGATTTGCGTGAGGGCGGCGTCTTCGACGTCGTGGTCTGCGACCCAGAGCCACACGTTTTCGAGATAGAGGCCGGACGATTGCTTGGTGAGGTGCATGGTCAGGAAACCGGAGGTGCAGTTTTGGTTGAGGTTGCTGGACGTGATGACTGTGCTTGGAGCTTTGGGGCAGTTCGGAAGCATGAGATCGGAGCCGGCGAAACCTCCGATCCGTGCATGAACGTCCCACAGACCGGACGGTGTGCCGGCGGGAGAGGCCAGGTTGTATTGGAAGAGGATGGCTCCTCGTTGTCGGCCTTGGGTGCTGACGATAGAGTCGCTCCACTCGATGCTTCCTTGCTCACCCACTTTGCCCATCTGGACGACTGGCTTGGGGTTGACCATGTCGTCGAAGAAGTTGCCGTAGGACAGGATGACAGAGAACGTCTCGCCGACGATCTTGGATCCAGCGGGGACGTAGATGGTGCTGGAGACCAAATAGTCCCCGTGGTCTAGGTAGAGGATCTTGCCATCAGCTTTGGCCTTGTTGATCGCATTCTGAAGAGCTCTGGTATCATCGGTCCTGCCGTCTCCTTTGGCACCAGCATCTCTTGCACTCAAGAAGTCCGAAAGCGATCGGTCTTCGTACTGCGGTTTGCTCCTTTGGTAGAATCTGCCATCGCTCTGAAGCAGGCTCGATGGTCTCACATTCGGAGTGAGTTGGTTCAGTTGCTCGTTCGGTCCAGTAGGAGTGTAAGCATGTCCTTCGACCCAGCCAGCAACATGGTTTGTGTTACTCAGTCTTGGTCCGCCTGGTCCTTGGATGGCAACGGGAACATTGCTGAGTTTCACGTTCTCCATGATCAAGCTACCTGCAGTTGGTGGCAGAGAGTCCCTGTCGTGTGCTGTGAGGACGCCGGTCTTCGTGTTGGTGATCTGAGAATCAAGCAATGTGACGGAGCCGACAGTCTGCGCGTTTCTCCCACCAGAAGACATGTTCAACCCGACTGTGCAGTTATCGATGTTGATGCTCTGGTAGGTCCAGCCCCAGTCCCAGATCTGGTTGATAGCAGTCTGGCACCCGGTGAAGGTAAGATTCCTGACTGTAAATTGCTGATTACCCCAGTTTGCACCGTACCGACCTCCGGTAAACTTGAGGTCGTTCATGAAACCGCCGCTTCCCTCCTCGATGAAGATGCCTTGGTGCTGTGATCCTGGCGCTGGACTCATGTTGAAAATAATGTTCTGGAGGCTCGTCGCCTGTGCGGTCGGCCAATGAAGACCGGTGATCGCAGAAGAAGCTGGAACCAAGGTCATGTCGATAATCAAGTTCCGGATCTGTCTCCAGAACACATTGGTCGATCCGAACCCAAGCCGCCCGCTCGGCTGGTAAGGGTCGGCATCGATGACGCCAAGGCCGCCGGCGAAGGTAGCAAACGGACGGATAGTGGGCATACATTTGGGATTTCCAATGATTTGGGTGTAGTAGTAATCGATGATGGGCGAGTTGACCATGTAGATTCCCGGTGGGAAGTAGACAACGGCTGGTGTAACAGTGGACGAAGCGCACGCACCAGGAGCGCATCGTGCACCGCTTGAGATGGCTCTATTGATAGCCGCGGTATCATCTGTCGTGCCGTCGCCTGTTGCTCCGTAATCCTTCACGTTGCGGAACACCTGGTATGCGGGCGGATTCGCATTGAAGGCCGCAACGCCCTGGTGCTTGATATGCTCCATCCAGTAGTAGCAAGGATCAGACGGCTGACTGACTGCCAATTTCTGCACCTCCACTGGAGGCTTCGGCCCTCCGGTTGGAAATCTTTGCCACCACGCGGGCGAAGGTCCTGAGTATCTCGTGTATGCAGAGTATTGGCGCAGAGCCGAAGATGCCAATTGTTGCACCTCGGGGGGCTCAAAAAGTTGAGCCCGGGTGCTTCCAAGCGCAGCCAGGAAAGTGACGGCGGAAAGAATAAGCGTCATGTCGAAATGATGGTGAGGGAAAAGTGAGTGGGGAAAATTGTCAACCAACCTGTGAATATAAGAACATGCCTTGAGCCCACGACACCCACGAGCAGCAAAGAGGAAGCTGGCGGAAGGTCGGAAAGGCGGCTGGCCAGCGTTGTGTGTGTGTGCAAGTACATCGTCGACGTGGTCGGCAGGTGTGGCTATACATTGACGTGGTCGGCGGGTGTGGCTATACGTCGACGTGATCGGCGGGTGTGGCGATTCCGGAAGATGTGACGATTCCGGAAGATGCTACACATCCTGCCGATTGCATAGTCAGCGGCAACGTCTCGACGACAAAACCCAGCCTGGTGGAGGAGTGAAGCAGTGCGTCGTTGTAGGCCGAGCCAGCTGCACCAGGTGAGATGGTGAAGTTACTGCGTGCCGGCCACTGAGGCGTGAAGAAGCGAAAGTCGTGACCCGAATTCCGGGTTCGCGGGTGGATGCGGGCGTGGCCGAGTGGGTCTCCCAGCCGGGCTGCTTCTAAGCTTTTTGTGGCGGCACTAGGGCGACCCGGGCGCATGGACAGACTCAGACCTCCTTTCCACACGACCGGTGTCTGCCGTCCCTCTCGAGATCGATCTGGTCTGGCGGCAGCTGGTCGCCGAGAGTCACGTGGAGACGTGGCGCGACCATACATGGTACCGTGGGTTTCTTGCGGGTGGTACAGGAGGCAGGCCCTCCAGCAGTCGCTATATGTTCCCAAGGCACTACAAAACCGGTCCTGCCGGGTCGATAAGCTGTGCCATGATCTGCTGTCGAAAGGCAAGCCCGGGAGATTACCGAGGTGACGTGCAGGCATCAGCGTGGTGCCGCTCGTCTACTACCACATGGCTATGTTCGCCACAAGTTAAGTTGCAGGCGGGACTGGGCTCCAGCCTTCACCAAATCCACGCCAGCTTCGCGACGTGCGTGCCAACTTCGCTGCGCACAGCAGCACAGCAGCGCACTCTCGCTGCCTGGCTACCACGCTGCAGGATCGTCCCATGTTGGAAACGCAAATTGCAGCTGATCTGGACTCTGGTCGGGCCAGCTTTCATTGATCAGGTCCAGCAGCTCATCGTATAGCACCTTGTAGCCAGCCGGGCTGAGGTGTAGGCCATCATACAGAAAGCTCTGCAAGACATCGCTCCTCGGCATATCGATGGACCCCGTTGGAATCGGGTCTACCAGACTGCCCCCGGCTCGTGATATCAAGGCGCTCCATAGGTCCACGACCTGGACCTGAGCCTCCTGTCCAACCTTCTTCACCGCCTCAGCATACTGCTTGGTCACTTCGGCTTTTCTTTTAACCACGTCGGGATAATTGGGATCGCGCTCCTTGTCAGCAGCGAGGCATTTCCTCTCGTCTACCGGCGGAGGTGTGATCAAGATGCGTCTGATGCCCTGATGTCCTCGCACATCCGGATGATCCAGCATCGCCCTCGTGTTGGAAGCAAATTCATCCAAAGGAACGTGCTGTTGCGGGTCTCCGGGAGTGTCTGCAAGTCTGGCGTCGTTGGCGCCAAAGAAAAAAGCCATGAGCCGGACTTGCGCACAGTGTCGCGAAGGCAATGCGCTGGGGAGAACTTGGAGGGCTTGCCGTGTGTTGTAGCCGCTGAAGCCACGATTGACCACATCTAGCCGACGAACATAGGCGTCGCTCAGCTGCGCCCCGAACGCAAAGCCTCGGTCCTGATTGAAGGACTGCTGCGTGATGCTGTCGCCAAAGAGCAGAAATTGAGCAACCGCCCCGCCCGGCACCCTGTCGTCGTTTGGCTTGCTCACCGAGGCGCCGGCAGAATCGTGTTGAAGTGCAGTGGAATCTCTGTTCACAGGTCGCTTCATGTTGGGCCGCTACAAGGTGTCGCGTCGGTTTGTCGTCGGTTTGGCGATGTGGCGTCGGGTTGTCGTCGGTTTGGCGATGTGGCGTTGGTTTGTCGTCGTTTTGGCGATGTGGCGTCGGTTTGTCGTCGTTTGGCCATGTCGCACGGCGAGGCAGAGAAGCCACCAGCACGCTGCTCTCCCCTGACACTGATTGGTTCGAAGTTGCCGAGAAATGCCGATGTAGTTGGTTGGTTACGCGCCTTGGGTAACTAACTGACTTCTGCCCTCACAACCATCATCGTCATGCAAACATCCGCCGAGACGCCGACTGGGAATGCGTTTCTCTCATGTCCCAGTCTCTGCTCGTCTTGGATGTTGATGACCCTGTGAAGAGAGAGGGAGAGAGAGGAATCGGCACCATGGCCGACAAGCCAGACCTCCTTGACACGCCCCACTCGGAGCAGTCTCGGCGACAAGCAGACATTGTCGACCGACATCTGCCTGAGGGCTACTCGGCCGAGCCGGAAGCCGTCGTCTACGGCGGTGGCGGCACTGAAGAAGCCGAGGAGGCCGAAGATGCTAGTCCTCCCACATCTCCCCTGCCGGAATCGAGCTTGAGGCTGCAGGGCGGCGACATGCATCGCGACATATTCAAGATCAAAGCACGTGCACAGCTTGACCAGAGCACCCTCAGGAGATCAAACACCTTCTCGCATCCCGCCAGTCCACGATTGCTGCCGGCATCCCAACCCCTTGTCAGCGATCAGCTGGAACCAGGCGGATTCCGCAGGCAATATGTCAAGAGGCATCATGTGCAGCGAGGACCCAGCGCTGTCGCAACTCCACTGACGAGGAACTTTGTCTCTTTTCTGGAGCTGTACGGCAGCTTCGCCGGCGAAGACCTCGAGGATACGGACTCGGACCAGGACGCCGAATCCGCCATCGAGGAGGGCGATGCCGATGAGCCCAGCGAACGGCAGCCGCTGCTGCTCGCGAGGCGGAAAAGCTTGCGACGAGTCAAGCGAGATGGCAACGCGGGCACGACCAAGACTTTTTTCACGCTGCTCAAAGCCTTCGTCGGCACCGGCATCATGTTTCTTCCCAAAGCCTTCCGGAATGGCGGGATCCTGTTCTCCTGCTGTGTGCTGATTGGCACTTCCATCGTCACGACTCTTTGTTTTCGACTTCTGCTGCAGTGCAGGCAAAAGTACGGCGGCGGTGGTTATGGTGAACTCGGTGCTGCCATCTTCGGCGACAAGTTCAGAGCGCTCATCCTGGCTTCCATCACCTTGTCGCAGCTCGGCTTTGTGTGCGCGGGCCTGATCTTCACGGCCGAGAACTTGCTCGCGTTCCTCAACGCAGTCGTGCCCGCTGACAAGCCGCAGCCGTTCGGGACGGATTCGCTCATTGCCGTTCAATTCGTGCTCCTGCTCCCACTGGCGCTGATTCGCAATATCGGAAAGTTGGGACCGGCTGCCATTACCGCCGACATCTTCATCCTCATCGGCCTCGTCTATATCTGGTGGTACGACATCGGCTCCCTTGCCTCACACGGCGCCGCCCCGACCATGAAGCTGTTCAACCCGTCCGCCTTTACCCTGACCATCGGCTCGGCGATCTTCACCTTCGAGGGCATCGGGCTCATCCTGCCGATCCAGTCATCGATGAAGGAACCCCAGAAATTCCCACACTTGCTCTACTCGGTCATGTTCATCATCACCGGCATCTACACATCCGTGGGTGCGTTGTGTTACGCGACGTTCGGGGACGAGACCAAGATCCAAATCATCTCCAACTACCCCCAGGACAGCCGGCTGGTCAACGCGGTGCAATTCCTGTACTCCATGGCGGTCCTGGTCGGCGAGCCGGTGCAACTCTTCCCCGCCGTGCGCATCATCGAGCAAGCTCTGTTTGGCGACAAAGCCAGCGGGAGCAAGAGCCGGAGCGTGAAATGGCAAAAGAACGCGGTCCGCACCGCCGCCATGGTCTTTTGCGGCGTCGTGGCCATTTTCGGTGCCTCCGACCTGGACAAGTTCGTGGCCTTGATCGGCGCGTTTGCCTGTGTGCCGTTGGTTTACATCTACCCGCCGCTCTTGCATTACAAGGGCACCGCGCGCACCACGGGCGAGAAGGTCTACGATCTGGCGCTGATCGGCTTGGGTGCGGTGGCCATGGCATACACGACCGGCCAGACGCTCAACCAATGGATCTCGGGCACGCTGTGAGGCCGACGGTGGGGAGGCATTGAATTTTGGGGGGGGGGGATTCATGTGCACCAAGTTCATCTAATTAACTATTGTTGTAAAAAAAGACCATGACGAACGGACCGCATTGGAACATGTTCATTTCTAGAGCGATGACCTTGTTGCTGCGCAAACGAGATACATAGTAACGTATATAATTACTGCGACCGGGACCAGTTGAAGCGGGATCACTTTACACTGCAAAGGGGGCGCTATCTTCCATAATCGGTAGGATGATTTGCAGACGAACCTTGTCTTCGCTTTTCTCGGTTAATGCCGGCGGAACCTCGGATCTCTTGTGGAGCGCCTCGCGGTGAGCTCGAGACAGCATAAGACGGAAAGCGAGGGCAGCGGCATTGCAGACGGCAACATGTAGAGTCGAGTAGGCAGCGGTAAGGCCGCTTCCACTCTCCCCTAGGGAGACGAGCTCGACCTCGAGCGTGTTGTCCTGCAGCGGAATGGTAATCCCGTGCTTCATCGTTACATCGTAAGAGCGGAGCGTTCGTGCCTCGCGCAGCATCTCGTAGTATAGCTCTTCATCGTAAACGCTGTCCCTGGCATAGCGTGTGCGAGCTTCGAGCGTGGTTTCTTCCATGTCTGGAAGGGTTGGCATGGTCGATCGTCCCAACAGCTCTCCATCTTTCTTAAGCGTTACCCTGATCGACTTTGGCTTCGTGCCAATGCCTCTCTCCAGCTTAATATTGCCCTCCGAATCCGGGATCAGGGCGGCGATGCCTCTCGTAAACTCGGGTCTACAGCCGGCGAATCCAAAATGTACTCCCAGCAGTCTCTGCTGGCCCCTCTGACCAGTTGGTATACGACTGACATTCCATCGACGGTGTGTAACAGCTAGAATCTGATCCCAAAACATGGTCTCTCTGCGCACATTGTCCTCCAGCCGCTTGCTGGCAGAGAGTAGATCGTTCGCGCTCTGTTGAAGGCAGCTAGTGCGTACTTTGGAGGCAAGCAGGTTATCTTGTGCTTCTCTAGCTTTGACCGTATCGTCGCTGGGCATGCGATGCCAAACGTCGGCTGCCAGAGTGCCAGCGGGTGTGGCTGCGGAGAGTGCCTGGGACATGGTGATCTTGGACTGGGCTGGGGCGTACTTGCTTTCAAGCAGACTCATCATGTCGAGAGCCAGCATGATCTGCTCGTGGGCTTCTGATGCGCGGGTCCAGAGGTCGGTCTTGACACTGTACAGCTGTTGCCGTGTCGTCGGCTGCTTCTTCTGCCTCACGCTGTCTTGCTCGTCGTCGTCGTCGCTGCTCTCAGAGAGGGGCAATGCGCCATCGGCAGCAAGCTCGTCCTGCAACGAGGCCTCGGTGACGTTGCGAAAATGCCCACGTTCGTGGTTGAGTTGTGCGAGAAGGTCTTTGAGCGGCGGTGTGTCTGTGCTGCCCCTGGTCCACGGCCGGAAGGACAGTGCAGCCGAGACGGAGGTGGAGGTCATGACGATGTCTGGCCTTTAGATGCGAGTCCGATTCGAGGCTGAAGCGACTGTGTTGCTGCAGCTGCATAACGAAAGCGGTCGTGCCTGCAGTGTGGAAAGCGGTCGTGCCTGCAGTGTGGAACGCGACTACCTTATCTGATCATCTTGCATCGCGGGGTTCAAGCCGGCCTCGGAAAGTGTCGTAATAAAAACTATTCCGCTGCGGTCATGAAATGGAACTCCGTAAAGTTGGGGGCACATAACTAGTCATCCCCTCTCGGACCCGACATACATCCCGAAGCGCGCCACCCGGCGTATGCCTGCTGAGCTGCCAGCTCTCTACGGCGCCGATGGCTGGCCGCTGAGCACAGCGCCAAAAGGTGTCCGTACGGCTCACCCTTGCAAACAAGGATTCATTCATGGTTGTACAGCCACCGTGATTGCAAAGGTCGATCGCTTCAGACTGCTATCGCTGTGATGGCCTGGTCGAGAAAAGCATATTTGTACACCCCATCGAGAACAACCGACCAGGCTCACCGGTGCCTGATGCTCGGCCGACCGCGATCTCGACCCACATCTCTCGTCCAATATGCTCAAGCACAACATCCTCAGGCAACTCGTGGGGGCTTCCACAACTGCTGCCCGACCGCCAACTGCCGCAGCTCTCACTCGTCAGACAACTCGAGGCATCCGCGTCACGTCGCGAGCGCGCCGGGACGACGAAGCCAAGGACCAGCACGATGAGTACTCCACGGCTGGTGAGCGCGGGAAGTTGGAGCACGAGGGTCAGTTCTCGCGAACAGACGACAGAATCGAGGTCGCATACCCAGAGGAAGACGGGCTTCCAAGCTCGCGGCTCGTCCAAGGCCGTGGAGCAGGATACCACTTCAAGCGCACGTTGGCTACCTTTAGCTTACAAGGGCGGTCAGCCGTCGTGACCGGAGGTGCCCGAGGTCTCGGTCTGGTCATGAGCCAGGCATTGGTGGTCAGTGGTGCCGATGTCGCCATTGTTGACTTGAACCGTGAGTGAGCAGAAGATGGCAGAAGTTTACTGTCTCCAGCTACCGACCATTGCCTAACAACCATTGCAGAGGAGGAAGGACAGAAGCAAGCCGAGTTGCTGGTGGAGGCTTTCCGCAAAGAGAACCCCGGAGCATCCACGATGCCCAAGGTCACGGCGCATTTCTGCGATGTGTCCTCCCCGCACTCCGTGAAGCACGCCATGGCCGACATCCTCGCCGCGCACGGCCAGGTCGACCACGTGGTCACGTCGGCAGGATTTACCGAGAACTTCGACGCCATCGAGTATCCTCACGACCGCATGCAGAAGCTGTGGGGCGTGAACGTGGACGGCACGTACCTCTGGTGTTGCGCGGTCGCCAAGCACCTCATGGCACGCAAAGCCACGGGGAGCATGGTCATGATCGGCAGCATGTCGGGCAGCATCGTGAACGTTCCGCAGCCGCAGGCACCGTACAACGCCGCCAAGGCGGCGGTGCGACATCTCGCCAGCTCGCTGGCGGTCGAGTGGGCCCATGCCGGGATCCGAGTGAACTGCATTTCGCCCGGGTACATGCTGACCGCCCTGTAAGCCCGTCACGCACATGTCCGTGTGTCGCCGATGCGGCGGAGACTGACGCGACCAATTCCAGCACCCAGAAGATCCTCGACAACCACCCGGAACTCGCACACAAGTGGGTCAGCCTCATCCCGCAAGGTAAAATGGGCCGCCCGGAAGACCTCATGGGCGCAGTCACCTTCCTGCTGTCCGACGCGGCGGGATACATCACCGGTGCCGATCTCCGCGTCGACGGCGGCTACACGCTCACGTAGACGGCCGGCGAGGCCGGTCCATCGCCGCATCTCGGTATTGGGCGGACAGAGCCTGCGCTTCACTAGCCAGCTATCGTCACCGCACAGCAGCCTTGGGAGGCGAATCGAGAGCTTCGTCCAGGCAGGTGCGGCGACCACGACACACAGTGCGGAAGGCGTGTGCACCGTTGCTGTACATTTCCGACGTGATGCTCGTCCGCGAAGCGCGCGTCTCGATCGGAATCGCGTGTGTATGGCGGTGCTGCGGTCAAGGGGCTCGCTCGTGCCGTTGTCCTCTCCATCTTCCCTCGCCCGCGCCGCTGTGCTGTCCTCTCCACCGTGCCGCGCCCGCTCAGTCCCTCTCTCTCCATACATATATGTATCTCCACACACGCCCAGCCCACACCCCCCCGCCACCCCCCGCACCATCGAATCCCCCGCCGAGAACCGGTTTCGCAACCCACCCCGCCGCCGTCCCGAGCACGTGAGCTCGGCTTCCTCCACAGATACCCAATCCCGATCTGGTCTGGGACACCCCAATCGGAGGGCCCGTATGTAGTGCGTTAGCTAACTATAACTACTTGATCAAGGTGCGTTCCCGTGTATGACACGCCACGACCGGGATGACCCGCTGTACCGAGCGTGGATTTCCATGCTCGGTGTCACGCAAGGAGAAGGAAGGTTCCGCTCGCTTCCGTGCTCGGGCTCGAGGTGTGTGGGAGGTGGGAGGTGGGAGTTCGGTATGATGGTTGACGGGGACTGTGGATGGTTGATTTGGGCGTTGAATGGAGGAAGATGGGCCGGGCAGTCCCTGTCGGGGCCGATGAACGCTCACGGCGGCATTCCTGGCCACGTCGCTGCCCAGTCGCCGGGCGGGTTGGGAAAGGCGGCTGCGGTTGGTCGTGGGCGCGGTGGGTTGGTCCAGCTGCATGTGCAGGTGCATGTGCATGTGCATGACAACGTCACCGGGCGGGCGAGGAGGCTCCAGTCGAAGTGCTGCTTTGTGACGGGGCGCGCACATCCCAGCACGTGAGCCGGCCGCGGTCAGCTTGCGGGAGGTGTGATGACTGAGTGTTGGGGATTATGTGATGCCAGCCTTCCGCCGTCGTGGCTTCTGACAGCCTTCCCCGCCGTCGTGGCTTCTGCTCTGTGCACATGGGCCTTGTGTAGCAGTCGCCTTTTCCTTTGCCCGTGCCTTGCCACGCCCGCCTCCGCCCGCCTCCGCCTCCCTCCGCCTCCGCCGCTGCAGCTGCTGGAGAAGCGGCCGTTGAGCGCGGCGAGCAGGCTCACCGCGCTGTCGCGCCTCACGCCTTGCCCCTGCCACACTCACCGCCGCGCCGGCGCCTGGTCCTGCTTGTGGGCGAGCTGAGCCGTCTCCACGCCGATCTGCTGCTGCTGCTGCTGCTGCTGCTGCATGCTGCATACTTAGCGGACGCATTCACTACTGCATCATTTGCCACACGACCCTTGAGTCACCATGTCTCGACACCCGCGCGACTACCCGGTGGCCGACCGGTACGACGACAGGGAAAGCGACTTCTACCGGCGCCCACGCAGAGACCGAGACTACGACGACCTCGAAGTCGACATCACACGCACCGAACTCCGCGAGCCGCGCCGCGCCGAGGCCGTCTTCAAGGAGAGAGACCCCGAAACTGGCAGCCGCCGCGGTCCACGCCAGCCCGACTTCCTGCGAGAGGACTACGGCAAGTCCAGCACCGCCGGACAGCTGGTCCTGCGCGAAGAGCGTGAAGAGGGCGTCCATCCAAGCGCCCTGCCTCGCAGACGAAGGAGCGTCGAGATGATCCGGTCTCGCGCAGCACCGGAGAGGGTGGAAGAAGACCAGTTCGTCTTCCGCGAGCGCGAAAGGACCGACCGGGGACCAGCCTATCCCTCCTCCCGACGCAGCGAGGTCGACGAAGAGGTCGTTTACCGACAGCGCACACGCTCCCGGCCGCCCCCACCGCGTGACGAGCGATCCGAGGATAAGATCGACATCAGCATCAGTCGCAACGAGAGGGGGAGCGGGCCGCCACCTGAAAGTCGACCACCGCCGGCTCGCAGTGAGGCTCCGATCGAAGAGATCCGATTCCGGCGAGGAGGAGGCGATCGACCAAGCCCTCCACGCACGATTGTCGACAAGACCGAAATCGACATCCGTGAGCGAGATCGCAGCACTGCGCCCCCTCGCTCAACATGGGAACGTGAACAAATAGAAATCAGAGAGCGTCGCTCTCCCGCCCCTCCGCCTCCACGAAGCGAGGTCGACCGAGAGGAGATTGTCTTCCGGGAGCGGATTCGATCGCCTCCAAGCAGAGGTCGCGAAGTCTCTCAGGAAGAAATCGAGATCCGCGAGGAGCGCAGTGCACCGCCCCCTCGTCAACGCTCGATGAGTCGCGGAGCTCTGGTGGCCAGGAAGGAAGAAGAGTGGATTGTGCGCAGACCTAGGACTACTCCCCCGCGTGACTACGAGAAGGAGGAAATCATCATTCGACGACAAAAGGAAAGAACGCCATCACCCGAGCCCGAGCCCGAGCCGGCACCAGCTCGTGAGCCCACTCCGGAGCCCTCGCCGCCTCCGCCCCCTGCGCCCATCATCCGACCACCTATCATCCAGGAGGTCATCACACATCACCGCCACATTGATCACGGGGTAGAACGCGCACGGTCACCCACCCCACCACCGGCTCCTGCCCCGCCCAGCCCACCACCGCCCGCCAAGGAGCCGCGGGAAGACAGCCTCGAAATCGAGATTCGACGCAAGGGCACGAGAAACGGAAGATCGTACGAGGAGGGCGTTACATTTGAGAAGGACTCCTGGGAGCGCGACGATCGCCAAGTGTCACGACGTCGATCCATCAGCATCGACCGCAAGCGCTCAGTCAGCGTTAGTACCCGCAAGCGATCTCCGTCACCGGCACGGACCGTCGGCAGGCGGTACGACGACGAGATGGACGCCGAGGCAGACTACTACAACCGCAAGATTGCTTCCCGAGCTTACCCTGGCGAAGCATACAATGGCGCAACCAGAGAGTGGAGTCTTGTGGATGTGCCACCAGGAACGGAGCGCGTGCGAATGGACGGCATGGGTGGTGGTGCTCAAGAGATCACTTGGGAGCGCTACAACGGTCAGCGTCGTGGCAAGTTCATCTCTGGCGATCGTGTTTACGAAGCCGAATTTGCGAATGGCTACGCGTCTCCGCCGCCTCTGCCACCGCCGCCCCCACCGCCACCGCCACCTCCAGCACCAGCGCCGCCGCGTGAACGCACAGAGACCAAGGAGGAAATTAGGATCACTCACGAACATCGCTCGGGCGGGGGCTCAAAGCCGAAGCAGCGCAACAAGATGTGGACCGAGGTCACCAAAGATCTCGTGATCAAAGAAGCTATCGACGAGATGGGCTACGAGTGCGAGGAAACCGGCGAGCACTTCTATGTCATGGAATACTTGCAATACGTGAGTACCACCATGCCCCGCAATTTCGCGCTTTGCTGACTCCGAGACAGGAGGACGTTCTCCGTCTGGTCGAGATCACGGAGGAGATCAAGAAAGAGCGCCGCGACCGTATCAGGGAGATCCAGTGGGAGCGGGAGGAGCTGGAGCGCCTGCCCAAGATGCTGCCTCCTCCACCTCTTCCGGCGCCGCCCCGGTCCAAGTACGACGAACGCATCTACGAACGCGAATACATCTACGACCGCGACGGACGGCGATATCGGTAGAGACACAGGCGCAGCGATCCTCCGGGCCGCTGACATGTATCGACACGCGTGACCGGGAGCGCCCCGCGCCCGCGTCCGAGGGGGGGACGAGAATGCTCGGTGGTGATTCATATCCCAAAGCGACTACTACCTGGGGGAAACGAGGAATAGAGACCGCGCCACTACTCAGCAGGCCTACGATTTTACGACACGACACAGCATGGAGCGGCATTGGGGTTGGGAGTTGGGGGGATGGGAGGGGTGCATGCGCGCGTGATTGTGATTTTAGCACGTTTTCTCTGCTTCCCACCCACACACACACACACACACACACACACACACACACGCGATGTTCCCTTACTCTGCAGTGGTTGTGGTTTTTTCACGTGACGCGGGGTCACGAGCTCCCGGGTGCGGAAAGAGCCCGGATCGGCTGCCTCGGCATCGGGGAGGGGTCACTTTTTTTTTCTTCGGCATCAACGGCCCCAACCACCGACATATGTACCGCTTCGGGCTCCCCGCCGTGGCGCCCAGATGCGCCGTGAGCAGTGCGAGCCGGGCCGCCGCACCCGGGGGCGCGAGACGGGCACGTATGGAGGAAGGATGATGACTCTTTCGTGGGCGTTGATACGAACGAAGAGAAAGACCCCCCCCCGCCCACCTATCCCCGGCGGCGGGATTTTTTATCCTTCCTGCTGACATCTCCCTTTTTCCCGCGCATTTTTTGCCGTCCGCCGGGCGACGGCACGACCAGACACATCCTTCCACCACACAGCGCGTGACCGGCCGCAGTCGGCAGCATGGCCTCCGGGATCTATCGGCTGCTGTCGTTTGTATCCGCGCACCGACGATCGAGCATGAATTCCGGAGCGGGGACGCCACCGGCGGACGAGCAGACGCACGAGCCGTCGGTGCTGCTGGTTGTCGCCGGAGGCACCATCTGCATGCAAGACACGCCGTCGGGACTGGCGACGTCGAAGCTGTTCCTGGACGAGTGCTTGCGACCCAACGCGACGTACAACGACGGCACGCCCGTGCCGACGTCCAAGGTCACGGACGAGCACGGCGCGTGGCGAGACGCGCCGTGCCTCCGCCTGCCGCGAGATCGCAGCGGAGCCAACGTCAAGTGCACCGTGCTGGAATTCGACCCGCTGCTCGACAGCTCGACCGCGCACGCGCCGACGTGGAACCAGCTGGCGCGGACGGTGCGATCGAACGAGGGCAGCTTCGACGCCTTCGTCATCTGTCACGGCACGGACACGCTGGGCTACACGTCCGCGGCGCTGTCCTTCATGCTCATGCCCAATCTGCAGAAGACGGTCGTGCTCACGGGCGCGCAGCGCAGCATGTTCTTCGCCGACAGCGACGGATCCGACAACCTGCTGGGCAGCATCGTGCTCGCGTCGCACCTGCGCATCCCGGAAGTCTGCGTCTTCTTCGGCCACCAGCTGCTTCGCGGCACCCGCATCACCAAGATCTCGGCGTCCAGCTATTCCGGCTTCGAAAGCCCCAATGCCGGGCCGCTGGCCACCGTCTCCGAAACGGGCATCGTGGTGCACTGGGATAACTTGCTGCATCCCGAGCATGCCTCGGCCCCCGTGGCAAGCAAGAAGCTTCCCGACATGGACAGCACCCGGGTCGTGGTGGTGAAATGCTACCCGGGCATCACATCCGAAGTCGTCGACGCCATCTTGTCCCCGCCTCCCATCCGCGGCGTCGTGCTGGAAACCTTCGGCGCCGGCAACATGCCCCTCACCATCATCCCGTCGCTCGAACGAGCCGTCCGGCGAGGCGTCGTCGTCGTCAGCATCACCCAATGCCTGCACGGCAGCGTCAGCGACTCCTACGAACCCGCCCGCAAACTCGTCCAGGCCGGCATCCAGCTCGGCCACGACATGACCACCGAAGCCGCCTACGCGAAGATGGTCTACCTCTGGTCGTGCGAAGGCGCGACCGCCGAGAGCGTCGCGCAGCGCATGTCGTCCAACATCCAAGGCGAATTGACCCCTCCCGACACCTTGATCGCCACCGGCCGACCCTTCTCCATCGCGCAGTTGCCCATCCGATATGAGAGCACCGTGCCGGGCAGGCGAGATTTTTGAATTTCGGGCACAGCACCGCAGCAGCAGCAGCCGGTACCGGTCCGGTCCGGTCCGGTCGGTCGAAGCGATCATGTCATCAGGAAGGATTTTCGCGTGCGGGCCCGGCTCGCTCCGTTTTCGAGTCGAGGCCGCCTGCACCGTGAGCGAGATTGTCTAGCAATCGCGCAGGGCGGGTCGTTCGTCATCGGTCAGTCGGCCCGCCGGGAGCAGCGTCGTCGAGTGGGTCGTCGTCACGATCACGCGTGGGGTTGGAGAAACCATCGCGTGGGGGCGGAAATCCATGACCTCCCCCCCCCCCCCCGCGCCTTTCTTCGACGCGCTGGGAGGGAGACACGTTCCCCTCGCGACTCGACGTGGGACATGGAACCCACGCGAAATGAACACGGCTATTTAGCTGATCGCATACGTCATGGAAAGTGTTTTTTTTTAAAAAAAAAAAAATTTCTTCTTCTCGGGCACCAGAAGGGAATAGTGGCGCATGGCTCTCGACCCATCTATCCAAACGCCAGTCGTTTCTGACCTTTCTCGGGTCCGAGATGGGCGCCGGCCGGCCGTCCTCGGCCTCGGGGCTTGGTGGAAGAAGAAGAAGATGCAGAAGATGCAGATGCGGGGTGTGCAAGCGGGACGGGCTTCGGGGGAGGTCGGGGCGGAGTGGGTTCGTTGTCGAGATCCTGTGCGAAGTGGAAGTCGTCGTGTTCGGTGCGCTGGTGCGCGGGGATGCGTGTGTGGCAGCGGGGGCAGAAGGGGGATGATGGGTCGGGGGTGCTCTGCCGCTCCGGACGTGCGTGGGCCGTGACGAGGGGTGTGGGTGGTCGAGGAGGCGGCGCGAGAGATGGCGCGAAGGGATCGCGATCGTCGGGCCGGGCCCGTTCACTTTGAGCCGAACGCGGCAGCTCTGCGGAGTGGTGGTCGCCCGGAGCGGCTGCGTCGTCGTCATGGGGCTCCCGCTCGGCACGCCCCCGATCCGACACGGGCGTCGCATCCCGGCCGCCGGGGTCGTCCGACCCGCTGCTGCCGGCACTGGTGTGGTCACGGTGTGGGAAAAAGGTCGGGATGCCTCCCGCTTTGATCCTTCGTTTCTTGCCGGCACGCCCACGTCCCGCGGCGGCGTGTTGTTGTCCGAGAGCGGCAGTGAGCATGGCCTTGGCCGCATCGCCTCGGACGAGGAAGCTGTTGATGCCCATGTTGCCGGTGACAGCATCCTCGAAGCCGCCGACGGACAGCGACAAGTGTGCGCAGGGCCACGCGCGCCCGTCGACCACAAGCTGCGCCATGAGATTCTTGGCCAGGTCGAAGAGTGCATCTTCGGTGATGGCCTGGCCCAAAGGGATGGACGCCTGCTTGCTACGCGTCGGCGCGCCCTGCCGATGGTGGACGTTGAGGGTCTTCGGACGCCGTTTGTTCTCCAGCACGCCTTCCTCCACCAGGCGGCCGAAGATGTCGGCCACAAAGATGCGAAGCCACTTGCACGCGACCTCGAAGCTGTGGATGGAAGGCCGGAACGACTTGGCCGAGAGCATGGATTTGATCTGCGTGCGCGGATTCACCTCGCTGTCGTCCTCGCCGCGGATGGCGTTGTACAGCCACGCGCCGGGGCCATCGCCCAAATGCCTCTTCAGCTGGTCACTGGATACGGCGAGAAGGTCGGAGACGGCATCGGTGTGGAAGGCGGCGACCACCTCGTCGCCAAACTTGCCGCCCAGATTCCGGATTTTGGTGAATTTGAATCCCGACAGGAAGTGCTGGATCGCGCGGTTGCGGATGACCGTCTGCGCGTTGGGCTTCTTGTGCGCCGAACCGAGCTTGGCGAGCATCTTGTTCCGGCCGATGCCGGCCGAGCACGTGTACTTCAGCGCGCGGAAGATCTGCGCGCGCACGTGCCGCACGATCTCGGACGCGATGAGCATGACCACGTCGTCCCAGTCGGGATCGTCCTCCTCCCGGGCGGCGTCGTCCAAGTCGACCAGCGCATCCGCCTGCCAGTCGAGCGCGGTGGTGGGCGGGCGGGGGAGCGGTTCGGCGGGATCGCCGGACGGCGGCGGTGCTTGCAGCTGCGGGTAGCGCTCGAGCAGCAGAGCGTGCACATGTGCAGATAGATCCAAGAACACCTCGTCGATGCTCGCCTTCTCCACCCGCTGCGTGTCGGCCGGCAGCGACTGCTTGATGACGGCCAAGATCTTGCGGCTCTCGATGCGATAGGGGTCCAGCGACACCTTGCGGGTGGCGATCTCCTGGGAGGCGTCGTCGGCATAGCTCCAGCGCGCGTCGCCCTCCTTCCACGTCGCGACGTGCTGGCAGATGAGGTCCGGACACTTCTCCTTCGCCTCCGCGACGCTGACGTGCCGCGCCAGCCCGTACGCGCGCGCGGGGTAGTTGATGGCGATCAGGCCCTGCCACTGCTGCACCGCCAGCGGCTGGTCGGCGTCGACGTCCAGCCGCACCATCTCGCATTGCGCGTAGAAGGCGTCGAGGTCGATGTGCGCGACGACGCGCAGCGGACAGCCGGCGGCCGACTGCGCCAGCGCCTGGACGTGTCGCCAGCTGTATCGGCTGCGGTGCGCACGTCGCCCGTGGGGCGAGACCGCGGCGCTGGGCGAGCTGGAGAAGACGAAGGCGGACATCGTCGCCCTCGGAGCATTTGCCATCTACTGGGAGACGGGGGGGAGTCGCAGCCAGCCGCGTCCGAGGCGCGAAGTGGCGTCGTGCGGGCGCGCGCGACGAACTTGGCCGCGTGAAGCACGCGATCTTTTCGGTCCAACCCTTTGCTCATACCTCAGAGACTGTCGCAGCACATTACTATAGATTTCGTAACCGTCTTCGTCGCAACGGCGACTGGAACGAACCCGGCCGACCGAGCCGGCCAGCATGGCGAGTAAGTCCGGGTGCACTTCCCTTCCCCTACTGTATCGGAGTACTAAACTAAGTACTCTAGTCAACTAACGCTTACTATCAGGCGAAGAGCTCCAGCGTAGGCGATCCCCTCTTTCTCTCCTCCCCCCCACTCCACGACGGACGGGTGATGAAGCCAAACGTTCACGAGGCGTCTGGTCGTTGGTGGTTGCTCTGTTCCCAGCAGCAGCCCGCCCAGTCGCCGAACACCACTGATCGCTGTCCCGCCCACGACTGAACGGGTCGGGACTGCATGCACGATCAAAGAGAGCACTGAAAGATGTGGAGTGGGAAGGAATCGAATCGCGTGCGGCCGCGGCTCATGGCATGACTGATGCGCGCGAACCACAAGCTGACCGGACGAACAGCACCACGAAAGTGAGTCTGCGGATCGAATGCACCACGCCCGCGCCCGCCATCTCGCTCCCCGGACCTGACACGTCCCCGGCCCGCGATTCCTGCGCCGCGGCTTGCCGTACTGCGTGCCCACCAACCGAAAATCCCGCACGGTGCGCGACGCCCACGAAAGCGGCGGTGTCGTCGACACGAGGAGTGGGCCATTTGACGGGCGAGTCGGCACCAGCGAGCTGGTCTCGCGACGTGCAAGTTTCGGCCGGCGCCACACGAAATATGCGGCCGCTCGGCCGCGGGCCGGGAGAGAGCGGTCGCAGCGGGTGGTCCCTGCCAGAGCGGTCGCAGCAGAGTTCCTCGGTCGGGGACGGATGGGGTTCTCGGCATACACACACGTGAACATGATGGGCGGCTGCGATTTCTCGTACTATGTCCCGAGGGTACCACTTCACCTACCGTGACCAGGAGCACGCGGTGTACAATCCACACACACACGCCGTGACACCGTGGCTCTGGGACACGGAACCGCTTCCCACGACGCCCACCGTCAATCCCACGGACATGCGCCACGATGCGCACAGAAAGCCGAACACGAGGTGCGTGGAAAGGTCGTGTCGTCGTTGGTGTGATTGCTCTCTATAGTATCGCCCCGCCTGCCGTCGCGACGGTCACGGCGAACGCGACCCACATCGGCGGTCGCGCGGCGGCGGGCGCGGCGGCGGTCAAGGCTTCGGCGGAGAAGATGCGTTGGAAGCCGAGGTTGGAGCTGTTGTAGCAATTCTGCCGCGTCACCGTCATGTTTTCCGGCATATCCTCCGGTTCGACCAGCGTGACATCGACGCACTGGCTCGCACACCGTCAGCGTGTGACCGTGCGGTCGGCGCCCCCCCCCCCCCTCCCCCCCCCCTCGCGGCGAGGACGACTCACGGAATACAGAGCGGCGCCGTGTTGGGCCGTCTCGATGACTTGGATGGTGACGTGGTCGCCCGCGCTCAACGACACGTTCGCGGGCATGCGGACCTGGGGCAGACAGAACTGCCCGCTGTACTGCAGATTGTTCGGCCCGTCGACCTGGAACGGCGGCACCAGCGGGTGCGAGTAATTGCGCGGGGCCTGCTGGCCCGGCTCGGTGATGCCGATGTTCACGTAGAAGACGGCCTTCCGGTGGCCGGGAAACCAGCCCGGCTGGATGGAGAGGGCGCCGCCTCCCACCGGCCACACGGTGCGGTTGGTCGTCATGCCCATGCCACCACCTTCGCCACCGTCAGCAACCGCCGCTCTGCCCACCGCGAGCCTCGTCCCCACCTACACGGATACATCCACTGCATGCCGAACGGGTACGCCCGCGTGTCGGTCTCCGCATCGTAGTCGATGCCCACCGTCGCCGGGTTGGACTGGGGCGCCGAGCCGTTGGTGTGGAGGTTGTCCCCCCTCCACCCGGGGTATGTGATGACAATGTGAGCTCGCGCAAGCTCCAGCAGAGCCGCGATCCCACCCAGCAGCGCCGACCACCGTCGCGCCATCGCGTCGCTGGCGCACTCGCCCGTCACAACGCTGGGGCGGGTTTGACCGGCGCCCGATCGCGTTCGGCGTGCGTCGCTGCGCGGGCGCGGGACGTCGTGCGCGCGCGAGACGATGCAAATTTCGCTCGGGAGGCGCGACAGAGAGCGAGAGAGAGAGAGAGAGGCAGAGGCCGAGCAGAGATCACGACAGACAGTCGCTTTCTGACCCGGCGCTCCTGCTGAGCGGCAGGTTGGCGAGCAGGGCCTCACGCGCTGCGGGACACGATGGCCGCGCCCCCCGGTGCTGTGGGCGTCTCGAAGCGCGGCCAGCCCGCCATGCACAAGCACCCGTGATTGGCAGCACGCGGACAGCAGCCCGCCGCTGAGAGGAGGATTAAGCGCCCGCGTGGGGGGAGTGTGCGATCAATTCTGCCTGGCCGGGCCCTGGGAGCTTCTTCGTTCCATCCAATGAAACACCCCCCCCCCCCCGTGGATTTCCCGATGGATGAATGGATTCCCACATGGAAGACAACCCACACGTGGAAAGCGCGCTCCCTAACAAGCCCATACATGCATAGTTCGAGCGGGTTCGAGTTCCGCAGAGCATCGTCGCAGGAAAGACGGGACTCCCCCAAAAAACAAAAAAAACCATTCGTCGGGGACTATGGAAAGCTACAGATGCCGAGGGATCGGCATTCTCCGCCGCCGTCGCGTCTTCCATTCCCACTGTCTCCGGTTAAGTGCGTCGCGGGTTGAGCTCGGTACGTCCCGCACGCGTCTTGCCTGCGGCGGCAATGCTGCGCGCGGGTGGGTCGGTGGGGGAGGCGGCGGCGGCGCGGGCGGGGTCGGCGCGGGCGGACCACTCTTCCGTGGCTTGAGCAGCGCGAGAATGAACATGCCCACGACGACGAGGATGAGGAGCAGGATGATCTTGCGCTTCGCGCTGCGCTTCTGGTATCCCGTCGCCACCTGGAGCTCCTTGTCGGCCGCGTGGACGTGTTCGGCCGCGCGTTCCACGTTGTAGTCGATGCGGTCGAGGACGGTGCCTTGGTCGATGACCATGGTGTGGATCTCCTGGAAGAGGTTGGACAGGTCGATGACACCCTGCGCGATCTTTTCGATCTCGCGTTCTCTCTGGTCGATGTGGGAATTCGACATTCCTCGGCGCCGCACCTGGGCAGTTTGAAGGAGCGTCGACTGAGCCGCCGAGCGATCGGATTCCGAGTCCATCATGGCAGGGTCGGTGTAGGGATTGTGTGCCAGCGGAGTGCTCAATCGGTCCAGCGGGGAGCTCATGTCGCCAAGCGAGCGCATCTTCTTGAGGTAGGCAGATTGCTTCTTCCGGAACAGGGTGCTGGCATCGCCGACTCGGCTCGCCAAGGACATCTTGAGGTTCTTTGCCATGGTCGCGTCAGCGCTGGATAGAGTGCCGCCTGACTGCTGCTGCTGCTCCTGTACCAGACGATCGATCCTCCTGATCGACTTTTGACACGCCACGAAGTCTCTCGTGATGTCTTGCGTCAAGCCCTCGATCTCCCTCTCCTCCCTCGCCTTCACGCTTTCGTCGTCGAAGCCGGGCAGGATGTGCTTGGCGTGCATCTGGTCCAGCCTCCTCATCTTGCCGGCGATGTCGCCCAGCGTCTGCGACACTTGGTCCTGCATGTCCAGCCACCGCGGCGGAAGCGGATGCATCTCGATGACCGCATCGCCGCCGCCGTGCCGGCTGGAAATGAGCCCCGCCCGTTCCTCGTCGGCGTGGTCGGTGAATGCTGCGCTGCTCGGGCCGGCGAACCGCGTTCGACCGGCGGGGTGGTGTGTGTACGACTGTCGATATGATATGAAGCTGTGCCATGTTCGGGTCAGCACCGCTGCCAGCGAGGCAGCCGGGCCACTGCCATTGTGCCCAGCACGGCCTTACAGATTGGTGCGATCACGCCAGGCGCCCAACGCCGCCGCCGAACCAGACATTGTCGAGGTGGCGGACAAGGCGCAAGCATCGTGCGTGGTGACGGCCTCCGCTCCTCAGTGCAGCCGCCGCAGCCGCATCGGGCATGTCCTCTTTCCTCACGCCGCACTGTGGTCGGCGACGCGACAAAGGGCCAGCAGACAACCCGGGCGGAATGGGCCGCCGACCGACGCTGAGCTGGAAGTAGTTATCCAGTTCACCACCTGATACCCCCCCCCCTTAACGTCGAAAGCGACGGGTAAAGCCGCCGACTCGAGTCTCGCGGCCGCCGCGCCCGTCCGCATATTATCACATACACATACCACTCGCACCTCCCGCTTCCGCCAGCCCTTCTGCCGCCTGCGACACGCTCCGGCCGACTCGCCACTCCCATTCCCATTCCTGAGCCGACACTCCCCCCGAATCCCCCCCCTGAGCCCCCCCAATCGCGACCCACACCCCGCAATCATGGTACGCACCACTGCGATGGACACCCCGCCGGGCGTGGTGTGCCTGGATGTGTTTCTTGACAACACGCCCGCCGCGCCGCGCGTGCACAGCGGTCGCGACCAGGCAGTGGCTGACCAGTGCCCGCAGGCGGACTCGCTGACCGAGGACCAAGTGTCTGAGTTCAAGGAGGCCTTTTCCCTCTTCGTAAGTCGCTTTCCGCACCCCGCACTCCACACTCCGGCACGCGGCCGGGCTCAGGGCTGACGAGGCACAGGACAAGGACGGCGATGGTATGAGCGACGGCGCCCCCCCTTCCCTTGCACGTGTGGTCGTGTGGTCCTGGCGTGGCCTGACAGGCGCATCACAGGACAAATCACCACCAAAGAGCTCGGCACCGTCATGCGATCTCTCGGCCAGAACCCGTCCGAGTCGGAGCTGCAGGACATGATCAACGAGGTCGACGCCGACAACAACGGCACCATCGATTTTCCCGAGTTCCTCACCATGATGGCACGCAAGATGAAGGACACGGACTCTGAGGAGGAGATCCGCGAGGCCTTCAAGGTCTTCGATCGTGACAACAACGGCTTCATTTCCTCGGCCGAGCTGCGACACGTCATGACGTCCATTGGCGAGAAGCTGACCGACGACGAGGTCGACGAGATGATCCGCGAGGCCGACCAGGATGGCGACGGAAAAATTGATTGTAGGCACCAGTCGTTGCCGTCGGGCGTCCGCACGGCGTCGCTGACTGTGTCCAGATAACGAGTTCGTCCAGCTCATGATGCAAAAGTAATCATTCGCATCCCATCACGCGAGAGCCACGATGCGCGACGATGACGGAAACCCGGCCGAAGCATCCATTGGCTCCGTCTGCAGCCGAATCATGAAGCGTTGAGATGCCGATGGCGAGCTCTTGGCTCATTTCCCCACGACTTTTTTAGGCATGAGGACAGCAGGGTGGGCGTATGGAATGATACACCACAAGCGGCGGCACTCCCATGTGCATCACGACACATGCGAGCACCCTTCGGCGTCTTGTCTTCCTATTGAGATCATCGTCCGATCACGGCAGGTCTCGTGTGCGATGCTATCTATTTCTAGGCAATAGCGACGGTTCAATGAGATCGCCATCACTCGCCCCATCGACCACCTTCCCTTTGACACTGTCTCCCGAAGTGATGCCCTGGTCCAGTTGTTCCCCGCCGCGTGAGTGCATACACCCGGGGCCAAATGTGTCGTGACATAGCTGCCTGGACCATGTCCGCGGGGAGTCGGGTTCAGCACGAATGACCAACCTCCATTCGGGACCGTTGGTGACTGATGCCGAGCCGGTAACGTCATCTTCGGGAACGCAGTGCCTTCGCCCTCAACATCGGGGGCGTTCTGTAGACACGCATCGTGACAGCGGCAAATCGCCGTCAACATGGCCGGCACGACGGCGGTGGCAAAGCCGCTGGTCATCGGCGGACGGCCAGACACATCGCTGAACGTGCAGCTGCACCCGCTCGTGCTGCTCACCATCTCCGACTGCATCACCCGCCACACCGTGCGGCGGCAGCCAGGTGCCGTGCTCGGCGCAGTGATCGGCCAGCAGAATGGCCGCAACTTCACGCTCGAGCACGCGTACGAGTGTAAGCTGGCGGACGGCGATGCCACGGATGGCACGTTGGACGGCGCCTGGTTCGTCCAGCGGCTCGAGATGTACAAGGAAGTCCACAGGGCGCCGGCGCTCGATCTGGTCGCCATCTTCGCCCTGGGCCCGGCGGAGGGCCCGCAGCCCAGTCACCTGCCGGTGCTGCGGCAGGTCAGAGGCCTGACCGGCTCCGACCATGTGATGCTGGTGCTCTTCCATCCCGACCAAGTCGACAACCTGCGGGGCGGCAGGCTGCCGCTCAGTCTGTACGAGCCGGTGGAGGGGGCGAGCGGGGACCAGCGCCCGGTCCGCTTCAAAGAGCTCGCCTACGAGGTTGAGACCGGCGACGCCGAGCGCATCGGGGTCGACTACGTGGCGAAGGGCAGCGGCGCCGCCACCGCCGTGGCCAAGGCAGAGCCGGCCATCGCGGCCGCCGCCTCCAAAGCGAAGGATCTCGGCAAGGGCAAGGGCAAGGGCAAGGCGAAGGACGGCGATGAGAGCGAGGCCAACGGCACCGCCGCCGCCGCCGCCGCCGCCCGCCGCCGTTCTCTCTCGCCCGACGACGACGAGCTCCTTTCGTCGCTGCAGGCCGAGGCCAACGCGATCACGATGCTGAACGAGCGCCTGCAACTGATCCGCGCCTACCTCACCACCCTCCCCCCCAGCTATCTCACCGACGCCGCATGCCCGTCGGCGCCGCCCGAAGGCACCAACCACCCGCTTCTGCGCAGCGTGCACGCCATGTTGTCCCGCCTGCCGCTCCTGGCGCCGCCCGTCGGCCCACGGCACGCGCCCGACGCCTCCCACGCCCCGACGCCCCTCCAACACGCCCGGGAGCAAGAAAAGCAAGACGTCCACCTCACCGCCCTCCTCGCCGGTCTGACCCGATCCATCTCCGAGGCGCAGAGCATGGGCAGCAAGTTCGGCATCATCCAGAAAGACCGGCAGCAGAAGGATCGCCCCACCTTTGCCGCCGGTCGCCCCGCACGCGTGGGCTTCGGCGGGGAAGAGCTCCTGGCCGACCACGGCGGCTTCTAGGGAGGCTCATCCGGTGTTGCCGCTGGCGGCGGCGGTGGCGGCGGCGGCAGCTTGCTGACCCAGCCCGCCATCAATCGCATGGGTCGGCGTGGCAGTCCCCGTGGCGGGAGCCAACGTGGCAGCACACGAAGACATGAGAAGCGAAGGCGTTGCGTCGCGACCCCACACACGTGTCGCCACGCACTTGGGGCGTGGCAGGAGCATCCGCAGAAGCGTCGTCGGCACATGATAGATTAGATAGTGATACCTGCACACGCCACGAGCTACTCCCACACATGGCGGATCTTCTGCCACCCGCGGAACTCCTTCCCGGCCGTCTCGTCCGCCAACACCTCGGCCATGCCCGTGCCCAGATCCACGAGCTCGGGCGGGTGGGCCCACGGGTCGCTCCACGCGTAGACGCGATGGCCGGCGTAGATGAGCAGAAAGACGGGGATGCCCATGTAGGCGGTCAAGAAGCCCGAGACGCTCCAGTTCTGCGGCCAGAAGACGCCGAAGCCGTTGAGCAAGGTGAGCAGCACGAAGGCCACCATGGCCACGTACGTGCCCCACGGCTGCAGGATGGCGGAATGGTAGGGGAGGTCGGCGGCGGCGATGTTCTGGGCGCGGCAGGCCTTGCGGAACCGCAGGTAGACGATGCCGCAGCAGATCCAGCTGATGAATCCCGAGGTGTTGGTGAGGCTGGAGAACCAGTTGAAGACGACGGAGCTGTGTGCGGGAGGGATGAGCGAGGGAAGGGCACGGGCGAGGGTTGGTCGGGGGGGGGGGGGGGGGGGGGGGGGGGGGGGGGCGCCACTTACCCCGAATTGGCGACGTTCAGATACGCCAGGCCGCAGAAGAGCGAGCTGGCGATGACGGCGTTGTACGGCACGCCGTTCCTGGTGCAGGCCCGGAACATGCGCGGCGCGTTGCCGCTGAGGGCCAACGCGTACAGAGATCGACTGG
Source organism: Pseudocercospora ulei (assembly GCA_016165855.1). Taxonomy (NCBI): domain Eukaryota; kingdom Fungi; phylum Ascomycota; class Dothideomycetes; order Mycosphaerellales; family Mycosphaerellaceae; genus Pseudocercospora; species Pseudocercospora ulei. The sequence goes on along the minus strand of JACWNB010000002.1, from coordinate 5,960,127 downwards.
ACAGGAACAAGAAGGAGTTCCCGGCCGACCAGGCCGAGATGATGATGCCGCCGTTGATCACGCTGTCGAGCCCCGCGATGCCGGCGTTCTTGATCGCCACCACGAACGGCGAGGACCCGGCCCCGACGCCGCCGTTGGTGAGACGGGGGTCGTCGCTGGGCGCGATCACGCCAATCGCCAGCACGGAGCCGACGTAGAAGACGACCAGACGCCAGACGTACCGTCGGGCCGCGGTCGGCAGGTTCCTCCGAGGCGACTCCATCTCACCGCCCGTGGCGATGAGCAGTTCGGGCGCGAACGTGAACGGGAACGCGCTCATCACCAGACTCGACAGCAGCGCGAGGAAGTGGCCGAGGTGGCCCTCGGCCAGGTATGTATTGGTCGCCCCCGGATTCTCCCAGTACCGGAACCCGAGCCGGTCATGGTTGGGTCCGCCGCCGAAGAAGAGCACGACCGATAGCAGGAGGAGGCCGATCATCATGATGACCTTGAGCCCGGCGAACCAGAACTGTCGACCGTCAGCGACGCTCCGCACGACGCGGAGAGAATCGGGACGGTACTTCGGTCTCGCCGTAGAACTTGACCGGCAGAGCGTTCAAGCCCACAATCACCACAATCATAATCGAAATCCAGACCGCAATGTGGACCGGCGGAGACCTAAAGCACCGGGAATTCGGTCAGCCCGCCACCACGCGGCGGAAATCCTGCCTCCCGACGCCTCGCGCTCGTGAGTGCACTGACCAGTAATCTATGACCACGCCCGCCGCCGTGATTTCGTACGGCACCAGGATGCCAAGCGAGTAGAAGTAAAGGTAGCCCATTGCAAATCCTGTGCTTCCCATCAGGACGACGCCGCCGCCGCCCCCCCGCCCCGTCCCCTCCCCTCATACCGTATACATACCGAGACTCCTGCTCACGTAGCGCCACGCAAACAAATTCATCGAGCAGCCCCTGGTGGGCAGCCACGCCGCCACCTCCACAATCCCCGTGACCACGCACCAGACCAGAAACGACATGACGATGTACGTGCCCAGGATGTACGCGGGGCCGGCGCGAGCCAGCGTCTGTCCCGACCCGACAAACAGGCCGGTGCCGATGGTGCCGCCCAAGGCGATCATCTGCGCGTGCCGGCTGGTGAGGCCGCGGTGGGTGGATTGGTACCGGTCGTCGAAGATCGCGCCCGTGAGCACGTCGGCGTCGATGCGGCCGCGGCGGGCCCCGTCTTCCGTCGCGCCCGCCGCCGCCGGAGGAGGAGGCGCATCCACGCTGGCCGTCGTGAGGCCCCGTCCCTTCTCGAGCGAGTGCCCAGCCATGGCGGAATGGGCGCGGAAGCGGACCGGTTGGGGGAGGGGGGGGCAAAAGGAAAGGTAGGAGAGAGAGAGCGAGAGAGGGAGAGGGAAGGGGCGACCGGCGCAGGCTTATGTCCTTGCGCTGCTGCCTCTCCCATACCGACCGACCGACCGACCCCGTCGTTGTCGTGACACATCGGACAGCGGGCGGCTGATAACAACCCCCCCCCCCTCGCCCCCAGGCCGTCCAGCTCAGGCGCGCGTCGACGCGGATCGCAACCCTCGACATTGTGTGCATGTGTGCTGTCCAGGGGTCGAGGGCATGACGGCCGGAGGGGGTCCGGGCATGTGATTGGAGGGGCTGCGAGCGGTCGGTGTGCGATCGGGACGCGGTCCCTGCCGCTGCCGAGCGGTCCCGCCGTCCCGCTCGAGATGGATTGCTGGACTTTATCCGGTCCGCCCCGCACCTAGCGCGGCCACGGACTCCCGCCACGTCCCGCGGCTCCAACCAGTTGTCGATGCCACCCCCGAACGAATGTGCCGAAGGAGGATCCCCCCCCTCCTGCCCCCCTCCTCTCCCCCTCCCTGACCGCCACCATTGCCGGTGAGACGAGGGAGGCAGGCGCGGCGTTGCTCGACAACATGGCCGTGGTGGGCTGCAGCGCGGGAGATAGATTGTGCTGGCAGGTGATATGGCACAGAGCTTGCGGCGTGGATATGTGTCCGTCAGCTCATGTTGAGGGAGTTCTTCGCGACGACTATCGCCAAGAGCACAGACATCCAATCGACTCTCGACGGGGCAGATATCGCCTTGCGGACCGAAGGGTCAACGTCGCCGATAGACGCAGTGCCACGGAGGCTGGTTCTCCGAGCTTCCCTTACGAAACGTCACAAAGATTTCCACACGTCTAGCATAGTTAACGGGCCGCGACCTTCTCCCACTGCTCGTGCGGGAATCGAGGGTTGCAGCTCGGAAACACCCAGACTCGGCGGCCTGGGGATCTTCGTCAGCCTCGAGTGCGCCAGGTCGCTGGACGTTGTCCCCGTCTCGCTTGCTGCGGACGAATGCGCATGGAACCTCCATCCTTCCACCAGCGTGCAGCAACATGTCCCGTTGAGAGTGCGGCGTGGAAGCTGTCGGGGCTCGAAGAGCAATTCAGCGCACCTGGGAAGCCCACTCGTTTCCACTCCTCGACGTAGACAGCCAGTTCATCGGCAGGCAGCCACGATGCGGTCTGGGAATCCTCCTCACCCTGCATGTCCTTCTCGACCGTCTGTGAGAAACTGTCGTCCTTGGCCATGACACAGTACTCAGACGTGACTTGGATCTCCGCGGCGCTCCCTTCTTGAAGCGGATGTGGATCGTTCTTCTCCCAATCTGCGGACTTGAGATGGAAGTAGCCGCGCAGATACTTTTCCAAGCCTTGATCATATGGTTCATCTTGCCACCCGGTTGCCCTTCGGGTGGTCCATGGCGACTGCATAATATCCAGCGTCAGCTACTTCGGGCAGGATTCGCCGCTATGAATACGCCAGCTCCGGATATCCACGGCCAAATCAGACCAAAGGCCTGCCTGGCTCACCAGCCTTCGTGATATGCCAGTTCGAAGGACCGTATGGAGCAGCTGAGCGTGTCTGACGTCCAGTCCTGGCCGTCTCGCTCGGAGGCATCCTGCTGGCCGTTTACCGAAGGCCGATGGAACCGGCTTGGTGGCTTGCAGGCATCCCGCGGCCCGCACCGAAACCGCTTCCGCATCTCCAACGTCTTTTGATCTGAGCATCACACTTGACAGGAACGTCTTCACATGCACTCGCGGACATGGTGTTGTTCATGTGAAGCCTGGAGCAAGCCGGGAATACAAACAACACCATGCTTATGCTCGCCCGTCGCCTCCAGCATCGCCGCCCCCCTTTCCGAGCCGAGACGATGGCTGTCCAATGGTCTCGCTTGCTGCGGCGCATAACTGCATGGACCGTTTTGCGACAGTCCAGAAACGGCGAGCATGCATATTGATGCATATTAAGCGACCACACGACGGGTCGCAGGTCGCCGAGAGCGCACTCGACCTGCCATCGCCACGCTCTTTTTCGCCCTCTTCGTCCTGCACCGCCGTTGTCTGGTCTCCTCCGACCCGCACGTGCTCGCTGCAGCGAATTGTTCCCAATCCATCGGTCCCAAGACAGTCTCTGGACCTCACACACCATGCAGGCTTTCGCGATTCAATGCGCCGCCGCGCTCGCCGCGTCCGCGAACACGGCCCTGGCTCTCAACGGCATCGTCGCCCCTTCTCGGGTCGAGGCGGGCTCGGAATTCCCGATCACGTTCGAGAAGGCCGACGACGACCACGACTACCGCATCTACCTCGCCGCGGCGCTCTCGGGCGCCGACGGCCCCACGTGCTACCTCGTCAACTCGACCACCCTCTCCCACTCCACCACCAACCTCACCGTCCCCGCCGCCGTCGGTCCCGCGGCAGACTACTACAGCATCGGCATCGCCGACCTCACCACCGCCCAAGGCGCCACCTACAGCAACCGCTTCAACCTCACCGGCGCCGAGGGCGAGTACTCCCCCTACGAAAACAGCCTCCGGGGCTCGCCCTTCTGGTCCGCCGACCGCCTGCCCTGCGACGCCTACTCGTGCGCGAGGGAGTGCGCCACCGCCGTCGACCCCGACGACCTGCGCCACGTCGCCGCCTACGACGACATGACGGAATGCATTCTGCGCTGTGACGGCGTCGCCCCGCCGCCGCCCAGCCCCACGGCCCCGCCCGCCCAGTCCACGCCCGCCGCCGCCACCGCCGCCTCGTCCGGCCCTGCCGACGCCGCCTCGTCCACGGCCTCCCGCTCGCCGTCCACCAGCAGTGCCGCGGCCCACGCTCCTCGCGTCTACGCCGCGGGCGCGGCGGCTGGATTCGCGGCTCTTGCTTCCTTCCCGCTTCTTTTGCCGTAGACGCCGCGACGGAAGGATCGTGGAATGGCGAGGGGCCTTGTTGTTGTTGTTGTTGTTGTTGTATCATCACCCTCGGCATGCGGCGAAAAAAAAAGTTGTGAATCAACCAACCCCGTAAGCCGGTGGAGACCGATCGGGCCCGCGACGGCGACCGGGAACGAGGATCGCAAGGAGGAAATAAACTCGGCGAGAAAAGGACGATCGATGCCCAATAATAAATGCCATCGGCGGCCATGATTTTTTCATTAAAAAAAAACTAAACGCACGGTCGCCGTCTCCGCACGGTCAGGCCGGGTTGATGCGGACAGTCAGATGCGATAGATGACAAATGTGTTGCGTGCCTGTCCGTCCTTCGCCCGATTCCTGGAGGGCGGACGGCGTGGTGCCATCTCCTTCTCCTGCTCTCCCCACCTCCGATCCTCGTGTCCATCAGCGCACTGGCCAAACGCTGAGATCACATTCGTAAAAAGATTATACATTATATCGAGAGTGGAGCTTGGCCGCCGGCGGCAGGCTCTGCTGATGAGCCGAGTCGTCGAGACCAAAGACTCGCCTGAACATCCCAAACTTTTTCTTCTTGCCCGCGCGCGAGCTGTACAGCTGTCTTTGCTCGGCGGCGTCGGAAAATCTCACAATATTGCCATTGGCGTGGTGTGACTGTCCTGGCGTTCCATCGGACGTCGCAGGCCGAGCGTCACTCTTGATCGGTCCGATGTCGTCAGGAATCTCAGGCACTGGTGGCGCCACGAGAGGCCAGTCGGTCGTCGAGGTCTGGCCCATCATGGGCGGCGCTGTTGCAGTAGAGAAGCTGGAGTCGCCGCGCTTCATCCGCGGCGGCTGTGGCTGGTTGGAACTGCGACGAATCAGCTTACCCCGGCCAGCGGGACTTCGAGATCGTGCGGTCGTCGCGACCGGTGACGCGGTCGTGAAAGGATTGGTGACAAGCGGGGTTGACGGCATCTCTGGCACTGGCCCTTGTGGGTAGGACGCTGCAGTGACAGAATGCCGGCTGCTCCGGTTCCGGCGTAGAATGCTGCCCATGAATGTCCGACGTTTCTTGTCTGGGATGAAGTCGATCTCTTCGAGTCTCGATCTGGGCTCAAGCAGGACATCCTCTGGCTGCTTCCTGAGACTTCCTTGGCTCAAGGCTTGACCCTGCTTGCCATTGTCCTGGGCAGGTGTCTGTGGCTGTGCTGCAGTGTGGTCCATCCCAAGCCTTTTCCGAGCAGCTTCCATCGCCTTATCAATGTCGGCTGGGCTTGGCGCCACGGGCGTGGCTTGCTTCTCACGTTTCTTGATTGCCTCCTGGGTATCGGCCTCATCGTCAGAGTCTTCCAAATCGGTGGAATCGCCATCTTCTTGTCCCTTCCGTCGCGGTATTCCACGCACAGGGGCCAGCTCGACATCGTCGTCATCGTCACTATCTACAAAGCGACTTCTGAACCCTCCTGTGCTGGGTAATGCATCGTCGTCTGAGTCGTCCGAGTCTACGAAGCGTGATTTGAAACGATTCCGTCTCTGTGGCTGAGCTGGTGCTTGTCGTGCAGCAGGTCTTGGTGGCTGTGAACTTTGCAAGGCAGCCATCCGAGTGCTGCCAGCATCAACGGAGATGCCACGCAGCGACCCTCTGATATCCTTTTGCTTCTTCCGTCCGAAGAAGGAGCGAGTGGGCGACAAAGATCGAATGCCGAATGAATCCTTGCCCTTTGCACGAAGCGGTGTTGGTGAGACTGGACGACGCTCTTCTCGCTGCGGTGTCGCTGCTTCTGGACCTCCGCGCATGCTCCGCCTCATCGCGAATCGACCGTGAGGGTCGACCGTGGAGGCAGAGCCACGACGCTTCTTCTTGAAACTGCTCTCTGAATCCGAGTCGTTCGTCAGCTCGTTCTGCAATCTTGCGCTGACAACCGGCTGTGGCTGAGTCCTCGGCCGGACGCGTGGGTATGAGGAGTCCCGTGATTTTCTACTTCGCTGTGTCATGGCTGCGCCGGCTGAAGAAGCAGAAAGACTGCCTGACAATTCGGGTCGCAAGCTCTTCTTTTGTAAAGCTCCTCCTCGAGGTTCTGGCTGAGGCCTGGTGGGCATACTCCAGGCGGCCATCCCACCACCAGCGTTGGGATTACCATCGCGCATGGATCTACGCATACGAACTGGACCATCGGCAGGTTTGGCAGCTGGGGCGGGTGCTGGACCAGGTTGCGCCCGCATGGTCTTCTTCATCATGGATGATTGCGCGGGCCGCGCGTCGCGATGGGCTGGCGATGACTTCGGTACTGGCGGGCTCGGGGTGGCTGGAGCTAGCTTCGCGTTCGTTTGTGGTGCAGTGTTTTTGACCTGGCGCGTTGCAGGAGCTGGCCGAGCCTCGTCATCTGAAGAGAAGTGTTGGCGCTCGATCCGCTCTCGCTGAACCTTGCTAAGGTTGGACCAATAATCAGTCGCTTGTGTCCAGTATTCACTGGTCTGCCCGGTGGTGTTGCGGAGTTGAGCTCGTTCGGCCTTCTTTGAAGCCTTCGGTGTCGTCGGAGTAGCTGGAGTGGACGTGGCACTGGACGACTGCTGCTCGCTCCGAGCAGCCTGCGCATTCAGCGGACTCACAGCGATCGCATCTAGCGATGCAAACCCGCCTTGAAGTGCAGAAAGATCCTCAGCAGCATCGCTGAAAGCAGTGCTGTCATCGCTGTCAGAGTCTTCGTCGACCGCTGCTAGCATGGGAGAAGGCTCCTCCGGGCTGTACGTCAATACAGGCTCGATGGTTGAGACAGCGTTATGTTGCTCAATGGCAGCAACGGTGGCAGAGGCTGCACCAGCAGACCCAATTTCGGCCTCGTGGTCTCCCTCCCAGCCACCAGGCAGCACAATCTCCCACGAGCTCCTCGGCTTGGGACAATGGTCACCGTCTTCAAGAGTATTGGACTCTTCTGTGCCAGGCGTCGGTGGGCTGAGGTTGATCTGAGGCACAAGCGTCGCATCACCGGGCTGAGTGGGTTCCACAGCAGAAGCAAAATCGCGGACAATGGGTTCGATAGGGCTCTTGGGGCTTGTATCCGCTTTCTCGATGGTCGTGTCTGCACCTATCGACGGCGGCGTCAGTTTACTGATAGAGATAGGTACCACGGCATCGTCACTATTATCGCTCGCGTAGCCAGCAGACTCCTCGCTTGTGACTTCTGGTGGCACAGGTTCAGTTGCAGGCTGTGCACCCCAGTTGGCATTCCTCAATATGCCGCCGATCGGGTGGTTGTTACTGCCTTCGTGTCTTTCAGGGGCCATTTCAGTGACCTTTTCGGCAACAACACGATTCTTCCGCACGCTACCAAAACTTGGCAACGCAGGCCTCGGCTTCATGGGCTCTTCATCGTCTAGATCGTCAACCATCAGTGATCTATCGCGAGCGAGTAACTTCGGGCTGGCCGCTGCCGTTGATGCCTCGATCTCGTGTGGCTGTTCATCAAAGCTGACTCTCGCAGCTTTTTTCTTCTTGCCTGTGAAGCCATCGTGAAAAGTGTGGGACATGGAGTCTGACGTCTCATCGGGAGGCGATTTGGTACTGACGCAGTTAGCCAGCGGCGAATTGGTCCGTACCGAGGAGGCAGGCGAGTGTGGATGCTTCAGTGCAGGCTTCGCTGGCGACACGTCACGCGCTGGCGGATCATGCTTGGTCGCTGCAATGACAGGTGAAGCGGAGAATCGTGCTGACCTCTGCGGACTAGGCGAAGTAGAGCCAGCCCGGCCACGCATGCTGCCAGCACCTCTGGGAGAGGGCACATCCAGACTGTCCTTTCGCTGGTGTGTTTGGCCATTGTTCTGGGCAGAACCACTCACAGCAGTGCCAGCACCAGCACCGCTGACCTCTTCTGGCTCTTCATGCACGGTCGAAGGTTGTGGCTGCAATGACTGAGACGAGCTAGGGCTGCTGGTTGGCGACACTCGAGCGAGATTCCGTGGAGGGTCCACATCTGTGTTTAATGCTAGAGAGTGTGGTCGCGAGGCAGCCTGCTGGGGGGCAGCATATTCCGGTGCGGGCACTATTGAACGTGTGTTCGGGTCGTACTGTCCTGGCTTGGGCTGTGGAGGAGCCGGCAAGGTTGGCGATGGAGGCTCGACCATGGGCTTCGGTCTTGACTTGGGCACGAAAGTTCTCGAGTTCGCATCATATACCATCATAGTCTCCATGGGCTGTGGTGGAGGTGCGGTGATGGCAGTAACCGCTGTGCCCGCGACGGCGGGCTGGGCCCGGAGGGGCAAACGCTGTGCAGACGTACCCGCATTAGTATGGTGGACGGGCTGTCCTTGAGCAGCTTGAACACGAGCCATCTTGGCCGTGAGAGCATCTGCCTGAGGCTCTGAGCGTGGGGGATGAAGTTCCGGCACCGGTTCTGAGAACCATGCTCCGGTGCCGTGCGTGTAGTGCGTCGGGTTTGCAGCAGGACTGGGCGGAGTGGTTGGACTCTGCGGCGGTGACGCGATGGGCCGGGAATAATTCACGTTCCGGTTGCCGGTAGACCGCTCAAGCTCTTCGGCCACCTCAGACAACTGATTGCCGTCCCGCGTCGATATGGGCGGCGGCTGGCGGGCTCGATCCACGCTCAATGCGCGTGCATTGCGGGCGGCGGGAGAAGCTCCGCGCTGCGGCGGAGGGCCCAGGCTGGACGACCGCTGGTGGTGCGCCGGGGACAGGTTCTTGGGCACGGCAGGCACTGGAGGCACATCGGGAGGCGGTGCCAGCGTGCTCGTTCGGCCATGCTCGCGCCCAGGCGAGGGCGATCTGAACGTCCTCTCGGACATGGACCCGGCACTGTCTCGGCGCTGCAGGCCTCCGCGTGCGCTGCCAGTGGATGACTGCGAGCCCCGCCGGGCCATGCGCTTGGTCTGGATGCTGCCGATGGGTTCCGGCGTCGTTGTCGCTGACCGGAGGGCGGCAGCGGCGGCAGCCGACGACAGGGCGCCATGCGAGGTGTGAGGCCGCGATCCAGTCACGGCGCTGGCGGCGGCGAGGGCGGCGGAGTGGGTGCTGGGCGGGGGAGGCTGGCGCGGGGGGCGGAAGTGTCAGTATCAAGAGGCGTGCGGCATGGGCGCACGCGTATAGGGGGGCGACCGACACGCAGCTCGCACGCCCGCGGATCGACGTACCCTGCTTGCGCTGTTCCCCCGCCGTCGCGACGAAAACAGAGCCATGCCGGGCATGTTCGGCGCCTGCTCTGCGCGGCCAGCAGCGCCGGCAACGGTGTAGCAATAATGGCAGAGGGAGAAGAGCAACAGCGGGCGTTGGCAGCTGCTGTTACCCGTGGGATCGGCAAAGCATCATTGCGCGTAGGTGAAAGTGTAATTGCAATGCTGGGGCCAATGCTGGGGCGGATGCTGGCGGAGCGGGAGGGCGGGGCGGAGAGGGACGGGGGAGGCGGCGGAGCGGGGGGAGGGAGAGGGGCATGCTGCAGGGTGGACGGTGGCAGCCGGTCAGTGTGTAGCCGTCGTGGAAAGGTCTCAGGGTGCTGAGGTTAACCGCGGGGCAGCTTCCCACCCGCCAGCGCCACCAGCGCCACCACCACGACCACCACGACCACCACGACCATCACTACCACCACCACTGCCACCACTGCCACCACTACCACCACTGCCACCACTACCACCATCGGATGCCCTCCATTCAAACACGAATCTCCGTCCGTCGCTGCCTCGGCTTGACGCCATCAAGGTCCACGGTGTCAACACCTACCTTAATGGGCGTCATGCTTCACGTTGTTTGCCATGCTGTGCCCACTCCACCTATCCAGTCGTTCTGCCTGCTTCGTCTCGCATTATTGATCAGACATGGCTTCTGTCCTACCACCAGAATTCCTCCTCCATATCATTCCCTACATACCCTACACTCCGCGCGGACTCGCCTGCCTCTGCCTCACATGTGAACGCTTCAACGTTCTCATCAAGCATCACGAGCACGGACTTGTAAAAGAAATCAAAGCCCTACAACTCAATCCCATCTCACTCCGCCTCTTCCCCAGCTTGCAGACAGACACCTTCCATGGCCTACGAACGCTGTACAACCGCCTCCACACGCTCGATGAGCTCCATGCACATTGGCTCAAGATTACAGGCACGGGGCCGGAATTGGGCTGGCTGAAGGGACGCTGGGAAACAATCCACAAAGCCGGTCTGCTCCTTCTTTATCGGCTGCAGGACAGCGGCAGCTACTGCAATAAAGTGGCTTTGATCAGCAGCCTCCCTACAACAAGCCTTGCATGTCTCCTCTTCAAGCTGATCTCATCGATCAACATCCTCCGCATATATGGTCCGCACCCAATCAATGGCCACCACCAAGCAGGCGATGCCATGGCAAGAAATGACATCGAGCTAGCCTTGGAGGAAATGCTCCTACACCATGGCCCAGACTTCTTCATCGCCATGCTCAAAGCAGGCAATGCCATGTACAGCAACCCGAAAAGCCAATGGGCAATCGAGTAAGCCACCTCCCCCCGCCATCCTTCTTCATTCCCTTCTTCATTCCCTTGTGGCACTGTCCCGAAACTAACCCGCCCTGCCCAGCGCCCTAAACCACGAAATCGTCCACATGGTCGACCGCCAAACCTGCAGCGCAGACGGCACCCTGAAACCACCCACCTTGACCTCTTGCATGCAGCGTGCCTTCGCCGCAATGGTCGGCTGCCATATCAGCGAAAACGTTGCCAAGATGTGGGAGGTGCTGTCCTCGACGGATTTTGATCAAGTGGGCGATGAGGGACTGATCAAAGTGGTCAGTGGGGGGGCTCCGACCGGTGGGGTGAAAGGCATCTTCTGACTTGAGCGTGTGTGGCAACTGACTGTGCTTTTGAGGCAGAGCCGACCTTGACAGGGCCTGGACTGCCGACGCTTTGGGCTTGGCCGGCCTGGGAGGGGAGGACGTGTGGTGCTTATTAGCGGGCGATGCATGGGCATGGGCATTGGGCGTGGGCATGATGTGAGGCTCTGCAAGGCTTGATGGAGCTGGTATCGGCCGTGACTGTCGAACATGAGAGAGCAAGTTCCAATCGCCTCGATCATGCTCTGCCAACAATCCTTGCGCCCTGACAGCTCGGCATCGCTCGGGACGGTGGCGAAGCTCGTGAACCCACCACCAGCACTGCTCGTTAGATTGACCCCGCCGGCGGTGTTGCCTTGAAGATACTTGGCCGATGTGCCCAGAGCCGACTGGTGGACTTGGAGCGTGTCGAAACAGTGGCAACGATGCAGTCGTCGTTGCCTCAGGCGCCTCGGCTGGAAGACGGGCCGAAGGAGCTTGGACGTCTGGCCATTCTTTTGAAAATTTTGCACACGAAACCAGTTCTTCGTCACCAACAATGTCAACACAACACGCGCGTGGTAAGGCTCGTCGCACCGTCTCCCCCAAGCTTTCGGATGAAATGGCAAAACCGCAAACTAGAGTCTTTGACCTCTACGGAGGACTGAAACTGCATTGCTACGTCAGTCTGAACAGCAACTCAGCACACAATCCGCCTCGAGCATTCTGCCTCGTCCATTGCCTGCTAATCCGTTGATGCAGGCGCCGCTCCGCTCCAATCTCCAAATCTCCAATCTCCGCCAAGTCAACATGGCGACCCGTGGCCGGCTGGCGCTGTTTCGCCTCCCAGCTCCCGCAGCTGCAACTGAACGCAGCTATTCCCGCTCCGTGGCGTGAGGTGCCCGTCGGGAACCCGCAGTGAGTGCTTCCGCTGTCTTCCTCCCGCCTTATGTGATGATCCAAAGCATAACAAATGGAATTACCGGCCGAGGTGCTACTCACACCGCTGGCGAGAAAATTGGCTCAATCTGTCTGATCTCTGTCCATTTCACTTCCACTTCACACGTCTCATTGCTCGTCTCACATACGCTGACAGCGTCAAGCACCCCGCAGTCCCTCTCATCCTCGCACATACCGCATCCGCATATCCCTTCGTTACCACCCTTTCGCCATGCCCTTACAATCGGAGCCACTACCGCCGACATGGATCCCCGCAATGGCAGGAAGCCTCCCAATTTACCTCGAGACCTAAAGCGAAAGTTCGGCCGCAGTGGATCCCGAGAAGCGGCAGTGCAAGAGAACGAAATTTGAACGTGTGGTCGATGCGTGCCGGATGGTACGTACTGCTTGTTCCTAGCGATGCACTATATGATGAAGTGGCACTGGGCTCCGACAAACTACATGAGCCGATATGCCAATTTGTGACAGGCCTAGAAAACCTCGTCCACTGATCTATGTACCCCGGCAGCCGCATTTGCATCCGATCCTTCTCGAGCTCGGCTAATCAGTTGTCAGGCTTTTGCTGAGCAGCGCCGCCATGAGCAGCCTGAGGCAGATTTCAACACGCTTCCTCAACATTATCTCGCCCGGTAAGCGCTCCGCTCCGCTCCTCTCCTCCCGTGTCATCTGATGAGCACTTGATGACGAGTCTGATTCGGCCTTGCCGATGCAGACACAAGCTTTTATTTACCATTCATGCAGAACTGATCCTACACGAGACTTCCTCAGCCTTGTTGCATTTACCAAAGCTTTGGGGATATCGCTGACTGATCTGCGCAGATGATTCAAAACGAGATTGCCGCGTCACCTTAAGCCCAAGTGCTCATCGCTTAGGTAAGATGCGCCTCCTTCCTGAAATCACTGCCCATATGATGATTCAAAACAACAAAAGACAAGCATATGTCCAAGCCGCTGTGACAGGTGGTGCAGACGACAACGTTGCATTACCTGATCCCGTTTCAGCTGCCGCGATCCCCGATCTCTTCGTCCTAGTCGCCAAGCGCGCACGCTGACTTTACTCTCCAGCTTTCCTGCCGAACCCGCGTCGCTTTCCACCGAGTTCGGTTGGCACCCGACAGTCTGGGTAGAAGAGGAGAGGCGGATAGCTAATAACGTAAGCATAGCTTCCCTTCGCTCTATTCCATTCCATGATGATTCTATTTCATATCTCACGACGGTCGACATAGCAGTCCAAGACTGCGTTGATGAGATGGTTCCTGACAGGACCTTTGACGCTGACATCTTACCCGACATTCGCTGCAAAACTACGACACAACTTGCATTGATCATATGCTGACGGACAGCAGATCTCGGACTGTTCGCCAATCTGCACAGCACCCAGCACCGCCTGGGCGGTGATGTGGTGCTAAGCTCCTCGCCCGCACGATCATTGAATGTGCGACACCCCGCCGGAAGTCCTATCTCTGCAATCATGTCGGGTCGACGACCGGCGCATCCACTTTATTCCAATCGAAGCTCCACTCGAACGGTACCCGCCTGCCCAACCGAGTCGGTCATCCCATGCAATCGCACCCCAGATTCTGTAAGCTCTCTCTGTGCAAGCACGTCCAGCACCCATGGCGCTGTATCCGCGCACACGAAGACGAGTGCAGAGATTAGTTCGCGCCCAAAGACCACACTCTCGATTTCCCAATGGTGTGCTGCCGTTCTCGACCTCGAACGAGGTCTCCAACTGTGGCGCTACCAACACAGTCGCGCCGCTCACTGCTGAGCTGGTCGCCGATCCTGTCACCACTCACGAGAATGCTCGAACGCCTGATGCTTTCGCTGAGCTGGGTTGGGATCACTCCTGGTCTGCCATCTCGACCTCCGCCCAACCATCGCGGCCCAGGACCTTGGAGTGCATAACAAGTACATCTCCCAAGATCATCGGCTCTAGACAGCGAGCTGAGGAGCCACATGTTGTGGAAGCGTCCAAGAAGAGAGCCGAGGAAGAGAAGCGTCAGCACGCAATCGACCATTTGGGCCCCGCTACCATCGATATCTGTCTAGGCTATGTGAAACAGAATCAAAGCTGCATGCCTGGATCTTGACATCATCCCTTACTTCGATCTCCCCATCGTCGGAGGCTTCCTCTCCCGGTCATGGACACGTTCATGCCCTTCGTCCATTCTGTGCTCTCGGGCAGCAACGCCCATCAAAATGCCATGCGGGCTTTGCCAAAGCCATGCGCATCGCCCCGTATGCCAAGTTGATCCCGATGCACGCCCGTGGACCAAAGGAGAATGCTCCTGGCCCGTCAGGAACCCCCCCCCCACCCTCTCCCCGGCAAACAGCGTACGTCGGTCGGTACGTAGCTTCCTCACGCCACGAAGCCGCCGCCTGGGTCTCCGCTCTCAAATCCTCAGGACCATCGCCGCGCACCCCGATCCAACACCACATCCCACGTCGTCGACGATGGCCGGTTCCGCGCTTCCGCCAGATGCACGCAGGGAACCACGACGGCGTCATGTGCTGTTGCGCGGCGCACCGGTGTGGGGGGGGGGGATTGGGGCCGCCGGGCGGGAGGGTCGGCGAGAGAAAGACAGTCAGTGCGCGTGTGGAGGGAGATGTCGGCGGCAGAGAGAGGTGGGTGGGTTCGGCGGGAGAGAGCAGAGCGGCAACGCGTGCGGAATTGCCCAGTCATGCCTCCTCCCGAGAGAGAACTCCATCGCTGTCCAAGCGGCCAACGCCCACGCCGAGTGTCCACGCCAAATCCCACCCCCTCCCCTTCCCCCCCCCCCTCCAAAAGGGTTTGCGCACACGCAATTCAAGTGCCGAGACAAATGCCAACAAACTCATCTCTGCTGATCCCCCCCTCGCCTCGCACGTCAAACTCGTCAATCATCGCCTGTAGCTCCTCCTCTTGCAGCCCCTCTCCCAGCTCGCGGGCGACGCGGCGCAGGTCCTGCAGCTGGATGATGCCCTTGTTGTCGAGGTCGAAGAGCTCGAAGGCGCGGAGGATCTCCTCGCGGGGGTCCCGGGCCAGCACTCGTTGCGCGGCGACGGTCACGAAGGCCTGGTGGCTCAGCAGCAAGCGCGAGGGGCCGGAGAAGGTCGGGGGTTGCGATGCGGGCGCGGGAGGGTGGCCGGGCGAGTGGACGGTCGAGGCGGGCACGCCGTGGTGTTGCAGGATCTGGAGGAGGTCGGGCTTGGGCATGTCGAACCCGAGCGCCTTCAGCGCCACTTTGAGCTCGTGGTAGTCGATGTGGGAGTCCTTGTCGAGGTCGAAGAGGGAGAACTGCATTGCCATGTGAGTGGGTTGCCGTGCGCCGAAGGAATGGGCGACGGTCGGCGCATACCGCTTCGTTGATCTCCTCGCGCTGTTCCTCGCTGATTCGCTCGAGAGCGTCGCGCTCCTCGGCCTCTCGCCGCTCGCGCTCCTCCCTCTCCCGCCGTTCGCGCTCCATGCGCGGTGCTTCTCGTTGCTGTTGCGCCGGCGCCGGCGGCGGCGCGGCAAAAGGCGTCTGCGAGGCATATTGAGTCTGCGCGCCGGCGCCGCGAGTCAGGCCCGAAGTGTAGGGTCGCGAAGGAAACGGCGGGTGCGAGGTGGCCATGGCGACGCGAGACTTGGTGGGTGTGGAGGCGGGGAGTGCTCTGTCCGGCTCTAGCTCCAAGAAGAAAAACGGCCAACAACAGTCGCGCGTGTCGGGAGAGCACTTCACATGGCCAGCCGTGCCGCGCAACGCACCAGGAGCAAGCGAATGGACGGGCAAAAGTGACAGACGTAGTTCGATGTTGATGTGAACAACACTCCGAGGCACGCGGCGAGGAAGGAACGCGTTTGCCAAGGAGCGCTGGATGCGACGCGATCCCCGTGACCTCGGCGCCTGACGATGCTGAGAAGGGATATGGACATATGGACACACGCGAGACGCAGCTCAGTCACCACGCCGAGCCAGCCTGGAGCCGTCCTCGACGCCGAATCACGTCGGCTGCTCTCGGCATATCGACGGCTGTGTCCAGAGCATCTCAGGCCTGGAGGGCCTCACGGCTGTGACCTTGCGGACAACATCTCCATCCGTGGTATCTTCGAGCGACTTGGGTCCAGTAAAATGCCTGCTGTGCTTGGCTGCTTCTTGTGAGATGGCCCATTCCCAGTCTCGGAGCGGAGCCGCATCGAAGACGAGACGGGTCCAAGGCTGTTCATAGTATGACTGACATTCTCGGGGTGCCTCTGTCATCACGAGAGATCTTGACAAGTCACATGGTCGTTCCCGAAACGGTCCTGGAAGCTGTGGCGATCGGCTCGTTCAGCAATTGCTCCGAGAGCTTCACGGATCGATAATGAGCTGCGGTCGGGTTGGTGGTCCGATGCTGAAGTTCGGATACACTTCCTGTGAAAGCCTGTGCGGCCTAGCCTCACACTACAACGCAAGCTCCGGTCCTTACATATGTGCCATTGGACGAATGTTTGGGCATTTCTCCCGAGTAAGTTGTGGCTACGTGCTCAGGAATGGTCGTAGGTGAACCTTCCTGGCAACCTCGGAGACAGCGCGGACCTGCATAATGCAGTCGAGCGAGATGGTGGTTTGCCATTACCGATGCTCGTGGCGGGTGATCTGACGAAAAGACGCGGAAGACGAGATCAGCGCTGTTGTGTCATTCGGCGAAGGCAAGGCCGTCGCGGACGGGTGATCAGCCTTCTGCAGTTCGCACGCGGCTGTCAAGTCACGCAAGGCAAGGCGCGGCACGCTGTTGACTGGACGGAGCTTGTTGTAATATGCCCGCGGGGAGCTCGCGATGATAGCGCATGAGGACGCACATGTCAGATCGAGGAGGCAACGCAGGCGACCCACACCTCTACCGCCGTCGCGTAATGACGAGTGACTCACGTTGTAGGTCCTCGGTCCTACCAGAGCTGTTCTGTGGCTTCACTGCTTCTTCTCCCGCCCCAGAAACGCTTGCACGTACTACACCGCAATAGTCTCGGCTGGCGGACGACTCGTGTTTGATGGCTAGGCTCGTGCAATGCTGGGGTCTGTGGTGTATTGGCCGGCGCAAGTGATCAGCGTCCGCGTTGACCAGAAAGCAAAATTCGGCTGCTCGGTCAATTTGGGGAGTGGCTGTGGCGTTGAGTGAGTGCTTTGATCTCTCACTCACTGCGTCAGGTCACAGTATTTCTTCGAAGCAGCGGAGCCGGTGCTTGCTCCGGAAGCTGGGTGCCCGTGAGCCATGATCCCGGAAGATGTGGGCGGTGGCATCAATGATCCCCTTGCTCATCACCTGGGAGTGGCGGCTGTTAACAAGGCAGGCGAACCATTGTGGACCGTTTTGGCTTTACCCTCTGCGAGTAAAGCCTCGCCAAGACCCCGAACCATGCCGACGTTTCCACCCTCCAGTGGGTGTAGCGACTCGGGTTGTTTGTGGACGGCCTGCTCCCAGGCTATCACTCTATTGCGGATGACGCACAAAAAGGCCCTCGCCTCCCGAACTTTGTACCATGCCAGGTGCTGCGATCTGGGTTTGAGAAGGAGATCGCGAAACCACCGACTCTGCGAGCTTGTTTCCTTGCTCATAGCTAAGACATGCGAGCACCTGCAGCGGGCACGCATTACCTTGACCAAGGTGCCTCCGCATCTAGCCAGAGACAGCGGACCGAGATGGTACGTAAACGCCAGGGTCGGGTCCATGATATGCATCCAGTATGATTTTGCTGCCGCTGATCGAGACAGGGCGAGGGGAAAACGTCGTCCCTTTCAGGTGATCGAACAGGTGGCAAGAAGATGGTCGATGTTGCTTGCTGGCCATGTCGGAGGCGGAAAGGAAAGGTTGTTCAAGTGTCTTTGCCTCGAACTGGCCGACTCTGATTCAAAGCTCTAGTGCAGCGGCGACCGGCCGTCCTGTGCTTCGTGTGTACACCGGGGAGTCGAATGCAGTTACGAGTACGACCAAGGCGTGACCCGAGTCAGGTCTTTGCGACTCCGATTGCACCAGTCCACGACCAGGACCGAAACGCTCAAATATCTGTACGTCCAGCTGCGGAGCCGGTCGGATGACGAGGCTGCATTACTGCTGGCCATTATCCGGCTGGGAGGCGATGTCGACAAGATGGTCATGCAGCTGAAGAGAACGCCCGACTTGTCGTGGGCGAAAGGAACGAACCCGGCTGGAGTGGCACATGTGTTGCACAGCGACCCCGAGCCTGGCGCAGCTTCACCAGCAGATCCCTCAACACCGCTGCAGGGGCTGTTTGACTGGAATATATCACCCTCCGAGACTATTGCCGGGGACGAGGACAGCAAGGGCTTGGTGGGCGGTGATGAGGGCGACTGGTGTTTTTGGTATTTGTAGTTGTGTGGTCATCGGAGAAGCAATAGACAGTGCCACGGAAGCAATAGACAGTGCCACGGAAGCAATAGACAGTGCCATCGAAGCAATAGGCAGGGCCACCGAAGCAACAGGCAGGGCCATCGAATAATCATCTTCTGCCGTGGTCGTTCAGAAGTGGTCGTCGTGATGGATTGTGTTTTTGGCGCAACAGGCCAAGCACAGCGCAGACGATGCTCGGGATTTCACATCCACGCGCTGCCGCATTCGTCCGGGCGGTGGTGATGAGGGTTGAGCGGATGTGGGTGGAATGGGTTGGAAGAAGCGATGCAGCAGTTCGGGACCGCCCGCGCCATCGGTCGGGAGATGACGCGTGGTTTTGGTGGTTCGATTCATTTCGGAACTGGCCCGTTACCTTGTGCATAGTCGACCAGTGAGTTGACGTGGTACCGTCTTCCCTCGCCCTTTGGCGTCTACTCCAGACCGACGACTGGGGCTTCAACACCGGCAAGCGGCGCACCGCCGCGGAACAGATGGTCACGATGGCATTTCACGCGGCGCCGCTGAGCCTTCACCAGATCGCCAGCACCGCCACAGAAATGTTTCCCGTCGTGGCGGAGGCGATGCGCGCGCCGTTCAGGAGGGCGGGAACGGGGTCCAGCTCGGGGCAGAGGGCGGTGGCGGCCAGCGCGGTGGCGGCCAGCGCGGAGGCGAATGCACCTGTCGAGACGAAGCATGCGCGCAGGCGGCCGGACGTGCCCGAGTACATGTTGACAGCACCGCTTGGAGCCCTCGGCCACCAGACGCCTTCTGCTTCGGTCCTACAAGGCCCATTCTCGGCAGTATCGATGCTCTCCGCCATGCCACGAGGCACCCTTCGCTATGCATCACCGCTCACTCGTACATTCTCTTCGCTCACTCCTGCGGCACGATCCTTCTCCACCACCGCAAGGCTAGGCCCCTTCACCCTGTCCGCGCCGCCCACGACCAGCTGTGTGGGCATCAGTCAGCGGAGGGCTCTTTTTGGCAGCTCGTGGGGCAACCAGATCAACCGGAACCTTCTCGCGCATCTTGAGCAGACAGCGAACAACCAGCCTGGTAGTACAACTGCACAGAATGCCTTCTACCAGGCACTCCTCCGCGCCAATATGCCCGAGATCGTGGTCGAACGATACCAGACCGGCCGCTATGCCACGAATCCTGCCGTCGACCAGACGTATGCCAAAGCCCTTGAGCGAGTCGGAGCTGCCGAAGTTGGCGGGAGCGAGCTAGGATCGTCGCTGGGACGCATACCTGGTGCCAACTCGTACAACCTGAGCAACGAGCAGTTGCAAGCTGCCGGTCAGGCTGCTTCCATCAAAGTGCACGGCGGCAATGTCAGCGTCTCAAAGCATGGCTCTGGTTCGAAGAGCGAGCCTTTGTATGTCGTGGTCGACGAGAGCACCGGGGCCACCGTCTTCAAATGGGTCAAGTTCTTCTTTGTTTTCGGACTGGTCGCATACTGCTCTTTGGTCGTTTTCACACTTCTGATCGAGGCCACTGGGGTGCTGAAGAAGGTCGGAGGCTCGCAAAATGCTGAGGCAAAGCCGGAACTGCAGACAACACGCTTCACCGATGTACACGGATGCGATGAAGCGAAGGAGGAACTGCAAGAGCTTGTCGAATTCCTGAAGGCGCCCGAACAGTTTAGCGCACTGGGTGGCAAGCTTCCGAAGGGTGTGCTCTTGGTTGGTCCTCCGGGTACAGGGAAGACGCTTCTCGCACGTGCCGTGGCAGGTGAAGCTGGCGTTCCATTCTTCTACATGTCTGGCTCTGAATTTGACGAGATCTACGTCGGAGTGGGAGCCAAGCGTGTTCGTGACCTGTTTACCGCGGCCCGTGCGAAGAGCCCGGCCATCATTTTCATCGACGAACTCGACGCGATAGGTGGCAAACGCCAGGAACGCGATGCGGCATACGCCAAACAGACTCTCAACCAGCTCCTGACCGAGCTTGACGGCTTCGATCAGAACTCCAGTGTTATCATCATTGGAGCGACCAACTTCCCACAATCCCTCGACAAGGCGCTCACCAGGCCGGGACGTTTCGATCGCAATGTCCAAGTGCCACTGCCTGACGTTCGAGGACGTATCGCGATCTTGAAGTACCACATGCGAAACATGAAGATTGATGCCTCGGTCGACCCTGCAATCCTGGCTCGAGGCTGCCCCGGGTTTTCTGGTGCCGAACTGGAGAATGTTGTCAACCAAGCTGCGGTGCGCGCCAGCAAGAACAAGCAGCAAAAGATTACCATCCAGGACCTCACGTGGGCCAAGGACAAGATTCTCATGGGCGCTGAGCGTAAATCTGCCGTCATTCAGGAAAAAGATAAACTGATGACCGCCTACCACGAAGGTGGCCACGCGTTAGTGTGCATGCTGACTGAAGGTGCCACTCCACTCTACAAAGCCACCATCATGCCTCGCGGTCATGCGCTTGGTGTGACGCAGATGTTGCCAGAGCTCGACGAAGTCAGCCGGAGCAAAAAGCAGCTTCTGGCCTCGATTGATGTCTCGATGGGCGGCAAGGTCGCGGAAGAGCTCATCTATGGCCCTGACAACGTCACGACCGGCGCATCGAGTGACATCCACAACGCCACTTCCGTTGCATACCACATGGTCACTGAAGCTGGCATGAGCGATCTGCTTGGCAATGTCGATCTCGCCGGCAACTACGCGAAGCTGTCCACCAAGACGAAGCAGCAGATTGAGGACGAGGTTCGACGTATCGTCGAGGAAGGTCGCCAGCGTGCGGTGAAGCTTTTGACGACCAATCGAGATGGCCTGGACCGTTTGGCCAAAGCGTTGGTCGAGTACGAGACGTTGACTCGAGAAGAGATGGAGAAGGTTGTGCGAGGCGAGAAGCTCCCCGACAAAATCAAAGTCGATCCCTCGACACCCATCAAGACGCCCGAACAGCCGGAAACACCGGTCAGCATCTTGCCGTCTCCTGTCGGACGAGGCAGCGGTCCATATGCTGCGCCGCCCGGGCCCGCCGGCGACGCTCGTGTCGCAGAGAGGCCCTAAATGTGGATCCATCTGATGGCATTCCGCCCGATTCGCCCATTTCCACTCTTCCCGCCCGCGACACATGAATGCGCGGAAGGCAGGCCGCGAGGTCGAGCGATGCTCTGGCTCGAGGCATATATGGATGGAGCCCGGAGCACAGACGCGGTGGAGGACGAAGGAAGAAGAGGGAGTATCTTCTCCCGGTTTGAGAATGGCATGGTGATTCCATCCAGCGAGCAAGCATGTGTGTATTGTCTCCCGATCAATCCTGTTCCGTTTGTACAGTTTTTTTGCAGGTTAGTTAACTACCGCCGCACGCAACGAAGTCGAGACACAGCTGTGGAATCGTACACCTTTCCAAGAACGTGTGGTGTTCAATAGTTATTTAGTTATCACGCCGAAACACACCGATTTCTTGGAAAATTCCGGTCGTTGGAGGCGCAGTTAGGTGGGATCCTTTGGAGTGGATGGGGAACTTGAACATTTCATGGATTTTCATTGAGTAACCAACTAATGACTAGTTAACCGACCAACCAACCAACCAACCAACTGGTAGTTAATTTTAGTATGGTCTGGCAACTTTCAACACGCAGTTACCAGTGGGTTCAGATCAAGGGGATCCTCCACAAACACCACCCATCATGTCTGCCGTTGATAGCAAGTTCGACCCCAAAGACATGGTATGATGCCGCAACACCTGTAGCCCACATGTGTGAGGAGGTCGAATTTTCACTCACCACTCGTAGCACTTCCGCTACCTCGGCCCCTCTGGTCTCCAGGTCTCGGTGCTGTCTCTGGGAGGGTGGCTCACATATGGTGGGACCCAGAAGGGCAGCATTGTGAAGGATTGCTTGCAAGCTGCGTGGGTACGGCGACCCGAATAACTACCGAGGGAGGCTCGCCACTCACTCACACATGTCCAGAACCACGGCATCAACTTCTTCGACACGGCCGAGATCTACTCCAATGGACAATGCGAGGTGGAGATGGGACAAGCCCTCAAGGAGCTCGCATGGCCAAGAGACGAGTATGTTCTGAGCACCAAGATCTTCTTCGGCACGGGACGCAAAGAGCCCAACACTCGCGGTCTCTCGCGCAAGCACGTTGTCGAGGGCCTCAAGAGCTCTCTTGCCCGTCTGCAGCAGCCATACGTCGACATTGTCTTCGCCCACAGACCGGACGCCGGCACCCCACTGAAGGAAATTGTCGAAGCTTTCACCCAGCTCATCCGGAACCTGAACCTCGCATACTACTGGGGCACGTCGGAATGGTCTGCCACGCAGATCACCGAAGCTACTTTGATCGCGGACAAGTACAACCTGATTGCGCCCATCGCCGAACAGCCCCAATACAACGCCTTCCACCGCCAACGATTCGAGGTCGAATACGCCCCCCTCTTCGAGCACTTCCAATACGGCACAACGATCTGGTCGCCACTGGCCTCCGGCCTCCTCACGGGCAAGTACAACGACGGCATTCCCGAGGACTCCCGCTTCGCCACCAACAAGGCCTTCTTCGAGGGAACCATCAAGTCCCTCCAAAGCGAAGAGGGCAAGGCGAAGGTCGCCAAGGTTCGCAAGCTCTCGGAGGTGGCCGCGACGCTCGGCGGAACCGTGGCGCAGCTGGCGCTGGCGTGGTGCGTGAAGAATGCGAACGTGTCCACGGTGATCTTGGGTGCTACCAAGGTGGCGCAGATTGAGGACAACGTCAAGGCCCTCGAGCTTCTCCCCCAGTTGACCCCGGAGGTGATGGACGCGGTGGAGAAGATTCTGGACAACAAGCCTGCCGCCCCAAGCGACTTTGGCCGGAAGAGGTGAGCCTTTTCCACACACACACACACACACACACACACACACACACACACACGAGCCCCAGAGTTGGGGTGGGGGCGGGGGGCTTGCATCTCGAGAAACACGCGACCCACGAACCGAAAGCCCATCGCTCGCATCCCGATCGCCAGACACCGCCACCATGGCCAGCTGTAGATCGCCCGACGACCCAGGCATGATGATAACGATGCACCTCACACACGCTTCCCCCGTCTTCCCGCGCTCTCACGCATCCATCTCTCCCCATCACCTCTCCGCCTCCACGTCAGACGGGTCGCACCCATCCGATTCCCACCACATCCCGTCCCCGGCTGCCCCCCTCCGACCTCGTCATCAACCCCCTCATTCCTCCTCGTGTGTGGGTGTGTGTGTGTGTGTTTTCTTTTTCGACATCACGAGCCCCGACGAGGTGCCTCGTGAGCATTTCGCCCTGATGGCCGACGACCCCGCTCGGTCTGATAGATCCATGGCCATGTCGACGCGATCACGACGCGAGACGGGTGGCTCCCGTCCATCTCGCCATCGTCGTCGCGGACAGGTGGCCAGGGGGAGGAGGGAGGGAGTTGACCAAGGTGGCACGACCGCCGACCGGCACGCGGCTGCGGCCCCATCTCGCACGTGACAGGGTCGGACGAGGCGGGCAGCGTGGGTGCGTTGTCTGGGTTGGGCGATGCGTCGAGGGACGGAACGAACTGCCTGCGGCCGACGTCGGCGGATGTGGCGGGCGCGCTTCACACGTGTGCTGGCTTTCGCCGAGAAGCTCCGATCACGCGCCATGTACCCAACCCCCCCCGTCGGCATCTGACGGAACGGCCCCTGCTGCGCATCGGAAACCACGACGACGACGGCGGCGGCGGCGGGACACAGAGCGCGGGCACGACCGCCACGGCAACGGCTGGACACAAGAGGCCTACGGCCACGCTCGCGGGTTTGATGTGAAAAAAAAAAACCCCTCCCGAATTGGGCATGAAATTTCGCTGCCGGGCAGCTGTCTTGTTTGGGTTGTCTGACATAGGAACATACAGTCAAGCAACAAGCAAGCAAACAAACAAACGAGATCGCTGCGTGGATCGGGTGGCATCGACGTGCCGTCCGTTCCATGTTGTCGGTCGTGTGGTGGCCTCGATGGCCGGCGGTATGTACCCGACACACCGGTGCCGCGCACTGGCAGTCACGCCGCCCCGATCCACACGCCGTCCGACAGTTCCGTACTGCGGGTGCTATGACCTTGATAGCGCTCCGCTAGCGATGCTGTGGGCCGTGTCGCCCCGGCACGCCGTCGTCGATGGGCCAGTGTCATCGTCTCAACACAGCGCTCTCTCGATGGCCTGCAACGAGGTCCGTGTCGTCGTCTCACGTGGGCTTCCGGTAGGGTGGGACCGCCTGGGTTTACCCACTTCCGTATGCACGGTCGTGTCGCCGGGACACGCCGTCGTCGATTAATCCGTGATGGATGTCGTGTCATACACCGCGCTGTCGGTGGTCCGGAAACCATGAAATCAATCAGGTCCTCCAGCCGGCACCGAAAGCGATTAGTTGGCCGCTAAATGTGCGGGTCGATAGATGGATTGCTCTCGCAAAACAAAGTTAGGCTCATATAGGTCGATCTCGTTCTTCTTGCTCTTCTTCAACAAGCGCTATGTGCGCAGCAAGCCGTGGATCCAGCCGAGACTGCAATCGGCTCTCCAATCCGAACACCTCGACGCGTGGATCGAAAGTATTGCTGCCAAGCGACAGATTTCCAAGGATGCAGTTCGGTCCAATGTTCCGGGCTCGGTCAAGTTTTGTGTGTCGGGACCCGGTGAGCAAGGACCCCGGGTGCGCGCTCTTCTTGCTTTCATTGTTCAAGGGCAGCGCTTCCGGGGTCCTTGCTCACGCGAGCACGCAAACTCCCAAACGAAAGACAGACAACCAGGCGCGCAGAGGATCCAGAGGTTGGAACGGGAGTCGGGGTGAGCACCGGGTGACCGACGAGAGATCGGGTGTGTGGATGATAGGACCCGGCAGAAAAAAGGAGTGAGTGGGTGGACGGAGGCTCGCCCAGTAGACTCGGAAGAGGGTTCGAGTTTCTTCGGCCACGGGGGGAGACGGGAGGTGCCATATATAGGGGGACAAGAAGCGACGGGGGGTGCGCGTCATTTATCCGCTCCCCCTGCAGGAGGTGACCGCGACATACGTAATTGGCCGCGAGCTTCCGCCTGGCAGGGGCGCGGCTTGCTCCGGTTGGCGATCGGGCCGAAGATATTTCGGCCGCAATATCCCAACGGGAATCCGGGCAGAAAATGGCTCAATCGCGGGTCGTTTCGGCGTCTGCTGATTCGCCGGGAGCCGGTGGTCTCCGGGCGGCTGTGTGAAAGGCCCCAGGCCGCTTGCAGGCATTGCTATTTTCCCGCCAAAGGTAGGGGCGTCTTTGACTGGGAAGGATACAGTCAGTGTGCATGGGTGGGGAAGCGTCGAGCTCCCGGCAGTCATGTGACTCCCGGCGACATCGTCACCCTCTCGCAGAACATCCGCGTCACTCGACACTTGCTCCGCCCGTCAGGAAGAAAGATGTGCGCGGCCAAGATCACCCTGGCCGTCGCCCAATCCAACACCCTCGCGACCCTCGCCTCCACCCTCGCCTCCCTCGCCCGCACCACCCGCCTCGCGGCCGCGCGCAACGTCGACCTCATCCTCTTCCCCGAAGCCTACCTGGGCGGCTACCCGCGCACGTGCGCGTTCGGGGCCGCCGTCGGCTCCCGCACGGATGCCGGCCGAGAACAGTACCTGCAGTACTCCCGCTCGTGCGTCGACTTGGGCGACACGCCGGGGGGCGCGGGGGCGGATTGGATTGAGAGGAGGTTGCCGGTGGCGGCCGGGCGCAAGTACCGGGGCGACGGGACGCGGGAGTTCTTGGAGGGCGTGGCGCGGGAGACGGGGGTGTTCGTGGTGACGGGGCTGGTGGAGAAGGCGGGGGGCACGCTGTACTGCGCGGCGCTGTATGTCGACCCGCAGAGCGGCGTGGTCGGGAAGCGGCGGAAGGTCATGCCGACGGGCAGCGAGAGGCTGGTGTGGGGCCAAGGATCGCCGAGCACGCTGAAGGCGGTGACGACCCGGATTCGCGGGGTCAGGATCACCATGGCCGCGGCCATCTGCTGGGAGAACATGATGCCGTTGCTGCGGTACAGTCTGTACTCGCAGAACGTGAATCTGTGGTTGGCGCCGACGGCGGACGCGCGCGATACGTGGCTGCCGCTGATGCGGACGGTGGCGACCGAGGGCAGGTGTTTTGTTCTGAGCGCGATTTCGTGTCAGAAGAAGAAGAACCTGCCGGCGTGGGTGACGGCTGGTGTGCAGCCATTCGAGTCTGCACCGGTCGAGAGAGGGCGGAGAAGGCGCGGATCGACGCGTGCGGCACCGGATGGGCGGCATGAGCTCGTGCTGCCCGCCACGGACGACCATCTCGAGGCCGTTTCGGCGCCTGCTCCAGAGCCGAGCGGCGAGGCTGTCGATGCTGCTGTCGCCGGCACTCGTGATGCAGACGGCGAGGAGTTTGTCTGCCGTGGCGGGTCGTGCATCATTGGGCCGATGGGGCAAGTGCTCCACGAGCCTTTATGGGAGGTGGAAGACGGCGGGTTGCTGATCCAAGCGGTCGACTTTGACGATTGCGAGCGTGGAAGACTGGATCTGGATGTCGCCGGAAGCTATTCCCGGAACGATGCGTTTACGTTGACCGTGCAAGGCCTGGATCTGAACCCTCCGCCGTGATATAGCGAGCAAGCCACTACATTCGAGTCCCTTCCCCTCTTGGTCTTCAGAGACGGTCTTCGCTTCGCCAATGCTTGTTCCAACGGGCCTCCCCAACCATTTGAATGACACATCTTGCTTCTTCAAGCCTTACACATCTTGCTTCTTCAAGCCTTACACATCTTGCTTCTTCAAGCCTTACACATCTTGCTTCTTCAAGCCTTACACATCTTGCTTCTTCAAGCCTTACACATCTTGCTTCTTCAAGCCTTACACATCTTGCTTCTTCAAGCGGCGCGTGCGTCCGAGCCAGCGGCAGCCGACCGTGATGCTTCTTCCGCAGCCTTGCCAGAGAGAATCCTACGCTTCTCCATACTCACGTTGGCCTTCAGCCAGGCCTTGTCTTCGGCATTGAGCTCCGCCACCGCGACTTCCTTCCGCCTGCCGTCCTGCATGACGAGGTGGAGCTTCCGATGTGAAAAGCCGCACAGATGGCCCTCGTACCGTTCCATGGTCCAGTAGCGGTTGACGGTGAGAGCGTTGCGCTCAAGCACCTCCTCCGGCGTGCGGATGCCCCCGACGATGCGTCTGCGCATGAGGCTCACGCGGCCCTCGCCTTCCTCATCTTTCTCCCGCATCCATGCGCCGTCGTCGGCGGTGAGCTGGTCCTTTGGGACCTCGACTCGGCTGCCGTTGGCGAGAACGATGTGGACTTTCGCGAACGACACGCCGTCGAAAGTACCTTCAATCATTCCAGACCCCCATGGGCGATAGTTCCCGACGGGCACGTGGTCCTGGTGGTCATCGTCGGGGGCTTCGAAGAATACCTTCTTGTCCGGCGCCGTGAGGTTCTGCCTCAGCCATTTCTGGTCTTCCTGGGACAGCCCGTGGTGCGGCAATTGCAGCTTGTTGCCATTGGCGAGGACGAGGTGGATCTTTCCGGAAGACACTCCGCTCAGTTCCCCTTGGATCTTTTTCATGGTCCACTCACGCATCGGTATGCCATACTTGCCATATCGCTCAAACCAGCGGTCCATGCCCTCTGCACCTCGCTGGCTCGCCTGCGAGGCATCGTGTAATGGCGTAATGGCGACGTTGTCGATCATGCAGGCGACTTCCTGTACTGGCTTGTCAAGTTGACGAGCGATATCGATGAGACCGATGCCTTCCAGCCATTTCCCCAGCTGCTGGTATTCATCAGGAGTCCATTGGGTCCATGACGGCGGTTTGAGGCAGAACTTATGCGTGTTGCGGAAGTCAACTCCCAGGTCGGTTGAAGTGATTGGAAGGTAGCGATCAGCGAGCTCGGGTATGTCGCCAAGTGGCGTGTCTTTCGAGATTGGAATGGCTCCAGTGGCAAGGCCGATGACTCGGTCGCTTGGAGAAGCTTCATTGGCTTGGTTGATGCTGGCGAAGATCGGGGGCGCGATTGGTGTGGGTGTAAAACTATCGACTGGGGTGGGATGACGACTGCTTGTGGCGGTGGGTGTCTGCAAGTGTGTCGCATTTGGCGTGATTGCTGTCGTGACCTCAATGGTCTCTCCGACCTTGACTGGAGCGGGCGGTGGAGTGAGTGGTATCGGATCATCGTCGAGATCCATTGCTGAATAATGTGAGCTCGCCTTTGGGACGACGGATTGGGGTTGAGCTATATAAGTCCAAGTCGTACGGAGTCGTCGACTTTCTTCAGGTTGTGGACCAAGAAGAAAAGTCGAAAGACGCAAAATGGAGGTTGAGTTCACACAATTGGGCCATTGTGCAAAGTGAATCGCAGATGAAACGATGCAGGATGCACGGCACGGTGCAGCTGCAGCTCCTACGCCGTCACTCACCCTCACATGCAAAACAGTTTTCTCCACACCCTCTCGTGGTTTCTAGCAACTATCGTAATTCTTTGCGCCAAGAGGTCGTATCTATTCTTCATACCGACCACCGGGGATCATGTCACGTCCCTTCTCCAGAACGCCCTTCAAGTACTCATACACAGCAAATGTGACAGCTTGTCCTGGAGCCACACGCGCTACTCGAGGCGTGATGCCCATCCAAAAGGCTCGCGGTCCTTCCTGCTTGAACATTTGAGAACCAATGCTCGTGATACGACCCAGCGCGGTCTGTCCTGGTTCGGCAGGTGTTCTTTGGAGACGAGTCTTGATCGTGTCAATGGGCGCATTGCAAAAGGGACCGACAGCGCCCGAGACCAGGCCAATACATGCAGTGGTATATCCTGGCAGAGGCTCCGCGGGGTTTTCACTTCGTTGCTGTAGAATCTCCTTCAACTCAGTATAGGCGGTGAAATTGGCGGCTTGATTGGTACCCTGTCTCAAAGCGGTGAGAGACACCCCACGATACAAGGCTCCAAATCCTTCTTCTTTGACGACGGTATAGCATGCGTGGGCGGCATTTCGGTACTTGGGAACATCCAGAGGATCTGCCATACTATGGTGCTGTGCTTGCAATCGGATCTTTACAACCTCCATCGGGCAGACCACGGCCACAGCTTCCGTCACACCAGCAGCGAGACCTGCAAGAAAGTTGCTGCATCCCGTAGTCTTGCCGTCTGGACTGGCCAAGAGCTGTTTGTACCATTCGTAACTGGTAAATCTGATTGCCATCTTCGGGACTATTCCCGTCAAGACAGCGCCGAGGCCTTTGTACAAAGCCAATGGCGTCTCTTTCCGCCCGATTTCCATACCGGTCTTGATGAAACCGCGTTTCTTCTGGCCGGTTCCTCGCTGTCGTCGTGAAAGCTGCATGCGCACTTTGATCGTGTCGAGAGGATGACAGGCAAGTGCCTCCATCATACCAGCTCCACCACCAGCTGTCGCGCGGTTAGTGTACTTTCACACCTTGGACTGTGATCCGTAAGCTACCGATCAGATTGGTCGCCACAGAAGCTGGCTTCTTGCCGCCTGGGCCTGCAGTACTTTTGGCAGACATCTTGAACTGATTTGGGAGCGCACCATGCAGCAGAACGTCCGACGCTTCGAAAGCTGTGCGAGGGAAGTTGTACAGCGATGCTCCTCAAGAATTCGACCACGCCATCAACGAAGCGGTAAGCACAGTGAAGATACCACAGGATGAATGTTCGTTCGGGCAGTCGGAAAGACGCATGATCAAAAGCGCAGACATGTCGCTCCAACTCCTCTTGACCGAGGCACACATTACGTAGCGCAACAAGCCGAGCCAAGTCTGTTGGTGCTGTTCCTGGACGAGCGGAAACTGTACCTCGGGCATTCACGTGCGCGGCAAGAACAGCATTCCGACATAGTTTCGACCTAAATGTAAGCTACCGTATGTTTTGCAGCCTTGATGTTCCGAGGTAGGTCCTTTGAAAGATGCCTCAGCCCGTGACTTGTGGAGAATTCCTTCGCGCAGGTGCGATACCACCATTCTTTCATGTGAAGTAGCTCCCGCTCGATGCGGGGCGGATGGAGCGTGATCGATGATCGTCAGGATTTGCCGAGGAAGCGACTGGCGCGTCCTTTGCACGTGGTTGCGAGCATACATGACACAAGGAGCCCGTCTTCATCCCATACAGCTTCGACCTCATCAGCGTTCATAGAGTTGGAAGTCCAGCGTCACTTCTTCGCCGGCCACAGTTTGGGCTTGCGGTCCTTCCTCTACCTCCTCGCCGACAAACTCCACCAGCTTGGCACGGGGTGCACAACGCCATGAAGACTCGACAGGCTGGCAGTCGCCTAGCGCCACAGGAAAGAACGTGTCGCATTCATATTCTTTGCCAATGCGAGTGAGCAGAATTCGATTTGTTTGCGAGAGATGCAGCGAAGAGCGATAGATGCTTGAGCCACCGATCACAAACACTCTGCCAACCGGTGGCACTTTGCCATCCTTGATGCAGCTCTCAAGTGATGCCAGTCCAGACAAGATATCTGACGCCACCAGCACGTCGTCTGGTATCGTGCCGAGCTGAGCGCGGTCCTGCGAGCTGATCACAATGTTGGTCCGGTGTGACAGAGGCCTTCGGTTGGGAGGAATACTCTCCCACGTCTTTCGGCCCATGATGACGACGTTCCGACTCGTTCCTGACCGCTTGCTGTCTTTGGGTGAATCTGACTGGGCTGATCCAGCGTTGTTCGGTATGGGTGTACGCTTCGTGACGCGTGCGAAAAACGCCATGTCTTTTTTGAGCATTGGCCAGGGCAACCCATTGTTTTTGCCGATGCCATTTTTCACAGTTGCTGCAACTATGAGAGTGATGGGCAGCTGTGTTAGCGACATCTCGGCCATGTTGTTGTTGTTGTGGTTGTTTTTGTGGTTGATGTTGTTGTGGTTGTTGTTGTGGTTGTTGTTGTGGTTGTTGTTGTGGTTGTTGTTGTGGTTGTTGTTGTGGTTGTTGTTGTGGTTGTGAAATGCTGATGAGCAAAGATGCGAAGATGAATATAGAAAGTTGGAAGCATCGCGTGTGCCCAGAACGGCTAGCGCAAACGCCTCCTCACGATCCCACGCGCTCCATTATGCTTCCTCCTGTCCTGCTCTTCATCCGACGTCATCGATACTCGGTGCTATCGCATGGCGAAAATCAATAATCCATGACATTGTCGATATTCACCAACACTGCCGCTGCTGCAGGGGCAGCAACGGCAGTGTTGGCATAAACCCATTCTGCACGCCCGGATACTGAGACCACTTGGCCGAACTTGTGTCTCACCATGCGAGAAGCCTCCATTCTCTGCCGACCGCGAAGCCGACGAGTCGGCTCGCAGTCGTCAAGATGTGCCGTCGCTCCTGGAGTGTCACACAAAGCGCCACGACACATGGAGAGACGTCTCGTCCCACCCGATCCGTCCCTGCATCGTGCAGCATGCGGCTTCCAAGCTGCTGATTGGAAGGCCACAGCTAACAAATGGCCTTTTGCAGTAGCGGCAGCACGCGCGAAACTTGGTCGGTGAGCAAGAAGTGACGAAATCAATGCTATTGAAGCAATGTGGACACAACGAGAACGAGCCATATAGCTGACGAATAAGCAGGCGTGGGTGAGAAGCCAGGTGGTTACACGTGGATGCTGACGGCCGGAACAGCAGGCGTGTCCTTTTCCTGTCGAGACAATCAGTCGTGCTTACTCTGTCACCTGCTCGCATCCGTTCAGTACTACCAACGACCTGGACAATTCTGGCCGCAATGCCATGCACTTGTCCCGCACACATTTCCCTTCTAACCAGCTGGTCAAAGCCGGAGTTGTGCTACCATGCCATACTGTAAACGTGGTTTGTGACATGAAGTCGACCAGGAGAATGCTGGCTCGGGCGTGTTGCCTGCAGAATCATGCGGGGATTGTCGTAAATCCTGGACAATGTGATGAGCGAGCGTGATGTTGTGCTTTGGATAGATTGTGTCTGGAGGAAGAGGCGCACACGTGGCGAGACACCTCAGTGTGGGGACCCACGCTGTGCAATTGCGAATTGGAGAGCTTCCTGTGCAACGCACCACACATCCTGGACATTGGCATCCCGCAGCATGTCGACACTGTGCTGAGGCACTGTGGCAAAGATGGCTGCATCTTTTCTTGACATGGCCGGCTTTGCACTCGAATCGTGAGGCAGGAAGCCAACTACTGGACTACCTAGGGGCCTCGCAGCTCTCGCTAGCTACGACCTAAGGCGAGTCCCTTGCCTCGAGGCCCTGCAGCGCGTGACCGGGAGGCATCGAGATCGACACGTACCACGGACGATCGCCGGCGAACCTGGTTGTGACAATCTCGCGTGGCAGCCATGTGAGTATGACCGCTGCCTCAGCTCAAACGGAATGCCGGCATAACTCGAGCCGCGCTGAGAGCTTGTGAGAGTCCCAGCATCCTCGAAGCGAGATGGAGTAGAGCATGGCAGCAGGCATCGAACTTCGCCCGGAAGGATGTGCTGTCTAAGGATGAACAACCTAGAGCTATGCTTGCCGAATTCCGTCTCAACAGCGGCCGCGTGCAGAAGGCAGTGTCCCGGTCCGAAGGTCGGCAAATGTCAGTCGACGCGCGCCGATAGTCCAGAGGCGACCGACCGCGACTTCGGGATCTCCGAGGACATGCATATGATCCCTTCGCTTCTGTCCGAGCGTGTCAAGAGGGGCACGAAAGGCGATTGTGTGCGATCCAAGATGCAGCAGCGGTCGAGGGCATCATCCGAGGTTTTTTTTGCCTTTCGCCGCACGAGACTGCGCCACGACTCTAAGTCAACCCCGATGCAGCGCGTGTGAATGAGCCTGGAGGCTTTCAGCTGGACATAATTTCGATTCGGCTTGTTCAAGATACAAGAGCTAGGTAGACAGTCAGTTAACGTGAGTAGAAGTAGGAGGGGAACGAGAGCAACACTGTCCGAAAGCTTTTATATGCTACCTTAAGGTAGCTTACTAGCTACTACCCCTAGGACTAAGGCAGCTAACTCTATACTCGAAATCTTATTCGCCTCCTAGCTAGCAGGGGCCCTAGTACTAGAGGAAGTAGAAGGGTAGCTTAGCAACATCCTGCTCCTAGTTAATATAGCACCTAAGAGGTCAGCTTAGACTGTACAGAAGGCAGGGACCTATACGAACTGGAAGCGAAGCTGCTAGTCGAGCTGGGCACTCTATTGCTAAAGGTAAAATGTAAGGGGCTCAAGAATCTTAGTTTAGAAACTTGAGGTCGGGTATCTACATAAAGGAACTAATAGGCAGTTCCTTCGTCGTCTGCTCCGTACGATTTGTACCTACGAAGCTAAGCTAGCAATTTCCCCTTTGTGCCGGGGTGCAAGGTTCACCCTCTGTACGGAGAATCGGGAGTTACCTCCTCTGTACGGCGGTGCCGGGTTTTCCCTAATCCGAGGGGCGGTAGGCCCCCCTTTGTGCGGGACTGTAGTGTTCTCCCTCTGTACGGGAGAAGGGTCCTGTCGGTGACTCCGTACGGAGGGTAAGGTCGTGCTAGCGCCGCTAAGTCGCAGTCCTTAGGGCGACGGTCGGCTCGGGTCGGGTTTAGGACCTGGGCCGGGCAGCGCCCCCCTAACAATACCCCCCCCCTCCCTCCTCGTAGTTTTCTTCCGTATAGCGTCGCGCCCAAATGAACTAGCTCCTGTTGTTTCTTTGGCAGGTTGCGGCTTCCTATTCCGTACAGTCGTCTAAGTCGTCGCCCCTCGCCACTTCCTTTAGGTCGTAGTTGCCTCTTGCTATTTTACCTATTTGTAGTAGCTGCCTCTAGCCTTCTCCCCTCTTTTCCTTCCCTTACTGTTTACCGTCTATTATCTATCTACTACCGTCCGCTATCTACTATCTACTATTACTACTACTACTAACTACTAACTACTAACTACTACTAGCTACTATCTACTATGTCGTCCGCCCTGTCCGATAGCTTCCCTGTACCTGCGAGCCCTGCCTCCTCCCCTCCTCTAGCTAGGTTCCTCCCTATTTCGCCCTCTAGGAGTAGGACCCTTAGCTTGACTACTAGCTATGCCTCCGGTTCGTACGGAATCCCGTCTTCTGTACGGTCTAGGCTGACATCTTAGGTGCTATACCTGCGAGCAGTAGGATACAGCCGGGCTCCCCTTCTACGCCTTCTAGAGTGACCCCTCCTAGGTTATACCTAAGCGGGTAGGCACGGCCCGGCCGTCGTACGTTAATGCCCTCCTTATCGCTACCTAGGGCCAGCTCTGTGCCCCCTGCCCTAACTCCCCCCAGCCTATACTTAGCCTATACTGCCTCCTAGGCTTCTGGGCTAGGGTGTGCGCCTTGTGTAAGTAGAAGGATGCCTCCTTCTACTGCCCCTTCCGCCGTCCGGGGGAGGCACGTAGGGGTGGAGGCGTGCCTCCGCCTCCTAGGGCTGGTCCTAGTAGGGCTGGTCCTAGTAGGGGTAGGGCCCCGGCCGGGCCTAAGACGGTGGAGATCTCAGATAATAAGTAGGGTGTTCTGGTCCCCCTAGAGGGGGGGGGGGGTGGCCTACTGGCCACCCCCCCCCTTTAGATAATGTAAGAATTTTGGCCGGTTTTCTCTTAACTCGTCTTATTTCCGCTCCCCCCTCCCGTTTGTCTATTAGCTGTTCTTTTCTCCCAGCCTTTATCTCGTACGGTGTCGTACGGGGTCGTGTTAGTAGGGTATCGGTGTCCTACGTCGTAATACTCGATCCTTTGATAACCCAGGTTTGCCCGTAGTTACCCTGTCCTTAGGATAGGTCGTGCCTCCTTCCGCTGTACAGCGCAGTGTTACTGTAACTGGGTAGGGGGATAGTTCTCCTCCTATCTGTCCAGTGTAGTCGTGTCTTGCAGAGCCTCGTACAGTTCCTACGTAGGCTCTGCCTATCCTTTCTATTTTACTAAGTACTCTGCCTTCCCCCGCTTCCGCCGGCTCTTAAGGATCCCCTCTAATTCGTACTCTTCCTGGCCCTTAGTTATAATTGCGGGTAGGCGGGCGTCGTTAGTCGTCTAGTGTAGCAGGGGGTCCGTGTTCGCTGGTCGTACGAGGTCTACGTAGAAGACTGGATAGATCCCTAGGGGGGTGTTTAGTTGTACGGCGTATGTCCCTACCGGCCGGATTACTGTAAACTTCCTGTTCTTCTAATCTAGCTTCTTGCTCGGCCGGTCCGTACGGATGTTCCGCTGGTTTAGCTAGACCTTATCTCCTGCCTCGTACCTTAGTGCAGCCTGTCGTCCCTTGTTGGCCTGCTCTTCTGCGTTCTGCTAAGCTATAGCCAGGCTCGCCTTTGCCTATTAGTAGGCGTTCGTAATCGTCCGTACGATGGCTTCTCCTTGCTAAATTGGGGATCGTACAGGGCGTAGGGTGTTGTTACTCGGGGTCGGTAGGAGCGGGGAATAGTCGTATCCGTAGGTCGTAAAGAAGGGGGACAGTCCTGTAGCATTAGCCGTACGACTGTTAATAGCTAGCTCTGCTATAGGGAGGAGTCGGTTCCAGTTCGTCTAATTATAATCTACGTACGCTCGGAGGTACGCTTCCAAGGTTGAATTGACCCTCTCTGTCGCCCCGTCTGTCTGTAGGTGCTATGCAGTTAACAGGCGACGTTCTACCTTTAGCAACTGGCAGACCCTTGCCTAGAGCTGGCTCGTAAACTGTGTCCCCCGGTCTAATACGATCGACCTAGGGAAACCGTGCTTGCTGAACGTCGTCTGTATAAAGGCCTAGGCAGTGTCCTCTGCTGCAATAGAGTCCATTCCCTCTAGTATAACCCCCTTCGTTAGCTTGTCTGTAACTACTATAATGTTTCGCCGTCCGTCGCTCTTAGGGAGGTCCGTAATAAAGTCTACGGTCAGATCTTGCTAGGGCCGGTCCGGTATCGGCAGGGGCTTTAGCAGCCTATGCTTTAGCTCGCGCTAGGGCTTCGTCCGTCCGTATATATCGTAGTTCTGTACGAACCTGCGAATGTCCTTCGCTATCGCCGGCCAGTAGTAGTCCCGGGCGATAATGCTGTACGTCTCCTCGCGCCCTAGGTGCCCGGTAGCTATAGAGTTATGCGCCTGTTGTATTAAGCTAGTACAGAGCTTCTCGTCTGCCGGGACCTATATTCGGTTCCTGAACTTTAGGTTGTTCTCCTCGTCTACTGAACACTTAGCTGTCGACACCTTAAGATAGAGCTCGGCTAGGAACTTCCGTTGCCCCCCCTAGATCGCTGTACAGGCCCCTCGGTATACCTCGTCCTTTTTCACTGCCTCTTCCTATACTTGCAGTTAGGGTTCCTATAGGTGTGTCGCTGCTAGGCGGATAGTCTCTCCGTCCGGCTCCCCTTTAAACATCTGGAATGTCCGTAACTTTAGCCGGTCGTCCTCGTACGTCGTAGGTATATCCTAGTCCCGTCTAGATAGTGCATCGGCCCTGCTGTTGTCCTTACCCTTGCAGTACTGGAGTTTTATGTTAAACCGGCTTAGGTATATTGCCTATCGTACGTGCCTCTCGGACAGCTTCCGGGGTTGGGTAAAGTACTCCAGGTTCTTGTAGTCTGTTAGGACGAGGAACTCGGGCACTAAGCGGAGTTCTCTATCCTAGGCTTCGCAACACTGTACGACTGCTAGCAACTCTTTGTCGTAGATAGGGTAGTTGCACTCGGCTAGGGAGTTTTTCTTAGAGAAATACGCGTATAGGTGTAGGAGTCCGTCCGAGCCTACCTGTAACAGGATACCCCTAATGCAGTACCCCGAGGAGTTAGTTTCCAGTATTGTCGTACGCTCTAGGTCGAAGGCGGCAAGCGTTGGTCCTATAGTAAAGAGCTCCTTTAGCTTGTCGAAGCTTCTATTGCATTCGTCTGTCTATTTAAACTGCTTGTCTTTGTGCGTTAGCTTAACTAGGGAGCGTACGATCTCCGAGTAGCTCTGTATAAACTAGCGGTAGAAGTTGGCAAACCCAAGGAATTCCCGTACGCCCTTAACGTTCGTAGGCGGCTCCTATAGCTTAATAGCATCAATCTTCTTCTTATCTATACTAATGCCTTTCCCTGCCTCGATAATAAAACCTAGGTATTTCGTACGTTGGACACCGAATTCGCATTTGTCGATGTCGAGGTACAAGCTAGCCTGCTGCAGTCGGTCCAGCACCTTCTTAACATCCTGTACGTAGTCTGCGTAGGTGCCGTCCGTAAAGACCAGGGTGTCGTCGAGGTATGCCGAGCAAATGTCGTCCAGTAACCCTTGCAGGGACTTGTTAATATACCTTTAGAAGGTTGCCGGTGCATTGGCAAGGCCGAAGGGGGTAACCAGCTACTTAAAAAGGCCGTATCTCGTACAGAAGGCAGTTATCCATTTACAGCCTTCCTTAATCCGTATCTTATAGAAGGCCGAGACTACGTTAAGCTTAGTAAACTACTTCGCCTTGCTGATCCGTCCGAGAGTCTCCTTAATAAGGGGTAGGGGGTACTAGTCCTTCTTAGTAATTGCGTTAATGCCTCTGTAATCTACGCAGAAACGCAATCCGGCCTTCCCCTCCTTATAGACAAACAGTACTAGGGCTCCTGCGGACGACGTACTAGCCCGGATAAACCCTTTAGTAAGCAGGTCGTCTAGCGTCTTGCGCAGTACTAAGAGTTCTCTAGAGGACATCCCGTACAGCGGTCCGTACAGTACCTCCGGCAGGCTCCTATCTAGGCGGGGTTCTAGCTGGATGTTATAGTCAATCCCTTCCCCTCGGTATAGCGGCAGCTTCGAGGCCGACTTCGGTTTAAAGAGGTCCAGGTACCTAACATACTCTCTTAGGAGCTTCGTACAGGGGTTTGTCGCTTCCTTAGGTGCTAATGCCTTCTCGATGTCCGCCGTTGCTGTATTGATTTCGGCCTTAGCATTGCTACCTAGTAGGAACCTCCCCTAGTCCCGGATTCTCCGCTTTGTTGCTGCTAGGTACAGCCGTCCTCGTCCGACGTCCAGCTTGCCCTTCTAGCGCTCTATCTAAGGCTTCCCTAGTATTAGGTTATACCCTAACTTGTCCTGTACGATATAGAGGTACGAGTCTTGCTCGTAGTGTCCTTGTACCTCTATTGTTACTTTTACTATGTAGGTAATGTCCAGTCCTTGCCCGGTAATGCCCAGCATGCGTACAGGTACCGTAGGGGTCGTCTTAATCCGATGTCTCTGTACGAAGTCTTCGCTAATTACTCTATATACTAAACATCCTGTGTCGATCAATGTCCGCGCTATTGCAGACCCGTTTAACGTCGGCCGTACGATAAACGGCGTCGTCGTTATGTAATTGCTCTTAAAAGATAGCTAAGTAATGCTTTGATTTAGCAGTCTATCTCGTACCCGCCTCTAGCAGAGTCTTCGCTTAGAGGCTACTCTTTTCCCGACTCGTCGTCGTCTAAGCGGGACACCTAATCTTCTCGTTAAGGCGCTGCAGTGGCTACCCTTGCGGTGGTCGGCCGTCCCCTAGGTCTCTCTGCTGGCAGGAGCCCGTAGTTCCGTACGGTGTAGCCTATCTTGCTATACTGGTAGCAGCTCCCTTCTGCTTGCCTCTTGTTAAGGGTAGCTGTGTCTACCTATTGCGCCTTCTTAGTAGCGGCCCTTGGCCGTACGGTAGCTGCTGCTGCTACCCTCGTCGTCGTCGGTTCCTAGTCTATAGCATCTGTCTGTCGCTAGAGAGGTTGTCTTATCTCCTAAGCACGGCCTATCCGTCCTAGCCTACGTTGCTAGTCGTCGACTATCCTGAGAAGGTCGCAAAATTCCTTGTACGTAGCTGGCCGTATTACACCTACTAGCCCCGTTATAATTTCCTTAGAGAGGCCTACCTCTAAAGAGGTGATTTTTATCCTGTCTTCCTATTGGAGACCCCCTACTTCTGCTAAAGTCTAGTTAAATTCCGCGAGGAATTCTCGTACGGTCTTGCGTCCTTGTTTTATCGTGTTGACCTGTAGGAGTGCTCGGCTCTCGCGGTCCAGGTCCTTGTAGCTCTTGTCTAGAGCTGCCTAGAGCATCGTCGTCGTAGCTATTGCCGGGTCGGCAATAGCCGTCTCGTAGTACGGCAGAATTCGTGCTGCCGCCCTGCCCTTTAACCTCCTAAAGAGGTAGACTACCTTGTCTAGCTCGGTCGGGTATGCTCCTAAGTCGACTAGGAGCTTAGAGCGCATCTAAGCCGCCTAGGAGGGGTACTCGGCCGGGGCCTTACTATCGTACGTAGAAACGTCGGGGAGTTTGCTCTTAGGGGTCGGGGTAGGGGTCATCGTGTTCGTCGTCGTAGGGGTCGGATCGCGATCGGACGCCCTAAGCTGTCGTAGCTCCTGTTCCTGTTGGGAAATTATCGTAGCCTAGTAGCTTACTTGCTGTTCAAGCTGCCTCTTGCTTTCTAGCAGCTCCTCGTATACGCAGTGCATATGTCCCTCTATAGCCGTAGGTTCTATAGGGATGTCGCCGTCTATCTTGCTCTATTACCGCGGTTACCGACAGTAAGATCAGTTCCTAATGTAAGGGGCTTAAGAATCTTAGTTTAGAAACTTAAGGTCGGGTATCTATATAAAGGAACTGATAGGCAGTTCCTTCGTCGTCTGCTCCGTACGATTTGTACCTACGAAGCTAAGCTAGCAATTTCCCCTTTGTGCCGGGGTGTAAGGTTCACCCTCCGTACGGAGAATCGGGAGTTACCTCCTCTGTACGGCGGTGCCGGGTTTTCCCTAATCCGAGGGGCGGTAGGCCCCCCTTTGTGCGGGACTGTAGTGTTCTCCCTCTGTACAGGAGAAGGGTCCTGTCGGTAACTCCGTACGGAGGGTAAGGTCGTGCTGGCGCCGCTAAGTCGCAGTCCTTAGGGCGACGGTCGGCTCGGGTCGGGTTCAGGACCTGGGCCGGGCGGCGCCCCCCTAACATAAAAATAGGAGGGGACACTAGCTAGACAGGCGGAAGAAGAGCTAGCAACTACGAGAGAACTACAGCAGGAACGGCCAGACGGGATGCGTAGCATAACGGTAGTAGCTAGTAGTGTTGGCTAGTAGTAGTAATAGTAGTAATAGTAGTAGTAGCGGACGGCTAGGCGGACGGGTAGCAGATAGGGGGAATAAAGGAGAAAAGAGAAGAAGAGAGAGAGAGAAAGGGGAAAGGGTTTATATACAGGGTAGTAGCTGCCTGCTATATAGGGCAATAACAACTAGGACAGCTGCTACAACTGTATAAGGGAGGACAAACGAGGCAACTACGATCTAGGACCCGTATAAGCGACGGCCTACTAGACGACCGGACGGAGGCGGGAACATCTACCTAGAAGTAAACTCTAGGCGACGACCTAGGGACAGGGACAGAGCCAGATAGCCCAGTAGTGCCAGACTGTACGATTAGGACGCAGAGTGCATAGCTAGGGGCTAGAGGGTAGGAGGGGAATAAACAGACAGGACCGAGCACCTCCTGCATCTTTATAACCGCTCGCAGGCCTCCTCTGCCTTAGCCTTAGCATCCTTAAATTAGCAAATAGAATAGGTTAAGTTTAGGTAGAGGCGATCTAGCACTACCTGCCTTCCCTGCCTACGGATTCTCCTCTGCCCTAGCTATAGAATCTAGGAGGACAAGTCCAGGGTTGCAACAGCAGAGAGGGAGGTCGACAGGCAAGTGTCTAGGCGAAGATAGGAAAGCGCTATCCGCTAAAGGAATAGCTAAGGGTATACGACTCGCTGTCGTACGAAAGAAGCACTACAAGAAGGGAGGGGGGTATTGTTAGGGGGCGCCGCCCAGCCTAGGTCCTAGACCTAAGCCAGCCGTTGCCCTAAGGACTGCGACTTAGCGGCGCTAGCACGACCCTACCTGTTACAGTCAACGGGTGTAAAACGGAAAACAAGGTCAACAGATGTAAAAGGGAAAACAACAGCACTAAGGACCTAACTAGAACTATTAAGATTTACAGACTACAGGCCAACAACTACTAGATAGAAGAAGACTCTAAGAGAGTAAAAGGCGAATTATCTTGCAATGCAAACACTCCTAGCTTAGTTCTGGAACCTTTAGAAAAAGCGGGTCTAGGAAATAAATTTGTTTGTAGAACAAAGAAACAGAGTTTAATAAGAAAGTTACTAGCAAACGCGTAAACAACCAGCCAGAGCAGGGGGATATAAGAACCTGCTGCCGCCTACCTAATCTTTCTCTTCTTCTTGTTTATAGCTCGTCTTGTGCATTAATTCAGCTTTTACACCTTAGACTCCAGCCCTTCCTTTCTTTACTTAGTTTTTACATCCCTTACTTTAGACTTTAGCCTCCCCCTCTAACATTAACTTTTACATCCCTCCTTTTAGACTTTGTTTTATCCAACTCCTCCTACTTACCTCGACTTTTACATCGACCTCTTCTAACCTCTTAGCTCCCCCCTTAACATTACGAGCTATTAACCAAACACCAGACTATTAATATAGTCTTCTACACCCTACGAGAAGAGGTCCCCTTTAAGGAATGCTTACAACTGAACCTATTAACAGAAGGAATTATCAACCTAATAAACAACGATCCTTACCTTGCCCTCCGAGTCTTCTTTATAGCAACGAACATCGTCTATACAGGCATTGAACAAGTGAAGGAACTTAACTAATACATTAATAACCTAGAAGCAATGCTATTAGATAGCAAGGATTAGGTATAAGAGATAGAACGAAAGATTGCCAATCTTACAATTAAGAAAGCTTAGACATAAGGACAATTGCAGGAAGCTCTGAACCTAAGGACACAGAATACTACCAGAGAACCTACTAGCAAGAGAGTGGCTAACCTAGAACCATTTTATAGAGACAAGGACAAGTTTAATAAATTTCGACTACGATTGTTAATTAAGCTCTTAGCTAACGCGGACCACTTCCTAAACGAACAACAGAAGGTCTCGTACGCGTTCTCCCTCCTTGCTAGCAAGGCACTGTAACAGGTCTTACACTGGTTTAACCGAAAGACACTACAATTTACTTGTCTAGACGTTACTACCTTGCTTACCGCTCTCGACTCGGCCTTTAGTAACCTATACCGCAAGTCTATAGCCTAGCAGCTAATCTGAACCCTTAAGCAAACCAACAAGCTATTCTCTAACTACTACGCACAATTCTTATAGGAAATCTGATACTGCGAATACGATACAGAAGCCTAAAAGTCAGCTTTAGTAGCTAGCCTAAGCACTGAACTTCTTACCAAACTGGAGGACTAAGAGCACGAATCCCTGTTATTTTACGAACTAGTTACCCTCTGCCAACGCCTCGATAGTCGTCGAAACCTGTTCTTAAACATTATTAAGGCATGCGGCAACCGACTTAACAACTGTACGAGCTAGCGTCCTGTTACGACTCTTCCTACCTTTACCTAAAACTAACCTAATGCTCCCTTAGCCCTACGACTCCCTCCTGTTAACGGCGAACCTATAGACCTCAGTTCAGCCAAGCTTTAAGACGGTCGACTTACGCAAGAAGAAAAGCAGCGTCGCCGCAACTAACGCCTCTATATATACTGTAGTAAGCTAAACTACATTGCGATTAACTGCCTAACTCTAGTTAATCGCTGCAACAAGGCAGGCACCCCTCTCGGTTTCTCTGCAGCCGCCCCGGCACTAAAGGATAACAGCAAGGACTAGGAAAACGCTTAGGCCTGTTAACAAGACGCCTAACAGGCAAGTATTTAGATCGATATCGTGCAATCTCTTCTTCTACAGTGCAATTCTGTACTAAGGCAGAGGATAAGTTAACTTGTCCACCCTTTGTAGTTACAGCAAATATCTATACTAAGAAGAATTCTATACACTTAGTACTTACGATAATCGACTATAGCGTAACTGGCAAGAGTTTTATTAACTCTAGACTTGCCAACTCCTTAGGAATCCCTACTTAGAACTTAAGATATCCCAGACCCTTAAAGATGTTTAATAGCAGCGAGGCCTCTGCAGGAGGTATAACTTAGACTGCCTACGTTAAACTTTAACTTAGGAACAACTACAAAGAACACCTCTCTTGCTTTACACCTCTACCTAACCAGAAAATGATCCTTAGATTGCCTTAGCTAAAGCTCTACAACCTACAGATTAACTAGGATACTGGAAGCCTCGATATAAACTTAGAACATTGCCGAAACTACTGCTATACTTTAACTTAACTTACTCCTACGAACAACACGAAAGATTCGATCCTCTAAGTATCTGCAGCTGCTTTCTTTACAGCTACAAAGGAAAAAGGAGCTCAAATCTTTGCTGCATTAATAGAAGACATCGAGAAAGCCCTTGCTAAGTTTAACGAAAACCGAGAAGCTACTAACCTAGAGACAAAAGTACTAACAGAATACTACGACTTCCTTAGTGTATAGTTAGTTAAAGAAGCTAACAAGCTACCTCTGTACCGACCTTACGACTACAAGATCGAACTAGAAGAAGGCTAGTTACCCCCTTTTAGACCTCTCTATTAAATGTCCTGCAAAGAACTCTAAGTCCTACAAAAGTTCCTGCAACAAAACCTTTAGAAAGGCTTTATTTAATCTAGTCGCTCCCCTGCCGCTAGCCCTGTTATGTTTGTTAAGAAACCCGGCGGAGGACTACGCTTCTGTATTAACTACCGCAACCTTAACGCTATCTCTAAGAAGAACCGTTATCTAATCCCTCTAATCTAAGAAACACTAGAACGCCTCTCGAAAGCAAAATTGTTTACTAAGCTTAATGTAATTGCAGCCTTTAACAAGATTCGGATAGCTAAAGGACAAGAATAGTTAACAGCCTTTAGAACCCGATACGGCCTGTTTGAATCTCTAGTAATGCCCTTTAGAATGTGCAATGCACCTAGCACTTTTTAAGAATATATAAACGATATACTAAGAGAGTACTTAGACTAATTCGTTACCGCTTACATTAACGACATCCTGGTCTACAGCATAACACTAGAAGAACATTAGAAACACGTCCGGAAGGTACTGGCAAAACTAGAAGAAGCAGGCTTGCATCTAGACATTAACAAATGCGAATTTTACTAACAAGAAGTTCAGTTCCTTAGCCTTATTATCTTAGACAAAGGCATCTGCATAGACCTAGCAAAAATTCAAGCAATCCTGGGCTAGAAGATCCTAAAGACTATTAAAGAAGTGCAAGGCTTCCTTGGGTTAGCTAACTTTATCTGTCGTTTTATTTAGGGCTTTAGCTTAATAGCAAAGCTACTAACTGCGCTAACAAAGAAGGAGGCTAAGTTTGACTAGACTGACTCCTGCCAATACGCATTTGACCTCCTACGGCAACGATTTACTAGAGACCTAATCCTTTAACACTTTGACTTTAACTTAGAAACCTGTATAGAAACAGACGCTTCTAACGGAGCTATTAGAGCAGTCCTCCTTTAACGAAAGTCGCCTAACCAGCTATAGCTCCTAGTAGCTTACCTTTTAAAGAAGATGCTACCTGCCGAATGCAATTACGAGATTTACGACAAAGAGCTCCTTGTAATCGTCAAAGCATTTAAAGAGTAGCGCCTAGAACTCGAAGGCGCAGCCTACCCGACCCAAGTT
The DNA here is from genome assembly GCA_016165855.1 of Pseudocercospora ulei. Lineage (NCBI taxonomy): Eukaryota > Fungi > Ascomycota > Dothideomycetes > Mycosphaerellales > Mycosphaerellaceae > Pseudocercospora > Pseudocercospora ulei. The sequence goes on along the minus strand of JACWNB010000002.1, from coordinate 5,915,357 downwards.
AGTTTAGACTACAAGAACTTAATTTATTTTATAAAAAGCAAAATCCTTAATCGTAGACAAGCCTGCTAGAGCGAATTCCTCTTAAGGTTTAACTTTGTTATTTAATACGCGCCTAGATCACTCAATTCTAGGGCTAATACCCTTACCCGGATGCCTAGAATCTATCTAGTAGACAGAAGAGAAGGCTAGACAATGTATAACCAAACAATCCTAAAGGCCTATAACCTAAGTAAAGACCTAAAGATCTACTTAAAGGAAGGTACACTATCAATCGCTGCATCTTTTGCCTTGTGCCTCGCACTGGTCTTCCTAGAGGATAACGATTTAGAAAGCGAACCAGATAACAAAACTGTCGACACCGAAGATTCTGAAATTAAAGGCTCTGTTACCTCCGACAACGAACCGAACGATAAAGAACTAACTAAAGAAGCAAACTACCCTAGAGGACTGCTCCTAATAATTAGAGAAGCTTACGAATGAAACGAACAGGCTTAAGGACTGATCTAAGCCCTTAAAATAGGTTAGCGTACCTTCCCTAGCTTTTCCCTCTTAGAATGTGAACTTAGGGATAGACTGGTTTACTTCCGATCTCGTCTCTTTGTTCCTAAAGGTGCAGACGACTTAATACGACCCTACATCCTTAGGACAGTCTACAACTTAGCAGCAGGAGGCCACCTAGGACGATCGAAGCTTTACAAGCTTACTTCCTGCTACTACTAGTAGCCGTCGATATAGAAGTACGTCCGAAGATATAGAAACAACTGTCCTATCTGCAAGGCAGCCAAACACGACCGACAACGCCCTTACGGATTGCTAAAGCCTCTCCCGGCCCCCGAACACCCTTGGAAACACATTACGATAGACTTCGTTACCGGTCTCCCTTAAGGGACTACTTAGGCAGGTGTTAAGGCAAAGAACGTCTTTGTAGTAGTAGATCGACACTCTAAGGACCGCTTTGTAGTACCCTGCTAGAGCATAACTTCTAAGGAAACAGCTCGACTCTTCTACGAATACGTTTGGCGTTACGTAGGCCTTCCGGACAGCATTATATCTAACAGAGGCTCTTAGTTTATTGCCAAGTTCTGGAAACGCCTTTGCAAGCTCCTAAATATTAATTACTATATCTTAGCGTCCTACTACCTAGAAACAGATAGACAAACAGAGATTGCGAATGCCCTGTTCGAACAGGCGCTACGTTGCTTTATCGATTACTACTAGAAGGACTGGCTAAAACACATCCTGACAGTAGAATTCTTAGCTCGCAACTAGGAGTTAGAGACAAAAGGTTACTCCCTCTTCTACACTACTAGAGGCTACTACCCCTAAACAGGAATAGAACCTTAAGACCTACTACCGCAACCTAACTACCTAGACGAAGTTAATGCAGACGAATAGGCAACGCACCTCTCCTAGATCTATTAAGAAGTCTAAGAAGAGATAACTTACGCCTAGGCTATCTACGAAGAACAAGCCAGTCGAAAACGACAACTAGCTCCGGACTACTAAGTAGGAGACAGAGTGTACCTAGACTCTAAGAAAATTGTTATAGGAAGACCTTCTTGCAAACTTAATTAGAAAAAACTAAGCCCCTTCCCTATTACAGAGAAGATCAGCTTGTATGTATACCGTCTCTAACTGCTAGAAGACTGGGAAATCTACGACATCTTCTATCCTGTTCGACTAAGACCTAAAGAAGGAGATCCCTTCCTAATCCAATTGCAAGACTAAGAACGAACCTGTATTCTCCCTGCAGAAGACGACGACAAAGACAAAGAAGGAGAATACTATATACGCAAAATTACAGACTGTTAAGTAATTAATAGACAGACAAAGTACAAAGTTCAATAGCAAAGCTACGAAGACTAGGACACTACTTAGGAACCCCTTAGAAACATTATCTTCGACAAGGACAAGATCGAAGCCTTCTACTGTTAAAACCTCTTAGACTCTAGAGACTACCGCCTAGAAACCCGGTACAGCTAAAGAGAACTAGACTCTGCTTACTAATAGAATATTAACTGTAACATTAGGCCTGCTCCTAGGAAAAAGCAGACTTACCCTCGGTATCTCGAACTACTAAGGCTTTGTAGGAACTCCGCTATATTAAGGAGGGCTACTGTTACAGTCAACAGGTGTAAAACAGAAAACAAGGTTAACAGATGTAAAAGGGAAAATAACAGCACCGAGGACCTAACTAGAACTATTAAGATTTACAGACTATAGGCTAACAACCACTAGATAGAAGAAGACTCTAAGAGAGTAAAAGGCGAATTATCTCGCGATACAAACACTCCTAGCTTAGTTCTGGAAACTTTGGAAAAAGCGGGTCTAGGAAATGAATTTGTTTACAGAACAAAGAAACAGAGTTTAATAAGAAAGCTACTGTAAGGGGCCCAAGAATCTTGGTTTAGAAACTTAAGGTTGGGTATCTACATAAAGGAACTGATAGGCAGTTCCTTTGTCGTCTGCTGCTGTACGATTTGTACCTACGAAGCTAAGGTAGCAATTCCCCTTTGTGTAGGGGTGCAAGGTTCACCCTCTGTATAGAGGATCGGGAGTTACCTCCTCTGTATAGTAATACAGAGTTTTCCCTCTATTTAGAGGGGCAGCAGCTCCCCTTTGTGTAGGACTGTAGTGTTCTCCCTCCGTACGGGAGTAGGGTCCTGTCGGTGGTTCTGTACGGAGGGTGGGGTCGTGCTAGCGCTGCTAAGTCGCAGTCCTTAGGGCGACGGTTGGCTTAGGTCGGGTCTAGGACCTGGGCCAGGCGGCGCCCCCTAACAATACCCCCCCCCCCCCCCTTCCCTTCTTGTAGTGCCTCTTCCGTATAGTAGCATAGTGAAATTACCTAGCTCCTGCTGTTCCTTTAGCAGGTCGCAGCTTCCTATTTCGTCCGGTTGTCTAAGTCGTCGTCCCTCGTCGCTCCTAGGTCGCAGTTGCCTCTTGCCATTTTACCTATTTGTAGCAGCTGCCCTGCTTGCTATTCCCCTTATAGCAGGCAGTTACCTTAAGCCTCTCCCTTCTCTTTCCTTCCCCCTTTTCTCCTCCCCCTCTACCGTCTACCGTCTACTACTATCTACTACAGCCTACTATCTACTATCTACTACTACTACTAGCTACTATCTACTACTAGCTACTATCTACTATCTACTACTACTATGTCGTCCGCCCTGTCCGGTAGCTCCCTTATAGTTGCTGGCCCTGCCTCCTTCCCTCGTCTGGCCGGGGTCCCCCCCTATTTCTACCTCTAGCAGTAGGGCCCTTAATTTGATTAGCAGCTACGCTTCTGGTTCGTACGGATTCTCGTCTTCTGTACGGTCTGAGCTAACGTCTTAGGTGCTATACCTACGAGCAGCAGGATGCAGCCAGGCTCCCCTACTACGCCTTCTAGTGTAACCCTGCCTAGGTTATACCCTAGCGGCTGGCTACGGCCTAGGCGTCGTACGTTAACGCCCTCCTTATCGCTACCTGGGGCCAGCCCTATGCCCCCTGCCCTAACTCCCCCCAGCCCTTACTTGGCCTATACCGCCTCCTAGGCTTCTAGGCTAGGGTGTATGCCTCGTGCAAGTGGAAGGATAGCTCCTTCTACTGCCCCTACTGCCGTCTGGAGGAGGTATGTAGGGGTAGGGGGGTGCCTCTGCTTCCTAGGGCTAGCCCTGGTAGGGGTAGGGGCCCGGCTAGGCGGGAGGTAGTTAAGATCTCAGATAAGGAGTCGGTTGCTCTAGTCCCCCGGGGTGGTAGCCAGTAAGCTACCCCCCTCCCCCCCCCCCCCCCCCCCCCCCCCCCCCCCCCCCCCCCCCCCCCCCCCTAGATAGTGTAAGAAATTTCGGACGGTTTTCCCCTAACTCCTCTTATTTCTACTTTCTCTCCTATCTGTCCTCTAGCTGTTCCTTTCTCCTAGCCTTTATCTCGTACAGTGTCGTACGATATCGTATTAGCAGGCTCCTATAGTGTCCTACGTTGTAATTCCTAATCCTTTAACAACCTAGGTTTGCCTATAGCTACCCTGTCCTTAGAGTAGATCGTGCCTCCTTCCGCCGTACGGCGTAGTGTTACTGTAACTGGGCAGGGGAATGGTTCTCCTCCTATCTGTCCAGTGCAGTTGTGTCCTGTAGAGCCTCGTATAGTTCCTATATAGGCTCTGCCTATCCTCTCCATTTTACTAGGTACTCTGCCTTCCCCTACTTCCTTTAGCTCTTAAGGATCCCCTCTACTTTATATTCTTCCTAGCCCTCGGTTATAATTGCAGGTAGGCGCGCGTCGTTAGTTGTCTAGTGCGGCAGGGGGTCCGTGTTCGCTAGCCGTACAAGATCTACGTAGAAGACTAGATAAATTCCTAGGGGGGTATTTAGTCGTACGGCGTATGTCCCTACTAGCTGGACTACTGTAAACTTCCTATTCCTCCAATCTAGCTTCTTGCTTAGCCAGTCTATATAGATGTTTCGCTGGTTTAGCTAGACCTTATCCCCTGCCTCGTACCTTAGTGCAGCCTGTCGTCCCTTGTTAGCCTGCTCTTCTGCGTTCTGTTAAGCTATAGCTGTTGCAACGGTAGAAAGAGGTGGGACAGATTAATGGGGTGGACCCTGGAATTTCGGCCCGGCCCGGACGGGCCGAGCCGGGCCTTGGCACCACCACCATCAAAGCCCACCACTACCACCACATAGATTCCTTTCCCTCTTCAGTTCGAGATATAGTTATCAAAAAGGCCGTATTGAATCATATCTGCGTGCCCGGATCATTATATCTCGAACTCACTCTCCACAACCCCCCCCGCGCTGCGCGAAAGGGCCCGTTGAACCATCTGGAAACCCGAATAACGCACGCGCACCTACCAACACACTAACAACAACCCCCCCCTAAGGCACTGTAAGAAGATGGAAGACTTCTCAGCGGTAGAGAGCGGCGTAACAGGCCGCCGCGGAAAGAGAAAGACTGACAGAGCGAGTAGGCGCTCCAGTGTTATTAACGATAAGATCATTATCAGCGGCTTCACAGAAGAAGAGACCGCTGACTTTAAGGAACGAATAGCCGAATATAGGAAGATCCACGACTGCACGATCGAGGAACTGGAAGACTATGTAAACGAGAATAGGATAAAAAAGGTCTACGATAGCATAGACCTTATTAAGACGCTGTTTTTCAGAACACTGGAAGAAAAGAGACAGTTAAGAGAGGAAGTAGAGACGGTAAGAGCCGAGAAGGAATCGGCAGAGACTATCGTCGAAGTGTTGGAACACCAAGCGGCGAATCGAATAGCGCAGCTGAAGGCGCTAAAGGATCAACTGGCTGATATGGAAGCAGCGAGATCGTCGCCGCCACCGCGGCGAGAAACCCAAGTGGAAACCACCTCGCCGGCGGCCTACAGTTAAGGTAGTACGTTAATGACGTTATTACCGGATCCACCTGTTTTCGGCAGCGGAGACCCTGAATCGTAGGAGGCGTTTAAGAAGAAGATCAAGAATAAGATAAGCCGCGATTACGCATCGAGCAGCGAAGAGGATCGATTAGCGTACCTGGAATCGCGACTAGAAGGTAAAGCTTTTTCGCTAGTGGCGGACCTGGAAGAAGTGACCGCCGACGACGCTATTAAGGCGCTGGACCAGCGTTTCGGAGACCCATTCCGAAAAAAGACGGCCCGTAAGCAGCTGGATAAAATCAACCAGAACAAGCAGACATTCGAAGAGTTCTATAGACTGTTCAGGAAATATGCCATTAGAGCGAAAGTGGCAGAAGATAAGCAGCTGCACTTATTAAGACAGAAACTGAGCCCTAAGCTAGCTGCGGCGATGGCGTCGGTAGAAGACGAAGACCTGCCGAACTTTGTGCACCAGGCGAGAGTAACAGCAAGAAACCTGAACGCGTACGGAAAACCGACGGTACGCGAACTGATTCAGAGGCCGTTGCCGCCGTCGCAGCCAACGAGAACCCCTGCGTCCTTCCGCCGCGGCCCCCAATCGCCTTACGTGCAGCGATCGTCGTTCGTCCTCACCTGCTACGCGTATGGAAAGCCTGGCCACATCGCCACGAGATGCCAAGCCTCGGATAAGCAGAAGCAGGAATATCGCGCGATGAAGCAGCAGCCGCCACCGCCGAGAAAGACTATTCAAGCCATCGAACCGGCTCCGAACGACACCGATAGCGTAGACGGTGGAGTGCCCCTGCGAATCTTGGGAAAAGACCAGCTAGAAGGATAGGCCCCCTATCCAGCGCTGACAACAGGGCACCACATCGAAGCGAATCGCCGCGAGAAGAAAGCATTAACAGCTGCAGCGATCCGCTATCGGCTGCAGTGGAGGTAAACACGGAAACAGCCATTATCCTTCTAATCACTGTCCACCCCCTTGACGGATCGAGCAAACCGCTTCAGCTGAAAGCTTTTATCGACACCGGAGCTCTTATCGGCGCGGCGATCCACTACCGACTGGTCCGGAAGCTGACGAATAGATACGGTTATCCAGTGGAACTGGCGTCGCCGACGCGGATTTCGGCGTACAACGGACAAGACACGGAAAGCGTTACGCACTACGTGCCGCTAAGGACTACACTGGCTGGTCGCACCACAGAGGCGACGTTCCGAATTATAGATATCGGAAGGTTTGACATCATTATAGGGCAGAAATGGATAAAGAACCACAAAGCCATCGTTAACGTAGATAAAGGAACTATCGGGTTCAAAACCCCGGGTAGCGGAGCAGGGACTATCGGAAAGGTCGCCACCGTCGTCGCCAAGCCGAAAGCTACGGAGTCTGCGAAAGAGGCTCCGTCCGATCATTACGAACCCCCGGTTACTGTCGGAATAATGAGTTTAGAAGCTATAACGACCCTCGCGAAGTCGCCGGACAACGAGATTTACGCCATCTCGATAAAAGACATCGAAGACTACAGGAAGATAATAGCGGAAGAAGAAGTAGATCCGCTGGAGGTGCTACCGAAAGAACTCTATAGTTACGCTGACGTTTTCTCGAAGGCCGACTCCAACCTCCTGCCGCTCTATCGACCGGAATATAATAATAAGATCAGGTTGAAAGAAGGGGCCACATTGCCAAGAACCGAGCCCCTAAGACGACTGTCGCCGGCCGAATTGGACCAAGTAGAGGTGTTTGTTCGTGAAAACCTGGCGAAGAAGTTTATTACGCCGAGTTCTGCCGAATACGCGTTACCGATTCTTTTCGTAAGGAAACTAGGGGGTGGTCTGCGACTCTGCGTAGACTATCGAGGCCTCAATAAGGTCACCAAAAGAGACGTATATCCACTGCCGTTGATTGACGAAACTATCTAAAGAGTGGCAAAGGCTAAATAGTTCAGTAAGCTGGACATCCGCCAAGCGTTCCATCGATTAAGAAACGAAGAAGGGCAAACAGAAGACCTTACGACGTTCGCGACGCGTATAGGCAATTTTAAGTAGTTGGTGATGCCTTTCGGACTCACCAACGCGCCGGCGGTGTAGCAACGCTTTATGAATCACACCTTTATAGACATGCTGGAACGGTTTGTGTCTATCTACCTAGACGACATCCTTATCTATACAGATGGAACGAGAGAGCAACACACAGACTACATTGAGAAAGTGCTGAAGAGGCTCCGCGAGGTGGGATTGAACGCGGACACGAAGAAGAGCGAGTTCTATCAAACCGAGGTCAAATATCTCGGTCTTATCGTCGGAAGAGATGGAATTCGTATAGACCCCTTAAAGGTCGCCGCCGTCGCAGAGTGGAAGCAGCCGAAATCCGGAAACACTACGCAAATCAGAGCGTTTCTCAGCTTCTGCAGCTACTATCGACGGTTTATTAAGGACTTCAGCAAGATAGCGAGACCCCTGAACGAGGCGCTGAAGAAAGAGGCCGCCGGCCTATAGAATGAGAAGTGCACGGAAGCTTTCGTACAGCTGAAAGAAGCAGTAGCCTCTGCGCCAGTTCTGGCACACTTCCGGCCAGAAAAGACGATCTACGTAGAAACGGACGCTTCCGACACAGTAACGGCCGGAGTCCTTTCTCAATATAGTGACGACGAAACCCTCCATCCAGTCGCCTTCTTCAGCAAGTCAATAAGCGAAGCTGAGCGGAATTACGCCATCTACGATAAGGAGCTACTGGCGATTATTCAGGCTTTCGAGGAATGGAAACCGGAGCTTATAGCTGGAAAGAGCACGGTCCAGGTTCTTACGGACCACCAGTCGCTGACCTACTTTATGAAGATGCAGAAGCTCTTACGCCGCCAAGCTCGGTAGGCCGCCTACTTATCGGGGTTCGACTTCAAGATCATATATCGACCAGGAGCTCAAAACGGAAAGGCTGACGCGCTGACGCGAAGAGAAGGAAAGACGAGCCGCGCGAAGGAAGACCCTAACATGTTCCAGAAGGTGTTGACCGAGCGAATAGTAGACGCAGAGGTGTTAAAAGAGGTAGGGGTCTGCGCGGTGGAACAGGCCCCTAAGGAAGAAACTCCCTACGAAAAGGTAAAACAGCTCAATCAACAGCAGAAGCTCGGCAAGACCGGTTTAGGGAAGATGATAGTTCCGGAAGAACTAATTACGGAAGTCATCCAGCTGGTCTATAGCTCTATGGACGTTGGTTACGCCGGCTCAAAGAAGACGATGGAAGCTATAAGGACGGTCTACTGGTTTCCACGGATCTACGAACGGATCCATCGATTTATCGCCAATTGCTACGTGTGCAGAGCCGCGAAGCCACGTTACGGCCTTCCGGCAGGCTTATTAAAGCCGCTTCCGATCCCCGAGAAGCCGTAGCAGCACATTACGATAGATTTCGTAACCGGCCTGCCGGATTCCGATGGATACGATGCCACCCTCAACGTAGTAGATAGGCTGAGCAAAGAACGCCACTTCATCCCCTGCCGAGCGAGAGATGAAGGAACCACCGCGGAAGAGACAGCACGGATGTTAATCCAACACGTATAGAAGCACTATAGCCTACCGGACACTATCACTACGGATAGGGGTCCTCAATTCACCGCCGACGTATGGAAATCCATCAACCAAGCTCTCGGAATTCGTAGAAAGCTCAGCACAGCCGCTTATCTACAGACCGACGGTCAGTCTGAAGTGGCTAACCGAGAGATGGAGCGATATCTACGAACCTTCTGCGGCCATCATCAAGAAGATTGGGTTAAGGTGTTGCCGATAGCCGAATTCTGCGCTAACTCGTCACCGTCCGAAGCAACCTCGCTGGCGCCGTTCGAGATAACGCATGGCTATCTTCCGAGGATGAGCTTCCAGCCGCCAAGTAATGCCGGCTCGCCGGAGCTTTCAATTACCCCCGCTACGTCGTCGAAGAGAGTCGCCGCCGCGGCGGCAGAAGCGCTACGATCTCAGATGGAAGAAGCTATCAAAGTGGCGAAAGAAGCGATGGAATCGGCTTAGAAGAAGATGGTAACTCGAGCTAATAGAAAGCGGTTACTGACGGAATTCGAGGAAGGCCAAAAGGTATAGCTCAACACGCAGAACCTGAGGCTGAAAGGGAACGCGAAGCTCAACCTACGTTACGTAGGTCCGTTCAAGATAATAGAAAAGAGGTCGCCGGTGACCTATCGACTCGAGCTGCCAAAGGCGTTCCGGATCCACGATGTTTTCTATTCAGATCTGCTAAGCCTGGACCCTAAGGACGGCCTTCCGGAACAGGGGTTCGCCGAACCCCCGCCAATCGAGATAGACGATAAGGAAGAATAGGAGGTAGAAGACGTAATAGACGTAAAGGAGACGAGGGGGTCCATCAAAGCGAGGATCTCGTAGAAGGGCTGGCCGGAAGACTATAAATGGTATCCAGTCGAAAACCTGCGGAATTCAGCGGAGCTGCTAAGAGAGTTCTACGTGCGGAACCTGGAAAAGCCGAAACCGGCGTGGCTCTAATGTCGACGACGCCGGAAGAAAGAAGAAAGCCGCGTCCGCTCCACCGGCGCGGAAGCCGATGAAAACGATCGTAGTGGAATTGATAGCTCTAGGCAGTCGCTCGGCGACTGCGTGGAGGCCTTGGTGGAAAAGAAAAAGAAGAAGAAAAACGACGCCGCAGACAGACCTATATGGACCTCCGAGCCGGAGCACAGACCAACTACGCCGTAGCTCAGATGACCCACGGCTCAAATCAGATGGCACGGATCAGGCGCACCGATCACATAAACGTTAAGTGAAGGACTTCGGATGCAGATAACGTAAGAAGTTAAGAAAGAGACGAAGAGGACATTGTTTTTGATGGAAGACGGAAGAGGTGACGTCAACGTTGAAAGGAATTTTCGAGAAAGGAGACGATGAATCAGAAAAAAAAAAAAAAAAAAAAAGTGGAGATTTTCGGATGGACGAGATGACTAAGCGGTCGAGGGCGACCGCTGGTGAGGGAGGGGGGTAGTGTTGCGACGGTGGAAAGAGGTGGGACAGATTGATGGGGTGGACCCTGGAATTTCGGCCCGGCCCGGACGGGCCGAGCCGGGCCTTGGCACCACCACCATCAAAGCCCACCACCACCACCACATAGATTCCTTTCCCTCTTCAGTTCGAGATATAGTTATCAAAAAGGCCGTATTGAATCATATCTGCGTGCCCGGATCAATAGCTAGGCTCGCCTTTGCCTATTAGTAGGCATTCGTAATTGTCTGTACGATGGCCTCTCCTTGCTAAATTGGGGATCGTATAGGGCGCGGGGTGTTACTACTTAGGGTCGGTAGGAGCAGGGAATAGTCGTATCTATAGGTCGTAAAGAAGGGGGACAGTCCTGTAGCATTAGCCGTACGGCTGTTAATAGCTAGCTCTGCTATAGGGAGAAGTCGGTTCCAGTTCGTCTAGTTATAGTCGACGTACGCTTAGAGGTACGCTTCCAAAGTTGAATTGACCCTCTCCGTCGCCCCGTCCGTCTATAGGTGCTATGCAGTTAATAGGCGACGTTCTACCTTTAGCAACTGGTAGACCCTTGCCTAGAGCTAGCTCGTAAACTGTGTCCCCTAGTCTAATACAATTGACCTAGGGAAACCGTACTTGCTGAACGTCGTCTGTATAAAGGCCTAGGCGGTGTCTTTAGCTGTAATAGAGTCTATTCCCTCTAGTATTACCCCCTTCGTTAACTTGTCCGTAACTACTATAATGTTTCGCCGTCCGTCGCTCTTAGGGAGGTCCGTAATAAAGTCTACTATTAGATCTTGCTAGGGCCGGTCCGGTATCGGTAGGGGCTTTAGCAGCCTATGCTTTAGCTCGCGCTAGGGCTTCGTCCGTCTGTATACATCGCAGTTCTGTACAAACCTGCAAATGTCCTTCGCTATCGCCGGCCAGTAGTAGTCCTAGGCGATAATGCTGTACGTCTCCTCGCGCCCTAGGTGCCTAGTAGCTATAGAGTTATGCGCCTGTTGTATTAAGCTCGTATAGAGCTTCTCGTCTGCTAGGACCTAAATCCGGTTCCTAAACTTTAGGTTGTTCTCCTCGTCTACTAAGCACTCTGCTGCTAACACCTTAAGGTAGAGCTCGGCTAGGAGCTTCCGTTGCCCTCCTTAGATCGCCGTACGGGCCCCTCGGTATACCTCGTCCTTTTCCACTGCCTCTTCCTATACTTGCAGTTAGGGTTCCTATAGGTGTGTCGCCGCTAGGCGGATAGTCTCCTCGCCTAGCTCCCCCTTAAACATCTGGAATGTTCGTAACTTTAGCTAGTCGTCCTCGTACGTCGTTAGCATGTCCTAGTCCCGTCTAGACAGTATATCGGCCCTGCTGTTGTCCTTACCCTTACGATACTAGAGTCTTATATTAAACCGGCTTAGATACATTGCCTATCGTACGTGCCTCTTAGACAGCTTCTGGAGTTAAGTGAAGTATTCTAGATTCTTGTAGTCCGTTAGGGCGAGGAACTCGGGCACCGAGCGGAGTTCTCTATCCTATGCTTCGCAACACTGTACGACTGCTAGCAATTCTTTGTCGTAGATAGGGTAGTTGCACTTAGCTAGGGAGTTCTTCTTAGAGAAATACGCGTATAGGTATAGGAGTCCGTCCGAGCCTACCTATAATAAGATACCTCTAATGCAGTACCCTGAGGAGTCAGTTTCCAGTATTGTCGTACGCTCTAGGTCGAAGGCGGCGAGCGTAGTCCTATAGTAAAGAGCTTCTTTAGCTTGTCGAAGCTCCTATCGCATTCGTCCGTCTATTTAAACTGCTTGTCCTTGTGCGTTAGCTTAACTAGAGGGCGTACGATCTCTGAGTAGTTCTGTATAAACTAGCGGTAGAAGTTGGCAAACCAAAGAAATTCCTGTATGCCCTTAATGTTCGTAGGCGGCTTCTATTACTTAATAGCATTAATCTTCTTTCTATCTATACTAATGCCTTTCCCTGCCTCGATAATGAAACCTAGGTATTTCGTATGTTGGACACCGAATTCGCATTTGTCGATGTCGAGGTACAAGCCGGCCTGCTGCAGTCGGTCTAACACCTTCTTAACATCCTGTACGTAATCTGTATAGGTGCCGTTTGTAAAAACTAGGGTATCGTCGAGGTATGCCGAGCAGATGTCGTCTAGTAACCCTTATAGGGACTTGTTAATGTACCTTTAGAAGGTTGCTAGTACATTGGCAAGGCCGAAGGGGGTAACAAGCTACTTAAAAAGACTATATCTCGTACGGAAGGCAGTTATCTATTTACAGCCTTCCTTAATCTATATCTTGTAGAAGGCTAAGACTACGTTAAGCTTAGTAAACTACTTTGCCTTACTGATCCGTCTGAGAGTCTCCTTAATAAGGGGTAGGGGGTACCGGTCCTTCTTAGTAATCGCGTTAATGCCTCTGTAGTCTACGTAGAAACGCAATCCGGCCTTCCCCTCCTTATAGACAAACAGTACTAGGGCTCCTGCAGACGACGTACTAGCCCGAATAAACCCTTTGGCAAGCAGGTCGTCTAGTGTCTTACATAGTACTAAGAGTTCTCTAGAGGACATTCTATATAGCGGTCCGTACAGTACCTCCGGCAGGCCTCTATCTAGACAGGGTTCTAGCTAGATGTTATAGTTAATCCCTTCCCCTCGGAGTAGCAGCAGCTTCGAGGCCGATTTTGGTTCGAAGAGGTCTAGGTATCCAGTATACTCTCTTAGGAGCTTCGTACAGGGGTTCGTTACTTCCTTAGGTGCTAATGCCTTCTCGATGTCTGCCGTTGCTGTGTTAATTTCGGCCTTAGCATTGTTACCTTGCAGGATCTTCCCCTAGTCTCGGAGTCTCTGCTTCGTTACTGCTAGGTATAGCCGTCCTCGTCCGACGTCCAGCTTGCCCCTCTAGCGCTCTATCTAAGGCTTCCCTAGTATTAGGTTATATCCCAACTTGTCCTATACGATATAGAGGTATAAGTCCTGCTTATAGTGTCCCTGTACCTCTATCGTTACTTTCACTATATAGGTAATGTCTGGTCCTCGCCCGGTAATGCCTGTTGCGGTGGTGGAAAGAGGTGGGACAGATTGATGGGGTGGACCCTGGAATTTCGGCTCGGCCCGGACGGGCCGAGCCGGGCCTTGGCACCACCACCATCAAAGCCCACCACCACCACCACATAGATTCCTTTCCCTCTTCAGTTCGAGATATAGTTATCAAAAGGCCGTATTGAACCATATCTGCGTGCCCGGATCATTATATCTCGAACTCACTCTCTACAACCCCGCGCTGCGCGAAAGGGCCCGTTGAACCATCCGGAAACCCGAATAACGCACGCGCACCAACAACAACAACCAACCCCAGGCACCGTAAGAAGATGGAAGACTTCTCAGCGGTAGAGAGCGGCGTCACAGGCCGCAGCAGAAGCAGAAAAGGAAAGACTGACAGAGCGAGCAGGCGCTCCAGTGTAATTGACGATAAGATCGTCATCAGAGGTTTTACAGCGGAAGAGACCGCTGAGATCAAGGAACGAATGAGCGAATATAAGAAGATCCACGACTGCACGATCGAGGAACTGGAAGACTACGTAAACGAGAACGGAATAGGGAAGGTCTACGACGGTATAGACCTCATTGAGACGCTGTTCTACAGGACACTGGAAGAAAACAGACAGCTAAGAGAGGAAGTAGAGACGGTAAGGGCCGAGAAGGAATCGGCAGAGACTATCGTCGAAGTGTTGGAACACCAAGCGGCGAATCGAATGGCGCAGCTAAAGGCGCTAAAGGATCAACTGGCTGATATAGAAGCAGCGAGATCGTCGCCGCCACTGCGGCGAGAAACCCAAGTGGAAACCACCTCGCCGGCGGCCTACAGTCAAGGTGGCACGTTGATAACGTCATTACCGGATCCACCTGTTTTCGGTGGCAGAGACTCCGAAGCGTAGGAGGCGTTCAAGAAGAAGAAGTGGACCCGCTGGAGGTGCTACCGGCGGAGCTCCACGATTACGCTGACGTGTTCTCAAAAGCCGACTCCAACCTCCTGCCGCTTCACCGACCGGAATATAACAATAAGATCCGACTGAAAGAAGGAGCTACGCTGCTAAGAACCGAGCCCCTAAGACGACTGTCGCCGGCGGAACTGGACCAGGTGGAGGTGTTTGTTCGCGAGAACCTGGCGACGAAGTTTATTACGCCGAGTTCTGCCGAATACGCGTTACCGATTCTTTTCGTAAGGAAACTAGGGGGTGGTCTGCGACTCTGCGTGGACTATCGCGGCCTCAACGAGGTTACCAAGAGAGACGTATACCCGCTGCCGCTGATCGACGAGACCATCCAGCGCGTAGCAAAGGCTAAGTGGTTCAGCAAGCTGGACATCCGCCAAGCGTTCCATCGATTGAGAAACGAAGAAGGGCAGACAGAAGATCTTACGACGTTTGCTACGCGTATAGGCAATTTCAAGTGGTTGGTGATGCCTTTCGGACTCACCAACGCGCCGGCAGTGTGGCAACGCTTCATGAACCACACCTTTATGGACATGCTGGAACGGTTCGTGTCCATTTACTTGGACGACATCCTCGTCTACACCGAAGGAACGAGAGAACAGCACACGGACCACATCAAGAAGGTGCTGACCAGGCTCCGCGAGGTCGGATTGAACGCGGACACGAAGAAGAGCGAGTTCTATCAAACGGAGGTCAAATATCTCGGTCTCATCGTCGGAAGAAACGGAATTCGTATAGACCCCTCGAAGGTCGCCGCCGTCGCGGAATGGAAACAACCGAAATCCGGAAACACTACGCAGATCAGAGCGTTTCTCGGATTCTGCAGCTACTACCGACGGTTTATTAAGGACTTTAGCAAGATAGCGAGACCCCTGAACGAGGCGCTGAAGAAAGAGGCCGCCGGCCTATAGAATAAGAAGTGCACGGAAGCTTTCGTGCGGCTGAAAGAGGCAGTGGCCTCGGCGCCGGTTCTGGCGCACTTCCGACCGGAAAAGACAATCTACGTAGAAACGGACGCTTCTGACACAGTAACGGCAGGGGTCCTTTCTCAATATAGCGACGACGAGACCCTCCACCCAGTGGCCTTCTTTAGCAAATCCATAACGGAAGCCGAGCGGAACTACGCCATCTACGATAAAGAACTGCTGGCTATTATACAGGCGTTCGAGGAGTGGAAGCCAGAGCTTATGGCCGGAAAGAGCACGGTCCAAGTCCTTACGGACCACTAGTCGCTGACCTACTTTATAAAGACGCAGAAGCTCTTACGACGTTAAGCACGGTGGGCCGCCTACCTATCAGGGTTCGATTTCAAGATCACTTATCGACCTGGAGCTCAAAACGGAAAGGCTGACGCGCTAACAAGAAGAGACGGAAAGACTAGCCGCGCGAAAGAAGATCCGAATATGTTCCAGAAGGTGTTGACCGAGCGGATGGTAGACGCAGAGGTGTTGAAAGAGGTAGGGGTCTGCGCAGTGGAACCGGCCCCTAAGGAAGAGACTCTCTACAAGAAGGTCAAGCAGCTCAATCAGAAGCAGAAGCTCGGCAAAACCGGTTCAGGGAAGCTGATAGTTCCGGAAGAACTAATCACTAAGGTCATCCAACTGGTCCACGGCTCCGTGGATGTCGGCCACGCAGGCGCGAAGAAAACGATGCAGGCATTGAGAACGACCTACTGGTTTCCGCGGATCTATGAGCGGATTTACCGGTTTATCGCCAACTGCCACGCGTGCAGAGCCGCGAAGCCACGTTACGGTCTTCCGGCCGGTCTGCTGAAGCCACTTCCGATCCCCGAGAAACTATAGCAACATATTACGATGGACTTCGTAACCGGCCTGCCGGAATCCGATGGATATGACGCCACGCTCAATGTAGTGGATCGGCTGAGCAAAGAGCGCCACTTCATCCCCTATAGAGCTAAAGACGAAGGAACCACCGCGGAAGAGACCGCACGGATGTTGATTCAACACGTATAGAAGCACCATAGCCTGCCGGACACTATCACTACGGATAGGGGTCCTCAGTTCACCGCCGACGTATAGAAGGCCATCAATCAGAAGCTTGGAATCCACGGAAAGCTTAGCACAGCTGCTCATCCTCAGACCGACGGTCAATCGGAAGTGGCCAACCGTAAGATGGAAAAATATCTACAGATCTTCTGCGGCCATCATCAAGAAAAGTGGGTCGAGGTGTTGCCAATGGCCGAATTCTGCGCAAACTCAACACGGTCAGAAGCAACGTCGCTAGCGCCGTTCGAAATAACTCACGGATGTCTTCCGAGAATGAGTTTTCAGCCGCCAAACGAACCCAGCTCCGCGGAACCACCCACCGCCACGTCGTCGAAGAGAGTCGCCGTCGCGGCGGCAGAAGCGCTCCGATCTCAGATGGAAGAAGCGGTCAAAGTGGCGAAAGAAGCGATGGAATCGGCTCAGAAGAAGATGGTGACTCGAGCTAATAGAAAGCGGTCACCGACGGAATTCGAGGAAGGCCAAAAGGTCTGGCTCAACACGCGAAACCTAAGGCTAAAAGGAAACGCGAAGCTCAACCCACGCTACGTAGGTCCGTTCAAAATAATAGAAAAGAGGTCGCCGGTGAACTATCGACTCGAGCTGCCGAAGGCGTTCCGGATCCACGATGTTTTCCATTCAGATCTGCTGAGCCTGGACCCTGAGGACGGCCTTCCGGAACAGGGGTTCGTTGAACCCCCACCAGTTGAGATGGACGGTGATAAAGAAGAGTGGGAGGTAGAAGATGTGGTGGACGTAAAGAAGATAAGGGGGTCCATCAAAGCGAGGATCTCGTAGAAGGGGTGGCCGGAAGACTACAAATGGTATCCGGTCGAGAATCTCCGGAATTCGACGGAGCTGTTAAAAGAGTTCTACGCGCGGAACCCAGAAAAGCCGAAGCCGGAATGGCTCCGAAACTAAATGCTCCGAAAGAAGAAGAAAAAGAAGATAGCAGCGTCCGCTCCACCGGCGAAGAAGCCGATAAAGACGATCGTCGCCTTCCGGGAGGTCTTCGAGGCCGCCGCACGTGCAGCGGCCGGCACCTCGCCGACCCCGTGGCGCGTCAGCGCCGCCGACCGCGCCGGCGGCGATGACTTTGTAGGATAAGGAAGAAGAAGAAGAAAAAGAAACGGAGCCGTAGACGGATCTATATGGACCTCCGAAACGACGCACAGACCAGCCACGCCGCAGCTCAGATAACCCACGGCGCAGATCAGATGGCACGGATCAGGCGCACCGATCACATAAACGTCAAGTGAAGGACTTCGGATGCCGATGACGTAAGAAGTGGAAAAAGAGATGAAGAGGACGTTATTTTCGATGGAAGAAGGATGAGGTGACATCGACTTTGAAGAGAATTTTCAAAAAAAAAAAAAAAAAAAAAAAAGGGGGGGAGATTTCCCGATGGACGGACTGACTAAGCGGTCGAGGGCGACCGCTGGTGAGGGGGGGGGGTAGTGTTGCGGTGGTGGAAAGAGGTGGGACAGATTGATGGGGTGGACCCTGGAATTTCGGCTCGGCCCGGACGGGCCGAGCCGGGCCTTGGCACCACCACCATCAAAGCCCACCACCACCACCACATAGATTCCTTTCCCTCTTCAGTTCGAGATATAGTTATCAAAAGGCCGTATTGAACCATATCTGCGTGCCCGGATCAATGCCCAATATGCGTACAGGTACTATAGGGGTCGTCTTAATCCGATGTCTCTGTACGAAGTCTTCGCTAATTACTCTATATACCAAACATCCTGTATTAATCAATGTCCGCGCCGTTGCGGACCTGTTTAACGTTAGCCGTACGATAAACGGCGTCGTCGTTATGTAATTGCTCTTAAAAGATAGCTAAGTAATGCTTTGATTTAGCAGTCTATCTCGCACCTGCCTCTAGCAGAGTCTTCGCTTAGAGGCTACTCTTTTCCCGACTCGTCGTTGTCCGAGTAGGACTCCTAATCTTCTCGTTAAGGTACTGCAGTTGCTACCCTCGCAGTAGTCGGCCGTCCCTTAGGTCTCTCTGCTAGCAGAAGCCCGCAATTCTGTACAGTATAGCCTATCTTGCTATACCTATAGCAGCTCCCTTCTGCTCGTCTCTTGTTAAGGGTAGCTGTGTCTACCTATTGCACCTTTTTAGTAGCGGCCCTTAGCCGTACGGTAGCTGCTGCCGCTACCCTCGTCGTTGTCGGTTCCTAGTCTATAGCGTCCGTCTGTCGCAGGAGGGGTTGTCTTATCTCCTAAGTGCGGCCTATCCGTCTAAGCCTGCACTACTAGTCGTCGACTATCCTAAGGAGATCGCAGAATTCCTCGTACATAGCTGGTCGCATTACGCCGACTAGCCCTGTTATAATCTCTTTAGAGAGACCTACCTCTAAAGAGGTAATTTTTATCCTGTCCTCCTATTGGAGACCTCCTGCTTCTGCTAAAGTCTAGTCAAATTCCGCGAGGAATTCTCGTACGGTCTTGCGTCCTTGTTTTATTGTGTTAACCTGTAGGAGTGCTCGGCTCTCGCAGTCCGGGTCCTTATAGCTCTTGTCTAGAGCTGCCTAGAGCATCGTCGTCGTAGCTATTGCTAGGTTGGCAATAGCTGTCTCGTAGTACGGCAGAATTTGTGCTGCCGCCCTGCCCTTTAACCTCCTAAAGAGGTAAACTACCTTGTCTAGCTCGGTTAGGTATACTCCTAAGTCGACTAGGAGCTTAGAGTGCATCTAGGCAGCCTAGGAGGGGTACTCGGCCGGAGCCTTACTATTATACGTAGAGACGTTAGGGAGTTTGCTCTTAGGGGTCGGGGTATAGGTTATTATGTTCGTCGTCGTCGTAGGGGTCGGATCGCGATTAGACGCCCTAAGCTATTGTAGCTCCTGTTCCCGTTAGGAAATCATCGTAGCCTAGTAGCTTACTTGTTGCTTAAGCTGCCTCTTGCTTTCCAGCAGCTCCTCGTATACGCAGTGTATATGTCCCTCTATAGCCGTAGTTTCTATAGGGATGTCGCTGTCTATCTTTGTTTTATTACTGCAGTTACTAACAGTAAGATTAGTTCCTAATATAAGGGGCCTAAGAATCTTAGTTTAGAAACTTAAGGTTAGGTATCTATATAAAGGAACTAATAGGCAGTTCCTTCGTCGTCTGCTGCTATATAATTTGTACCTACGAAGCTAAGCTAGCAATTCCCCTTTGTATAGGGTTGCAAGGTTTACCCTCTATACAGAGGATCGGGAGTTACCTCCTCTGTATAGTAGTACAGAGTTTTCCCTCTATTTAGAGGGGCAGCAGCTCCCCTTTGTACAGGACTATAGTGTTCTCCCTCTGTACAGGAGTGGGGTCCTGTCAGTAGTTCCGTATAGAGGGTAGGGTCGTGCTGGCGCCGCTAAGTTGCAGTCCTTAGGGCGACGGTTAGCTTAGGTCGGGTCTAGGACCTGGGCCAGGCGGCGCCCCCTAACAGCTACTAGCAAACGCGCAAACAACCAGCTAGAGCAGGGGGATATAAGAACCTGCTGCCGCCTACTTAATCTTTCTCTTCTTCTTGTTTATAGCTTGTCTTATGTATTAATTTAGCTTTTATACCTTAGACCCCAGCTCTTCCTTTTATTACTTAGTTTTTATATCCCTTACTTTAGACTTTAGCCTCCCCCTCTAATATTAACTTTTACATCCCTCCTTTTAGACTTTATTTAATCCAACTCCTCCTACTTACCTCGACTTTTACATCGACCTCTTCCGACCTCTTAGCTCCCCCCTTAACACTACCCTCTGTACAGAATTACCAATACGACCCTACTCCTATATAGAGAGAGAATCCTATAGCCCTATACAGAGGGGAATAGCTGCCCCTCCGAATAGAGGGAAAACTCTGCACTACTGTATAGAGGGAGAACTCCTAATCCTCTATAAAGAGTGTAAACCTTGCACCCCTGTATAGAGGGAAATTGCTAGCTTAGCTTTATAGGTACAAATTGTACAGCAGCAGACGACGAAGGAACTGCCTATTAGTTCCTTTATATAGATACCTAACCTTAAGTTTCTAAACCAAGATTCTTAAGCCCTTATAGTTCTCTAGAGGACATTCTATACAGCGGACCGTACGGTACCTTAGGCAGACTCCTATCCGGACAGGGCTCTAGCTAGATGTCGTAGTCAATCCCTTCTCCTTAGTGTAGCGGCAGTTTTAAGGCCGACTTTGGCTCGAAGAGGTCCAGGTATCCTGCGTATTCCTTTAGGAGTTTCGTATAGGGGTCCGTCGCTTTCTTAGGCGCTAATGTCTTCTTAATGTCTGCAGTCGCAGTGTTGATTTTGGCCTTAGCATTGCCACTCTGCGGAGCCCTCCCTTGGTCTCGGAGCCTCTGCTTTGTCGCTGCTAAGTATAGCTGTCCTTGTCCAACGTCTAGCTTGCCTCGCTAGCGCTCTATCTATAGCTTCCCTAGTATTAGGTTATACCCTAACTTGTCCTATACGACATAGAGGTATAACTCCTGCTTATAGTGTCCCTGTAGCTCTATCGTTACTTTTACTATATAGATAATGTCTAGTCCTCGCCTAGTAATGCCCAATATGCGTATAGGTACTGTAGGGGTTGTCTTAATATAGTGTCTCTATACGAAGTCTTTACTAATTACTCTGTACACTAAACATCCTGTGTTAATTAATGTCCGCACTGTTGCGGACCCGTTCAGCGTAGGCTGTATAATAAACAGCGTAGTCTTTATGTAGTTGCTCTTAAAAGATAGCTAAGGAGTACTTTAATTTAGCAATCTATCTTATATATGCCTCTAGTAGAGCCTTCGCTTAGAGGCTACTCTTTTCCCAACTCGTCGTCGTCTAAGTAGGACTCCTAATCCTCTTGTTAGGGCGCCGTAGTTGCTACCCTTGCAGTGGTCGGCCGTCCCCTAGGTCTCTCTGCTAGCAAAAGCCTACAATTCCGTACAGTGTAGTCTATCTTGCTACACTAGTAGCAGCTCCCTTCTGCTCTTCTCTTGTCTAGGGTAGCTGTTAGGGGGCGCCGCCCGGCCCAGGTCCTGGACCTAGCCTAAGCCAACCGTCGCCCTAAGGACTGCAACTTAGCAGTGCCAGCATAACCCTACCCTCTGTATAGAACTACCGACAGGACCCTACTCCTGTACAGAGGGAGAACCCTATAGTCCTGTATAAAGGGGAACTACTGCCCCTCTAAATAGAGGGAAAACTCTGTACTACTATATAGAGGAGGGAACTCCCGATCCTCCGTACAGAGGGTAAACCTTGTATCCCTATATAGAGGGGAATTGCTAGCTTAGCTTTATAGGTACAAATTGTACAGTAGCAGACGACGAAGGAACTGCCTATTAGTTCCTTTATATAGATACCCAACCTTAAGTTTCTAAACTAAGATTCTTAAGCCCCTTATATTAGGAACTAATCTTACTGTCGGTAACTGTAGTAATAAAACAAGGATAGACAGCAACACCCCTATAGAGACTACGGCTATAGAGGGACATATGCACTACGTATACGAGGAGCTGCTGGAAAGCAAGAGGCAGCTCGAGCAGCAAGTAAGCTACTAGGCTGCGATGATTTCCTAACGGGAAAAGGAGCTACGACAGCTTAGGGCGTCTAGTCGCGATCCGACTCCTACGACGACGACGGACTTAATAGCCTATACCCCGACCCCTAAGAGCAAACTCCCTAACGTCTCTACGTACGATAGTAAGGCCCCGGCCGAGTACCCCTCCTAGGCTGCCTAGATACGCTCTAAGCTTCTAGTCGACTTAGGAGCATACCTAACTAAGCTAGACAAGGTAGTTTACCTCTTTAGGAGGTTAAAGGGCAGGGCGGTAGCACGAATTCTGCCGTACTACGAGACGGCCGTTGCTAACCTAGCAATAGCTACGACGACGATGCTCTAGGTAGCTCTAGACAAGAGCTACAAGGACCTAGACTGCGAGAGCTAAGCACTCCTACGGGTTAATACGATAAAACAAGGACATAAGACTATACGAGAATTCCTCGCAGAATTTAACCAGACTTTAGCAGAAGCAGGAGGTCTCTAATAGGAGGATAGGATAAAAATTACCTCTTTAGAGGTAGGCCTCTCTAAGGAGATTATAACGGGGCTAGTAGGCGTAATGCGACTAGCTACGTACGAGGAATTCTGTAATCTCCTTAGGATAGTCGACGACTAGCAGCGTAGGCTCGGACAGATAAGCCGCACTTAGGAGATAAGACAACCCCTCTAGCAGCAGACGGACGCTATAGACTAGGAACCGACGACGACGAGGGTAGCAGCAGCCGTTACTGTATAGCTAAGGGCCGCTACTAAAAAGGCGCAATAGGTAGATACAGCTACCCTTAACAAGAGACGAGCAAAAGGGAGCTGCTACCGGTATAGCAAGATAGGCTACACTGTACAGAATTGCGGGCTTTTGCTAGCAGAGAGACCTAGGGGACGGCCGACCACTGTAAGGGTAGCAACTACGGCGCCCTAACGAGAAGATTAGGAGTCCTACTTAGACGACGACGAGTCGGGAAAAGAGTAGCCTCTAAGCGAAGGCTCTACTAGAGGCAGGTGCGAGATAGACTGCTAAATTAAAGCATTACTTAGCTATCTTTTAAGAGCAATTACATAACGACGACGCTGTTTATTATACAGCCAACGTTAAACAGGTCTGCAACAGCGCGGACATTAATTAATACAGGATGCTTAGTGTACAGAGTAATTAGCGAAGACTTCGTATAGAGGCACTGGATTAAGACGACCCCTACTGTACCTGTACGCATATTGGGCATTACTAGACGAGGACCGGACATTACCTATATAGTAAAAGTGTCGATAGAGGTATAGGGACATTATAAGCAGGACTTATACCTCTATATCGTACAGGACAAGCTAGGGTATAACCTAATACTAGGGAAGCCCTAGATAGAGCGCTAGAGGGGCAAGCTAGACGTCGGACGAGGACGGCTATACCTAGCAGTAACGAAGCAGAGACTCCGAGACTAGGGGAAGATCCTACAAGGTAACAATGCTAAGGCCGAAATTAACACAGCAACGGCAGATATCGAGAAGGCATTAGCACCTAAGGAAGTAACGAACCCCTGTACGAAGCTCCTAAGAGAGTATACTGGATACCTAGACCTCTTCGAACCAAAATCGGCCTCGAAGCTGCTGCTACTCCGAGGGGAAGGGATTAACTATAACATCTAGCTAGAACCCTGTCTAGATAGAGGCCTGCCGGAGGTACTGTACGGACCGCTATATAGAATGTCCTCTAGAGAACTCTTAGTACTGTGTAAGACACTAGACGACCTGCTTGCCAAAGGGTTTATTCGGGCTAGTACGTCGTCTGCAGGAGCCCTAGTACTGTTTGTCTATAAGGAGGGGAAGGCCGGATTGCGTTTCTACGTAGACTACAGAGGCATTAACGCGATTACTAAGAAGGACCGGTACCCCCTACCCCTTATTAAGGAGACTCTCGGACGGATTAATAAGGCGAAGTAGTTTACTAAGCTTAACGTAGTCTTAGCCTTCTACAAGATACGGATTAAGGAAGGCTGTAAATAGATAACTGCCTTCTGTACGAGATATAGCCTCTTTAAGTAGCTTGTTACCCCCTTTAGACTTGCCAACGCATTAGCAATATTCTAAAGGTATATTAACAAGTCCTTATAAGGGTTACTAGACGACATCTGCTTAGCATACCTCGACGATACCCTGGTTTTTACAGACAGTACCTATACAGACTACGTACAGGATGTTAAGAAGGTACTAGACCGACTGCAGCAGGCTAGCTTATACCTCGACATCGACAAATGTGAATTCAGTGTCCAACGTACGAAATACCTAGGTTTTATTATCGAGGCAGAGAAAGGCATTAGTATAGATAGGAAGAAGATTGACGCTATTAAGCAATAGAAGCCGCCAACAAACGTTAAGGGCGTACAGGAATTTCTTAGGTTTGCTAACTTCTACTACCAGTTTATACAGAACTACTCGGAGATCGTACACCCCCTAGTTAAACTGACATATAAGGACAAGCAGTTCAAATAGACGGACGAATGCGACAAGAGCTTTAACAAGCTAAAGGAGCTCTTTACTACAGGACCAATACTCGCCGTCTTTAACCTAGAGCGTACGACGATACTAGAAACCGACTCTTTAGGGTATTGCATTAGAGGTATCCTGTTATAGGTAGGCTTAGACGGACTCCTGCACCTATATACGTATTTCTCTAAGAAGAACTCCCTAGCTAAGTACAACTACCCTATCTACGACAAGGAGTTGCTAGCAGTCGTATAGTGTTGCGAAGTATAGGATAGAGAACTCCGCTTAGTGCCTAAGTTCCTTGCCCTAATAGACTACAAGAACCTAGAGTACTTTACGCAGCCCCGGAAGCTGTCTAAGAGGCACGTACGTTAGGCAATGTACCTAAGCCGGTTTAATATAAGACTCCAGTATCGTAAGGGTAAGGACAACAGCAGGGCCGATGCGCTCTCCAGACAGGACTAGGACATACTAACAACGTACAAGGACGACCGGCTAAAGTTACGAACATTCCAGATGTTTAAGGAGGAGCTAGGCGAGGAGACTATCCGCCTAGCAGCGACATACCTATAGAAACCCTAACTACGAGCATAGGAAGAGGCGGTAGAAAAGGACGAGGTATACTAAGGGGCCCGTACAGCGATCTAAGGAGGACAGCGGAAGCTCCTAGCAGGGCTCTATCTTAAGGTATCGGCAGCAGAGTGCTTAGTAGACGAGGAGAACAACCTAAAGTTTAGGAATCGGATGTAGGTCCCTGCAGACGAGAAGCTCTATACGAGCCTAATACAACGGGCGTATAACTCTATAGCTACTAGGCACCTAGGGCGTAAGGAGACGTACAGTATTGTCGCTAGGGACTACTACTAGCCGGCGATAGCGAAGGACATCTGCAGGTTCGTACAGAACTGCGATATGTGCGGACAGACGAAGCCCTAGCGTAAACTGAAATATAGGCTGTTAAAACCCCTACCGATCCTAGACCGGCCTTAGCAAGACCTAACAGTAGACTTTGTTACAGACCTCCCTAAGAGCGACGGGCAGCGAAACATTATAGTAGTTATAGACAAGCTAACGAAGGGAGTAATACTAGAGGGAATGGACTCTATTATGGCGGAGGACACTGCCTAGGCATTTATACGGACGACGTTTAGCAAATACGGTTTCCCTAGGTCGATTGTGTAGGACTGGGGCACGCAGTTTACGAACCAGCTCTAGGTAAGGGTCTGCTAGTTGCTAAAGGTAGAACGTCGCCTGTTAACTGCATAGCACCTACAGACGGACGGGGCGACGGAGCGGGTCAATTCGACGTTAGAAGCGTACCTCTAAGCATATGTCGACTATAACCAGACGAACTAGAACTAACTCCTTCCTATAGCAGAGCTGGCTATTAACAGCCGTACGGCCGATGCTACTAGAGTGTCCCCCTTCTTCATAGCCTATAGATATAACTATTCCCTGCTCTAACCGACCCTAAGGGATAACACCCTGCGCCCTATACGATCCCTAATTTAGCAGGGAGAGGCTATCGTACGGACGATTACGAATGCCTATTAATAGGCAAAGGCGAGTCTAGCTATAGCTTAACAGAATGCAGAAGAGCAGGCCAATAGGGGACGACAAGCTGCACCTAGGTACGAGGCAGGGGATAAGGTCTAGCTAAACCAACGACAGATCCGTATAGACTGGCCGAGCAAGAAACTAGATTAGAAGAACAGGAAGTTTACAGTAGTCCGACCAGTAGGGACATACACTATACGACTAAACATTCCTCTAGGGATTTATCTAGTCTTCTACGTAGACCTCGTACAGCTGGCGAACACGGACCCCCTACTGCACTAGACGACAGACGACGCGCGCCTACCCGCAATTATAACCGAGGGCCAGGAAGAGTATAAAGTAGAGGGGATCCTTAAGAGCCGAAGGAAGCAGGGGAAGGTAGAGTACCTAGTAAAATAGAGAGGATAGGCAGAGCCTACGTAGGAACTATACGAGGCTCTATAGGACACAACTGTACTGGACAGATAGGAAGAGAACTATCCCCCTGCCTAGTTACAGTAACACTGCACTATATAGCAGAAGGAGGCATAATCTACCCTAAGGACAGGGTAGCCGCTAGCAACCTAGGTTGTTAAAGGATCGAGAATTACAACGTAGGACACTACGGGATCCTGCTAATACGACATCGTACGACACTGTACGAGATAAGGGCTAGAAGAAAGGAACAGCTAGGGAATAGATAGGAGGAAGAGTAGAAATAAGAGGAGTTAGGAGCAGAACTGTCCGAAATTTCTTACACTACCTAGGGGAGGGGTAGCTTACTAGCCACTACCCTAGGGGACTAGAGCAACCGACTCCTTATCTAAGATTTCAATTACCTCCCGCCCGGCAGGGCCCCTACCCCTACTAGGGCCAGCCCTAGGGAGCAGAGGCACCCCCCTACCCCTACGTACCTCTACTAGACGGCAGTAGGGGCAGTAGAGGGAGCTATCCTTCTACTTACACAAGGCATACACCCTAGCCTAGAAGCCTAGGAGGCGGTATAGGCTAAGTAAGGGCTAGGGGGAGTTGGAGCAGGGGGCATAGAGCTGGCCCTAGGTAGCGATAAGGAGGGCGTTAACGTACGACGCCCGGGCTGTAGCCAGCTGCTAGGGTGTAACCTAGGCAGGGTTACACTAGAAGGCGTAGTAGGGCAGCTCGGCCGCATCCTGCTGCTCGTTAGTATAGTACCTAAGATGTCAGCTTAGACTGTACAGAAGATAAGAATCTGTATAAACCGGAAGCGTAGCTACTAGTTAAATTAAGGGCCCTACTACTAGAGGCAGAAATAGGGGGGGACCCCGGCCGGACGAGCGGAGGAGGAGGGGCTAGCAACTACGAAGGAGCCACTGGACGGGGCGGACGACATAGTAGTAGCTAGTAGTAGATAGTAGATAGTAGCTAGTAGTAGTAGTAGACGGTAGATAGTAGACAGTAGTAGATAGTAGTAGACAGTAGACAGTATAGGGAGAGAAGAAGAGGGAGAAGGAAAGAGAAGAGAGAGGCTTAAGGTAACTGCCTACTATAAGGGGAATAGCAAGCAGGGCAGCTACTACAAACAGGTAAAATAGCAAGAGGCAACCGCGACCTAGGGGGCGACGAGGGACGACGACTTAGACAACTAGACAAAATAGGAAGTCGCGACCTGCCAAAGGAACAGCAGGAGCTAAGTAAGTTCGGTACGCTACTATACAGAAAGAGACACTACAAGAAGGGAAGGGGGGGAGTATTGTTAGGGGGCGCTGCCCGGCCTAGGTCCTGGACCCGACCTAAGCTAACCGTCGCCCTAAGGACTGCGACTTAGCGGCGCTAGCATAACCCTACCCTCCGTACAGAACTACCGACAGGACCCTACTCCTATACAAAGGGAGAACCCTATAGTCCTATACAAAGGGGAACTACCGCCCCTTTAAATAGAGAGAAAACTCTGCACTACTATATAGAGGAGGGAACTCCTAATCCTCTATACAGAGAGTGAACCTTGCATCCCTACATAGAGGGGAATTGCTAGCTTGGCTTCGTAGGTACAAATTGTACAGTAGCAGACGACGAAGGAACTGCCTATTAGTTCCTTTATATAGATACCTAACCTTAAGTTTCTGAACCAAGATTCTTAAGCCCCTTACAGTAGCTATATCTCCCTACTGTGCCCTTTTATTAGCGGCCCTTAGCTGTATAGTAACGGCTGCTGCTACCCTCGTCGTTGTCGTTAGTTCCTAGTCTATAGCGTCCGTCTGCTGCTAGGGGGGTTACTGCATCTTATAAGCGCAGCTTATCTGTCCGAGCCTACGCTGCTAGTCGTCGACTATCCTAAGGAGATTACAGAATTCCTCGTACGTAGCTAGTCGCATTACGCCTACTAGTCCTATTATAATCTCCTTAGAGAGGCCTACCTCTAGGGAGGTAATTTTTATCCTGTCCTCCTATTAGAGTCCTCCTGCCTCTGCTAGAGTCTAGTCGTATTCTACGAGGAACTCTTGTATAGTCTTACGTCCTTGCTTTATTGTATTAACCTGTAGGAGTGCTCGGCTCTCGCAGTCTAGGTCCTTATAGCTTTTGTTAAGAGCTGCCTAGAGCATCGTCGTCGTAGCTATTGCTAGGTTGGCAATGGCCGTCTCGTAGTACAGCAGAATCCGTACTGCTGCCCTGCCCTTTAACCTCCTAAAGAGGTACACTACCTTGTCCAGCTTGGTTGGGTATGCTCCTAAGTCGACTAGAAGCTTAGAGCGTATCTAGGCAGCCTAGGAGGGGTACTCGGCTAGAGCTTTACTATTGTAAGTAGTAATATTAGGGAGTTTGCTCTTAGGGGTTAGGGTGTAGGCTATCGTATTCGTCGTCGTAGGGGTTAGATCGCGATTAGACGCCCTAAGCTGTCGTAGCTCCTGTTCCCGTTAGGAAATTATTGCAGCCTAGTAGCTTACTTGCTGCTCGAGCTGCCTCTTGTGTTCTAGCAGCTCCTTATACGCGCAGTGCATCTGTCCCTACATAGCCGTAGGTTCTATAGAGATGTCGCTGTCTATCTTTATTGTATTACTGCAGTTACTAATAGTATAATTAGTTCCTAATATAAGGGCTTGAGAATCCTAGTTTAGAAACTTAAGGTTAGGTATCTATATAAAGGAACTAATAGGCAGTTCCTTCGTTGTCTGCTGCTGTACAATTTGTACCTATAAAGCTAAGCTAGCAATTTCCCTCTATACAGGGGTGCAAGGTTTACACTCTGTATAGAGGATCGGGAGTTCTCCCTCTATATAGTAGTGTAGAGTTTTCCCTCCGTTTAGAGGGGCGGCTATTCCCCTCTATATAGGGCTATAGGATTCTCCCTCTGTATAGGAGTAGGGTCGTATCGGTAATTCCGTACAGAGGGTAGGGCCGTGCTAGCGCTGCTAAGTCGCAGTCCTTAGAGCGACAGCTGGCTTAGGTCTAGGACCTAGGCTAGGCAGCGCCCCCTAACAGCTACGTAGGCTTGAAAAAGACAATAGAAGCTGGAAGGACGACCTACTGGTTTCCGCGAATTTTCGAGCGGATCTACCGGTTTATCGCTAACTGTTACGTATGCCGAGCTGCGAAGCCGCATTACGGCCTTCCGGCCGGTCTGCTAAAGCCACTTCCGATCCCTAAGAAACTGTAACAGCACATTACGATAGATTTCGTGACCGGCCTGCCGGATGCCGATAGATATAATGCTACGCTTAACGTAGTGGATCGACTAAGCAAGGAGCGCTACTTTATCCCCTATAGAGCTAAGGATAAAGGAACTACTGCGGAAGAAACGGCGAGAATGCTAATACAGCACGTATAGAAGCACTACAGCCTGCCGGACACTATTACTACGGATAGGGGTCCTCAATTTACCGCTAATGTATAGAAAGCTATTAACCGAGCTCTCGGAATTCGTAGAAAGCTCAGCACAGCCGCTTACCATCAAACCGACAGTTAGTCTAAAGTGGCTAACCGAGAGATAGAAAAATATCTACGAATCTTCTGCAGTTATTATTAAGCTAAGTAGGTTAAGGTGTTGCCGATAGCCGAATTCTGCGCCAATTCAGTACGATTAGAAGCCACCTTACTGGCGCCGTTCGAGGTAACGCATAGTTATCTTCCGAGAATAAGCTTCTAACCACTGGACGAACCCAGCCCTTTAGAACCTTATACTACTGCCACTTCGTCGAAGAGAGTCGCCGCGGCCGCGGCAGAAGCGCTTAGATCTCAGATGGAAGAAGCAATCTGCGTAGCAAAGGAGGCGATAGAATCGGCTTAGAAGAAGATAGTAACTCGAGCTAATAGAAAGCGGCTACTAATAGAATTCAAAGAAGGCTAAAAGGTATAGCTTAATACGCGGAACCTAAGGCTAAGAGGCAACGCCAAGCTTAACCCCCGCTACGTAGGTCCGTTTAAGATAGTGGAAAAGAGATCGCCGGTAACCTATCGGCTCTAGCTGCCTAAGGCGTTCCGGATCTATAATGTTTTCTATTCGGATCTACTAAGCCTGGACCCTAAGAACGGACTGCCGGAACAAGGCTTCGATAAACCCCTACTAATCGAGATAGACGGAGAAGAAGAAGAATAGGAGGTAGAGGATGTAGTAGATATAAGAAAGATAAGAGGGTCTGTTAAAGCAAGGATCTCGTAGAAAGGATAGCTAGAAGACTATAAATAGTATCCGGTCGAGAACCTCCGGAATTCGGCGGAGCTACTAAGAGAGTTTTATGTCCGAAACCCGAAGAAGCCGAAGCCCGAGTAGCTCCGAAGCTAATTATTCTAGAAGAAGAAGAAAACCCGCGTCTGCTCTATTGGTGCAGAAGCCGATAGAAACAATCGAGGAATCCGCCGGCCGGTGTCTTGGGCTCTACTGCCACTACCGCTGGCCAGGACCGGCGGATAGAGGCAGTAAGGCCGAGGACGGTGCTACTGCGTCGGCGCGCTTAGTAACGGTCTTCGTTCTCCGTTACTGCTATCCGCCGACTTAGCTAGAAGAATAGTAACAACGAAGAACGAAGCCGACGCTATTAAAGCAGCCTTGCAGTGGCGCCAAAGGCCTTAGTAGAGAAAGAAAAAGAAGAAGAAACGGCGCAGCGGACAGATCTATATAGACCTCTATAGTAGAGTACAGACCGGTTACGCCGTAGCTTAGGTAACCGCCGGATCCGATCAGATAGCTCTTCCGATCAGATAGATGCTAAGTAAAGACGTTAGAAGGTGACGATGTAAGAAGAAAGAAGATAAAAAAAGGGGATAGTTTCGAAATAGTAGAAAGCGAAGAAATAGCGACAGAATCAAAAAAAAAAGACACAGATAGATAAGTGAGCGGTCGAGGTCGACCGCTAGTAAGGGAGGGGGGTGGTGTTGCAGTGGCAGAAAGGGGTGGGACTAAGTAATAGGGTGGACCCTTGGAATTTTGGCTCGGCCCTCCCGGACCGAGCCGGGCCTTAGCACACTACCCCTAAAGCTCTTACCCACCACTACATAGATTCCTTTCCCTCCTTAGTTCGAGATATAGTTATCAAAAAGGCCGTATTAAATTATATCTGCGTGCCTGGATTACGAATAGACGACATCGTAGATTCGGAAAGACTTTAGTAGCTAGAGCCAATAAGTTACTAGCGACCTCTTTTCCACTATCGTAAACAGACCTACGTAGCAGGGGTTAAGCTTGGCGTTGCCTTTTAGTCTTAGGTTCCGCGTATTAAGCTATACCTTTTAGCCTTCTTCGAATTCTACTAGTAACCGCTTTCTATTAGCCCGAGTTACTATCTTCTTCTAAGCCGATTCTATCGCCTCTTTTGCTACTCTAATCGCTTCTTCTATCTGAGATTTAAGCGCTTCCGCCGCAGCGGCAGCGACTCTCTTTAACCAAGTAGCAGTAGAAGAGTCCAAAGAGCTAGGTTCGTTTAGCAGTTAAAAGCTTATTCTCGGAAGATAGCTATAAGTTATCTCGAACAGCGCTAGTAAGGTAGCCTCGGACTGTGCTAAATTGGCGCAGAATTCGGCTATCGGCAATACCTTAACCTACTCTTCTGAATAATAACTGCAGAAGATTCGTAGATATTTCTCTATCTTACAGTTAGCTACTTTAGACTGACCGTCGGTCTAAGGGTAAGCAGCTATGCTAAGCTTTCTGCGAATTCCAAGAACTTAGTTAATAGCCTTCTATATATTAGCGGTAAATTAAGGACTCCTATTAGTAGTAATAGTGTCCGGCAGGCTATAGTACTTCTATATATACTAAATTAGCATCCTTGCTGTCTTTTCTACAGTAGTGCCTTGTCCTTTGCGTAATAGGGGATAAAGTAGCGTTCCTTGCTTAACCAATCTACTACGTTAAGGGTAGCATTGTATCTATTAGACTCTAGTAGGCCGGTTACGAAATCTATTGTAATATGCTGCTATAGTTTCTTAGGGATCGGAAGTAGCTTTAGTAGACTAGCTAGAAGGCCGTAACGCAGCTTTGCGGCTCGACATACGTAACAATTAGCGATAAACCGGTCAATCCGCTCGAAGATCCGCAGAAACTAGTTGTAATAGGTTCAAGAATCTTAGGTTAGAAACTTGAAGCTGGGTATCTACATAAAGGAACTGATAGGCAGTTCCTTCGTCGTCCGCTACTGTATATTTGTATCTACGAAGCAAGCTAGCAATTTCCCTCTATATAGGGGTGCAGAGATTTCCTTCTATATAGGGGTACAGAGATTTTCCTCTGTACAGGGTGCAGAGGGAGGGGATGCCGACTTATTTAAGCCGGGTTAGGACTCGGTCTAGCTAGGTCTTGCTAGCGTAGCTAAGTTATACTTCTTAGGACGACGGCTGGTCCAGGTCTAAGACCTGGTAGGACGGCGTCCCCTAACAATACCCCCCTCCCCCCTTATAGTAGTCTCTTCGTATAGGCGCATTATTCCTGCGGTTTCCTATCGTCGTCTAGTTACTGTTGTGCAATTAAGCCGTCTAGTAACTAAGGCCTTACCTACTATACTTTATATAGCAAACAGCTAACTGTATATCGGGCCTATTGCTTTCGTCGTCCGGGTTTTTTTTATTCCTATCTTACTACGCCAACTCTCCGGCATCTAACTCGTACAGTCTAGCGGTAGCTGTGTTTCTGGCGCCGGTCCAGTCGTCGTCCTGTACAGAGCTGTGCTAGGTAACCGTCTAGAGGGCCAGCTGCACTTCTATCTGCTACTTAGGTGTTCCTGCCTATCGCTGTTTGCAGTTGCCTAACTACGCCTATAGCTGCCCTACCTTCCCCTATCCTATACAGTTAGCTCTTGTCCTAACTTACTGTCCGTCTATCTATCCGTCTTACTATATATCTAACTACCTACTACTACCGTCCTGTAGCCCCTTACTAACCTATTACCGCCTCTACGACGTATTATTAACTATTATACCCTGCAACTAGCTCGTACGATCCTATAGCGGCGACGCTCCGGCCGCCGGCCCCGTCGCTATCCTCCGTCCGGCTGGGATCGTGCTCCGCTTTAAGCTCTTAGAGTAGAATGCCGAGTACGACTAGGAACTGCGCTACCGGTTCGTACAGTGTCTACGCTCTGCCTTTCCTAACTAACGATTGCAGCTGCTTTATCTAGTAGCAGCGAGATGCTGCTTAGCTCCTATTCTACTCCTTTTGGTACGACCCTGCCTATATTACGCCCTTCTGCCTCTACACCGGCTAGCCCTTGTACATTAACGCTGTACTAATTGCTAGCTGCAGCTAGTCCTGCCGTCCCTACACTAACTCTCCCTAGGGCTCGTTCGCACTATACCGTCTAGCAGGGTTCTAGGCCGGCGCTTGTGCTTCCTATAAGTGGAAGAATAGGTCGCTGCACTGCTCCGTACGTCGTCTAGGCGAAGGCTATAAGGGCGCTAGGGGGCTATTAGTTATTAAGTTAGAGTCGGACGATAAGGACTAGGAGGTCGTCGAGATTTCGGACGACGACGCCCTGGCCCTGTCCGTTGTTAAGATCTCGGACAGCGACGAGCCGGGCCTGTTGTCGTCCGCAGTAGTAAAATAGCGGGACTGTTACTAACTAGTGTCTATACATCCCTAGGCTGTATAGTCCTAGGTAATCTGTACAGTCCCTACGTCCTACTACTCTTCCCTTCTTAGCCCTACTCCTGTATAGCTGCCAAGTCCTGTCTGTAGCTGCTATCTTTCCTCGCCGTACAGCGTAGTGCTACTGTAACCGCCTAGAGGGATGTCTCCCCTCCTACCTGTCTAACGCTAATATATCCTAGAGGGCCTCGTATAGTTCCTAGGTAGGCTCTGCCTACTCTGTCTACTTAACTAGGTATTCTACCCTCTTCTGCTTCTTCTAGCTCTCAAGGATTCCTTCTACCTTATACTCCTCCTAGCCCTTAGTAATAATCGCTAGAGGGCGTACGTTATCTATTGTCTAATATAGGAGGGGGTCTTTATATACTAGCTGTACGAGGTCTATATAAAAAACCGGGTGTATTCCTAGGGGAGTGTCGAGTCGTACAGCATATGTCCCTACTGGCTAGACTACTGTAAACTTCCGGTTCTTTCAGTCTAGTTTCTTGCTTGGCCAGTCTGTACGAATGTTGCGCTAGTTTAGCTACACTTTATCCCCTGCTTTGTACTTAGGTACAGCCTGCCGTCCCTTGTTAGCCTGCTCTTCCGCACTCTGTTAGGCTATAGCTAGGCTCGCTTTTGCCTATTAGTAGGCGTTCGTAATCGTCTGTACGATAGCCTCTCCCTACTAAATTAGGAAGCGTATAGGGCATAGAGTAGTTCTACTTAGAGTTAGTAGGAGCGGGGAGTAGTCGTACCTGTAGGCTATAAAGAAGGGGGACAGTGCTGTAGCGTTAGCTATACGACTGTTAACAGCTAGCTCTACTATAGGGAGGAGGCAATTCCAATTCGTCTAGTCGTAGTTAACGTACGCTTAGAGGTACGCTTCTAATATTGACTTGACCCTCTCTGTCGCGCCGTCTGTCTGCAGGTGCTATACAGTAGATAGGCAGCGTTCTACGTTTAACAATTAGCATATCCTTGCCTAAAGTTAGCTTGTAAACTGTATACCCTAGTTAGATACGATTGACCTAGGGAATCTGTACTTGCTAAACGTCGTCTGTATAAATGCCTAGGCAGTGTCCTTGGCCGTAATAGAGTCTATTCCCTCTAGTATTACCCTCCTCGTTAGCTTGTCTGTAACTACTATAATGTTCTGTCGTCCGTCGCTCTTAGGGAGGTCTATAATAAAGTCTACGGTTAGGTCTTGCTAGGGCCGGTCTAGTATCGGCAGGGGTTTTAATAGGCCGTGCTTTAGTTTACGCTAGGGCTTCGTTCGTCTGTAGACATCGCAGTTCTGTACAAACCTATAGATGTCCTTTGCTATCGCTAGCTAGTAGTAATCCCTAGCAACAATGCTGTACGTCTCCTTGCGCCCTAGGTGTCTAGTAGCTATTAAGTCGTATACCTGTTGTATTAAGCTTATATTAATACGGATATAGATGTAGACAGCTAGCAGCTAGGCTTGGCAGGGCCAGGCTTGGCGCACACTCAAATACCTCCACCTCCGCTTGTACGTAGATTCTTCCCTCTCCAGCCTTGGATATAGTTATTAAAGACGGGTATTGACCTTGCGTCTACTGCAGTCAGATCATTATATCTAAGGCTTACTTCAACAGCACCTACACTACGCGAAAGAGCCCGTTAAATTACATCCGGGTACTCGATTAACGTACGTACAACCAACCTAGAGTGCGTACTGTATATATACAAAGGAGGCCGTTAAATTACATCCGGTTACTTAATTGTGCATATGCATACTACTCTACCCCCCCCCCCTCCCCTAATTAAGAAGAAGAGAGAGTTTTAGGGAAGAGAAGTGCCCCTATCGAGAAGAAGAGTTTTGAACAGAGAGGTCTATTATAGAGGACATCGAGAAGAAGAGTTTTAGGGAAGAGAAGTGCCCCTATCGAGAAGAGAGAGAGTGCCCCTACGAGCAGATCGTACGAGTTTTAAAGTTTTAAGAAGGACGAGAAGAACGAGAAGGTCGAGAAGGACGTTATAGGAGCGACAAGGACGAGGAGCGAGAGCGAGGAGTAAGAGCGATAACGACGGAGCGACGACAACGAGAGCGCACCTAGTAGGACCTAGGGCGACGACATTCGTTTTTTCAGGTCTTTAACAGACTATTCTATTCGGACAAGGCCTATTAAGAAGTTCAGCAAACGAGGCAAAGCACGACACGAGCAGCGCGACCAGCAGCACAATCAAGACATACGGCAAAGCAAAGGCATAGCATTAGGCAGAGCAATCTAGGCAGAGCACCTAGCTACAGAGCACCTAGCTGCAGAGCACCTAGGCAGAGCATCCAGGCGCGAGCACCTAGGTACAAGCACCTAGGCACAAGCACCTAGGTATAGGTACAAGGCAATTGCAGACAACACAGGTACAGACAGCTGCAGAAAGCACAGGCAAAGCACAAGGGACAAAACAGGGCTGCTATAGACAACATAGCTGTAGACAGGCACAGCAGCTACAGACAAGGCAGATGTAAGGGGCTTAAGAATCTTGGTTTAGAAACTTAAGGTTGGGTATCTACATAAAGGAACTAATAGGCAGTTCCTTCGTCGTCTGCTGCTGTACAATTTGTACCTACGAAGCCAAGCTAGCAATTCCCCTCTATATAGGGATGCAAGGTTTACCCTCTATATAGATGATTAGGAGTTCCTTCCTCTATACAGTAGTACAGAGTTTTCCCTCTATTTAGAGGGGCAGTAGTTCCCCTTTGTGTAGGACTATAGGGTTCTCCCTCTGTACAGGAGTAGGGTCCTGTCGGTAGTTCTGTATAGAGGGTAGGGTTATGCTAGCGCCGCTAAGTCGCAGTCCTTAGGGCGACGGTTGGCTTAGGTCGGGTCTAGGACCTAGGCTAGGCAGCGCCCCCTAACAATACCCCCCCCTTCCCTTCTCGTAGTGTCTCTTTCCGTATAGCGGCGTACTGAACTTACTTAGCTCCTGCTGTTCCTTTAGCAGGTCGCGACTTCCTATTTTGTCTGGTCGTCTAAGTCGTCGTCCCTCGTCGCCCTCTAGGTCGCAGTTGCCTCTTGCTATTTTACCTATTTGTAGCAGCTGCCCTGCTTGCTATTCCCCTTATAGTAGGCAGTTACCTTAAGCCTCTCCCTTCTCTTTCCTTCCCTCTTTTCTTCTCCTCCTATACTGTCTAACGTCTACTACTATCTACTACTGTCTACTATCTACTGTCTACTACTACTACTAGCTACTATCTACTATCTACTACTAGCTACTACTATATCGTCTGCCCCGTCCGGTAGCTCCCTCGTAGTTGCTGGCCCCTCCTCCTCTGCTCGTCTAGCCGGGGTCCCCCCCTATTTCCGCCTCTAGCAGTAGGGCCCTTAATTTGACTAGCAGCTACGCTTCCGGTTCGTACAGATTCTTGTCTTCTATACAGTCTAAGCTGACGTCTTAGGTGCTATACTAACGAGCAGCAGGATGCGGCCGAGCTGCCCTACTATACCTTCTAGTGTAACCCCGCCTAGGTTACACCCTAGCGGCTAGCTATAGCCTAGGCGTCGTATGTTAACGCCCTCCTTATTGCTACCTGGAGCTAGCCCTATGCCCTCTGCTCCAACTCCCCCTGGCCCTTACTTAGCCTATACTGCCTCCTAGGCTTC
Source organism: Pseudocercospora ulei (assembly GCA_016165855.1). Lineage (NCBI taxonomy): Eukaryota > Fungi > Ascomycota > Dothideomycetes > Mycosphaerellales > Mycosphaerellaceae > Pseudocercospora > Pseudocercospora ulei. The sequence goes on along the minus strand of JACWNB010000002.1, from coordinate 5,877,820 downwards.
TAGGCTAGGGTGTGTGCCTTGTGTAAGTAGAAGGATAGCTCCCTCTACTGCCCCTACTGCCGTCTAGCAGAGGCACGTAGGGGTAGGGGGGTGCCTCTGCTCCCTAGGGCTGGCCCTAGTAGGGGTAGGGGCCCTGCCGGGCGGGAGGTAATTAAGATCTTAGATAAGGAGTCAGTTGCTCTAGTCCCCTAGGGTAGTAGCTAGTAAGCTACCCCCCCTCCTAGGTAGTATAAGAAATTTCGGACGGTTCTGCTCCTAACTCCTCTTATTCCTACTCTCCCTCCTATCTGTTCCCTAGCTGTTCCTTTCTTCTAGCCCTTATCTCGTACAGTGTCGTACGATGTCGTGTTAGCAGGATCCCGTAGTGTCCTACGTCGTAATTCTCGATCCTTTAACAACCTAGGTTGCTAGCAGCTACCCTATCCTTAGGGTAGATCGTGCCTCCTTCTACTGTACAGCGTAGTGTTACTGTAACTAGGCAGGGGGATGGTTCTCCTCCTATCTGTCTAGTACAGTTGTGTCCTGTAGAGCCTCGTACAGTTCCTATATAGGCTCTGCCTATCCTCTCTATTTTACTAGGTACTCTACCTTCCCCCGCTTCCTTCGGCTCTTAAGGATCCCCTCTACTTTATACTCTTCCTGGCCCTCGGTTATAATTGCGGGTAGGCGCGCGTCGTCTGTCGTCTAGTGCAGTAGGGGGTCTGTGTTCGCCGGCTATACGAGGTCTACGTAGAAGACTAGATAAATCCCTAGGGGAGTGTTTAGTCGTATAGTGTATGTCCCTACCGGTCGGACTACTGTAAACTTCCTGTTCTTCTAATCCAGTTTCTTGCTCGGCCAGTCTATACGGATCTGTCGTTGGTTTAGCTAGACCTTATCCCCTGCCTTGTACCTAGGTGCAGCTTGTTGTCCCCTATTGGTCTGCTCTTCCGCATTCTGTTAAGCTATAGCTAGACTCGCCTTCGCCTATTAATAGGCATTCGTAATCGTCTGTATAATGGCCTCTCCCTACTAAATTAGGGATCGTATAGGGCGCAGGGTGTTATCCCTTAGGGTCGGTTAGAGCGGGAAATAGTCGTATCTATAGGCTATAAAGAAGGGGGACACTCCGGTAGCATCGGCTATACAGCTGTTAATAGCCAGTTCTGCTATAGGGAGGAGTCGGTTCCAGTTCGTCTGGTTATAGTCGACGTACGCTCGGAGGTACGCTTCCAACGTCGAATTGACCCGCTCTGTCGCCCCGTCCGTCTGTAGGTACTATACAGTTAACAGGCGACGTTCTACCTTTAGCAACTGGCAGACCCTTGCCTAGAGCTGGCTCGTAAACTGCGTGCCCCGGTCCGATATAATCGACCTAGGGAAACCGTGTTTGCTAAACGTTATCTGTATAAATGCCTAGGCAGTGTCCTCCGCTGTAATAGAGTCTATTCCCTCTAGTATTACTCCCTTCGTTAGCTTGTCCGTAACTACTATAATGTTCCGCTGCCCGTCGCTCTTAGGGAGGTCTGTAACAAAGTCTACTGTTAGGTCTTGCTAGGGCCGGTCCGGGATCAGTAGGGGTTTTAACAGCCTATGTTTCAGTTTACGCTAGGGCTTCGTCCGTCTGTACATATCGCAGTTCTGTACGAACCTGCGGATGTCCTTCGCTATCGCCGGCCAGTAGTAGTCCCTAGCGACAATGCTGTACGTCTCCTTACACCCTAGGTGCCTAGTAGCTATAGAGTCGTATATCTGTTATATTAGGCTTATATAGAGCTTCTCGTCTATAAGGACCTATATCCGATTCCTAAACTTTAGGTTGTTCTCCTCGTCTACTAAGCACTCTGCTGCCGACATCTTAAGATAGAGCCCTGCTAGGAGCTTCCGCTGTCCTCCTTAGATTGCTGTACAGGCCCCTCGGTACACCTCGTCCTTTTCTACTGCCTCTTCCTATACTCGCAGTTAGGGTTCCTATAGGTGTGTCGCTGCTAGGTAGATAGTCTCCTTGCCTGGCTCCTCCTTAAATATCTGGAATATTCGTAACTTTAGCTAGTCGTCCTCGTACGTCGTTGGCATGTCCTAGTCCTATCTAGAGAGCGTATCGGCCCTGCTGTTGTCCTTACCCTTACGATACTAGAGTCTTATATTAAACCGGCTAAGGTACATTGCCTAACGTACGTGCCTCTTAGACAGCTTCCAGGGCTGCGTAAAGTACTCTAGGTTCTTATAGTCTGTTAGGGCAAGGAACTCGGGCACTAAGCGGAGTTCTCTATCCTATGCTTTGCAACACCGTACGACTGCTAGCAACTCCTTATCGTAGATAGGGTAGTTGCACTTAGCTAGGGAGTTCTTCTTAGAGAAATATGCGTATAGGTATAGGAGTCCGTCCGAGCCTACCTGTAACAGGATACCTCTAATACAATACCCTAAAGAGTCGGTTTCCAGTATCGTCGTACGCTCTAGGTTAAAGACGGCGAGTGTTAGTCCTGTAGTAAAGAGCTCCTTTAGCTTATTAAAACTCTTGTCGCATTCGTCCGTCTATTTAAACTGCTTGTCCTTGTATGTTAGTTTAACTAGGGGGCGTACGATCTCTAAGTAGTTCCGTATAAACTGGCGGTAGAAGTTGGCAAACCTAAGAAATTCCTATACGCCCTTAACGTTTGTTGGCAGCTTCTATTGCTTAATAGCGTTAATCTTCTTCCTATCTATGCTAATGCCTTTTTCTGCCTCGATAATAAAACCTAGGTATTTCGTACGTTAGACACCGAATTTACATTTGTCGATGTCGAGGTACAAGCCAGCCTGCTACAGTCGGTCCAGCACCTTCTTAACATCCTGTACGTAGTCTACGTAGGTGCCGTCCGTAAAAACCAGGGTGTCGTCGAGGTATACCGAGCAGATGTTGTCTAGTAACCCTTATAAGGACTTGTTAATATACCTTTAGAATGTTGCTAGTACATTAGCAAGTCTAAAGGGGGTAATAAGCTACTTAAAGAGGCTATATCTCGTACAGAAGGCAGTTATCTATTTACAGCCTTCCTTAATCCGTATCTTGTAGAAGGCTAAGACTACGTTAAGCTTAGTAAACTACTTCGCCTTGTTAATCTGTCTAAGAGTCTCCTTAATAAGGGGTAGGGGGTACCGGTCCTTCTTAGTAATCGCGTTAATGCCTCTGTAGTCTACACAGAAACGCAATCCGGCCTTCCCCTCCTTATAGACAAACAGTACTAGGGCTCCTGCAGACGACGTACTTGCCTAAATAAACCCTTTAGCAAGCAGGTCGTCCAGTGTCTTGCATAGTACTAGGAGTTCTTTAGAGGACATTCTATACAGCGGTCCGTACAGTACCTCCGGCAGGCTCCTATCTGGACGGGGTTCTAGCTAGATGTCGTAGTCGATCCCTTCTCCTTAGTATAGCGGCAGTTTTAAGGCCGACTTCGGCTCGAAGAGGTCTAGGTATCCTGCATATTCCTTTAGGAGCCTCGTACAGTAGTCCGTTACTTTCTTAGGTGCTAATGCCTTTTTAATGTCTGCTGTTGCCGTATTGATTTCGGCCTTAGCATTGTCTCCTTATAGAGCCTTCTCTTAGTCTCGGAGCCTCTGCTTCGTTACTGCTAGGTATAGCCGTCCTCGTCTAATGTCTAGCTTGCTCCTCTAGCGCTCTATCTAGGGCTTCCCTAGTATTAGGTTATACCCCAGCTTGTCCTATACAATATAGAGGTATAAGTCCTGCTTATAATGTCCCTGTACCTCTATCGACACTTTCACTATATAGGTAATGTCCGGTCCTCGTCCGGTAATGCCTAATATACGTATAGGTACAGTAGGGGCCGTCTTAATCCAGTGCCTCTATACGAAGTCTTCGCTAATTACTCTGTACACTAAGTATCCTGTGTTAATTAATGTCCGCGCTATTGCGGACCTGTTTAACGTTGGCTATACGATAAACGGCGTTATCGTTATGTAATTGCTCTTAAAAGATAGCTAAGTAATGCTTTGATTTGGCAGTCTATCTCGTACCCGCCTCTAGCAGAGCCTTCGCTTAGAGGCTACTCTTTTCCGGACTCGTCGTCGTCTAAGTAGGACTCCTAATCTTCTCGTTAGGGCACCGCAGTTGCTACCCTTGCAGTGGTCGGCCGTCCCCTAGGTCTCTCTACTAGCAAAAGCCTGCAATTCCGTACAGTGTAGCCTATCTTGCTATACTAGTAGCAGCTCCCTTCTGCTCGTCTCTTGTTAAGGGTAGCTGTGTCTACCTATTGCGCCTTTTTAGTAGCGGCCTTTGGCCGTACAGTAACAGCTGCCGCCACCCTCGTCGTCGTCGGTTCCTAGTCTATAGCGTCCGTCTGCCGCTAGAGGGGTTGTCTTATCTCCTAAGCGTAGCCTATCTGTCTAAGCCTGTACTGCTAGTTGTCGACTATCCTAAGGAGATCGCAGAATTCCTTGTATATAGCTAGTCGCATTACGCCTACTAGCCCTGTTATAATCTCCTTAGAGAGGCCTACCTCTAAAGAGGTAATTTTTATCCTGTCCTCCTATTAGAGACCTCCTGCTTCTGCCAAAGTCTAGTCAAATTCCGCGAGGAATTCTTATATAGTCTTGCATCCTTGTTTTATCGTATTAACCTGTAGGAGTGCTCGGCTCTCGCGGTCTAGGTTCTTATAGCTCTTGTCTAGAGCTGCTTAGAGCATCGTCGTCGTAGCTATTGCCAGGTTGGCAACAGCTGTCTCGTAGTACGGCAGAATTCGTACTGCTGCCCTGCCCTTTAACCTCCTAAAGAGGTAAATTACCTTGTCTAGCTCGGTTGGGTATGCTCCTAAGTCGAATAGAAGCTTAGAGCGTATCTGGGCAGCCTAGGAGAAGTACTCGGCTAGGGCCTTACTATCGTACGTAGAGACGTTAGGGAGTTTGCTTTTAGGGGTCGGGGTATAGGCTATTAAGTTCGTCGTCGTCGTAGGGGTCGGATCGCGACTAAACGCCCTAAGCTGTCGTAGCTCCTGTTCCCGCTAGGAAATTATCGCAGCCTAGTAGCTTACTTGCTGCTCGAGCTGCCTCTTGCTTTCTAGCAGCTCCTCGTATACGCAGTGCATATGTCCCTCTATAGCCGTAGTCTCTATAGGGGTGTCGCCGTCTATCCTTGTTTTATTACTGCAGTTACTAACAGTAAGATTAGTTCCTAATGTAAGGGGCTTAAGAATCTTAGTTTAGAAACTTAAGGTTAGGTATCTATATAAAGGAACTAATAGGCAGTTCCTTCGTCGTCTGCTACTGTACAATTTGTACCTATAAAGCTAAGCTAGCAATTCCCCTCTGTATAGGGATGCAAGTTTTACCCTCTGTATAGAGGATTAGGAGTTCCCTCCTCTGTATAGTAGTGCAGAGTTTTCCCTCTATTTAGAGGGGCAGTAGTTCCCCTTTATACAGGACTATAGGGTTCTCCCTCCGTACAGGAGTAGGGTCCTATCGGTGGTTCTGTACAGAGGGTAGGGTTATGCTAGCGCTGCTAAGTCGCAGTCCTTAGGGCGACGGTTGGCTTAGGTCGGGTCCAGGACCTGGGCCAGGCGGCGCCCCCTAACAGCAGAGCTACAGAGCAGGCATAGCTACTACAGACAATATAGGCAAAGCAATACGAGCAGTGCGACTAGCAGCACAATCGAGTATACAATAAGCGACCGGCCTATTAAGAGGCAATCGCAGCAATCGAGGACAAGACATATGCGACGCGTGTTTAGTACAAAGCAATTAAGTACAATTCAGCAATCGAGGCGTACAGCTAGCAATCGGGACATTCAGCAATCTAGGCAGAGCACTAGAGAGCACTAGACATAGAGCCAGCACTAGACAGAGCCCCTAGGCAGAGCCCCTAGGCAGAGCCCCTAGGCAGACAGCTGCTGCAGACAATACAGGTGCAGCTGCTACAGACAACACAGGCAGAGCACTAAGCAACTGTAGACAATAGAGGGCATAGCTGCAGACGATACAGAGCTGCTGCAGACAACATAGGGCAGACAGGGCTGCTACAGACAACAGGCACAGCTGCTGCAGACAAGCACAACTGCTACAGACAGGCAAAGCTGCTATAGACAACATAGGGCAGCTGCTGCAGACAATACAGGCACTGTATGTTTGGAAAGGCCCTGCACATTCAGAAAGACACTGTATATTTAGAAAGGCACTGCAAGTTCAGAAGCGACGGACCTCTGCGACCCTAACGACCTCTGCGACCCTAACAACCTCTGCGACCTCCGCGACCTCTGCAATCTCTAAGACCTCTACAGCCTACCGAGAAGCAACAGCTTAAGAAACAACGGCTCGAGAAGCGACGGTCGAGAAGCGAGCGACCGTCCGAAAAGCGAGCGACCGTCGAGAAGCGACTGTCTAAGAAGCGACTGTTAAGAACGAGAAGCGACAGGTAACGGCTTAAAAAGCGACAGCTCGAAAAGCGACAGCTCGAGAAGCAACTGTCTAAGAAGCGACTATCTAAGAAACGACCGTTAAGAAGCGACTGTCGAGAAGCGACTGTCGAGAAGCGACTGTCTAAGAAGCGACTATCGAAAAGCAATATATATACGTAGGCTGCGACCTCTGCGACCTCTACAGCCTCTGCGACCCTACGACCTCTATAGCTCCGGCGACCTCTGCAGCCTCGACGAACTCTGCGACCTCTGCAGCAAACAAGGCAGCAAACAAGGCACCAATTAAGGCCGAAAGCGACGGCAAAAGGCACGAGATTAAAGCTCAAAAAGGCACGAGATTAAGGCTCAAAAAGGCACGAGATTAAGACTTAAAACATACAGAAATTGAAGCTTAAAAGCGACCTTAAAAGCGACCTTAAAAGCGACCTGTTTTGGTGTAACCTAATTGGCCAAAAACAATAGCAAAGCGTACTGAAATTAAAGCTGAATTTGCGACCCCTACGACCTGGTTTAGCTGATTGCGATTAAGGGCAATCGCTGGTTAGGGAGGGCAGTAGTAATACGGATGTAGAGGTAGAGGGCTGGAAGGTGCTAGAAGGTAGCAGGCTTGGCAGGACCAGGCTTGGCACACACTCAAATACCTCTACCTCCGCTTGTACGTAGATTCTTCCCTCTCTAGCCTTAGATATAGTTATTAAAGACAGGTATTAACCTTGCGTCTACTGCAGTTAGATCATTATATCTAAGGCTTACTTTAACAACACCTACACTACGCGAAAGAGCCTGTTAAATTACATCCGGGTACTCAATTAACGTATGTGCAACTAACCTAGAGGGTGTACTATATATATACAAATGAGGCTGTCGAATTACATCCGGTTACTTAATTGTGTATATATATACTACTCTACCCTCCCTCCCCCGATTAAGAAGAAGAAGAGAGAGTTTTAGGGAAGAGAAGTACCTCTATCGAGAAGAAGAGAGAGTTTTAAAGAGAGTGCCTACGCGAGCAGATCGCGAGTTTTAAAGAAGAGCAAGAGCGACGAGTACGACGAGAGCGAAGAGAGCGACGAGAGCGAGAGAGCAACGAGAGCGAGAGAGCAACGAGAGCGAGAGAGCAACGAGAAGGACGAGAGCCACGGCAACAATGTAAGGACAAGGAGAGCGACAATAACGAGAGCATACAAGGAAAAAGACGCACCTAGCAGGACCTAGGGCGACGACATTCGTTATTCGGGTCTTTAACAGACTATTCTATCTGGACAAGGCTAATCAGGACATTTAGCAATCGAGACGTACAGCAATTAGTACAGCGACAAAACAAGGCACAGCCAGCTCCAGGCACAGCTGCAGGCAATACAAGGCTTCTGCAGGCAATACACTGTTTAGAAGAGCGCGTCCAGAAGTACGTCTAAAAGCATGTTCAGAATTTAGAAGCGCTGCTGCAGACAGGCACAGCTGCTGCAGACAGTATAGGCAAAGCAGAGGCAGACTACTAGGCAGAGCACAAGGCAGAGCATAAGGCAGAGCACAAGGCAGAGCATAAGGCAGAGCACCTAGGTACGAGCACTAGGCAACACAGAGCAGCTGCAGACAACATAGCTACGAGACAACAGAGGCACAGCTATAGGTAATACAGGGCTGCTACAGCTAGGTATAGCCAGCTCTAGGCACAGCTGCTGCAGACAGGCACAGCTGCTACAGACAACAAGGCAGCTGCAGACAAGCACAACTGCTGCAGACAGGCAAAGCTACTGCAGACAACACAGGCACTGTATGTTTGGAAAGGCCCTGCACGTTCAGAAGGGCACTGTATGTTCAGAAAGACACTGTATGTTCAGAAAGGCACTGCAAGTTCAGAAGCGACGGACCTCTGCAACCCTAACAACCTCTGCGACCCCGACGACCTCCGCGACCTCCGCGACCTCCGCAACCTCTAAGACCTCTGCAGCCTACTAAGAAGCAACAGCTTAAGAAACAACGGCTCGAGAAGCGACGGTCGAGAAGCGAGCGACCGTCCGAGAAGCGAGCGACCGTCGAGAAGCGACTGTCTAAGAAGCGACCGTTAAGAACGAGAAGCAACAGGTAACGGCTTAAAAAGCGACGGCTTAAAAAGCGACAGCTCGAGAAGCAACCGTCTAAGAAGCGACTGTCTAAGAAACGACCGTTAAGAAGCGACCGTCGAGAAGCGACTGTCTAAGAAGCGACTATCGAAAAGCAATATATGTACGTAGGCTGCGACCTCTGCGACCTCTGCGACCTCTACAGCCTCTGCGACCCTACGACCTCCGCAGCTCCGGCGACCTCTGCAGCCTCGACGAACTCGACGACCTCTGCAGCAAACAAGGCAGCAAACAAGGCACTAATTAAGGCTTAAAAACGCACGAGATTAAGGCTCAAAAAGGCACGAGATTGAGGCTCAAAAAGGCACGAGATTGAGACTCAAAACGCACGGAAATTGAAGCTTAAAAGCGACCTTAAAAGCGACCTTAAAAGCGACCTCAAAAGCGACCTGTTTTGGAGCGACCTAATTGGCCGATAGCGAAGCTAAATTTGCGACCCCTACGACCTGGTTTGGCACGACGCAACCTGGTTTCGCTGATTGCGATTGTAGGCAATCGCTGGTTAGGGAGGGCGGTAGTAATATAGATATAGATATAGACAGCTGGCAGCTAGGCTTGGCAGGGCCAGGCTTGGCGCACACTCAAATACCTCCACCTCCGCTTGTACGTAGATTCTTCCCTCTCTAGCCTTAGATATAGTTATTAAAGACGGGTATTGACCTTACGTCTACTGCAGTCAGATTATATATAGAGCTTCTCGTTTGCTAGGACCTAAATCCGATTCCTAAACTTTAGGTTGTTCTCCTTGTCTACTGTACACTCTGCTGCCGATACCTTAAGGCAGAGCTCTGCTAGGAGCTTCCGCTGTCCTCCTTAAATCGCTGTACAGGCACCTTAGTAGATGTCGTCCTTTTCTACTGCCTCTTCCTACGCCTATAGCTAGGGTTTCTATATATGTGTCGCTGCTAGGCAGATAGCGTCCTCGCCTAGTTCCTTCTTAAACATCTGGAATGTTCGTAACTTTAGTCGTTCGTCGCTGTACGTCGCTAGCATATTCTAGTCTCGTCTAGATAATACGTCAGCCCTGCTGTTGTCCTTCCTTTTGCAATACTAGAGTCTTATATTGAAACAGCTTAGATACATCGCCTATTGTACGTGTCTCTCAGAGAGCTTTTAGGGTTGCGTAAAGTACTCGAGATTCTTATAGTCGGTTAGGGCAAGGAATTTAGGAACTGAGCAGAGTTCTCTGTCCTACGTCTTATAGCACTATACGACTGCTAGCAATTCCTTGTTATAGATAGGGTAGCTGCATTCGGCTAGGGAGTTTTTCTTAGAGAAGTATGTATATAGGTATAGAAGGCCGTCTGGACCTACCTGTAAGAGGATACCTCCTATACAGTATCCCGAGGAGTCGGTTTCCAGTATTATCGTACGTTCTAGGTTAAAGGCAGCAAGCGTTGGTCCTGTAGTAAAGAGCTCCTTTAGCTTGTTAAAACTCTTGTTATATTCCTGTGTCTAGGCAAACTGTCTGTCCTTATATATTAGCTTAACTAGAGGACGTACTATCTCTAAGTAGTTCTGTATAAACTAGTAGTAGAAGTTAGCAAACCTAAGGAATTCTCGTATGTCTTTAATACTCGTAGGGGGCTTCTATTGCTTAATAGCATTAATCTTCTTCCTGTCTATACTAATACCCTTCTCTGCCTCGGTAATAAACCCTAGGTATATTATACACTGTATCCCGATTTTATATTTATTAATGTCGAGGTACAATCCAGCCTGCTACAGACGGTCTAATACCTTCTTAACGTCTCGTAAGTAGTTCTCGCAGGTGCCGTCTATAAATACTAGGGTATCGTCGAGGTATACAGAGCAGATGTCGTCTAGAAGTCCTTAAAAAGACCTGTTAATATATCTCTAGAAGGTTGCCGGCGCGTTCGCAAGACTAAAGGGGGTAATAAGCTTCTCGAAAAGTCCGTACCTCGTACAGAAAGCGGTTATCTACTCGCATCCTTCCTTAATCTATATCTTATAGAAGGCGGAAACAATGTTAAGCTTAGTAAACCACTTTGCCTTGCTGATCCGTCCGAGGGTCTCCTTAATAAGGGGTAGGGGGTACCGGTCCTTCTTAGTAATCGCATTAATACCTCTGTAGTCTATACAGAAACGCAAGCTAGCTAAGCCTTCCTTGTAAAAAACAATACTAGGGCTCTAGCCAATAACGTACTTGCGCAAATAAAGCCCTTAGCAAGTAGGTCGTCCAGTGTCTTGCGTAGCACTAGGAGTTCTCTAGAGGACATACTATACAGTAGGCTATACAGTACTTTGGGCAGGCTTCTATTCGGACAGGGCTCGAGCTAGATGTCGTAGTCGATTCCTTCTCCTTAGTATAGGGGCAGTTTTAAGGCCGATTCTGGCTCGAAGAGGTCCAGGTATTCTGCGTATTCCGATAGGAGCTTCGTATAGGGGTCTGTAACTTTCTTAGGCGCTAAGGCCTTCTCGATGTCTATAGTCGTAGTGTTGACCTCGGCGTTTAAGCTGGCCTTGCCCTTAGCTTTAGTATTGCTACCTGGTAGAACCCTTCCTTAGTCTCGGAGCCTCTGCTTCGTAGCTGCTAGGTATAGACGTGCTCGTCTGACGTCGAGCTTGCCCTACTAGCGCTCTATCTATAGTTTCCCTAATATTAAGTTATACCCTAGCTTGTCTCGTACGACGTAGAGGTATAAGTCCCGCTCGTAGTGTTATTGCAGCTCTATTGTTACTTTTACTATATAGGTAATGTCCAGTCCTCGTCCGGTAATACCTAGTATACGTACAGGTACAGTAGAGGTCGTCTTAATATAGTGTTTCTGTACGAAGTCTTTACTAATTACTCTGTACACTAAATACCCTATGTCGATTAGCGTCCGCGCAGTGGCGGTCCCGTTTAGCGTAGGTCGTATAATAAACGGCGTAGTCGTTATATAGTTACTCTTAAAAGATAGCTAAGTAGTGCTTTAATTTAGCAATCTATCTCGTATATGCCTTTGGCTAAGCCTTCTCTTAGAGGCTACTCTTTTCCTAACTCGTTGTCGTCCGAGGAGAACTCTTAGGTCTTATATTAGGGTACTACAGTTGCTACCCTCGCAGTGGCCGGCCGTCCCCTAGGTCTCTCCACTAGCAAAAGCCCGCAATTCCGTATAGTGTGCCCTATCTAGCTACACTAGTAGCAGCTCCCTTCTGCTCGTCTCTTGTTAAGGGTAGCTGCATCTACCTACAGTGCCCTCTTAGCGCCGGCCTTTAGTTGTACAGTAACAGCTGCCGCTACTCTTATCGTTATCGTTAGTTCCTAGTCTATAGCGTCCTGCTGCCGATAGAGGGGTTGTCGCATCTCGTAGGCGCAGCTTATCTGTCTAAGCCTGCGCTGCTAGTCGTCGATTATCCTAAGGAGATTACAGAACGCCTTGTACGAGGCTAGTCGTATTACGCCTACTAGTCTGATTATAATCTCCCTAGAGAGTCCAACTTCTAGGGTAGTTACCTTTAATCTGTCCTCCTAGCTAAGGCCTCCTGCTTTAGCTAGGGTTTAATCGTTTTCTGTCAGGAACTCCTATACGGACTTGCGTCCCTGCTTTAAAGTATTAAGCTGTACGAGAGCTCGACTCTTGCGGTCTAGGTCCCTATAGCTTCTGTTAAGAGCTGCCTAGAGGATTATTGTAGTTGCCGTTGCCGGACTGGCAATAGCCGTTTCGTAGTACAGTAGAATTCGTGCTGCCGCCTTGCCCTTTAACCTCCTAAAGAGATACACTACCTTGTTAAGCTCGGTCGGGTATACTGCTAAGTCGACTAGAAGCTTAGAGCGCATCTAGGCAGCCTAGGAGGGGTACTCGGCCAGTGCCTTACTATCGTAGGTAGTAACGTTAGGGAGTTTGCTCTTAGGGACTGCAGTGTAGGCTGTCGTGTTCGTCGTTGTCGTAGGGGTTAGGTCGCAACCGGACGCCCTAAGCTGTCGGAGCTCCTGTTCCTGTCGGGAAATCGTCGAGGCCTAATAGCCTATTTGTTCTTCGAGCTAGTTCGCGCGATTTGGCAGCTCTTCGTATATGTTGCGTATGTAATCCTGCATAGCTGAGGTTTCTATAGGGATATCGCTGTCTATCTTCGTCGTATTACTGCAGTTACCGACAGTAAGATCAGTTCCTAATATAATAGGTTTAAGAATCTTGGTTTAGAAACTTAAAGCTAGGTATCTATATAAAGGAACTAATAGGCAGTTCCTTCGTCGTCTGCTGCTGTACATTTGTACCTACGAAGCAAGCTAGCAATTTCCCTCTATATAGGGGTACAGAGATTTCCTTCTGTATAGGGATGTAGAGATTTCCCTCTGTATAGGATATAGGGGGAGGGGATGCCGACTCGTTTAGGCCAGGTTAGGACTTAGTCTAGCTGGGTCTTGCTAGCGCAGCTAAGTCGTACTTCTTAGGACAACGGCCGGTCCAGGTCCGAGACCTGGCAGGACGGCGTCCCCTAATACTAGTAGACCGTCCTTATAGCTTCTATTATCTTCTTTAAGCCGGCGTAGCTAACATCCTTAGAATTATAGACTAGCTAGATAACCTCTGTAATTAGTTCTTCTAGAACTATTAGCTTCCCTAAACCAGTCTTGCCGAGTTTCTATTGCTAATTAAGCTGCTCCACTTTTTTATAGAGCGTCTCTTCCTTAGTTAGTAACTCTACTGCGCAGATCCCTGCTTCTTTTAACACTTTAGCGTCTACTATCCGCTTAGTTAACATCTTCTAGAACATGTTCGGATCTTCTTTCGCGCAGCTAGTCTTCCCTTCTCTCCTCGTTAGTGCGTTAGCCTTTCTATTTTAAGCTCCGGGTCGATAGATAATCTTGAAGTCGAATCCGGATAAGTAGGCAGCCTACTGAGCTTGGTAGCGAGAGAGCTTCTGCGTCTTTATAAAGTAGGTCAACGACTAATAGTCTGTAAGGACCTAGACTGTGCTCTTTCTAGCTATTAGCTCCAGCTTCTACTCCTCGAAAGCTTAGATAATAGCTAACAGCTCCTTGTCGTAGATAGCGTAGTTCCGCTTAGCCTCGTTTATAGACTTGCTAAAGAAAGCTACTAGATAGAGGGTCTCGTCGTCGTTATTATATTAAGAAAGGACCCCTGCAGTTACTGTGTTAGAAGCGTCCGTCTCTAGGTCGATCGTCTTTTCTGGTCGGAAGTGCGCTAGCACTAGCGCTAAGGCTACCGCTTCTTTTAGTCGGTTAAAAGCCTCTGTGCACTTCTTATCCTCTAGGCTAGCGGCCTCCTTCTTTAATGCCTCGTTTAGGGGTCTTGCTATCTTGCTAAAGTCCTTAATAAATCGTCGATAGTAGCTGCAGAATCTGAGAAAAGCTCTAATTTAGGTAGTGTTTCTAGACTTCGGCTGCTTCTATTCCGCGACGGCAGCGACCTTTAAGGAGTCTATCCGAATTCCTTCTCTTCCGACAATATGTTAGGGGGGCGCCGCCCGGCCCAGGTCCTGAACCCGACCCGAGCCGACCGTCGCCCTAAGGACTGCGACTCAGCGGCGCTAGCACGACCTTACCCTCTGTACAGAGTTACCGACAGGACCCCTCTCCTGTACAGAGGGAGAACACTACAGCCCTGCACAAAGGGGGGGCCTACCGCCCCTCGGATTAGGGAAAACCCGGCACCGCCGTACAGAGGAGGTAACTCCCGATTCTCCGTACGGAGGGTAAACCTTGTACCCCGGCACAAAGGGGAAATTGCTAGCTTAGCTTCGTAGGTACAAATCGTACGGAGCAGACGACGAAGGAACTGCCTATTAGTTCCTTTATATAGATACCCAACCTTAAGTTTCTAAACTAAGATCCTTGGGCCCCTTACATTAGGAACTGATCTCACTGTCGGTAACTGCGGTAATAGAGCAAGATGGACGGCGACATCCCTATAGAACCTACGGCTATAGAGGGACATATGCACTGCGTATACGAGGAGCTGCTGGAAAGCAAGAGGCAGCTCGAACAGCAAGTAAGCCACTAGGCTGCGATGATTTCCCAACAGGAACAGGAGCTACGACAGCTTAGGGCGTCCGATCGCGATCCGACCCCTACGACGACGAACACGATAACCCCTACCCCGACCCCTAAGAGCAAACTCCCCGACGTTCCTATGTACGATAGTAAGGCCCCGGCCGAGTACCCCTCCTAGGCGGCTTAGATGCGCTCCAAGCTCCTAGTCGACTTAGGAGCGTACCCGACCGAGCTGGACAAGGTAATCTACCTCTTTAGGAGGTTAAAGGGCAGGGCAGCAGCACGAATTCTGCCGTACTACGAGACGGCTATTGCCGACCCGGCAATAGCTACGACGACGATGCTCTAGGCAGCTCTAGACAAGAGCTACAAGGACCCGGACCGCGAGAGCTAAGCCCTCCTACGGGTCAATACGATAAAACAAGGACGCAAGACCGTACGAGAATTCCTCGCGGAATTTGACTAGACTTTGGTAGAAGCAGGGGGTCTCCAATAGGAAGACAGGATGAAAATCACCTCTTTAGAGGTAGGCCTCTCTAAGGAAATTATAACGGGGCTAGTAGGTGTAATGCGGCCAGCTACGTACGAGGAATTTTGCGACCTTCTTAGGATAGTCGACAACTAGCAACGCAGGCTAGGACGGATAGGCCGTACTTAGGAGATAAGACAACCTCTCTAGCGACAGACAGATGCTATAGACTGGGAACCGACGACGACGAGGGTAGTAGCAGCAGCCACTGTACGGCTAAGGGCCGCTACTAAGAAGGCGCAATAGGTAGATACAGCTACCCTTAACAAGAGGCGAGCAGAAGGGAGCTGCTACCAGTATAGCAAGATAGGCTATACTGTACGGAACTGCAGGCTCCTGCTAGCAGAGAGACCTAGGGGACGGCCGACCACTGCAAGGGTAGCTACTGCAGCGCCTTAACGAGAAGATTAGATGTCCTACTCGGATAACGACGAGTCGGGAAAAGAGTAGCCTCTAAGCGAAGACTCTGCCAGAGGCGGGTACGAGATAGACTGCCAAATCAAAGCATTACTTAGCTATCTTTTAAGAGCAATTATATAACGACGACGCCGTTTATCGTACGGCCGACGTTAAACAGGTCTGCAACGGCGCGGACATTAATTGACACAGGATGTTTAGTGTATAGAGTAATTAGCGAAGACTTCGTACAGAGACATCGGATTAAGACGACCCCTACGGTACCTGTACGCATGCTAGGCATTACCGGGCGAGGACTAGACATTACCTATATAGTGAAAGTAACAATAGAGGTACAAGGACACTACAAGCAAGACTCGTACCTCTATGTCGTACGGGACAAGTTAGGGTATAACCTGATACTAGGGAAGCCTTAGATAGAGCGCTAGAAGGGCAAGCTAGACGTCGGACGAGGACGGCTGTACCTAGCAGCAACAAAGCGGAGAATCCGGGACTAGGGGAGGTTCCTGCTAGGTAGCAATGCTAAGGCCGAAATCAATACAGCAACGGCGGACATCGAGAAGGCATTAGCACCTAAGGAAGCGACAAACCCCTGTACGAAGCTCCTAAGAGAGTATATTAGGTACCTAGACCTCTTTAAACCGAAGTCGGCCTCGAAGCTGCCGCTACACCGAGGGGAAGGGATTAACTACGACATCTAGCTAGAACCCCGTCTGGATAGGAGCCTACCGGAGGTACCGTACGGACCGCTATACAGGATGTCCTCTAGAGAACTCTTAGTACTGCGCAAGACGCTGGACGACCTGCTTGCTAAAGGGTTTATCCAGGCCAGTACGTCGTCCGTAGGAGCCCCAGTACTGTTTGTCTACAAGGAGGGGAAGGCCGGATTGCGTTTCTGCGTAGATTACAGAGGCATCAACGCGATTACTAAGAAGGACCGGTACCCCCTACCCCTTATTAAGGAGACTCTCGGACGGATCAGCAAGGCGAAGTAGTTTACTAAGCTTAACGTAGTCTCGGCCTTCTACAAGATACGGATTAAGGAAGGCTGTAAATAGATAACTGCCTTCCGTACGAGATACGGCCTTTTTAAGTAGCTAGTTACCCCCTTCAGCCTTGCCAATGTACCGGCAACCTTCTAAAGGTATATTAACAAATCCCTGCAAGGGTTACTAGACGACATTTGCTCGGCATACCTCGACGATACCCTGGTCTTTACGGACGGCACCTACGCGGACTACGTACAGGATATTAAGAAGGTGCTGGACCGACTGCAGCAGGCTGGCTTGTACCTCGACATCGACAAATGCGAATTCAGTGTCTAACGTACGAAATACCTAGATTTTATTATTAAGGCAGGGAAAGGCATCAGTATAGATAAGAAGAAGATTAATGCTATTAAGCTATAGGAGCCGCCTACGAACGTTAAGGGCGTACGGGAATTCCTTGGGTTTACCAACTTCTACCGCCAGTTTATACAGAGCTACTCGGAGATCGTACGCCCCCTAGTTAAGCTAACGCACAAAGACAAGCAGTTCAAATAGACAGACGAGTGCAATAGAAGCTTCGACAAGCTAAAGGAGCTCTTTACTACAGGACCAACGCTTGCCGCCTTCGACCTAGAGCGTACGACAATACTGGAAACTAACTCCTCGGGGTACTATATTAGGAGTATCCTGTTACAGGTAGGCTCGGACAGACTCCTACACCTATGCGCGTACTTCTCTAAGAAAAACTCCCTAGCCGAGTGCAACTACCCTATCTACGACAAAGAGTTACTAGCAGTCGTACAGTGTTGCGAAGCCTAGGATAGAGAACTCCGCTTAGTGCCCGAGTTCCTTGTCCTAACAGACTACAAGAACCTAGAGTACTTTACCTAACCCCGGAAGCTGTCCGAGAGGCACGTACGATAGGCAATGTACCTAAGCCGGTTTAACATAAAACTCCAGTACCGCAAGGGTAAGGACAACAGCAGGGCCGATGCACTATCTAGACGGGACCAGGATATGCCTACGACGTACGAGGACGACCGGCTAAAGTTACGGACATTCTAGATGTTCAAAGGGGAGCCGGACGGAGAGACTATCCGCCTAGCGGCGACACACCTATAGGAACCCTAACTGCAAGTATAGGAAGAGGCAGTAGAAAAGGACGAGGTATACCGAGGGGCCTGTACGGCGATCTAGGGGGGGCAACGGAAGTTCCTAGCTAAGCTCTATCTTAAGGTGTCGACAGCTAAGTGTTCAGTAGACGAGGAGAATAACCTAAAGTTTAGGAACCGGATATAGGTCCCGGCAGACGAGAAGCTCTGTACTAGCTTAATACAACAGGCGCATAACTCTATAGCTACCGGGCACCCAGGGCGCGAGGAGACGTACAGCATTATCGCCCGGGACTACTACTGGCCGGCGATAGCGAAGGACATTCGCAGGTTCGTACAGAACTGCGATGTATGCGGACGGACGAAGCCCTAGCGCGAGCTAAAGCATAGGCTGCTAAAGCCCCTGCCGATACCGGACCGGCCCTAGCAAGATCTAACCGTAGACTTTATTACGGACCTCCCTAAGAGCGACAGACGGCGAAACATTATAGTAGTTACGGACAAGTTAACGAAGGGGGTTATACTAGAGGGAATGGACTCTATTGCAGCAGAGGACACTGCCTGGGCCTTTATACGGACGACGTTCAGCAAGCACGGTTTCCCTAGGTCGATCGTATTAGACCGGGGGACACAGTTTACGAGCCAGCTCTGGGCAAGGGTCTGCCAGTTGCTAAAGGTAGAACGTCGCCTATTAACCGCATAGCACCTACAGACAGACGGGGCGACAGAGAGGGTTAATTCAACCTTAGAAGCGTACCTCCGAGCGTACGTAGATTATGATTAGACGAACTGGAACCGACTCCTCCCTATAGCGGAGCTAGCTATTAACAGTCGTACAGCTAATGCTACAGGACTGTCCCCCTTCTTTACGACCTATAGATACGACTATTCCCCGCTCCTACCGACCCCGAGTAACAACACCCTGCGCCCTATACGATCCCCAATTTAGCAAGGAGAAGCCATCGTATAGACGATTACGAACGCCTACTAATAGGCAAAGGCGAGCCTGGCTATAGCTTAGCAGAACGCGGAAGAGCAGGCCAACAAGGGACGATAGGCTGCACCAAGGTACGAGGCAGGGGATAAGGTCTAGCTAAACTAGCGGAACATCCGTACAGACCGGCTAAGCAAGAAGCTAGATTAGAAGAACAGGAAGTTTACAGTAATCCGGCCGGTAGGGACGTACGCCGTACGACTAAACACCCCCCTAGGGATCTATCTAGTCTTCTACGTAGACCTCGTACGACTGGCGAACACGGACCCCCTGCTACACTAGACGACTGACGACGCCCGCCTACCCGCAATTATAACTAAGGGCCAGGAAGAGTACGAATTAGAGGGGATCCTTAAGAGCCGGCGGAAGCGGGGGAAGGCAGAGTACTTAGTAAAATAGAAAGGATAGGCAGAGCCTACGTAGGAACCGTACGAGGCTCTGCAAGACACGACCGCACTGGACAGATAGGAGGAGAACCACCCCCCTGCCTAGTTACAGTAACACTGCGCCGTACGGTGGAAGGAGGCACGACCTATCCTAAGGACAGGGTAACTGCGGGCAGACCTAGGTTGTTAAAGGATCGAGTATTACGACGTAGGACACCGATACCCTACTAACACGACACCGTACGACACCGTACGAGATAAAGGCTGGGAGAAAAGAACAGCCAATAGACAAACGGGAGGGGGGAGCGGAAATAAGACGAGTTAAGGGAAAACTGGCCAAAATTCTTACATTATCTAAAGGGGGGGGGTGGCCAGTAGGCCACCCCCCCCCCTCTCTAGGGGGACCAGAACACCCTACTTATTATCTAAGATCTCCACCGTCTTAGGCCCAGCCGGGGCCCTACCCCCACTAGGACCAGCCCTACTAGGACTAGCCCTAGGAGGCGGAGGCACGCCTCTACCCCTACGTGCCTCCCCCGGACGGCGGAAGGGGCAGTAGAAGGAGGCATCCTTCCACTTACACGAGGCGCACACCCTAGCCTAGAAGCCTAGAAGGCGGTATAGGCTAAGTGTAGGCTAGGGGGAGTTAGGGCAGGGGGCACAGAGCTAGCCCTAGGTAGCGATAAGGAGGGCATTAACGTACGACGGCCAGGCCGTGCCTACCCGCTTAGGTGTAACCCGGGAGGGGTCACTCTAGAAGGCGTAGAAGGGGAGCCCGGCTGCATCCTGCTGCTCGCAGGTATAGCACCTAAGATGTCAGCCCAGACCGTATAGAAGACGGGATTCCGTACGAACCAGAGGCGTAGCTAGTAGTTAAGCTAAGGGTCCTACTCCTAGAGGGCGAAATAGGGAGGAACCCTAGCTAGAGGAGGGGAGGAGGCAGGGCTCGCAGGTATAGGGGAGCTATCGGACAGGGCGGACGACATAGTAGATAGTGGCTAGTAGTAGTTAGTAGTTAGTAGTTAGTAGTAGTAGTAATAGTGGATAGTAGATAGCGGACAGTAGTAGATAGACGATAGACGGTAAACAGTAAGGGAAGGAAAAGAGGGGAGAAGGCTAGAGGCAGCTGCTACAAACAGGTAAAATAGCAAGAGGCGACTACGACCTAAAGGAAGTGGCGAGGGGCGACGACTTAGACGACTGTACAGAATAGGAAGCCGCAACCTGCCAAAGAAACAACAGGAGCTGGTTGATTTAGGCGCGACGCCGTACAGAAGAAAACTACGAGGAGGGAGGGGGGGGGTATTGTTAGGAGGGCGCCGCCCGGCCCAGGTCCTAAACCCGACCCGAGCCGACCGTCGCCCTAAGGACTGCGACTTAGCGGCGCCAGTACGACCTTACCCTCCGTACAGAGTCACCGACAGGACCCCTCTCCCGTACGGAGGGAGAACACTATAGCCCTGTACAAAGGGGGGGCCTACCGCCCCTCGGATTAGGGAAAACCCGGCACCGCCGTACAGAGGAGGTAACTCCCGATTCTCTGTACGGAGGGTAAACCTTGCACCCCGGCACAAAGGGGAAATTGCTGGCTTAGCTTCGTAGGTACAAATCGTACGGAGCAGACGACGAAGGAACTGCCTATCAGTTCCTTTATGTAGATACCCAACCTTAAGTTTCTGAACCAAGATCCTTGGGCCCCTTACACAATAAGGCCGAGATATTTGACCTCGGTCTAATAGAACTCGCTCTTCTTCGTGTCTACGTTTAAGCCAATCTCGCAGAGCCTAGTTAACACTCTCTTAATGTAGTCCGTATGTTGCTCTCTTATTCTATTAGTATAGATAAGGATATCGTCTAAGTAAATAGACACGAACTGCTCCAGTATGTCTATAAAGGTGTAATTTATAAAACGCTGCTACACTGCCGGCGCGTTAGTAAGTCCGAAAGGTATAAATAACTACTTGAAATTGCCTATGCGCGTAGCGAACGTTGTAAGGTCTTCCGTCTGCCCTTCCTCGTTCCTTAGTTAGTAGAACGCTTAGCGAATGCCTAGCTTACTGAACTACTTAGCTTTCGCTACTCGTTGTATAGTCTCGTCGATTAGCGGCAGCGGGTATACATCTCTCTTAGTAACCTTATTAAGGCCTCTGTAGTCTACGCACAGTTAGAGACTACCTCTAGGTTTCCGTACGAAAAGGATTAGCGACATATACTTGGCTAAGCTTAGTATAATAAACTTCTTTACTAGCTTTTCTCGAACAAACACTTCTACTTAGTCTAGCTTAGCTAGCGATAGGCGTCTTAGGAATTCGGTTCTTAGCAGTACAGCTCCTTCTTTTAATCAGATCTTGTTATCGTATTCTGGTCGATAGAGCGGCAGGAGGTTGGAGTCGGCTTTTAAGAACACGTTAGCGTAGCTACAGAGTTCTTTCGGTAACACCTCTAACGGGTCTACTTCTTCTTCCGCTATTATCTTTCGGTACTCTTTAATGTCTTTTATCGAGATAGCGTAGATTTTATTCTCTAGCGACTTCGCGAGAGTCGTTAGGGCTTCTAAGCTTATTATTCCGACAGTATCTAAGGGATTGGAACGATTAGATAGAACCGCATTAATAGCTACGGCGTTCGGTTCTGCGGCGACTACGGTGACCGATTCAGCGGCAGCAATGCTGCTCTGCGGGGTTTTGAACCCGATTGTGCCTTTATCTATATTAATAACGGCTTTCTAGTTCTTTATCTATTTCTGCCCTATAATAATGTTAAACTGTCCGATGTCTATTATTCGGAACGTCGCCTCTGTAGTGCGACTAGCTAGGGTAGTCTTTAACAGCAAATAATGCGTAACGCTCTCTGTGTCTTGTCTGTTGTAAGCCGAAATTCGCGTCGGCAACGCTGGTTCTACTAGGTAGCTATATCCCTTTGTTAGTTTCTAAACTAGTCGATAGTAAATTGCCGCACCGATAAGGGCCCCTATGTCGATAAAGGCTTTTAAATAAAGAGGGCAGTGTAAGCCCCCAAGGGGGTAGACAGTAATTAGGATAATAATAGCGGTTTCTGTATATACTTCCACTGCTGCCGAGAGCGGATTATTACAACTGTTAATGCTCTCTTCTTCTTCTAGCGATACGGTTCGTAGCGGTGCCCTATTGTTCCTACTAGGTAGGGGGCCTATCTGTCTAGCTAGTCTTTTCCTAAGATCCTTAATAGCACTCTACCGTCTACGCTATCGGTGTCGTTCGGCGCCGGCTCTATAGCTTAGATAGTCTTCCTTAGCGGCGGCTTCGTAGCACAGTATTCCTGCTTCTGTTGCGCCGTCACTTGGCATCTAGTAGCGATATAGCTAGGCTTTCCGTACGTGTAGCAAGTAGGGACAAACGGCGACTACAGCGAATAAGATAGCTGCTAGGGGCCTCGTTAGAAAGGAGCGGAAGGTCGAGTCGTCTACGCTAGCGACGACTTCTAGTTCGGTTCGCGCGCTGTCGCTTTTCTGTACGCGGTCAAGTTTCTAGCGGTAACCCTCGCCTAGTGCACGAAGCTCTTAAGGTCTTTGTCTTCTACTAAAGCTATAGCTCCAGCCAGCTTAGGGTTTAACTTCTGCCTTCTATAGCCTTTTTACAGTGCTAATGTGTTTTAGTTTGTATTGTAGTGTGCGCGTGCGTTATTCGGGTAACCGGATGTAGTTTAACGGGCCCTTTCGCGCAGCGTAGGGTTGGTATAGTTAGTAAGTTCGAGATATAATAATCCAAGCATACAGATATAATTCAATACAGCTGTTTTAATAACTATATCTCGGACTAAGGAGGGAAAGGAATCTATATAGTAGTGTGTAAGGGCTTTAGGGGTGGGCACGCCAAGGCCCGGCTTAGTCCGGAAGGGCCGAGCCGAAATTCCAAGGGTCTACCCTATTACTTAGTCCCACCCCTTTCTGCTACTGTAACAGGCTTAGGCTCAGGGCCTGGCAGGACGGCGTCCTGTAACAACCAAAGCGAGCTATCCTCCTACTTGCAGGAAGTATATACCCTAAGCTACTAACTAGGAAGATAGTATAGTATAAATAAGTCCTAAGGGGAATTAGTACAGCTAATGCAAAGCTAGCTATAACTAGTAATTAACATCGCGTTAACGTACGATAGGCAGCTAGTACAGATTTGTTAGAGTGTAACCCTAGCCGGATTACACTAGAAGGAGTATTACGGGAGTTAAGCAGTAGCCTAATGCTCCTAGGTAAAGCACCTGCAGTATGTTAGCTAGACGATAAGCGCATTAGACAAGGCTATACAAACCGCTAACGGAGGT
This sequence comes from Pseudocercospora ulei, assembly GCA_016165855.1. NCBI lineage: Eukaryota > Fungi > Ascomycota > Dothideomycetes > Mycosphaerellales > Mycosphaerellaceae > Pseudocercospora > Pseudocercospora ulei. The sequence goes on along the minus strand of JACWNB010000002.1, from coordinate 5,854,620 downwards.
ACTAGTCGTATTCTGTATTCTAGTATAGGAGCTAGAAGCGATCCGGCACACTGGCCAGATAGGGAGTAGCGACATTAACAGTGTTCTATAGGGTGCTAGCGCTGGCCTGTACAAGTTAGTTGTTAGAAGACATAGTAGATAGGTAATAGATAGATAATTACAAACACGACGGACGAAGGACAAGTATATATATCGCACAGCTTATTGTCTAGTAAAGTAAGGCTATTGTCCCTAGACAGCCTAATTACAAACAAGGTAAGTATCCCTAACAATTGCTAACAATAACAGAGGACCGGACAACAGTAGGAAACAATTCGAATACAATCCGACGGATTTAAGAGCGACATCTAGTCCTACAGTATACGAAGACACTACTACGAGGAGGGAGGAGGGTATTGTTAGGGGACGCCGTCCTTTTAGGCCCCGAGCCTAAGCCGACTGGCCGTTGTCCTAAGGATTATAACTTAGCGGCGCCAGCATAAGGCACTAGCACGACTCGGCTAGCCTAAGACATAACTCGGACTGGCCGAGACAGCGCCTCTCCCCTTTACCCCCCCTGTACTATAGTTGCTAGCTAGCTTCGTAGATATAAATTGTATAGAAAGGACAGAGTACGAAGGAACTGCTTATTAGTTCCTTCCTGTATATACAAGGCCTTAAGTTTCTAAACCAAGATCCTTAAGCCCCCAACATTCAATCTCTATAAGAGTCGAGCAGGAAGTCCTTCAAGTTCCTCTATGTTATAATAGTAAGGGTGTTAGATCCCGCTATTTATTCTTATTATTCTTTGTAGGACCTTTGCGCCTTCGCTATACGCTACTAGTGTACTCTAACTCTGCCTCCTTATTGTTAACAAAAGGGCTTAAGACAGGACTCCTACGCAGTATTTAAAGGACGCTTACGCTACTATCGCTAGCTAGAGTTACTGCTACTCTATATCTAATAGGTATGTCTTAGGTCTCTCTAGGGCATAGAGCATTGCTATATACTAGAATTTAGATTAGAGGTGTTTTCTCCTTCAAGATGTAGTCGAGATAGTATTATATAAGTTTTAGACGCCTCTCTGCTGTAAGAGCTTAAGAATCTTGGTTTAGAAACCTAAGGCTAGGTATCTATATAAAGGAACTAATAGGCAGTTCCTTCGTCGTGCGCTGCTGTACAATTTATACCTATAAAGCCAAGCCAGCAATTTCCCTCTGTCTAGGGATGCAACGTTCACACTCTGTACAGAGGGTCGAGAGTTTCTCTCTGTACAGTAATGCAGAGTTTTCCCTCTGTTTAGAAGGGCAGCAATTCCCCTTTATATAGAGCTATAGAGTTCTCCCTCTATATAGGAGTAGGGCCGTATTAGTAACTCCGTACAGAGGGTAGGGTCGTGCTGGCGCTGCTAAGTTGCAGTCCCTAGAGCGACAGCTGGCTTAGGACTAGGGCCTAGGCTAGACAGCGCCCCCTAACAATACCCCCCTCCCTTCCTACAGTGCTTCCCTTATATAACGACGTGTCGTACAGCCTTATCTTATAGCGTTCCTCGTATAGGTAGCGCTTTCCCGTCTTCGTCCGGATCTATAGTCGGCTGTCGTCTAGGTACTTGCTAGTCGGCAATACCTGCTAGATGCCCTCCCTCTACGCTGCTGCAACCTTGGCTCTGTCTATCTAAATCCTGTAGCTAAGGCAGAGGAGGACCTGCGAGCAGGGAAGGCAGGTAGTGCTAGATCGCTTCTACCTAATCTTAACCGATTCCGTTTGCTACTTTAAGGATGCCGAAGCTAAGGCAGAGGAGGACCTGCAAGCAGTTACGAAGGTGCAGGAGGTGCTCGGTCCTGTCTGTCTATTTACCTGTCTCTTGTCCCTCGTCTGTTTACCTCCTACCCTATAGCCCTAGCCGTACACTCCGCGTTCTAACTGTACAGTCTAGCAGCAGCGGGCCGTCTAGCTCTGTCCCTATGCCCTGGTCGTCGTCTAAAGTTTAGCTCCTAGGTAGATGTTCCTGCCTCCGTCTGGTCGTCTATATAGCCGTCGCTCCTCTAGGCACTAGGTCGTAGTTGCCTCGTTTGCCCTCCTTTATACAGTTGTAGCAGCTGCCCTAGTTGCTATTGTCTTATATAGCAGGCAGCTACTATCCTATATATTAAGCCTTCCCCTCTTCTCTCTCTCTTCCTCTCTTTCTCTTCTATTCCCCTACCTGCTACCTGTCTGCCTAGCTGTCTACTACTACTACAACTACTATAACTACTAGTATAACTACTACTACCGTCTACAACTACTACTATTAACGCTACTACTCCGTCCGCCTAGTGCCGCTGTAGCTCTCTTGTAGTTGCCGGCCCGTCCTCCTATACTTCTACCTCTAGCTATAGGATGCTTAGCTTAGCTAGCAACTCCGCTTTTAGTTTATACAGTCTCCTTCCTTCGTACAGTCCTAGCTAACGTCTTAGATGCTACACTAATAAGCAGCAGGATGCTGCTAAGCTGCTCTTCTACTTCTTCTAGTGTAACCCCGTCCCTGCTCTACAGTATTGGCCTAGGGAGGGCCCCTACCGGCCGAGAGGTAATTGAGATTTCGGATATAGAGTCGGCTGCCCTAGTCTCGGGGGGTAGCGGCCAGTAAGCTACCCTAAGGTAGTATATAAAAGTTTTCGGACAGTGTTGCTCCTATTCCTTTCCTATTTCTACTCTTATTCTTACCTGTCTCCTAGAGAGCCTCGTACAGCTCCTATGTAGGCTCTACCTAAGCTGTCTATTTAACTAGGTATTCTATCTTGTTCCGCTTTCTCCAGCCCCCTTCCGTACAGTGCAGTACGGTGTAGTGTCGGTAGGACCCTGTAGGGTCCTACGTCTTTATTCCTAATCCTTCGACAACCTAAGTTGCTAGCAGTTGCCCTGTACCTAGGGTAGGTCGTGCCCCTTTTCGCCGTCCGGCGCAGTGTTACTGTAACTAGGCAGGGGAATAGTTCTCCTCCTACCTGTCTAGCGCAGTTGTGTCCTATAGGGCCTCGTATAGTTCCTACGTAGGTTCTGCCCACCCTCTCTATTTAACTAGGTACTCTACCTTCTTCTACTTCCTTCGGCTCTTAAGGATCTCTTCTACCTTATACTCTTCCTAGCCTTTAGTAAGGATCGCTAGGGGGCGCGTGTCGTCCGTCGTCTAGTGCGGTAGGGGGTCCGTGTTTGCTAGCTATACGAGGTCTATATAGAAGACTAGGTAGATCCCTAGGGGAGTGTTAAGTCGTATAGCGTATGTCCCTACTAGCTAGACTACTGTAAACTTCCAGTTCTTCCAGTCTAGTTTCTTGCTCGGCCAGTCTGTATAGATGTTGCGCTAGTTTAGCTAAACCTCGTCTCCTGCCTCGTACCTTAGTATAGCCTGCTGTCCCTTGTTAGCCTGCTCTTCCGCATTCTGTTAAGCTGTAGCTAGACTCGCTTTCGCCTATTAATAGGCGTTCGTAATCGTCTATATAATAGCTTCTCCCTGCTAAATTAGGGATCGTATAGGGTGTAAGGTAGCGCCGCTCGGAGTCGGTAGGAGCGGGGAGTAGTTATATCTGTAGGACATAAAGAAGGGGGACAATCCTGTAGCGTTAGCCGTACAGCTGTTAATAGCCAGTTCCGCTATAGGGAGGAGGCGGTTCTAGTTTGTCTAGTCGTAGTCGACGTATGCTTAGACGTACGCTTCTAATGTCGAGTTAACCCTCTCCGTCGCGCCGTCTGTCTGTAGGTGCTATACGGTTAATAGGCGACGTTCTACGTTTAACAACTAGCAGACCCTTGCCTAGAGTTAGCTTGTAAACTGTGTACCCCAGTCCGATACGATTAACCTAGGGAATCCATACTTGCTGAACATCGTCCGTATAAATGCCTAAGCAGTGTCCTTAGCTGTAATAGAGTCTATTCCTTCTAGTATTACCCCCTTAGTTAGCTTGTCTATAACTACTATAATGTTCTGCTGTCCGTCGCTCTTAGGGAGGTCCGTAATAAAGTCTACCGTTAGGTCTTGCTAGGGCCGGTCCGGTATTAGTAGGGGTTTTAGCAGCCCGTGTTTCAGTTTACGCTAGGGCTTCGTCCGTCTACAGACGTCGCAGTTCTGTACGAACCTACGGATATCCTTTGCTATTGCTGGCTAGTAGTAGTCCCTAGCGACGATACTGTACGTCTCCTTGCGCCCTAGATGTCCGGTCGCTATTAAATCGTACGCCTGTTGTATTAAGCTCGTATAGAGCTTCTCGTCTGCAGGGACCTAGATCCGATTCCTGAACTTTAGGTTGTTCTCCTCGTCTACGGTGTACTCTGCTGCTAATATCTTAAGGTAAAGCTCTGCTAGGAGCTTCCGCTGTCCTCCCTAGATCGCTATACAGGCCCCTCGGTAAACGTCGTCCTTTTCTACTGCCTCTTCCTATGCCTATAGCTGGAGTTCCTATAGGTGTGTCGCCGCTAGGCGGATAGTCTCTTCGCCTAGTTCTTCCTTAAACATCTGGAATGTCCGTAATTTTAGCCGGTTATTATCGTACGTCGTTAGCATGTCCTAATCCTGCCTGGATAGCGTGTCGGCCCTACTGTTGTCCTTGCCCTTACAGTACTAGAGTCTTATATTAAAGCGGCTTAGGTACATCGCCTATTATATATGCCTCTTAGACAGCTTCCGGGGTTGCGTAAAGTACTCGAGGTTCTTATAGTCGGTTAGAGCGAGGAACTCGGGAACCGAGCAGAGTTCTCTATCCTATGCTTCGCAACATCGTACAACTGCTAGCAATTCCTTGTTATAGATAGGGTAGTTGCACTTAGCTAGGGAGTTCTTCTTAGAGAAGTATACGTATAGGTATAGGAGTCCGTCCGAGCCTACCTATAACAAGATACCTCCTATGCAATACCCTAAGGAGTCGGTTTCTAGTATCGTTGTACGTTCTAGATCGAAGGCGGCAAGCGTTAGTCCTGTAGTAAAGAGCTCCTTTAGCCTGTTAAAGCTTCTATTACACTCGTCCGTCTACTTAAACTGCTTGTCCTTATGTGTTAGCTCGACTAGGGGGCGTACGATCTTAGAGTAGTTCTGTATAAACTAGCAGTAGAAATTGGCAAACCTAAGGAATTCCTGTACGCTCTTAATACTTGTAGGCAGCTTCTATTGCTTAATGGCATTAATCTTCTTCCTGTCTATGCTAATGCCTTTTCCTGCCTCGATAATAAACCCTAGGTATTTTATACATTATATACCGAATTTACATTTGTCGATGTCGAGGTATAAGCCAGCCTGTTGCAGTCGATCTAGTACCTTCTTAACGTCCCGTACGTAATCTGTATAGGTGCTGTCTGTAAATACTAGTATGTTATCGAGGTACGCCGAACAGATGTCGTCTAGTAACCCTTATAGTAACCTGTTAATGTACCTCTAGAAGGTTGCCGGTGCATTGGCAAGGCTAAAGGGGGTAACAAGCTACTCGAAAAGACTATATCTCGTACGGAAAGCGGTTATCTATTTATAGCCTTCCTTAATCCGTATTTTGTAGAAAGCAGAGACTACGTTAAGCTTAGTAAACTACTCTGCCTTGCTAATACGTCCAAGGGTCTCCTTAATAAGGGGGAGGGGGTACCAGTCCTTCTTGGTAATCGCGTTAATGCCTCTGTAGTCTACGCAAAAACGCAAGCCGGCCTTGCCTTCTTTGTAGACAAACAGCACTAGGGCTCCTGCAGACGAGGTACTTGCGCGAATAAAACCTTTAGCAAGTAGGTCGTCTAGTGTCTTGCGCAATACTAGGAGTTCTCTAGAGGATATACTGTACAGCAGGCTGTACAGCACTTCGGGCAGACTCCCGTCCAGACAGGGCTCTAGCTAGATGTCGTAGTCAATTCCTTCTCCTTAGTATAGTAGCAGTTTTAAGGCCGACTTTGGCTCGAAGAGGTCTAGGTATTCTGTTTATTCTGCTAGTAGCTTCGTATAGGGGTCCGTTGCTTTCTTAGGCGCTAATGCCTTCTTAATGTCTGCAGTCGCAGTGTTGATTTTGGCCTTAGTATTGCCGCCCTATAGAACTCTCCCTTAGTCTTGGAGCCTCTGCTTCGTTGCTGCTAGGTACAGCCGTCCTCGTCCAACGTCTAGCTTGCTCCGCTAGCGCTCTATCTATAGCTTCCCTAATATTAGGTTATACCCTAACTTGTCCTGTACGACGTAGAGGTACGAGTCCTGCTCGTAGTGTCCTTGCAGCTCTATGTTGCGGCGGTGGAAAGAGGTGGGACAGATTGATGGGGTGGACCCTGGATTTTGGCTCGGCCCGGACGGGCCGAGCCGGGCCTTGGCACACCACCCTCTATCAAAGCCCACTACCACCACCACATAGGTTCCTTTCCCTCCTTAGTTCGAGATATAGTTATCAAAAAGGCCGTATTAAATTATATCTGCGTGCCCGGATCATTATATCTCGAACTTATCCTCTACACTACACCCCGCGCTGCGCGAAAGGGCCCGTTGAACCATCCGGAAACCCGAATAACGCACGCGCACCCACCAACACACCAACAACAACCCCCCAAGGCACTATAAGAAGATGGAAGGCTTCTCAGCGGTAGAGAGCGGCGTAACAGGCCGCCGCGGAAAGAGAAAGACTGACAGAGCGAGCAGGCGCTCCAGTGTAATTGACGATAAGATCGTTATCAGAGGTTTTACAGCGGAAGAGACCGCTAAGATCAAGGAACGAATAAGCGAATATAGGAAGATCTACGACTGCACGATCGAGGAACTGGAAGACTACGTAAACGAGAATAGGTTAGGAAAGGTCTACGACGGTATAGACCTTATCGAGATGCTGTTTTATAGAACGCTAGAAGAGAACAGACAGCTGAGAGAGGAAGTAGAGACGGTAAGGGCCGAGAAGGAATCGGCGGAGACTATTATCGACGTGTTAGAACACCAGACGGCGAATCAGCTAGCGCAGCTAAAGGAGCTAAAGGATCAGCTTGCTGATATAGAAGCAGCGAAGTCGTTACCGCCACTGCGGCAAGAAACCCACGCAGAGACCACCTTACCGGCCGCCTATAGTTAAGGTAGCACCTTAATGACATTATTGCCGGACCCGCCGGTGTTTAGAGGCGGGGACCCTGAAGATTAGGAGGCATTTAAGAAGAAGATAAAGAATAAGATAGACCGCGATTACTCCGGAAACAGTGCCGGAGATAGATTGGCGTACCTGGAATCGCGATTGGAAGGTAAAGCTTTTTCGCTAGTAGCGGATCTGGAAGAAGTGACCGCCGACGAAGCTATTAAGGCGCTGGACTAGCGTTTCGGAGACCCCTTCCGGAAGAAGACAGCCCGTAAACAACTGGACAAGATCAACCAGAACCGGCAGACGTTTAAGGAATTCTACGGTTTGTTCAGAAAATATGCGATTAGGGCCCGAGTAGCGGAAGATAAGCAGCTCTACCTATTAAGGCAGAAGCTGAGTCCTAAGCTGGCCGCCGCTATAGCGTCTGTAGAAGACGAAGGCCTTAAGAGCTTCGTGCACCAAGCGAGAGTTACCGCAAGAAACTTAAGCGCTTACGCGAAATTACGCGAATCGAACCAGAAGCCGCTGATAACGCAGACTATACGACCCCCTGCGCCTTTCCGGAGAGCGCCACAGCAGCCACCTTATCAGTTACAGCGCTCGTCGTTCGTCCCCACCTGTTTCGCGTATAGCAAGCCTGGCCACATCGCCACGAGATGCCAAGCATCGGATAAGCAGAAGCAGGACTATCGTGCTATAAGGCAGCCGCAGCCGCAGCAGCAGCAACCACCGAGGAAGACTATACAAGCTATAGAGCCGGCTCCGAACGATACTGACAGTAACGGTAGGGTGCAGTTAAGGATTATAGGAAAAGACTAGCTGGACGGATAGGCCCCCTATCTAGCATTAACAATAGGGCACCGAATCGAAGCGAATCGCTGCGAGAAGAAAGCATCAACAGCTGCAGCGATCCGCTCTCGGCAGCCGTGGAAGCGAACGCGGAAACAGCTATTATCCTTCCTATCGAGATCCACCCTGTTGAGAAGTCGCGCAAATCACTACAGCTGAGAGCTTTTATCGATACCGGAGCTCTCATCGGAGCAGCGATCCACTACCGACTGGTTCAGAAGCTGATAAATAGATACGGCTATCCGGTGGAGCTGGCGTCGCCGACGCGAGTTTCGGCATATAACGGACAAGACACAGAAAGCGTTACGCACTACGTGCCATTAAGGACCACGCTAGCTAGTCGAACCACGGAAGCGACGTTCCGGATTATGGATATCGGAAGGTTTGACATTATTATAGGGCAGAAATGGATAAAGAACCAGAAAGCTATCGTCGACGTAGATAAAGGAACGATCAGATTCAAAACCCCGGGTAGCAGAGCAGGGACCATCGAAAAGGTCGCCGCCGCCGCTAAGCCGAAAGCCACGAAGCTCGCGAAAGAGGCTCCGTCCGATCGTTCCGAACCCTCGGTTACCGTCGGAATGATAAGTTCAGAAGCCATAACGACCCTCGCGAAGTCGCCGGACAACGAGATTTACGCTATCTTAATAAAAGACATCGAAGACTACCGGAAGATAATAGCGGAAGAAGAAGTAGATCCGCTGGAGGTGCTACCGGCGGAGCTCTACGATTACGCTGACGTGTTCTTAAAAGCCGACTCCAACCTCCTGCCGCTCTATCGACCGGAATATAACAACAAGATCCGACTGAAAGAGGGAGCTACGCTGCCAAGAACCGAGCCCCTAAGACGACTGTCACCGGCCGAGCTGGACTAAGTAGAGGTGTTTGTTCGCGAAAACCTGGCGAAGAAGTTTATTACGCCGAGTTCTGCCGAGTACGCGTCACCGATTCTTTTTGTAAGGAAACCAGGGGGTGGTCTGCGACTCTGCGTAGATTATCGAGGCCTTAACGAGGTCACTAAGAGAGACGTATACCCGCTGCCGCTGATCGACGAGACTATACAACGAGTAGCTAAAGCTAAATGGTTTAGCAAGCTGGACATCCGCTAAGCGTTCTATCGACTGAGGAATAAAGAAGGGCAGACAGAAGACCTAACGACGTTCGCGACGCGTATAGGCAATTTCAAGTAGTTGGTAATGCCTTTCGGACTTACCAACGCGCCGGCAGTGTAGCAACGCTTTATAAACCACACCTTTATAGACATGCTAGAACGGTTCGTGTCCATCTACTTAGACGACATCCTTATCTACACCGAAGGAACGAGAGAACAGCATACGGACTACATTAAGAAGGTGCTGATTAGGCTCCGCGAGGTCGGATTAAACGCGGACACGAAGAAGAGCGAGTTCTATTAGACCGAGGTCAAATATCTCGGTCTTATCGTCGGAAGAGACGGAATTCGTATAGACCCCTTAAAGGTCGCCGCCGTCGCAGAGTGGAAGCAGCCGAAATCTGGAAACACTACGCAAATCAGAGCGTTTCTCGGATTCTGCAGCTACTATCGACGGTTTATTAAGGACTTCAGCAAGATAGCGAGACCCCTAAACGAAGCACTGAAGAAAGAGGCTGCCGGCCTATAGAATAAGAAGTGCATAGAAGCTTTCGTACAGCTGAAAGAAGCAGTGGCCTCGGCGCCTGTTCTGGCACACTTCCGGCCGGAAAAGACGATCTACGTAGAAACAGACGCTTCCGACACAGTAACGGCAGGGGTCCTTTCTCAATATAGCGACGACGAGACCCTCTACCTAGTGGCCTTCTTCAGCAAGTCTATAACGGAAGCTAAGCGGAACTACGCAATCTACGATAAAGAGCTGCTAGCGATTATTTAGGCTTTCGAGGAGTGGAAACCGGAGCTTATAGCTAGAAAGAGCACGGTCCAGGTCCTTACGGACCACCAGTCGCTGACCTACTTTATAAAGACGCAGAAGCTCTTACGTCGCTAAGCTCGGTAGGCCGCCTACTTATCAGGGTTCGACTTTAAGATCACCTATCGACCAGGGGCTCAAAACGGAAAGGCTAACGCGCTGACGAGAAGAGAAGGGAAGACGAGCCGCGCGAAGGAAGATCCGAACATGTTTCAGAAGGTGTTGACCGAGCGGATAGTAGACGCAGAGGTGTTGAAAGAGGTAGGGGTCTGCGCAGTGGAACCGGCCCCTAAGGAAGAGACTCTCTACGAGAAGGTCAAGCAGCTTAATCAGAAGCAGAAGCTCGGCAAAACCGGTTCAGGGAAGCTGATAGTGCTAGAAGAACTAATTACAGAGGTCATCCAGCTGGTCTACGGCTCCGTAGACGTTAGTTACGCAGGATCAAAGAACACGATAGAAGCTATAAGGACGACATACTGGTTTCCGCGGATCTACGAACGGATCCACCGATTTATCGCCAACTGCCACGTGTGCCGATCGGCGAAGCCGCGTTACGGCCTTCCAGCAGGCTTACTAAAGCTACTGCCGATCCCCGAGAAACTGTAGCAACACATTACGATGGACTTCGTAACCGGCCTGCCGGAATCCGATAGATACGACGCTATACTGAACGTAGTGGACCGATTAAGCAAAGAACGCCACTTCATCCCCTGTCGAGCGAGAGACGAAGGAACCACTGCGGAAGAAACAGCGAGAATGCTAATTAAGCACGTATAGAAGCACTATAGGCTGCCGGACACTATCACTACGGATAGGGGTCCTTAATTTACAGCCGACGTATGGAAAGCTATCAACTAAGCTCTCGGAATTCGTAGAAAGCTTAGCACCGCTGCTTACCCTTAAACTAACGGTCAGTCTAAAGTGGCTAATCGCGAGATAGAGCGATACCTGCGAACCTTCTGCGGCCACTATCAAGAAGAATAGATTAAGGTGTTGCCGATAGCCGAGTTCTGCGCTAACTCGGCACCGTCTAAGGCCACCTCGCTGGCGCCGTTCAAGATAACGCACAGCTATCTTCCGAGGATGAGCTTTCAGCCGCCAAATAAACCTAGCTCCGCGGAACTATCTACTGCTACGTCGTCGAAGAGAGTCGCCGCCGCAGCAGCAGAAGCGCTACGATCTTAGATAGAAGAAGCGATCAGAGTAGCGAAAGAAGCGATGGAATCGGCTTAGAAGAAGATAGTAACTCGGGCTAATAAGAAGCGGTTACCGATAGAATTCGAGGAGGGCCAAAAGGTATAGCTCAACACGCGGAACCTGAGGCTAAAAGGGAACGCCAAGCTCAACCCGCGCTACGTAGGCCCGTTTACGATAGTGGAAAAGAGGTCGCCGGTGACCTATCGGCTCCAGCTGCCGAAATCGTTCCGGATCTACGATGTCTTCTATTTAGATCTGCTAAGCCTGGACCCTAAGGACGGCCTTCCGGAACAGGGGTTCGCCGAACCCCTACCAGTTAAGATAGACGGTAATGAAGAAGAATAGGAGGTAGAAGATGTAATAGACGTAAAGAAAATAAGGGGGTCTATTAAAGCGAGGATCTCGTAGAAGGGATGGCCGGAAGACTATAAATGGTATCCGGTCGAGAACCTGCGGAATTCGGCGGAGCTGCTAAGAGACTTCTACGTGCAAAACCCGGAAAAGCCGAAACCGACGTGGCTCTAAAGCCGATCCTTCCGGAAGAAAACGAAGAAAGCCACGTCCGCTCTACCGGCGCGGAAGCCGATAAAAACGATCGTGTTGTTTCGGGAAGTGATTGCTTTACGCCACCCTGTAGTGGGTAAAGGCTTTGGTGGAGGAGAAAAAGAAGAAGAAGAAACGACGCCGCGGACGGATCTATATGGACCTCCGAGACGACGCACAGACCAGCCACGCCGCAGCTCAGAAGACCGCGGATCAGATCAGATAGCGTCGACCACATAAACGCCAAGTGAAGGACTTTAGACGCCGACGATGTGAAAGATATGAAAAGCGACGAAAAGAACGCCGTTTGTGATAGAAGGTGGAAGACGCGACGTCGGCGTCGGAGGGGATTTTCGAGAAAGAAAGATTGAATCAAAAAAAAAAAAAAAAAAAAAAAAGCGGAGATTTTCGGATGGATGGGGTGACTAAGCGGTCGAGGGCGACCGCTGGTGAGGGAGGGGGGTAGTGTTGCGGCGGTGGAAAGAGGTGGGACAGATTGATAGGGTGGACCCTGGATTTCGGCTCGGCCCGTCCGGGCCGAGCCGGGCCTTGGCACACCACCCTCCATCAAAGCCCACCACCACCACCACATAGGTTCCTTTCCCTCCTCAGTTCGAGATATAGTTATCAAAAAGGCCGTATTGAATCATATCTGCGTGCCCGGATCACTCTATCGTTACTTTTACTATATAGGTAATGTCCGGTCCTCGCCTAGTAATGCCTAGCATACGTACAGGTACAGTAGGGGTCGTCTTAATGTAGTGTCTCTGTACGAAGTCTTCGTTAATTACTCTGTATACTAAACATCCTGTGTTAATTAGTGTCTGCACTGTAGCGGTCCTGTTTAGCGTAGATCGTACGATAAACAGCGTAGTCGTTATATAGTTGCTCTTAAAAGATAGCTAAGTAGTGCTTTGATTTAGCAATCTATCTCGTATACGCCTCTAGTAGAGCCTTCGCTTAGAGGCTGCTCTTTTCCCGACTCGTTATCGTCCGAGGGGGACTCTTAGTTCTCTTGTTAGGGCGCGGTAGTTGCTACCCTTGCAGTGGTCGGCCGTCCCCTATGATCCGGGGTGGTGTGCCCGGGTCACTGCTATGCCTTGCCAAGGTTTATAATCTGGTACACATTGATCAAGTCACTTCCGAGTCACTTGATCAGTCCCTTTTGGCTCAAGTGTACCGCGCCGCATCACTTGACTCGGAAGTAACTGCTGAAACTGTACGTGAAAGGCCTGGGTTCAATTCCCAGGGGGCGCATCTTTCAACGCCGAGTGGAAGCAGCGTTGACGTATGTCCGTTTGTCCACCACTCCGTACAAATGAGGCAGACCCGGTAAAGGTCCAGCTGGCTGTGTGCAGACCTGCCGGGGGGGGGTTGATTGCGCACGATTCACAGGGGGGCTGTGCATAAGGTGCGTGGCCTGTAAGCAAGCGCAGCTTACGAGGTCGTAAGCCTGTAGCGCAGGGGGTGGTGATCCGGGGTAGTGTGCCCGGGTCACTGCTATGCCTTGCCAAGGTTTATAATCTGGTACACATTGATCAAGTCACTTCCGAGTCACTTGATCAGTCCCTTTTGGCTCAAGTGTACCGCGCCGCATCACTTAAGCCCTTACATTAGGAACTAATCTTACTGTTAGTAACTGTAGTAATATAACGAAGATAGACGGCGACATCCCTATAGAACCTGCAACTGTACAGGATTAGATGCACTGCGCGTACAAGGAGCTGCTAGCACACAAGAGGCAGCTCGAACAGCAAGTAAGCTACTAGGCTGCGATAATTTCCTAATAGGAACAGGAGCTACGACAGCTTAGGGCATCCGATTGCGATCCGACCCCTACGACGACAAATACGACAGCCTACACCCTAGCCCCTAAGAGCAAACTCCCCGACGTTACTACCTACAATAGTAAGGCTCCGGCTAAGTACCCCTCCTAGGCTGCCTAGATGCGCTCTAAGCTTCTAGTCGACTTAGGAGCATACCTAACTAAGCTAGACAAGGTAGTATACCTCTTTAGGAGGTTAAAGGGCAGGGCGGTAGCACAGATTCTGCTGTACTACGAGACAGCTATTGCTAACCTAGTAATAGCAACTACGATAATGCTCTAGGCAGCTCTTAATAGGAGCTACAAGGACCTAGACTGCGAAAGCCGAGCACTCCTACAGGTTAATACGATAAAGCAAGGACGTAAGACTATATAAGAGTTCCTTACAGAATACGACTAGATCCTAGTAGAGGTAGGAGGACTCTAATAGGAGGACAGGGTAAAAATTACTACTTTAGAGGTAGGCCTCTCTAAGGAGATTATAACGGGACTAGTAGGCGTAATGCGACTAGCTATATACAAGAAGTTCTGTAATCTCCTTAGGATAGTCGACGACTAACAGCGCAGGCTCAGACAGATAAGCTGCGCCTATAAGATGCGACAACCCCTCTAGCGGCAGCAGGACGCTATAGACTAGGAACTAATAACAATAACGAGAGTAGCAGCAGCCGTTACTGTACGGCTAAGGGCCGCTGCTAAAAGGGCATAGTAGGTAGATATAGCTACCCTTAACAAGAGACAAGCAGAAGGGAGCTGCTACAGGTATAGCAAGATAGGCTATACTGCACGGAATTGCAGGCTTTTGCTAGCAGAGAGACCTAGGGTGATCCGGGCACGCAGATATGATTCAATACGGCCTTTTGATGACTATATCTCGAACTGAGGAGGGAAGGGAATCTATGTGGTGGTGGGCGCGCGCTTTGATGGTGGTAGTGCCAAGGCCCGGCTCGGCCCGGACGGACCGAGCCGAAATTCCAGGGTCCACCCCATCAATCTGTCCCACCTCTTTCCACCGTCGCAACACTACCCCCCTCCCTCACCAGCGGTCGCCCTCGACCGCTTAGTCATTCCATCCGTCCTAGAAACCTCCACTGTTTTGTTTTTTTTTTTTTTTTTTTTTTTTTTTTTTGATTCAATGTCTCTTTCTCGAAAATTCCTGTCAACGTTGACGTCACCTCTTTCGTCTTCCATCAAAAACCACGCTCTTCTCATCGCGTCTTCCATTTCTCATATTTTCGGCGTCCGAAGTCCTTTACTTGGCGTTTATGTGATCGGCTCCGTCTGATCTGAACTGTTCGGTCATCTGAGCTGCGGTCTGGGCGGTCTGTGCGCCGCTTCGGAGGTCCATATAGATCCGTTCACGGCTCCGTTTCTTCTTCTCTTCTTTCTCATCCTACAAAGTCATCGCCGCCGACGCGGTCGGCGGCGCTGACGCGCTACGGGGTCGGCGAGGTGCCGGCCGCTGCACTTGCGGCGGCCTCGAAGACCTCCCGGAAGGCGACGATCGTCTTCATCGGCTTCTTCGCCGGTGGAGCGGACGCTGCTATCTTCTTTTTCTTCTTCTTTCGGAGCACTTAGTTTCGGAGCCATTCCGGCTTCGGCTTTTCTGGGTTCCGCGCGTAGAACTCTTTCAACAGCTCCGTCGAATTCCGGAGATTCTCGACCGGATACCATTCGTAGTCTTCCGGCCACCCCTTCTACGAGATCCTCGCTTTGATGGACCCCCTTATCTTCTTCACGTCCACCACATCTTCTACCTCCCACTCTTCTTCATCACCGTCCATCTTAACCGGTGGGGGTTCGGCGAAGCCTTGTTCCGGCAGGCCGTTCTCAGGGTCCAGGCTCAGCAGATCCGAATGGAAAACGTCGTGGATCCGTTCATAGATCCGCGGAAACCAGTAGATCGTCCGTATGGCTTCCATCGTCTTCTTTGAGCCGGCGTGGCCAACATCTATGGAGTTATAGACCAGTTGGACGACCTTAGTAATTAGTTCTTCCGGAACTATCAGCTTTCCGGAGCCTGTTCTGCCGAGCTTCTGTTGTTGATTGAGCCGTTCCACCTTCTCGTAGAGCGTCTTTTCCTTAGGGGCCGGTTCCACTGCACAGGCCCCTACCTCTTTCAACACCTCTGCGTCTACTATTCGCTCGGTCAACACCTTCTGGAACATGTTCGGATCTTCTTTCGCGCGGCTGGTCTTTCCATTTCTTCTCGTTAGCGCGTCGGCCTTTCCGTTTTGAGCCCCTAGTCGATAGGTGATCTTAAAATCGAACCCTGATAGGTAGGCGGCCCACCGTGCTTGACGTCGTAAGAGCTTCTGCGTCTTCATAAAGTAGGTCAGCGACTGGTGGTCCGTAAGGACCTGGACCGTGCTCTTTCCAGCTATAAGCTCCGGTTTCCACTCCTCGAAAGCCTGAATAATCGCCAGCAGCTCCTTATCGTAGATAGCGTAGTTCCGTTCGGCTTCCGTTATGGATTTGCTGAAGAAGGCCACTAGGTGAAGGGTCTCGCCATCGTTAGCGTATTGAGAAAGGACCCCTGCCGTTACTGTGTCGGAAGCGTCCGTTTCCACGTAGATCGTCTTTTCCGGTCGGAAGTGCGCCAGAACCGGCGCCGAGGCCACTGCCTCTTTCAGCCGTACGAAAGCTTCCGTGCACTTCTTATTCTATAGGCCCGCAGCCTCTTTCTTCAACGCCTCGTTCAGGGGTCTCGCTATCTTGCTAAAGTCCTTAATAAACCGTCGGTAGTAGCTGCAGAATCCGAGAAACGCTCTGATCTGCGTAGTGTTTCCTGATTTCGGCTGCTTCCACTCGGCGACGGCGGCGACCTTCGAGGGGTCTATACGAATTCCGTTTCTTCCGACGATAAGACCGAGGTACTTAACCTCCGTTTGATAGAACTCGCTCTTCTTCGTGTCCGCGTTTAATCCGACCTCGCGGAGCCTGGTCAGCACCTTCTTGATGTGGTCCGTGTGCTGTTCTCTCGTTCCTTCGGTGTAGATAAGGATGTCGTCCAAGTAAATGGACACGAACCGTTCCAGCATGTCCATAAAGGTGTGGTTTATAAAGCGTTGCTACACTGCCGGCGCGTTGGTAAGTCTGAACGGCATTACCAGCTACTTGAAATTGCCTATGCGCATAGCGAATGTCGTAAGGTCTTCTGTTTGTCCTTCTTTATTCCTCAATCGATAGAACGCCTGGCGGATGTCCAGCTTGCTGAACCACCTGGCCTTTGCCACGCGCTGTATAGTCTCGTCTATTAGCGGCAGGGGGTATACGTCTCTTTTGGTGACCTCGTTAAGGCCTCGATAATCCACGCAGAGTCGCAGACCGCCCCCTGGTTTCCTTACGAAAAGAATCGGTAACGCATATTCGGCAGAACTCGGCGTAATAAACTTCTTCGCTAGATTCTTACGAACGAACACCTCCACTTGATCCAGTTCCGCCGGCGACAGTCGTCTTAGGGGCTCGGTTCTTGGCAGCGTAGCTCCCTCTTTCAACTTGATCTTGTTGTCGTATTCCGGCCGGTGGAGTAGCAGGAGGTTGGAGTCTGCTTTTGAGAAGACATTAGCGTAACTATGGAGCTCTTCCGGTAACACCTCTAGTGGATCTACTTCTTCTTCCGCCATCATCTTCCGGTGGTCTTTAATGTCTTTTATTAAGATGGCGTAAATCTCAGTGTCCGGCGACTTCGCGAGGGTCGTTATGGCTTCTGAACTCATCATTCCGACGGTAACCGGGGGTTCGGAACGATCGGACGGAGCCTCTTTCGCTGACTCCGTGGCTTTCAGCTTGGTGGCGGTCGGTTCGGCGCTAGCGGTGCCCTTGCCTAGGGTTTTGAACCCTAGCGTTCCTTCGTCCACGTCGATGACGGCTTTCTGGTTCTTCATCTATTTCTGCCCTATGATGATGTCAAACCTTCCGATATCCATGATTCGAAACGTCGCTTCCGTAGTGCGACCGGCCAAGGTGGTCGTCAATGGCACATAGTGCGTGACACTCTCTGTGCCCTGTCCGTTATATGCTGAAATCTTCGTCGGCGACGCCAATTCCACTGGGTAGCCATACCCTTTCATCAGTTTCCGAACCAATCTGTAGTGGATCGCCGCACCAATAAGAGCTCCGGTATCGATAAAAGCTCTTAGCTGGAGGGGTCCACGCGATCCGTTAAGGGGGTGGACAGTGATTGGAAGGATGATGGCTGTTTCCGTGTTCACTTCTACCGCAGCCGATAGCGGGTCGCTGCAGCTGTTGATGCTCTCTCTTTCCGTCAGTGCCTTTCGCAGGGGTGCCCTATTCTTTACGCTGGATGGGGGGTCTATCCGTCCAGCTGGTCTTTTCCCATGATCCTTAACTGAACTCCGCCGTCTACGCTGTCCGTATCGTTCGGAATCGGTTCGATGGCTTGAATAGTCTTCTTCGGCGGCAGCGGCTTCGTTTCTCGATGTTCCTGCTTCTGCTTATCCAACGCTTGACATCTCGTGGCGATATGGCCAGGCTTTCCACACGCGTAGCAGGTGGGGACGAACGACGAGCGCTGTGACTGGTACGATGGCTGTTGAGGGCGTTGTCTGAAGGGCGCAGGGGCTCGCGTCGTCTGCGCCGACGGCGACGGCTTCTGAATCGATTCGCGTGCTTTCGCGTAAGCGCTCAGGTTTCTCCCGGTGACCCTCGCTCTGTGCACGAAGCTCTTAAGGTCCTCGTCTTCTACCGACGCCATAGCCGCAGCCAGCTCAGGGTTTAGC
Source organism: Pseudocercospora ulei (assembly GCA_016165855.1). NCBI lineage: Eukaryota > Fungi > Ascomycota > Dothideomycetes > Mycosphaerellales > Mycosphaerellaceae > Pseudocercospora > Pseudocercospora ulei. Next base: position 5,836,514 of record JACWNB010000002.1, on the reverse strand, counting down.
TTCTGCCTCAATAGGTGAAGCTGTTCATCTTCCGCTACTCGGGCCCTAATTGCATATTTTCTGAACAGACCGTAGAACTCCTCGAATGTCTGCCGGTTTTGGTTGATCTTGTCCAGCTGCTTACGGGCCGTCTTCTTCCTAAAGGGGTCTCCAAAGCGTTGATCTAACGCTTTGATCGCTTCTTTAGCGGTTACCTCTTCCAGGTCCGCCACCAGCGAAAAAGCTTCTCCTTCTAACCGCGATTCCAGGTACGCCAACCTATCTCCGGCGCTGTTCGATGCTTGGTCGCGGCTTATCTTATTCTTAATTTTCTTCTTAAATTCTTCCCAGTCTTCAGGGTCTCCGCCTCTGAACGCTAGGGGATCCGGTAATAACGTCACCGGCGTGCTACCTTGACTGTAGGCCGCCGGTGAGGCGGTCTCTGCTGGTTCTTCTCGATGCGGCGGCGGCGACATCGCTGCTTCCATATCAGCTAGTTGGTCCTTCAGCGCCTTCAGCTGCGCTACTCTATTCGCTGCCTAGTTCTCTAGCACGTCGATGATAGTTTCTGCCGATTCCTTCTCGGCCCTTACCGTCTCTACTTCCTCTCTTAACTGTCTCTTTTCTTCTAGCGTTCTGAAAAACAGCGTCTCAATGAGGTCTATGCTGTCGTAGACCTTTCCTATCCTATTCTCGTTCACGTAGTCTTCAAGTTCCTCGATCGTGCAGTCGTGGATCTTCCTATATTCGGCTATTCGTTCCTTAAAATCAGCGGTCTCTTCCTCTGTAAAGCCGCTGATGACGATCTCGTCGTCAATGATACTGGAGCGCCTACTCGCCCTGTCAGTCTTTCTCTTTCCGCGGCGGCCTGTCACGCCGCTGCTCTCTACCGCTGAGAAGTCTTCCATCTTCTTACGGTGCCTTGGGGGTTGTTGTTGGTTTTGGTGCGCGTGCGTTATTCGGGTTTCCGGATGGTTCGACGGGCCCTTTCGCGCAGCGCGGGGGGGGTTGGTTTGGAGAGTGAGTTCGAGATATAATGATCCGGGCACGCAGATATGATTCAATACGGCCTTTTGATGACTATATCTCGAACTGAGGAGGGAAGGGAATCTATGTGGTGGTGGGCGCGCGCTTTGATGGTGGTGGTGCCAAGGCCCGGCTCGGCCCGGACGGACCGAGCCGAAATTCCAGGGTCCACCCCATCAATCTGTCCCACCTCTTTCCACCGTCGCAACATTAAGAATCTTAGTTTAGAAACTTAAGGCTAGGTATCTACATAAAGGAACTAATAGGCAGTTCCTTCGTCGTACACTGCTGTACAATTTGTACCTACGAAGCTAAGCTAGCAATTTCCCTCTATATAGGGATGTAAGGTTTACACTCTGTATAGAGGGTCTGGAGTTTCCCTCTATATAGTAATATAGAGTTTTCCCTTTATTTAGAAGGGCGGCAATTCCCCTTTATGTAGGGCTATAGGGTTCTCCCTCTGTACAGGAGTAGGGTCGTGTTAGTAACTCTATACAGAGGGTAGGGTCGTGCTGGCGCTGCTAAGTCGCAGTCCCTAGGGCGACGGCTGGCTTAGGACTAGGGCCTGGGCTGGACAGCGCCCCCTAACATCTGCCTTAAGCAGGATAATCTCTGCCTAGAGGCGCCTCTCCTTGTCCTCTGTAGCTCGCGTATGCACTGCAGTATCGTCGACCTCTATAGAGAGGCAAACATCTATTAGGTTTGCCTCCTACGTACCCTTTATAGTATGTTTGCTCTGCTCTAGGGTCGCTATTAGTGCCTATAGGCCGCTACTCTTAGGTAGACTTGTTAGAATTGTTATAGGGTTGGGTTTATAGCAGCATATAGGACACCTAATACTAAGCACTAGTATCGCGTTTAAACTAACAAGTGTCCCTTTATAATTCCTATCCGCGTGCCTTTTGTATGTACTGGAGCGGCGCAAGCCGTCCTTGGCAACAGGCCATCCCTTGGCCCTGCAGCCGTGTCGCTAGAGCCCCTTAGTGCTCCTGCCAGACCTGCTTCCGGCTATTCCATAACACTTTGATCTGTTTAGTAGCGTGCGTGTTTTGTATCTACTGTACGCATAATAGTAGCTAGTCTTAGTAGTACACGCCTCAGGCTCCCCTTACACAGTCCTGTCGACTATTACAATTACCTAATAGTAAGGTGGTCCAAGGCGATATATATGGTAGGTATAGCTTTCTAGGGGGTTGGGCTGCCAAGATGCTGTCTTGACTTGAGGGGCAGCTGGTTGATGCGCTGAAACTTGTCGGGACAACAAACGCCGATCCGCAGGCGTAGCGAAGGGTGTAAGCTTCCGAGGCAAGTCTTGGCCGGGACTGTGGCCTCACAGGAGCGGCAGGCTGGTCGTTGGTCCATGTCGGCGCTGCAGGCTGGCAGAGACTGGCGGTGGCATCTGATGAGAGTGGCCTGCACATGCATGCGTGACGCCAGGGCCCAGGGGACGTGATGCCAGATCAAGGTATGGATACGAAGACGGCACGCGAGCACTCCCGTCTACATATATCATCTGATGGGAGGCATACGAAGCTCCGCTCGCACCAGACCTGCCGGCGTGTGCGGGCGATTCGTAGGCATTGATTGAGCCCATCCGACCCTGCTGGCTGTTCTCACGGCACGCGGAACACCGGATGCCACCCCCGACGGCTGGCCAATTGCTGGACTGTCAATCTGCAGCGTGCATGGGCGTGGCTGCTGGTAGCGAGCCGGCACAGCCAGCAGCCCTCTGCAATCCAACCACCACCAACCAGAATCTGGCGCGCGGCCTGGGTCAGCAACGAACTGGAGGGTGCAGGGGGCTGCGGCGGGCGGCCTGCAGCCGTGCTGCCTCGCCCTGGACGGGCGTGCGGTGGTGGGCGTGGTGGACGGTGGGTGGGTGTGTGTGTGTGTGCGGGCGGGCTGGCCTGGCCGTGCCCCCAGTGCTCCTGCCTCTCTGCCGCCACTTGCCACTTGCCACTGCGCACCCGCCTGCCTGGCCCTCTGCGCGCCTGCCTGCGCCGGGCTGCACCTGCCTGCGCCGGGCTGCTGCCCTCGCCTCGCGGTTCGGCCGTGTGGGGCGCGCTTCCCCTCCTCGACCATCTGAGACCTGCATCCATTCCCACTGACAGCGGCTCCAATCTCAGACCCGTTGACGACACTCAGCCCCGCCGCCGACACTCGGACCCGCCGCCGACACTCAGACCCGCCGCGCCGATCCCTCCGTGGGACTGCCCAAGCGCGCCGGGGAGTCGGATATATCGGTCTGGCAGCACTTGCAGCGGCCCGTCGCTGCACGCCTGGCACGGCCGCCGCCGTTTGGGCAAGGCCTGGGCGGTTTGGGCAGGGCCCCGGGCGATTGGGGCAAGGCCTCGGGCGATTTGGGTTGCCCAGCGCCCGCCGATCGTGCAGTGACAGCGGACGACAATCTAGGAAGCCAGCAGCCGACCTTGCCTCGCCCTGAGCGCTGTCCACGATCGCCGCACAGCATTGCGCAACGGCCGTTGAAGACAGCGCCAGGAGCCACAGCGCCCGGCCAGCTGCTCCAACCCTCCGCCGTGACTGCATACAAAGCTTCACCACAGCGCGCCTTCCCACGCTCGAGCTCCCATGTCGTGTGGGACGGATTGCAGCCCTTCTCGCCATCGCCACTCGACTCCCACCGAACCGTCAGCAGCGTCGCCCGTTCCGGCAGCCTCGCATTGGACTACGCGAGCCTATACCTGATTACCCCCATCGACACTGCTCGCGCTCGGGGCCAGCCGCCGGATAGGGTCGATACTTCCGTCACCCCTCACCCGGAGCTCTGGTCGTGGTTGCCGTCCTCAGAACCTACCGCCGGACCACACCCCGCCGCCCGACACGACTGTGCAACTCTCCATCGCACCCTCATACCGTCCATTCGCCGTCCTTGGAACACTTCGCAACCACCCGACTCTGCTAGCTACATCCGCTTACCTCTAGCGCTGTGCCGGCATCAACCAACAGCTCAAGAATAATGATGGCTAGGGAACAGATCCAGATGGTAGTGCGCCAGCAACCCCAGCGAGCACAGGTCGTCCAAGAAAATAATCCCAAGAATCGGAAGCCCATCGATCCTCCCCCCATCATCGAGCTGAAGTACAATGATCGCGACGATCCCGCCAATGCACAGTGGCTCGTCAGTCCGAGAACGTTCATGATGGTGACCTTGATCGGCGGCAAGGAGAGCGACGAGACAAACCCGGGCAAATATCTCATCGGACAGACGGTGTCGTCGCTGCACAGGCTCAAGGACATCAACAACAAAGGTGCGTCCGCCGCATGCCTCGCACCATGGTCGTCCTGCTAATCGTGTGCCGTAGATGGAGGCTTTTTCGTCTTCGGTGACATTTCAGCACGCAAGTTGGGCAACTTCAAACTTCGATTCAGTCTCTTCGACACCAACAAGGAGACCGAGCAAGTAGTCTTCTTGGGCGCCGTCGACTCCGAGCTGTTCCAGGTGCTTCCACAACGCGACTTCGGCAGCATGTCAGAGTCCACACACCTCACCAGGACCTTCTCTGACCAAGGCGTGAAACTGCGCGTGCGGAAGGACAATCGGGCTATATCAGCGTGAGTCTCGTCCGTGCTTGGGCATTGTCTGTTGATGCCGAACTGACGTGCCTCAGCATCGGCACCAAGCGAGCATACCAGCCCTCGCCGCCCGAGGACAATTCTCCTCCTTTGCAATCAGGCGGAATCTATGGCGGGGCAGTACAGGATTACGGGGCGGTGCAATCACCAGCAATGAAACGACATCGATCCTCGAGTGAATACGACAACTCTGCATACTCGAGTCTCGTGAGCGACACCCCCATGCCCTACGGCGGCGGCGGGATCCCCACCGGCACGCGATACGAGCCCCAGCGCCTGGGTAGCAGCTTCACGTCCCCGATGTCGATGCTGGGCCGGAGTCAAACTATGACGGTGCAAACGCCCACTCAGTACACGGGCATGTACCAATCGGCAACACCAGGCGTGTCCAGCCATCATCAGCAACCCTACTCGACCTTCGCCGAGCAACAGCCATCACTGCCGTCCCTAGGCTCGGCCAGCACGGTGCCGAGATATCAGAGCCAATATTCGTACCCTGCAACGACCGCACAATACGGCGGATACGCGTCAGCCGATGCAACCTATGCCGACCCTTATGGATCTGCGAGCTCGCACATCAGCAGCATGGGCTTAGGCTCGTCTGCCGATTCGGCCTATGGCTTTCCCCCCGCCGGCAGTACGTACGCAGATCAGAGCGAAGGACACCGCGCCGCCTACGCGTATCCTCAAAATTAGAGATCGGGAAACATGATTGGTGCAGGCTCGGGTCTTGGAGCTGGATTGTTGGCTTCCGCTCCTGGAATTTCTCCCGCCGGCCCACCAGGTGCGTGGGGAAAAAATGTCGCGTACGAATTCCCTCGAGCACCCGCTGCTCCCCGCGAGACTGCCGCGCCAAGATCTACTTCCGAGGAGGCCGGCCGCAGCGCATGCAATTGCATGTGCCACGACGATCCTCCAGCTCAGCAAGAGCTGACGGGCTCAGGTCGCGGTGGGGAACGGGCTCAGGTCGCAGTGGGGAGCGAGCCGTGTGAAGACGTTTCTGCCGAGCTCACCGGGGCGTTCAAGTGCTGTTGTCCACAGCGACGATACACCGCCACGAGGAATACATCGATATGCCAGCGACCTGTGCCCACTCCACACGTCCACCACGGAACGGGGTCTCAATCAGCACACGGCACTGCACGGCAGCGGGGGCGGCCAACACAAAGGTGAACTGTGCGCCAACGGGTTGTTTGCCAGCGCTGGGAGGCTGAAGCTCCGTGGGAACTCGCATGGCGCGTGTGTTGGCGTGCATTGGCAAGCTACTCTAGTCCGCACCCATCCGGGAGCGGCTGACGCAGAACATTCTGATTATGAGTTTGACTTTGGAATATTGTTTACCAGCGCGGCGTTCATGACGGACGGGATACCTAGGGGGGGGGGGGGGGGGGGGGGGGGGGGGGCAGTCTGAGCGTTCACGCATGCATGATTGGAAGGGCATTTCAGCGGGCTACCGAATGCGTTGCTCGCTCCGCCTCTCACTGTACATAGACTCATCGGCAGGTCGTGCGTGCAACCACAGACGACATCAACGCCCACAACGGCTGTCATGACCCGTGAGTGTCATTACCCGTGCCCTTTCAGCGTGCAGCACGGACAAACGTTGCGATAGAGTTTTCGCTTGGAAGAACAGGTCTCGCCGATGGCGCAAGACGTGCATCTCACTTTTTTCTTCCTTGGCCCCTTCCGCCGCGCCCTCGCCCTCGCCCCCTTCCGGCCACCGCGCCGCTTCGCTCCGCTTCGCATCGCCCTCTCCCGCCCGCGGTGGCGTCGTTTTGAGTTTGCCCCCCGCCCCGCAGCTTCCTTCCCGCGGCACGCCCCCTCCTCCCCCACCCCCCACCCGGCCGTGCTCGCTCCACCGCTTGGCTCCGTATTAAGCCCACTAGCGTCAACGTCGCCCCCCCCCGCCCTTCCATCCCGTCCCCTCCCTGCCTGCATCCGGGACGACGATGCGATGTTCTCTCTTCCGTCAAATGAATGAATGACCGTCAACGCCCGGCCCTGCGCCGTCTGCCCGTGCGGCGGACCTCCTGCGCGGCGGGGGGGTTCGGTTGCGATGCAGGGGGCGGCCAGGGTGGGGGGGTGTGCACACCCGGCAAAAAAAAAAAAAATGAAATCATTGACACTCGGACCGACGATGGTGGCAGGCGCGGGACGGGACTGTTGATACGTGTGACGCCGCACCCACGTCAGATCACACGCGCGCCCGCACAGCGCGGCGAACGCCGCCCAGTGCCCCGCCGCGCGTGGCGGTGTTGGGGAGATGATGATGATGGTGGTGGTGGTGGTGGTGATACAGGCTGCGGATATCCCCCCAGGTCGACATTCAAACTTGCGATGCGAGTGCGCGCGTGGAACGGAGCGGCATCGGTCACCGAACTAACCGCCTCGATGCCCATTCCCCGTGCATGCATTGCCATCCTGATGGCGTGTTCAGACACGCACGGCTTGTGAATGAATGAATGAATGATGATGGATTTCGTTGCGCGGGGGCGATGCCTCTCCTCGCGCTCCGTCTACGGACTCGTCGGACCCATCGTCCCCAACCACAGCCGACTCTTGCTCCGGGCCTCATTCACATCAACCCGCTTCCACATGGCCACGTGCGGGATCCCCTCGTCGTCCCACTCGCCCAGGCTCTCATCCACCTCGAACCCATGTTTCCGCCACACCTGCTGCAAGCGCGTCTGAGAATGCACAAGCACAAGGCCCTTGAAGCTCCGACCCACGCCCTTGTTGAGCGCCTCCAGGTGCGGCAGCTCGGGCTGTTGCCCGATGGCGTGAGGATGCTCACGGGCGTAATGCAGCGCCGTTCCGATCAGGAGGCGGGAAATGCCAGACTTGCGAAACTCCTTGGTGACTGCCAACCGGCCGAGTTGGACGTAAGGTTCCTCCGGGAGGCCCGTGGTGCCGTCTTCGGCTCGGGAAGAGGCCGGCGGGCGAGATGCGTGGGGCGGTGGGACGAGACGGATGGTGCCGATGGGGACTTTGGTGGAATGGCTCGAGATCCTCTTCCAGTGGCGGTTGGTGATGGGTGGCACGGCTTTGGCTGGTATGCTGGCGTAGGCGACCCAGTGGAAACTTCTGGCGTCGTCTTCGTCCACTTGCTTCTCCATCGGCCCTTTCTGCTCTTTGACGTACACTTCTTCCCGCACGATCATGGCGTCCAGGAAGGATTCCGGCACGACTCGTGATCGGTCGTCGGCGAAGACGGCATCGTTGTCGGGCTGGTCAGTTGGCGAGCGTTTGGGGTCGTAGTGATTGAGCAGTTCGCCGGGAGGCTTGATGAGGTTGACGAAGTCGGATTTGCCCATGACGTGGGGTTTGTGTGCGTGTTGGACAGCAAGACTTGGGAATCGTTCGACTGCGTGTGGAAGGCACAACCTCGAGACTGACCTGCAGGCGGGAGTTGAGTTTCAGCTTACCCCGCACCAGCTCTACTCACAACTAACTATCCACGCTGACCTCCCACCCGCGCGCGCCCGACCAGGTGGTGGCCAAAACACAACCCCCCCCCCAAGCCTCGCTCGCGCGCAACCGGAAATCGAATCACGGGCGGCCAAGGGCCTGGGTTCTTCCTCCCCCCCGCCAGCACCCCGGACAGGTCCTCCTGGTCCTGCCCTCGACCGGAATCCAGTATTGTATGTACTAGATGACATGGCCCCCTGAAGGGCGGGCCTCCCCCGGCCTCGGACCAAGTCTGTACGTACCTACGTACGTACGTACCAGAGATGCCGCACCCATGCTACGATCGCTCTCCGCAGATTTGCGACGCGGAAGCCCTGCAGCGGCGGCCGCACGCAGATACAACATGGCATGGGTTGGGAGGGAACGGAGGGGGAGGCGGCGGCGGCGGCGGTGGGTCGTTGGGGGTGGGGAATAGTGTTACAATTATTTCTCTCTCCTCTCTCTCCCTCCCTCTCTCTCTCTCCCCCCCCCTCTCTCTCTCTCTCCTGTGTTGTTCGCGTGACGGCGAATGCGAAGGCGTACGCCTCGGGAATCCGCGACGGGGCCGCTAGTTTTACATCGATACCAAAAGGCAAAAAAAAAACCCCGCGGGAAGCGAACGGGCCCTGCATCCGATGAACCCCATACCCATCCATACATGTACATTCAAGCCAGTCGGCCAGCCAGAGCCCAAAGTCGCGGTGCATGCCGGTGTGGCATGAGACCCGGAGGAGGGTCGGGGTGGGGGCGCGCCACAACGTATAAACAAACAGAACCCATGTAAAACAAACAATGATTCCTCCAAGCGTTGCTGTGAGGGGGGCTGGTCCTTTCGCTTCGAACGCGTCTCGTCAAATGCAAAAGGCGTCATTCGTACTGAATTTTCTCGTCGTCGTCGTCATCGTCATCTTCGCCGGGAGCGTCCTCTGCCTCATCCTCCTCCTCCTCTTCTTCTTCTTCGTCATCATCATCCTCGGCTTCACCCGGAGCGTCCGCATCTTCACCGTGCTCGTCGTCTGCATCCCCAGCAGGAGTTTCAGGAGGCGGGGCATCAGCATCGGCCTCAACAGCTTCAGCCATCTTTTCCCTGTACCCAACCGCCTCACCTTCCTCGTCTTCGTCCTCGTCCTCGTCTTCGTCCTCCTCCTCAGGATCAACCTTCTTAGCCACAGTAACGGTATCGCCCAACTTACTCCGACCCCTGCGCAGACTCCTCGCATTGGCAGGAGTGGTGGGACTCTGTGCCCCACCACGCGGCCTCCTATGCGAAGCCGTGCCGCGTCGCGCGGGGGTGTTGTACGTATTCCTGTAACTGCTTCTGCGCCCAGTAGGACGGCCGGGGCGACGCTTGGCAGCACTGGTGTGCATGCCAGGCACAGGCGGGAAGATCTCGAACCGTGTAGGCGGGATGGATCCACCTGCGGAACCCGGTTGTGATCCGGATCCGGATGTCGGTGTCGCTTCCCCGGAGTCGAGATGCGAGTTGTGGAGTGATGAGGCTCCATGACGAGTGTGGTGCGTGCCATTGGGCGTTTTACGCGGCCATGGCCGACGAGAGGGCGAGCTCTGGCCAAGGTTGCTGTTGGCACGTTCGAGCAAGGAGGGTTGTGGCGTGAGGGCTAGTGGCGGTGGAGTCTTTTTGCGAGTCTTGGGCGAGACTGGTGCTCCGCGGGCTTCAGGAGGTGCAAGTTCTGTTGTCGGTGTTGCATGGCCGATATTGTCGGCGTCTTGAACGGCGTTGTCGCTGGCTTTAGGGGCTTGCTTGTGCGTGACATCCTCTTCTGCCTTCTCAGTCATCTCGTCGGGTTCTTCTCTGGCAGCGACGGTTTGCAAGGGCTGACTAGTCTCCTCGCCCATTGCGAAGAGATTCGTTGGCCTCCCCATGGCGTATGGAGTCCAGCATAAGCGATCAGGGTTGATCTTGATGGTAGCCTTCTTTTCTTGCTTTTCGGCGTACTCCTTCATGTAGTCGTAATCGAGTCGAAGGGCATAAGTGCCAGAACGCGGATCGCGGACAAGGGCGCGCAAAGCCTCCAAAGTCGCAATGATGTCGTCGGGGGTCATGCCGGTCTCTTTGGCAATCTGAACAATCGTGAGCTGTTTGACGTTACCGTTTTCAGAATCCTCGTCTCGGTATCGCAGGAAGAGCTTGCAGAGGACTGCCCGCCAATACGATCGGTACGACACAAGACCCATGTCAGACAGCGGCTTCTCAGGTGAGCCAGTTCTACCTTCAACTTTGGTGAGAAGGTAGGAGAACTCGATGAGTACCCTGCCAAATCCGCGGCGCATGTGGACCGGTAGAACCAGAATACAGCTGACATTGTTGCCGGGATTGACGAGAGCGGGATCTTGTGCCGTACCTTCCAGTGGCTGAGATCCTGAAGCGCTGTTTGAGCGCGCGTTATCGTCAAAGGAAGCGCGAGGATTGATAGGTGGTGCAGGTGGGCCACAGCCGCGCTTCTCCTTTGAGAAGTAACCAACGAAGTGGCAGCCAAATTCGTCATTCTCAGTCATGATGTAGAAGAGGAATGGTTCGACGTCGTAGTACAGCGTCTTCGAACCTAGAAAGAGCTTGGCCAGCAAGCACAGGTTCTGGCAGTACAGCGGGTTGCGTCTTCCGTCGACTTCGAAGAAGGATAGGGTAGTGTGTTGCTTTGTTTCGGGGTTTGTAATGCTGTCGCGGTAAATTTCGTCGCCGGGAGGATGCTTGGCTGGGCACTTCAACTTGTGACGCCACGCGACATAGTCAGAGCTCATGTACTTCAGACAGAACTCGCAGATGTACAGATGCTTGTTGCGACTGTACTCTTCGGGATATGGCGCTGCATGCCAAGTGTCGATCTCGTACTGTCCAAAGTTGATGCACTTAATCTTGCTTGCCTGGCCGGCTTGCTTGGATCTAGCCGGGGGCGGATTCTCGCCATTCACCTGAGCGAGCTTCTCCTTCCAGGCTTCTTCGGCCTTTTCTCGGGCCGCTTGAAATGCGGAGCGATCAGGATCTTCAGGATAGGTCCTCTTGGTGTCGGCTTCGGCGTCGGTCAGGATACCTCCATATGGTCGACCTTTGTCTTCGTCGACTTCGCGATCCTGGAATGGGAAGAATGGGTTATTGTACATGGTCGTCTGCACAGGAGGGAAGTGCGCGGCGGGCTCTTCGGGTTCTGCAGTGGCAGTGCGTCGACTGTTTCGAAGCCGCCTCAATCGATCACGTTCGCGACGCTTCTGCTTCTTGAGAACGTCTTTTTCGATCGTCTCCCACTGTGCAGCATTTACAGGAATAGCGATGATGCAACTCTTGGGCTCATCGGCGCGAGAAACGATTCGGGCGGCCTGCTTGCGAGTCTTGTGTCGTTGCGGTCGACCGGACCGTGAGCGTGGTGATGCCGGTTCCTCGTCGGCGTTCAGGCCGTCAACTGGCTCTTCTTCGACCACTTGGACAACCGGTGCATCGTCTCCTTGCGCTGGCGAGGGACGTCTGCGTTTCCGAACAGGAGGTCGAGGTGCTTCGTCGACGTCCTCTGACGGGGTCTTGCGCTTCCTGAGCGACCTCGACCCATCCATCTCATCGTCGGGCAAGATGAGAGTGTTGAAAACGGAATGCGAACCTGGCTTGATGCCTCCTCGAGCCTGCGGCAAGAGATCTCTAGCCATCTTGGGGGCCGAAGAGCGTCGCCTGGAAGATAACAGTTGGGGCACATCCTGGAAGTCGGCCTCCAGGCCATTTTCGATGCAGCCTGAGCAGCGCCATCGCGATGCATCTGCGACCGTGTGTCAGTGTATGTGTGCATTGTTGGCAGAGACATGGCCGCATGGACGGCACGAGCGGTCTGGGCACGCACCCTCGTCGGCAGCTAGCGAGCTTGCCTCTCTGGCACATTGCCGGTGGGCTGCAGGAACGGAAGTCAGCGCTTGGACCCTTGCAGATTGATATCATTTGCTGCCTGGCCGCAGTTTTTCCACTTTTAGACCACGAAGCCCCATCTCGAATCCAACATCAGCCTTGCGACTGCACAGACTTACCATTGTCGCCGCACACGGAGCATGCCAAGTATTCTTCGAACTCTTCGCCCGGATCATTGTCTTCGTTTTGATGGCAGTATCTGGCCGCCACGTTAGCTCCCTGCGCTCGCATACCAGCCGGCGATCAAACCGACATGCAATGGCTGCCATCTGGATTTCCGACCTTGGCGTCCTCCTCGGCGTCGTCGGCAGCTTCCCAGTCTTCCTCGTCGGCGCGAGAGCTTTCCCCATCTGAGTCGCCCTCCCCGCCCCCAGATTCGGCATCCGATGCGTCGTCCTCGGCCGCTCGGCGAGGCCGGGTCCGACGTGATCGTGTTTTCACCGCGCCAACGAATTCGCCTTCATCATCGCCGTCATCGTCCACCTCACCCTCTGCATCAGCTTCGGAGCCCGGGTCGTCCTCCCCGGCTTCAGCATCGACATGCTCGTTATTTGGCTGTTCTTCGTCGTCGTCGTCGTCTTCGTCTTCTTCTTGTATCTCTTCCAGCTGTCCGGCGACGGGAGCATCAGCTTCTGGGCCGTCAAGCTCCATCTGTGCCGCGTGGCGGGCTCGATAGCTGACACCGCGGCCGCGCAGCCTGCTCGCCGTCGATGCGGGGCGGCTCAGCACGATGGTCGCCAGCTTGTCGGGCGGGCGCCTGCTCAGCACATGTGATATCTCTGCTGGGCTATGGCCCGCTGTCCTCGATGCCCTCACAGAGCTCCCTCTTCCATGCGGCCGCCGCCCCGTGGCCGGCCAGAACTGGATGGATGCCAAGACTGCGCCCTGCACGTGTTTGGGGGCGGTGCGGACGCGTCTTTGGCCGGTCAGAGCGCGGGTGTGGAGGCTTCTCAGAGCGCGGGTGTGGAGGCTCCGGGCGTGACTGCCACGGCTGGGCGCGTTGCTGCTGCCGCTGCTGGGCGGCCGGCGGGTGACTAATCAGCGCGGTGTGGCCGAGGATTCTGGCAGTGCAGGCGCGGGGCGGAGTGCGCCTTCTCCGCGCCAACGGACAGCTGAAGCGGAGGCGACAGCAGCAAAGCCGATGTGATGGGCCCGCGCGGCGTGGTGGTGCGGTGGTGCAGACGGATGGCGGCCGGTCTCTCGCCGCGCGTAGCGAGGTGCTCAGGCTCCATCCACCACCGACGCATCAAAAAGTGCCGGACGGGGCTCCTGCGAGCCACAAGCACCAGTACAACGTGACGTGCGGCACAGTCGGGCGATATAGGGCGATATGGCACGGCACGATATGCACCACGGTATGCAACACGATTTGACTGCCCTCCTGCTGCCCGGTCTCGGCTGCGTATTGTGTCAACATCCGCATCCGCCCGAATGCTTGTTGTGCGATACCCACACCCGTGACTTCCACAGTCGCGCCGGCCGGCCACGACATTTGCATTCGGCGCCTTCCGGGCTTCTCCTGCCACTGCACTCACCCTGCTCCCCCAATTGACTGCCCTCCGCGCCGACAGACACCACAATCGACATGTCAGCCCGCCCTGGCCATCGTGCGCACCCCACACGTACTGACAATCCGCGCAGGGGTGTCCCATTCGAAGCCCTCCTCCCATACGCAATCTGCATTGGCGTACGAACCTCCTCCATCCCACCCATCCTCCCTCCCCACCACCACCGCCACTGATACTGCGCCTCATAGTTCTTCACAGCAAGCGGCGCCGGCCTCTCAAAAGTCAGACACATGCAAAATGGTGGCAAGCGCGGCCGACGCTCGATAGATCAGTGGGACAAGCAAAGTAGGAGAAGACCTTTTGGGTATGAGAAGGGAGCCATGATGTGGGACTGACAGGCTTGGTAGTGATGGACAGAGACAGGCGGCTTACGGGATCGTTGAGAGGGCAGACGGATAATGCGATTGCGCCGAAGGGCTTTGAGCTGAACAATCCTTGGAGGGTGAGTCTGAACGAATGCTTGGAGGGAAGATTGCCGTGGCAGTTGCTGAATTTTACTTAGTTGGAGCCGGGAACTACGTAGATGGCTTGGGCAGATGTGGATGAGCTGAGAGGGCGAGCTGCGAAGAGATCTGGAGTGGCATACTCACAAGCAGCACGGCGGAAGCATTCGTTTTCCTTCCCACATGTCGAACGCCTCAAGTGATCGTTTTCGTAGAACACCAGCTGACAAGTCCTGCGACATAATTGCACCATCAGACTTGCCCAACGTTTCTCACCCACAAGCATCACTCACACTAGCCAAACGGCAGAAGAAGAGGCCATGCCAACATGACAGAAAACTCCAGTCACCCACGCTCAAGCAGCAAACAGACCGACGCCAGCTTGGCCGGAGAGCATGGCCGGAAAGCACGCTGCTCCGTGCTCATCCCGCCGATCCCCAACGATCCTCAGCCATGGCCACGGACCATGACATCGCCGTGGCTTCTTTCTTGTGGCTTCTTTCTTATGGCTTCACCAGCGTCCTGGTTGAGAATAGACGATGATGATTTTCCAGCCCGACCGTACCGTTCCCACGTTCGAATCCTCGACCAAAACGAATGGGCCGAATCGAGTATGAGAGGGGAAGGCGGCGGGGGGTTTGCGGGTATCGCCAATTATAGTTAGTTAGCTGTGGGGCTATCTCCGTGCCATTGCTATCGATGCAGCAAAGATGTGGCAGTCATCCGCTATGAACCCCTCTTCTGCCCATGACATTTCTTGTCCAGCAGTGCGCCTGTGCGTGGGGGACCAGTGGAAAAGCTGGCGTTGTTGTACCTGGAAATGGCGATGACCAGGACTACACCTCGGTACGCATGGGGGGGGCGATCAGATGTGCATGGATGAGGCTGGTCAGATGTGTGTCCCCGTGGGGTGGTTGTGGCGACTCTGGCGGGCGGGAGGAGCATTGACTTTTGAACAACACACACTGTACGCGTCTCCTTCGCGGTCGCAGTCTTGCATTTCAGGAGCGCTGCAGCGTCCAGACTGCCAGCAGGCCGGGGGGAGCCGGGAGTGTCCTGAGTTCAATGACGATGCAGGAGAAGTGGATGTTTGGGGGGTGAGTAAGGTCGGTGCGGAAAGGAAATTATCGATCAAGTCTCCTGGCGGGCAAGAAAGACGTTGTTCGACTTCTTGTGTCTGGGCCGCTGCCATCCATAGATTCCATACTTGGGCAAATTGCCACGTAGTTACACTCGGGACATTGACGTTGTCCTCCTGGCCGGACGACGGATCGTTGTACGGAAAGGGCAATCGTTCATCAGCCGCCATCCTGAGACCGCCTATCCTTGTCCCAGAGGCCGTGGAACCCAACTCGCCATACTCCCTGTCGCCCAACCTGCGGCACCGCGAGTCTGCTGCTCATCTTCCCCCTCCCCCCGCCTCCCCCCAAAAGTCTTGCGAGACCCCGAACCCGCGTGCAGCGTGAAGGGCAAGGCCGTGCTGGAGGAGGCTGTCCGAGGCTCCTGACACTCGCTTCCCGCTGCGTGTGTTCTGCTTCTCGTGCGTTCTGCTTCTCGGACGGCCTGGATCTGCTGGAGCATGTATGACTGCCTCTGCCACCGCTCTGTCCCATGCCAAGCGCAGCCGTGAGGGTGCAGGGCGCGCAACCACGGACCGACGGGGCGTGCCATAGCGAAGGCAGCCACGACGAGCGTCCCCCGCCCTACTCACCGTGGCCGGAGCACGAGGCGGGACACCATCGTGGCAGCGCCGCCACGATGCAGAGCGATGGGCACTACTTTGACCCGCGGCATGAGTCGCCGTTGCCACGCTACGAGAGCCACGCGGGGAGCAGATACGGCAGTCCTGAATCCAGCCAGAGAAGCTCGCTGCAATACAGCCAGCAGTCTGCCCCAGCGCTCCACCAGGCGAACAGCCCGTACGACTTCCACTTCGACCCCAGTTCTCCACAGCCACCACGCGGAGGCCAGCAACAGCACAAAGGCGTGAATGGCAACTCGCATCATCAGTTCGACGACATGCACTTTGGGCACGACCAGGTGCAGAGCCTGAATATCGCCCTGAACACCAAACTACCTCCGCGGAACCAGGACATCATCGGACGGCATTTGCTCTACGAGACAGCACTGTTGGACACCCAGTCTTACAAAATCCTGACCATCGATGAGGTCGACGAGTTGAAGAAGGAGAATCGAAGGCTGGACTCGCGCATCGAGGCCGCCAACCGTAAGCTGGTGCTCGAAAGCAAGGTCAAGGATGCAGCGCAGAGTCTGCAGAAGCTGTATTCCAAGGATGGCCGGCCAGACACCCCGCAGAGCCCCGAAGGCCGTAATAAAGACCGGAATAGTCTTCTGGGCAACCGGCGGCGGGCGGAGACTACATCCAGCCAAGAAGCCCAGCACCAGGCGGAAGATGAGCTGACAATCGCCATCAAGAAGGTCGATGCATTGAATGCCGACATCCGAACACTGATGGACAAGAGATTGGTTGTAGAGAGAAGACTTCTCCAGCACTCTGCTGCTGTGCTCGCGGAGCAAGCGACACACCAGAGCGAGACTGCAGACACGGCCGGGATCCTGGACGATGACGATGCAATTGCTTTCGGACCGGACGACTTTGACGGTATCCGAGACATTCTCAAAGGCAAGCCTGC
This sequence comes from Pseudocercospora ulei, assembly GCA_016165855.1. Classification (NCBI taxonomy): domain Eukaryota; kingdom Fungi; phylum Ascomycota; class Dothideomycetes; order Mycosphaerellales; family Mycosphaerellaceae; genus Pseudocercospora; species Pseudocercospora ulei. Next base: position 5,819,899 of record JACWNB010000002.1, on the reverse strand, counting down.
ACACTCTGTCATGAAGCCGGAGGACCTGGAGAGGATGCAGGAAGATCATGAGAAGCAGGTCGCCAACCTGAGAGGGCAGCTCCAATTCCACCAAGATATCCGCGAGGAGCATGAACAGCAGCTTGTGAGCTTGAGGGAACAGCTTCAGATGCAGCAAGAGCAGACAGTGACTGCTTTGCGCCAGCGTTCTGAGAAGCAGCTGGTGGATGTGCAGAAGCGACTTGAGCAGTTCAACTCGAAGCTTCGCAATGTTGTCACGGAAACCGCACGCACACGTGGCCAACAACCAGACCCAGAGCCTCCAATCAAGGAAAGCGATGATGTGCAAGGCCACCTCGACAAGACGTTCATCTTGCTCGAACATAACATGCAGATCATGGAGCAGGAACACGAGAAGACCAGAGACCACTACAAGAATGTCCAGGACGGCAGCGCCTCCATCGCACGGAATACGGTGGAAGAACAGCTCGAAGGCGTGAACAACAAGCTGTACCAAGTCCTCCTCTCGGCCTCTCCGGGCATGAAGAGTTTGCACGCGTTGCACCAACCACCCGAGATCACCGGGAACGGATACCAGCATCAGCTGCAGCATCTCGAGCTGACGCTTTCCGTGCTTGGGGAGCTGCTGCAGGAGCACCGCGAGCAGTTGCAAAATGCCAAAGAATTGTCTGATGGTGCTGACGAAGCACAAGAATCAGCAAGGAAGCACATCCAGAAGACCGCCGAATACGACGCGGTTCTTGCCGGTTTATGGGAAATCATGATTTCTGGTGATGCCAAGCCAGCTGGTCTTGATCCTCGACCGAGTCTGGACGCACGTGATGGCAGCGCCAGAAGCTCTGCCTCGCAGTATCCTCCTGTATCGCCGATTCGAGAAGACTTCTCCTTGCAGGCATTCAGCTCACGACTCCAGCACCTGTTCGATGTCGCAAACGGTGCCAAAGAGCAACAGGACATCCTCCGACGACAGATTCAGCAACAACGTGACCTCAATGGCAAGCCTGACATGGACAAGAACAAAGAGATGCAGGAGTTGCAGGAGCTGCAGGCTCGGTACGAGGCGCTCAACATGTCATATGATGCCACTCAGCAAGACCTTGCAAAAACCATGGCTGCCCACCAGCAATCTCAGGCCGAAGCACTGGAGTCTCGCAACGAGATGCAGAAAGTGATGGAAGAACTGGAGAATCTCCACAACACCATCGACGAAGCGAAGGCACGTTCAAATGAGGTCGAGGGCCGCCAAGCTCAACTCATCGCGCAACGGGATCAGCTCGGAGCGGAGCGTGACGCCGCGCACGAAGAGCTCGATGGCATGCAGAAGGAGTTGGAGACTCTCGAGTCGGAGGTCGTTCGTCTCACGACCGAACTCACCGTGGCGAAGGCAGAGCTGGAAGGAGCGTACGGTTCACGGTCTGAACGTAAGAAGGAGGCCGGCGTCCAAGAGAAGGATATGGAAGCGCTCGCTACGCTCAAGGACGAAGAAATCGCACAGCTTCGCAGAGAGCACGCAGAGAAGACGCGACTTCTCGAACAGGAACTGCAGGACATGATGAATGAGTTCCAAGAAATGACCCGCGAGTCGTTGGAGTTGGAGAAGGAACGTGGTCAGCTTGAAGGATTGATCGACTCCCTTCGAGAAAGAGCCGAGCAGCTCGAATCCCAACTGAGCGATGAGAAAGCCAAGTGGATGGGCATCAAGAGTCCCGGCGAAGATGGCGCCAAGAAAGAGAGCACCAGCGTCATGGTTCTGAGACAAGAATTCAAGAAGATGATGAGAGAGAACCGAGCGGAGGGCGTGCGGCTGCTGAAGGTAAGTCACGGGCTGTACGCCTGCACCGGGTTTCATGCTAATGATCGCATAGAGCGAGCAAGAAGAGCGTCGCCGCCTCGAAAGCGAAATCCGAAAAATCAGGCAGGCATATTCGCCCCTCGGCCGTCAGCCCGGCCATTTTTCTACCAACAGCCTGAGTGCGCACAGCCATGCTCGACTTGGCAGCGTGACTTCATCCAGTGGACGCGCACCGACGATCAACGGCAGCAAGCCTGCCGGGCATGCACAAGGTTAACCATTGCACCCACACCACCTGCCAACTTTCCAAGCATTTATGATCAAATTTCCTGTGTATCCTGTTCTCCTTTGCTAATGTGGACCTTTGTATCGCTAGTATTTCCCACTGCTTCTTTGGCTTCGAGCGGCAAGAGATGTCCATTTGGATCGGGCTTCGCGGAAGCGGACTCATCCTCCATTTCCGCCACGAGCGGCGGCGGTTTGGTTACTGCCCGAGGCAGAAGGCGCATCACGCAGTCTCCGGGAGGGGGACCTTGTCTTTGTTGCGAGCATTGCGTCATCTGTGACTGCGGACTGTGGTGTTGAGCAGCATTTTTGGACGTGGCCGGCGTATTTTGTGTGTTGAATTCAAGCATCTGGCAAAAGCACACGGGGTGCATTTTGGGACGGAAACAAAACCCGCGGCATTCGCCCGCGCAACGTGAGAATGTGACCGGGCCGCACGGCACGAAAGCGCATCAGGGAGACAGACAGCACCGGCGATGAATGGATGCTCGGGTGGGCCGCCGGGGATATCGTCACGATGAAGATGGATGGGCAATGGAGCATCGGTAGATCCATGTCCTTATCTTGACTGCACGAAGAAGACCAGAGTTTTTGACCCACGCCGCATTCCACCTCCTTCCCTTTGCACACGGCCCGCGCGACCTGGTCCACGTGTTCTCTCCACGCCCCGAACCCTTCCACGTCCGCGACCACAATCCCCGAGGAGCCGGTCGGTCTGACTGATGTGCGCGCAACCTGGAAGCTCGTTGGCGTCTCTGTGCCTCGCACACCAAATCGCTGCCATCGCCTCGCGGGTGCGGGTTCCCTTAGCAGCAGGCACGTGTCGAGGGGCCGGACGACGCAGTCGGTCATGGAAATGGATCATCCGGTGGTGGACTTGGGGGGAAGCTTGTGCATGCCATTGGTACATATGAGAGGAGGAAACCACGGGGGATATCAGCCGCAGCAGCAGTGCTGCCACACCAGCCCGTCGATACCCAGCACCAACCCTCTCTCTCTCTCGATTCTGTCTTCGATCCCCTCACCTCTCCGCCCACCGATGCTCCGTCGTGTCCGTGTTTTTGACGTTTTTTTTTTTACTCTCTTCTTCCCCACGCGCCCCCCCCCCCCCCCCCCCCCCCCCCCCCCCCCCCCCCCGCGAGCGCGACGCCGATTCACTGGTTTTTCATCGTCTGCCAGACTGCGCGTACACGTTTTCATCAGCACATGCGCTCCCCTCCCTGCCTTCCTTCCTTCCCTTCCCACCCACACAAAAACCTCGAGGCCTTTTCCCCCCCCGGGGAGCAACTTACCAGCAATTCCAAACGGCGCGAAGAAGCCGGCGGCCATGAAGCTCCAGTACCGCAGCCAGAAGAAGCGGGTGAGCGGGTTGAAGGGGATGTTGCTGCGCGGGCCCTCCGGGTAGTGGTAGGGCGAGCTGAGTTGGGGCGGTGTGGTGGAGAAGTGGCGGCGGCCGGCGGCCAGGACGGCTCTGCGCTGGGCGACGGTGCGTGCGGCGAGCATCGTTCGGGTGCGGTGAGCGGATCGTCGGGATCGGAGTCGGGGTTGGGGGAGGCTCGACGATAGTGATGTGTGTGTGGGTTGGGGGTCGGAGGCCGGCCGGTTGGCGCCGGGCGGGCTCCGGGAAAAAGCGTGGCGGGAGGAGCCGCGGACGGAAGAGCGAGCGGCCTCGGGCAGGCCCGCCCCACGCAACATGTCGGTTCGGTGGTGGACTTGCATCTCCCGTTCGCCGGGGAAAATGGCCGGCGGTGAGGCCAGGCACGAACGCTCGGCGCCGGTCGCGTTTGCTGTGCTGTTGAGGCGAGGTGAAGGCCCAGTGCCGACTGTCTCGGGCGTCGGTCATGGCCTTGCATACCGCCAGCGGGAAATCCTTCCAGCTCTATTCCCGGGCAAGGCTGAGCAAAGGCTGAGCATGGACCGCTTTGGATATGAACTGGGGCCCTTGAGCACTCGACAGCGCTCTGGCAGAGCAGACGTCGGCACACGCACCGCGCCGGGACGAGTGCAACCCAGCCTGTGCATTTCATGCCGCATACCAAGGCCACCATGTCGCGACTGAGCGCTTGCGAGACGCTGCAAGGCTCGGTGTTCTCGGACGACGTGAGGAGAGCAGCAAGTGTTACTTGGGGTCCCCTCATCTGAACGTGTGCAGACCGCCTCTCTCTCGAAGCCATCCGAGAAGGCCACCCAGAGCAGCGGGGTTCAGTCCGCGAAAGCCTCGCTGTGGGCTTGCGTCCCCGACACGAGATGGACGATCTGTCTGGTGGCGTTGACCTTCCTACAGCTTGTTTTGTGCGTCGTGTTCGAGACCCAAATGTACAGAATCGCCGTGGGTTACCGCCGAGCGGCGCATGCCGACAAGAACAACGGCTACGTCTACACGCTCCTCCTCTCGCAGGTCATCACGGTGACGGTGGAGGTATGCTATCAACTCTTGCTTGCTTTGAACGCCATCAGGGTTCGGAACATTGTTCGCGCCATCGGCCTCTGCCTCAACGATTTCGGCATCCTGCTCTTCGTGGTCCTGGCTGGCGTCGGCGTGGAACAATCGATACGCGAGGCTTCCGTGCATCATGACCCCCGCGAATTCCGCATCTACGCGGGTCTTCTGCTCGCGACTCTGCTCATCTGCACCGTGGCTCTCGCTTTCATCGCTTGGAAACTCAGCGCTCAGTTCGCGTGGTTGGTGCAATTGTGCTTCAGCAGATAGATGCCAGACCGACGCTGACCACGAACAGGGCCATCTATCGACACATGGCGTCTGGAAGTCTCACGGACCGCAGGCGCTACCTGATGTATGAGGTATGTCGCACCAATCCATCCGAATCGACTCCTTCTCACGCCGAACACAGATCTACATCGCCTTGCTTCACCTCGATTTTTTCTTCCTGCTCGGCTTTTGGCTCCAGTCATGGGCGACCATGAACCTGGCACGAATCGTCCAGCTCGGCTTCATCGTCATCTTACCCATCACACCATTTCAGCTCCTCTTGGCCGCCGTCTCTGTCCGACGAGAGTGGCGAAACGCTTCGCTCTGGAGCGCAACCCTGCTGCTCGCACAGTGTGCCGCAATCCTGGTCTGTCTGATCGCAATGTACACTTGCGAATACATCCAGGTGCCGCCTCCCGCGCGGCAAAGAACTCTGGCATACGCCGTCACAGCACTCCCCACCCTGACTGCCACCGTCGTCATGACGATCGTCTGCGTGCGAAATTTCGGGCACGGATTGAAGGCTCGGCTGAGGCGCGGTCAGGTCGCTTCCGATGTCGACTGCACCAACCGGAGCCGGCCAAGCGTCCACACGACTGAAGGAGGACGTGGGGGATTGTCCACAACTCCTTCTCCACGCATGCTGATAGACTAGCTTTTGCGAATGTATGCAAGATAACCCGTCCGTCCGTTCTTCGGGTGAGTTAGGTGATAGGGCGAAAGAATTCGATGCCCATGTGACCCCTGTGCCATGTCATTGCCCCTGTCAAAATGGTTATACCATGTAGGACTCCGGAACGACCGAGGTGGCCCCTGTGAATACAGCCATACCATGCCGAAGTCTCGAGTTTTACTAGATCTGGTTATGTAATTTAGTCCGGCCGAACGACGGCTTTCTCGGAACGGTAGCCTTGCCTTTCGTCCGGCCTTCTCGCGAGACGAGCTATATATACTCGTGATGGCGCCCCAGGCTAACGACCGCCATCGACGCCTTTGTCACCATGCAGCTCCACCTCGTCTTTCTCGCTCTCCTCCAACCAGCGCTATGCGCGCAGCAACCTGTCGATGCCGCCGAGCTGCAATCGGCCCTCCGATCCGACCCCCTCAATGCGTGGATCGAAAGCGTTGCCACCAAGCGAAACATGTCCCAAGAGGCAGTCCGGTCCCGCGTCCAGGCTGTGACATATCATCTTGACCCGGCTACCAAGGACTCGAGCTCCGCTGGCGGCAAACACCGCCAGCTCGAACGAAGGGACCAGTTAGGCCACTTGCCTTACCCGCCGGTGTACCAGAACGAAGGAATCAACAACCCGATTCAGCAAAACCAGATCAACGATTTCAACGGCCGATGTCGCCGCGCCAGCGCACAGCCGCCCGGCAGCCCTGTGGTGCCGACAGAGAACGTCTTCTCATTCTGGCGCGCCGCGGCCGGCGCCTGTGGGCTGAACAACGAGGTGCTCCTGTTCTGCAAGCTGCCGACCGAATTCGGGCCGCGAGGCTGGAACCAGAACGCGCGCGAGAACGTGCACCGTGCGTCGTTCCAATGCCCCGCCGGCACCAAGTGCACCTCGGCGATGATCAACAATTACCTGAGCGACGTGCCGGTGATGTTCGGCATCTGCACCTCGGACCGGAGGGCGGGCACGAAGGGGACGGCGCCGGACGGCAGCGTGGTGTACTCGGGCATCTACTGGTGGCCGATGAGCGAGCCGTGGCAGCAGCGCAACTGGGACGTCTACGCCCAGTCGCTCGACAACAAGGACATCGACTGGACGCTGTACGACGGCGTCCACAGGGCGCTGAACACCGCGCGCACGCTGGTCTTCCAGTGGAGCGACACGGCCATGTGGCTTGGAACGAACCCCGCCGAGAAGCCGTATTTCAAGTTCGAGAGGAAGGGGGCGCCGACCACGATTCGCTTGTATACGCTCTTGACCCCCGTCCCACCCCCCATTCGTTAACCCGGCACCCTCCCCCTGCCCCCCCCCCCCCGTCTCGAGTGCGGCACTGGCAAAGTAAACACCCCTGTCAAGATATATCGAAGCCGAAAAAGGCCCATGTAAATCCAGCGGGAACTTCGATAGAGCGATGGATACAGACAGTGGTGCAACTCCGACCGAGCCATGGAGATTTACACACCAATCGTGCATCGTGACGAAGTGGACACGTCGGGACAATGTTCTCGTCTGGGGGGCGGTGAAGGGACCGTGTCCGCCCGCCGTCACGGGTGAGTGATATCCAACCGCCCGCCTTCACGTGCCGAACCGGGGGTTGGGCGGTCACGACGCTCCATCGGCCCGAAGGATTTGGAACGTGTGTGGGTTGTTCGGTTGGGGGGTCACGCTCGGGCGGTGGAAAAGCTTGGGACCAGACATCGAATGGCGTGGGGAAGGGGAACAGTGTGTCCCCCCATGTACACACTTCGTTCCCACCGAACGAAGCTTCCACTGAGGCCCAACTCTCTCTCTCTCTCTCTCTCTCTCTCTCTCTCTCTCTCTCTCTCTCTCTCCGACACGTGGTTTCCCACGAGACTCTGACTCCGGCACGTGGAGGGCAGGGGGGATGATGGTGGTCGAGGGTGGGTTGGATCCCGAGAGTGTGTTTTTTTGGGAGGGGGGTTGAACAGGCGGTAAGTGGGGAGTTCCCGGCCCCGAGGGCCGGGAATTTCCAGTCAACTTGTGGGAGTCCGGACGGCCTGAAATGGGCAACGCTGCGAGCCCATGCTCGCTCGACTGATACCGCAGGGGGGGGGGGGGGGGGGGGGGGGGGGGCTGGCTATGTACCTTGCAAGATAAGCAGAGCATATCGCTAGATGTCTTTGGGCCCCAAGGAAGAAAATTCACGCGACCTCGTGCGTATGCGCGCGCCACTGGCGGGAAGTGGAAGGAAGGGGTTTCTCGCGATTGGACTTTTTGTTTTTTCATTCATGGGCGAAAGACATACATCGATGCCATGTAGTAGGTAAAGCTGAGGAAACCGGCAATCTTTCTGATCACAGAATCAGAAATCTTTTCTTCATAACTAAACTAGTTACACATTTTTTCACACGTGTTTTCGACTGGGAAGAGGCGCTCTCAGCGCTGACGTCGGCGGTCGATATCGACTGATGGAGGTTGCTTGATGGACAGCTTCGAGCAGGATTGATGCAGCAGTCTCGACGGCTCTGCAATCTTCCCGGTGGTGTCTACGTGCCGTGACTAGATCTGGTGGACCGACATAGTTAGTACCCGTAGTGTGACAGGGGTGGAAGTGGATTGGGACTTCGACATGGCATAACTAAGTGTCCTTCGCCGTGGTTTCATGGCAGCGAATGCTGAGTGCGCAGAATCGGAACTTCCGAAAGGGGGCGCGCTCTTGGTGCCATGGCATGCATCTCATCTCCGTATGCAAGCACTCGTCGTGCTCATATCTATACTACTGTACACTTCGTGGGCGGCCACAAGGAAAGGGTCCCGGTTGAAACGCCATCGCTATGCCCGCGTGAAATCAACCTGTCAAGCCCATGAGTATTTTTTTGGTCCTTTCCAGCCGAGATTGCGACACGACTCACGGTTTTCGTTCAGAGGTGGGGGGGGGGGGGGGGCGGGCCGGCGCGACTACGCTGGAGGGGCCTGTCCTTGTCGCAATGCCAACAGAGCTCGAACGTCGGTGACATATTGCAGACCCTCGAGGAAGGGGATGAGGTTGAGCAGCTCCTTGTCCGTGGGGTCGGAGATCCAACCTTCGATGGGAACGGCATTATCTGGAAGGAAACCAAACGAAATAAATCAGTATCGGGCGAACAAAACTCCACAAACCAAACAAAAACAGAAGAACTGGTGTGGGCTCTCTGACCTTCGTGGAAAATATAGCTCATCGGACTGTTGTCCAAGATCATGACGCGGCTCAGATCGGGCTCCACTTGAGCCAGGTCTTTGATGTAGGCGCCATTCCGGTAGGTGCAATGCTGGCGGTAGTATCGGCCGGAGAAGTACTTGCGTTCGCGCTCGACCCAGTCAATGACCGGGTCGGCGTATTCTTGCACGGAGGCGGTGAAGACGACGAGATTGTACCACTTGGCGACTTTTCGGAGGAACTCGTGGCACGCGGGACGCTCGTGCACGAAGTAGAGAATGGGCAGGCCGGTTCCAACCTGGACGCCGGAGCTGCTCATGGGACCGGCCAGCCGCACTTCGACCATGTGGCCGGTGGACATGCGACCGCCTTTGGCCATGGAGTGGATCAAGGTCTCGTCGAGGTCGATGATGAGGGTCTTTTTCGGGGTGGTCGGGACGGCTGATGAGGTATAGCTCGGCTGTCTCCGGGGCACGAGCGGCCTGGGAATGTGAGGGTGCCGCGGATATCGGGTGAGCTTCGAGGTGGCAGCAGGAGAGCTCGGTGACTTCAGCTCGTTTGCCACTCGCGCCAGCTCGTCTGGCGCGGCCTGCGTGGTGGTGGGTTTGGACGGCTTTCGTTTGCGCACCGCATCTTCTCGAATGCGGATGCTCTTGCGGGGGGTGCTTCCGTCGCCCTGCTGGCTCGCAGCAGTCTTGGCGCGCGTGTGTCGCGCGGGGCCGTCCTCGGCGTCGGACGAGTGATAGGACGCGGTGGAAGCGTTGCTGTGCACGCTGGGGCTGCGCCGGGCCGAATGCCTCCTCTGGTGCGGCCGCGGCTGGGCCTGCTCGTGCTTCCTCTGCTGTGGCCGCGGCTTGTCCGGCTCGTGCTTGTCCCGCTCGGGGCCCAGCCCGGCCGGACGCGCGTCGCTGCGCCGCTTCCGCTGCGACAGCATGTTCGTGAGACTGGCGAGAGGCAGCAGCGCCGAGACGCGGGGGCGGCGAGGGGAGAAGCAGGCCAGCACATAGCGCAGCGGAAAGGTGGCGGTGTTGAACACCACCGTGACGCCCCACAGAACAGCACGACCGGTTCTTTGTGCGAGCCCCCACCGGCATGCGCCCGTTTCTCTTCCCGCCGCCGTTGCTCTGTCAGCCGCCGCTTCTCTTTCAGCCGCCGTTTGTGTCCCGGCGCGCATTCCTCTCCCGGCGCGCATTTCTCTCCTTTCTCTTTCGGCTCTCCCGGCGCGCATTTCTCTTTCGGCTCTCCCGGCGCCTCCATTTCCCGCCTCCGCCAGCGCCGTCTTCTCGTCGCCGTCTTCTGCCGCGTGTCGCTGGATGGCGACGCCCGCCAGCTTTTGCGACACCGAAGCCGCATCCAGCGCGGTGCGGCGCTGGTCGCCTCTGCCGCCGTCGCCGCTGCTCCCGCGCCCGATGGCGTGGATTTCCGCCGAGGAGCCGGTGCGCGACCGCGGCGGCGTCGGCGGCGGTGTCGCAGCGAGTCGCGACACGATGTTGAGGCTGTTCATCGTCGCGTTGGACCCATCGATGTGTTTCCCACGCAGCGAGCGCCGACGTTGGCGGCACGTGGAGCGGCCGTGGGCGGAGCGATCGCTTGGGTCGTGCGCTATGTGGCCATCACGTGGGCGGGGGTGCAAGGGGCGTGTGGAGGGGTGGCGGTGTCGGTGGAGGGGCGGTGGAGGTGGGGGTGGAGGTGGAGGTGTGTGTAGGTGTAGGTGCGGGTGGAGGCGGAGGCGGAGGTGCAGGTGGAGGTGCAGGTGGAGGTGCAGGTGGAGGTGTGGGCGTGGGTATGCGTATGCCTGTCCATGTGCTTCCGCTGCTTCTTCGCCGCTGCTTCCGCGCCCGCTGTCCTGCTGCTATCCTGCTGCTATCCTGCTGCCATCCTGCTGCTATCTACGCCCGACCGCCAGCGACAGCCGCACAGCGCACCGCCAGCAACGCCGCCCGCCGGCGCTCTGCGTGTTGAAGGCGGCCCAGCGAAGTCAGCCTGACCACGCGCCGATTTCATGCGTCCCATCAATATTTGATGGCGCCCCCCGCGGGAGCGCCCGTCCGCCAGCCCCGCGCCTGCTGTTTTTCTCCACCCAACCAACCTCGCCACGGCCAGCAAAATGCCGGGCGCCATCACAACACACACACCGTCGCTGGCCACCTTTCTCAAGGCGCGCAAGACGCAACATGTCGAAACGCTGATCGAACTCCTCATATCGCTCCTGAAGCGGCGCCAGATCAAGCACTCCAGGGCATGTGCCATTGCTACCGCCAACCTCCTCCAGAGCCTTGTCGCCGAGCGGAGATGGCCCGACGCACCGACGTTGATCGCCAGAATCCGAGATGTCGGCCGGAGGCTGGTTGCAGCGCAGCCGCGCGAGATGGCAGTCGGAAACATTGTGCGCCGAGTTCTGGGCGTGGTTCGTGAAGTGGCCGACGACGATGAGCCCGACGACGATGAGCCCGGCGACGCTGAGCCCGGCGACGATGAGCCCGGCGACGATGAGCCCGACGACGCGACCAGCTCCGTGGAATCACTCCCTGGACCTGCGCACACACACGACCACCCTTCGCCACCCGCCTTTCCCACCAACATGTCTGCTTTCAGTCCCTTGAATCATGCTGGGGCTCTTCCCCAATCCGCGCAGACACACGCCACCGCAAGCGATGCCGCCCTCCCCGCCATGGCTTCACAGCAGCGACCGGCCATGCCCGGCCCGGCCAGCTCTTATGCTGGGTCAGCGCCTCACATCAACTCCTTATTTGGCATTTTCCACCACCCTACGCGAGTGTCGTCGCCTGCGGGCACGCCGCCAGTCAGGCACTCTCCAACAATCAAAGGACAGAAGAAAGAATCCACCGAGAAGCTCGACATCAAAGCCGAGGTTCTCAACGGCATCACTGAGCTTCTCGATGAGCTTGCTATCGTTGACGAACAGATTGCCGAATCAGCCCTACATCACATCCACTCCAACGAAATCATTCTCACACATGCCTCGAGCCAAACCGTCCAGCGATTCCTAACCACCGCCGCCCGAAAGCGGAAGTTTACCGTCGTCTGCGCCGAAGCTTATCCGAACGAACACAACGACACACATGCCACAATTGTCAACGGTGGCGTCAAGCGAGGCCAAGACGATGACGAGGCCGATCGCCGGAAAGCTCTCATAGCCATGGGCATCAAAGTTATCGTCATCCCAGACTCTGCCGTATTCGCTCTCATGGCGCGCATCAATAAAGTCATTCTTGCGCCCCACACCGTCCTCGCCAATGGCTCACTCATCGCCGCTGCCGGAGCTAGCACCATTGCGCAGGCCGCCAAAGTGCATCACGTTCCCGTCGTTGTCCTCAGTGGAGTATACAAGCTCAGCCCCGTCTATCCCTTTGGTACCGACGAGCTCATCGAGTATGGTACGCAACATCCCCACCCTCGCCCGCGCCCACCCGCCATCTTCTGACACGTCCCCAGGCGATCCCGGAAAAGTCGTCTCCTACCAAGACGGCGAATTCATGGACAGAGTCGACGTCGTCAACCCCATCTATGACCACGTCGACGCCGACCTCGTCGACCTCTACATCACCAACCTCGGCGGCCACGCACCCAGCTACCTGTACCGCATCGTCGCCGACCATTACCGTGTCGAAGACATCGACCTCACCGCGAAGATGTAGGAATTTACGCAGTGAGATGGGTAGGCCATATGTCGGAGGGACGAGGAAGTCCCTCCCTCTCTCGGAACGTTGCATTAAGTGTATGTACATGTCCGTCGTCACCGATGCTGGGGCTCGAAAGTGTGTCTTGCGGTTTCTGATCGTCACCGATATTATTTCCATTTGCCATGCCATGCGACAACGACTGTCCGGGGGATCTCACGCCAGCTCGGGCCGCCCCCCACTCCCCCCGCCTGTGCACATGTACAGATATATCGAGCGATACTCCTACATACATTCCCCCTCTCCCCCCGCCGCGACGGGTGCGCGGAGCGGCGCTCCGCTTAGAGCACGAACGCGACCGCGCCGGCCACGAGGGCGGCGAGCCCGCTGAGGGCGCCGGTGACGGAGGCGCCGCCGGCATACGGGGTGGGGCCGGAGGTGGAGGAGGGCAGGGCGGCGACGCCCGTGCCGGTCGGGGCGGCGCCATAGCCGGGGGTGGTGGTGTTGCCGGAACCGTAGGGGGCCGGGGCGGCGCCGCCGCCCACCAGCACGTAGCACCCGCCCACCAGCTGGCACGTCTGCCCCTCGGGGTAGGCGTGGGCCGGGTTGCACGAGTACTGGCCCGAGGCGGAGGTGGAGCCGGGCGCGGGGCAGTTGGAAGAGGGGACCGGGGCGGGGGCGGCGCCGCCGCCGGGGGTGGAGGGCGAGCCGCTGCCGGCGGTGACCAGGACGGGACAGCCGTCGCGCATCTCGCAGGTCTGGCCCGCGGGGTACTGGTGGGCCGGGTTGCAGGAGTAGCGGCCCTGGGCGTCCTTGGTGCCGGGCGCGGCGCAGCTGGCGGTCGGGGCGCCGGTGGGGCTGGTGGTGGTGGGCGAGCCGGCGGTGACCAGGACGGGGCAGCCGTCGCGCATCTCGCAGGTTTGGCCCGCGGGGTACTGGTGGGCCGGGTTGCAGGAGTAGCGGCCCTGAGCGTCCTGGGTGCCGGGCGCGGCACAGCTGGTGGTGGGGGGCGAGCCGCCGCCGGGGGTGACCAGGACGGGGCAGCCGTCGCGCATCTCGCAGGTCTGTCCCGCGGGGTACTGGTGGGCCGGGTTGCAGGAGTAGCGGCCCTGGGCGTCCTTGGTGCCGGGCGCGGCACAGCTGGAGGTGGGCGCGGCGGCGGGGCTGGTGGTGGTGGTCGGCTTGAAGCCGTTGCACAGGCCGTTGTTGCACGTGTTGGACGCGCAGTGGTCGTCGGAGGTGCACCCGGCGTTGAACTTGCCGCACGCGGGGATGGTGCCGGCGGTCGACCCGAAGCATTCGACGCCGGGCGGGCACTGCTGGTCGGCGCCGCACGCGTCGCCGAGCTTGAGCGAGTGGGCGCAGGCGTCGATTTGGGGCGAGCCGGCCGGGTGGGCTATGGTGCCCGGGATGGGGGTGCACCCGGCATAGCTGGCGGCGGCGTGGGCGTAGAGGGTCGTGGAGGCGGCGGCGAGAGCGGCGATGGAGTAGCGCATGGTGACTGATGGGGATGCTGCTTCGTCCGGGGCGGGATACGGCGGCGGAGGAGGGCAGAAGCCCAATCCTCTTATATGGACGTCCCTGCCTGCCGGGCCAAGGCCCATGCTTCGTTTCAAGTAAGCATCAGGCCAAGGGCGGGCCTGGCGCATTGTCTCGTATCCGAACAGGCCCAAACGTGGCTCCGGTGCGTCGCTGCTCCCAAAATAGAACGTTCGGCCGCGAGATGACGGAAGCGGGATCCCCGCTAGCGCCGGGCTAGCCGCTCGTGGCCCCGTCGATACCAATCTGTCAGCGGCTGGGGTCGCATCGGCAGGGATACCCCCTCCTGCCATCCCGGCCCCGCCCGGGGCTGAATGCAGGACCGTGCACGGACTCGCTGCCGAGAAGGGTGCGAGCACGCGTCATGGGCGGATTGAAATGGAAGCGGACAATCACCGTCATACGCCGGCGGGCTTGTGAGGACTCGTGGGAAATTGGAGAGACGCGTGGGACAATGTGAGGTCTCGTGGCACAGGCATATCATATATTCACACGCGATATCATCGGCCATGTCGTGCACGCTCGGCTTCGTCAGGGTCCGGAGACACACACGTCAGTCAAACACACCGGGAACGACATACGTCTCGTGCCTACGAGGAGGCATGGGGAGCCTCTTCTCCGTCAGCTCAAAAGCGGGCCGGCATTCGCCCAGGCCGCCCTCCTCTCCGTACTCGCCCGTCGCCACGTCGGGGAGATCTGCTTTGCGGGACGGCCGCGGCCGACCCGCGGCCAGTGATCGGGGGTGAAGCCTAAGATGCCCGCCCCATCACAGTACGGCCGCTAGTGTCCAAAAGCCTCGACCATTACGAGCAACTCCTAATTATACGTCTCGTAATCGCTTTGGCTCGACTCGAGCTGGGCGAAATGCAATGGCTTACGACCGTCGACCGCCATTTCTTCCCACCCTTCTTTGGGAAAGTCTGAGCCCCGTGAGCTCAGATCAGATCGAGTTAGACGACCAGAGTAGTTTAGTCAACTCGAGTTCAGATCATATGACTACAACTAACCAGATGACAAGAGTAATTTGATGCCACGTTCGACGCAGTCCAGGGGGAGCATCATCTCCTCCAAGCGCTCTTTCGGAGACTGCGAGTTTCCGATGATGCACTGGTGATGTGATCGGGAGTGGAGGCTGGTGAAGATGCGTGGAAGGACCAGCTTGCACATAAAACAACGAACGCTCATGTGTGTGGCTCTCTCAGTACTCCCGTGCGGTGGGCAGACTTCAATACAGCGCAAATACAACAACCAGGAGTTGAGAGTCCGATCTGCTTGCTGCTCCGTGCCGATATGCATATGTATCGTACACCGATGCCTGTCATACCGATGATAGCAATATTCAACCCCGTTGCAACCTGCTTTGTGGCAGATCCAGTTCTTGGTCGGACGATCTCACGGCAGCTGGCTCGCTGGTGGATGTCCAAGTCTGCGGAAGCGGAAGAAGCGGAAGGCCAGCGATGTCTGCGTTTCGCACATTTCTCGGCCATCCTAAGCGTGTCTCATGTTGCCTTGGAGTCTGGACGATGCATTGGCAAGTTGGTCATAAAAGCCATGCGAGAGGCCTGCGCTTCGGTGGAAGTACTGTATGCCAGTCCCAGAGGAGCTTCCCGTTCCCAGAACACCTTCGCTGATTGCATCAGAAAGGCCATGAATCCGCTTTTACTCGCCCATCAAAATGCTGAGCTGTCACTTGTCAGCACGTCAGCCGTAAATCCAGGCAGATTTGCATCACATACAGCCATAGCTACGCAGCATAAGCTCACGTATGGACTAAGTCTTTCGCCAATCCGTGCTGCTCTCCAGAATGTGCCAAGAGGCCTGGAACCAGTCAGCCCATCTGCTGTGTGGTGCTGTGTGGAGCTCTGAAAGCCCTTTCTGGCCCACAGGCGGCCATATCAGTCCGTGTCTTACCCGCTCTTGTTGCGATCGAGCCATGCTGGGACGACTCCATGCACGTAGGTACAGGAGCAGATGAACAGGAGTACGACGAGGAGAAAGGTCTGAAACTTCAGAATGCCGAACATAATGGCGGCAGTATGGTTGGAGGTTGAATCAGGCCTCGGGGCGATGCCGAGCAGCTTCTTCCGTGACCACGATGGAGCATGGTTGCCAGATGTCCACTTGCCAAGCCTTGTCACGTGATCATACACCCCGACGGGGACCTGGAAGCTCCCCAACCGAGTTTGACGACCTGACTCCTCCTCGCGCCATCGGCATCGCCTCGGCTCCGCACCCAACATGGCCGAGCCTCGAGCGCGCCAGCGTGCCAAGGGCCAATTCTTCAACTCGCAGGACTTATCCGAGCTGCTCTATGCGTTTGGCGACGTGAACAACCCACTCAGCTCGACCCTGGCCGTGCTGGACGAGATCCTGACCGATTTCATCATCGAGACCTGCCACGCCGCCGCCTTGTGCGCCAGCTACTCGCGCCGCCAGAAGATCAAGGTCGACGACTTCCACTGGGTGCTGCGCAAGAACCCGGCCCTGCTGGGCCGAGTCAGCGAGCAGCTGTGCCGCGAGAAGTACATCAAGAACCAGCGACGACTCGTCGACTTCGACACGTACGGCAAGGAAGGCGCCGCGGAGCTGGCCGACCTGGCGGAAGTCGGAGGCGCGAGCAAGAGCGACCTGAAGGCCGCCAAGAAGGGCCGAGGCAGGAAAAAGAAGCGCAAGGCGGACGAGGACCCGCCGAGCACGACTGCTGCGAAGCGACCGGCGACGTAAGAGGCGCCGACTTGCCGCGAGCTCTGCCTTGACCCCTCCCTCTCTACACATCGCGAGCTCGCCCAATCCCGTCCTGCACACAGCATCAGTGGAAGCAAATCCACCGCGAGGAAAGAGTGCGCCGTGTGCTCCGGGCCTGTGTTTCGAACACCGTGGGACCGCCTATCAAAGTTTTTTTTTTGCCCGAAACATGATCATGGCCGTGCATGAAGTCGACCACCTCCACCGGGGGAGGGAGGAGTCAAGTCACACTTCATGCTTCCCTGCCGGCACTGTCCTCGCGCGTATTTGTGTTTGCATCATCGAGAGACATGGGACTTTGGGAAGACGGCGTGCGACATTGAATTTGCGCGGGCGTTTGGGAGAGATGGCTGCATGGTGCTTCAAGATACCCCAATCAGTATTGTACACTGCAGAATGCGTTGTTTTCCAAGGAACAGAGTCACCGGTGGCGAGCAGCACGATTTCATTCACGCGAGGCGTGGCCACACATGCATATAATATATATATATATATATACATATATATGTACACTGATACCAAGAGCCTCTGCACACACGAACCAACCAGCCACGCACCAAGAAAGAACCGCGAGAACATGAAGCTCATCAACAGCCACGCCCTCCCCATCGCCCTCCTCGCTCCGGCGGCGGCCGCGGCGCCCGTGCTCCCGAACCACCCCATCTCCGGCTCCTTCCACATCTACGCGGAGCCCAATTTCGCGGGCGCTCGCGAGCCCTCGAACAACATGCCCTTCCACGCCGGCTCGTGCACCGCCATGCCGCACGGCGCCATCGTGCAGTCCGCCCAGGCCGATGCCGGCTTCAGCTGTGTTATGTATCCGTAAGCGGGCCGCCCCACAACCCCCCCAAACCCCCATATGTCGTCGAAACGAGATTTAGGGTTTTTTTTTGTTCTTTCTGACCGCAAACCCCCCCCACGTGTGCAGTGAAGCATTCTGCCGCGGCGAAGCCAGTCGCGCCATCGCCGAGCACGGCGTGAGCGATGTCGGCCGAGAGCTGGGGCGGGTCGTGTGGCAGAGCTGGAATTGCCGCGGCGCGGGGAGGAGGGCGTGGGTCGGTGGCGTACAAGGCCGGGCCGCCGGGGGGACAGGGTGCGTGCCGCGGGTGATTCCTCACACAGACCGGGTGACGTGCGATTGATCGGCGGGTCGAGGCGGGGGTCGGCTGTTCTGGCGGCATCGTGTGTGTGTGCGCGCGTGTGTGTGTGTGCTGTCGACGGCCGTGATGTCGAGCCGAGCTTTGTACCTGACGCACGACGGGTGGCGTCGGAGGTTTGGGTAGGTAGGCGAGATGTTGCATGTGACAATCGCGCTGGCGTTATGTTCCGGCCCGCATCGTGGGCACGGGTGTGGGGTGTCTCCGTTTCAATTCGCAACGTGATGATATGAGTGGCTTTCGACTTCGGGTGATGACGCTGCACGTGGAAGCATTTGTTCGAGCCATCCAGCTACAGAAGCCAGTTTCGCATCGTTCAAGTGAGGGACCTTGGCCGCCTCAAGCACGGACTGCCACGACTTCACTTGGTGCACTTTCGTTGCCAGGAGGCGATTCCTATCGCCGAGTACCGATACCCCATCGACGCTGAGGCCATTGACAGCACCGTATCGCACCGAAAGCTCCAGTGGGATCCCGAGACCAACGTCTGGGTCTAACTTGAGCGAGAATTGAGGCGTCTGCAGATACATCCAATCCAGCGACTGCAGAAGGGTCAAAATTGATGCGCGGCCGAAGGAAGGGATTGGTGCGTCACCTTTAATTCATCATAGCCCTTGCGCACATTGCGCTCTTCCAGCCATTCTTCGCCAACTTCAGCCGGCGTTTGACCAGGTGACAGGCTGTACTGCCGGGCGAAATGCTCTTGCACAGCACTGATGAAGTCCTCGTTACTCAACACAACATTGCCGACAGGCGAGCTGACACTCTCGACGCCACGCGCAGTCATGAACGGCTTTGCAGGCGAGTGCAGATAGTGCGGGATGATGTTGAGATTGGGACTGTTCAGCAAGCACGTGCCGTGATGCAGCGCCCGCTTCCCAGTCAGCTTGTATGCGGAGCCGGACACCTTCAACGGCCTGGGGGCGTCGAAGTCGGTTGCTTGATATGGGGTGGTGTGCGTGTCATCTGCATGGGTACTGTTTCCGCGCGGGCCCTGATCAAGCACAATGTCGTGGCGTGCATTCACCCTGGCTCGGTCGGCACCGCAGCTTCGGAGTGCTCTCACCACCATCTCGGCATGCTTGTCACGAGTGAAAATGGCAGACGGACAGATGACAGCCCAGTTCACATTCCCTCCATCATGAAAGACAGCGCCACCTCCGCTGCGCCGCCGAACCAAGTCGACTGCGGCCAGGTGCGGATGCGCGGTTGGCACACGACGGCCGTGACCACGCCGCCGAGAACTGAGCAGGGCCAGGTTGGCCTCCAGCCACGGGTTCTGGTTGCGGCCGATGATGATGCTGGGCCGGTTCACGTACAGGAACAGCACGGCAGATTCCGGCGGCGACTTCTGCAGCAAGTGGTGCTCGATGGACAGGTTCACGTAGGGGTCAGGCGAGGTGGAGATGTAAGTCTGGACGGGCTGGTTCAGGCGGTGCAGCGCTGCCGGCGAAAGACATGTTCTCATGGCGGGGGGTGGTGATGGGGGTGGTGATGGGGGAGGTGATGGGGGAGGTGATGGGGGAGAGGGAGACGGACAGAGTTCAGGGGGGGGAGATGGAGGACCAGGATGCGGACCGCGCCCGACGCGTCGGCGGGCGGGCGAGGGAAGGGAGTTGGCGGTTGGCGTGCGGCGGTTGGCGGTTGGCGGCGACGAGATGCGCAGGCTGGTTGCCGGGTGGCCGGCCGAGGATTTTGCAGGCGTGAACAGGAAACGAACAGCAACAATGCCCACTGCGCTAGCCGACGCAGGCACCGGCACGCCGCCGCCGCGCCCTGCTGCGGTGCAACAACAACAACAACACCAACAACGCCACCCACACCACCAGCCCCAGCCCCCGCCCCGCCCCCCAGCACCCACACCCCCCCCCCCCGCACCACCACCAGCTCCTCCTCCTGTCCCTCCGCCATGCACCGCGCCCGACCCTCCCGCCGCTGCTGATCCCGCAGTCCGCGCCGCTGCCGGTCCCGCAGTCCGCGCCGCTGCCCATTCCCAGCCTCCGAGACCATGCCCCCGCCTCCGCCCACGCCCGCGCCCACGCCCACGCCCACGCCCACGTCCACGCCCGCGCCCGCGCCATGGCCGACCCCGTGCCCAGCACCGCCGGCGCTCCGCCCAAGGCGCCGATGAGCACGGCCGACCTGCTCGCCTTCGTCAGCCGCGAGCTGCAGCAGGACGACGAGCGCCAGGCGAAGGTGCAGGCGGCGGCGGCCGGGGACCTGCCGAGCGCGCCGCCGCACTCGGGCAGCACGCTCGATCTGAGCCACAAGAACATCAGCGCGCTCCCCGCCGACGTGGTGCTGCTGATCAAGGACCGCGTCGAGAGGTCGGTGCAGGCCCCGCATCGTGGGCAGGGCCGACGGCGTGTGCTGACTGACACCGGCCGCAGACTCGCGCTTTCCCACAACCCCCGCATCTCACTCCCGCCGGAGATGGCCCAGTGCGACGGCCTGCGCTATCTGAACCTGCGGTGGAACAAACTGAGGCACTTTCCCCAAGCGGTAGGATGAAGCCGCCGGTGTGCAGAGGAAACGGCAGCCGTCCGCTGATCTCGCGCCAGGTGCTTTCGCTCTCGAAATTGGAGATTCTCGACATCAGCAAGAACCAGATCGACGGCATCCCCGAGGACATCAAAAAGATGTCCAACCTCAAGTTCCTCGCCGTCGCGCGCAACCAGATCCGGCGGCTGCCCTTGGCTCTGGGCGAAATGAATCTGGTGAAGCTGAAGTTCGACGAGAATCCTCTCGAATTTCCGCCTCCCGACGTTCTGAAGCCGTCCCCGGATCCGTCTCTGATCGAGTCGGAGAAGGACAAGGACATGTGCCAGCAGGTCAAGCGCTTCATGAAAGCCACTGCGCTGAGAGAGCGCTTGAGGGCCAGTTCAGACGAAGATCTCGGGTATGCCGTGACGGACAGCCGAACACGTCGAAGCGCGCGCTGACCACTCCAAGCCATGTCGAAACTCCCAGGCCTCAAAAACTTGGCCGCATGGCCGGCCGCTTTCCCGTCAGGCCAAGCATCAGCGGGATCGAGAACATTGAAGGACTCAAATCCGACTCGCCGCCCAGTGCGCCGCCTCCCATCCCGCAGCGGTCACATGCGCGAGGGCTGTCC
This sequence comes from Pseudocercospora ulei, assembly GCA_016165855.1. Classification (NCBI taxonomy): domain Eukaryota; kingdom Fungi; phylum Ascomycota; class Dothideomycetes; order Mycosphaerellales; family Mycosphaerellaceae; genus Pseudocercospora; species Pseudocercospora ulei. The sequence continues at coordinate 5,799,081 of JACWNB010000002.1, read as the reverse complement.
AACTCCAGCCAAGCACAATCCAAGCGTCCTGGTATGACGCCTCTTCTGACCGGCGCCCAGGATAGTATCAGAACTCGAAGCGATACCGCGTCCAGCACTGCCAGCCTACGCAACCGAAGGCAGGGCTATGTCCCTCGGAAGAACGCCGACATGAATTCGATAAGCGAGATGCAATCATGCATGTCAGCCCGATCGAGCGCCGCTTCTGCCCTCACGCCACCACATTCGCGCGCACCGAGCGTCACGTCGACGAACTACAATGGATACCTCAGTGCGGGCGGCGAAAGCTCTTCGGGTGCGGTCAGTCCGCTCGGTGGTCCCGTCAGTCGAGCAATGCTGTCAAGGAAGCTATCCAGTTTGCCTGAAAGTCGAAATTCGCGACTGCCCACAGTCAATGCAATCAAGGCCGTCAAACGAGTTCTCTACCTGCTATTCTATCTCCACCGACCCATAGCAGATGTCGCGCAGCAGCTCGGGAGTGGTACACCGCGAAAATCTACACTGGATCGACAAATCAACAGCGCCAATGCTCAGATCGATGAACTCGACCGACTTATCAATAACGCAAACACCATCATGGAGGATAATATGGAGGTCGACAATGCAATGCTCGTCGCCATCGTCCGAGCAGCCATCACCGCCCTTCGCATGCACATTTTCGTGGTCAAGGAGCTGAATCGAAATCGACAGCAGACCGTCAAACGCGTTGATGCTTTTCATGTTCGATGCGTGATCAACTCCGCCTACGCCGCGATACTGGAAGCACGAAACGTATGCCACTTGCTAGGTTTCGAAACCAAAACAGTGGATCGACGCAACACCCTCCGCGTCTCACAAGGTGCTTGCAGCAGTCGTACAGTGACACCCACACAACCAAAAGCGTCGGGAAGTCGAAGGCGTGGTGCTACCATCCTCCCTTCGACGAGCAGTGTAACCAATTTACGCGGCATGGCCCCACCTGTACCACTGCATTCGAACGGCAGCAGAAGCAACATCATGACTTCGGTCACCGCTGCCGCAGCACCACGGTGGAACCAGTCCTTCCCAGATCTACCAACACACGGTGGACGAGAAATGTCGAGGAGCAATACCATGCGCAGTGTTCATACTGAGACAGACGGGGAAGACGGCAGTGACAGAGTGTGTTTCAAGCTCAAGGCGTGCTGTGATCTAGCACTCTCGACGCTGCCGCCGGTCAGAGAAGACCTTCTTAACCGCATGACCAAGGAAGATCGCAGCGGCCGCATGGCTACCAGCCGGATGTACGGCAATGCCGTCAACAAATGCGAGTTTGCGATCGGGACCAACAACAAGCTGCTCGGACGACTGAAAGCGATGAAGCCGAGCGATTCGGCCAAGCGTGCGGGCGAGCTGAAGGGCATGGCCGAGACCCTGACCAAAGACTGGGCGCATTTCGCGGAGGAGGTCATGATCCTTGCTCGAGAAGGTCTCGACATCGGCACCATCAAGCATCAACTCAAGCCGCTCCAGGTCGCCGTCCGAGATGTGACCAGGGCCGTCGCGCAGCAGAATTCACCCCCTGCTGCGAAACCTCCGCCGTCAGCCTCGATCCACGGCCGGTCTCCTCCCTCGCTGAACACGGCATTCGCTCAGCAGAGTTTTGCATTCGGACCACCGCCACCCACAGGAGTGCCCGTGCCGGCCACGCCGCTGGGAGCGGCGCTCGGCCCGGCCGCACAAGCGATCGTCCCGCCGACTCCGACCGCGACATACCACAGCTCGGAACATGGGCTTGCACAGCCGCCCACATTCCCCCCGGCCGCTTCGAATGCCAGCACCGCCAGCGTGACCGGTCTCGGCAGTCGCACCCGCATCGGCGATGCGAGCTTACCGCCGGCCTTTCCGCGACGCTAACACGCACCCACCGAGACGAGGAAGCGTATTGCCGGGCCCTCCCCACGCAGCCCATGCCGATGCCGACGACGACGACGACGACGACGATGATGATGATGGTGGTAGCTCTGCGGTCTGCTTCGTGAAGCGCGCCGCAACAACAGATATTTTACTCTTTTTTCTTGTCCGCGAAAAATGTCGCCACTACGCATACGGAAACGGCCGAGCTATTTCATGATGCACACATCCCTATCGTTGACGGACCGCACGTGCAGGTCACACTCGACGTGCTGGCCCGCAGAGGAAAATGGAGCATTGGTGCAGGGTCAGGAAAAGCCAGGAAATGAGGACGGTCACCGGGGGTGGGGGGCAAGGAAAATTTAGGCGTGAGAGATCTTGGTGCATTTGGCGGTTGGTTCATGCCTGGTTCGTTTCATGTTGTACTCAATAGTACCCACGACAGATAGCAACGTTCCAGACGCGCATTCTTCATGCAGTCTTTTTGTCGAGCGTTCCTTCACCGCAGTAGCACTTTTGACACCATCCATTCCGTCCAAACATGGCTTCCTGCTTGCCGTCTCATCAGAAAGGGAGGGGGGCCCGAGCAGAACATGCATCGCCGCAGTCCACCCGGGGCATTGCCTGATAGCCTTGTCACGGTCGCCGTGATCGCGGCCGATCACGTCTCGCGGGAGAATTTCTCCGTGAGGGTATGCGAATTGTGCAAGGCGAGGAGGCGACGCGGTTAGTCGAAAAGGCCGAAACCCATGTCCTCGTCGGACTCTTCCTTTTCTGTCACCGTCACGAGCGTCAGCGAGTGCATTCCTCGTCGAGCGGGGGAGGGGCGTGCGTGACATCGACTTACCTTCCTCCTTCTTCTCCTCCGCAGCAGGCGCAGCGGCGGCGTCTCCTCCCGCCGCAGGGGCGGCTCCGCCCGCGGCAGCAGCGGGGGCCGCGCCGCCGCCGCTGCCGACGTTGGTGAGCAGGTCCTTGACGTCCTTGCCCTCGAGAGCCTTGGCGAAGAGGGAGGTCCAGATGGGCTCGACGTCGGGGACTTTGGCGGCGGAGATGAGGGACTGCAGTTTGTCGGCCTAGAAGGCGCGGGGGCCGGGTTAACAGTGCACGAGACGGGCGCAATGGCCCGCGATTCCGCGGAAGCAGGGCACGACATACGGTGATCTCAACCCCGTCGTCGGCGAGGATGAGTGCGGCGTAGGAAGCGGCGAGCTCGGCGGTAGACATGGCGTGCGATGGGGGGGCGCGGTGGTTCGGCGGGGCGGTGGGTTGGAATGCTCAGCGCGATCGTAAGTCGGCAGAGTCTTCTTTCCGGCGGGAGGACGAGAGCGAGATATCAGGTTTGGGGGCGGGGGAGGGAGAATTCGCGGCGGCGGTGGGCGATCGTGCGAGTGCGGGCCAGCCCGCGTCGCCCGCCCGCACACGAGAATTGGAAATCTTGGCACAGGCCGGCAGGGACCCGGCGGGAGGGGCCGCGGTGTGTGTGTGTGCCTGAGGCGCGCGTGAGGCATGAACGTCTGCACGATCATGTGACATCAAAGTGCAAATCACACGCAGATCCATACTGTTGGCCCTGGCATCCAACGAGCAGGTGCACACGGTTGGCCCTGGCATCACAACCAAGTTTCATACACTCATCGTTCCCTCTTCTGCCGGTCACCGGATCCCTCGCCCATCATTGGTGCCAAGATACAGAAACCCAACGTCCACCAGCCGTGAGCAGTCATTTCAGTCATCCCTTTGTTCGTGCACGAGCCAAACCAAGAATCCATCGGCGCCGTCACCGTCGCTTCCTACTCCCCCCTCGTCCGCGTCCGTGTCATGCCCACGCCAGTGATGGCCTGGTTGGCACCAGGATGCACCGTGATGTCTTCGGCAAAGCCATCGAGCTTGAATCCTACCGTCTTCTCGTCCTGGCCCGCTCGGTTGCCGACGCCGTCGAGAACGTCCGGGTCCGCTTCGCCGTCCTTCTCGGTTCGAGCATCGGCCTCGTTTCGCAATTCGTATGCCAGATCGAAGCATTCGGCCAACAGACCCGAGACTGACGATTGGCCTTCGGGTATGTCGTCGCCAACCACGAACTTGCCGTCCTTCCTCATGTTGTCGATGGACGTCAACTTCATCGAGTATGGGTACAGCTCGCGAGGGCTGTCGACACCGCCGTTCTTCTTGACTTCCACCAGACATCGCTTCAGCGTGAGCAGCTGATTGTAGATTGGCAGAAGTGCTTCGGATACGGGTTCCGAGGAGATGATGTATTGGTAGACGTAGGCGTACGACTTGCGGAGAAGGTAGAGCAATGTTCGCTGCGCGTGAAGATCGGCCGGCTTGCCTTCGGCATCGAAAAAGTTCCCGGCCACTCGCGATTCGTCGATGCGATCGAGTTGTCGCTGGTAGTCGTAAAGATCGGTCTCACGCAGACTCCAGGCCACGGTGAGGTTCATCTGGTCGAGAGCGTTCTTAATCTTGAGCAGCTTGTCGAATTGCTCCTTGAATCTCGGATCGATCTTGCCCTGCTTCTGCTGAATGATCTCCACCCACAGGAGACATCGTGCGAGGAGCGACTTGAGCACCGTGTCGCCGTCTTGATGGCAATCCACGCACTGGTTCACGAGTTCGAGCCGCTCTGCATACAAATCCTGCGCAGATTTGCCCGCATGTGAGTCGTGGGCCAGATGTAGTTGCGATTCCATCTCGAGCAATTGTCGTTCGAAGTCCTTAACCTCCTTGACGGGGAACTATAGCCGCGGTCAGCACGCGCATGCCGTACGGGAAACGGGATGAACGCACGTTCGATCTGCAATTGCAAGCGCTCAGACTCCTCAGGATGCTGACCAGCTTCTCGTACATCTTCAACTGTCCCGCCTCCATCGCCTGCAACGGCACTTCCAACTCGTGCAGCGTGCGCTTGGCGACCTTGATCCTCGCCTCGAGCAACGTCAACAGATGAGGACTGTGTTCATCCCTCGCGCTGTCAATCGTGTGCTCCCACTTATCCAGATTCTGGCTGATGCTCTCCAGATCTTTGGAAAGATAGAAGCCCGCTTCCTTCAAGTGATTGAGCAAACAATCCACCGTCGACACACACGAGTAGATTGCGGGCGCCTCGCGGTTGCGACCGATCGTGAGGAAGAAGAGCGATATCAGGCGGAAACAGTCGTCCAGGACGGTGTCCACGCGGTTGGGTTCGGCGTGTTTGGTCTCCCGGATGCGGTTGAGGAGTTCGACTTGCTCGACGAGCGAGTTGTAATAATTGACGACGTCGGCGGATTTGGCGTAGGTTGATCGGTCTTGTTTCATGAGAGAGAGGTGGTCGCGAATGGTCAGAACGCGGTCCAGGATCGGCTGTTCTTTCGGATTCAGCGGTATGCGCTGGAAAGGTGAGTCGGTCATGGTGACAGATGTGACAGATGTGGTGTGGGAGTGGTCGCGAGGGTGATGAGCCTTTTGCGTTGGGGTCACCGGCGAGCAGGATGCGAAGAAAACATAGCAGAGAGGGATTAATTGACCATCTGAGGAGAAGATGAGCATTGTTCACTCAAGTAAGCATGACGTATGCTGCGCGAGGAGCCGTAGGCCGACTCGAATGCTCTCTCTTCAACATGACTCTTGAAGAAAGAGAGACAGTCGACACACTCTCTTTCTCATTCATTCATTTCAACGGGTTATGAGCCCGGATCGGCGAGTGTGTGTCGTCCATTGCAAGAGTCCATATCGTAGCGGCGGAGGATTTCGCGAGCATATGTTCTTTGGTGGACCTTCAACAAGCCGTTTCCGTAGTCGATCTCAAGACCTGGGAGCATTCCAGGTCGTCCAAGGTCTTTCAGCTTGAGCTTTTGAGCTGTAACGTCCATGACAGCTGTCATTGGTTTGCTCAGGCCCACCAGAAGAATGTCGTCCACGTCCACGCCTAGGATTACGGTCCTGTCGTAGTTGTAGAACAACAACTCCTACACAGCTCTGCTCCCCATAATTCCACGACAGTGATGTCGGTGGCCACTCGCGAGAGCAAAGCGGCTGTGAGATTGGCACGTCAAGGACTGCGACCACAATTGAGGCAGTCCGAAACTGCCGCCATTACTGTATGTTGAATGCTCAAGCTGCACTTCAACACGAGTCGGCGCCGAAGTACACCCCCAACGTGCCACATGCGAACAGACACCTGCCATTCTCCAGCAAAGTGACTTTCTGGAACAGCACCGGCCTGATGTCGTTGGAGTCTCTGAGCCGTTGAGACACCGCACGGCAGCAGCTTTGGGGGAACGGGCTGGCTGTCAGACCCCTTTTTTGCCCTTATAAACGTTTGGAACTTTCCCGCCTCTAACTGCGCAGATGGCTCAGCGGTTAGTGGTTCGGCGTCTCGACACCCTCACCCGGTTCGATTCCTGCCAGAAATCTCGCGTTGGCATGGGAACTTATCAAGCAACATCACAACTTGGAGATACCTATCCGCACGTAGTCCGAGCACACATCATGCAGCCGGGAGATGTAGTAGTCGTTTACTCGATTTGCGAACTCCTCTGTAAAGATTCGTCAGAAAGGCGAATTCTTTTTGGCAGAGAGACGTTGTAGTCGTGTGTATTCGATTTGCAAACTCCTCTTTTTTCGGCAACGTATTTTTCATGCAGCCGAGAGACGTAGTAGTCGTATGACCGATTTGCGAATATTTTTTTGGCAACATGTTTTACGGAGGCAGGGGGGATCGAACCTGGAGCGTCGCATGTGAGAGGCTTGGCAAAGTCAGCTGCGCACGCTTAACATAGGCTTTTCTGACACGCTGTGCGTGAAACCCGGTGATTGTTTTGGGGTTGTTCTGTACGCTACTACGTAACCGTCTATTACGATTGCGGAGGCTTTATGAATCCTCGCTGTCTATGCTTCCTCGGGCATATCAGATGCGCGGATGGGAGAGTACTCCTTGTCCTCCTCTGTCTCGTTGAAGAACGATTCCTCTGTTTGATTGAAGTCAAGACCGTGTCGGATCTCTCTACGAAAATCGTCAGCCACAGTCGATATATCGGTAATGGGGCACACCAACTTGTCTGATGCGAGCACTTCCCAGCCAGGCACACAATCAATCACGGCGATGATGACATATGAGCCCACAAAAGCCCACACCAAGCCGATGAGTGCTTCAACACCCTGCACCCATATCTGGCTCCAGTTGCCGTCGAAGAAAGCTCCGCCGTCTACTTCGACTCCCCCATACGCAGCCACCTCTTTCTGTGCGAAGAGCCCAGTGAAGATGGTAGCAGTCACGCCTCCCACGCAATGAGTTGCGAAGGTGTCGCCATTATCGACCCATTTCCAACGCCTTGCAAAGTCGGTGAATTTGATGCGAAGAGCTTGACGGCAGACAAGAGCGCCGACCACACCGAAGAGCACGGAAGTTGGCATGTCGATGAAGCCAGCACTGGGCGTGATCATGACTAGCCCAGCGATGGCGCCCATAAAGACTGCGTCTATTGACCATCGACGAGTTTCATAGTATGCCACACATGCCCAGGTCAACGCTCCAGCGGAAGCACATAGGTTTGTGACACAAAGCGCCATGACCGACTGGAACGTGAGGCTCAGAGTAGTTCCTGCATCGAATGCAAGCCAGGAGCCCCAGATGATGATCATGGCGATGATTTGAGAATAAGAGTTGCCTGGAGGATGCAGTGCGATGTGTGAGGGCGTTCGAGCATTTGAACGTCGGGAGCGGAAGAGCGGGTATGACATATAGATGCTGATGGCACTTGCTGTCGCTCCAGAGCAGACGTGGACGGGAGTGCCTGATGCCGTTAGTACCACGACCTGTCACGCCATCCAGGAGGTAACACACCGCCAGCAAAGTCGAGCACACAAAGAGTCTCTCCCAGGTATCCCCCTCCCCAGACCATATGTGCGAGCGGGCAATAGACGAATGTACCCCAAAGCTTCCAACCGTCAGCTACAGATCCCCAAGACAGAATCCCTTCGACTGACGAAGATGAACGGCACGAGCGGCGACAGTCTCCCTCTCTCGCATGCTCCTCCGACCGCAATGGCGCAGACCGTGGCCTCAAACACCAGCTGGAAGGCCGAGAACAAGATGGCGGGGATCGTCCCCACCGGCTCCGCCAGGACTCCCCTGTGGAAGGCATGCCTCAGATCACCAAACACAACTCCCGTCTCTCCGTAGGCCAGAGTATACCCGATCACGAACCACTGGACCGAGCAAACCGCAATCGTCAGGACGGCCGGCATGAAGGACGTCAGTCCATTCCGCTTCCACGAGTAGCCGGAGTATGCGATGCCGACCTGCCGGAGCGTCAATGATGTCTGATCACCGGGCGACGGGGCCGAGGCGGACGTGCGGCGGGGATGATGGGCCAGCAAATCACCGTGCAAACCAGGATGAACAGCGTGTCGGTTCGGTCACACCGCTCCCACGCTCGGAGCACATCTGCTGCCTGCATCGTGGGAGGAAGTGCGCGAACGCGGCGGGAGTGAAGGATCGGGGAATAGGAGCTGACGGTGATGAGAAGGCCAGGCGGGTACCCAAGACGCCAGAACCGAATTATTTACTGCCGGACGCGGTTAGTGCACGGGATGCCCAGACAGTCTCGGACAATAACTAACACAGTTAACGGACCATACTGCAGCATGACCCCCCTGCGTTTTACTGATCTCGACCGTTGACTTCTTCCATTCTGCTTGAACAGCAGCTGCGACTACAGCGGCCACGGGTACCCCAACGGCCACGTTAGATGCGGCCATGTCTACTGTCCATCGGGCGCTGTCTACCGGAACCACGCCTACGACTGCGGTCAGACACGGCTGTGCAGAAGTGGATATGTGTGGCGCCGCTGCACTTGGTCGATGGATGTTGGTCGTCATGGGCGGACTGAGGATGGAGAATTGACCACAGTTGTGGGAGCATTGACGAAGATGTTCTTGAAGCATGGGATACGCTCTTGAGGACTGGTGTGTGAGGAGTGGGTTCTAGATGACACTGACCGATTGGGAAGCGGAATGCCTCATGCGGTCGGTTGGTTTCAAGCATCCCGCCAGAATTGGAAGAGCCGCCATCTGTCTGTCCAGTCTCCTCCGGCGCCCGACGACCTTCCGCGATGAGGCGAATGCCCTCTACGAAGCCATGTCTGATTCATGCACACGTCTTTCTTTCTCCTTTTGCGGCGCAATGTCGGGAGCATGTTGGTGCCGGTGCATCGGTACGATCGGACGGGGATGCGTTGGTGCGTAGAGACCGGACGCGGAACAGGCGGTCGATGTGCTGTTTATCCAACTCAATGCGGGCGTGTGCAAGATGCGGCACGTGTGATGGCTATGCGGCATCCTGCCGAATAAACAGAGGGTTGAGCAACGCCGCCGCCCATTCGTACGTCGTGAACAGGATCCCTCCACTGAAGACTGTGCGGCCAAGCCGCATCGTGGTTCCTTTCCAGAACCCCTTGATTCCGTAGTCTGCCACGATACTTCTGAAAGCTTCGACTGTGCTGGCGCCTCGGGCTGACTGCGACCTCGTCTTGACGACATCAAATGGCTGGGTGGCCAGTGTAGTGACAACACCCGCCACGCTTCCGTTGGCGAAGTTGGTTGCTGTGGTCTGTGGAATGTCTCGGACTCGCTCGTAGTCTTTGAGAACATTGTACGTTCCCATGCGGAAGGCGGTAGCACCGGCTTGTTTCAAGGTGGTGCCAGCAAAGCCACGGTAAAGACCCAGCATTCCGTGCTCTGCGAGAATGGTCTTGATACAGTGCCGAGCATTGAGGTAACGTTTCTCATGCCTTGCATCGTCGATCAAAGCCGTCTTGATTCGCTCGGTAGGCGTGACTGCGGTGGCGGATGCGACGACTCCCGAGGCCACGCCCGAGAGCATGTTTCGTAGAGGCGAGAGGGTTCCGGTGTCTGGATCCTTGAAAGTATTTCTGAAAGTGTCAAAAGACAGGAAGCGGATCCCATCCTTACCCACACTGCCGACCACAAGTGGGAGACATCCTCTGTACAAGGCGCGGACGCCCTCCGTGGCGTAGACGTTGTACACCACCTTGAAGGGATTGCGCGGAGTCGGCAGGCCTTTTTGCTGGCGAAGCTGCACCCTGGTTTTGGCAAATTCGAATGGATACTGTTCAAGCGTGCGTGTCAGCCTCACTCAATGCCAGAAGCATGTGACAGTCTCAGAGCCAAGCTTACAGTTGCCGCGCCTTCGACTGCTCCAGCGACACCGCCGGCCAGCAGAGATACTATCGCTGCTGTACCCCGTCCATCCTGGAAACGTTCAGCCTGAGCGCGCGGTGGGCATTGGACAATTCCACTCACATCTTTCATGGTGTCTCAATCCCACCGAGGAGACGCGTCGAGCTGGAATTCACGGTTGAACGTGAGCGATAAAGTCGAAAATGCCTGAACCTCGGGAAGCGATGTCGGCCAGAGTCGGATGGAAGATGGCTAGTTGGATAGTTAAATAGTTGGTTACCGCATCAACAGACCATATCGTTACGCCACCCTCGTCCGTGATGCCCTCCTCCTGCGACTCCATCGACCACCTGCACTACCTCCGTATCGCACTCGACGAGGCTCGCAAATCCCCGCCCAAGCCAACCAATTTCTGTGTCGGGGCTCTACTCGTGGCTCCGTCTGAGAGCTCGGAGCCATTGGTCACAGGCTACACGCTCGAATGTGAGGGCAACACCCACGCTGAGCAGAGCTGCTTCATCAAGCTGTCGCAGAAGCATGGATGCCCGGAGAGTGAGCTTGGACAGCACCTCCCCGACCATGTGATCCTGTACACGACCATGGAGCCTTGCAATCGGCGGTCCGTTGGCAATACGCCATGTGCAGATCGCATACTAGCTTTGAAGAAGCAGGATGGTACGCCGGCCGTTAGACTGGTCGTCTGCGGCATCAGCGAGCCCGAGACGTTCGTTGGCGTCAATCAGGGGGCACAGAAGCTGCAAGATGCTGGGATCGAGGTCACCTCGGTGCCTGGGCTTGAGCACGAGATCCTGGCGGTTGCGACGGCTGGGCACGAGAATGATGGTGGCAAATGAGCACTGCATTCTGGTATAGCAGGCAGAGCACCGCATTCTGGTATTGCAGGCAGAGCACTGCATTCTGGTATAGCAGGCAGAGCACTGCATTCTGGTATAGCAGGCAGAGCACTGCATTCTGGTATAGCAGGCAGAGACGAGGAGATGCGTCTCACACGCGGCCACGACGATAAATATCGGCCACCCACCATCCTTCTCGTCCGTCATGACATTCTGCAATACTTGGCACGACCCGGATGATCGAATTTTCTCACGTTCTCTCCCGTAGGGGATTGTACGGCATACGACTGTTTTCTTGGCGACGAGTTCGAAAGAACGACGAGACGACCTGCACGTTGGGACCGAGTCTGGCCCAGACGTACTCTCGGCTCAACGTCCAACGTTGCGTACCAGCGGTCCAGATCGACGGCCTTCGTTCCGTCTACACGATTCAGCAAGGGCGAATGCGACGACCTCCCAACCGTTCGAGTCGTATCGCGAATTCCACCGTGCAGTGGGCCATCTGAGCGTACCAGAACCGCCAGACGACACGGTGTGGCCGTACGGTGCAGCCCACCGTACCCCTCCGGCGTTGGGGTAGTGATCTCGTTCGGGTTGTTGGTGGGCTTCTTGGAGCGGCACCCTGCGGAGGGATCGGGCTCGGGATCAGCAAGGACAATCGACAGTTATCTGTCCGAGCTTTATGAGTTCCAGATCTCAGCCCTGCGTCGATCTCAGCCCTGCGTCAACGCGGGTCCTGAGCGCGTCAGCTTGAGCTCACAGACTCATACACGTCATGAAATGCAATGGACTCGGAACGATTTGTACGTCATCTGGGCGGCCCTATGCATGCCGGAATGAAAAAGGAGCTCCACCTCATCAACCCTCTCATCGCAGGGCTGCAGCTGTCCATCTACCCCCACAGCCATACCCTTCATGAGACTCTTTGCACCCCATCTCTCTCGAACATTCCCAAAAGCAGGACTTCGCACCGCACGAGCGTCTCCCATCTCGAACCCCACCTTCAACCCCCGGACCCTCACCTTATCCCGCCCACCCCAGCAACAATCGAACATGCCAACCGACCAGGACGAGCTCCAACTCGAAAACACCCACATCACGACCGCCGCAGGCATCGACCTCACCGACGACCAAAAGACGCTCGTGTCCTCCGTGCTCGACCTGTTCGCCGGGCGGCCCAGCCTCGGCAAACTGCAGCTCTGGCGCGACGACGCCACCTTCGAAGACCCGCTCACCGTCGCACACGGGCGCGGCAAATTCGAAGCCCAGTGGTACGGCCTGGCCGCCGCGTTCTCGCACATCGAGAGGCTGCATCACCGCGTGACGGGTGCGGGCAATCCGATCGAGATGGAGCTGACGACGCGGTATGTGGTGAGGGGGATCGGGAAGGAAGTGGTGGTGGACAGTCGGGTGCGGATTTTCACCGACGCGGGCAAGATTGGGAAGGTGGAGGATCGGTGGGATGGGGAGCTGCCGGAGAATGGGATTGCGAATGTGAGTTTCTCTTCGGGTACACCACGCCTGGGATGGTGGGGAGCCGTCTCGTCCCTTTTCCCTCGCGTTGCGGTTTGGTTGATGGTGGTGTGGTACGAGACCGTTTTGCTGACCTTGTTTCGCAGGCTTTCAGGAGACTGAATGCCAGCTGTGTGCCGCTCATCGTCAGCGTGCCGAAGAAGGCCGAGGAGGATGCCCGGAGAGGCGACCAGTAACGTCGGTGCCAGACGGATTTTCCACCGGCAGTGCACTTCGTTGGAAGCTCTGCTCTTCAGCCTCGGACCTTGTATGTGGTCCGGACGCGCCTGGAGCTATACGGCGCTCCAAGATGTCGCCTTTCCTTGTAGTTCTAGCACCTAATATCCTGCCTTGACACCCCGAGTCAACGGATTCACAACGCCCGATCAGGACGGTCGCTTCTCCGCACATGCATCAAATGGCCGTGCTTTCACCAAATTTCCCCGCGACGCAGCTGACCTGGCTGATTCTGCTCGCTCTATCCTTGGGGATGTTGTGACTCGTGCGGACTCAGTCAATGTCGTCTTCCAGTGCCGGCTGTAGTCCGTTTTCAAACGCGGCCAGCTGTGGTATCCAACCTTGCCAGTCGATCTTGCCGATAACCTTGCCCGCAACCAGTGCCAGAGGGAGAGGTCCGAAATGCCTGGAGTCGCGTGAGTGAGCCAGGTTATCACCAACCACCCAGCAATGGCCTTCGGGGACCTGATGCCCATGTCAGCCGTTGCCACATCCCCGGTCCTGCCCACCGCCCAAGCCGTACCTGCATCATGGCGTCGCTTTTGCCCGGCGTGTACATCAACACCAGATCGCCGCTCAAGCCCATGACCCTCTTGATGGCGTATTCGCCCTCTTTGACGGGATGATGGAAGCTGACGAGATCGCCGACCTGCACCCCTCTGCCTCGCCGGTACCACTTGCTGATGACCACCCAGTCGCCAAAGCTGGACAGCGTGGGCAGCATGGAAATGCCGTAGGTGGAGGCGCACGTGTAGAAGTAGTGAGCCCACGTGTGCCATGCCACGAAGCCGGCCCAGACATAGACTGCCCACATCAACGACCGGTCGAACATGCCCACAGCACTTGCTGCGGGCTGGAACGCCCGCAGTCGTTTTGGCGCTGGCTTCGTGGAGGCGAATCGCGTCCTGCCACGGCCACGGCCCAGAGGGACTACGGCGCGAAGGAGGACGGGCTGCCACAGCCGACTCCATCGCAACATGGCTTCCGTGGTGTGTCGGCGTTATGAAGAAGGGATGTATACGATACAACATAGGTATCGCCAGTATACTGGTTATCACATACATATCAACATGTAACTCCATATCAACATAACTAGTCAGCTAACGAGTTATGCCTAACTATCGACATACATTGACGGGGGTCCGCAGCCGAGTCCTGCCTCCGCGGCAAAGCGGCGCTGGCCCTCACTCTTCTTCTCCCTCGCGTCTTCGCCTTCTGCACCGCGTCTCGACATCTGCCGCGCAGCACGGCCGCGAAGATGGCCCGGACGATGAAGCTCAAGGCCGCGCTGCAGCGCGAAAAGGGCGTGAATCAGCGGCTCGAACAGCAGAAAAAATTGCAGAAAGCGGCGGAGAAGCGCAAACGGCGGAGCACCGACGCCCGTGTCGATCGGGAAGCGGGAGAGGCGGCGGCGGTCGCGGCGGAAGGGGCAGAGACTGCGACTGGCGCACAGAGGTCGAAGAAGGACCGGCAACCGCACACGGCAGCAGAAGCCGAAGAGCCGAGCGACGGCGAGGAAGGAGAGTCGAGCGACGGCGAAGCAGAGGAGCGGAAGACCGACGACGGCGATGCTCCAGCAGATGGCGGCGTGGAGATCGGACCCATGTCGGACGAGTCGGACTCGGAATCCGACGACGACGAGCAGCCGCCCGAACTGCATGGCGGCGATGAGGACGAGGACGAGGACGAGGACGAGGACGAGGATATACCGCTTTCCGACATCGAGTCGCTTGCCTCGGAAGACCGAGCAGATGTCATACCCCACCAACGACTCACCATCAACAACACCGCCGCCCTCCAACGATCCCTCAAAGCCTTCGCGCTGCCCTCGAGCTTGCCCTTCTCCGAAGTCCAGTCCGTCACCTCCGCCCAACCCGTGGAAATCAAAGATGTGGAAGACGACCTGCACCGCGAACTGCAATTCTACCACCAATGCCTCGACGCCGTCATCGACGCACGATCGCGACTCCACGCCGAAGGCGTCCCGTTCAGCCGACCCGCCGACTATTTCGCCGAAATGGTCAAGTCGGAAGAGCAGATGGGCAAAGTGCGCGCCAAGATGCTGGACGAGGCGGCGAGGAAGAAGGCCAGCGCGGACGCCCGACGGCAGCGGGATCTCAAGAAATTCGGCAAGGCCGTGCAGGTCGCCAAGTTGCAGGAGCGGCAGAAGGAGAAGCGGGACACGTTGGATCGCATCCAGACTCTCAAGAGGAGTAAGTTCGCACCCCCCCCCCCCCCTAAAAAAAAACAAAAAATTTTTTCCCACACCACCCCCCACCCAATTGCTAATCACGTTGTCGCTGTGCCCTCCAGAACGCCAAGGCGCCGACCTCGCCGCCAGCGAAAGCGAACATTTCGACATCGCGCTCGAAGACGCGGCCGAAACGGCGCAGCGCGACCGGGCGGCACGCCGAGCGTCCGGGGGCGGCGCCGACGGCGCCAACCGCAAGCGGCAGAAGAAGGACGAGAAGTTCGGCTTCGGCGGCAAGAAGAGGTTCGCCAAGAGCAACGATGCCCGGTCCGCGGGCGACGATGGCAGTTATTCGGTCGCGAGGATGAAAGGCGGCGGTCCGAAGGGCGGCAACAAGCGCACCGTTCGGCCCGGGAAGAGCAAGCGGGCGAAGAGATAGGTCCGACTCCGGGCATCATCGTTCGCGAGGCGTTGTTGCTGGGTGGATAGAAGAAGAAGAAAAAAGAACAAGTGTTGGCCTGCGAGAAGGGGGGCCGGGTCTCTCTCTGACACTTCCCCACACGTTCTACAACTTGAACCTCGCGGCTCCCTGGCCGCCGCCGCCGACGAGGCCCGGACGTGCCTCGCGACCGTGGACGTCGGTGAGCGCGCCTTTCGCGCCGATGACCTTGACCGCGCCGCGTGTGAGGGTGGCGAGCATGTCGGTCTTCTGGGCCGCCGCGGCTCTGCTCGGGGCCGGCCGGGCGTCGGGGTTGCCGCGAGATTTGCGGATCCTCTCCTTCTCGCGTCGGCGTCGGCGCTTGCGCTCCTCGCGAGAGAGTTCGTCGCGGGCGGAGGGGAGACCGCTGGTGCCGGCGACTTCTTCGCGGCCGCTCACGGCTTCGCCGGCGGTGTAGACTTCTTGGGGCGCGAGCTGAGAGGCGCCGGCGACGGCGCCGCCCGCGGTGGGACGGGCGTCTTCCATCGTGATGGCGGGAGCGTCGACTCGGATGTCGATTTGTGGGGCGGCGGGTTTGGGGCGGAAGTGCCATGACGACAGGCTGTCGAGCTGGGCAGAGACTTCTTTCCACAACCTCTCGATCTCCTTGTGCTCTTGTTCCACCTTCTCATCTTTGACGTCGACGTGGTGGGGATCTGTGCGCTTGGAATACGCTTCTTCGTACTCCTCGGCCAATCCCTTCCGGCTCTTGGTATCGTCAAGCCCCAAGTCCAGCTTGCCACGCCTGACGCTTCCGGTCGCAAGATCGTCAGGCCGTCGTCGGATAATGTCTTGAAAGTCGTGCGCGAGGATGCGGCGCTTGATGAGCTCTTCGATGCTCTCGCTGACTTCGGCGGTGATGACCGGCACGGGCTTGCCGGTTCTTTCGAAGTCCAGATCTTCTTCCAGAAGTGCATTGACAGGTCGATCCGCCGCTCGCGCTTCTCCAGACAGCTGCCAGTCGCGTTTTGCCACATTGGCGGCTTCGAGCTTGCGAATTTCTTCCGCGATTTGAGCCTTTCTCCGCTCGTGGGCCGATCGTCTGGAGCGAGGGTGTGCTGGGTCGAGCGGTTCGTCCTCTTCGTCCTCTTCAGCCTCAGACTCGTCTTCGAACAGATCAAACTTGACTTTCTCCATCGCTCGCTCGACGTCGGCGTCGTCATCTGGATCCTGAGATGCGCCGGTCTGGGATGCTTGGGGAAAGTTGAGTGGATGTGGCCGACCGTTTTTGTTCTTTCGCTTCTTCTGGGCGGGCGGCGCGAAAAAGTCCTGGTACATGATCTCGTTGGTGTTGCCCATGTCACCAAGCCCACCCAGGGCACCGACTTCGACATCGTCACGTTCGTCTTCGTCCTCGCTGGGGGCATCGGGGTCGCCAAATGTCGGGAGATGGTCTTCCTCGCCATCCTCGGCCATCCCGTGTCCGGCGTCGCCAGCTGCTCCCGCCGCCGCTTGCGCACCAATGTCGGCATCCCAGTCAATGTCTTCTTCGTCGCTCGCGGCTCCATCGCCTTCCCCCCGCGCATCCCGCTGTTCCAAAAACTCCGACTGCCGGTTGAAGTCATCGATGGAGAAAAAGCCATCGTTCAGTCCGAACTTGTCCTGCACCAGTTCCGCGGGCTCATCTCCGCCACCGTGCCCTCCGCCGTCTTCTTCCACATCATCGTCGAAGTCGTCGCGCATACCGCCGATGCTGTCCGGGTCCCGTCCGTCCGAGCCTCCGTCCTCGTCTTCCGAGGTGTGACATTCCGCGTCTTCGCCATCATCCACGCCGCGCCCCTCGTCGCCGACACCGCCCGCCACGCCACGGTCCTCCTCGTCCTCCTCCTCGTCCTCCTCCTGCTCCCCGCCGCCTGCGAATTGGACGCGCTTCGCACTCGGCCTGGCCTCGGCCGCCACGCCGTGCGGCTTCAGCAGCACATATGCGCGCTCGGCGTCTTCGCTGGCCGCATGGATGACGCGGCGCGCCTGCTGCCAGACCTGGTCGACGCCGAAGCCGTCGGTGTGGATGTGCGGCAGGCGCAAGATGTCTTCGTCGTCGGCGGCGGCGGCGGCGGCTCGCTTGCGCTTATTGCGGCTCGCCTGCAGGCGGCGGTGCTGCTCGGCCGCGACATCCTTCGCCAGCGGGTCGAGCACGCGCTTCAGGTGTGCGACGGCGTCGGTGTACAGCAGCACACTCGGCTGCAGGAAATGCTGCGGCGCCTCCCGCAGCGTCGGCAGGAAAGTGTTCGCGGTGGCCGCCATCGTCGTCCTCCCACTTCCGCAGCCCGTCGCCACCAAATCATTTCTCCTGCGCGCCGAACGCGCAACAAATTCTGAGCCTCCCATCGCAGAGTTCGCGCTACTGCAGGAGACCGCAGTTAGTCAGCCACGTCCGTTAATCCGTTATATCTGCCAATTAAGACCCCCCCCCCGCTCGCCATCACCACTGCGGCGTGGATTCCGCGTCCCGTCGGTCGACCTCCTGGGTTGGGTACTGGGTGGTAACTCGTGATCATCCATCTTCTCCTTCATCCCGACAGCGCGCACAGCACCCAGACCCACGGCCCCCGATCTCGGGGCGGGGTTGGGGCCACACCACCGAACGGCATCGGCGGATGCGATGCCCCCCGGGTGCCATGCACAGTGCTAGCTATACACGGCAGACGTATTCGTCGAGAGTAGAGACCCGTCGGAGGACACTAATAAACAGTGGATTCCATTCGCCATAAGCGATATAGGCAGCATCGGGAAGGACTGCGGGTACAAACAGTCGACGCGCGGGTTGATTCGGCATCACGCGTCGTGATCATCATGGCCGTACGTGCCCCTGTGATTCTGCGTCGCCACCCACTCCTCGCTCGCCAGGCCGCGGGCCTTCCGCCGCGCCAGGGCGGGGGCGTCTTTGTGCCAGTCGCAGGCCCAGTGGCACGGCGGGCGGGCGTGCTCGCCGAAGTAGTGGGCGATCATGTGGTGCCGGCAGGCGGCGACGCTTTCGCAGTAGGCGATCAGCGCGTGCAGGCTCTTGGCTCGGTTGTGGATGGCCGTGGGGTGGCCGTTCTTCTTCGCCGCGGCGCGCTGCGTCACGCTGGCGGCGCGATCGCGGTCTTCCCGGCTGTAGTACATGGCGCACAGGGCCGCCTTCCCGTCTCGTCCCGCGCGGCCGGCTTCTTGGTAGTAGCCTTCGAACGATTTCGGGATTTGCCAGTGCACCACGAAGCGAACGTTCTCCTTGTCGATGCCCATGCCGAACGCGGTGGTCGCCACGATCACGTCGTAGCCCTCCTGGTTCCGCACCCAGCCATCCAGGTGATCCTCTTTCTGCTCGACAGACAGGCCGGCATGGTACGCCTTGGCGCCGATGCCATCCGCTTGCAGACGCAGCGCCAGTGCTTCCGTGTCTTTGCGGTACCAGGTGTAGATGATTCCGGGAACATTGGTGGAGCGTTCGCCACGCTGGGTGAGCTCTTGCGAACGCGTGGCATTGTTGGCCCGGCGGGCATGCGTCGAGCGGATCCAACTCAGAAAGTCGTCGTATCGATCTTGGTCGTCGCTCGTGAATCGCACTTCGTAGTGTAGGTTGGGCCTGCTCGTGGTCATGGTGAAGCTTCTGAGCTTGGCGGGATCGAGAGCCAGCGTACTGATCACATCATCTCTGACGCTCTGGGTAGCGGTGGCGGTACAACAGATGATTGGGGTGTCCGCGAACTCCTTCTTGAACCAATTCAGTTCCTTGAAGCTCGGTCGGAAGTCGTGGCCCCATTCCGAGATACAATGTGCTTCGTCGACCGCGATTCTGGCGAGTTCCTGTTGCTGGTAGACGATGCGGAGGTGGTTTCGAAAGTGGTCTAGTTGACAGTACTCGGGAGTGACGTACAGCAATCGTGTATGCGGATGGCCGCTCTTGAGGTCATTGAGGATCTCGACTTTCTTCCACGTGGGAGTGGTGCTGTTGAGAGTCTCGACCCTGATACTCGCTGCTCGCAGGCTCGCCATCTGATTGTTCATGAGAGCCAGCAAAGGCGAGACGACGATCGTGATACCAAAGTCCACGACAGCTGGGAGCTGGAAGCAGAGGCTTTTGCCAAAGCCGGTGGCCGCTTGTAAGAAGACATCGTGGCCACCGAGAGCGGCCGTCACCACTTCTCGCTGGACGGGTCTGGGAGAGATGGTCAGAGAGAAGTGATGAAAGCTGCGGGTGCATCAACGCGCCTGAAACTGTGCCTTCTGAACACCTTCCGCAACGTGAAGTCGATGTCGACCTTCTGACCCAACTTCTGACCCGGAACGCCAGGCATGGTCAGGATTGGCGGTTGGTCTTCCGGATGTGCAGATGATGACTTTTCTTGCTATACACCCGCCAGGCGCCGCATCGTGTCGTCACCAATGTGCACGTTCAACAGTCAACAACTATGTCGCCATTCGAATGGAATTGTTGAAAGGAGGCAAAGAAACGAACAGACCAAACCCATGGTAATTTCCAAGTGCAGTGAGTACGGACTTTCTCACTAAGATGCTAGAAGACGGTCACATATTGCAGCCGGAACGTTTATTTAATGACAACTAGTTAACTAGAAGTTAACTAGTCACCTGTATTGGCCTTACTTGCCTACCCGAGTAAACTCCCAATATTGTTGAGTGTTTCATCATAACATAACTATACTCAAAAAGAACTCGTCGACCTTTTCCTCAGCTCAGTTGTACACTGTCTCGTGATCCTTGCCTTGACGCTTCTCCATGCGTATGGTGTCGGAGAGGGGAGGGGGTGAAGCGTGGCTGAATGGAACCCTGGCGGACTGGTAATACCAGGATGTTTAGAAACTGTGTACAGAGAGTGCCAACCCGTGTGCCCAAACCCGTTCGCCCGGTAGCCATGATGAAAGATTCCAACCAGATCCACGCGTGACGACTGACCCCGCTTACTTCAGAACGTGAAGCACTCTAGGCCTGCCCCTCCTAGTCGCCTGTACCAACGCCGTCGGTGTGGTGTTCAGTAATCCGGTCGGTAGCGTCCGTGTTCTCCGTTTGTTTTCTCTGGAGCTGAGCTTCGACAATCTTCATGTCGCTCTTCTCCGTGATGAGCTCCTTCAACCACTTGTTCTCCATCTCGAGCCGTTGAACCTTGGACTCCAGGGCGTTGACCTTGTCGGTCATCTCTTTGGTCTGCTTCTCGAGAGCCTGTTCGCGCTGCTTCTTCTTGATGCGGAAGCGGGCGGAGGCAGCGGTGTTTCGTCGGCGCTTGTCTTCTTCGGCGGCCATACGAGAAGCCTCCTCAAGATCGGCAGCGGACGGTAATGCGGCGGCAGAGGCTTTCCGTTTGTCCCCGGTCGCAGGAGATTGATGGTGCGTCTGAGGTGGGTAATTGCCCTGCAGAACTGGCGGGGACGGCATGGCAGAAGGCGATGAGGGGTGGTTGGTGCCGCCGAAGGCTTGAAAATCGCCAAAGCCATACTGTTGTTGGCCTGTAGAGGAGACAATGTCAGGATAGCCTCCAACCCACTCGCATCATGGAATCGAGCACGAGATCATGAATCAGTCGGACATACCATTCTTGGCGCCGGCGAGGTCATCCTGCTGGAAGGTAGCGCCGGCATTGGGAAAGCCAGCAGCGGCATCCAGGTCGAAGAACTCGAGGTTGGCGAGACTGTCGAAGGCAGCGTCGAATTCCTCGAATGCCGGCATCTCGGGTGCCGGTTGGTTCAGGCCGGCCACATATTGACTGACATTGGGCGCGCGGCGGGCGTTGTAGTTGGACATGGCGGCGGATTGGTCGGGTGGAGTTGGAGACAGCGTCTCACGCTCGGAATGGCTCGGCGCTAGTGAGAGTTGCGAGCGGGGTTGTCTTTGACGGTATCGTGATGGGGTCGACGTCGACGCTTCGTTGCCGGTGCAGTATTCGTGAGCCCGCTCGTGACCGATGCGGCCCGGCAGTGGGCGGTGCGAGACCGGTGGCGCGCTCAGTTGCGTAACCGGTCGCCGTCGTTGCCGGTGGCTGCAAAGACCATGTGGCCGTGGACCGTGGCCAGGCAGAGAATGGGGGGTCGCTGGGTGCGCGGTGAGACAATGCCGGCGGCAAGTTGGCCGGCGACGAGGGGCTTTTGACAGAGAAAGGCCCGGCCGATTCCCAACCCAAATCGCACCGGGAGCATGCGGCAGACAAAGCGTGTCGGCTGAGTGTGGGCGTGGCTCAAATTCACGGTGGAAGTGAGGCTCTTTGCGGAGCGATCAATGCCGAGGTTGGCCGGCCCGGAGTATTTCCACGGTGGGCAGCGGCAGCGCCGCCGCCTGTCCTGTGTGGCCAACCAAGCCGTTGCCAGCCTTTCCCCGTGCCAGCCCGTCCACGTCCACGCAATCCCGGCCAGCACAAAGGCTCCTCAGTCCGCAGGAACTAATCCGGCGTCGCAGCAACATTTGGCGTCGACCACTCGGTGGACGTTCTACTCTGCGGGCTGGGCTGCATTCTCCAGCTCCTGGTCGCCAGCCGCGGCGCTCTTCTGCCCAATGCAGACCTGCCTGCGCGCGGTGGGGGCCGCGCGAAGGAGGCGTCCCTGCGGTCCCTTGCCTGACTCGCAAGAGTGGGAGAGCTGGAGCTGCTTGGCCGTGTGTTGTATGGCACCTACCGCGTTCGGCACTGGCGGTCAACTGCCGTTGTCTCCATGTGATACGGATACGGAGGCATTTCTGGGTTCCCAGCCCATTCCCGCGTCCGCATCAGTCCAGTCCCCGCTGCAAGGCATCGCAGCCTTGTCGGCAGCCGTCGCCACGATTGGCGTGCCTTGAACCGCGGGCAAGCCCGAGACCCGAGCACACACGAAGCAGGCGTGGAGGAGGCTTTTTTTTCTCTTGTTTCAGATGTGGAGCGCCCGATCACCAACCTTCAGCTTCACGCTTCCCAACAATGCTGTGCCTCTCCGCTTCGGCAGGGTCCGAACGCAGGCGTGAAGAACGACGAAACTTGTTCTTCCGGAAGCTCTCGCGGTGACGCAGTCCACCGCCGATTGCGCCACACCCGCATTGTTCCTCCTGTGCCTTCGAGACCGTCGCTACGCTACCAACGACCCTGGTATGATCGACCGTTTCTGTGCTCTCGTGGTCCGCGGCATTCTGGCTACAGCATGCGTGACTCCAATGGCGGATGGAGTCGTCAGCGACGTCGCATGCGTGAAAACACCAAGGAAAGTGTGTGGTCGACGTGTGCCAACCGCTGAGAGCCAGACCGGACCGGAGCAAATCTCCCTCATCCCCGGGCACTCGGCGCCACTTCGGCCGTAGTGCCAAACCAATTCCCGTGAAAGCGCCAAAAGTGCTGCCGATAAACCCTGCGGATAGTCAGTTGACTAGTGAGTGAGTTAGTTCCTAACTAACTAATTAACTAGCCTGTAGACCTCGGAATTGACCGAGCGCATGCGTCAAAAAACCACATCGGGTTCAGCATGGGAACAACCAGCTTCACTCACGTGATCGTCAGAACTTCTCAACGCCACCACTCACGGCTGAGACGAATGAGAAAGGAGCAAAACAGGAACGGGAAGACGGCTCGATCGGGCGCGACATGCGCTACATCCATTTCGCAGGTCTGACTCTTCATGTCATGACTGGCGGCAGAGCGAGATTCCAATAATGACCCCTCCAACGCCCTCGCTCAAAGCAAGCGGCTCGCTCAGCCGCATCGTGATACAGCGAAATGGAAAGGCCGTCCGTACTACGATACGGGCGGTTGTTCTGCAGCAGTCCATTCTGCATTGGCCGCCGACGTGCCCTCAACTTTGAGCTTCTTCGGGCCGCCGGCGCCATCGCCTTGCGCCGTATGTGTGTTCGTCACATCGGCCATCGCCGCTCGCTTTACTGCCGTCGGAGGCCGATAATTACCAGCGCCTGGAAAGCCAGGTCGAAACTGCTGCGGCATTCCAATTCTGCGATTCGTGTCTGCCTGGGGATTGACGTAGTTGGACGCACCGGTCCGAGGTAGAGCATGCGGTTGCGGAGGGCCAGCTGGAAAAGAACCGTGGGCATTCGGCATCGCTGCTGGCGATATGGCGCTGGTCTGCTTGCCTAGCTGTGCCCGCTTGACGGGAGCTGAAACGTGAGTATCGATTCCTTGTGTCCGTCGGATTGATGGGCTCTCGGCATGGGGATTAAATGCTGCTGTGGCACCCGGTCGCGCAGTATCTGCTGCGCGACCAGAGACGAAGCCTACCGGGGCTCCTGGCGGCGGCTGTGCCGGAGCTTCATCTGAGCCCTGTGGATGACCATTGCTCTGCCGTTGCTGTGGCTGCACTGCGGGTGAGTCTAAAGCATGACCAGATGAGGAATTCGAGCGAGTATCCTCGCCTTTTGAGTGGCCGTGTCCGTTCGGTGCGTATTGCTGCTGAGGTGGCTGGGGTCTTGTTTGATTGCCAGGTGTGTGAGGAGGAAGCATACGGTTCGGAGGCTGTGCTGCATTGTTCGGTGGTCTGGGCACCGCTTGTGGCTTCTGTGGTGTCTGCAAATTCGGTACTGGAGCTGGAGGCTGTATGATGGGAGGTTTTAATGGTGGCATCGAATGCGTTCGCGATATGGATTCCCGCTGGCCGTTCTGCCGAGGACCAGTGATTGCTCGATGTGCTGGCGAATGGGGACCATCGGCGATCACAGACCCGTCCAGTCGAATTTCTTCCGGGTGATTGAAGTCGGTCTCGTCGAACTCGTTACCTCCGAAGTCGTCCTCAAACTCTCGCGATCCTGAAGAGCCCGCCGATTGCAGGCTCGGATTTCGATGGACTGCGTCAGTCTGCCTTTGGGCTGCACCGTCCTGTGGTTCCCGCTTGGTAGGCGCGTAGTCGGGATGCCGATGCAAATTATCAGCATCCCATTTTGATGGCACCACCTTCACCTTGGTCACCTTTTGCAGATATTCCTTGTCGTAAAGGCAGTTGCCCAACACGTTCCCAAAATTCCTCAAAGCTCGCTTCATGGCATCTGTGGCAGCTTCTTTCTTCGCCTTTTCGAACGCCGCAGCCTTCCCTTTCGTGTTTTCGCAATGACCGTACCCGATGTCCTCGTGGAACGTGCCATCCTTGAGCGTCACTCGCACGATTGTCGACAGGCCAAGACTGATGCGCCCAGTCTGCGCATTCTCGTCCACGAAATCGATCTGCACATTTTGTATCTGCGAGCTCCAGCCATTGAAGCCAAAAACCTCATTCGCGAGGTTGATGACCTTCTCGGCGGCGAGATAGTGGACCTTGCCGCCACCATTGCCGGGTCGTGTAGAAATATATTCTGGGCCCAGTTGTTTCTCGAGTCTGCTCTGCAGCGTGGCAATCTCCACTGCGGTGTATTCTGATACTTGTGAGTGCTGTGGAAGGAAAGGGTTGACTGTATGCGCGTTGTCGCGGTGTTGGTCGCCTGGCCTGGGTAATGTCAGTGGCGCGTTCGGTGGGTATGACGCGGTGCGTGACCTACGCGGGCATCCTGGATCACGAGATGGAAGCGGCTGTGGGTGTGCGCATGGTATGGTCATGGGGATGGCGGCGACGAGTGAGTGAGGGGTGTGTGGAGTCAGCGGTGGGTGAGTGAGTGGGTGAGTGAGTGGGTGGGTGGGTGGGTGGGTGAGTGAGTGAGTGGCAGCTGGAGGCAGCGGCGAAGACGCGACGGGACGAGCGCGCTCTGAGCTCGGATTCACGTGCCGAGTCCCAAGGGCTCGCACTTCCACCTTTGTCTCCGTCTCGGTGGCTCAATAAGTCGGGGCTGGGGTCGACCGCGCAGACTCGGAGTGCGCCCTCGCTTCATCATATCTCACCGGCGGCATCGGCAAACACACGGGGCTGCGCTGCGGTCCATGTCCGCTGGCAGCCGGGACCATACACATACACATACACATACCCATACTCATACCCATACTCATACCCGCACGCATACCCATACTCATACCCATACGCATACCCATACTCATACCCATACGCATACCCATACGCATACCCATACTCATACCCATACGCCTACCCATACTCATACCCACACTCATACTCATACCTCCTCTCGCCTCTCGCGCGCGGCCCGACCACTTCCACCGGTCGTGATAGCCACCTGCGCTGCCACGCAGCCTCGCGGCCGCTCCCAGACCATCCCACTCGCTTCTGCACCATGGCGCACACGCACACTCGCCCTGCGCGGTCAAGAATACCATGGACGTCACTACTGGCGCTTCCCGCCCTGCTCTCGTCCATATGGCTTCCGACTGCATACGCCGCTGTACCCAAGACAGCAGCCGACTACTATGTGCGTGACCTGCCCGGGGCGCCTGCGTCTCCCCGCCTGGACATGTGGGCAGGCCATATTGAAATCACGCCCGAACACCACGGCAACCTCTTCTTTTGGTTGTTCAAGAACAGGCATATTGCGAACAAGAGCCGTCTTGTGATATGGCTGAACGGCGGTCCAGGCTGTAGTTCCATGGACGGAGCCCTTATGGAGATTGGCCCATACCGGGTGCAGAAAGACGGCAAGCTGAAACTGCAAGAAGGCAGCTGGGACGAATTTGCCAACGTGCTGTTCGTGGATCAACCGGTCGGCACAGGCTTCAGTTACTCTGACACCAATGCATACCTAAAAGAGATGTCGGAAATGGCTAGCAACATGGTTGCCTTCTTGGAGAAGTGGTTTGCCATCTTTCCAGAATACGGGTTCAATGATGTGAGTCTCATCCGGGCTTGAGATGGGCACGTCTCAAACCAAAGGACCAAATGCTGAATTTGAACCCAGATCTACATTGCCGGCGAGTCGTACGCTGGGCAGTGGATACCGTACCTCGCAGACGCCATGCTGAAGCGCAATCAGCAGCACAGAGACGCCGCATGGCCTTTAAAGGGTCTCCTGATTGGCAACGGTTGGATTTCTGGTCCCGACCAGTACATTTCCTCGATACCTTTCGCCTACGAAAATAACCTTATCGCGAGCGGCTCCGAAGCCGAAAAGCCGGTACTGGCACGACAACAGGCTTGCGTAGCAGAATTGGAAAAGGACGCGAAAGATCACGTCGCCTCCCACGTTTGTGAGGGCATCATGCAGGAAATCTTAGAAGCCACCAAGAACGACAAGGGTTGCGTGAATATGTACGATGTCAGACTCCGCGATACCTACCCCAGCTGTGGCATGAACTGGCCTCCGGATCTCACATACGTCAAGCCATATCTCCGCCGCGACGATGTCTTGAATGCTCTCCACGTCTCCAAGGATAAGAACACTGGCTGGGTCGAGTGCAATAATCAAGTCTCGCAAGCATTCTCCGCCAAGAAATCCGCACCGTCAGTCAAGCTTCTGCCAGACCTTCTCGCGCAACTCCCAGTCTTGCTCTTCTCAGGCGACAAAGACCTCATTTGCAACCACATCGGCACGGAGAACCTTATCAACAATCTGCATTGGAATGGCGCTGTGGGCATGGAGCTGTCGCCTGGCGTTACCGCACCCCGCCGCGATTGGGAATTCGAAGGCGAGCCCGCCGGCCAGTACCAGACTGCTCGCAACCTGACTTATCTTCGCTTTTACAACTCCTCCCACATGGTTCCATTCGACTACCCACGACGAACCCGAGATATGCTTGACCGATTCATGGGTGTCGACATCGCATCGATCGGCGGCACACCAGCCGACTCCAGGATCGATGGCGAAAAGGGTGTCGAAGTCTCCGTCGGCGGCCATACAAACAGCACTGCTGCGGAGGAGACTGAGAAAGCTCGTCTCCAAGCTGCGAAGTGGGAGGCATATCGTCGTTCGGGGGAAGTCGTGCTTTTCATCGTGATCGTAGTAGCCAGCATCTGGGGCGTCATCGTCTGGCGTGGCCGAAGACACCGGAAAGGCTACAAGAGTGTGTTCGCGACAGATCCCTACGATGGTACGAACGGCGGTCTGGGGCTCAATGGCTCTGCGAGTAAGGCTGAAAGAGACGTGGAGGCCGCCAGGGACTTTGATGAGTCTGAGCTGGACGATTTGAGCGCGGCCGACCAACGGCACTACAAAGATGTGGACCGAGATCGTTTCGGCATTGGAGATGATTCCGATCATTCCGATGATGATGATGGACCTGGCTCCGCGAATGGTCGGCCAGCGAATGGGCGTGCAGCATAGTCTCTTGAGCTGTGTTCTCGGGATATGTAGTCCGGGATAGTTCATCGTATTCATTTGCAGAAGTGAAGACTCGATTGAGGTGGCATTCGTGGATGCTCCTCGCGGCCACCTGCCTCTTCTCATCTACCACTCCTTACACTGCTCGATCTCATATCTGACCAGCATAGACTGCACAATAGCGTCACCCCGTCGCGCCCACCTCACCTTGACCGGTCAGTCCTCGCCCACCGGCCCTTCTCGAATCTATCCTCCCATCGCCTTGTCCCAATTGGGAGTTCGAGCTGACCCGTTGCTTCGCCCTTGTTCACCCTCGGCTCACCTTCGCTTTTTGCTTGGCATGTCACGCGCTGATCGCTCGCTGATCTTGCCTTCTGCCAGTGAAAAAAGGCACTCAATCCATGCTGGGCGGAAAAAGCCGGCACGGAGTATATCGGTTGGCCTGTGCTTCCGCGCCGGCGGTGTCGACATCCTCCCTTTCTTGGCTTTCTTTTGGCTTCCACCCTGCCGCCGCGTTCGTCACCCACCTCCCCCCCCCCCCCCCCCCCCCAGAGCCTCATCTCACACGACACTCACAGATGAAGGAGGAATACCAATAACCCCTGTTTTGGCCTTGGACAACGCGTGCTTGGTCGGAACGTCGCGCATAGCCGTACACAAGCGTCGGACGGGGGTCATACGGAAGCATCAACTACACACAGAAGCATCAACTACACACAGAAGCATCAACTACACACAGAAGCATCAACTACACACAGAAGCATCAACTACACACAGAAGCATCAACTACACGGACACACCTCCACGCGCATATACATACACGAACACATCTACACGAGCGTATACATACACGAACACACACCTGCACGAGCATATATATACACGACACACTCCGGACGAAGATGAAGATCTTCAACACCGAACACGAATTCGCCTACTCCTGGGACGAAGTCAGCACGGCCAACTGGCGAAAATACTGTCCTTGGAACGACAAGTCGGAGCACGTGATCGCCGTCGACACGGTCTCGAGATCGGTCGACCCCTCGACGGGCATCCTACGGACCGAACGCCTCATCACCTGCCGGCAATCCGCACCGAAATGGCTCCAGTCATTCTTCGGCTCGCAAGACACGTCGACGGTGTACGAAGTCTCGTACGTCGACCCCGCCGCGAAGAAAGTGACCATGTGCAGCCAGAACCTGACCTGGAGTGATCTGCTGTCCGTGCAAGAGACGGTGCGGTACCGGCCGAGCACGAGGGACCCCTCGGGCAAGAGCAGTACCGTCTTCCAGCAGAGAGCCAAGATCGTCGCCCTGTGCGGCGGGTGGCACAAGATCAGGAGCGCCATCGAGGATTTCTCCATCGAGAGGTTCAAGCAGAACGCGGCCCGCGGGAAAGAAGGGTTCGAGAAGGTGTTGCAGATCAGCCGGGAAGTGTTTGCCGAGGAGAGGAGGAAGAAGAAGATGAAGCAGCAGCAGCAGCCTTTGGCTGCGTGAGAGGCGCCTCATCCCCCCCCTTCCCCGTTCGGATCCCTTCGTGCCGTCTTTCTGGCCCTGCGTTTGAGCGAGTGGCGATGGATGGCGTTTGCCGTGACGCGTTTGAGCGATCGTGTTTTTCCCCCGACATTCTACAGCGTGCATCGGATACAGGCGTGGACTGGTTGTACATTTGATTCGGAATACCCGGCGCGAGTTCATGCCTTTCGATCTAACTACACCCGATCTCGATGATATGCCATGTGCCATGCTCGGCATGGTTCTCTGTTCTGACGTTGCGTGCGAGTGGGGGGGGGGGGGGGCGGGGTTTCCATACCGTCCACATACCACGCGCCATTCAACATCACGCTCTTTGTCCCGTGGAACAAGGTACAGGGAGAGTGACCAGCCTGAATGTTGTGTGTCCCACTCAATGCTCTCTCTCAGCCGCCCACTCACGCATTCGCTGCCGGCGTGCCGCACTCGCGTACAACACACATGAGGGGATGGCAAAGAGTCGGGAGCACACCCGCCCCCAAGAAAAAAAAGAAAGACCAGCAAGTCCAATTACCGACCACCCACCCCCCTCCCGTAAGTAGTAGTACGCGTTCACACGGTTCGAATGCTCGAAAGCTGTTGCCACGGACGTCCTGCAATTTCACACGACCGCGCGGGAGTAAAAAGACAGGTCGTGCCCGGATTCGAACCGGGGTTATCAGAAACCTTGAGGGTGTTCTCAAAACTGGCAGGTGTTAAAGGATGGTAGTTCACGCAGACAGATTACCGGGATGGTGTGCGGGACATACTCTGAAGTGATAACCGCTACACTACACAACCGCGTGTACTGATTGGATGAGGGAATCGTAGCAGTGATTGTATATATCGCTTGGCGGACAGTCAAGAAGCTTTATTGGCGTCGGCTCCACCCTCGGCGGGGAGCTGGGTGCTCCGCACTCCGAGGTAAGATGGCGACAAGATGGCAATCACGTTCGTGCGGGTTTCGTCTCATACCGCACTCCAATGGCGTTGCACTGCCCCCCCGCGTGTCGAGTCAAGGGAGAGAAGGCTACGACGAGGTTCTGGGCCGGGGAAAATCGGGTGGCTCACGGTAGCACGGGGAAGATACCCTCCCACCCCCCCTCCCCCACAATTCCCGGGCGGGACTTCAAGCTGCATGGCATGGATTGCCAGGACGCCGGGAGCGCACGCTGCTTGCTCATGGAAGGTGCGTGCGGGCGTGGGAAAGCCATGCCCGCCCGCGAAGAATTGACCCCGGACGACTGCATTGCTGCACAGGCGAGGGAACGGGGATGCGTGTGAGAGATGGGTGCGGAGGGAGTCGGCCACGATCTTTTCGGGACCGCAATCATCTTTCCCGCACGCCGTTTTCGTGTGGGGCCGTGGGACGCGCATGGAGCCCGATGGAGGAGGTGCGGGCGTCGAATGTCGCGGCGGCCGGATTCGATGGCATACATTTCACTCTCTCAGCTTCGGCGCGGCAGTGGTCCTCGGAAGTCTTCCATCTCGCCCGTTCTGCTGGCCGCCACGCTGCTCGCTCTCGCCCGGCGTGCTTTGCCCGTCGGCGTCGCGTCGTCGTGCATTGCTCCAGGGGCCTTTTCGTCGTGGCCGACCATCTTGGCGATCAACGTCGCTTTCGCTCGGGCGTCCTTCAGACGGTCGTCAAACTCACCGACCGCATCCTCGGTGTTCTCGGTCCCGACAGTTGGCGGATGGGTGAGGGTGGCCAAGCGTTGGATGTGCTTTCGCAGTCGCTCGCTGCCGCGGAGGGGTGCGATGGCGAACTGCTCTCGTGGTGCGATTTGGGCTGTGTTCGTCTCCGCCGGGGGCGGCAACATTTGGTCTGTGTTCGTCTCCGCCGGGGGCGGCAACAATCGCGCTTCCCAGACCGTTGCTTGGCCATTCAGCTTTCCCATCTCCACGAACCTCTCAAAGCCCTTCTCCAGCCCGAAGACGCGACCTTCGATGCGGCCGCTGGTGGAGCCGTCTGCGACGCCGAGATCATAGCCTTGGCGGTAATATTGTTCTTCCAGGTGGAGAAGGTCTTCGAAGACGTCTGCCGGGGCTTGCGACGGCATTTTGGCTTGAGATGTGTTTGGGGGGAGGTTGAAGGGGCATTTGATTGGCAGTGGTTAATCTCCCGTCAAAGTGGGGTAGGCTATACAAGGGGGGTTGGTCACCGACTTCCATCATCTTCAGTCATAGCTCGGTCCTTGCATGTGCCACTATGCACGACCCCACCCTGTGGCTGCGACCACATACCCCACGACCACATGTCTCGAACCACCAACCATCACTTCGAAGGGCATCTCATCTTTTCGGCCGGCCGCTTGACCGTCCAAATCTCCTGGACCGATCCCGACGCCACCATCCACAATGGATCGGTTCGGCATGGGACCTGCTGAAGCTGAAGCGGCAGCACGCAGGCGCGTCGTCAGGGTGGGCATTGTAGGGTGGGTGGAGAGACGAGCGGTGGCATGCCGCACAGCAAAGCCGCATGGCTGACGGTGCTCAGATGTGGTATGGTGACCCAGGTCGTTCACATACCCAACATGAACGGCATGTCCCACCTCTTCCGGATCACCTGCCTCTACGACGTCTCCGACGACGCGGTGAAACACAGCCAATCCAAAATCGCAGGCTCCCCCCCGCCGCGAACAGCCGCGAGTGTGGAGGCGCTATGCGATTCACCCGACGTCGACTTGGTCATGTTAGCCAGCAACCATGCCTTCCACGCCGCCGAGGCCGAGATGGCCCTGCGGGCCGGCAAATTCGTGTTCGTCGAGAAGCCGATCGCGCTGAACCTGCGCGACACCGACCGCATCATCGCCGCCGACCAGGCCGCCGGCGGCGGCAAAGTCTTCGTCGGGTACATGCGCCGATACGCCTCGGCGTTCGTGGACGCGGTCCAGGAAGTCGGAGGCATGCACGCGATCCGTTACGCTCGCGTGCGAGACATCATCGGACCCAATTCCCTCTTCGTGGCACAGTCCGGCACCTACCCCAGAACCTTCACCGATTACCGCGAGGAGGACTCCCAGGCGCTGCGGAGGAAGACGCGCGATGACACGGCGCACGCTCTGCGCGCCGAACTCGGCATCCCGCTGACGGAGGAGAGCCAGTTCATGTGGCAAATGCTTTCGATCCTGGGATCGCACGACCTGAGTGCCATGCGGGAACTGCTCGGGATGCCGGAAAGCGTGGTGGGATTTGCTCCGGGTGCTGCGACGGCGGCCGCTCCGTTCTGGAGGTATGTATGTGAGCGCACGCGGAGAAACACGAGCAATCTTGCCACCAATCCGACCGACACTGACCACACCCCCCCCCCTCCTCTTTCTTTTGTCCTTTGTTTCAGTGCCATTTTCCGTTACCCCGGCTTCGCCGTCGCGTACGAATCCGGCGTCGACCAGGTCGCCCGATTCGATGCGTCGATCGAGGTCTTCGGCGACACCAAAACCGTCAAGGTGGTCATCGACACCCCCTTCGTCAAGGGCTTGCCGACGACGTTGGTGGTCAAGGAAACCCTGCCGGACGGATCGTATCGAGAGTCGACGACGCGGCGCACGTACGAGGACCCCTTCACGCTGCAATTCAAGGCGGTGCACGAATGGCTGGTCGATGGGAAGACTCCCAAGACCCATCCCGGCGATGCCCGGCAGGATCTGGTGATCCTGGGAATGCTCATGAAGGCCGCGGCCTCATCCTCGCGCCGCTCTTCTTCTTCTTCTGCTACTACTACTACTACTCCGACTCCGTGACCGTCCCCGTCCCGCTCGATTTTGATACATCTGGCACCGGGAACGAGACCCCCCTCGGCACGATCCTATGGCGATGGCGCAAACGTGCTGTGTGTTACTTACTCCCTGTACTTTCAGTGCGTCCTGGGGCTGGTAGAAGAGAAGAGGAGCCCATGGCGGTCGTCGGTAGTCACGTTCTTGTTGCCCAACAACACGCTGCCAATCGTCGTCCATTCGGCCCAGCGTTTTGATGTTGCCAGTCGTCGTCGTCCATTCGACCCGGCGTTTTGGTGCTGCCAAGCGCCGTCCATAGATCCAGGCGTTTTGATGCACGAGCGTGCACGAGCTATCGAGCGCCCCGGGTCTGAGCCGGTCATTGCCGGCGCGAAATTTTCGCGGCCCACTAGCTTGACCAGGCATCTTAAACAAGCATTGACATAACGAACCAACGCCGCACCTGCCATCTAATAGCAACAGGCAAGATGGCCGAGCGGTCTAAGGCGCCACGTTAAGGTCTCAACCTTGAACATCAAACCCGTGGTCCGAAAGGGCGTGAGTTCGAATCTCACTCTTGTCAACATCCGCACATCACATTTTTTGCCGTTTCGGGCCTGTTCTTCTTCGTTCACTCACCCCACTTTTTTTTTTGTTTTCGGCCTCGACCATTTGCCGATCGATGCTGGACTAAAGCTACTTGGTCCACGTAGCACTCACCCACCGTCTGTCGTGCTGCTCATCAACATAAGAGAGAGAGAGAGAGAGAGAGAGATCGTGTGAGCATCGTTGCTCTCAGGCAAAGCCCAAGCTCACCAAGCCGGGGTGGCACCAGCATTGTGTTTTTTTTCGTGACCATCATTCCGTTGGCTTCGTGGCAATCATTGCGTGGCTTCATGTCATCATTCCGTGGCGTCACGACCGCCAACTTTTCACCGTCGGCCCCGCCTGCACGGCTCAGAGCCCACCAGGGCCGGGACCTCGCCCCGGCCGAGCCGCGGGGGTTTCCCCGCGCACGCGCAGGAAGCACGGCGACGTCATCACGATGCAGATGGGAGGAAAGATGGAGTGCGGGCGTCAGCCTTCCCTCGCTCCTCTCTCCCCCGCTTGTTCCTCCTCGCCGGAGCGTGGTCGGCCGGGCTCTTCGCGATCCACTCGCGGTAGGACTGCGGGTCGTCGGCCAGCAGGGCCAAGGCGGGGAAGGCGTAGGGCGTGGTGGTGGTGGTGGTGGTGTGTGTCGACGCCGCCGCTCGCGGGGCCATGCGGCGGTGCGCGCTGCGGAGATCGCATGCTTTCTTCTTGCGGCGGATCTGGGTGCCGCCGCCGGGCTCGTGGTCCATTGCCGAGTCATGGGGGCCCACGGGGGTGATGCTGCCGACGCCTCGGGGGGACGGGCCGGCCGTCTTGCGGACTTTGTCCCGTTGTCGATCTCGGAAGCCTCCCGGGACCTGGGCCGGGTGGTCCAGACTGCGGAACGAGGCTTCGCTCTCGCTTGGCGACGAGGCGATCGGTGGACGGCACCGATTTCCGGCGTCATGACATCTGCCGCT
Source organism: Pseudocercospora ulei (assembly GCA_016165855.1). Classification (NCBI taxonomy): domain Eukaryota; kingdom Fungi; phylum Ascomycota; class Dothideomycetes; order Mycosphaerellales; family Mycosphaerellaceae; genus Pseudocercospora; species Pseudocercospora ulei. Next base: position 5,764,901 of record JACWNB010000002.1, on the reverse strand, counting down.
GGACGTCGTCGACCCTTCGCTGAGTGCGGATGCGTGTGCGGGTGTGGAGGGGAAAGTGACGGCGGCGGGGTTGCCCCAGTCGCTTCCCGTCGATCGATGGGAGTTGAGCGAAGCCACCAGGTCCTCGGGCGAGTGTTCGATGGCCGGTGGTGACGGGGGTCGTGCAATCGAGTCTTCCATCGCTCCCGTCGCTGGGCACTGCGAGCTTCTGCCAGGAGAGCGACTTTCGGAGTAAATGGCATCAAGCCTCGCGGAATCGCGTCGGCGGACTTTCGGAGAGCGTGTGCTGTCGGCCCATTGTGTGGCGAGCTTCTTGATCTCATTGACTGTCTTGACAGAGCGAGAGTCAGACGGCGATCTGGCACTGTCGAGCTGACCCCGGCGCTTTAACGACGGCAAGGGGATATGTAAAGAGCGTCTGATGGTGCTCAACGTGATTGCCATGTTGAAGGGGCGGGGGGGGGGGGGGGATTTTGAGGGGAAAAAAGGACGCGGTGAATGGAGAACCACATTTTTGTTGCTAAAGGAAGGGGGCGGAGGGGGGGCGGAGTCCACGGGCACAGCGTTGTTCTGGTTGCCGGATGTGACTGATCTTGCATCCCGGCGGACATATCACAGAATGCAGTTGGTGTCAACAACGACAGCACTTTTCCCGATCAGGCTGCATGCGTCCAACAGGCTCAACCGGCGGAACACTGCTGCCGCAATCACCATGGCGAGTCGAATCGGATCGTGTGCGGTTGATGGACATTCGATGGAACGGTAGCGTGCTGCATATGTGGTATCGGTGGATATCCGTCTCCGCGCTTCACATACCGTTGATGTCGTCGACACGCAGCCGTGCGGGATGCGCCGTTTGGTCCGGGCAGGAAAGCAACAACGCCAGCCGTGACAATCGCATCACTGCATGCGGAACTCACCAGGATGCCCGGCGGCGACGATCGACGTGACGTGAGCACGAGAGAAGCCCACCAGCGCGGGTGGGAGGGGAGGGGGGATCTTCTCCATGTAACTATTACCTGTGGAATCTTCTCCATGTAACTATTACCTGTATAATATACAACAGGGATTGATTCGTCGCCGCGACGGTCTTGTCATCCCGGGCGAGGGACAAGTGAGCTTTTTGGAACGCCCTGCACACCGACGCCCTGGAGATCCGTGTCTCCAGTCACCCCGAGTCCGCCCATCTTCGACGCTCTCTCGGAAATTATGCACATGTACCGACCGTGACCATCATGACGCTCAAATGCAGCAAAGTAACCATCACAACTATGACGTCCGGACATGAGCATCGCCAATGGAAATCCCATGTCAATCCTTTCCAGACGAGCACGCTTCCCGTCGAGGACGACGTTCACAGGCCAGGTCGTGACCGCTCGGCGGCATCTTCTAAAAATTGGACGAGGTGTTGATTGAGCCTGGGTTCTTGTAGCCGGCTTGGTGGGGCTGTTGGTATCTTTCCAGCCCAGACCCGCTTGCAATCCTCTCCTTTCGCACGCTGCCGTTCTGGGAGTCCATCGAGTCGTCCTTGGGCGCAGCTGCCCTCCGTTTCTGGCCCCAGATCCTCCAGGCGACGACAGCCAGAGCGCCGACCACGATCGCGCCGCCGATACCACCAACAACGCCTCCGATGACCTTCTTGCTTGACGTCGAGAGCGAGCTGCCACCAGATCCGCCGTTGGCGAGCGATGGTAAAATGGTTGCGGTTGCAAAGCCGGTCGTGCTGGCAACCACCTGTTCGGTCGTCAAGAGGGAGCTGTATGCGATGCCATCACTGGTCCAGTACGAAGTGTAGGTCGACCGATGTGTTTCCGATGCGACAAGAGCCGATGTAATGACGGTGGCAGAGGAAAGGGTGGAACGGTTGATGGTGGAGGATCCAACGACGACCAAGTTGCTCGACTTGCCCGTGTGGGTCTTCACGATCGCGGGGCTTGCTGAGCCGGCGACTGCTGTCGAAGTGGCGATTCTCGAAGTGATGGTCGAGCCATCAGAGTTTGTGGTGGTGACATCGATGGTGATGGGGATGGTCGAAGATGCTGGCTCGGATGTTGGTGTAGTCTCAGCAGCGGTCGTTCGATCAGAGGTCGGCGTAGCCGTGTCCGATGTGGGAGGTGAGGTAGATGTGGTGGTATCTGAGGTTGAGGTGGGCGGTTGCGTGGTCTCGCTGGTGACCTCGCCGGTCGAGGTGGCGGTGTCGGTGGTTGATGCCGTGGTACTAGTCGTGACGCCGGTGCCGACCGCCTGCCTCTTGATGGGAAGTATGCCGTCGGGAATCTTTTCTGCACGGATCTGTGCAAAGAAGGAGAACATTGGCGCGGCCACTGCTCTTGTTTGTGGCCTCACAGGCAGGCAATCTTGGGTGGAGACTGGTGCTCGGGGTGGAAGATAATGCTTGTGATCTGCTGCTGATGGCCGAAAGAGGGGAGATAGCGGGAAAATAGTATGAACGAGTGGGCGCTGCCGGCGACGGCGATGGCAAGGAGGAAAGGTGGTGTGGTCAGGAGGTCGGTGTTGGAAAGAAGTTGGGGTGCCGAAAGAGGGTATGAGCGCATGTAGGGTCCGTGTGGATCCAGGGTTCGTGTGGCATGCTTTTTTTAGCTCCTGCTCCACCCTGTCGGGATCGATATGTGGATACGAGCGTCCAGCTGCAGGCATCGATGAAGAGCTGCATCGACAGCGAACTCGATCAGGAGCTGCACAACTATCGATCAAGACCTGCATATCGATGGAGAAGACCTGCATAGCGGTGGAGAAGAGCTGCATGCCGATGGAGGAGACCTGCATGTGCATCTTGAGTGGCTGAGGAACGGCACCGCCCGCCACACGTCGCACAACGACACAGCAGAACCGCATTGACTGTGATAAACTACCCATAACTAGTTCACTGATGCCTCGAGCCACGCACCGAGGTTGCGGGCCGTCGCGCTTCAGCCATGCTCGTCACGTGACGGTCCAGTGCCCGTCCCCAGCACCCGGAAAGCAGCTCTGCAGTCGTGCCAAGGCCTCCGACCGGAATGGGAATGTCTTCCGCACGGCCACGCCGTGACATGGCTGCTGTTTGCAGAGCATCCGCGAGGAGTACGGCTGTTGTCGCCAGCGCTTGCCATCTCTCTAATCCTGCCGCTCCACCGCATGCCAGCAGGCACGTCGAAGCGCGCACCAGAAGCCGTGTTCGCATTTGTCACAATTCTATGCTATCGGTCGTCAGCTTGCCAAGCGCCTCTGTACGCCGGTCTGCCCAACGCCGGCACTGGCGCCAACCTGATGCGGTCGTCAATGCATCGCTACTCTTCCCCAGACCTGCGCGCGGCGGCCTGGCACATGGGGCTGTTGATGCTCCTCGTCCTCATCCGCGACCGTATACTCCAAATACGGCATCCATCTCCTCTTGCGCGTGGCCTCTGCCGTGGCTCAGGCCGGTTTCCTGTTCCAGTCAAAGCTCATCGTCGTCCAGCTCGCTAGGCTTGAGCAGACCGCCCACCTTGGCCATGCGCTCGCGCTCTTGCTCCTTTGCTTCTTGCGCCGCCTTCTCCTTGTCTTCTTGGAACAGCTCAGCATTCTCGCCTGCGAACTCCTTGAGCGAGATGAGGAAGTCACGCAGGAGAATCTTGAACTTCGGCAGATCTTCTGTCGACGCAAAGAGCTCGGTGATGAAGGTCGTGATCTGCGAAGGTTGCAGGTTCGGAAAGGCATTAGCGAGGAGGTTGGCGACAAATTGTTGCAGGAAGTCCTTGTTCGAGCTTTCACCAGCAGCTTGCTCCTTGGTATAGATGGGCTGCGAGATCTTGTTGGCGCCCACAAGCCAGAAGAGACGTGCGAGCAGCATGCTCTGGTATTTGAACCCGGCCTTGTGGTCCGAGTCCGTGAGCACGAATAGCACATCTTGCAAGATGGTCGTGTAGAAGCTCTGGAAGAAGGCATCGCAAGTAGCCTGGTCGGTGTTGCTTGCCATGTTTTCAACAAGCTCAATGCACATATTGAGACCCTCGCCTTCGACGAGACGATTGTCGTGCTTCGAAGCCCACATACAGCTGTCGATGACAAGCTTGAAGTGTGCTTGGTCAAGCTTGATGAGTGCCGGGAAGCAACGTTGGTTGATAGCTCGGAGGAGCTTGAAAAATTCCACTCGGTGCTCTGGGTACTCGGAGAAATCCTTGTTGATCATGTCCAGCGTGCATTCGAAGCAGTTGTCCAGGATCGCCGGTACTTGTTCGGTCATTATGCTCTGAGGCTTGCGTTAGCGTTGTCGAGCTTACCCTTGAGACCGAGCCCGCGTACAATCATGTGCTTGCTTGTGTGGGAGGTCCAACGTACCTGAAGTTTGTTGATCAGAACAGTGATCACTGCCAAAACTTCCGCCTCTCGTGCGTCCGGCACGTTGTTCTTGTAGTCGAGCAAGATAGCTTCCAGTAGTTGAGGTACAAGAGTCTGGTGAATCATCTCCAAGTCGTCTGCCTTCTCGACGTAAGTGGTAATGAGTTTGAGGATTTCCTTCTTGATGGTTCTCAAGCCTCGGACCTTGGGCATCTTGGTGGCAATGTTGCCGTCCCGCTGCACAGACTCGTCAATGAGCTGTGAAGATGCGCGATACATGGTCAGCATGTCCATGTATATCCGGCCGATTTGTGGGTAAAAGTAGTTGCCAATGCTGCTGCATGCCGCCACGTTTGTTTTCATGATGTTGCCGACAACCTTGATAGTCTCAGAGTTTTGGAGGATGCTAGGATCCTGGTGAGCTGATTGGATGATCTGGTCCCAGGCAGCATTGGGCAAGCTCATCAGCTCGCTGATCAGCCTCTCCTGGGTATTCTTGTGGCCCTGCGCACTGATCATGTACCCGCACGCCTCGTAGAAAGTGTGTACCTGTTGCGGCGACAGATCGCAGGTGATCTTGCGCATGGTCTTGACGATCTCGTCAATGAATGGCTCCATCTCACCAGGTTGCTGAATGACAAAGTGACGCTTGCACTTGTTCGCAATCTTGATGAAAGTATCGCATGCCATATCTTGCACACCTTCGTGGGTTTCGTGCATAAACTCGAAAAGCTTGTTGACGACAGTCTTAAGGAACTTCCAGTGGGCTTTGAGGAAGCGTGGATATTGGCCGACGATGTACATGATGTTAGATGCGACGACAGCTTTGTTGTCCTTGCCGCGCTTCATCTCAGTCAGGCCAAGCAGATCCTTAATGACAGTGACCAGGAACCGCTTCTCGGTTTCTTCGTTCATGGCACCGGAGATGGAACCGATAGCCCAGCAAAGCGTGTTGCAGTTTGACCAGCTCCACTCGCTGCCGTCGACTTGTCGCGCTAGCTTCTCCGACATGATTTGTTCTGTATCAACGACATCCAAATGTGTGAGGAACACCAAGCACTCTCTTGTGGTCTTGTAGAGCTGGATCGTGTCGGACTCCTTGACGAACTCGCGCACAATCTCGCCTTCGTCATTCTCGACGATGAGCACCTCCTCAGGCCTCACCATCTTCTCGATCATAACTTGGCGAAGGTTTGAAAGGACATCGGTGTATTTGTGTTTCCGCAGTGGGTAATTGGCCAGAATTTGCGGGTTCATCGCGCCACCTCCGTTCTGCATACCACTCATGTTGATAAGTGGGTTCATCTCAGTGATTGGAATCTGCTGCATCTCGTCGTAAAGCTCGCAGACCAGCTTCGTCCAATACTCAAGGCAGATCTTGAAGATCTCGCGGTCGTCAATCTGACTTATTCTGACCAGGTAGAAGTGGCCATGGATCAAGTAATCGCGGTTCGGGATGTTCTCAACGATGCTGAGATGATTGCTGAAGAAACCGCAGAGGAAGAGTGCAAGATTCTGTACGAACTCCTGATCCCTGCTGTTTGAGGATGCGTATGTAGATTTGAGATCCAGCTGAAGCGGGATGAAGCTGGAGATGGTAGTTAGCGTTTCAGTGAACATCTGGATGAGCTTCTCGTTCCAGTTGTGCTCCGTCTGCAAGCTGCCGATCTCAGTCAAACACTTGAGAGTGATGTTCCTAAACTCGGGGACTTCGAGGAACCTGCTACGGAGAAGCTCAATGAGGGACATGCCTGTCGGCGGTGTTTCGAAGATGTATCCCAGCGGGATCCAGTTGAGGAAGCGAAGCAGAGTTTCGAGAGTGGCCTTGATTAGGCTCGTCTGGTCTGCTGTTCGGAGGATCTCAGAGCACAGGTTGTAGATGCTCGTGAACTCGTCGCACATGCTCTGCTTGAGCTGGCGGGTCTTGGTGCTAGTCATCTGCTCGGCTGAGAAGTCGAATACTTCTTCCGAAAGCAGACGCAGAATGGCCATGTTGTTTTCGCAAATGGGTAAGCTGCTCCGACAAGATGTGACGATCTCGTTGATGAACGTCGGCCAGTTGTGCGGCCATTCCTGCTTGAGAATGCTTACGAGAACCAAGTTCAGCTTGCTGAGCAGCGCGCGTTCCTTCTTCAGTAGCTCCTCGGTGCTGCTCTGCTGGATGATAATGTTGACGACGAAGTTTCGGATGCCCATGCACTGATCTCGCGGTAGCACCTTCCACCGCGTCATGATCACACCGTCAAGCACCTGCAGTCCGAGGTACTTGGTCTGCGGGTACTGCGCCTTCTCGAGGATCTGGTCGACCATGAGCCATGCATCTGGATTCTCTTTGAACTGGTTGAGCGAGGCCTGTGCCGCCTTCTGCTGGTCACCACGGCCCTCGTAGAAGGCGCGCACCGTGGCATCGAGCTCCTCGATGCCCATCGACATCTTTGCGGTGTTGTGTTCGTATCTGCCAGTCGGGGCGAACGTTGTCTGCGGGCGGCTGTGGTGCGTGAGCTTGACGCGCGCAGACCGCTGGACAGGCGTCTACGCCTCGATCATGCAGCGGTCGACGTCGAGGTCGCGGCGGTGTGGACAGGTCGCGGGAGGATGTATGGTGGTGTTCGTGTCGGGCAGGACCGCTCTGGTTGCTGTTGGCGGTGGTGTTGGAAGAGTTCTACATATGAGCTGTGGCTGCGCGGAAAAGCCGTGTATTCGAGCTAGCGCCTGCGGAGTGGGGGGAGTCCGAGTCGGCCACAAAGCGGCAGGTGAATGTGCAAGGCTGCGGCACAGTTGCAGGCAAAACCGAGTGCAGTTGTCGCGCAGAAACAACCGCGCGGTGACTTTCAGGCGGAGCTGCGAAGTGGCTGACTGTGAGAACTTCTGCAGGTCGAGAACAAGCACCAACCTCAGCAGCATCCGGCTTTCTTTACACAAACGAGCGGCGCTAATTGGCTGAAGCTGCGAGGGCTGTCTTTGTTAGTATCTTTCGCCTCCCGACCCTAAGACTCGCCTCTAACGTATATAGGTAGCGGGCCTTTCATCCCCTATATATAACGTATAAAGCCAACAAGCTATACAGACAAGTAAGCTGTACAGACTAGCTGTACAGACTAGCAAGCTGTACAGACTAGCAAGTTGTACAGACTAGCAAGCTGTACAGACTAGTAAACTGTACTGTTATGCAGTTGGTTTGTAGCAGCGTATAGTACACCCAATACCAAGCAATAGTATTACGTCTGAACTAACAAGTGTTACGGCAGTAGAAGGGGTAGATAGATAGATAGGGTGGACCCTGGATTTCGGCTCGGCCCTTCCGGACCGAGCCGGGTCTTGGCACACTTACCCTAAAGCCTACATCCACTACTACATAGATTCCTTCCTTTCCTTACTTTGCGATATAGTTATTGTAAGGGCTTAAGAATCTTGGTTTAGAAACTTAAGGTTAGGTATCTACATAAAGGAACTGATAGGCAGTTCCTTCGTCGTCTACTGCTGTACACTTTGTACCTACGAAGCTAAGCTAGCAATTTCCCTCTATATAGGGATGCAAGGTTCGTACTCTGTATAGAGGATCGGGAGTTTCCCTCTGTATAGTAGTGCAGAGTTTTCTCTCTGTTTAGAGAGGCAGCAACTCCTCTCTATATAGGGCTATAGGATTCTCCCTCTGTATAGGAGTAGGGTCCTATCGGTAACTCCGTATAGAGAGTAGGGTCGTACTAGCGCTGCTAAGTTGCAGTCCTTAGAGCGACGGCTAGCTTAGGTCTAGGACCTAGGCTAGATAGCGCCCTCTAATAATACCCCCCTCCCTTCTCGTAGTGCTTCTTTCGTACAACGGCATATCGTATACCCTTAGCTCTTAGGGTTCCTCTAGCAGGTAGCGCTTTCCTGTCTTCGTCTAGGTACTTGCCTGTCGACCTCCCTCTCTGCTGTTATAACCTTAGACCTGTCCTCCTAGATCTTGTAGCTAGGGCAGAGGAGGACCTATAGGTAGGGAAGGCAGGTAGTGCTAGATCGCTTCTACCTAATCTTAACCGATTCCGTTTACTACTTTAAGGATGCTAAGGCTAAGGCAGAGGAGGCCTATAAGCGGTTATAAAGGTGCAGGAGGTGCTTAGTCCTGTCTGTTCGTTCCCCTCCTACCCTATAGCCCTTAGCTATGCACTCCGCGTCCTAACTGTACAGTCCAGCGCCGCTAGGCTATCTAGCTCTGTCCATATGCCTTAGTTATCGTCCGGAGTTTAGCTCCTAGGTAGATATTCCTATCTCCGTCTAGTCGTCTAGAGGGCCGTTGCTTATATAGGCCCTAGGTCGTAGTTACCTCGTTTGTCCTCCCTTATATAGTTATAGCAGCTGCCCTAATTGCTATTGCCCTATATAGTAGGCAGCTACTACTCTGTATATAAACCCTTTCCCCCCTTCTCTCTCTCTTCTTCTCTTTCTCCTTTATTCCTCTATCTGCTACCTGTCTGCCTAGCTGTCCGCTACTACTACTATTACTACTACTAGTTACTACTACTAGCTACTACTACTAGCTACTACCGTTATACTATACACCCTGTCTAGCCGTTCCCGCTGTAGTTCTCTCGTAGTTATTAGCTCTTCTCTTGTAGTTCCTAGCTCTTCTTCCGCCTGTCCGGCTAGTATCCCCTCCTATTTCTACCTCTAGCAATAGAGTGCCTAGCTCGACTAGCAACTTCGCTTCCAGTTCGTACAGGTCCCTGTCTTCTATACAGTCTAAGCTAACGTCTTAGGTGCTATATTAACGAGCAGCAGGATGTTGCTAAGCTACCCTTCTACTTCTTCTAGTGCTAGGGCCCCTACTAGCTAGGAGGTAATTAAGATTTTAGATAGGGAGTTGGCTGCCCTAGTTCTAGGGGGTAGTAGCTAGTAAGCTACCTTAAGGTAGCATATAAAAGTTTTTAGACAGTATTGCTCTCGTTCCCCTCCTACTTCTACTCTTATTCTTACCTGTCTCCTAGCTATTCCCTTCCTCCTGCCCCTCTTCTATATAGTGTAGTATCGGCAGGACCTAGTAGGGTCCTATATCTTAATCCTCGATCCTTTGAGAACCTAAGTTGCTAGCGGCTGCCCTGTACTTAGGGTAGATCGTGCCCCTTTTCGCTATATAGCGTAGTGTTACTATAACTAGGTAGGGGGATAGTTCTCCTCTTACCTATTTAGGGCAGTTATGTCCTATAGGGCCTTATATAGTTCCTACGTAGGCTCTGCCTACCCTCTCTATTTTACTAGGTACTCTACCCTCTTCTGCTTCCTTCTGCTCTTAAGGATTCCTTCTACTTTGTACTCTTCCTAGCCCTTAGTAATAATCGCTAGTAGGCGCGCGTTGTCCATTATCTAGTGCAGTAGGGGGTCCGTATTTGCTAGCTATACGAGGTCTACGTAGAAGACTAGGTAGATCCCTAGGGGAGTGTTAAGTCGTATAGTGTGTGTCCTTACTAGTCGGACTACTGTAAACTTCCAGTTCTTCTAATCTAGCTTCTTGCTTGGCCAGTCTATACAGATGTTGCGCTGGTTTAGCTAGACCTTATCTCCTGCCTCGTATCTTAGTACAGCCTGCCGTCTCTTGTTAGCCTGCTCTTCCGCATTCTGTTAAGCTATAGCTAGACTCGCTTTCGCCTATTAGTAGGCATTCGTAATCGTCTGTACGATAGCCTCTCCCTGCTAGATTGGGGATTGTACAGGGCGTAGGGTGTTACTACTTAGAGTCGGCAGGAGCAGGGAGTAGTTATATCTGTAGGTTATAAAGAAGGGGGACAACCCTGTAGTATTAGCCGTACAGCTATTAATAGCTAGCTCCGCTATAGGGAGAAGGCAGTTCCAGTTTATCTAATTATAGTTAACGTACGCTCGGAGGTACGCTTCTAACGTCGAATTAACCCTCTCTGTTGCACCGTCCGTCTGCAGGTGCTATGCGGTCGACAGGCGGCGTTCTACGTTGTTAGGGGGGCGCCGCCCGGCCCAGGTCCTAAACCCGACCCGAGCCGACCGTCGCCCTAAGGACTGCGACTTAGCGGCGCCAGCACGACCTTACCCTCCGTACGGAGTTACCGACAGGACCCCTCTCCTGTACAGAGGGAGAACACTACAGTCCTGCACAAAGGGGGGCCTACCGCCCCTCGGATTAGGGAAAACCCGGCACCGCCGTACAGAGGAGGTAACTCCCGATTCTCCGTACGGAGGGTGAACCTTGCACCCCGGCACAAAGGGGAAATTGCTAGCTTAGCTTCGTAGGTACAAATCGTACGGAGCAGACGACGAAGGAACTGCCTATTAGTTCCTTTATGTAGATACCCGACCTTAAGTTTCTAAACTAAGATTCTTGAGCCCCTTACATTAGGAACTGATCTTACTGTCGGTAACCGCAGTGATAGAGCAAGATAGACGGCGACATCCCTATAGAACCTACGGCTATAGAGGGACATATGCACCGCGTGTACGAGGAGCTGCTGGAAAGCAAGAGGCAGCTCGAACAGCAAGTAAGCCACTAGGCTGCGATAATTTCCCAACAGGAACAGGAGCTACGACAGCTTAGGGCGTCCGATCGCGATCCGACCCCTACGACGACGAATACGATAACCCCTACCCCGACCCCTAAGAGCAAACTCCCTGACGTTTCTACGTACGATAGTAAGGCCCCGGCCGAGTACCCCTCCTAGGCGGCTTAGATGCGCTCTAAGCTCCTAGTCGACTTAGGAGCGTACCCGACCGAGCTAGACAAAGTGGTCTACCTCTTTAGGAGGTTAAAGGGCAGGGCGGCAGCACGAATTCTGCCGTACTACGAGACGGCAATTGCCGACCCGGCAATAGCTACAACGACGATGCTCTAGGCAGCTCTAGACAAGAGCTACAAGGACCCGGACCGCGAGAGCCGAGCACTCCTACGGGTTAACACGATAAAACAAGGACGCAAGACCGTACGAGAATTCCTCGCGGAATTTGACTAGACTTTGGCAGAAGCAGGGGGTCTCCAATAGGAAGATAGGATAAAAATCACCTCGTTGGAGGTAGGCCTCTCTAAGGAAATTATAACGGGGCTAGTAGGTGTAATGCGGCCAGCTACGTACGAGGAATTTTGCGACCTTCTTAGGATGGTCGACGACTAGCAACGCAGGCTAGGACGGATAGGCCGTGCTTAGGAGATAAGACAACCTCTCTAGCGACAGACAGATGCTATAGACTAGGAACCGACGACGACGAGGGTGGCAGCAGCAGCTACCGTACGGCTAAGGGCCGCTACTAAGAAGGCGCAATAGGTAGACACAGCTACCCTTAACAAGAGGCGAGCAGAAGGGAGCTGCTACCGGTGTAGCAAGATAGGCTACACCGTACGGAACTGCGGGATCCTGCTAGCAGAGAGACCTAGGGGACGGCCGACCACTGCAAGGGTAGCTACTGCAGCGCCTTAACGAGAAGATCAGGTGTCCTACTCGGACGACGACGAGTCGGGAAAAGAGTAGCCTCTAAGCGAAGACTCTGCTAGAGGCGGGTGCAAGATAGACTGCCAAATCAAAGCATTACTTAGCCATCTTTTAAGAGCAACTATATAACGACGACGCCGTTTATCGTACGGCCGATGTTAAACGGGTCTGCAACGGCGCGGACATTGATTGACACAGGATGTTTGGTGTATAGAGTAATTAGCGAAGACTTCGTACAGAGATATCGGATTAAGACGACCCCTACGGTACCTGTACGCATGCTAGGCATTACCGGGCGAGGACCGGACATTACCTATATAGTGAAAGTAACAATAGAGGTACAAGGACACTACGAGCAAGACTCGTACCTCTATGTCGTACAGGACAAGTTAGGGTATAACCTAATACTAGGGAAGCCTTAGATAGAGCGCTAGAAGGGCAAGCTAGACGTCGGACGAGGACGGCTGTACCTGGCAGCAACGAAGCGGAGAATCCGGGACTAGGGGAGGTTCCTACTAGGTAGTACTGCTAAGGCCGAAATCAACATAGCAACGGCGGACATCGAGAAGGCATTAGCACCTAAGGAAGCGACAAACCCCTATACGAAGCTCCTAAGAGAGTATGTTAGGTACCTGGACCTCTTTAAACCGAAGTCGGCCTCGAAGCTGCCGCTATACCGAGGGGAAGGGATTGACTATAACATCCAGCTAGAACCCCGCCCGGATAGGAGCCTGCTGGAGGTACCGTACGGGCCGCTGTACAGGATGTCCTCTAGAGAACTCTTAGTACTGCGCAAGACGCTGGACGACCTGCTTGCCAAAGGGTTTATCCAGGCCAGTACGTCGTCCGCAGGAGCCCTAGTACTGTTTGTCTATAAGGAGGGGAAGGCCGGATTGCGTTTCTGCGTAGATTACAGAGGCATTAACGCGATTACTAAGAAGGACCGGTACCCCCTACCCCTTATTAAGGAGACTCTCGGACGGATCAGCAAGGCGAAGTGGTTTACTAAGCTTAACGTAGTCTCGGCCTTCCACAAGATACAGATCAAGGAAGGCTATAAATAGATAACTGCCTTCTGTACGAGATACGGCCTTTTTAAGTAGCTGGTTACCCCCTTCGGCCTTGCCAATGCACCGGCAACCTTCCAAAGGTATATTAACAAGTCCCTGCAAGGGTTACTAGACGACATTTGCTCAGCATACCTTAACGATACCCTAGTCTTTACAGACGGCACCTACGCAGACTACGTACAGGATGTTAAGAAGGTGCTAGACCGACTGCAGCAGGCTGGCTTGTACCTCGACATCGACAAATGCGAATTCGGTGTCCAACGTACGAAATACCTAGGTTTTATTATCGAGGCAGGGAAAGGCATTAGTATAGATAAGAAGAAGATTGATGCCATTAAGCTATAGGAGCTGCCTACGAACGTTAAGGGCGTACGGGAATTCCTTAGGTTTGCCAACTTCTACTGCCAGTTTATACAGAGCTACTCGGAGATCGTACGCCCCCTAGTTAAGCTAACGCACAAAGACAAGCAGTTCAAATAGACAGACGAGTGCAACAGAAGCTTCGACAAGCTAAAGGAGCTCTTTACTATAGGGCCAACGCTTGCCGCCTTCGACCTAGAGCGTACGACAATACTGGAAACTGACTCCTTAGGGTACTGCATTAGGGGTATTCTGTTATAGGTAGGCTCGGACGGACTCCTACACCTATGCGCGTATTTCTCTAAGAAAAACTCCCTAGCCGAGTGCAACTACCCTATCTACGACAAAGAGTTGCTAGCAGTCGTACAGTGTTGCGAAGCCTAGGATAGAGAACTCCGCTTAGTGCCCGAGTTCCTCGTCCTAACAGACTACAAGAACCTGGAGTACTTTACCTAACCCCGGAAGCTATCCGAGAGGCACGTACGATAGGCAATGTACCTAAGCCGGTTTAACATAAAACTCCAGTACCGCAAGGGTAAGGACAACAGCAGGGCCGATGCACTATCTAGACGGGACCAGGATATGCCTACGACGTACGAGGACGACCGGCTGAAGTTACGGACATTCCAGATGTTTAAAGAGGAGCCGGACGGGGAGACTATCCGCCTAGCGGCGACACACCTATAGGAACCCTAACTGCAAGTATAGGAAGAGGCAGTAAAAAAGGACGAGGTATACCGAGGGGCCTGTACAGCGATCTAGGGAGGGCAACAGAAGTTCCTAGCCGAGCTCTATCTTAAGGTGTCGACAGCTAAGTGTTCAGTAGACGAGGAGAACAACCTAAAGTTCAGGAACTGAATATAGGTCCTGGCAGACGAGAAGCTCCGTACTAGCTTAATACAACAGGCGCATAACTCTATAGCTACCGGGCACCTAGGGCGCGAGGAGACGTACAGCATTATCGCCCGGGACTACTACTGGCCGGCGATAGCGAAGGACATTCGCAGGTTCGTACAGAACTGCGATGTATACGGACGGACGAAGCCCTAGCGCGAGCTAAAGCATAGGCTGCTAAAGCCCCTGCCGATACCGGACCGGCCCTAGCAAGATCTAACCGTAGACTTCATTACGGACCTCCCTAAGAGCGACGGACGGCGAAACATTATAGTAGTTACGGACAAGTTAACGAAGGGGGTTATACTAGAGGGAATAGACTCTATTGCAGCAGAGGACACTGCCTAGGCCTTTATACGGACGACGTTCAGCAAGCACGGTTTCCCTAGGTCGATCGTATTAGACCGGGGGACACAGTTTACGAGCCAGCTCTGGGCAAGGGTCTGCCAGTTGCTAAAGGTAGAACGTCGCCTGTTAACCGCATAGTACCTACAGACAGACAGGGCGACAGAGAGGGTTAATTCAACCTTGGAAGCGTACCTCCGAGCGTACGTAGATTATAATTAGACGAACTGGAACCGACTCCTCCCTATAGCGGAGCTAGCTATTAACAGTCGTACAGCCAATGCTATAGGACTGTCCCCCTTCTTTACGACCTACGGATACGACTATTCCCCGCTCCTACCGACCCCGAGTAACAACACCCTGCGCCCTGTACGATCCCCAATTCAGCAAGGAGAAGCTATCGTACGGACGATTACGAACGCCTACTAATAGGCAAAGGCGAGCCTAGCTATAGCTTAGCAGAACGCGGAAGAGCAGGCCAACAAGGGACGACAGGCTGCACCAAGGTACGAGGCAGGAGATAAGGTCTGGCTAAACCAGCGGAACATCCGTACGGACCGGCCGAGCAAGAAGCTAGATTGGAAGAACAGGAAGTTTACAGTAATCCGGCCGGTAGGGACGTACGCCGTACGACTAAACACCCCCCTAGGGATCTATCCAGTCTTCTACGTAGACCTCGTACGACCGGCGAACACGGACCCCCTGCTACACCAGACGACTAACGACGCCCGCCTACCCGCAATTATAGCTAAGGGCCAGGAAGAGTACGAATTAGAGGGGATCCTTAAGAGCTAGCGGAAGCGGGGGAAGGCAGAGTACTTAGTAAAATAGAAAGGATAGGCAGAGCCTACGTAGGAACTGTACGAGGCTCTGCAAGACACGACTGCACTGGACAGATAGGAGGAGAACCATCCCCCTGCCCAGTTACAGTAACACTGCGCCGTATAGCGGAAGGAGGCACGACCTATCCTAAGGACAGGGTAACTGCGGGCAGACCTAGGTTGTTAAAGGATCGAGTATTACGACGTAGGACACCGATACCTTACTAACACGACACCGTACGACACTGTACGAGATAAAGGCTGGGGGAAAAGAACAGCCAATAGACAAACGGGAGGGGGGAGCGGAAATAAGACGAGTTAAGAGAAAACCGGCCAAAATTCTCACATTATCTAAAGGGGGGGGGGTAGCCAGTAGGCCACCCCCCCCCCCCCCCTCTAGGGGGACCAGAACACCCTACTCATTATCTGAGATCTCCACCGTCTTAGGCCCGGCCGGGGCCCTACCCCTACTAGGACCAGCCCTACTAGGACCAGCCCTAGGAGGCGGAGGCACGCCTCTACCCCTACGTGCCTCCCCCGGACGGCGGAAGGGGCAGTAGAAGGAGGCATCCTTCTACTTACACAAGGCGTACACCCTAGCCTAGAAGCCTAGGAGGCGGTATAGGCTAAGTATAGGCTAGGGGGAGTTAGGGCAGGGGGCACAGAGCTGGCCCCTAGTAGCGATAAGGAGGGCATTGACGTACGACGGCCGGGCCGTGCCTACCCGCTTAGGTATAACCCGGGAGGGGTCACTCTAGAAGGCGTAGAAGGGGAGCCCGGCCGCATCCTGCTGCTCGCAGGTATAGCACCTAAGATGTTAGCCCAGACCGTACGGAAGACGGGATTCCGTACGAACCGGAGGCGTAGCTAGTAGTTAAGCTAAGGGTCCTACTCCTAGAGGGCGAAATAGGGAGGAACCCCAGCTAGAGGAGGGGAGGAGGCGGGGCTCGCAGGTACAGGGGAGCGGTCGGACAGGGCGGACGACATAGTGGATAGTAGCTGGTTAGTAGTTAGTAGTTGGTAGTTAGTAGTTGGTAGTAGTAGTAATAGTAGATAGTAGATAGCGGACGGTAGTAGATAGACGATAGACGGTAAACAGTAAGGGAAGGAAAAGAGGGGAGAAGGCTAGAGGCAGCTGCTACAAACAGGTAAAATAGCAAGAGGCGACTACAACCTAAAGGAAGTGGCGAGGGGCGACGACTTAGACGACTGTACGGAATAGGAAGCCGCAACCCGCCAAAGAAACAACAGGAGCTAGCTGATTTAGGCGCGACGCCGTACGGAAGAAAACTACGAGGAGGGAGGGGGGGGGTATTGTTAGGGGGGCGCTGCCTAGCCCAGGTCCTGAACCCGACCCGAGCCGACCGTCGCCCTAAGGACTGCGACTTAGCAGCGCCAGCACGACCTCACCCTCCGTACGGAGTTACCGACAGGACCCCTCTCCTGTACGGAGGGAGAACACTACAGTCCTGCACAAAGGGGGGCCTACTGCCCCTCGGATTAGGGAAAACCCGGCACCGCTGTACAGAGGAGGTAACTCCCGATTCTCCGTACGGAGGGTGAACCTTGTACCCCGGCACAAAGGGGAAATTGCTGGCTTGGCTTCGTAGGTATAAATCGTACAGAGCAGACGACGAAGGAACTGCCTATCAGTTCCTTTATGTAGATACCCGACCTCAAGTTTCTGAACTAAGATTCTTAAGCCCCTTACATACGTTTAGCAACTAACATACCCTAGCCTAGAGTTAGCTCGTAAACTGTGTACCCTAGTCCGATACAATTGACCTAGGGAAACCGTACTTGCTAAACGTCGTCCGTATAAAGGCCTAGGCAGTGTCCTTAGCCGTAATAGAGTCTATTCCCTCTAGTATTACCCCCTTCGTTAGCTTGTCCGTTACTACTATAATATTCCGCTGTCCGTCGCTCTTAGGGAGGTCTGTAATAAAGTCTACTATTAGGTCTTGCTAGGGCCGGTCCGGTATCGGTAGGGGTTTTAGCAGCCTATGCTTTAGTTCGCGCTAGGGCTTTGTTCGTCTATATACATTAGAATTCCGTACAAGCCTGCAGATGTCTTTTGCTATCGCCGGCTAGTAGTAGTCCCTAGCGACGATGCTGTACGTCTCCTTGCAGCCTAGGTGCCTAGTTGCTATAGAATTATATGCCCGTTGTATTAAGCTCGTATAGAGCTTCTCGTCTGCTAGGACCTAAATCCAATTCCTAAACTTTAGGTTATTCTCCTCGTCTACTGTGCACTCTGCTGCTAATACCTTAAGGTAAAGCTCTGCTAGGAGCTTCCGCTGTCCTCCTTAGATCGCTGTACAGGCCCTTCGGTATACATCGTCCTTTTCTACTGCCTCTTCCTATACTTGCAGTTAGGGTTCCTATATATACGTCGCTGCTAGGCGGATAGTCTCCTTGCCTAACTCCTCCTTAAACATCTGGAATGTACGTAATTTTAGCTAGTCGTCTTCGTACGTCTTTAGTATATCCTAGTCCTGTCTAGATAGCGCATCGGCCCTACTGTTATCCTTTCCCTTACGATACTAGAGTCTTATATTAAAGCGGCTTAGGTATATCGCCTATCGTACGTATCTCTTAGACAGCTTCTAGGGTTGCGTAAAGTACTCGAGGTTCTTGTAGTCGGCTAGGGCGAGAAACTCGGGAACCGAGCGGAGTTCTCTATCCTATACTTTGCAATACTGTACAACTGCTAGCAATTCCTTATTATAGATAGGGTAGTTGCACTTAGCTAGGGAGTTCTTCTTAGAGAAGTACGCATATAGGTGCAGAAGTCCGTCTAAGCCTTCCTATAACAGGATACCCCCTATATAGTACCCTAAGGAGTTAGTTTCCAGTATTATCGTATGTTCTAGGTCGAATGCGGCAAGCGTTGGTCCTGTAGTAAAGAGCTCCTTTAGCTTGTTAAAGCTCCTATTGTACTCGTCCGTCTACTTAAACTGCTTGTCCTTATATATTAGCTCGACTAGGGGGCGTACAATCTCTAAGTAGTTCTGTATAAACTAGCAGTAGAATTTGGCAAACCTAAGAAATTCCTGTACGCCCTTAACGCTCGTAGGCGGCTTCTATTGCTTAATAGCATTAATCTTCTTTCTATCTATGCTAATGCCTTTCCCTGCCTTGATAATAAAACCTAGGTATTTCGTACAGTGTATACTAAATTCGCATTTGTCGATATTAAGGTACAATCCAGCCTGTTGCAGTCGATCTAGTACCTTCTTAACGTCCTGTACATAATCTGTATAGGTGCTATCCGTAAAAACCAGTATGTTATCGAGGTACGCCGAACAGATGTCGTCTAGTAACCCTTGTAGGGACCTGTTAATGTACCTCTAGAAGGTCGCCAGTGCGTTAGCAAGGCTAAAGGGGGTAACAAGCTACTCGAAAAGACTATATCTCGTACAGAAGGCAGTTATCTATTTACAGCCTTCCTTAATCCGTATCTTGTAGAAAGCCGAGACTACGTTAAGCTTAGTAAACTACTTTGCTTTGCTAATCCGTCTAAGAGTCTCCTTAATAAGGAGTAGGGGGTACCGGTCCTTCTTAGTAATCGCGTTAATGCCTCTATAGTCTACGCAGAAACGCAAGCCGGCCTTGCCCTCCTTATAGACAAACAGCACCAGGGCTCCTGCGGATAAGGTACTTGCCTAAATAAAACCTTTGGCAAGTAGGTCGTCTAGTGTCTTACGCAGTACTAGGAGTTCTCTAGAGGATATACCGTACAGCGGACTGTACGGTACTTTAGGCAGACTCCTATCTAGGCAGGGCTCTAGCTAGATGTCGTAGTCAATTCCTTCTCCTCGGTATAGTAGCAGTTTCGAGGCCGACTTTGGCTCGAAGAGGTCTAGGTATTCTGCGTATTCCGCTAGGAGCTTCGTATAGGGGTCTGTCGGTCTCTTAGGCGCTAATGCCTTCTTAATGTCTGCAGTCGCAGTGTTAATCTCGGCCTTAGCGTCGCCGCCCTGCGGAACCCTCCCTTAGTCTTAGAGCCTCTGCTTCGTCGCTGCTAGGTACAGCCGTCCCTATCTAACGTCTAGCTTGCCCTACTAGCGCTCTATCTATAGCTTCCCTAATATTAGGTTATACCCCAACCTGTCCTGTACGATATAGAGGTATAAGTCCTGCTTATAGTGTCCCTACAGCTCTATCGTTACTTTTACTATATAGGTAATGTCTAGTCCTCGCCCGGTAATGCCTAACATGCGTACAGGTACAGTAGGGGTCGTCTTAATATAGTGTCTCTATACGAAGTCTTCGCTAATTACTCTGTACACTAAACATCCTATGTTAATTAGTGTCCGCGCTGTTGCAGACCCGTTTAGCGTAGGCCGTACGATAAACAGCGTAGTAGTTATATAATTGCTCTTAAAAGATAGCTAAGTAGTACTTTGATTTAGCAATCTATCTTGTATACGCCTCTGGCAGAGCCTTCGCTTAGAGGCTACTCTTTTCCCGACTCGTTGTCGTCTAAGTAGGACTCTTAATTCTCTTGTTAGGGCACCGCAGTTGCTACCCTTGCAGTAGTCGGCTGTCCCCTAGGTCTCTCTGCTGGCAAAAGCCTGCAATTCCGTACAGTATAGCCTATCTTGCTATACCTGTAGCAGCTCCCTTCTGCTTGCCTCTTGTTAAAGGTAGCTATATCTACCTACTGTACCCTTTTAGCAGCGGCCCTTAGCCGTTCGGTAACAGCTGCCGCTACTCTCGTCGTCGTTAGTTCCTAGTCTATAGCGTCCGTCTGCTGCTAGAGGGGTTGTCGTATCTTATAAGCGCAGCTTATCTGTCTAAGCCTGCGCTGCTAGTCGTCGACTATCCTAAGGAGATTACAGAATTCCTTGTATATAGCTAGTTGCATTACGCCTACTAGTCCTGTTATAATCTCCTTAGAGAAGCCTACCTCTAAGGTAGCAATTTTTATCCTGTCCTCCTATTAGAGTCCTCCTGCCTCTGCTAGGGTCTGGTCGTATTCTGTAAGGAACTCTCGTACGGTCTTGTGCCCTTGCTTTATCGTATTAACCTATATAAGTACTCGGCTCTCGCAGTCTAGGTCCTTATAGCTCTTGTTAAGAGCTGCCTAGAGCATCGTCGTCGTTGCTATTGCTAGATTGGCAATAGCCGTCTCGTAGTACAGCAGAATCCGTGCTGCCGCCCTGCCCTTTAACCTCCTAAAGAGGTATACTACCTTGTCTAGCTCGGTCGGGTATGCCCCTAAGTCGACTAGAAGCTTAGAGCGTATCTGGGCAGCCTAGGAGGGGTACTCGGCCGGAGCCTTACTATCGTAAGTAGTAACGTTAGGGAGTTTGCTCTTGGAGGCTGGGGTGTAGGCTATCGTGTTCGTTGTCGTAGAGGTCGGATCGCAATCGGACGCCCTAAGCTGTCGTAGCTCCTGTTCCTGTTAGGAAATTATCGCAGCCTAGTAGCTTACTTGCTGTTCGAGCTGCCTCTTGTGTTCTAGCAGCTCCTTATACGCGCAGTGCATCTGTCCCTGCATAGCCGTAGGTTCTATAGAGATGTCGCCGTCTATCTTCGTTATATTAATGCAGTTACCGACAGTAAGATTAGTTCCTAATATAAGGGCTTAAGAATCTTAGTTTAGAAACTTAAGGTTAGGTATCTATTTAAAGGAACTAATAGGCAGTTCCTTCGTCGTCTGCTGCTGTATACTTTGTACCTACGAAGCTAAGCTAACAATTTCCCTCTATATAGGGATGTAAGGTTCGCACTCTGTATAGAGGATCGGGAGTTTCCCTCTGTATAGTAGTGCAGAGTTTTCCCTCCGTTTAGAGGGGCGGCAACTCCTCTCTATGTAGGGCTATAGGATTCTCCCTCTGTATAGGAGTAGGGTCCTGTCGGTAACTCTATACAGAGAGTAGGGTCGTGCTAGCGCCGCTAAGTTACAGTCCTTAGGGCGACGGCTGGCTTAGGTCTAGGACCTAGGCTGGATAGCGCCCCCTAACAGTTATTAAAGAGCTGTATTGTTAGGTATTACAGCAACGGAAAGTAGTAGGACTAAGTAATAGGGTAGGCCCTTGGAATTTCGGCTCGGCCCTTCTGGACTAAGCCGGGCCTTGGCATACCGCCCCTAAAGCCCTTACCTACTGCCGTATAGATTTATTTCCCTCCTTAGTTCGAGATATAGTTATTAAAACAGCTGTATTAAATTATATCTGCGCGCTCGGATTATTATATCTCGAACTGTAAGGGTTTAAGAATCTTAGTTTAGAAACTTAAAGCTAGGTATCTATATAAAGGAACTAATAGGCAGTTCCTTCGTCGTCCACTGCTGTACAATTTGTACCTACGAAGCTAAGCTAGCAATTTCCCTCTATATAGGGGTATAGGGATTTTGCTCTGTACAGAGGGTTAGGAGTTTCCCTCTATATAGGAATGCAGAGTTTTCCCTACGTATAGAGGGACGGCTATTTCCCTCTATATAGGGCCGTAGGATTCTCCCTCTATACAGTAACCCGAGCGCACAGATATAATTTAATACAGCCTTTTTAATAACTATATCTCGAACTAAGGAGGGAAAGGAATCTATATAGTAGTAGGTAAGGGCTTTTAGGGGTAGTGTGCTAAGGCCCGGCTCGGTCCGGAAGGGCCGAGCCGAATCTCCAAGGGCCTACCCTATTACTTAGTCCTACCCCTTTCTGCTACTGCAACACTACCCCCCTCCCTTACTAGCGGTCGCCCTCGACCGCTTACTTATCTACCTCTTCTTTTTTTTTTTTTACATCGTCGCCGTCTAACGTCTTTACTTTAGTGTCTATCTGATCGGATCTATCTGATCTGTACTAGCAGCTATCTGAGCTGCGGCGAGGCTAGCCTGTACGCCGCCGCGGAGGTCTATATAGATCTGTCTGCAGCAGCCGTTTCTTCTTCTTCTTCTTCCTTACTATAGCCTTAAGCACTACCGCGAGCTGCCTTAGTAGCGTCGGCTTTGTTCTTCGCTATTATAATCCGTCCAGCAAAGCCGGCAGGTAGTAATGCTCGAAGGCGAAGCGCAGGGACGCCAACAAAGCACGCCCGCAGTAGTGGGTAGTGGCCGAGTCGAGGACTCCGGCTAAGCGCGTTGCTACGATCGTTTCTGTCGGTTTTTCTACCGATAGAGCGGACGCGGTTTATCCTCTTTTTCCAGAACTATTAACTTCGGAGCCACTTAGGCTTCGGCCTCTTTGGATTCCGCGTATAGAACTCCTTTAGTAGCTCTACCGAATTCTAGAGATTCTCGACTAGATACTATTTATAGTCTTCCGGCTATCCCTTCTATAAGATCCTTGCTTCGATAGACCCTCTTATCTTTCTTATATCTATTATATCTTCTACCTCCTATTCTTCTTCTTTGCTATCTATCTCGACTAGCAGGGGTTTAGCGAACCCCTAATCCGGAAGACTGTCTTTAGGTTCTAAACTTAGCAGATCCGAATAAAAGACGTTATAGATCTAGAACGATTTTAGTAGCTAGAGCCGATAAGTTACTAGCGACCTCTTTTCCACTATCTTAAACAGGCCTACGTGCTGGGGGTTGAGCTTGGCGTTGCCTTTTAGCCTTAGGTTCCGCGTATTAAGCTATACCTTTTGGCCTTCTTCGAATTCTATTAGCGACTGCTTTATATTAGCTTAAGTTACTATCTTCTTCTAAGCCGATTCCATTGCCTCTTTCGCTACCTTAATCGCTTCTTCTATCTGAGATCAGAGCGCTTCTGCTGCGGCAGCAGCGACACTCTTCGACGAGGTAGCGGTGTATATAGAGGGTTCCGAAGAGCTGGGTTCGTTCGGCGGTTGGAAGCTTATTCTTAGAAGGTAACTATAAGTTATCTCGAACGGCGCTAGCAAGGTGGCTTCCGATCGTGCTAAATTGGCGCAGAATTCGGCTATCGGCAACACCTTAACCCACTCTGCGTAATAATAACTGCAGAAGATTCGTAGATATTTCTCTATCTCGCGGTTAGCCACTTTAGACTAGCTGTCGGTCTAAGGGTAAGCTGCTGTGCTAAGCTTTCTGCGAATTCCGAGAGCGTAGTTAATAGCCTTCTATACGTCGGCGGTAAATTGAGGACCCCTATCTATAGTAATAGTGTCTGGCAGGCCGTGGTGTTTATATACGTACTGAATTAGCATTCTCGCTATCTCTTCTGTAGTAGTTCCTTTATCCTTTGCTTAGTAGAGGATAAAGTGGCACTCTTTGCTTAGTCGATCTACTACGTTAAGCGTAGCATTATATCTACCGGAATCCGGCAGGCCGGTTACGAAATCTATCTTAATATGCTGCTACAGTTTCTTAGGGATCGGAAGTAGCTTTAACAGACCGGCCGGAAGGCTGTAGCGTAGCTTCGCAGCTCGGCAGATGTAGCAATTAGCGATAAACCGGTGTATCCGCTCGAAGATCCGCAGAAACTAGTAGATCGTCCTTACGGCTTCTATCGTCTTCTTTAAGCTAGCGTAACCGACATCCTTAGAACTGTAGACCAACTAGATAACCTCTGTATTTAGTTCTTCCAGAACTATTAGCTTCCCTAAACTAGTTTTGCCGAGCCTTTGTTGCTAATTAAGCCGCTCTACTTTTTTGTAGAGAGTCTCTTCCTTAGTCTCCGGCTTTATTACGCAGACCCCTACCTCTTTCAATACCTCGGCGTCTACTATCCGCTCGGTTAACACCTTCTGGAACATGTTCGGATCTTCCTTCGCGTAGCTAGTCTTCCCTTCTCTCCTTGTTAGTGCATTAGCCTTTCCGTTTTAAGCTCCTAGTCGATAGGTAATCTTAAAGTCGAACCCGGATAAGTAGGCGGCCTACCGGGCCTAACGGCGCGATAGCTTCTGCGTCTTTATAAAATAGGTTAGTAACTGGTAGTCTGTAAGGACCTGGACTGTGCTCTTTCTAGCTATAAGCTCCAGCTTCCACTTCTCGAACGCCTATATAATAGCTAATAGTTCTTTATCGTAGATAGCGTAGTTCTGTTTGGCCTTAGTTATAGACTTGCTAAAGAAGGCTACTGGATAGAGGGTCTCGCCGTCGTTAGCGTATTAAGAAAGGACCCCTGCTGTTACTATGTCGGAAGCGTCCGTTTCTATACAGATCCTCTTTTCTAGTCGGAAGTGCGTCAATACTAGTGCCGAGGCTACTGCTTCTTTTAGTCGATTAAAAGCCTCTGTGCACTTCTTATTCTATAGGCCAGAGGCCTCCTTCTTTAACGATTCGTTTAGGGGTCTCGCTATCTTGCTAAAGCCTTTAATAAACTGTCGATAGTAGCTGCAGAATCCGAGAAACGCTCTGATTTGTATAGTGTTTCCTAATTTCGGCTACTTCTATTCCGCTATAGCGACTACTTTTAAAGGGTCTATCCGAATTCCTTCTCTTCCGACGATAAGACCGAGATATTTGACCTTAGTCTAATAGAACTCGCTCTTCTTCGTGTCCGCGTTTAATCCGACCTTGCGGAGCCTAGTTAGCACCCTCTCGATGTAGTCTGTATGCTGTTCTCTTATCCTATCGGTGTAGATAAGAATGCTGTCTAAGTAGATAGACACGAATCGTTCTAGCATGTCTATAAAGGTGTAGTTTATAAAACGCTGCTATACTACCGGCGCGTTAGTAAGACTAAAAGGTATTACCAACTACTTGAAATTGCCTATACGCATAGCGAACGTCGTAAGATCTTCTGTCCTCCCTTCTTCGTTCCTTAGTCGATAGAAAGCTTAGCGAATATCCAGCTTGCTAAACTACTTAGCCTTCGCTATACGCTGTATAGTCTTATCGATCAGCGGCAGTAGATATACGTCTCTCTTAGTAACCTTATTAAGGCCTCTGTAGTCTACGCACAGTCGGAGGCCCCCTCCGGGTTTCCGTACGAAAAGGGTCGGTAATACATACTCGGCAGAGCTTAGCGTAATAAACTTCTTCGCTAGGTTTTCTCGAACAAATATCTCTACTTAGTCTGGCTCGGCCAGCGATAATCATCTTAGGGGCTCGGTTCTTAGCAGCGTAGCTCCCTCCTTTAGTCGGACCTTGTTGTCGTATTCTGGTTAGTAGAGCGGCAAGAGGTTAGAGTTAGCCTTTAAGAACACGTTAGTGTAGCTGTAGAGCTCTTTTAGTAACACTTCTAGCGGATCTACTTCTTCTTCCGCTATTATCTTCTGGTAGTCTTCGATGTCTTTTATTAAGATAGCGTAAATCTTATTGTCTGGCGACCTCGCGAGGGTCGTTAAGGCTTCCAAGCTTATTATTCCGATCGTGTCTAGAGGGTCGGACCAATCTATCGGAACAGCTTCGATAGTCGTAACGTTCTGTTTCGTAGCGACTACAGTGACTAACTCGACGGCGGCAGCGCTACTCTGCAGGGTTTTGAATCCGAGTGTGCCTTTACCTACGTTAATAACGGCTTTCTAGTTCTTTATCTATTTCTGTCCTATAATAATGTCAAACCTTCCGATATCTATAATTCGGAACGTCGCCTCTGTAGTGCGACCAGCTAGAGTAGTCCTTAGTGACACATAATGTGTAACACTCTCTGTGTCTTGTCCGTTGTATACTGAAATTCGCATCGGCGACGCTAGCTCTACTGGGTAACTGTATCCTTTTATTAGTTTCTGAACTAATCGATAGTGGATCGCTGCTCCAATAAGCGCTCCTATGTTAATAAAGGCTCTTAACTGAAGGGGGCGGTGTAAGCCTTCGATAGGGTGGACAGTAATTAGAAGGATAATAGCGGTTTCCGTGTTTACCTCTACCGCCGCTAAGAGCGGATCGCTACAACTTTTGATACTTCCTTCTTCCGGCGACGTATTTCGTAGTAGCGCCCTATTGTTAATACTGGATAGGGGGCCTATCCGTCTAGCTAGTCTTTTCCTAAGATCTGCAGTAGCACCCTACTATCTATACTATCGGTGTTATTCGGAGCCGGCTCGATAGCTTGGATAGTCTTTCTTAGCGGCTGCAGCTTTGTAGCACAATACTCCTGCTTCTGTTAAGCCGTCGCTTAGCATCTCGTAGCTATATAGCTAGGCTTTCTGTACGCATAGCAGGTGGAGACGAACGACGAACGCAGCGAATAAGATAGCTGCTGTAGAGCTCTTCGGAAAGGTGCAGGGGGTCGTGTTGTCGGTATCGTCGATAGCTTCTAAATTAGTTCGCGCGAGGCCGATTTCGCGTAGGCGCTTAGGTTTCTAGCAGTAACCCTCGCTTGGTGCACGAAGCTCTTAAGGTTTTCGTCTTCTACCGAAGCTATAGCTCTAGCCAGTTTAGGGCTTAGCTTCTGCCTTAGTAAGTGTAGCTGCTCGTCTTTAGACACTCTAGCTCTAATAGCATATTTTCTAAACAGTATATAGAACTCCTTAAGCGTTAGCCGGTTCTGGTTAATCTTATCTAGCTGCTCGTAGGCCGTCTTCTTCTAGAAGGGGTCTCCAAAGCGTTGGTCTAGTGCTTTAATTGCTTCTTCGGCAGTTACCTCTTCTAGGTCCGCTACTAGCGAAAAAGCTTTACCTTCTAATCGCGATTCCAGGTAGGCTAGTCTGTCTTCTTTACTGTTTCCGGCGTAGTCGCGGTCTATCTTGTTCTTTATCTTTTTCTTAAAGGCCTCCTAGTCTTTAGGGTCTCTGCCTCTTAACGTTAGTAGGTCCGGTGGTAACGTTATCGACGTGCCGCCTTAGCTGTAGGCCGCCAGTAAGGCGGTTTCTGCTTGTTCTTCTCGATGTAGCGGCAGCGCTAACGACGTCGCTGCTTCCGTGTTAGCTAACTAAGCCTTTATCGTCTTTAGTTGTACTAGTCGATTCGCCGCTTGGTTTTCTAGCATGTCGATAATAGTTTCTGCCGATTCCTTCTTAGCTATTACTGCTTCTATTTCTTCTCTTAGTCGCCTGTTCTCTTCTATATTCCTATAAAACTTCTTTTCGACGAAGGTAATAATGTCGAACACCTTCTTAGCTCTATGTTCTGTAAGATATTCCCCTATCTTATCCGGCGTATGCGTATACAGTTCGGTATAGCCCTCTATGCCCTTCTTTGCTTCGTCTATCTCTTCTTCTATAAGGCTCTTAGCAGCCGTTCTATCGTCGAGGATGCTAGTGCGCCTATCCCTTAGTCTGTTGGTCTTTCTCTTTCTGCTGCAGCCTATAACGCTGCCTTCTACCGTTAAGAAGCTCTCTATAGCTGTCTTAAGGTGCTAGTGTTTGTTAGTTTGGTTTGTAGTGTGCGCGTGCGTTATTTAGGTAGCCGGATTGTTTAACGGGCCCTTTCGCGCAGTGCAGAGTTAGTGTAGTAAGTGAGTTCGAGATATAATAATCCGAGTGCGCAGATATAATTCAATATAACCTTTTTAATAACTATATCTCGAACTAAGGCGGGAAAGGAATCTATATAGTAGTAGGTAAGGGCTTTTAGGGATAGTGTGCCAAGGCCCGGCTCGGTCCAGAAGGGCCGAGCCGAAATTCCAAGGGTCTACCCTATTACTTAGTCCTACCCCTTTCTGCCGCTGCAACATATAGGAGTGTAGTTATGTTAGTAACTCTGTATAGAGAGTAGGGTCCTGCTAGCGCCGCTAAGTCGCAATCCTTAGGACGATAGCTAGTTTAGGTATAGGACCTAGCAGGACGGCGTCCCCTAACATTACCCCCCTCCCTCCTTATAGTCTCGTCTCTATACGCTATCGTGTCGTATAATCGCTTATAGCGTTCCCTTTCCAAATAGCGCTCGTCTTTACTCGTCCAGTTGTCTATAAAGTCGACTGTCGTCTAGGCACTTGCTAGTCGGTAATGCCTGCTAGATGCCCTCCCTCTACGCTGCTGCAACCTTAGGCCTGTCTATTTTGATTCTAAAGCTAAGGCAGAGGAGGACCTACAAGTAGGGAAAGCAGGTAGTGCTAGATCGCTTCTACCTAATCTTAACCGATTCTAGTTACTACTTTAAGGATGCCAAAGCTAAGGCAGTAGAGGAACTGCGAGCAGTTATAAAGGTGTAGGAGGCGCTCGATCCTGTCTAGCTTACTATTTCTACGTTCGCAGTCTCCTATTTTACCTGCCCTTTATCCTGTATATAGGTAAGCCGTCCTGTCCTTACCTGTCTATTTACCTGCCTTTTATCCCTTGTCCGTTCATCTCCTATTCTATAGCTCTAGCCGTGTACTCTGCGTCTTATCCGTACAGTCCGGCAGCGGCGGACTGTCTAGCTTCGTCTCTATACCTTGGTCGCTGTCTAGGGTTTAGCTCCTAGGTAGATGTTCCTACTGTATGTAGGTAAGCTGTTACGTCCTTACCTATCTATTTACCTTAACTCCGTTATCTGGACGGGATCCCTGTTGTGTAGTTAGGGTATAAGATCTGCAATCTCGTAGTCTTCTAGTGCTTCGGACGCCGGCTGTAGTCTTAAGGGCTTAGGTAGGTATTCTAGTCTGTTGTTGTCTATAGGGTAGAGTAGTGGCTATTTACCTAGTAGTCGTCTATACAGCCTTGCCTAGGCCGGTTATCTCGTATAGTACCTCCCTGTTGCAGTAGCAGAAAGGGGTAGGACTAAGTAATAGGGTAGACCCTTGGAATTTCGCCTCGGCCCTCCCGGACCGAGCCGGGCCTTGGCACACTACCCCTAAAGCTCTCACCCACCACTATATAGATTCCTTTCCCTCCTTAGTTCGAGATATAGTTATTAAAAAGGCCGTATTGAATCTTATCTACGTGCCTGGATTATTATATCTCGAACTTACTTACTATACTAACTCCGCGCTGCGCGAAAGGGACCGATAAACTATCCGGACACCTGAATAACGTACGCGCACTATACACACAACAAACCAACAACCCCTAGCACTTTAAGACAGCTATAGAGAGCTTCTTAACGGTAGAGAGTGGCGTTACAGGCCGCAGCGGAAAGAGAAAGACTAACAGACCGAGGGATAGGCGTATTAGCATCCTTAACGATGGAATAGCCACTAAGGGCCTTACAGAAGAAGAGATAGACGAAGCGAGAAAGGGCATAGAGAGCTATGCCGAACTGTACGCACGCAAGCCGGATAAAATAGAAGAATATCTAGCAGAAAACGGAGCTAAGAAGGTGTTCGACATTATTACCTTCGTCGAAAAGAAGTTTTACTGGAACATGGAAGAGAACAGGCGACTAAGAGATAAAATGGACGCGATAATAGCCGAGAAGAATTCGGCAGAAACTATTATCGACGTGTTAGAAAACCAAGCGGCGAATAGACTAGTGCAACTAAAGGCGATAAAGACTCAGCTAGCTAAGATAGAAGCAGCGACGTCGTCGCTACTACACTAAGAAGAACAAGCAGAGACCGCTTTACCGGCGGCCTACAGTTAAGGCAGTACCTCGATAACGTTACTACTAGATCTACTAGCTTTTAGAGGAGGAGACCCTAAGGACTAGGAGGCGTTTAAGAAAAAGATAAAGAACAAGATAGACCGAGACTATGCCGGAAACAGTGCAGGAGACAGGTTGGCATACCTGGAATCGCGACTAGAAGGTAAAGCATTTTCGTTAGTAGCGGACCTAGAAGAGGTAACTGCCGAAGAAGCGATTAAAGCGCTGGATCAACGCTTCGGAGACCCCTTCCAGAAGAAGACAGCCCGTAAGCAACTGGACAAGATCAACCAGAACCGGCAGACGTTTAAGGAGTTCTACGGACTATTCCAAAAATATACTATTAGAGCTAGAGTGTTAGAAGATAAGCAGCTTTACCTATTAAGACAGAAGCTGAACCCCGAATTGGCTGCAGCTATAGCGTCGGTAGGAGACGAAGACCTCGAAAGCTTCGTGCACCGAGCGAGAGTCACTGCGAGAAACCTAAGCGCTTACGCGAAGTCGAGCGAATCGAACCAGAAGCCGTCGATAACGCAGACAACGAGACCCCTTACACCTTTTCGGAGAGCACCTTAGCAGCCGTCTTATTCGCTACGTTCGTCGTTCGTCCCTACCTGCTACGCGTATAGAAAGCCTGGCTATATAGCTACGAGATGCCAAGTATCGGATAAGCAGAAGCAGGAGTATCGTATTACGAAGCAGCCGCAGCTGCCGAGAAAGACTATACAAGCTATCGAGCCGGCTCCGAACGACACCGACAGTGTAGACGGTAGAGTGCCACTAAGAATCCTGGGAAAAGACCAGCTAGACGGATAGGCCCCCTATCTAGCAAGGACAATAGGGCACCGAGACGAACAACGCTACTAGAATATAGAAGCATTAACAGTTGTAGCGATCCGCTCTTAGCGGCAGTAGAAGTAAACACGGAAACAGCTATTATCCTTCTAATTACTGTCTACCCCCTCGATAGCTTAAGCAGACCACTCTAGCTAAGAGCTTTTATCGATATAGGAGCCCTTATCGGAGCAGCGATCTACTATTAACTAGTTCAGAAATTAATAAAAGGATACAGTTATCTAGTCGAGCTAGCGTCGCTAACGAGAATTTCGGCATACAACGGACAAGACACCGAGAGTGTTACGCATTATGTGCTATTAAAGACTACCCTGGCTAGTCGCACTACAGAAGCGACGTTCCGAATTATAGATATCGGAAGGTTTGACATTATTATAGGACAGAAATAGATAAAGAACTAGAAAGCAGTCGTCGACGTAGGCGAAGGCACGTTAGGTTTTAAAGACTAGCAGAGTGGAGCCGCCGCCGTTAAACCAGTTACCGCGGTCGCCGCGGAACCGAACGCTACGACCACCGAACCGGTTCCGAGGGACCGGTCCCAACCTCTAAACACGATCGGAATAATAAGCTTAGAGGCTTTGACGACCCTCGCGAGGTCGCTGGACAATAAGATTTACGCTATCTCGATAAAAGACATCGAAGACTACTAGAAGATAATAGCGGAAGAAGAAGTAGATCCCTTAAAGATGTTGCCAAAGGAGCTCCACAGCTACGCCAACGTGTTCTCGAAGGCTGACTCCAATCTCCTGCCGCTCTACTAACCGGAATATAACAATAAGATCCGGTTAAAAGAAGGAGCCGCGTTGCCGAGAACCGAGCCCCTAAGACGACTATCGCCGGCCGAGCTAGACTAGGTAGAGGTGTTTGTTCGAGAGAATCTGGCGAAGAAGTTTATTAAGCCGAGCTTAGCCAAATATACGTTGCCGATTCTTTTCGTACAGAAACCCGGAGGTAGTCTCTAACTGTGCGTAGATTACAGAGGCCTTAATAAGGTCACTAAGAGAGACGTGTATCTGCTGCCTCTAATTAATAAGACTATACAGATGGTAGCAAAGGCTAAATAGTTTAGCAAGTTGGATATTCGCTAAGCTTTCTATCGACTAAGAAACGAAGAAGGACAAACCGAAGATCTTACGACGTTCGCTACGCGTATAGACAATTTCAAGTAGTTGGTAATACCTTTCGGACTTACTAACGCACCGGCAGTGTAGCAACGCTTTATAAACCACACTTTTATAGACATGCTAGAACAGTTCGTATCTATTTACTTAGACGACATCCTTATTTACACTAAGGGAACTAGAGAGCAACATACGGATTACATTAAGAGGGTGTTAAAGAGGCTCTGCGAGGTCGGATTAAACGCGGACACAAAGAAGAGCGAATTTTATTAGACTAAAGTCAAATACCTTGGTCTTATCGTCGGAAGAGAAGGGATTCGGATAGACCCCTTAAAAGTCGCCGCCGTCGCGGAATAGAAGCAGCCGAAATCCGGAAACACTACGCAAATCAGAGCGTTTCTCAGATTCTGCAGCTACTATCGGCGGTTTATTAAGGACTTTAGCAAGATAGCGAGACCCCTAAACGAAGCGTTAAAGAAGGAGACCGCCGGCCTATAGAATAAGAAGTGTACGGAAGCCTTTAATTGGCTAAAAGAAGCAGTGGCCTCGGCGCCGGTTCTGGCGCACTTCTAACTAGAAAAGACGATCTACGTAGAAACGGACGCTTCCAACACAGTAACTGTAGGGGTCCTTTCTTAATATAGCGACGACGAAACCCTCTATCTAGTAGCTTTCTTTAGCAAGTCTATAAATAATGCTAAGCAGAACTACGCTATCTATAATAAAGAACTGCTAGCTATTATACAGGCGTTCGAAGAGTAGAAACCGGAGCTTATAGCAGGAAAAAGCACAGTCTAGGTCCTTACGGACCACTAGTCGCTTACCTACTTTATAAAGACGCAGAAGCTATTACGGCGCCAAGCTCGGTAGGCAGCCTATCTGTCCGGATTCGACTTCAAGATCTCCTATCGACCTGGAGCTCAGAATAGAAAGGCTAATACACTAACGAGAAGAGAAGGAAAGACTAGCTGCGCGAAAGAAGATCCGAGTATGTTCTAGAAGGTGTTAACAGAACGGATAGTAGACGCCGAGGTGCTGAAAGAGGTAGGGCTCTACGCGGTAGAGCAGGCGACCGAGGAAGAGACGCTCTACGAAAAAGTGGAGCGGCTTAACCAGCAAAAGAAGCTCGGCAAAACCGGCTTAGGGAAGCTAATAGTTCTAGAAGAACTAATTACAGATGTTATCCAGTCGGTCTACAGTTCCAAAGCGGTTAGTTACGTAGGCTCGAAGAAGACGATAGAAGCTGTAAGGACGACCTACTAGTTCCAGCGAATCTTCGAACAGATCCACCGGTTTATCGCTAACTGTTACATATACCGAGCTGCGAAGCTACGTTACGGCCTTCCGGCCGGTCTGCTAAAGCCACTTCCGATCCCTAAAAAACTGTAGCAGCACATTACGATGGATCTCGTAACCGGCCTGCCGGATTCCGATAGATATAACGCTACGCTTAACGTAGTAGATTGACTAAGCAAGGAGCGCTATTTTATCCCCTACCGAGCTAAGGATAAAGGAACTACAGCGGAAGAGACGGCGAGAATGCTAATCCAGCACGTATAGAAGCACTATAGCCTGCCGGACACTATCACTACAGATAGGGGTCCTTAATTTACCGCTAATGTATAGAAAGCCATTAACCGAGCTCTCGGAATTCGTAGAAAGCTCAGTACGGCCGCTTACCCTTAAACCGACAGTCAGTCTAAAGTGGCTAACCGCGAGATAGAGAAATATCTACGAATCTTCTACAGTTATTATTAAGCAGAGTAGGTTAAGGTATTGCCGATAGCCGAATTCTGCGCCAATTTAGCACGATTAGAAGCTACCTTACTGGCGCCGTTCGAGGTAACGCATAGTTATCTTCCGAGAATAAGCTTCCAACCACTAAACGAACCTAGCTCTTCAGAACCTTCTATATCTACCCCTACTTCGTTACAGAGAGCCGCCGCCGCCGCGGCCGAAGCACTTAAGACCTAGATAGAAGAAGCGATTAAGGTAGCGAAGGAGGCTATAGAATCGGCTTAGAAGAAGATAGTAACTCGAGCTAATAGAAAGCGGTTGATCCGGGCACGCAGATATGATTCAATACGGCCTTTTTAATAACTATATCTCGAACTAAGGAGGGAAAGGAATCTATGTGGTGGTGGTGGTGGGCTTTCGTGGTGGTGGTGCCAAGGCCCGGCTCGGCCCGTCCGGGCCGAGCCGAAATCCAGGGTCCACCCTATCAATCTGTCCTACCCCTTTCCACCGCCGCAACACTACCCCCCTCCCTCACCAGCGGTTGCCCTCGACCGCTTAGTCACCCTATCTATCCGAAAATCTCCGCTTCTTTCTTCTCTTTTTTTTTTTTTTTTTGTGTTCTTCTCGAAAATCCCCTCCAACGCTGACGTCGCGTCTTCTATCTTCCATTACAACCGGCGTTCTTTACGTCGCTTTTTCCATTTTTTACATCGTCTGCATCTGAAGTCCTTTACCTGGCGTTCATGTGATCGACGACATCTGATCTGAGCTGTCCGGTCATCTGAGCTGCGGCTCGGGCGGTCTGTGCGCTGTTTCGGCGGTCCATATAGATCTGTCCGCAGCGCCGGTTCTTCTTTTTTTTTTTTTCTACCAAAGCCTTTACACACCGTAGGGGCGGCGGCGCTGGCACGCCACGGCGTCGGCGAGCTTCCTGCCGCTTATTGAGCCGTTCCACCTTCTCGTAGAGCGTCTCTTCTTCAATCGGCGGCTCCATCGGTTCCGGTTCGGTCTGCAGTTCCGCCGCGCAGATCCCCGCTTCCTTCAACACCTCGGCGTCTACTATCCGTTCGGTCAGCACCTTCTGGAACATGTTTGGATCTTCCTTCGCGCGGCTTATCTTCCCTTCTCTTCGCGTCAACGCGTTAGCCTTTCCATTTTGAGCCCCTAGTCGATAGGTAATCTTAAAATCGAACCCTGATAAGTAGGCGGCCTACCGAGCTTAACGCTGTAAGAGCTTCTGCGTCTTTATAAAGTAGGTTAGCGACTGGTGGTCCGTAAGGACCTGGACCGTGCTCTTTCTAGCTATAAGCTCCGGTTTCCACTCCTCGAAAGCCTAAATAATCGCTAGCAGCTCCTTATCGTAGATAGCGTAGTTCCGTTCGGTTTCCGTTATAGATTTGCTAAAGAAGGCCACTAGGTAAAGGGTCTCGCCATCGTCAGCGTATTGAGAAAGGACCCCTGCCGTTACTGTATCGGAAGCGTCCGTTTCTACGTAGATCGTCTTTTCCGGCTGGAAGTGTGCCAGGACCGGCGCCGAGGCTACTGCTTCTTTCAGCTGTACGAAAGCTTCCGTGCACTTCTTATTCTATAGGCCGGCGGCCTCTTTCTTTAACGCTTCGTTTAGGGGTCTTGCGATCTTGCTAAAGTCCTTAATAAACTGTCGATAATAGCTGCAGAATCCGAGAAACGCTCTGATTTGGGTAGTGTTTCCGGATTTCGGCTGCTTCCATTCCGCTACAGCGGCGACCTTTAAGGGGTCTATCCGGATCCCTTTTCTTCCGACGATAAGACTAAGGTATTTGACTTTAGTCTGATAAAACTCGCTCTTTTTCGTGTCTGCGTTCAATCCGACCTCGCAGAGCCTGGTTAGCACCTTCTTAATGTAGTCCGTGTGCTGATCTCTCGTTCTATCCGTGTAGATAAGAATGTTGTCCAAATAGATAGACACGAACCGTTCCAGCATGTCCATAAAGGTGTGGTTTATAAAGCGTTGCCACACTGCCAGCGCGTTAGTAAGTCCGAACGGCATTACCAGCTACTTAAAATTGCCTATACGCGTAGCAAACGTCGTAAGATCTTCCGTCTGCCCTTCTTCGTTCCTTAGTCGGTAGAACGCCTGTCGAATGTCCAGTTTGCTGAACCATTTAGCTTTAGCTACTCGTTGTATAGTCTCGTCAATCAGCGGCAGCGGGTATACGTCTCTCTTGGTGACCTCGTTAAGGCCTCTATAGTCTACGCAGAGTCGCAGACTACCCCCTGGTTTCCTTACGAAAAGAATCGGTAACGCATATTCGGCAGAACTCGGCGTAATAAACTTCTTCGCCAGATTTTCGCGACTAAACACCTCTACCTAGTCCAGTTCCGCCGGCGACAGTCGTCTTAGGGGCTCGGTTCTCGGCAGCGCGGCTCCTTCTTTCAGCCGGATCTTGTTGTTATATTCCGGTTGATAGAGCAGCAGGAGGTTGGAGTCGGCTTTTAAGAACACGTTAGCGTAACCGTAGAGCTCTTTTGGCAACACCTCTAGTAGGTCCGCTTCTTCTTCCGCTATTATCTTCCGGTAGTCTTCGATGTCTTTTATTAAGATAGCGTAAATCTCGTTGTCCGGCGACTTCGCGAGGGTCGTTATAGCTTCTGAACTCATTATTCCGACGGTAACCGGGGGTTCGGAACGATCGGACGGAGCCTCTTTCGCGGACTCCGTAGCTTTCGGCTTGGCAGCGACGGTAGCGACCTTTCCGATGGTCCCTACTCCGCTACCCGGGGTTTTAAACCTGATCGTTCCTTTATCTACGTTAACGATGGCTTTCTGGTTCTTTATCTATTTCTGCCCTATAATAATGTTAAACCTTCCGATATCCATAATTCGGAACGTCGCTTCTATAGTGCGACCAGCCAGTGTGGTCTTTAGCGGCACGTAGTGCGTGACGCTTTCCGTGTCTTGTCCGTTGTATGCCGAAATCTTCGTCGGCGACGCCAGTTCCACCAGATAGCCGTATCCCTTCTTTAGTTTCGGAACCAGTCGGTGGTGGATCGCTGCACCGATAAGAGCTCCAGTATCGATAAAAGCTTTTAGCTGGAGCAGTGGGCGTTGCTTCTCAACAGGGTAGATCGTAATAGGAAGGATGATCGCCGTTTCCGCATTCACTTCTACGGTTGCCGAGAGCGGATCGCTACAGCTGTCAATGCTTTCTTCTCGTGCCGATTCGCTCCAGTGCGGTGCCTTTCGCAGGGGTGCCCTGTTCTTTACGCTGGATGGGGGGCCTATCCGTCCAGCTAGTCTTTTCCCATAATTCTTAACTGAACCTTACCGTCTCTGCTGTCAGTTTCGTTCTGAGCCGGCTCTATAGCTTGTATAGTCTTTCTTAGTGGCTGCGGCGGCTGCTTTATAACACGATACTCCTGCTTCTGCTTATCCGATGCTTGGCATCTCGTAGCGATGTAGCCAGGCTTGCCACACGCGAAACAGGTGGGGGCGAACGACGATCGTAGTGAATATAGCGACTGCTGGGGGGTTCGTCGAAAGGGCGCAGGGGCTCTTGTCGGCTGCGCCGACGGCAACGGCTTCTGAATCAGCTTACGTGTCGTCGGTTTTCCGTACGCGTTCAAGTTTCTGGCGGTAACTCTCGCCTGGTGTACGAAGCTCTAAAAGTCTTCGTCTTCTACCGACGCTATGGCCGCAGCGAGCTCAGGGCTCAGTTTCTGTCTTAGTAAGTGTAGCTGCTTATCTTCTGCTACTCTCGCTCTAATGGCATATTTCCTAAACAGTCCGTAGAACTCTTCGAACGTCTGCCGGTTCTGGTTGATCTTATCCAGCTGCTTACGGGCCGTCTTCTTCCGGAAGGGGTCTCTAAAACGCTGGTCCAGCGCCTTAATAGCGTCGTCGGCTGTCACTTCTTCCAGGTCCGCTACTAGCGAAAAAGCTTTACCTTCTAATCGCGATTCCGGGTACGCCAATCTATCCTCTTCGCTGCTCGATGCGTAATCGCGGCTTATCTTGTTCTTGATCTTCTTCTTAAATGCCTCCTACGCTTTAGGGTCTTTGCTACCGAAAGTAGGTAGGTCCGGCAGTGGCGTTATCGTAGTGCTACCTTAACTATAGGCCGCTAGTAAGGCGGTCTCCTCGTAGGTTTCTCGACGCGGTAGCGGCGACTTTGCTGCTTCCATATTAGCCAGTTGATCCTTCAGCGCCTTTAGCTGCGCCAGTCAATTCGACGCTTAGTGTTCTAATACGTCGACGATAGTCTCTGCCGATTCCTTTTCGGCCCTTACCGTCTCTACTTCCTCTCTTAGCTGTCTGTTTTCTTCTAGTGTTCTGTAGAACAGCGTCTTAATGAGGTCTATACCGTCGTAGACCTTTCCTATCCCAT
The DNA here is from genome assembly GCA_016165855.1 of Pseudocercospora ulei. NCBI lineage: Eukaryota > Fungi > Ascomycota > Dothideomycetes > Mycosphaerellales > Mycosphaerellaceae > Pseudocercospora > Pseudocercospora ulei. Next base: position 5,727,270 of record JACWNB010000002.1, on the reverse strand, counting down.
TCTCGTTTACGTAATCTTCCAGTTCCTCGATCGTGCAGTCGTGGATCTTCCTATATTCGCTTATTCGTTCCTTGATCTCTGCGGTCTCTTCCGCCGTAAAACCTCTGATAATAATCTCATTATTAATAACACTGGAGCGCCTGTTCGCTCTATTAGTCTTTCTCTTTCCGCAGCAGCCTGTTACGCCGCTCTCTACCGCTGAGAAGCCTTCCATCTTCTTACGGTGCTGGGGTTGTTGTTGGTAGTGGTGCGCGTGCGTTATTCGGGTTTCCGGATAGTTCAACGGGCCCTTTCGCGCAGCGCGGGGTTGTGGAGAGTGAGTTCGAGATATAATGATCCGGGCACGCAGATATGATTTAATACGGCCTTTTTGATAACTATATCTCGAACTGAGGAGGGAAAGGAATCTATGTGGTGGTAGTGGTGGGCTTTCGTGGTAGTGGTGCCAAGGCCCGGCTCGGCCCGTCCGGGCCGAGCCGAAATCCAGGGTCCACCCCATTAATCTGTCCCACCCCTTTCCACCGCCGCAACAGCGGTTACTATTAAAATTCGAAGAAGGCTAAAATGTATAGCTTAATACGTAGAACCTAAGGCTAAAAGGCAACGCTAAGCTTAACCCCTGCTACATAGGTCCGTTCAAGATAGTGGAAAAGAGGTCGCTAGTAACCTATCGGCTCCAACTACCGAAATCGTTCCGAATCTACGATGTCTTCTATTCGGATCTGCTAAGTCTAGACCCTAAGAACGGACTGCCGGAACAAGGCTTCGATAAACCCCTACTAATCGAGATAGACAGAGAAGAAGAAGAATAGGAGGTAGAGGATGTAGTAGACATAAGAAAGATAAGAGGGTCCGTCGAAGCAAGGATCTCGTAGAAAGGATAGCCGGAAGACTATAAATAGTATCTAGTCGAGAGCCTCCGGAATTCGGCGGAGCTGCTAAGAGAGTTTTATGTCCAAAACCCGAAGAAGCCGAAGCCTAAGTAGCTCTGAAGCTAATTATTCTAGAAGAAGAAGAAAACCTGCATCCGCTCTATCGGCGCGGAAGCCGATAGAAACGATCGAGGAATCCGCCGGCCGGTGTCTTAGGCTCCACTGCCACTACCGCTAGCTAGGACTAGCGGATAGAGGCAGTAAGGCCGAGGACGGTGCCACTGCGTCGGCGCGCTTGGTAACGGTCTTTGCTCTCTGTTACTGCTATCTGCCGACTCGGCTAGAAGAATAGTAACGACGAAGAACGAAGCTAACGCTATTAAAGCAGCCTCGCGGTAGCGCCAAAGGCCTTAGTAGAGAAAGAAAAAGAAGAAGAAACGGCGCAGCGGACAGATCTATATAGACCTCTATAGCAGAGTATAGACCGGTTACGCTGCAGCTTAGGTAACCGCTAGATCCGATCAGATAGCTCTTCTAATTAGATAGACACTAAGTAAAGACGTTAGAAGGCGACGATATAAGAAGAAAGAAGATAAAAAAAAGGGGATAGTTTTAAGACAGATAGATAAGTAAGCGGTCGAGGTCGACTGCTAGTAAGGGAGGAGGGTAGTGTTGTAGTAGCAGAAAGGGGTGGGACTAAGTAATAGGGTAGACCCTTGGAATTTCGGCTCGGCCCTCCCGGACCGAGCCGGGCCTTGGCACACTACCCCTAAAGCTCTTACCTACCACTATATATATTCCTTTCCCTCCTTAGTTCGAGATATAGTTATTAAAAAGGCCGTATTAAATCTTATCTGCGTGCCCGGATTACTCCCTACCCTATACTAGCTCTATCCCTATTCTTCTACCTCTCCCTATTTCCTATATCTATGCTATACTTCTTGCAGGTTCCCTAGTATTGTCCCCTCTTTTATATCCCTAGGGATAGATATTCCTAGTTCCCCTCAATTCTTGCTCCTCCTTTGCAGCTTCCTAGTCTTGCCTATACCTGCCCAATCCTGTCTGCAGCTGCCTAACGTCTCTTGCAGCTGCCTAGTCTAGGCTGTAGTTGATGTGGCGCGGTACACTTGAGCCAAAAGGGACTAGTCAAGTAACTCGGAAGTGACTTGACCAATGTGTACTAGATATATAAACCTTGGCAAGGCATAGTAATGACACAGGCTAACCCACCCCGTATTACTACCCCCTGCGCTACAGGCTTACGACCTCGTAAGCTGCGCTTACTTACAGGCTACGTATGCTATTGCACAGCCCCCCCTATACAGCATACGCAATGAACCCCCCCGGCAGGTCTGCACACAGCCAGCTGGACCTTTACCGGGTCTGCCTTATTCTGTACGGAGTAGTGGACAAACGGACATACGTCAACGCTGCTTCCACTCTCCCGTTAAAAGATGCGCCCCCTGGGAATTGAACCCGGGCCTTTTATCGTACACTTTCAGCAGTCACTTCCGAGTTAAGTGATGTAGCGCAGTACACTTAAGCCAAAAGGGACTGGTTAAGTAACTCGGAAGTGACTTGACCAATGTGTACCAGATATATAAACCTTGGCAAGGCATAGTAATAACACGGGCCAACCTACCCTGTATCAGTAGTCGCCTAATATTACTTGTAGCTGCCCTATCTAGCAGCTGCTATCTGTCCTATCCTGTACAGTATAGCCTTACTGCGACTGTTTACTAGGGTGTCTCTCTTCCTACTTATCTAGTACCTATATGTCCTAAAGAGCCTTATATAGTTCCTATATAGGCTCTGCCTAACCTGTCTATTTAACTAGGTATTCTATCTTCTTCTGCTTCCTCTAGCTCTTAAGGATTTCTTCTACTTTATACTCCTCCTAGTCTTTAGTAATAATCGCTAGGGGGCGTACGTCGTCTGTCGTCTAGTATAGGAAGGGGTCTGTATATACCGGCTGTACAAGGTCTATATAGAAGACTAGGTAGATCCTTAGGGGAGTGTTAAGTCGTATAACGTATGTCCCTACTAGTCGGATTACTGTAAACTTCTGGTTCTTCTTGTTGCAGCGGCAGAAAGGGGTGGGACAGAGTAATAGGGTAGACCCTTGGAATTTCGGCTCGGCCCTTCCGGACCGAGCCGGGCCTTGGCACGCCACTCCTAAAGCTCTCGCCTACCACTATATAGATTCCTTTCCCTCCTTAGTTTAAGATATAGTTATCAAAAAGGCTGTATTGAATTATATCTGCATGCCCGGATTATTATATCTCGAACTCACTCCCTACACTAACACTGCGCTGCGCGAAAGGGACTGTTGAATTATCCGGACCCCCGAATAACGCACGCGCACCAACACACCAAACCAAACAACCCCAGTACCGTAAGAAAGCTATAGAGAGTTTCTTAGCGGTAGAGAGCGGCGTTATAGGCCGAAGCAGAAGCAGAAGAGAAAAGACAGACAGAGCGAGCAGGCGCTCTAGTGTCATCGATAGTAAGTTTATTATTAGAGGTTTTACAGCAGAAGAGACTGCAGAGATTAAGGAACGAATAAGCAAATACAAGAAAATCTACGACTGCACACTCGAGGAACTTAAGGATTACGTAAACGAGAACGGAGTAGGAAAGGTCTACGACAGTATAGACCTTATTAAGAAGCTGTTTTACAGAACCCTAGAAGAAAAGAGACAGTTTAGAGAGGAAGTAGATAATCCGGGTACGCAGATATAATTCAATACGGCCTTTTTAATAACTATATCTCGAACTGAAGAGGGAAAGGAATCTATGTAGTGGTGGTGGTGCCAAGGCCCGGCTCGGCCCGGACGGGCCGAGCCGAAATCCAGGGTCCACCCTATTAATCTGTCCCACCTCTTTCCACCGCTGCAACACTACCCCCCTCCCTCACTAGCGGTCGCCCTCGACTGCTTAGTCACCCTATCTATCCGAAAATCTCCGCTTTTTTTTTTTTGATTCGTCGTCTTCTTCTTGAAAATCCCCTCTAACGCCGACGTTACTTCTTCCGTCTTCTATCAAAAACAACGTTCTCTTTATCGCTTCTTTAATTTTTTACGTCGTCGGCGTCTGAAGTCCTTCACTTGGCGTTTATGTAATTGACGCTATCTGATCTGATCCGCGGTCTTCTGAGCTGCGGCTCGGCTGGTCTGTGCGTCGGCGCAGAGGTCTATATAGATCTTTTCGCGGCGCCGTTTTTCTTCTTCTTTTTCTCTTCTACCAAAGCTTTTACCTACTACGGGGTCGGCGGCGCTGGCACGCTACGGCGTCGGCGAGCTGCCTGCCGAACCGGTGGTGGGTAGTGGCCGAGTCGAAGACCTCCCTAAGGCGACCGCTACGATCGTTTTCTTCGGCCTCTGCGCCGATAGAGCGGACGCGGCTTTCTTCTTCTTTCTTCCGCATTGTCGACATTAGAGCTACGCTGGTTTCGGCTTTTTCGGGTTCCGTACGTAGAACTCTCTTAGTAGCTCCGCCGAATTCCGGAGGTTTTCGACCGGATACTATTTATAGTCTTCCGGCTATCCTTTCTACGAGATCCTCGCTTTGATAGACCCCCTTATCTTCTTTACGTCCATTACATCTTCTACCTCCTACTCTTCTTCCTTACCGTCTATCTCAATAGGTGGGGGTTCGGCGAACCCCTGCTTCGGCAGACCGTTCTTAGGGTCTAGGCTTAGCAGATCTAAATGGAAAACATCGTAGATCCGGAACGCCTTTAGCAGCTGGAGCCGATAAGTCACCGGCGACCTCTTTTCCACTATTATAAACAGACCTACGTAGCGTAGATTAAGCTTGGCGTTGCCTTTCAGCCTTAGGTTTCGCGTGTTGAGCTATACCTTTTGGCCTTCCTCGAATTCTATCGGCGTTCGCTTTCTGTTAGCTCGAGCTACTATCTTCTTCTAAGCCGATTCTATCGCTTCTTTCGCCACTTTGATCGCTTCTTCTATCTAAGATCGGAGCGCTTCCGCCGCTGCGGCGGCGACTCTCTTTGACGACGTAGTAGTAGTGGAAAGCTCCGGCGAGCTGGCGTCGCTTAGCGGCTGGAAGCTTAGCCTCGGAAGATAACCGTAGGTTATCTCGAACGGCGCTAGCGACGTTCCTTCTAACCGTGCTGAGTTCGCGCAGAATTCAGCTATTGGCAGCATCTTAACCCACTTTTCTTAATGATAGCCGCAGAAGGTTCGCAGATATCGCTCTATCTCGCGATTAGCCACTTTAGACTGACTGTCAGTTTAAGGGTAAGCGGCGGTGCTGAGCTTTCTACGAATTCCGAGAGCTTGATATATAGCCTTCTATACGTCGGCGGTGAATTAAGGACCCCTATCCGTAGTGATAGTGTCCGGCAGGCTATAGTGCTTCTACACGTGTCTAATCAGCATCCGCGCGGTCTCTTCCGCAGTCGTTCCTTCGTCTCTAGCTCGACAGGGGATGAAGTAGCGCTCTTTGCTTAACCGGTCTACTACGTTCAGCGTAGCGTTATATCTATCGGAGTCCGGCAGGCCGGTTACGAAGTCTATCGTAATGTGTTGCTACGGTTTCTCGGGGATCGGAAGTGGCTTTAGCAGACCGGCTGGAAGACCGTAACGTGGCTTCGCGGCCCGGCACGCGTAGCAATTGGCGATAAATCGGTGGATCCGTTCGTAGATCCGCGGAAACCAGTAGATCGTCCTTACGGCTTCTATCGTCTTCTTCGAACCGGCGTAACCAACGTCCCTAGAGCTATGGACCAATTGGATGACCTCCGTAACCAGTTCTTCCAGAACTATTAGCTTTCCTAAGCCGGTTTTGCCAAGTTTCTGTTGCTAGTTAAGCTGCTCCACCTTTTCGTAGAGAGTCTCTTCCTTAGGGGCCGGTTCTACTGCGCAGACCCCTACCTCTTTCAACACCTCTGCGTCTACTATCCGCTCGGTCAACACCTTCTGAAACATGTTCGGATCTTCTTTCGCGCAGCTAGTCTTCCCTTCTCTTCTCGTTAGTGCGTCAGCCTTTCCGTTTTAAGCTCCGGGTCGATAGGTAATCTTGAAGTCGAACCCGGATAAGTAGGCAGCCTACCGTGCTTGACGTCGTAAGAGCTTCTGCGTCTTTATAAAATAGGTTAGCGACTGGTGGTCCGTAAGGACCTGGACCGTGCTCTTTCTAGCTATAAGCTCTGGCTTCCACTCCTCGAACGCCTGTATAATAGCCAGCAGTTCCTTACCGTAGATGGCGTAGTTCCGCTTAGCTTCCGTTATAGATTTGCTGAAGAAGGCCACCGGGTAGAGGGTCTCGTCGCTATATTGAGAAAGGACCCCTGCGGTTACTGTGTTAGAAGCGTCCGTTTCTACGTAGATTGTCTTTTCCGGTCGGAAGTGCGCCAGAACCGGCGCTGAAGCCACTGCCTCTTTTAGCCGGTTAAAGGCTTCCGTGCACCTCTTATTCTATAGGCCGGCGGCCTCTTTCTTTAGCGCCTCGTTCAGGGGTCTCGCTATCTTGCTAAAGTCCTTAATAAACCGTCGATAGTAGCTGCAGAAGCCGAGAAACGCTCTGATTTGCGTAGTATTTCCAGACTTCGGCTGCTTCCATTTAGCGACGGCGGCGACCTTTAAGGGGTCTATCCGAATTCTATTCCTTCCGACGATAAGACCGAGATATTTGACTTCGGTTTGGTAGAACTCGCTCTTCTTCGTGTCTGCGTTCAATCTGACCTCTCTAAGTCTTTTTAGCACCCTCTTAATGTAGTCCGTGTGCTGATCTCTCATTCTATCCGTGTAGATAAGAATGTCGTCCAAATAGATAGACACGAACCGTTCCAGCATGTCTATAAAGGTGTAGTTCATAAAGCGTTGCTACACTGCCGGCGCGTTGGTGAGTCCGAACGGCATTACTAGCTACTTAAAATTGCCTATACGCGTAGCAAACGTCGTAAGATCTTCCGTCTGCCCTTCTTCGTTCCTTAGTCGGTAGAACGCCTGTCGAATGTCCAGTTTGCTGAACTATTTAGCTCTAGCTACTCGTTGTATAGTCTCGTCGATTAGCGGTAGCGGGTATACGTCTCTCTTAGTGACCTCGTTAAGGCCTCGATAGTCTATACAGAGTCGCAGACCACCCCCTGGTTTCCTTACGAAAAGAATCGGTAATGCATATTCGGCAGAACTCGGCGTAATAAACTTCTTCGCTAGGTTTTCGCGAACGAACACCTCTACCTAGTCCAGTTCCGTCGGCGACAGTCGTCTTAGGGGCTCGGTTCTTAGCAGCGTAGCCCCCTCTTTCAGTCGGATCTTGTTGTTATATTCCAGTCGATAGAGCGGCAGGAGGTTGGAGTCGGCCTTTGAGAACACGCTAGCGTAACCGTAGAGCTCGTTTAGCAGCACCTCTAGTAGATCTACTTCTTCTTCCGCCATTATCTTCCGGTAGTCTTCGATGTCTTTTATTAAGATAGCGTGAATCTCGTTGTCCGGCGACTTCGCGAGGGTCGTTATAGCTTCTGAACTTATCATTCCGACAGTAGCCAGGGGTTCGGAACGATCGGACGGAGCCTCTTTTGCGGACTCCGTAGCTTTCGGCTTAGCGGCAGTGGCGGCCGTTCCGCTAATCCCTGCTCCGCTACCCAGGGTTTTGAATCCTATCGTGCCTTTATCTACGTTAATAATAGTCTTCTGGTTCTTTATCCATTTCTGCGCTATAATAATGTCAAATCGTCCGAGATCCATAATCCGGAACGTCGCTTCCGTGGTTCGACTAGCCAGTGTAGTCCTTAATAGCACGTAGTGCGTAACGTTTTCCGTGTCTTGTCCGTTATATGCCGAAATCCGCGTCGGCGACGCTATCTCTACAGGATAGCCGTATCCCTTCGTCAGTTTCTGAACCAGTCGGTAGTGGATCGCCGCGCCAATAAGAGCTCCAGTATCAATAAATGCTTTTAGCTAAAGTGGTTTGCTTAATCCGTTAAGGGGGTAGACAGTAATTGGAAGGATAATGGCTGTTTCCGTGTTCACTTCTACTGCCGCCGAGAGCGGGTCGCTGCAGCTGTTAATGCTTTCTTCTCGTGTCGATTCGCTCCAGTGCGGTGCCCTATTGTCAATGCTGGATAGGGGGCCTATCCGTCTAGCTGGTCTTTTCCTATAATTCTTAACTGTACCCCGCCGTCTACGCTGTCAGTGTCGTTCGGAGCCGGCTCTATAGCTTGTATAGTCTTTCTCGGTGGCTGCGGCTGCAGCTGCTTTATAACGCGATACTCCTGCTTCTGCTTATCCGATGCTTGGCATCTCGTAGCGATGTAGCCAGGCTTGCTATACGCGTAGCAGGTAGGTACGAACGACGAACGCTGCGAATTAAATAGCTGCTGGGGTGCTCTCCGGAAAGGCGCAGGGGGTCGTGTAGTCTGCGGCGACGGCTTCTGAATCGATTCGCGTAATTTCGCGTAAGCGCTCAAGTTTCTCGCCGTAACTCTCGCTCGGTGCACGAAGCTCTTAAGGTTTTCGTCTTCTACAGACGCTATAGCGGCGGCCAGTTCAGGGTTCAGCTTCTGCCTTAGTAGGTAGAGCTGCTCGTCTTCCGCTACTCGGGCCCTGATCGCATATTTTCTAAACAAACCGTAGAATTCCTCGAACGTCTGCCGGTTCTGGTTAATCTTGTCTAACTGCTTACAGGCCGTCTTCTTCCGGAATAGGTCTCCGAAGCGTTGATCTAGCGCTTTAATCGCTTCCTTAGCGGTTACCTCTTCTAGGTCCGCTACTAGCGAAAAAGCTTTACCTTCCAATCGCGATTCCAGGTACGCCAATCTGTCTCCGGCGCTGTTTCCGGCCTAGTCTCAATCTATCTTGTTCTTTATTTTCTTCTTAAATGCTTCCCAATCCTTAGGATCTCCGCCTCTAAACACCGGTAGATCCGGTAGTAACGTTATTAACGTGCTGCCTTGACTGTAGGCCGCCGTTAAGTCGGTCTCTGCTTGTTCTTCTCGACGCGGTAGCGGCGACTTTGCTGCTTCTATATCAGCTATCTGATTCTTTAGCGCCTTTAGCTGCGCTAGTCGATTCGCCGCCTGGTTTTCCAGCACATCTATAATGGTCTCAGCTGATTCCTTTTCGGCCCTTACCGCTTTAGTTTCTTCTCTTAGTTGTCTGTTCTCTTCTAGCGTTCTATAAAATAGCATCTCGATAAGGTCTATGCCGTCGTAGACCTTCCCTATTCTATTCTCGTTTACATAGTCCTCCAGTTCCTCGAGCGTACAGTCGTGGATCTTCTTGTATTCGCTTATTCGTTCCTTAATCTCTGCGGTCTCTTCCGCTGTAAAACCTCTGATAATAATCTTATTATTAATGACACTAGAGCGCCTACTCGCTCTGTTAGTCTTTCCTTTTCTGCTTCTGCTGCGGCCTGTAACGCCGCTCTCTACCGTCGAGAAGCCTTCTATCTTCTTACGGTGCTAGGGGTTGTTGTTGTAGGTGCGCGTGCGTTATTCGGGTTTCCGGATAGTTCGACGGGCCCTTTCGCGCAGCGCGGGGTTTGTGTAGAGAGCGAGTTCGAGATATAATAATCCGGGCACGCAGATATAATTCAATACGGCCTTTTTGATAACTATATCTCGAACTGAAGAGGGAAAGGAATCTATGTAGTGGTGGTAGTGCCAAGGCCCGGCTCGGCCCGGACGGGCCAAGCCGAAATCCAGGGTCCACCCCATCAATCTGTCCTACCTCTTTCCACCGCTACAACAGTAGAGACAGTAAGAGCCGAGAAGGAATCGGCCGAGACTATTATAGATATGCTGAAAAACTAAGCGGCGAACCGACTAGCACAATTGAAAGCGATAAAGGCTCAGCTAGATAAGATCGAAGCAGCGATGTCGTCGGCGCCGCTACCGTATCGAGAAGAACAAGCAGAGACCGCCTTACTAGCGGCCTATAGTCAAGGCGGCACGTTAATAACGTTACTACCAGATCTAACAGCTTTTAGAGGCGGAGATCCTAAGGATTAGAAAGCATTTAAGAAGAAGATAAAGAACAAGATAGGTCGAGACTATGCCGGAAACAGCGCCGGAGATAGATTAGCGTACCTGGAATCGCGATTAGAAGGTAAAGCTTTTTCGCTAGTAGCGGACCTAGAAGAGGTAACTGCTAAAGAAGCGATTAAGGCGCTAGATCAACGCTTCGGAGACCTCTTCCGGAAGAAGACGGCCTGTAAGCAGCTAGACAAGATCAACCAGAACCGGCAGACGTTCGAGGAGTTCTACAGATTGTTTAGAAAATATGCGATTAGGGCCCGAGTAGCGGAAGATAAGCAGCTCTACCTACTAAGGCAGAAGCTAAACCCTGAACTGGCCGCCGCTATAGCGTCTGTAGAAGACAAAGACCTTAAGAGCTTCGTACACCGAGCGAGACTTACTGCGAGAAATTTGAGCGCTTACGCGAAATTACGCGAATCGAACCAGAAGTAGTTAATAATGCAGACAACGAGACCCCCTGCGCCTTTCCGGAGAGCACCCTAGCAGCCACCTTATCAGTCACCGCGTTCGTCGTTCGTCCCCACCTGTTACGCGTGTAGAAAGCCTAGCTATATCGCTACGAGATGCCAAGCATCAGATAAGCAGAAGCAGGAATCTAGTGTTATAAAGCAGCTGCAGCCGCAGCTACCGAGAAAGACTATACAAGCTATAGAGCCGGCTCCGAACGAGACCGACAGTGTAGACGGTAGAGTGCTACTGCGAATCCTAGGAAAAGACCAGCTGGAAGGATAGGCCCCCTATCCAGCGTAGAAAACAGGGCACTAACAAGAACTACGTTACAGAAAGATAAGAGCATCAACAGCTGCAGCAATCCGCTCTTAGTGGCAGTAGAAGTGAACACAGAAACAGCCATTATCCTTCTAATTACTGTCTACCCCGTCGATAGATCGAGCAAACCACTTTAGCTAAGAGCTTTTATCGACACGGGGGCCCTTATCGGAGCGGCTATCCACTATCGATTGGTTCAAAAGCTGATAAAAGGATACGGCTATCCAGTAGAGCTAGCGTCGCCGACACGGATTTCGGCGTACAACGGACAAGACACAGAGAGTGTTACGCATTATATGCCATTAAGGACTACCTTGGCAGGTCGCACTACAGAAGCGACGTTCCGAATTATAGATATCGGAAGGTTTAACATTATTATAGGGCAGAAATAGATAAAGAACCAGGGAGCAATTATTGACGTAGGTAAAGGCACACTCGGATTTAGAACACTATACAGCGGCTCCGCTGCCGTTAAATCAGTTACCGAGGTCGCAGTAGAACCGAACGTTACGACTATCGAAGAGGTTCCGAAGGATCGGTCCGACCCTTAAGACATAATCGGAATAGAAAGTTCAGAAGCTTTAACGACCCTCGCGAGGTCGCCAGACAACGAGATTTATGCTATCTTAATAAAAGACATCGAGGACTACCGGAAGATAATAGCGGAAGAAGAAGTGGATCTATTAGAGGTGTTACCGAAAGAACTCTATAGTTACACTAACGTGTTCTTAAAGGCTGACTCCAACCTCCTACCGCTTTACCGACCGGAATATAACAACAAGATCCGGCTGAAAGAAGGAGCTGCGCTGCCGAGAACGGAACCCCTAAGACGCTTATTGCCGGCCGAGCTAGACTAGGTAGAAGTGTTTGTTCGAGAGAATCTAGCGAAGAAGTTCATTACACCAAGCTTAGCAGAATATGCGTCGCCGATTCTTTTCGTACGGAAACCCGGAGGCGGTCTCTGACTGTGTATAGACTACCGAGGCCTTAATAAGGTTACTAAGAGAGATGTGTATCTGCTGCCTCTAATCGATAAGACTATACAACGAGTAGCTAAGGCTAAGTAGTTCAGCAAGCTGGATATTCGCTAAGCGTTCTATCGGTTAAGGAACAAGGAAGGACAAACGGAAGACCTTACGACATTCGCTACGCGCATAGGCAATTTCAAGTAGTTGGTAATGCCTTTCGGACTTACTAACGCGCCGGCAGTGTAGCAACGCTTTATAAACCACACCTTTATAGATATGCTGGAACGGTTCGTATTAATCTACTTAGACGACATTCTAATCTACATTAAAGGAACGAGAGAACAACATACGGACTAAATCGAGAGAGTGTTAAAAAGACTCCGCAAGGCAGGATTAAACACGGATACGAAGAAGAGCGAGTTCTACCAGACCGAAGTCAAATATCTCGGTCTTATCGTCGGAAGAGAAGGAATTCGGATAGACCCGTCGAAAGTGGCCGCCATCGCAGAATGGAAGCAACCGACATCTGGAAACACTACGCAAATCAGAGCGTTTCTCAGGTTCTGCAGCTACTATCGACGGTTTATTAAGGACTTTAGCAAGATAGCGAGACCACTGAATAAGGCGTTAAAGAAGGAGGCCGCTGGCCTATAGTATAAGAAGTGTACAGAAGCTTTTAACTAACTAAAGGAGGCGGTAGCCTTAGCGCTAGTGCTAGCGTACTTCAGACCGGAAAAGACGATCTACGTAGAGACAGACGCTTCCGATACAGTAACAGCAGGGGTCCTTTCTCAATACGCTAACGACGACGAAACGCTCTATCCGGTAGCTTTCTTTAGCAAGTCTATAAATAATGCTAAACGGAACTACGCTATCTATAATAAAGAACTGCTAGCTATTATTTAGGCCTTTAAAGAGTGGAAACCGGAGCTTATAGCTAGACAGAGCACGATCCAGGTCCTTACGGACCACCAGTTACTGACCTACTTTATAAAGACGCAGAAGCTATTACGCCGCCAAGCCTGGTAGGCAGCCTACTTATCCGGGTTCGACTTTAAGATCACTTATCGACCTGGAGCTCAAAATAGAAAGGCTGATACGCTAACGAGAAGAGAAGGAAAGACTAGCCGAGCGAAGGAAGATCCGAACATGTTTCAGAAGGTGCTAACAGAACGAATAGTAGACGCCGAGGTGTTAAAAGAGGTAGGGATCTGTACGGTGGAGCCGCCGATTAAAGAAGAGACGCTGCACGAGAAAGTAGAACGGCTTAATTAGCAGCAGAAGCTCGGCAAACCCGGCTTAGGGAAACTGATCGTTCTGGAAGAACTGATTACCGAGGTTATTAAGCTAGTCTATAGCTCTACGGATGTTGGTTACGCAGGATCGAAAAAGACGATAGAAGCAGTAAGGACGACCTACTGGTTCCCGCGAATTTTCGAGAAAATCCACCGGTTTATAACTAACTGTTACGTATGCTGAGCAGCGAAACTACGTTACGGCCTTCCGGCCGGCCTGCTGAAGCCACTTCCGATCCCCGAGAAACTATAGCAGCACATTACGATAGATTTCGTAACTGGCCTGCCGGACTCTAATGGATATAACGCCACGCTTAATGTAGTAGATCGGCTGAGCAAAGAGCGCTATTTCATCCCCTGTTAAGCTAAGGATAAAGGAACTACTGCAGAAGAAACGGCGAGAATGTTGATCCAGCACGTATAGAAGCACTACGGGCTGCCGGACACTATCACTACGGATAGGGGTCCTTAATTCACTGCAGACGTATAGAAAGCCATTAACCAAGCCCTTGGAATTCGTAGAAAGCTTAGCATAGCCGCTTACCCTTAGACCGACGGACAGTCTAAAGTAGCTAACTGTAAGATAGAAAAGTATCTACGAATCTTCTGCAGCCATTATCAAGAAGGATAGGTTAAGGTGTTGCCGATAGCCGAATTCTGCGCCAATTCAGCACAGTCGGAAGCTACCTTACTAGCGCCGTTTAAGATAATATATAGTTATCTTCCGAGGATAAGCTTTCAGCCGCTAAACGAACTTAGCTCTTTAGAACCCTCTACTACCACTTCGTCGAAGAGAATCGCTGCGGCGGCGGCAGAAGCGCTACGATCTTAGATAGAAGAAGCGATTAAGGTAGCGAAAGAAGCGATAGAATCAGCTTAGAAGAAGATAGTAACTCGAGTTAATAAAAAGAGGTCACTAATAGAATTCGAGGAAGGCCAAAAGGTATAGCTTAATATGCGGAACCTAAGGCTAAAAGGCAACGCGAAGCTCAACCCTCGTTACGTAGGTCCGTTTAAGATAATGGAAAAGAGGTCGCCAGTGACCTACCGGCTCCAGCTGCCGAAATCGTTCCGGATCTACGGTGTCTTTTATTCGGATCTGCTAAGCCTAGACCCTGAAGATAGTCTTCCGGATTAGGGGTTCGCCGAACCCCTATTAATCGAAATAGACGGAAAAGAAGAAGAATAGGAAGTTAAAGATGTTATAGACGTAAGAAGACAAAGGGGATCTATCGAAGCGAGGATCTTATAGAAAGGATAGCCGGAAGACTATAAATAGTATCCGGCCGAGAACCTACGGAATTCAGCGGAGCTACTAAGAGAATTTTACGCCTAGAACCCGAAGAAGCCGAGACCTAAGTAGCTCGCCGGCTAAAAAGAAGGCCAAGTCCGCTCTATCGGCACAGAAGCTGAAGAAAACGATCGTAACGGTCGCTTCGCTGGAGTCTTCGGATCGGCCACTACCTATCTTCGCATCGGCAGGAAGCTCGCCGACGCCATAAATCAGCGCCGACGCCTCCAGCCCTGCGATAGGTAAGGTCTTTGGTAGAGAAAGAAAAAAGAAGAAGATAAGGAGCTGCAGATAGATCTATATAGACCTATGCAGTAGCGTACGGACCGGTTACGCCGCAGCTCTAGTAACCGCTAGCTCCGATCAGATAGCTCCGATCAGATGGAACGGATCAGATGGACGCCAAGTGAAGACGCCAGATAGTAACGATGTAAAAAAAAAAAGAAAAGAGGACGAACAGATAAGTAAGCGGTCGAGGGCGACCGCTAATAAGGGAGGGGGGTAGTGTTGCAGCGGCAGAAAGGGGTGGGACGGAGTAATAGGGTGGACCCTTGGAATTTCGGCTCGGCCCTTCCGGACCGAGCCGGGCCTTGACACGCTACCCCTAAAGCTCTCGCCTACCACTACATAGATTCCTTTCCCTCCTCAGTTCGAGATATAGTTATCAAAAAGGCCGTATTGAATTATATCTGCGTGCCCGGATTACTTCTAATCTAGTTTCTTGCTTAGCCGGTCTATACAGATGTTGCACTAGTTTAGCTAGACCTTATCTCCTGCCTTGTACCTTAGTACAGCCTGCTGTCCCTTGTTGGCCTGCTCTTCCGCATTCTGTTAAGCTATAGCTAGGCTCGCTTTCGCCTATTAATAGGCGTTCGTAATCGTCTGTACGATAGCTTCTCCCTGCTAAATCAGAGATCGTATAGGGCGTAAGGTAGCGCTACTTAGGGTCGGTAGGAGCTAATCTAAGCACGCAGATATAATTTAATACGGCCTTTTTAATAACTATATCTCGAACTAAGGAGGGAAAGGAATCTGTATACTGGTAGGTAAGAGCTTTAGGGGTAGTGTGCCAAGGCCCGGCTCGGTCCGAAAGGGCCGAGCCGAAATTCCAAGGGTCTACCCTATTACTTAGTCCCACCCCTTTCTGCCGCTGCAACACTACTCCCCTTCCTTACTAGCAGTCGACCTCGACTGCTTACTTATCTATCTGCCTTTTTTTTGTCGTCCTCTCTTCGCTTTCTTCTATTTCGAAACTATCCCCTTTCTTTATCTTCTTTCTTCTTACATTGTCGCTAGCTGACGTCTTTACTTAGCGTCTATCTAATCCGTGCCGTCTGATCGGAGCTAGCGGTTACTAGAGCTGCGGCGTAACCGGTCCGTGCTCTGCTGTAGATGTCTATATAGAGTCGTCTGCAGCGCCGTTTCTTCTTCTTCTTCTTTCTCTACCTAGGCCTTTGGCGTTACTGCTATTATCTGCCAGTCCTGGCTAGCGGTAGTAGGGGTGGAGCCTAAGACACCGGCTAGCGGATTCTACGATCGTTTTTATCGGCTTCCGCGCCGATAGAGCAGACGCGGGTTTTCTTTTTCTTCTGTAACTATTAGCTTTGGAGCCGCTTAGGCTTCGGCTTCCTTAGGTTTCGAACGTAAAATTCTCTTAGCAGCTCCTTCGAGTTCCGGAGGTTCTCGGCCGGATACTATTTATAGTCTTCCGGCTATCCTTTCTACGAGATCCTCGCTTTAATAGATCCTCTTAGCTTTCTTATATCTATTACATCTTCTACCTCCTATTCTTCTTCTTTACTATCTATCTCGATTAGCAGGGGTTTAGCGAACCCCTAATCCGGAAGGCCGTCTTTAGGGTCCAAACTTAGCAGATCCGAATGAAACATATCGTAGATCCGGAACGATTTTGGTAGCTAGAGCTAGTAGGTTACCGGCGACCTCTTTTCTACTATCTTAAACGGACTTACGTAGCAGGGGTTAAGCTTGGCATTGCCTTTTAGCCTTAGGTTCCGCGTGTTAAGCTATACCTTTTAGCCTTCTTCGAATTCTATAGGTAACCGCTTTCTATTAGCTCGAGTTACTATCTTCTTTTAAGCTGATTCTATCGCCTCCTTTGCTACCTTAATTGCTTCCTCTATCTGGGCCTTAAGTGCTTCGGCCGCGGCGGCGGCGACTCTCTTTAACAAAGTAGCGGTAGAAGATTCTAAAGAGCTAAGTTCGTTCGGCGGTTAAAAGCTTATTCTTAGAAGATAACTATAAGTTACCTCGAACGGCGCTAGCGAGGTAGCCTCTAACTGTGCTAAGTTGGCGCAGAATTCGGCTATCGGCAACACCTTCACGTATTCTGCTTAATAATAGCTGCAGAAGATTTGCAGATATTTTTCTATCTCGCAGTTAGCTACTTTAGACTAACTGTCAGTCTAAGGGTGAGCGGCTGTGCTGAGTTTTCTACGAATTCCGAGAGCTTAGTTAATGGCCTTCTATACGTCGGCGGTAAATTAAGGACCCCTATCCGTAGTAATAGTGTCTAGCAGGCCGTAGTGTTTCTATATGTGCTGAATTAGCATTCTCGCCGTCTCTTCTGCAGTAGTTCCTTTATCCTTCGCTTAGCAGGGGATAAAGTAGCGCTCTTTACTTAGTCGATCCACTACGTTAAGCGTAGTATTATATCTATCGGAATCCGGCAGGCCGGTTACGAAATCTATCGTAATGTGCTACTACGGCTTCTCGGGAATCGGAAGTAGCTTTAACAGACCGGCCGGAAGGCCGTAACGTAGCTTCGTGGCTCGGCATATGTAACAGTTAGCGATAAACTAGTAGATCCGCTCGAAGATTCGCGGAAACCAGTAGGTCGTCCTTACGGCTTCTATCGTCTCCTTCGAGCCTGCGTAACCAACGTCTTTAGACCCGTAGATCGACTGGATAACCTCTGTAATTAGTTCTTCCAGAACTATTAGCTTCTCTAAGCCGGTTTTGCTGAGCTTCTGCTGCTGGTTAAGCCGTTCCACTTTCTCGTAGAGCGTTTCTTCCTTAGTTAGCGGCTCTATCGTACAGATCCCTACCTCTTTTAGTACCTCGGCGTCTACTATCCGTTTGGTCAATACCTTTTGAAACATGTTCGGATCTTCTTTCGCGCAGCTAGTCTTTCCTTCTCTTCTTGTTAGTATATTAGCCTTTCTATTGTAAGCTCTAGGTCGATAGGTAATCTTAAAATCGAATCTAGATAAGTAGGCGGCCTACCGAGCTTGGCAGTGTAAGAGCTTCTGCATCTTTATAAAGTAGGTCAGTAACTAGTAGTCTGTAAGGACCTGGACCGTGCTCTTTCTAGCTATAAGCTCCGGCTTCTACTCCTCGAAAGCCTAAATAATAGCTAACAGCTCTTTATCGTAAATAGCGTAGTTTCTCTTAGCTTTATTTATAGACTTGCTAAAGAAAGCCACTAGATAGAGGGTCTCGTCGTTGTTAGCGTATTAAGAAAGGACCCCTGCAGTTACCGTGTCGGAAGCGTCTGTTTCTATATAGATCGTCTTTTCTAGTCGGAAGTGTACTAGCACTAGCGCTAAGGCTACCGCCTTCTTTAGTTAGTTAAAAGCTTCTGTACACTTCTTATTCTATAGGCCGGCGGCCTCCTTCTTTAATGCCTCGTTTAGGGGTCTCGCTATCTTACTAAAGTCCTTAATAAACTGTCGATAGTAGCTGCAGAATCCGAGAAACGCTCTGATTTGCGTAGTGTTTCCGGATTTCGGTTGCTTCTATTCTGCGACGGCAGCGACTTTTAAGGGGTCTATCCGAATGCCTTCTATTCTGACGATAAGGCCGAGGTATTTGACTCGGTCTAATAAAACTTGCTCTTCTTCGTGTCTGCGTTTAACCCGACCTTGCAGAGCCTAATTAGCACCTTCTTAATATAGTCCGTATGCTGTTCTCTCGTTCTATTAGTGTAGATAAGGATGTCGTCTAAGTAGATAGATACGAACCGTTCTAGCACGTCCAGAAAGGTGTAGTTTATAAAGCGTTGCTACAATGCTAGTGATCCGGGCACGCAGATATGATTCAATACGGCCTTTTTAATAACTATATCTCGAACTGAGGAGGGAAAGGAACCTATGTGGTGGTGGTGGTGGGCTTTGATGGAGGGTGGTGTGCCAAGGCCCGGCTCGGCCCGGACGGGCCGAGCTGAAATCCAGGGTCCACCCTATCAATCTGTCCCACCCCTTTCCACCGCCGCAACACTACCCCCCTCCCTCACCAGCGGTCGCCCTCGACCACTTAGTCACCCCATCCATCCGAAAATCTTCGCTTTTCTTTTTTTTTTTTTTTTTTTTTTTTTTTTTGTCTCTCTCTCGAAAAATCTCCTTCAACGCCGACGTCACTTCTTCCGTCTTCCATCAAAAACAACTTCTTCTTCATCTCTTTTTCAACTTCTTACGTTATCGGCATCTAAGGTCCTTCACTTGGCGTTCATATAATCGGTGTGCCTGATCCGTGCCATCTGATCTGAGCCGTGGGTTATCTGAGCTGCGGCGTGGCTGGTCTGTGCGCCGGTGCAGAGGTCCATATAGATCTTTCCGCGGCGCCGTTTTCTTCTTCTTTTTTCTCTTCCACCAAAGCCTTTACCCACTACGGGGTGGCGTAAAGCAATCACTTCCCGAAACAACACGATCGTTTTCATTGGCTTTCGCGCCGGTAGAGCGGACGTGGCTTTCTTCTTTTCCTTCCGGAAGGATCGGCTTTAGAGCCACGTCGGTTTCAGCTTTTCCGGGTTTTGCACGTAGAAGTCTCTTAGCAGCTCCGCCGAATTCCGGAGATTCTCGATCGGATACTATTTATAATCTTCCGGCCAGCCCTTCCACGAGATCCTCGCTTTGATGGACCCCCTCGTCTTCTTTACGTCTAACACGTCTTCTACCTCCCATTCTTCCTTATCGTCCATCTCGATTGGCGGGGGTTCAGCGAACCCCTGTTCCGGAAGGCCGTCCTTAGGGTCCAGGCTTAGCAGATCGGAATGGAAAACGTCGTAGATCCGGAACGATTTCGGCAGCTGGAGCCGATAGGTTACCGGCGACCTCTTTTCTATTATCTTGAACGGGCCTACGTAGCGCGGATTGAGCTTGGCGTTCCCTTTCAGCCTCAGGTTCCGCGTGTTAAGCTATACCTTTTGACCTTCTTCGAATTCTATCGGCGACCGGCTTCTATTAGCTCGAGTTACTATCTTCTTCTAAGCCGATTCCATCGCGTCTTTCGCCACTTTAATCGCTTCTTCCATCTGAGATCGTAGCGCTTCTGCCGCCGCGGCGGCGACTCTCTTCGACGATGTAGCGGTGGATAGTTCTACGGAGCTGGGTTCGTTCGGCAGCTAAAAGCTTATCCTCGGAAGATAGCCGTGCATTATCTTAAACGGCGCCAGCGAGGTGGCTTTAGACTGTGCCGAGTTGGCGCAGAACTCAGCCATCGGCAGCATCTCGACCCACTTTTCTTAATGGTAGCTGCAGAAAATCCGTAGATATTTCTCTATCTTACGGTTGGCCACTTCTGATTGACCGTTAGTTTAAGGGTAAGCGGCGGTGCTGAGCTTTCTACGAATTCCGAGAGCCTGATTGATAGCTTTCTACACGTCGGCGATGAATTGAGGGCCCCTATCCGTAGTAATAGTGTCCGGCAGCCCATAGTGCTTCCATACGTGTTGGATTAACATTCTCGCCGTCTCTTCCGCCGTCGTTCCTTCGTCTCTGGCTCGACAGGGGATGAAGTGGCGCTCTTTACTTAGCCGATCCACTACGTTGAGCGTAGCGTTATATCTATCGGATTCCGGCAGGCCGGTTACGAAGTCTATCGTAATGTGTTGCTACGGTTTCTCGGGGATCGGCAGTGGCTTCAGTAAGCCTGCTGGAAGGCCGTAACGCGGCTTCGCCGATCGGCACGCGTAGCAGTTGGCGATAAATCGGTGGATCCGCTCGTAGATTCGTAGAAACCAGTAGATCGTTCTTACTGCCTGCATCGTTTTCTTCGCTCCGGCGTAGCCAACGTCCACTGAGCCGTAGACTAGCTGGATGACCTCTGTGATTAGTTCTTCTGGAACTATTAGCTTTCCGGAGCCTGTTCTGCCGAGCTTCTGTTGTTGGTTGAGCCGTTCTACCTTTTCGTAGAGCGTCTCTTCCTTAGGGGCCGGTTCTACTGCGCAGACCCTTATCTCTCTTAACACCTCTGCGTCTACTATCCGCTCGGTCAACACCTTCTGGAACATGTTCGGATCTTCTTTCGCGCGGCTGGTCTTTCCATCTCTTCTTGTCAGCGCGTCAGCCTTTCCGTTTTGAGCTCCAGGTCGATAAGTGATCTTGAAATCGAACCCTGATAGGTAGGCGGCCTACCGTGCTTGACGTCGTAAGAGCTTCTGCGTCTTTATAAAGTAGGTCAACGACTGGTGGTCCGTAAGGACTTGGACCGTGCTCTTTCCGGCTATAAGCTCTGGCTTCCACTCCTCGAACGCCTGTATAATAGCCAGCAGTTCTTTATCGTAGATGGCGTAGTTCCGCTTAGCTTCCGTTATAGATTTGCTGAAGAAGGCCACTAGGTGGAGGGTCTCGTCGTCGCCATATTAAGAAAGGACCCCTGCCGTTACTGTGTCAGAAGCGTCCGTTTCTACGTAGATTATCTTTTCCGGTCGGAAGTGCGCCAGAACCGGCGCCGAGGCCACTGCCTCTTTCAGCCGTACGAAAGCTTCCGTGCACTTCTTATTCTATAGGCCGGCGGCCTCTTTTTTCAGTGCTTCGTTTAGGGGTCTCGCTATCTTGCTAAAGTCCTTAATGAACTGTCGATAGTAGCTACAGAATCCGAGAAACGCTCTGATTTGCGTAGTGTTTCCAGATTTCGGCTGCTTCCACTCTGCGACGGCGGCGACCTTTAAGGGGTCTATACGAATTCCGTCTCTTCCGACGATGAGACCGAGATACTTGACTTCCGTTTAATAGAACTCGCTCTTCTTCGTGTCCGCGTTCAATCCGACCTTGCGGAGCCTCTTTAACACTCTCTCGATGTAGTCCGTGTGTTGCTCTCTCGTTCTATCGGTGTAGATAAGGATGTCGTCTAAGTAGATAGACATAAACCGTTCTAGTATGTCTATAAAGGTGTGGTTTATAAAGCGTTGCCACACTGCCGGCGCGTTGGTGAGTCCGAAAGGCATCACCAACTACTTGAAATTGCCTATACGCGTCGCGAACGTCGTAAGATCTTCTGTTTGTCCTTCTTCGTTTCTTAATCGATAGAACGCTTAGCGGATATCCAGCTTGCTGAACCACTTAGCCTTTGCTACGCGCTAGATGGTCTCGTCGATCAGCGGCAGCGGGTATACGTCTCTCTTAGTGACCTCGTTAAGGCCGCGATAGTCTACGTAGAGTCGCAGACTACCCCCTAGTTTTCTTACGAAAAGAATCAGTAACGCGTATTCGGCAGAACTCGGCGTAATAAACTTCTTCGCTAGGTTCTCGCAAACAAACACCTCTACCTAGTCCAGTTCCGCTAGCGACAGTCGCCTTAGGGGCTCGGTTCTTGGCAGCGTAGCTCCCTCTTTCAGTCGGATCTTGTTGTTATATTCTGGTCGATGGAGCGGCAGGAGGTTGGAGTCGGCTTTTAAGAACACGTCAGCGTAATCGTGGAGCTCCACCGGTAGTACCTCTAGCGGATCCACTTCTTCTTCCGCTATTATCTTCCGGTAGTCTTCGATGTCTTTTATTGAGATAGTGTAAATCTCGTTGTCTGGTAACTTCGCGAGGGTCGATAAAGCTTCCGAGCTCATTATTCCGATCGTAGGCGCATGCTCGGAACGATCGGACGGTGGCTCTTTCGCGGACTCCGTAGCTTTCGGCTCGGCAGCGGCTGCGACCTTTCCGATAGTCCCTGCTCCGCTACCCGGGGTTTTGAATCTGACTGTTCCTTCGTCTACGTCGACGATGGCTTTCTGGTTCTTTATCCATTTCTGCCCTATAATAATGTCAAATCTTCCGATATCCATAATCCGGAACGTCGCTTCCGTGGTTCGACCAGCTAGCGTAGTCCTTAATGGCACGTAGTGCGTAACGCTTTCCGTGTCTTGTCTATTATAGGCCGAAATCTTCGTCGGCGACGCCAGTTCCACCGGATAACCGTATCCATTCGTCAGCTTCCGGACTATTCGGTAGTGGATCGCCGCGCCGATAAGAGCTCCAGTGTCGATAAAAGCTTTCAGCTAGAGGGGTTTGCTCGATCCGTTAAGGGGGTGGACAGTGATCGGAAGGATAATGGCTGTTTCCGTGTTCACTTCCACCGCCGCCGAGAGCGGATCGCTGCAGCTGTTAATGCTTTCTTCTCGTGTCGATTCGCTCCGGTGCGGTGCCCTATTGTCAATGCTGGATAGGGGGCCTATCCGTCTAGCTGGTCTTTTCCCATGATCCTTAACTGCACCCCACCGTCACTGTCAGTGTCGTTCGGAGCCGGCTCCATAGCTTGTATGGCCTTCCTCGGTGGCTGCTGTTGCTGCGGCTACGGCTGCGGCTGCCTTATAACACGATAGTCCTGCTTCTGCTTATCCGATACTTGGCATGTGGTGGCGATGTGGCCAGGCTTGCCACACGTGAAACAGGTGGGGACGAACGACGATCGCGGCACGTAAGGCGGCTGGGGGCCGCGTCGGAAGGGCGCGGGGGCTCTGGTTGTCCGCATTAGCGACGGCGACGGCGACGGCTTCTGAACCGATTCTCGTGATTTCGCGTAAGCGCTCAAGTTTCTCGCAGTGACCCTCGTTTGATGCACGAAGCCCTCAAGGTCTTCGTCTTCCACAGACGCCATAGCGGCGGCCAGTTCAGGGTTCAGCTTCTGCCTTAATAGGTGGAGCTGCTCATCTTCCGCTACTCGGGCCCTAATCGCATATTTTCTGAACAAACCGTAGAATTCCTCAAACGTCTGCCGGTTCTGGTAGATCTTATCCAGCTGCTTACGGGCTGTCTTCTTTCGGAATGGGTCTCCGAAGCGTTGATCTAACGCTTTCATCGCTTCTTCGGTGGTTACCTCTTCTAGGTCCGCCACTAACGAGAACGCTTCGCCTTCCAGTCGCGCCTCTAAATAGGCCAATCTGTCTTCTTCGCTGCTCGATGCGTGATCGCGGCTTATCTTGTTCTTGATCTTCTTCTTGAACGCCTCCTACGCTTTAGAGTCTCCGCTACCGAAAACCGGTAGATCCGGTAGTGACGTTATTAACGTGCTACCTTGACTATAGGCCGCTGGTAAGGCGGTCTTAGCGTGGGTTTCTCGCCGCGGTGGCGACGACGACTTCGCTGCTTCCATATCAGCTAGCTGATCCTTTAGCTCCTTCAGTTGCGCCAGTCGATTCGACGCTTGGTGTTCTAACACGTCGATAATGGTCTCTGCCGATTCCTTTTCGGCCCTTACCGCTTCCGTTTCTTCTCTTAGTTGTCTGTTCTCTTCCAGCGTTCTGTAGAACAGCGTCTTAATAAGGTCTATACCGTCGTAGACCTTCCCTATTCTATTCTCGTTTACGTAGTTCTCCAGTTCCTCGATCGTGCAGTCGTGGATCTTCTTGTATTTACTTATTCGTTCCTTAATCTCAGCGGTCTCTTCCGCTGTAAAACCTCTAATAACGATCTTATCGTCAATTACACTGGAGCGCCTGCTCGCTCTGTTAGTCTTTCTCTTTCCGCGGCGGCCTGTTACGCCGCTCTCTACCGCTGAGAAGCCTTCCATCTTCTCGCGGTGCCTTAGGGGGTTGTTGGTGTGTTGGTGGGTGCGCGTACGTTATTCGGGTTTCCGGATGGTTCAACGGGCCCTTTCGCGCAGCGCAGGGTGTGGTGTAGAGAGTGAGTTCGAGATATAATGATCCGGGCACGCAGATATGATTCAATACGGCCTTTTTGATAACTATATCTCGAACTGAGGAGGGAAAGGAACCTATGTAGTGGTGGTGGTAGGCTTTGATGGAGGGTGGTGTGCCAAGGCCCGGCTTGGCCCGGACGGGCCGAGCCGGGCCTTGGCACCACCACCACTACGGAAGCCTACCACCACCACTACATAGGTTCCTTTCCCTCTTCAGTTCGAGATATAGTTATCAAAAAGGCCGTATTAAATCATATCTGCGTGCCTGGATTATTATATCTCGAACTCACTCTCTACACAAACCCCGCGCTGCGCGAAAGGGCCCGTCGAACTATCCGGAAACCTGAATAACGCACGCGCACCTACACAACCAAACCAAACAACACCCAAGGCACTGTAAGAAGATAGAAGGCTTCTTAACGGTAGAGAGCGGCGTAACAGGCCGCTGCGGAAAGAGAAAGACTGACAGAGCGAGTAGGCGCTCCAGTGTCATTAATAATAAGATCATTATTAGCGGTTTTACGGCGGAAGAGACTGCAGAGATTAAGGAACGAATAAGCGAATACAAGAAGATCTACGACTGCTCGATTAAGGAACTGGAAGACTATGTAAACGAGAATAGGATAGGAAAAGTCTACGATAGTATAGACCTTATTAAGACGCTGTTCTACAGAACGCTAGAAGAGAACAGACAACTAAGGGAAGAAACTGAAGCGGTAAGGGCTAAGAAGGAATCGGCAGAAACCATTATCGACGTGTTAGAAAACTAGGCGGCGAATCGACTAGCGCAGCTAAAGGCGCTAAAAGGTCAACTGGCTAATATAGAAGCAGCGAAGTCGTCGCCGCCACCGCGGCGAGAAACCTACACAGAGACCGCCTTACCGGCGGCCTATAGTCAAGGTAGCACTACGATAACGCCACTACCGGACCCACCTGCTTTCGGTAGCAGAGACCCTAAAGCGTAGGAGGCGTTTAAGAAGAAGATCAAGAATAAGATAAGCTGCGATTACGCAGCAAGCAGCGAAGAAGACAGACTGGCCTATTTAGAGGCGCGACTGGAAGGCGAAGCGTTCTCGCTAGTAGCGGACTTGGAAGAGGTAACCGCTAAAGAAGCGATCAAAGCGCTGGATTAACGCTTCGGAGATCCCTTTAGGAAGAAGACGGCCTGTAAGCAGCTAGATAAGATTAACCAGAACCGGCAGACGTTCGAGGAATTCTATAGATTGTTCAGGAAGTATGCTATTCGAGCGAGAGTAGCGGAAGATAAGCAGCTCTACCTACTAAGGCAGAAGCTGAACCCTAAACTGGCCGCCGCTATAGCGTCTGTAGAAGACGAAGACCTTAAGAGCTTCGTACACCGAGCGAGAGTTACGGCGAGAAACCTAAGCGCTTACGCGAAATCACGCGAATCGAACCAGAAGCCGTTAATAACGCAGACTACACGACCCCCTGCGCCTTTCCGGAGAGCACCCCAGCAGCCATTTAATTCGCAGCGTTCGTCGTTCGTACCCACCTGCTACGCGTATAGCAAGCCTGGCTACATCGCTACGAGATGCCAAGCATCGGATAAGCAGAAGCAGGAGTATCGCGTTATAAAGCAGCCGCAGCCGCAGCCACCGAGAAAGACTATACAAGCTATAGAGCCAGCTCCGAACGACACTAACAGCGTAGACGGCGGGGTGCAGTTAAGGATTATAGGAAAAGACCAGCTGGACGGATAGGCCCCCTATCCAGCATTAACAATAGGGCACCGCACTGGAGCGAATCGATACGAGAAGAAAGCATTAACAGCTGCAGCGATCCGCTCTCGGCAGCTGTAGAAGTGAATACGGAAACGGCGATCATCCTTCCTATTACGATCTACCCTGTTAAGAAGTCGAGTGGACCCCTCCAGCTGAAAGCATTTATTGATACTGGAGCTCTTATTGGCGCGGCGATCCACTACTAACTAGTTCAGAAACTGACGAAGGGATACGGCTATCCTATAGAGATAGCATCGCCGACGCGGATTTCGGCATATAACGGACAAGACACGGAAAACGTTACGCACTACGTGCTATTAAGGACTACACTGGCCGGTCGAACTACGGAAGCGACGTTCTGGATTATAGATCTCGGACGATTTGACATTATTATAGGGCAGAAATGGATAAAGAACCAGAAGACTATCATTAACGTAGATAAAGGCACGATAGGATTCAAAACCCCGGGTAGCAGAGCAGGGATTAGCGGAACGGCCACTACCGCCGCCAAGCCGAAAGCTACGGAGTCCGCGAAAGAGGCTCCGTCCGATCGTTCCGAACTCCCGGTTACCGTCGGAATAATGAATTCAGAAGCTATAACGACCCTCGCGAAGTCGCCGGACAACGAGATTTACGCTATCTTAATAAAAGACATCGAAGACCACTAGAAGATAATAGCGGAAGAAGAAGTGGATCTACTAAAGGTGCTGCCAAACAAGCTCCGCGGTTACGCTGACGTGTTCTTAAAAGCCGACTCCAACCTCCTGCCGCTCTATCAACCGGAATATAACAACAAGATCCGACTAAAAGAGGGGGCTACGCTGCCAAGAACCGAGCCCCTAAGACGACTGTCGCCAGCGGAACTGGACTAGGTAGAGGTGTTCGTTCGCGAAAACCTGGCGAAGAAGTTTATTACGCTGAGTTCTGCCGAATATACGTTACCAATTCTTTTCGTAAGGAAACCAGGGGGTGGTCTGCGACTCTGCGTAGACTATCGAGGCCTCAACGAGGTTACTAAGAGAGACGTATATCCGCTGCCGCTGATAGACGAGACTATACAGCGCGTAGCGAAGGCTAAGTGGTTCAGCAAGCTGGACATCCGCTAAGCGTTCTATCGATTAAGGAACGAGGAAGGGCAAACAGAAGATCTTACGACGTTCGCGACGCGTATAGGCAATTTCAAGTAGTTGGTAATGCCTTTTGGACTCACCAACGCGCCGGCAGTGTAGCAACGCTTTATAAACCACACCTTTATAGACATGCTTAAACGGTTCGTGTCTATCTATTTAGACGACATTCTTATCTACACAGATAGAACGAGAGATCAGCATACGGACTACATTAAGAGGGTGCTAAAAAGACTTAGAGAAGTAGGATTGAACGCGGACACGAAAAAGAGCGAGTTTTATCAGACTGAAGTCAAATACCTCGGTCTTATCGTCGGAAGAGAAGGGGTCCGGATAGACCCCTTAAAGGTCGCCGCTGTAGCGGAATGGAAGCAACCGAAATCCGGAAACACTACGCAGATTAGGGCGTTTCTCGGATTCTGCAGCTACTATCGACGATTTATTAAGGACTTTAGCAAGATAGCGAGACCCCTGAACGAAGCGCTAAAGAAAGAGGTCGCCGGCCTATAGAATAAGAAGTGCACGGAAGCTTTCGTACGGCTGAAAGAGGCAGTGGCTTCAGCGCCGGTTCTAGCGCACTTCCGACCGGAAAAGACGATCTACGTAGAAACGGACGCTTCCGATACTGTAACAGCAGGGGTCCTTTCTTAATATAGTAACGACGAAACCCTCTATCCAGTAGCTTTCTTTAGCAAGTCAATAAACGAAGCTAAGCGGAACTACGCTATCTACGATAAGGAGCTGCTAGCGATTATTCAGGCTTTCGAGGAGTGGAAACTGGAGCTTATAGCTAGAAAGAGCACGGTTCAGGTCCTTACGGACTACCAATCGCTAATCTACTTTATAAAGACGCAGAAGCTCTTACGTTGCCAAGCTCGGTAGGCCGCCTACTTATCAGGGTTCGACTTTAAGATCACCTATCGACTAGGGGCTCAAAACGGAAAAGCTAACGCGCTAACGCGAAGAGAAGGGAAGACGAGCCGCGCGAAGGAAGATCCGAACATGTTTCAGAAGGTACTGAACGAACGGATAGTAGACGCCGAAGTGTTGAAGGAAGCGGGGATCTGCGCGGCGGAACTGCAGACTAAACCGGAACCAATAGAGCTGCCGATCGAAGAAAAGACTCTCTACGAAAAGGTAGAGCAGCTTAACAAGCAACAGAAACTCGGCAAAACCGGTTTAGGGAAGCTGATAGTTCCGGAAGAACTGGTTACGGAGGTTATCCAATTGGTCTATAGCTCTAAGGACGTTGGTTACGCCAGTTCGAAGAAGACGATAGAAGCTGTAAGGACGATCTACTGGTTTCTGCGGATCTACGAACGGATCTACCGATTTATCGCCAATTGCTACGTGTGCCGGGCCGCGAAGCTACGTTACGGTCTTCCGGCCGGTCTGCTGAAGCCACTTCCGATCCCTAAGAAACTGTGGCAACACATTACGATAGACTTCGTAACCGGCCTGCCGGACTCCGATAGATATAACGCTACGCTAAACGTAGTGGATCGACTAAGCAAGGAACGCTATTTCATCCCCTGCCGAGCGAGAGACGAAGGAACTACTGCAGAAGAGACAGCGCGGATGTTGATTCAATACGTGTGGAAGCACTATAGCCTGCTAGACACTATTACTACGGATAGGGGTCCTTAATTCACCGCCGACGTGTAGAAAGCTATTAACCAAGCTCTCGGAATTCGTAGAAAGCTCAGCACAGCCGCTTACCCGCAGACCGACAGTCAGTCTGAAGTGGCTAACTGAGAGATAGAGCGATATCTGCGAACCTTCTGCAGCCATTACTAAGAAGAATGGATTAAGGTGTTGCCGATAGCCGAGTTCTGCGCCAACTCGGCACCGTCTAAAGCTACCTCGCTAGCACCGTTCGAAATAACGCATAGCTATCTTCTGAGAATAAGTTTCCAGCCGCCGAGCGACGCCGGCTCGCCGGAGCTTTCCACCACTACGTCGTTAAAGAGAGTAGCCGCCGCGGCGGCGGAAGCGCTCCGATCTCGGATAGAAGAAGCGATCAAAGTGGCGAAAGACGCGATGGAATCGGCTTAGAAGAAGATAGTAACTCGAACTAATAGAAAGCGGTCGCCAACGGAATTCGAGGAAGGTCAAAAGGTCTGGCTTAACACGCGGAACCTAAGGCTAAAAGGGAACGCCAATCTCAATCCGCGCTACGTAGGTCCGTTTACGATAGTGGAAAAGAGGTCGCCGGTGACTTATCGGCTCCAGCTACCGAAATCGTTCCGGATCTACGATGTCTTTTATTTGGATCTGCTAAGCCTGGACCCTAAGGACGGCCTTCCGGAACAGGGGTTCGCTGAACCCCCGCCTATCGAGATGGACGATAAGGAAGAATAGGAGGTAGAAGACGTAATAGACGTAAAAAAGACGAAGGGGTCCATCAAAGCGAGGATCTCGTAGATAGGGTGGCCGGAAGACTACGAATGGTATCTGGTCGAGAATCTGCGGAACTCGGCGGAGCTGCTGAGAGAGTTTTACGTCCGGAATCCGACGAAGCCGAAGCCTGAGTGGCTCCGAAGTTGATAGTTCAGAAAGAAGAAAAGCTGCGTCCGCTCTATCGGCGCAGAGGCTGAAAGAAAACGATCGTAGCGGTCGCCTCGGGGAGGTCTTCGACGCGGCCACCACCTACTGCAGGGTCGGCAGGCAGCTCGCCGACGCCGTAGCGTGCCAGCGCCGCCAACCCCGTAGTAGGTAAAGGCTTTGGTAGAAGAGAAAAAGAAGAAGAAAAACGGCGCCGCGGAAAGATCTATATAGACCTCCGAGGCGAAGCACAGACTAGCTACGCCGCAGCTCAGATAGCCTACGGCTCAGATCAGATAGCACGGATTAGGCGCACGGATTAGATAGACGCCAAGTAAAGGACTTCAGACGCCGACGACATAAGAAATTAAAGAAGCGATAAAGAGAACGTTGTTTTTAATAGAAGACGGAAGAAGTAACGTCGGCGTTGGAGGGGATTTTCGAGAAGGAGACGACGATTTAAAAAAAAAAAAGCGGAGATTTTCGGATAGATAGGGTAACTAAGCGGTCGAGGGCGACCGCTGGTAAGGGAGGGGGGTAGTGTTGCGGAGGTGGAAAGGGGTGGGACTAAGTGATGGGGTAGACCCTTGGAATTTCGGCTCGGCCCGTCCGGGCCGAGCCGGGCCTTGGCACTACTACCACTACGGAAGCCCACCACCACCACCACACAGATTCCTTTCCCTCTTCAGTTCGAGATATAGTTATCAAAAAGGCCGTATTGAATCATATCTGCGTGCCCGGATCAAAGATAGCGTAAATCTTATTGTCCGGCGACCTCGCGAGGGTCGTTAAAGCTTCCGAGCTTATTATTCTGATCGTGTCTAGAGGGTCGGGCCGATCTATCGGAACCGCTTCGATAGTCGTAGCGTTCGATTTCGCGGCGACAACGGTAACCGATCCGGCGGCGACTCCGCTTTGCTGGTTTTTAAACCCTAGCATGCCTTTACCTATGTCGATAACGGCTTTCTAGTTCTTTATCTATTTCTGTCCTATAATAATGTTAAACCTTCCGATATCTATAATTCGGAACGTCGCTTCTGATCCGGGCACGCAGATGTAATTCAATACGGCCTTTTTGATAACTATATCTCGAACTAAGGAGGGAAAGGAATCTATGTGGTAGTGGTGGTGGGCTTCCGTGGTGGTGATGGTGCCAAGGCCCGGCTCGGCCCGGACGGGCCGAGCCGAAATTCCAAGGGTCTACCCTATCACTTAGTCCTACCCCTTTCCACCTCCGCAACACTACCCCCCCCCTTACCAGCGGTCGCCCTCGACCGCTTAGTCACTCCATCTATCCGAAAATCTCCGCTTCTTTCTTCATTTTTTTTTTTTTTTTTGTGTTCTTCTCGAAAATCCCCTCCAACGCTGACGTCGCGTCTTCTATCTTCTATTACACCCGGCGTTCTTTTCGTCACTTTTTCCATTTTTTACATCGTCGGCATCTAAAGTCCTTTACCTGGCGTTTATGTAATCGACGCTATCTGATCTGATCCGCGGTCTTCTGAGCTGCGGCTCGGTTGGTCTGTGCTCCGGTGTAGAGGTCCATATAGATCTTTCCGCGGCTCCATCTTTTCTTCTTCTTCTTTCTCTACCAAAGTCCTTACACACCGCAGGGGTCGGCTGCGCTAGCACGCTACGGCGTCGGCGAGCTTCCTGCCGACCGCCGATGGGTGGTGGCTGCGTCAAAGGCCTCGCTGAAGGCGACCGACACGATTATCTTTATCGGCTTCTGCGCCGGTGGAGCGGACGTAGCTTTCTTCGTTTTCTTCCGGAAGGATCGGCTTTAGAGCCATTCCGGCTTCGGCTTCTTCGGGTTCCGCGCGTAAAAATCTCTTAGTAGCTCCGCCGAATTCCGGAGATTCTCGATCGGATACTATTTATAGTCTTCCAGCTACCCCTTCTACGAAATCCTCGCTTTGATGGACCCCCCCGTCTTCTTTACGTCTATTACGTCTTCTACCTCCCACTCTTCTTTATTACCGTCTATCTCGACCGGCAGGGGTTCGATGAACCCCTGCCTCGGTAGGCCGTCCTCAGGGTCCAGGCTTAGCAGATCTGAATGGAAAACGTCGTAGATCCTGAACGCCTTCGGCAGCTCGAGCCGATAAGTTACCGGCGATTTCTTTTCCACTATCGTAAACGGACCTACGTAGCGTAGATTGAGCTTGGCGTTCCCTTTTAGCCTCAGGTTCCGCGTGTTAAGCCAGACCTTTTAACCTTCCTCGAATTCCGTCAGTAACCGCGTCTTATTAGCTCGAGTTACCATCTTCTTCTAAGCTGATTCCATCGCGTCTTTCGCCACTTTGATCGCTTCTTCTATCTAAGATCGGAGCGCTTCCGCCGCCGCGGCGGCGACTCTCTTTAACGACGTAGCCGTAGATAGTTCCGTAGAGCTGGGTTCGTTCGGTAGCTGAAAGCTCATCCTCGGAAGATAGCTATGCGTTATCTCGAACGGCGCTAGCGAGGTGGCTTTAGATAGTGCTAAGTTGGCGCAGAACTCGGCTATCGGCAACACCTTGATCTATTCTTCTTGGTAATGGCCGCAGAAGGTTCGCAGATATCGTTCTATCTCTTAGTTAGCTACTTCAGACTGACCGTCGGTCTGCGGGTAAGCAGCTGTGCTAAGCTTTCTACGAATTCCGAGAGCTTGGTTGATAGCTTTCTATACGTCGGCGGTGAATTGAGGACCCCTATCCGTAGTGATAGTGTCCGGCAGCCTATAGTGCTTCTATACGTGCTGGATTAACATTCTCGCCGTTTCTTCCGCAGTAGTTCCTTTATCCTTAGCTCGACAGGGGATGAAATGGCGCTCTTTGCTCAGTCGGTCCACTACGTTCAGCGTAGCGTCGTAGCCGTCCGAGTCTGGCAGTCCGGTCACGAAATCTATCGTAATGTGCTGCTACGGCTTCTTAGGAATCGGAAGCGGCTTCAGTAGGCCCGCCGGAAGACCGTAACGTAGCTTCGCGGCTCTGCACATATAGCAATTAGCGATGAATCGGTGGATCCGCTCGTAGATCCGCGGAAACCAGTAGATCGTTCTTACTGCCTGCATCGTTTTCTTCGCTCCGGCGTAGCCAACATCTATAGAGTTATAGACCAGTTGGACGACCTTAGTAATTAGTTCTTCCGGAACTATCAACTTTCCGGAGCCTGTCCTGCCGAGCTTCTGTTGTTAATTGAGCTGCTCTACCTTCTTGTAGAGAGTCTCTTCTTCGATCGGCGGCTCTATTGGTTCCGGTTCGGTCTGCGGTTCCGCCGCGCAGATTCCCGCTTCCTTTAACACCTCGGCGTCTACTATCCGTTCAGTCAGCACCTTCTGAAACATGTTCGGATCTTCCCTCGCGCAGCTCGTCTTCCCTTCTCTTCGCATTAGCGCGTCAGCTTTTCCGTTTTGAGCCCCTAGTCGATAGGTAATCTTGAAATCGAACCCTGATAAGTAGGCGGCCTACCGAGCTTAACGACGTAAGAGCTTCTGCGTCTTTATAAAGTAGGTCAGCGACTGGTGGTCCGTAAGGACCTGGACCGTGCTCTTTCCAGCTATAAGCTCCGGTTTCCACTCCTCGAAAGCCTGAATGATCGCTAGCAGCTCCTTATCGTAGATAGCGTAGTTCTGCTTAGCTTCCGTTATGGACTTGCTGAAGAAGGCCACTAGGTAAAGGGTCTTATCGTCTCCGTATTGAGAAAGGCCCCCTGCCGTTACTGTATCGGAAGCGTCCGTTTCTACGTAGATCGTCTTTTCCGGCCGGAAGTGCGCTAGAACCGGCGCCGAGGCCACTGCTTCTTTCAGCCGGTTAAAGGCTTCCGTGCACCTCTTATTCCATAGGCCGGCGGCCTCTTTCTTTAGCGCCTCGTTTAGGGGTCTCGCTATCTTGCTAAAGTCTTTGATAAACTGTCGATAGTAGCTGCAGAATCCGAGAAACGCCCTGATCTGCGTAGTGTTTCCGGATTTCGGTTGCTTCCATTCCGCGACGGCGGCGACCTCTAAGGGGTCTATACGAATTCCGTTTCTTCCGACGATAAGACCGAGGTATTTGACTTTAGTCTAATAAAACTCGCTCTTTTTCGTGTCCGCGTTTAATCCGACCTCGCGGAGCCTGGTCAGCACCTTCTTGATATAGTCCGTATGCTGATCTCTCGTTCCATCCGTATAGATAAGAATGTTGTCCAAATAGATAGACACGAACCGTTCTAGCATGTCCATAAAGGTGTAGTTTATAAAGCGTTGCTACACTGCCGGCGCGTTGGTAAGCCCGAACGGCATCACCAACTACTTAAAATTGCCTATACACGTCGCGAACGTCGTAAGGTCTTCTGTTTGCCCTTCTTCGTTTCTTAGTCGATAGAACGCTTAGCGGATGTCCAGCTTGCTGAACTACTTAGCCTTTGCTACGCGCTGTATAGTTTCGTCGATCAACGGCAGTGGATATACGTCTCGCTTAGTAACCTCGTTGAGGCCTCGATAGTCTACGCAGAGTCGCAGACTACCCCCTAGTTTCCTTACGAAAAGAATCGGTAACGTATATTCGGCAGAGCTTAGCGTAATAAACTTCTTCGCTAGGTTTTCGCGAACGAACACCTCTACCTAGTCC
This sequence comes from Pseudocercospora ulei, assembly GCA_016165855.1. Lineage (NCBI taxonomy): Eukaryota > Fungi > Ascomycota > Dothideomycetes > Mycosphaerellales > Mycosphaerellaceae > Pseudocercospora > Pseudocercospora ulei. The sequence goes on along the minus strand of JACWNB010000002.1, from coordinate 5,693,206 downwards.
AGTTCGGCCGGAGATAAGCGTCTTAAGGGCTCGGTTCTCGGCAGCGCGGCTCCTTCTTTTAGCCGGATCTTGTTGTTATATTCCGGTCGATAGAGCGGCAGGAGGTTGGAGTCGGCTTTTAAGAACACGTTAGCGTAACCGTAGAGCTCTTTTGGCAACACCTCTAGTAGATCCACTTCTTCTTCCGCCATTATCTTCTAGTGGTCTTCGATGTCTTTTATAGAGATAGCGTAGATCTCATTGTCCAGCGACTTCGCGAGGGTCGTTAGGGCTTCTGAACTTATTATTCCGACGGTGACCAGGGGTCCGGAACGATCGGACGGAGCCTCTTTCGCGGACTCCGTAGCTTTCGGCTTAGCGGCGGCGGCGACCTTTGCGATAGTCCCTGCTCCGCTACCCAGGGTTTTGAATCTGATCGTTCCTTTATCTACGTCGACGATGGCTTTCTGGTTCTTTATCCATTTCTGCCCTATAATACTGTCAAACCTTCCGATATCCATAATCCGGAACGTCGCTTCCGTAGTTCGACCAGCTAGCGTAGTCTTTAGCGGCACGTAGTGCGTGACGCTTTCCGTGTCTTGTCCGTTGTATGCCGAAATCTTCGTTAGGGACGCCAGTTCCACTAGATAGCCGTATCTATTCGTCAGCTTCCGGACTAGTCGGTGGTGGATCGCCGCACCGATGAGAGCTCCGGTGTCGATGAAAGCTTTTAGCTAGAGGGGTTTGCTCGATCCGTTAAGGGGGTGGACAGTGATTGGAAGAATAATAGCTGTTTCCGTGTTCACTTCCACCGCCGCCGAGAGCGGGTCGCTGCAGCTGTTAATGCTTTCTTCTCGCGACGATTCGCTTCGATTCGGTGCCCTATTGTTAATGCTGGATAGGGGGCCTATCCGTCCAGCTAGTCTTTTCCTATAATTCTTAACTGCACCCCACCGTCTACGCTGTCAGTGTCGTTTGGAGCCGGTTCTATAGCTTGTATGGTCTTCCTCGGTGGCTGCGGCTGCTTTATAACGCGATACTCCTGCTTCTGCTTATCCGATGCTTGGCATCTCGTAGCGATGTAGCCAGGCTTGCTACACGCGAAACAGGTGGGGGCGAACGACGAACGCTGTAACTGATAAGGTGGCTGCTGTGGTGCTCTCCGGAAAGGCGCAGGGGGTCGTGTAGTCTGCGTTATTAACGGCTTCTGGTTCGATTCGCGTAATTTCGCGTAAGCGCTCAAGTTTCTCGCTGTAACTCTCGCTCGGTGTACGAAGCTCTTAAGGTCTTCGTCTTCTACAGACGCTATAGCGGCGGCCAGTTCAGGGTTCAGCTTCTGCCTTAGTAGGTAGAGCTGCTCGTCTTCCGCCACTTAGGCCCTAATCGCATATTTCCTGAACAAACCGTAGAATTCCTCGAATGTCTGCCGGTTCTGGTTGATCTTGTCCAACTGCTTACAGGCCGTCTTCTTCCGGAATGGGTCTCCGAAGCGTTAATCTAGCGCTTTGATCGCTTCCTTAGCAGTTACCTCTTCTAGGTCCGCTACTAGCGAAAAAGCTTTACCTTCCAGTCGCGATTCCAGGTACGCCAATCTATCCTCTTCGCTGCTCGATGCGTAATCGCGGCTTATCTTATTCTTGATCTTTTTCTTAAATGCCTCCTACGCTTTAGGGTCTCCGCTACTGAAAGCAGGTAGGTCCGGTAGTGGCATTATCGTAGTGCCACCTTGACTATAGGCCGCCAGTAAGGCGGTCTCCGTATAGGTTTCTCGCCGCAGTAGCGGCGACGACTTCGCTGCTTCTATATTAGCCAGTTGATCCTTTAGCGCCTTCAGCTGCGCCAGTCGATTCGCCGCCTGGTTTTCTAACACGTCGATAATAGTCTCTGCCGATTCCTTTTCGGCTCTTACTGTCTCTACTTCCTCTCTTAACTGTCTCTTTTCTTCTAGCGTTCTAAAGAACAGCGTCTCGAGGAGGTCCATTCCGTCGTAGACCTTTCCTATCCTATTCTCGTTTACATAGTCTTCCAGTTCCTCGATCGTGCAGTCGTAGATCTTCTTGTATTCGCTTATTCGTTCCTTAATCTCTGCGGTCTCTTCTGCTGTAAAACTGCTAATAATAATCTTATTATTAATAACACTGGAGCGCCTACTCGCTCTGTCAGTCTTTCTCTTTCCGCGGCGGCCTGTTACGCCGCTCTCTACCGCTGAGAAGCCTTCCATCTTCTTACGGAGCCTTAGGTGTTGTTGTTGTGGGTGCGCGTGCGTTATTCGGGTTTCCGGATGGTTCGACGGGCCCTTTCGCGCAGCGCGGGGTTTGTGTAGAGAGTGAGTTCGAGATATAATAATCCGGGCACGCAGATATAATTCAATACGGCCTTTTTGATAACTATATCTTGAACTGAGGAGGGAAAGGAACCTATGTGGTGGTAGTGGTGGTGGGCTTTCGTAGTGGTGGTGCCAAGGCCCGGCTCGGTCCGTTCCGGAACCCAAATCCCGGAAGGGGCCGAGCCGAAATCCAGGGTCCACCCTATCAATCTGTCCCACCTCTTTCTACCGCCGCAACACTAGTGTTCTTTGTCTATAAAGAAGGCAAGGCCGGTTTGCGTTTTTGTATAGACTACAGAGGTATTAACGCGATTACCAAGAAGGACCAGTACCCCCTGCTCCTTATTAAGGAGACTCTCGGACAGATTAGCAAGGTAAAGTGGTTTACTAAGCTTAACGTAGTCTTAGCTTTCTACAAATTACGGATTAAGGAAGGCTGTAAATAGATAACTACTTTCTGTACGAGATATAGTCTTTTCGAGTAGCTTGTTACCCTCTTTAGCCTTACTAATGCACTAGCAACCTTCTAGAGGTACATTAACAGGTCCCTGCAAGGGTTACTAGACGACATCTGTTCGGCGTACCTCGATAACATACTAGTATTTAAAGACGTCACCTATGCAGATTATATACAGGACGTTAAGAAGGTATTAGATCGACTGCAACAGGCTAGCTTGTACCTTAATATCGACAAATGTAAATTCGGTATATAACGTACGAAATACTTAGGGTTTATTATCGAGGCAGGGAAAGGCATTAGTATAGACAGGAAGAAGATTAATGCTATTAAGCAATAGAAGCTGCCTACAAGTGTTAAGGGCGTACGGGAATTCCTTAGGTTTGCCAACTTCTACCGCTAGTTTATACAGAACTACTTAGAGATCGTACGCCCCCTAGTCGAGCTAATATACAAGGACAAGCAGTTTAAGTAGACAGACGAGTATAATAGAAGCTTTAACAGGCTAAAGGAGCTCTTTACTACAAGACTAACGCTTGCTGCCTTTAATCCGGAATGTACGACGATACTGGAAACTGACTCCTTAGGGTACTGTATAGGAGGTATCCTGTTATAGGTAGGCTTAGACGGACTTCTGTACCTATATACGTACTTCTCTAATAAGAAATCTCTAGCTAAATGCAATTACCCTATCTACGACAAGGAATTGCTAGCAGTCGTACGTTGTTACGAGGCGTAGGATAGGGAACTCTGCTTAGTTCCCGAGTTCCTCGCCCTAACTAACTATAAGAACCCCGAGTACTTTACGCAACCCTAGAAGCTTTCTAAGAGATATATACGATAGGCGACGTACCTAAGCCGATTTAATATAAGACTCCAGTATCGTAAGGGAAAGGACAACAGTAGGGCCGATACGCTATCTAGACAGGATTAGGACATACTAACGACGTACGATAACGACTGACTAAAATTAAGGACATTCTAGATGTTTAAGGAGGAACTAGGCGAGGAGACTATCCGCCTAGTAGCGACATATATATAGGAACCCTAGCTATAGGCGTAGGAAGAGGCAATAAAAAAGGACGACGTTTACTAAGGGGCCTGTACAGCGATCCAAAGGGGGCAGTAGAAGCTTCCGACAGAGCTTTACCTTAAGGTGTTAGCAGCAGAGTGCACAGTAGACGAGGAGAACAACCTAAAGTTTAGGAATCGAATTTGGATCCTAGCGGACGAGAAGCTCTATATAAGCTTAATACAACGGGCGCATAATTCTATAGCAACTAGGCACCCTAGGCGCGAGGAGACGTATAGCATCGTCGCTAGGGACTACTACTGGCTGGCAATAGCAAAGGACATCTGTAGGTTCGCACAGAACTGCGATGTCTGCAGACGGACAAAGCCCTAGCATAAACTAAAGTACAGGCTGCTAAAACCCCTACTAATACCAGACCGGCCCTAGCAAGACCTAATAGTAGATTTTATTACAGACCTCCCTAGAAGCGACGGACGGCGAAACATTATAGTAGTTACTAACAAACTAACGAAGGGGGTAATACTAGAAGGAATAGACTCTACTACAGCTGAGGACACTGCCTAGGCATTTATAAGGACGACTTTTAGCAAGTACAGGTTCCCTAGGTTAATTGTATTGGACCGGGGTACACAGTTTACGAGCTAGCTCTAGGCGAGGGTCTGCTAGTTGCTAAACGTAGAACGTCGCCTATTAACCGTATAGCACCTATAGACGGACAGCGCGACAGAGAGGGTTAACTCGACATTAGAAGCGTACCTCTAAGCGTACGTCAACTACGACTAGACAAACTGGAACTGCCTCCTCCCTATAGCAGAACTGGCTATTAATAGCTGTACGGCTAACGCTACAGGATTGTCCCTCTTCTTTATAACCTATAGATACGACTACTCCCTGCTCCTACTAACCCTAAGCGGCGCTACCTTACGCCCTATACGATCCCTAATTTAGCAGGGAGAAGCTATCGTACGGACGATTACGAACGCCTATTGATAGGCGAAAGCGAGTCTAGCTATAGCTTAACAGAATGCAGAAGAGCAGGCTAATAAGGGACAGCAGGCTACACTAAGGTACAAGGCAGGAGATAAGGTCTAGCTAAACTAGCGCAACATCTGTACAGACCGGCCGAGCAAGAAACTGGATTAGAAGAACTAGAAGTTTACAGTAGTCCGACCGGTAGGGACATACGCTATACGACTTAACACTCCTCTAGGGATCTACCTAGTCTTCTATATAGACCTCGTACAGCTAGCATATACAGACCCCCTACTGCACTAGACAACGGACGACGCGCGCCCCTTAGCGATCGTTACTAAAGGCTAGGAAGAGTACGAGGTAGAAGAAATCCTTAAGAGCCGAAGGAAGCAGAAGAGGGTAGAGTACTTATTTAAATAGAGAGGGTAGGCAGAGCCTATATAGGAACTATACGAGGCCCTCTAGGACACAACTGCACTAGACAGGTAGGAGGAGAACTATCCCTGTGCCCAGTTGCAGTAATACTGCGCTGTACAGCGAAAGGGGGTATAATCTACCCTAGATATAGGGTAGCTGCTAGCAATATTAGGTTATTAAAGAGTTAGGAATAAGGACGTAGGACCCTACTAGGTCCTACTAATACTACACTGAATAGAAGGGGGCAGTAGGAAGAGAACAGCTAGGAGACAGGTAAGAATAAGAGTAAAAATAAGAAGGGAATAGGAGCAGAACTATACGAAAACTTTTATATACTACCTTAAGGTAGCTTACTGGCCGCTACCCCCTAGAACTAGGGCAGCCGACTCCCTATCCGAAATCTCAATTACCTCCCGGCTACTAGGAGCCCTACCTAGGCCAGCACTAGGGAGTAGAGGCACCCCTCTATATGCCTCCCCTAGACAGCGGTAGGAGCAGTAGAGGGAGCTATCCTTCTACTTATACCAGGCGTATATACCAGCCTAGAAGCCAGGGAGGCGGTACAGGCTAAACGAGCCCTAGGAGGAGTTAGTACAGGCAGCATAGAGCTAGCTGCAGGTAGCTATAAGCATAGCGTTAACGTACGATAGCCGGGCTGTAGCGACCTACTAGGGCGTAATCCGGACAGGGTTACACTAGAAGGAGTAGAAGGGCAGCTTAGCAGCGTCCTACTGCTTATTAGTATAGTACCTAGGACGTTAGCTAGGACCGTACAGAAGAAGGAGACCTGTACGAACTGGAAGCAGAGTTGCTAGTTAAGCTAAGTATTCTATAGCTAGAGGTAGAAGTAGGGGGGAACGCTAGCCGGACAGTAAGAGGAAGGGCCGGCAACTACGAGAGAGCTACGACGGGACTAGGCAGACAGGGTGCGTAGCATAGTAGTATAGTGGTTAGACAGTAGTAGATAGTAGACGTTAGTAGTAGACGGTGGACGGTAGTAGTAGACGGCCGGGTAGACGGGTAGCAGGTAGGGGAATAGAAGAGAGAGAGAGAGAGAGAGAGATAGGAGGAGGGCTTAATATATAGGGTAGTAGCTGCCTGCTATGTAAGGCAATAGCAACTAGGGCAGCTGCTACAACTATATAAAGGAGGGCAAACAAGGCAACTACGACCTAGTGTCTAGACGAATAACGGCCCTATAGACGACTAGACGGAGACGGGAAATCGCGACTTGCAAGAGGAACGCTAGGAGCTAAGGCCGTACGATACGCTATTATACAAAAGAAGTGCTATAAGAAGGGAGGGGGGTATTGTTAGGGGGCGCCGTCCAGCCTAGGTCCTAGACCTAAGCTAGCCGTCGCCCTAAGGACTGCGACTTAGCAGCGCCAGCACGACCCTACTATCTGTACAGAGTTACTAATATAACCCTAGTCCTATATAGAGGGAGAATCCCTTAGCCCTATACAGAGGGGAATTGCCGCCCCTCTAAACAGAGGGAAAACTCTGTATTACTATATAGAGGGAAACTCCCGACCCTATATATAGAATATAAACCTTATACCCCGATATAGAGAGAGATTGCTAGCTTAGCTTTATAGGTACAAATTGTACAGCAGCAGACGACGAAGGAACTGGCTATTAGCTCCTTTATATAGATACCTAACCTTAAGTTTCTAAACTAAGATTCTTAAGCCCTTACACTAGCATATCTTAGTCTCGTCTAGATAGCGCGTCGGCCCTGCTATTGTCCTTGCCTTTACAGTACTAGAGTCTTATATTAAAGCGGCTTAGGTACATCGCCTATCGTATATATCTCTAAGAAAGTTTGTAGGGCTTCGTAAAGTACTTAAGGTTCTTGTAGTCGGTAAGGGCAAGGAAGTTAAGAACTAAGCGGAGTTCTCTATCCTACGCCTTGTAACACTGTACGACTGCTAGCAATTCCTTATCGTAGATAGGGTAGTTGTATTTAGCTAGGGAGTTCTTCTTAGAGAAATATACGTATAGGTACAGGAGCCTGTCTAAGCCTACCTATAATAGGATACCTCCTATGCAATACCCTAAGGAGTCAGTTTCTAGTATTATCGTACGTTCTAGATCGAAGGCAGCAAGCGTTAGTCCTGTAGTAAAGAGCTCCCTTAGCCTGTTAAAGCTTCTATTATACTCGTCTATCTACTTAAACTGTTTGTCCTTATATGTTAGCTCGACTAGGGGGCGTACGATCTCTAAGTAGTTTCGTATAAACTGGCGGTAGAAGTTAGCAGACCTAAGGAATTCTCGTACGCCCTTAACACTTATAGGAGGCTTCTATTGCTTAATAGCATTAATCTTCTTCCTGTCTATGCTAATACCTTTCCCTGCCTCGATTATAAACCCTAAGTATTTCGTATACTGTACCCCGAATTTACATTTGTCGATGTCGAGGTACAATCTAGCCTGTTGCAAACAGTCTAGCACTTTCTTAACATCCTGTACGTAGTCTTCGTAGGTCCCGTCTGTAAACACTAGCATATTATCGAGGTATACAGAGCAGATGTTATCTAGTAGCCCTTATAGGGACCTGTTAATGTACCTCTAGAAGGTTGCCAGTACGTTAGCAAGGCTAAAGGGGGTAACAAGCTACTCGAAAAGACTATATCTCGTACAGAAGGCGGTTATCTATTTATAGCCTTCCTTAACCTGTATCTTGTAGAAGGCCGAGACTACGTTAAGCTTAGTAAACTACTTTGCCTTGCTAATCCGTCTAAGGGTCTCCTTAATAAGGGGCAGGAGGTACCAGTCCTTCTTAGTAATTGCGTGTTAGGGGGCGCCGCCTAGCCCAGGTCCTGGACCTAAGCTAGCTGTCGCCCTAAGGACTGCGACTTAGCGGCGCTAGCACGACCCTACCCTCTGTACGGAGTTACTAATACGACCCCACTCTCGTACAGAGAGAGAACTCTACAGCCCCTTATAGAGGGGAATTGCCGCCCCTCTAAACAGAGGGAAAACTCTGTATCCTGTATAGAGGGAAACTCCTAACCCTCTATACAGAGTTAGGAACCTTGCTCCCCTATATAGAGGTAAATTGCTAGCTTAGCTTCGTAGGTAAAAATTGTACAGCAGTGTACGATAAAGGAACTGCCTATTAGTTCCTTTATATAGATACCTAGCCTTAAGTTTCTAAACTAAGATTCTTTAGCCCTTACATTAGGAACTAATCTTACTATCGGTAACTGCAGTAATATAACGAAGATAGACAGCGACATCCCTATAGAACCTACAGCTATGCAAGACCAGATGCACTACGCGTACGAGGAGCTGCTAGCACATAAGAGGCAGCTCGAACAGCAAGTAAGCTACTAGGCTGCGATAATTTCCTAACAGGAACAGGAGCTACAACAGCCTAGGGCGTCTAATTGCGATTCGACACCTACGACAACAAACACGACGGCCTACACCCCAGCCCCTAAGAGCAAATTCTTAATGTCTGCAGTCGCAGTGTTAATCTCGGCCTTAGCGTCGCCGCCCTACGGAACCCTCCCTTAGTCTCAGAGCCTCTGCTTTGTCGCTGCTAGGTACAGCCGTCCCCGTCCAACGTCCAGCTTGCCCTGCTAGCGCTCTATCTATAGCTTCCCTAATATTAGGTTATACCCCAACCTGTCCTGTAGGACATAGAGGTATAAGTCCTGCTTATAGTGTCCCTGCAGCTCTATCGTTACTTTCACTATATAGGTAATGTTCAGTCCTCGCCCGGTAATGCCCAATATGCGTACAGGTACAGTAGGGGTCGTCTTAATATAGTGTCTCTGTACGAAGTCTTCGCTAATTACTCCGTACACTAAACATCCTGTATTAATCAGTGTCTGCGCCGTTGCGGACCCGTTTAGCGTAGGCCGTACGATAAACGGCGTAGTCGTTATGTAGTTGCTCTTAAAAGATAGCTAAGTAGTGCTTTGATTTAGCAATCTATCTCGTATACACCTCTAGCAGAGCCTTTACTTAGAGGCTACTCTTTTCCTAACTCGTCGTCGTCCGAGTAGGACTCTTAATTCTCTTGTTAGGGCGCTATAGTTGCTACTCTTGCGGTAGTCGGCCGTCCCCTAGGTCTCTCTACTAGCAAAAGCCTGCAATTCCGTACGATGTGGCCTATCTTGCTACACCTATAGTAGCTCCCTTCTGCTCGCCTCTTATTAAGGGTAGCTATGTCTACCTACTATGCCCTTTTAGTAGCGGCCCTTAGCCGTTCGGTAATAGCTGCCGCTACTCTTATCGTCGTTGGTTCCTAGTCTATAGCGTCCGTCTGCCGCTAGAGGAGTTGTCGCATCTTATAAGTGCGGCTTATCTATCCGAGCCTGCGCTACTAGTCGTCGACTATCCTAAGGAGATTATAGAATTCCTCGTATATAGCTGGTCGCATTACGCCTACTAGTCCTGTTATAATCTCCTTAGAGAAGCCTATCTCTAAGGTAGCAATTTTTATCCTATCCTCCTATTAGAGTCCTCCTGCCTCTGCCAGGGTCTGGTCGTATTCCGCGAGGAACTCTCCTACAGTCTTGCGCCTTTGCTTTATCGTTTAACCTGTATAAGTGCTCAGCTCTCGCAGTCTAGGTCCTTGTAGCTCTTATTAAGAGCTGCCTAGAGCATTGTCGTCGTTGCTATTGCCGGGTTAGCAATAGCCGTCTTATAATACAGTATAATCCGTGCTGCTGCCCTGCCCTTTAACCTCCTAAAGAGGTACACTACCTTGTCTAGCTCGGTCGGGTATGCCCCTAAGTCGACTAGAAGCTTAGAGCGTATCTAGGCAGCCTAGGAGGGGTACTCGGCCAGAGCCTTACTATTGTAAGTAGTAACGTCGGGGAGTTTGCTCTTAGAGGCTGGGGTGTAGGCTATCGTGTTCGTCGTCGTAGGGATCGGATCGCAATTAGACGCCCTAAGCTGTCGTAGCTCCTGTTCCCGTTAGGAAATTATTGCAGCCTAGTAGCTTACTTGCTGTTCGAGCTGCCTTATATGTTCCAGCAGCTCCTCGTACGCGCGGTGCATCTGTCCCTATATAGCCGTAGGTTCTATAGAGATGTCGCTGTCTATCTTCGTTATATTACTGCAGTTACTAACAGTAAGATTAGTTCCTAATATAAGGGCTTAAGAGTCTTAGTTTAGAAACTTAAGGTTAGGTATCTATATAAAGGAACTAATAGGCAGTTCCTTCGTCGTCTGCTGCTATACACTTTGTACCTACAAAGCTAAGCCAGCAATTTCCCTCTGTATAGGGATGCAAGGTTCGCACTCTGTACAGAGAATTAGGAGTTTCCCTCTATACAGTAGTACAGAGTTTTCCCTCTGTTTAGAGGGGCGGCAACTCCCCTCTGTATAGGGCTATAGGATTCTCCCTCTATATAGGAGTAGGATCCTGTCGGTAACTCTGTATAGAGGGTAGGGTCGTGCTAGCGCTGCTAAGTCGCAGTCCTTAGAGCAACGGCTGGCTTAGGTCCAGGACCTAGGCTGGATAGCGCCCCCTAACAATATGCTATTAGAGCTAGAGTGTTAGAAGATAAGCAGCTCCACCTACTAAGGCAGAAGCTAAACCCTAAACTGGCTGCAGCTATAGCGTCAGTAGAAGACAAAGACCTCGAAAGCTTCGTGCATAGAGCGAGAGTTACCGCTAGAAACCTAAGCGCTTACGCAAAATCGCGCGAATCGAACTAGAAGCCGTCGACGACGCCGACAATACGACTCCCTGCATCTTTCTGGAGAGAACTGCAGCAGCTATCTTATTCGCCGCGCTTATCGTTTGTCCCTACCTGCTACGCGTATAGGAAGCCTAGCTATATCGCTACAAGATGCTAAGCTACGGATAAGCAGAAGCAGGAGTATTGGGCTATAAAGCAGCAGCTGCCGAGAAAGACTATACAAGCTATCGAGCCGGCTCTAAACGACGCAGACAGTATAGACGGTAGAGTGCTACTGCGAATCCTAGGAAAAGACCAGCTGGAAGGATAGGCTCCCTATCTAGCAGGGACAATAGGGCACCGACACGAACTACGCCGCCGGAAGAAGGAAGTATTAACAGCTGCAGTAATCCGCTCTTAGCAGCAGTAGAAGTAAATACGGAAACAGCTATTATTCTTCTAATTACTGTCTACCCCCTCGATAGCTTAAGCAGACCACTTCAGCTAAGAGCTTTTATCGATATAGGAGCCCTTTTCGGAGCCGCGATCCACTATCGACTGGTTTCGAAACTGATAAAAGGATACGGTTATCCGGTGGAGCTAGCGTCGCCGACGCGAATTTCGGCATACAACGGACAAGACACAGAGAGTGTTACGCATTATGTGCTATTAAAGACTACCCTAGCTAGTCGCACTACAGAAGCGACGTTCCGAATTATAGATATCGGAAGGTTTAACATTATTATAGGACAGAAATAGATAAAGAACTAGAAAGCCGTTATCGACGTAGGTAAAGGCACGCTAGGGTTCAAAAACTAGCAAAGCGGAGTCGCCGCTGGATCGGTTACCGTTGTCGCTGCGAAATCGAACGCTACGACTATCGAAGCAGTTCTAATAGATTGGCCCGACCCTCTAGACACGATCAGAATAATAAGCTCGGAAGCTTTAACGACCCTCGCAAGGTCGCTGGACAATAAGATTTACGCTATCTTAATAAAGGACATCGAAGACTACTAGAAGATAATAGCGGAAGAAGAAGTAGATCCGCTAGAGGTGTTACCGAAATAACTCTACAGCTACGCCAACGTGTTCTCGAAGGCTAACTCTAACCTCTTGCCGCTCTACCGACCGGAATACGACAACAAGATTCGACTAAAAGAGGGAGCTACGCTGCTAAGAACCGAGCCCCTAAGACGATTGTCGCCGGCTGAGCTAGACTAGGTAGAAGTGTTTATTCGAGAAAATCTAGTAAAGAAGTTTATTACGCTGAGCTTAGCTAAGTATGCGTTGCCGATTCTTTTTGTACGAAAGCCTAGAGGCGGCCTCTAACTATACGTAGATTACAGAGGCCTTAATAAGGTTACTAAGAGAGATGTGTATCTGCTGCTGCTAATAGACGAGACTATACAACGAGTAGCTAAGGCTAAATAGTTTAGCAAGCTGGATATTCGTTAAGCATTCTACCAACTAAGGAACGAGGAAGGACAAACCGAAGATCTTACGACATTCGCTACGCGCATAGGCAATTTTAAGTAGTTGGTAATGCCTTTCGGACTTACCAACGCGCCGGCAGTGTAGCAACGCTTTATAAACTACACCTTTCTAGATATGCTAGAACGGTTCGTATCTATCTACTTAGACGACATCCTTATCTACACCGATAGAATAAGAGAACAGTATACGGACTACATCAAGAAGGTGCTAATTAGGCTGCGCGAGGTCGGGTTAAACGCGGACACGAAGAAGAGCGAGTTTTATTAGACCGAAGTCAAATACCTCGGCCTTATCGTTAGAAGAGAAGGGATTCGGATAGACCTCTTAAAAGTCGCCGCCGTCGCGGAATAGAAGCAACCGAAATCCGGAAACACTACGCAAATCAGAGCGTTTCTCGGATTCTGCAGCTACTATCGACAGTTTATTAAGGACTTTAGTAAGATAGCGAGACCCCTGAACGAGGCATTAAAGAAGGAGGCCGCCGGCCTATAGAATAAGAAGTGTACGGAAGCTTTTAACTAACTAAAGGAGGCGGTAGCCTTAGCGCTAGTGCTAGCACACTTCCGACCGGAAAAGACGATCTATATAGAAACAGACGCTTCCGATACAATAACTGCAGGGGTCCTTTCTTATTATACTAACAACGAGGAGACCCTCTATCTAGTAGCTTTCTTTAGCAAGTCTATAAATAAAGCTAAGAAAAACTACGCTATTTACGATAAAGAGCTGTTAGCTATTATTTAGGCTTTCGAGGAGTGGAAGCTAGAGCTTATAGCTGGAAAGAGCACGGTCCAGGTCCTTACGGACCACCAGTTATTGACCTACTTTATAAAGATGCAGAAGCTCTTACGCCGCTAAGCTCGGTAGGCCGCCTACTTATCCAGATTCGATTTTAAGATTACCTATCGACCTAGAGCTCAAAATGGAAAGGCTAATGCACTAACGAGAAGAGAAGGAAAGACTAGCCGCGCGAAAGAAGATCCGAACATGTTTTAAAAGGTGTTAACCGAACAGATAGTAGACGCCGAGGTGCTAAAAGAGGTAGAGATCTGTACGATAGAGCCGCTAACTAAGGAAGAAACGCTCTACGAGAAAGTGGAACGGCTTAACTAGCAGCAGAAGCTCGGCAAAACCGGCTTAGGGAAGCTAATAGTTCTAGAAGAACTAATTACAGAGGTTATCTAGTCGATCTACGGGTCCAAAGACGTTGGTTACGCAGGCTCGAAGAAGACGATAGAAGCCGTAAGGACGACCTACTGGTTTCCGCGAATCTTCGAGCAGATCTACCGGTTTATCGCTAACTGTTACGTATGCCGAGCCGCGAAGCTACGTTACAGCCTTTCAGCCGGTCTGTTAAAGCCACTTCTGATCCCCGAGAAGCTGTAGCAGCACATTACGATAGACTTCGTAACCGGCCTGCCGGATTCCGATGGATATAATGCTATGCTTAACGTAGTAGATCGACTAAGCAAAGAGCGCTACTTTATCCCCTGCCGAGCGAAGGATAAAGGAACTACTACGGAAGAGACGGCGAGAATGCTAATTCAGTACGTATAGAAACACTACGGCCTGCCAGACACTATTACTACGGATAGGGGTCCTTAATTCATCGCCGACGTATAGAAGGCTATCAACCAAGCTCTCGGAATTCGTAGAAAACTCAGCACAGCCGCTTACCCTTAGACCGACGGTCAGTCCGAAGTAGCTAACCGCGAGATAGAAAAATATCTGCGAATCTTCTGCGACTATTATTAAGCAGAGTAGGTTAAGGTGTTGCCTATAGCCGAATTCTGCGCCAACTTAGCACAGTTAGAGGCTACCTTACTGGCGCCGTTTGAAATAACTTATAGTTATCTTCTCAGGATAAGCTTTTAACTGCTGAACGAACTTAGCTCTTCGGAACCTTCTAACGCCACTTCGTCGAAGAGAGTCGCTGCAGCCGCGGCAGAAGCGCTTAGATCTTAGATAGAAGAAGCAATCCGCGTAGCAAAGGAGGCGATAGAATCAACTTATAAGAAGATAGTAACTCGAGCTAATAGAAAGCAGTTACTAATAGAATTTAAAGAAGGCCAAAAAGTATAGCTTAATACGCAGAACTTAAGGCTAAGAGGTAAAGCCAAGCTTAACCCCTACTACGTAGGTCCGTTTAAGATAGTGGAAAAGAGGTCGCTAGTGACCTACCGGCTCCAGCTACCGAAATCGTTCTAGATCTACGATGTCTTTCATTCGGATCTGCTAAGTTTAGACCCTAAAGACAGTCTTCCGGATTAGGGGTTCGCTAAGCCTCCACTAATCGAGATGGACGGTAAAGAAGAAGAGTAGGAGGTAGAAGACGTAATAGATATAAGAAAACTAAGAGGATCTATCGAAGCAAGGATCTCGTAGAAGGGATAGCTAGAAGATTATAAATAGTATCTAATCGAGAATCTCCGGAATTCGGTAGAACTGCTAAAGGAGTTCTATACGCGGAATCCGAAGAGGCCAAAGCCTAAGTAGCTCGGAAGTTAATAAAGAAAAAGAAAACCTGCGTCCGCTCTATCGGCGCAGAAGCCGATAGAAACGATCGTAGAATCCGCTGGCCGGTGTCTTGGGCTCTACCCCTACTACTACTGGCCAGGACCGGCGGATAATAGCAGTAGCGCTAAAGGCCTTAGTAGAGAAAGAAGAAGAAGAAGAAACGGCGCTGTAGACGAATCTATATAGACCTCTACAGCGGAGCACGGACCGGTTACACTGCAGCTTAGGTAACTGCTAGCTCTAATCAGACGGCACAGATTAGATAGACTCTAAGTAAAGACGTTAGATAGCGACGATATAAGAAGAAAGAAGATAAAGAAAGGGGATAGTTTCGAAATAGAAGAAAGCGAAGAGAGGACGAAAAAAAGGCAGATAGATAAGTAAGCAGTCAAGGTCGACCGCTAGTAAGGGAGGGGAGTAGTGTTGCAGCGGCAGAAAGGGGTGGGACTAAGTAATAGGGTAGACCCTTGGAATTTCGGCTCAGCCCTTTTAGACCGAGCCGAGCCTTGGCATACTACCCCTAAAGCTCTTACCTACTACTATATAGATTCCTTTCCCTCCTTAGTTCGAGATATAGTTATTAAAAAGGCCGTATTGAATTATATCTGCGTGCCCGGATCAGGACCTACGCTATACGACTTAACACTCCCCTAGGGATCTACCTAGTCTTCTATATAGACCTCGTATAGCTAGCATATACAGACCCCCTACTGCACTAGACAACAGACGACGTACGCTCCCTAGCGATCCTTACTAAAGGCTAGGAAGAGTACGAGGTATAAGAAATCCTTAAGAGCCGAAGGAAGTAGAAGAAGGTAGAGTACCTAGTTAAATAGAGAGGGTAGGCAGAGTCTATCTAGAAACTATACGAGGCCCTACAGGACACAACTGCGCTAGACACGTAGGAGGAGAACTATCCCCCTGCCTAGTTACAGTAACACTGCGCTATATAGCGAAAAAGGGCACGATATATCCTAGGTATAGGGCATCTGCTAGCAACTTAGGTTGTTAAAGGATCGGGATTAAGATATAGGACCCTGCCAGGGCCTACCGATAGTACACTATATGGAAGGGGGCAGGAGAAAGGGAACAGCTAGAGGACAGGTAAGAATAAGAGTAAAAATAAGAAGGGGATAAGAGCAGAACTGTCTGAAAATTTTATATACTACCTTAGGGGTAGCTTACTAGCCACTACCTCCTAGGACTAGGGCAGCCGACAACGAGGCCGCCGACTCCCTATCTGAAATCTTAATTACCTCCTAGCTAGCAGGACCCCTACCTAGGCTAGCACTAGGGAGCAGAGGCACCCTCCCTACCCCTACGTACCTCCTCCAGATAGCAGTAGGGGCAGTAGAGAGAGCTATCCTTCCACTTATACAAGGCGCAGACCCTAGCCTAGAAGCCAGGGAGGCGGTATAGGCCGAATAAGCCCTAGGGGGAGTTAGGACAGGCAGTACAGAGCTGGCCGCAGATAGCTATAAGCATAGCGTTTACGTATAAAGGGTAGGCTATAGCGACCTACTAAGGCGTAACCCAGACAGGGTTATACTAGAAGGCGTAGAAGGGCAGCTTAGCAGCGTCCTACTGCTTATTAGTATAGCATCTAGGACGTCAGCTTAGACTGTACAGAAGACAGAGACCTGTACGAACTGGAAGCAGAGTTGCTAGTTAAGCTAGGCGTTCTATAGCTAGAGGTAGAAGTAGAGAGGGACGCTAGCCAGACGGTAGGAGGAAGGGCTAGCAACTACAAGGGAAGAAGAGCCGGTGACTGCAAGAGAGCTACAGCGGGAACAGGCGGACAGAGTGCGTAGCATAGTAGTAAGGCTAGTAGTAGTAGCTAGTAGTAGTAGCTAGATTGGTAGTAGTTAGACGTTAGTAGTAGACAGTAGACGTTAGTAGTAGACAGTAGACAGTGGACAGTAGTAGTAGACAGCAGGGTAAAGGGGTAGCAGGTAGGGGAATAGAAGAGAAGGAGGGAAGAGAAAGAGATAGGGGGAGGCTTAATATTTAGGGGGTAGCTGCCTACTATACGAGGCAATAGCAACTAAGGCAGCTGCTATAACTGTATAAAAGAGGGCAAAGAAGGCAACTACGACCTAGTAACTAGACGAGCGACGGCCCTATAGACGACTAGACAGAGACAGGAAATCGCGACCTACTAGAAGAACCCTAGGAGCTAAGGGTATAGGACACGCCGTTGTACGAAAGAAGCACTATAAGAAGGGAGGGGGGTATTGTTAGGAGGCGCTGTCCAGCCTAGGTCCTAGACCTAGGCCAGCCGTCGCCCTAAGGACTGCGACTTAGCAGCGCCAGTACGATCCTACCCTCTATACAGAGTTACCGACACGACCCTACTCCTGTATAGAGGGAGAATCCTATAGCCTTATACAGAGGGGAATTGTCGCCCCTCTAAACGGAGGGAAAACTCTGCACTACTGTACAGAGGGAAACTCCTAACCCTCTGTATAGAGTATAAACCTTGTACTCCTATATAGAGGGAAATTGCTAGCTTAGCTTCGTAGATACAAATTGTACAGCAGCAGACGACGAAGGAACTGCCTATTAGTTCCTTTATATAGATACCTAGCCTTAAGTTTCTAAACCAAGATTCTTAAGCCCTTATAGCTAATTAACACAGGATGTTTAGTGTACAGAGTAATTAGTAAAGACTTCGTACAGAGACACTATATTAAGACGACCCCTACTATACCTATACGCATACTAGGCATTACTAGGCGAGGACCGGACATTACCTATATAGTAAAAGTAACGATAGAGCTGCAAGGACACTACGAGCAGGATTTATACCTCTACGTTGTACAGGGCAAGTTAGGGTATAACCTAATATTAGGGAAGCTATAGATAGAGCGCTAGCAGGGCAAGCTAGACGTCGGACGAGGACGCCTGTACCTAGTAGCGACGAAGCAGAGGCTCCGAGACTAAGGGAGAGTTCCGCAGGGTAGCAATACGAAGGCCGAAGTCAACACTGCAACTACAGACATTAAGAAGGCATTAGCGCCTAAGGAAGCAACAGACCCCTATACGAAGCTCCTAGTAGAATACGCAGAATACCTAGACCTCTTTAAGCTAAAGTCGGCCTCGAAACTGCCCCTATACTAAGGAGAAGGGATTAACTACGATATCTAGCTAGAGCCCTGTCCAGATAGGAGTCTGCCTAAAGTACTGTACGGCCTGCTATACGGTATGTCCTCTAGAGAACTCCTAGTACTGCGTAAGACACTAGACGACCTACTTGCTAAAGGTTTCATTTGCGCAAGTACCTTATCTATAGGGGCCCTAGTGTTGTTTGTCTATAAAGAAGGCAAGGCCGGTTTGCGTTTTTATATAGACTATAGAGACATTAACGCGATTACTAAGAAGGACCGGTACCCCCTGCCCCTTATTAAGGAGACCCTCGGACAGATCAGCAAGGCAAAGTGGTTTACTAAGCTTAACGTAGTCTTAGCTTTCTACAAGATACAGGTTAAGGAAGGCTGTAAATAGATAACCGCTTTCTGTACGAGGTATAGTCTTTTCGAGTAGCTTGTTACCCCCTTTAGCCTTGCCAACGCACTAGCGACTTTCTAGAGGTACATTAACAGGTCCCTATAAGGGCTACTAGACGACATCTATTTAGCGTACCTCGATAGTATACTGGTATTTACGGACGGTACCTATACAGACTACGTACAGGACGTTAAGAAAGTATTAGATCGACTGCAACAGGGTAGCTTGTACCTCGACATCGACAAATGTAAATTCGGTATACAACGTATAAATTACTTAGGGTTTATTATCGAGGCAGGGAAAGGCATTAGTATAGACGGGAAGAAGATTAATGCTATTAAGTAATAGAAGCCTCCTATAAGTGTTAAGGGCGTATATATTAGGGGGCGCCGTCCGGCCCAGGTCCTAGACCCGACCTAAGCCAACCGTCGCCCTAAGGACTGCGACTTAGCGGCGCTAGCATAACCCTACCCTCTGTACGGGACTACCGACAGGACCCTACTCCTGTACAGAGGGAGAACCCTATAGTCCTATATAAAGGGGAACTATCGCCCCTCTAAATAGAGGGAAAACTCTGTACTACTGTCTAGAGGAGGGAACTCCCGATCCTCTGTATAGAGGGTAAACCTCGCATCCCTATACAGAGGGGAATTGCTAGCTTAGCTTCGTAGGTACAAA
Source organism: Pseudocercospora ulei (assembly GCA_016165855.1). Taxonomy (NCBI): domain Eukaryota; kingdom Fungi; phylum Ascomycota; class Dothideomycetes; order Mycosphaerellales; family Mycosphaerellaceae; genus Pseudocercospora; species Pseudocercospora ulei. Next base: position 5,674,184 of record JACWNB010000002.1, on the reverse strand, counting down.
TTGTACAGCAGCAGACGACGAAGGAACTGCCTATTAGTTCCTTTATATAGATACCCAACCTTAAGTTTCTAAACTAAGATTCTTAAGCCCCTTATACTAGGAACTAATCTTACTGTCGGTAACTGCGGTAATAAAACAAGGATAGACGGCGATACCCCTATAGAGACTACAGCTATAGAGGGACATATGTACCGCGTATACAAGGAGCTGCTAGAAAGCAAGAGGCAGCTCGAGCAGCAAGTAAGCTACTAGGCTGCGATGATTTCCTAACAGGAACAGGAGCTACGACAGCTTAGGGCGTCCGGTCGCGATCCGACCCCTACGACGACGACGAACATAATAGCCTACACCCCGATCCCTAAAAGCAAACTCCCCGACGTCTCTACGTACGATAGTAAGGCCCTGGCTAAGTACTCCTCCTAGGCTGCCCAGATACGCTCTAAGCTTCTAGTCGACTTAGGAGCATACCCGACTAAGCTAGACAAGGTGGTTTACCTCTTTAGGAGGTTAAAGGGCAGGGCAGCAGCACGAATTCTGCCGTACTATAAGACGGCCGTTGCCAACCTGGCAATAGCTACGACGACGATGCTCTAGGCAGCTCTAGACAAGAGCTATAAGGACCTAGACCGCGAGAGCCGAGCACTCCTATAGGTCAATACGATAAAACAAGGACGCAAGACCGTACGAGAATTCCTCGCAGAATTTGACTAGACTTTAGCAGAAGCAGGAGGTCTCTAATAGGAGGACAGGATAAAAATTACCTCTTTAGAGGTAGGCCTCTCTAAGGAGATTATAATAGGGCTAGTAGGCGTAATGCGACCAGCTACGTACAAGGAATTCTGTAATCTCCTTAGGATAGTCGACGACTAGCAGCGCAGGCTTAGACGGATAGGCTGCGCTTAGGAGATAAGACAACCCCCCTAGCAGCAGACGGACGCTATAGACTAGGAACCGACGACGACGAGGGTAGCAGCAGCCGTTACTATACGGCTAAGGGCCACTACTAAAAAGGTACAATAGGTAGACATAGCTACCCTTAACAAGAGACGAGCAGAAGGGAGCTGCTACTAGTATAGTAAGATAGGCTACACTGTACGGAATTGCAGGCTTTTGCTAGCAGAGAGGCCTAGGGGACGGCCGACTACCGCAAGGGTAGCAACTGCGGCGCCCTAACGAGAAGATTAGGAGCCCTACTCGGACGACGACGAGTCGGGAAAAGAGTAGCCTCTAAGCGAAGGCTCTGCTAGAGGCAGGTACGAGATAGACTGCCAAATCAAAGCATTACTTAGCTATCTTTTAAGAGCAATTACATAACGACGACGCCGTTTATCGTACGGCCAACGTTAAATAGGTACGCAACGGCGCAGACATTGATTAACACAGGATGCTTAGTGTATAGAGTAATTAGTAAAGACTTCGTACAGAGGCACTGGATTAAGACGACCCCTACTGTACCTATATACATATTGGGCATTACCGGACGAGGACTGGACATTACCTATATAGTAAAAGTGTCGATAGAGGTACAGGGACATTATAAGCAGGACTTATACCTCTATGTCGTACAGGACAAGCTAGGGTATAACCTAATACTAGGGAAGCTATAGATAGAGCGCTAGAGGGGCAAGCTAGACGTTAGACGAGGACGGCTATACCTAGCAGTAACAAAGCAGAGGCTCCGAGACTAAGAGAAGGCTCTGCAAGGAGACAATGCTAAGGCTGAAATTAATACGGCAACGGCAGACATTAAAAAGGCATCAGCACCTAAGAAAGTAACGGACCCCTATACGAGGCTCCTAAAGGAATACGCAGGATACCTAGACCTCTTCGAGCTAAAGTCGGCCTTAAAACTGCTACTATACTAAGGAGAAGGGATCGACTACGACATCTAGCTAGAACCCTGTCTGGATAGGAGCCTGCCGGAGGTACTATACGGACCGCTATATAGAATGTCCTCTAGAGAACTCCTAATACTGCGCAAGACACTGGACGACCTGCTTACTAAAGGGTTCATTTAGGCAAGTACGTCGTCCGCAGGAGCCCTAGTACTGTTTGTCTATAAGGAGGGGAAGGCCAGATTGCGTTTCTGCGTAGACTATAGAGGCATTAACGCGATTACTAAGAAGGACCGGTACTCCCTACCCCTTATTAAGGAGACTCTCGGACGGATTAACAAGGCAAAGTGGTTTACTAAGCTTAACGTAGTCTGAGCCTTCTACAAGATACAGATTAAGAAAGGCTGTAAATAGATAACTGCCTTCTATACGAGATATAGCCTCTTTAAGTAGCTTGTTACCCCCTTTAGACTTGCTAACGTACTAGCAACATTCTAAAGGTACATTAACAAGTCCTTATAAGGGTTACTAGACGACATCTGCTCGGCATACCTCGACGACACCCTAGTTTTTACGGACGGCACCTATGCAGACTACGTACGGGATGTTAAGAGGGTGCTAGACCGTCTGCAGCAGGCTAGCTTGTACCTCGACATCGACAAATGTAAATTTGGTATCTAACGTACGAAATACTTAGGTTTTATTATCGAGGCAGAGAAAGGCATTAGCATAGATAGGAAGAAGATTAACGCTATTAAGCAATAGAAGCTACTAACAAACGTTAAGGGCGTACAGGAATTTCTTAGGTTTGCCAACTTCTACCGCCAGTTTATATAGAACTACTCGGAGATCGTACGCCCCCTAGCTAAACTAATATATAAGGACAAGCAGTTTAAATAGACGGACGAATGCGACAAGAGCTTTAACAAGCTAAAGGAGCTCTTTACTACAAGACCAACACTCGCTGTCTTTAACCTAGAGTGTACAACGATACTGGAAACCGACTCTTTAGAGTATTGCATTAGAGGTATCCTGTTATAGGTAGGCTCGGACGGACTCCTGTACCTATATGCGTATTTCTCTAAGAAGAACTGTCTAGCTAAGTACAACTACCCTATCTACGACAAGGAGTTGCTAGCAGTTATACGGTATTGCGAAGTATAGGATAGAGAACTCCGCTTAGTGCCTAAGTTCCTTGCCCTAATAGACTATAAGAACCTAGAGTACTTTACGCAGCCCCGGAAGCTGTCTAAGAGGCATGTACGTTAGGCAATGTACCTAAGCCGGTTTAATATAAGACTCCAGTATCGCAAGGGTAAGGACAATAGCAGGGCCGATGCGCTCTCTAGACAGGACCAGGACATACTAACGATGTACGAGGACAACCGGCTAAAGTTACGATTATTCTAGATGTTTAAGAAGGAGCTAGGCGAGGAGACCATCCGCCTAGCAGCGACACACCTATAGGAACCCTAACTGCAAGTATAGGAAGAGGTAGTAGAAAAGGACGAGGTGTACCGAGGGGCCTGTATAGCAATCTAAGGAGGACAGCGGAAGCTCCTAGCAGGGCTCTATCTTAAGGTATCGGCAGCAGAGTGCTTAGTAGACGAGGAGAACAACCTAAAGTTTAGGAATCGGATGTAGGTCCCTGTAGACGAGAAGCTCCGTACGAGCTTAATATAACAGGCGTACGACTCTATAGCTACCGGGCACCTAGGGCGTAAGGAGACGTACAGTATTAACGCTAGGGACTACTACTAGCCGGCGATAGCGAAGGACATCTGCAGGTTCGTACAGAACTGCGATGTATACGGACAGACGAAGCCCTAGCAGGAACTAAAACATAGGCTGTTAAAACCCCTACCGATCCCGGACCGGCCCTAGCAAGACCTAACGGTAGACTTTGTTACAGACCTCCCTAAGAGCGACGGGTAGCGGAACATTATAGTAGTTACAGACAAGCTAACGAAGGGAGTAATACTAGAGGGAATAGACTCTATTACAGCGGAGGACACCGCCTAGGCATTTATACAGACGATGTTTAGCAAATACGGTTTCCCTAGGTCGATTGTGTTAGACCGGGGCACGCAGTTTACGAGCCAGCTCTAGGCAAGGGTCGGCCAGTTGCTAAAGGTAGAACGTCGCCTGTTAACTGCATAGCACCTGTAGACAGACGGGGCGACGGAGCGGGTTAATTCGACGTTAGAAACGTACCTCTAAGCGTACATCGACTATAACCAGACGAACTGGAACCGACTCCTCCCTATAGCAGAACTGGCTATTAACAGCTGCACGGCCGATGCTACTGGAGTGTCCCCCTTCTTTATAGCCTATAGATACGACTATTCCCTGCTCTAACCGACCCTAAGGGATAACACCCCGCACCCTGTACGATCCCCAATTTAGCAGGGAGAGGCTATCGTATAGACGATTACAAATGCCTATTAATAGGCGAAGGCGAGTCTAGCTATAGCTTAACAGAATGCGGAAGAGCAGGCTAATAGGGGACGACAAGCTGCACCTAGGTACAAGGCAGGGGATAAGGTCTCGCTAAACTAGTAAAACATCTGTACGGACCGGCCAAGCAAGAAGCTAGATTAGAGGAACAGGAAGTTTACAGTAGTCCAGCTAGTAGGGACATACGCTGTACAACTTAACACTGCCCTAGGGATCTACCTAGTCTTCTATATAGACCTCGTATAGCTAGCATATACAGACCCCCTACTGCACTAGACGACGGACGATGCGCGCCCCCTAGCGATTATTACTAAAGGCTAGGAAGAGTACAAGGTAGGAGAAATTCCTTAAGAGCTAAAGGAAGCAGAAGAGTGTAGAGTACCTAGTTAAATAGACAGGTTAGGCAGAGCCTATATAGAAGCTGTACAAGGCTCTCTAGGAGACATAGGCACTAGACAAGTAGGAGGAAAGGCACCCTAGCGAACGGTCGCAGTAACACTGTACTATATAGGGTAGGACAGATAGCAGCTATAAGACAGGGCAGCTATAAGCGATATTGGGCGACTGTAGCCTAGACCGGGCTACAAGAGACGTTAGGCAGCTGCAGACAGGATTAGGCAGCTACAGGCAAGACTAGGAAGCTGCAAAGGAGGGGTAAGAATAGGGAGGAATTAGAGACATCTATCCCTAGGGATATAAAAGAAGAGACGATACTAGGGAACCTACAAGAAGCATAGTATAGGTATAGGAAGAGGGAAAGGAAGAAGGACTAGAATAGAGCTAGTACAGGGCAAGGCGGGACTGTACGAGATAACCAGCCTGCCCGAGACTGTACAGACGACTACTAGGTAAACGACTACTACCCGACCCTATAGACGATAATAGGCGGGATTATCTACCTAGAAGCAGAACTCCAGACGACGACTAAGGTATAGGGACAGAGCTAGACGGCCTGCCGCTGCTAGACTGTACAGTTAGGGCGCAGAGTGCACAGCTAGAGCTATAGGGTAGGAGGTAAACGGACGAGGGACAAAAGACAGGTAAATAGACAGACGGGACTAAGCACCTCCTACACCTTTATAACTGCTCGCAGGTCCTCCTCTGCCTTAGCTTCGGCATCCTTAAAGTAGCAAACGGAATCGGCCAAGATTAGGTAGAAGCGATCTAGCACTACCTGCCTTCCCTGCTTGCGGATCCTCCTCCGCCTTAGCTATAGGATCTAGATAGACAGGGCCAAGGTTACAGTAGCATAGAGGGAGGGTATAGACCTAGGACGAATAGGCAACTACTACCCGAGGCCCTAGCAACAACAGAGAGGGCATCTAGCAGGCATTGCCGACTAATAAGTGCCTAGACAACAGTCGACTATAGACGACTAGACGAAGACAGGAAAGCGCTACCTACAAGAGGAACGCTATAAGATAAGGCTGTACGACATATCGTCGTATAGAGGAAGTCCTATAGGAAGGGAGGGGGGTATTGTTAGGGGGTGTTGCAGCAGCAGAAAGGGGTAGGACAGAGTAATAGGGTAGACCCTTGGAATTTCGGCTCGGCCCTTCCGGACCGAGCCGGGCCTTGGCACGCCACCCCTAAAGCTCTCGCCCACTACTACATAGATTCTTTTCCCTCCTTAGTTCGAGATATAGTTATTAAAAAGGCCGTATTAAATTATATCTGCGTGCCCGGATTATTATATCTCGAACTTACTCCCTACACCAACACTGCGCTGCGCGAAAGGGACCGTTGAATTATCCGGACCCCCGAATAACGCACGCGCACCAACACACCAAACCAAACAACCCTAGTACTATAAGAAAGCTATAGAGAGTTTCTGTAAGGGGCTTAAGAATCTTAGTTTAGAAACTTAAGGTTGGGTATCTATATAAAGGAACTAATAGGCAGTTCCTTCGTTGTCTGCTGCTGTAAAATTTGTACCTACGAAGCTAAGCTAGCAATTTACCTCTGTATAGGGGTGCAAGGTTTACCCTCTATACAGAGGATCGGGAGTTACCTCCTCTGTACAGTAGTGCAGAGTTTTCCCTCTATTTAGAGAGGCGGTAGTCCCCCTTTGTGCAGGACTGTAGTGTTCTCCCTCTGTATAGGAGTAGGGTCCTGTCGGTAGTTCCGTACAGAGGATAGAGTCGTGCTGGCGCCGCTAAGTCGCAGTCCTTAGAGCGACGGTTGGCTTAGGTCGGGTCTAGGACCTAGGCTAGGCGGCGCCCCCTAACAATACCCCCCCCTTCCCTTCTCGTAGTGCCTCTTCTGTACAGCAGCGTACCGAACTTACCTAGCTCCTGCTGTTCCTTTAGCAGGTCGCAGCTTCCTATTTTGTCTAGTCGTCTAAGTTGTCGTCCCTCGTTGCCCCCTAGGTCGTAGTTGCCTCTTACTATTTTACCTGTTTGTAGTAGCTGCCCTGCTTGCTATTCCCCTTATAGCAGGCAGTTACCTTAAGCCTCTCCCTTCTCTTTCCTTCCCCCTTCTCTTCTCCCCCTATACCGTCTACTGTCTACTACTATCTACTACTGTCTACTATCTACTATCTACTACTCCTACTAGCTACTATCTACTATCTACTACTACTATATCGTCTGCCCCGTCTAGTAGCTCCCTTGTAGTTGCTGGCCCCTCCTCCTCCTCTCGTCTAGCTAGGGTCCCCCCCTATTTCTACCTCTAGCAGTAGGGCCCTTAATTTAACTAGCAGCTACGCTTCCAGTTCGTACGGATTCTCGTCTTCTGTACAGTCTAAGCTAACGTCTTAGGTGCTATACCTACGAGTAGCAGGATACGGCCGGGCTGCCCTACTACGCCTTCTAGTGTAACCCTGCCTAGGTTATATCCTAGCGGCTAGCTATAGCCCGGGCGTCGTACGTTAACGCCCTCCTTATCGCTACCTAGGGCTAGCCCTATGCCCCCTGCCCCAACTCCCCCTAGCCCTTACTTGGCCTATACTGCCTCCTAGGCTTCTAGGCTAGGGTGTATGCCTTGTGCAAGTAGAAGGATAGCTCCTTCTACTGCCCCTACTGCTATCTAGGGGAGGCACATAGGGGTAGGGGGGTGCCTCTGCTTCCTGGGGCTGGCCCTAGTAGGGGTAGGGGCCCGGCTAGGCGGGAGGTAGTTAAGATCTTAGATAAGGAGTCGGTTGCTCTAGTCCCCTAGGGTAGTGGCCAGTAAGCTACCCCCCTAGGTAGTGTAAGAAATTTCGGACAGTCCTCTCCTAACTCCTCTTATTTCTACTCTCCCTCCTATCTGTCCCCTAGCTGTTCCTTTCTTCCAGCCCTTATCTCGTACAGTGTCGTACGATGTCGTATTAGCAGGATCCTATAGTGTCCTACGTCGTAATTCTCGATCCTTCGGCAACCTAGGTTTGCCTGCAGCTACCCTGTCCTTAAGGTAGATCGTGCCTCCTTCTACCGTACAGCGTAGTGTTACTGTAACTGGGCAGGGGGATGGTTCTCCTCCTATCTATCCAGTGCAGTTGTGTCCTATAGAGCCTTGTATGGTTCCTATATAGGCTCTGCCTATCCTCTCTATTTTACTAGGTACTCTACCTTCCCCTACTTCCTTTAGCTCTTAAGGATCCCCTCTACTTTATACTCTTCCTAGCCCTCGGTTATAATTGCAGGTAGGCGCACGTCGTTAGTCGTCTAGTGCGGCAGGGGGTCCGTGTTCGCCGGCTGTACGAGGTCTACGTAGAAGACTAGATAAATCCCTAGGGGAGTGTTTAGTCGTACAGCGTGTGTCCCTACTAGCTGGACTACTGTAAACTTCCTGTTCCTCTAATCTAGCTTCTTGCTTGGCCGGTCCGTACAGATGTTTTACTAGTTTAGCTAGACCTTATCCCCTGCCTTGTACCTTAGTGCAGCCTGTCGTCCCTTGTTAGCCTGCTCTTCCGCATTCTGTTAAGCTATAGCTAGGCTCGCCTTTGCCTATTAGTAGGCGTTCGTAATCGTCTATACGATAGCCTCTTCTTGCTAAATTAGGGATCGTATAGGGCGCAGGTTGTTACTACTTAGGGTCGGTAGGAGCAGGGAATAGTCGTATCTATAGGTTATAAAGAAGGGGGACAGTCCTGTAGCATTAGCCGTACGGCTGTTAATAGCTAGCTCCGCTATAGGGAGAAGTCGGTTCTAGTTCGTCTAGTTATAGTCGACGTACGCTCGGAGGTACGCTTCCAAAGTTGAATTAACCCTCTCTGTCGCCCCGTCCGTCTGTAGGTGCTATGCGGTTAACAGGCGACGTTCTACCTTTAACAACTGGCAGACCCTTGCCTAGAGTTAGCTCGTAAACTATGTCCCCTAGTCTAATACAATTGACCTAGGGAAACCGTGCTTACTAAACGTCGTCTGTATAAAGGCCTAGGCAGTGTCTTTAGCTATAATAGAGTCTATTCCCTCTAGTATTACCCCCTTCGTTAACTTGTCTATAACTACTATAATGTTTCGCCGTCCGTCGCTCTTAGGAAGGTCTGTAATAAAGTCTACTATTAGGTCTTGCTAGGGCCGGTCCGGGATCGGTAGGGGTTTGGACAGCCTATGTTTCAGTTTACGCTAGGGCTTCGTCTGTCTGTATATATCGCAGTTCTGTACGAACCTGCGAATGTCCTTCGCTATCGCCGGCTAGTAGTAGTCCCTAGCGACAATGCTGTACGTCTCCTTACGCCCTAGGTGCCCGGTAGCTATAGAGTCGTACGCCTGTTGTATTAAGCTCGTATAGAGCTTCTTGTCTGCAGGGACCTACATCCGATTCCTAAACTTCAGGTTGTTCTCCTCGTCTACTAAGCACTCTACTGCCGACACCTTAAGATAGAGCCCTGCTAGGAGCTTCCGCTGTCCTCCTTAGATCACTGTATAGGCCCCTCGGTACACCTCGTCCTTTTCTACTGCCTCTTCCTATACTCGCAGTTAGGGTTCCTATAGGTGTATCGCTGCTAGGCGGATAGTCTCCCTGCCTGGCTCCTCCTTAAACATCTAGAATGTTTATAACTTTAGCCGGTCGTCCTCGTACGTCGTTAGCATGTCCTGGTCCTGTCTAGAGAGCGCATCGGCCCTGCTATTGTCCTTACCCTTGCGATACTAGAGTCTTATATTAAACCGGCTTAGGTATATTGCCTAATGTACGTGCCTCTTAGACAGTTTCCGGGGCTGCGTAAAGTACTCTAGGTTCTTATAGTCTGTTAGGGCAAGGAACTTAGGTACTAAGCGGAGTTCTCTATCCTATACTTCGCAATACTGTACGACTGCTAGCAACTCCTTGTTGTAGATAGGGTAGTTGCACTTAGCTAGGGAGTTTTTTTTAGATAAATACGCGTATAGGTACAGGAGTCCGTCTAAGCCTACTTGTAACAGGATACCTCTAATGCAGTACCCTAAAGAGTCGGTTTCCAGTATCGTTGTACGCTCTAGGTTAAAGGCGGCGAGTGTTAGTCCTGTAGTAAAGAGCTCCTTTAGCTTGTTAAAGCTCTTGTCGCATTCGTCTATCTATTTAAACTGCTTGTCTTTGTGTATTAGTTCAACTAGGGGGCGTACGATCTCCGAGTAGTTCCGTATAAACTAGCAGTAGAAGTTGGCAAACCTAAGAAATTCCTGTACGCCCTTAACGTTTGTTAGCGGCTTCTATTACTTAATAGCGTCAATCTTCTTCCTATCTATGCTAATGCCTTTCTCTGCCTTGATAATAAAACCTAGGTATTTCGTACGTTAGACACTGAATTTACATTTATCGATGTCGAGGTACAAGCTAGCCTGCTGCAGTCGGTCTAGCACCTTCTTAACATCCTGTACGTAATCTACGTAGGTGCCGTCCGTAAAAACCAGGGTGTCGTCGAGGTATGCCGAGCAAATGTCGTCTAGTAACCCTTGCAAGGACTTGTTAATATACCTTTGGAATGTTGCCGGTGCATTAGCAAGTCTAAAGGGGGTAACAAACTACTTAAAGAGGCTATATCTCGTACAGAAGGCAGTTATCTATTTACAGCCTTCCTTAATCTATATCTTGTAGAAGGCTAAGACTACGTTAAGCTTAGTAAACTACTTCGCCTTGTTGATCTGTCCGAGAGTCTCCTTAATAAGGGGTAGGGGGTACCGGTCCTTCTTAGTAATCGCGTTAATGCCTCTGTAGTCTACGCAGAAACGCAATCTAGCCTTCCCCTCCTTATAGACAAACAGTACTAGGGCTCTTACGGACGACGTACTTGCCCGAATGAACCCTTTAGTAAGCAGGTCGTCTAGTGTCTTGCGCAGTACTAGGAGTTCTCTAGAGGACATTCTATACAGCGGTCTGTACAGTACCTCTAGCAGGCTCCTATTTAGACAGGGTTCTAGCTAGATGTCGTAGTCGATCCCTTCTCCTCGGTGTAACAGCAGTTTTAAGGCCGACTTTAGCTCGAAGAGGTCTAGGTATCCTGCGTATTCCTTTAGGAGCCTCGTATAGGGGTCCGTTACTTTCTTAGGCGCTAATGCCTTTTCAATGTCCGCTGTTGCCGTATTGATTTCGGCCTTAGCATTTTTTCCTTACGGAGCCTTCTCTTGGTCTTAGAGCCTCTGCTTCGTTACTGCCAGGTATAGCCGTCCTCGTCCAACGTCTAGCTTGCCCCTCTAGCGCTCTATCTATAGCTTCCCTAGTATTAGGTTATACCCTAGCTTGTCCTATATAATATAGAGGTATAAGTCCTGCTTATAATGTCCCTGTATCTCTATCGACACTTTTACTATATAGGTAATGTCCGGTCCTCGTCCGGTAATGCCCAATATGCGTATAGGTACAGTAGGGGTTATCTTAATCCGGTGCCTCTGTACGAAGTCTTCGCTAATTACCCCGTACACTAAGCATCCTGTGTCGATTAATGTCCGCGCTGTTGCGGACCCGTTTAACGTTGGCCGTACGATAAACGGCGTCGTCGTTATGTAATTGCTCTTAAAAGATAGCTAAGTAATGCTTTGATTTAGCAGTCTATCTCGCACCCGCCTCTAGCAGAGCCTTCGCTTAGAGGCTACTCTTTTCCCGACTCGTCGTCGTCTAAGTAGGACTCCTGATCTTCTCGTTAAGGCGCCGTAGTTGCTACCCTCGCGGTAGTCGGCCGTCCCCTAGGTCTCTCTACTAGTAGAAGTCTGCAATTCCGTACAGTATAGCCTATCTTGCTACACTAGTAGCAGCTCCATTCTGCTCGTCTCTTATTAAGAGTGGCCGTGTCTACCTATTGCGCCTTTTTAGTAGCGGCCCTTAGCCGTACGGTAACTGCTGCCGCTACCTTCGTCGTCGTCGGTTCCTAGTCTATAGCGTCCGTCTGTTGCTAGAGGGGTTGTCTTATCTCCTAAGCGCAGCCTATCCGTCTAAGCCTGCGCTGCTAGTCGTCGACTATTCTAAGGAGATCGCAGAATTCCTCGTACGTAGCTGGTCGCATTACGCCTACTAGCCCTGTTATAATCTCCTTAGAGAGGCCTACCTCTAAAGAGGTAATTTTTATCCTGTCCTCCTATTAGAGACCTCCTGCTTCTGCTAAAATCTAGTCAAATTCCGCGAGGAATTCTCGTACAGTCTTGCATCCTTGTTTTATCGTATTAACCTGTAGGAGTGCTCGGCTCTCGCGGTCCGGGTCCTTATAGCTCTTGTCTAGAGCTGCCTAGAGCATCGTCGTCGTAGCTATTGCTGGGTTGGCAATAGCTGTCTCGTAGTACGGCAGAATTCGTGCTCCTGCCCTGCCCTTTAACCTCCTAAAGAGGTACACTACCTTGTCTAGCTCGGTCGGGTATGCCCCTAAGTCGACTAGAAGCTTAGAGCGTATCTGGGCAGCCTAGGAGGGGTACTCGGCCGGAGCCTTACTATCGTACGTAGAGACGTCGGGGAGTTTGCTTTTAGGGGTCGGGGTATAGGCTATTATGTTCGTCGTCGTCGTAGGGGTCGGATCGCGATCGGACGCCCTAAGCTGTCGTAGCTCCTGTTCCTGTTAGGAAATTATCGCAGCCTAGTAGCTCACTTGTTGCTCGAGCTGCCTCTTGCTTTCTAGCAGCTCCTCGTATACGCAGTGCATATGCCCCTCTATAGCCGTAGTTTCTATAGGGATGTCGCTGTCTATCTTTGTTTTATTACCGCAGTTACTAACAGTAAGATCAGTTCCTAATATAAGGGGCTTAAGAATCTTAGTTTAGAAACTAAAGGTTAGGTATCTATATAAAGGAACTAATAGGCAGTTCCTTCGTCGTCTGCTGCTGTACAATTTGTACCTACGAAGCCAAGCCAGCAATTTACCTCTGTGTAGGGGTGCAAGGTTCACCCTCTGTACGGAGGATTAGGAGTTACCTCCTCTATATAGTAGTGCAGAGTTTTCCCTCTATTTAGAGGGGCGGTAGTTCCCCTTTATGTAGGACTGTAGTGTTCTCCCTCCGTACGGGAGTAGGGTCCTGTCGGTGGTTCCGTACAGAGGGTAGGGTCGTGCTGGCGCCGCTAAGTCGCAGTCCTTAGGGCGACGGTTAGCTTAGGTCGGGTCTAGGACCTAGGCCGGGCGGCGCCCCCTAACAGTTTCTTAGCAGTAGAGAGTGGCGTTACAGGTCGAAGCAGAAGGAGAAGAGAAAAGACAGACAGAGCGAGCAGGCGCTCTAGTGTCATCGATAATAAGTTCATTATCGGAGGTTTTACAGCAGAAGAGACTGCAGAAATTAAGGAACGAATAAGCGAATACAAGAAAATCTACGACTGCACACTCGAGGAACTTGAAGATTACGTAAACGAGAACGGAGTAGGAAAGGTCTACGACAGCATAGACCTTATTAAGAAGCTGTTTTACAGAACTCCAGAAGAAAAGAGACAGTTAAGAGAGGAAGTAGAGACAGTAAGAGCCGAGAAGGAATCGGCCGAGACTATTATAGATGTGCTGGAAAACCAAGCGGCGAAGCGACTGGCACAATTAAAAGCGATAAAGGCTTAGCTAGATAAGATAGAAGCAGCGATGTCGTCGGCGCTGCTACTGTATCGAGAAGGACAAGCAGAGACCGCCTTACTAGCGGCCTACAGTCAAGGCAGCACGTTGATAACGTTACTACTGGATCTACTGGCGTTTAGAGGCAGAGATCCTAAGGATTGGGAAGCATTTAAGAAGAAGATAAAGAACAAGATAGGTCGAGACTATGCCAGAAACAGCGCCGGAGATAGATTGGCGTACCTGGAATCGCGATTAGAAGGTAAAGCTTTTTCGCTAGTAGCGGACCTAGAAGAGGTAACTGCTAAAGAAGCGATTAAAGCGCTAGATTAACGCTTCGGAGACCTCTTCCGGAAGAAGACGGCCCGTAAGCAGCTAGACAAGATTAACTAGAACCGGCAGACGTTCGAGGAGTTCTACGGATTGTTTAGAAAATATATGATTAGGGCCCGAGTAGCGGAAGATAAGCAGCTCTACCTACTAAGGCAGAAGCTAAACCCTGAACTGGCTGCCGCTATAGCGTCTGTAGAAGACGAAGACCTTAAGAGCTTCGTGCACCGAGCGAGAGTTACTACGAGAAATTTAAGCGCTTACGCGAAATTACGCGAATCGAACCAGAAGCTGTTAATAACGCAGACAGCGAGACCCCCTGCGCCTTTCCGGAGAGCACCCCAGCAGCTACCTTATTAGTTACCGCGTTCGTCGTTCGTCCCCACCTGTTACGCGTATAGAAATCCTGGCTATATCGCTACGAGATGCCAAGCAACGGCCCAGCAGAAGCAGGAGTATCGTCTTATAAAGCAGCCGCAGCCGCAGCTACTGAGAAAGACTATACAAGCTATAGAGCCGGCTCTGAACGACACCGACAGCGTAGACGGTAGAGTGCCACTGCGAATCCTAGGAAAAGACTAGCTAGAAGGATAGGCCCCCTATCCAGCGTAGAAGACAGGGCACCAACAAGAGCTACGTTGCAGAAAGATAAGAGTATCAACAGCTGCAGCGATCCGCTCTTAGCGGCGGTGGAAGTGAACACGGAAACAGCTATTATCCTTCTAATTACTGTCTACCCCCTTGACGGATCGAGCAAACCACTTTAGCTAAGAGCTTTTATCGACACGGGGGCCCTTATCGGAGCGGCTATCCACTATCGATTGGTTTAAAAGTTAATAAAAGGATATAGCTATCCAGTAGAGCTAGCATCGCCGACACGGATTTCGGCATACAATGGACAGGACACAGAGAGTGTTACGCATTATATGCTATTGAGGACCACCCTGGCAGGTCGCACTACAGAAGCGACGTTCCGAATTATAGATATCGGAAGATTTGACATTATTATAGGACAGAAATGGATAAAGAACCAGAAAGCCGTTATTGACGTAGGTAAAGGCACCCTTAGATTCAAAAACCAGCAGGACGGAGTCGTCGCCATACCGGCTACCGTCGTTACCGTAGAACCGAACGCTAAGGCCATCGAAGCGGCTCCGAAGGAGCGGCCCGAACCTTAAGACACGATCGGAATAATAAGTTCCGAAGCTTTAACGACCCTCGCGAGGCCGTCAGACAACGAAATTTATGCTATCTTAATAAAGGATATCGAAGACTACCGGAAGATAATAGCGGAAGAAGAAGTGGATCCACTAGAGGTGTTACTGAAAGAACTCTATAGTTACACTAACGTGTTCTTAAAGGCTGACTCCAACCTCTTGCCGCTCTACCGACCGGAATATAACAACAAGATCCGGCTGAATAAAGGAGCCGTACTGCCGAGAACGGAACCCCTAAGACGCTTATCTCTGGCCGAGCTGGACTAGGTAGAAGTGTTTGTTAGAGAAAACTTAGCAAAGAAGTTTATTATGCTAAGCTTAGCAGAATATACGTTACCGATTCTTTTTGTATGGAAACCCGGAGGTGGTCTCCGACTGTATGTGGACTACCGAGGCCTCAATAAGGTTTCTAAGAGAGATGTGTATCCGCTGCCTCTGATCGATAAGACTATACAACGAGTAGCTAAGGCTAAGTAGTTCAGCAAGCTAGATATTCGCTAAGCATTTTATTAATTAAGGAACGAAGAAGGACAAACGGAAGACCTTACGATATTCGCTACGCGTATAGGTAATTTTAAGTAGTTAGTAATGCCTTTCGGACTTACTAACGCGCCGGCTATGTAGCAACGCTTTATAAACTACACTTTTATAGACATGCTGGAACGGCTCGTTTCAATCTACTTAGACGACATTCTAATCTACACCGAAGGAACGAGAGAGCAACATACGGACTACATTAAGAGGGTGTTAAAGAGACTCTGCGAGTTTGGATTGAACACGGACACGAAGAAGAGCGAGTTCTATTAGACCGAAGTTAAATATCTCGGTCTTATCGTCGGAAGAGAAGGAATTCAGATAGACCCGTCGAAAGTAGCTGCTGTCGCGGACTAGAAGCAACCGACATCCGGAAACACTACGCAAATCAGAGCGTTTCTCAGGTTCTGCAGCTACTATCGACGGTTCATTAAGGACTTCAGCAAGATAGCGAGACTACTAAATAAGGCGTTAAAGAAGGAGGCCGCTAGCCTATAGAATAAGAAGTGTACGGAAGCTTTCAACTGACTAAAGGAGGCAGTAGCCTTAGCGCTACTGCTAGCGCACTTCAGACCGGAAAAGACGATCTACGTAGAGACAGACGCTTCCGACACAGTAACAGTAGGGGTCCTTTCTCAATACGCTAACGACGACGAAACGCTCCATCCGGTAGCTTTCTTTAGCAAGTCTATAAATAATGCTAAACGGAACTACGCTATCTATAATAAAGAACTGCTAGCTATTATTCAGGCCTTTAAAGAGTGGAAACCGGAGCTTATAGCTGGACAGAGCACGATCCAGGTCCTTACGGACTACCAGTTACTAACCTACTTTATAAAGACGCAGAAGCTATTACGCCGCCAAGCCCGGTAGGCAGCCTACTTATCTAGGTTCGACTTTAAGATCACTTATCAACCTGGAGCTCAAAATGGAAAGGCTAATGCGCTAACGAGAAGAGAAGGAAAGACTAGCCGAGCGAAGGAAGATCCGAACATGTTTCAGAAGGTGCTAACAGAACGAAGAGTAGACGCCGAGGTGTTGAAAGAGGTAGGGATCTGTACAGTAGAGCCGCCGATTAAAGAAGAGACGCTGTACGAGAAAGTGGAACGGCTTAATTAGCAGCAGAAGCTCGGCAAAACCGGCTTGGGGAAACTGATCGTTCTGGAAGAACTGATTACCGAGGTTATCAAGCTGGTCTATAGCTCTACGGATGTTAGTTACGCAGGATCGAAAAAGACGATAGAAGCAGTAAGGACAACCTACTGGTTCCTGCGAATTTTCGAGAAGATCCACCGGTTTATAACTAACTGTTACGTGTGCCGAGCAGCGAAACTACGTTACGGCCTTCCGGCCGGCCTGCTGAAGCTACTTCCGATCCCCGAGAAACTATAGCAGCACATTACGATAGATTTCGTAACCGGCCTGCCCGACTCCGATAGATATAACGCTACGCTTAATGTAGTAGATCGGCTGAGCAAAGAGCGCTATTTCATCCCCTATCGAGCTAAGGATAACAGAACTACTGCGGAAGAAACGGCGAGAATGTTGATCCAGCACGTATAGAAGCACTACAGGCTGCCGGACACTATCACTACAGATAGGGGTCCTCAATTCACCGCAGACGTATAGAAAGCTCTCAACTAAGCCCTTGGAATTCGTAGAAAGCTCAGCACAGCCGCTCACCCTCAGACTGACGGACAGTCTAAAGTGGCTAACCGTAAGATAGAAAAGTATCTACGAATCTTCTGCAGCTATTATTAAGAAGGATAGGTTAAGGTGTTGCCGATAGCCGAATTCTGCGCCAATTTAGCACAGTCGGAAGCTACCTTACTGGCGCTGTTTAAGATAATACATAGTTATCTTCCGAGGATAAGCTTTTAGCCGCTAAACGAACTCAGCTCTTTAGAACCCTCTACTACCACTTTGTCGAAGAGAATCGCTGCGGCGGCGGCAGAACCGCTACGATCTTAGATAGAGGAAGCGATTAAGGTAGCGAAAGAAGCGATAGAATCAGCTTAGAAGAAGATAGTAACTCGAGCCAATAAAAAGAGGTTACCGAGAGAATTCGAGGAAGGCCAAAAGGTATAGCTTAACACGCGGAACCTGAGGCTAAAAGGCAACGCGAAGCTCAACCCTCGTTACGTAGGTCCGTTCAAGATAATGGAAAAGAGGTCGCCGGTGACCTACCGGCTCCAGCTGCCGAAATCGTTCCGGATCTACGATGTCTTTTATTCGGGTCTGCTAAGCCTAGACCCTAAAGATAGTCTTCCGGATCAGGGGTTTGCCGAACCCCTATTAATCGAAATAGACGGAAAAGAAGAAGAATAGGAAGTTAAAGATGTTATAGACGTAAGAAGACAAAGGGGATCTATCGAAGCGAGGATCTTATAGAAAGGATAGCCGGAAGACTATAAATAGTATCCGGCTGAGAACCTACGGAATTCGGCGGAGCTACTAAGAGAATTTTACGCCCGGAACGCGAAGAAGCCGAGACCTAAGTGGCTCGACGGTTGAAAAGAAGGCCAAGTCCGCTCTATTAGCACAGAAGCCGAAGGAAACAATTATAACGGTCGCTTTGCCGGAGTCATCGGATCGGCCACTACCTATCTTTGCATCGGCAGGAAGCTTGCCAACGCTATAAATCGGCGCCGACGCCTCCAGCCCTACGATAGGTAAGGTCTTTAGTAGAGAAAGAAAAAAGAACAAGATAAGGAGCTGTAGATAGATCTATATACACCTATACGGTAGCGCACGGACCGGTTACGCCGCAGCTCTAGTGACCGCTAGCTCCGATCAGATAGCTCCGATCAGATGGAACGGATCAGATGGACGCCAAGTGAAGACGCCAGATAGTAACGATGTAAAAAAAAAAAAAAAAGAAAAGAGGACGAACAGATAAGTAAGCGGTCGAGGGCGACCGCTAATAAGGGAGGGGGGTGGTGTTGCGGCGGCAGAAAGGGGTAGGACGGAGTAATAGGGTAGACCCTTAGAATTTTGGCTTAGCCTTCCCGGACCGAGCCGGGTCTTGGCACGCTACCTCTAAAGCTCTCGCCTACCACTACATAGATTCCTTTCCCTCCTTAGTTCGAGATATAGTTATCAAAAAGGCTGTATTGAATTATATCTGCGTGCCCGGATCAGGGGGCGCCGTCCAGCCTAGGCCGTAGACCTAAGCCAGCCGTCGCCCTAGAGACTGCGACTTAGCAGCGCCAGTACGACCCTACCCTCTGTACAGGGTTACTAATACAACCCTACTCCTATATAGAGGGAGAATCCTATTACTAATATAACCCTACTCCTATACAGAGGGAGAACACTACAGCCCTATATAGAGGGGAATTGCCGCCTCTCTAAACGGAGGGAAAACTCTGTATCCTATACAGAGGGAAACTCCCAACCCTCTGTATAGAGTTGGGAACCTTGCTCCCCTATATAGAGGGAAATTGTTAGCTTGGCTTTATAGATACAAATTGTACAGTAGCGCACGATAAAGGAACTGCCTATTAGCTCCTTTATATAGATACCTAGACTTCAGTTTCTAAACTAAGATTCTTAAGCCCTTACACAATGTCGAGTTGACCCTCTCTGTAGCGCCGTCCGTCTATAGGTGCTATACAGTTAATAGACGACGTTCTACGTTTAACAATTAATAGACCCTTGCCTAGAGCTAGCTCGTAAACTGCGTACTCCGGTTAGATACGATTAACCTAGGGAACCTGTACTTGCTAAACGCCGTCCTTATAAATGCCTAGGCAGTGTCCTCGGCCGTAATAGAGTCCATTCCCTCTAGTATTACCCCTCTTATTAGCTTGTCCGTAACTACTATAATGTTCTGCTGTCTGTTGCTCTTAGGGAGGTCTATAATAAAGTCTACAGTTAGGTCTTGCTAGGGCCGGTCCGGTATTGGCAGGGGGTTTAACAGGCCGTGTTTTATTTTACGCTAGGGCTTCGTCTGTCTATAGACAATACAGTTCTGTACGAACCTGCAGATATTCCTTGCTATCGCTAGCTAGTAGTAGTCCCTAGCAACAATACTGGACGTCCCCTCGCGCCCTAGATGTCCAGTTACTATTAAGTCGTACGCCTGTTAGATTAAGCTTGTACAGAGCTTCTCGTCTGCTCGGACCCAAATCCGATTCCTAAACTTTATTTTGTTCTCCTCGTCTACTGTGCACTCTGCCGCTAATACCTTAAGGTAGAGCTCTACTAGGAGCTTCCGCTGTCCTCCTTAAATCGCTGTATAGGCACCTTAGTAAACGTCGTCCCTTTCTACTGCCTCTTTCTATACCTATAGCTAGGGTTCCTATATATATATCGCCGCTAGGCGGATAGCATCTTTGCCTAGTTCCTCCTTAAACATCTAGAATGTTCTTAATTTCAGTCGGTCGTCGTCGTACGTCGCTAGCATGTCTTAATGTTATCTAGATAGTACGTTAGCCCTGCTGTTGTCCTTTCCCTTACGATAATAGAGTCTTATATTAAATCGGCTTAGGTACATCACCTATCGTATATGTCTCTTAGAAAGCTTCCGGGGCTGTGTAAATTACTTGAGATTCTTGTAGTCGGTTAGGGCAAGGAACTTAGGAACTAAATAGAGTTCTCTATTCTATACCTCGGAACACTATACAACTGCTAGCAATTCTTTGTCGTAGATAGGGTAGTTGCATTCGCCTAGAGAGTTCTTCTTAGAGAAGTACGCGTATAGGTGCAGGAGCCTGTCTAGGCCTACCTACGACAAGATACCTCCTATACAGTACTCTAAGGAGTCGGTTTCCAGTATCGTCGTACATTCTAGGCTAAAGGCGGCAAGCGTTGGTCCTGTAGTAAAGAGCTCCTTTAGCTTGTTAAAACTCTTGTTGCATTTATCCGTCTAGGCGAACTGTCTGTCCTTATATGTTAGCTTAACTAGGGGGTATAATATCTCTAAGTAGTTCTGTATAAACTAGCAGTAGAACTTAGCAAACCTAAGGAATTCTCGTATGCCCTTAACACTCGTAGGGGGCTTCTATTGCTTAATAGCATTAATCTTCTTTCTGTCTATGCTAATGCCTTTCCCTGCTTTAATAATAAACCCTAGGTATTTCGTACGCTATACCCCGAATTTACATTTGTCGATATCGAGGTACAATCTAGCCTGTTGCAAACGGTCTAAAAAGTTTTTAACATCTCGTACGTAGTCCTCGCAGGTGCCGTCTGTAAATACTAGGGTGTCGTCGAGGTATATAGAACAGATATTATCTAGGAGTCCTTGCAAAGACCTATTAATGTACCTCTAGAAGGTTACCGGCGCGTTTGCAAGACTAAAGGGGGTAATAAGCTACTTGAAAAGGCTGTACCTCGTACAGAAGGCGGTTATCTATTTATAGCCTTCCTTAATCCGTATCTTATAGAAGGCTAAAACAACGTTAAGCTTAGTAAACTACTTTGCTTTGCTAATCTGTCTAAGGGTCTCTTTAATAAGGGATAGGGGGTACCGGTCCTTCTTAGTAATTGCGTTAATGCCTCTGTAGTCTATATAGAAACGTAAGCTAGCTAAGCCTTCCTTATAAACAAACAGCACTAGGGCTCCTATAGGTAAAGTACTTGCGTAAATAAAACCTTTAGCAAGTAGGTCGTCCAGTGTCTTGCGTAGTACTAGGAGTTCTCTAGAGGACATACTATACAGTTGGCTGTACAGTACTTCGGGCAGGCTCCTATCTAGACAGGGCTCTAGCTAGATGTCGTAGTTAATTCCTTCTCCTTAGTATAGAGGCAGTTTTAAGGCTAATTTTGGTTCGAAGAGGTCTAGGTATTCCGCGTATTCTAATAAGAGCTTCGTACAGGTGTCCGTCGCTTTCTTGGGCGCTAAGGCATTCTTAATGTCCGTAGTTGCAGTGTTGACCTTAGCATTTAAGCTGGCCTTGCCCTCGGCTTTGGCATTGTCGCCCTATAGGACTTTCCCTTAGTCTCGGAGTCTCTGCTTCGTTACTGCTAGGTACAAGCGTCCTCGTCCAACGTCGAGCTTGCCCTGCTAGCGTTCTATCTATAGTTTCCCTAGTATTAGGTTATACCCTAACTTGTCCTATATAACGTAGAGGTATAAGTCCTACTCGTAGTGTCCTTACAGCTCTATTGTTACTTTTACTATATAGGTAATATCCAGTCCTCGTCCGGTAATACCTAGTATACGTATAGGTACAGTAGGGGTCGTCTTAATATCGTGTTTCTATACGAAGTCTTCGCTAATTACTCCGTACACCAATCACCCTATGTCGATTAGCGTCCGTATAGTAGCAGTCCTGTTTAACGTAGGTCGTACGATAAACGGCGTAGTCGTTATATAGTTGCTCTTAAAAGATAGCTAAGTAGTGCTTTGATTTAGTAATCTATCTCGTATATACCTCTAGCAGAGCCTTCGCTTAGAGGCTACTCTTTTCCCAACTCGTTATCGTCTAAGGGGAACTCTTAGGTCTCTTGTTAGGGCGCCGCAGTTGCTACCCTTGCAGTAGTCGGCCGTCCCCTAGGTCTCTCTACTAGCAAAAGCCTGCAATTCTGTACAGTATGCCCTATCTAGCTATACTAGTAGCAGCTCCCTTCTGCTCGTCTCTTGTTAAAGGTAGCTGCGTCTACCTACTGCGCCCTTTTAGCGCCGGCCCTTAGCCGTACGGCGACAGCTAACGCTACTCTTGTCGTCGTTGTTAGTTCCTAGTCTATAGCGTTCTACTGCTAATAGAGGGGCTGTCGCATCTTATAGGCGCGGCTTATCTGTCCGAGCCTACGCTGTTAGTCGTTAATTATCCTAAAGAGATTACAGAACGCCTTGTACGAGGCTAGCTGCATTACGCCTACTAGTCCTATTATAATCTCCTTAGAGAAGCCTACCTCTAAGAAGGTAATTTTTACCCTGTCCTCCTATTAGAGTCCTCCTGCCTCTACTAGGGTCTAGTCGTACTCTGCGAGGAACTCTCGTACAGTCTTACGTCCTTGCTTTATAGTGTTAACCTATATAAGGGCTCGGCTTTCGCAGTCTAGGTCCTTGTAGCTCCTGTCTAGAGCTGTCTAGAGCATCGTCGTAGTTGCTATTGCCGGGTTGGCAATAGCCGTTTCGTAATACAGCAGAATTCGTGCTGCCGCCCTGCCCTTTAACCTCCTAAAGAGATACACTACCTTATCTAGCTCAGTCGGGTATACTTCTAAGTCGACTAGAAGCTTAGAGCGTATCTAGGCAGCCTAGGAGGGGTACTCGGCCGATGCTTTACTATTATAGGTAGTAACGTTAGGGAGTTTGCTCTTTGTAACTGTAGTGTAGGCTATTATATTCGTTGTCGTTATTATAGGGGTTAGGTTGCAACCGGACGCCCTAAGCTGTTAGAGCTCCTATTCCTGTTAGGAAATCGTCGAGGCCTAATAGCCTAGTTAATCTTCGAGCCAGGTCTTGCGTACTAGCAGCTCTATATATATATAGTGCATCTAATCCTGTATAGCTGTAGGTTCTATAGGGATGTCGCCGTCTATCTTCGTTATATTACTGCAGTTACTAATAGTAAGATCAGTTCCTAATATAAAGAGTTCAAGAATCTTAGTTGAGAAACTTGAAGCTAGGTATCTATATAAAGGAATTAATAGGCAGTTCTTTCGTCGTTCGCTGCTGTACAATTTGTACCTACGAAGCTAAGCTAGCAATTTTCCTCTATATAGGAGTATAGGGATTTCGCTCTATACAAAGGGTTAGGAGTTTCCCTCTATACAGGGATACAGAGTTTTCCCTATATGCAGAAGGGCGGCTATTTCCCTCTGTATAGGGCTATAGGGTTCTCCCTCTGTACAGGAGTAGGGTTATATTAGTAACTCTGTATAGAGGGTAGGGTCGTGCTAGCACTGCTAAGTCGCAATCCTTAGGACAACAGCTAGTTCAGGTACAGGACCTGGCAGGGCGGCGTCCCCTAACACGAGAGTAGCGGCAGCCGTTACTATACGGCTAACGGCCGGTGCTAAAAGGGCGCAGTAGGTAGATGCAGCTACCCTTAATAAGAGACAAGCAGAAGGGAGCTGCTACCAGTGTAGCTAGATAGCGCATACTATACGGAACTGCAGGCTTTTGCTAGCAGAGAGACCTAGGGGACGGCTGACTACTGCGAGGGTAGCAACTGCAGTGCCCTAATATAAGACCTAAGAGTCCCTCTTAGACGACGACGAGTCGGGAAAAGAATAGCCTCTAGGCGAAGACTTAGCTAGAGGCATATACAAGATAGATTGCTAAATTAAAGCACTACTTAGCTATCTTTTAAGAGCAACTACATAACGACTACGCTGTTTATCGTACGACCTATGTTGAACGGGACTGTTACTATGCAGACGCTAATCGATACAGGGTGTTTAGTATACAGAGTAATTAGCGAAGACTTCATACAGAAACACTATATTAAGACGACCCCTACCGTACCTGTATATATGCTAGGCATTACTAGACGAGGACCGGACATTACCTATATAGTAAAAGTAACGATAGAGCTGCAAGGACACTACGAGCAGGACTTATACCTCTATATCGTACAGGACAAGTTAGGGTATAACCTAATATTAGGGAAGCTATAGATAGAGCGCTAGCAGGGCAAGCTAGACGTCGGACAAGGACGTCTGTACTTAGCAGCGACGAAGCAGAGGCTCCGAGACTAAGGGAGAGTTCCGCAGGGCGGCAATGCCAAAGCCGAAGCTAACGCTAACGCCGAGGTCAACACTGCAACTACAGACATTAAGAAGGCCTTAGCATCTAAGAAAGCGACAGACCCCTATACGTAGCTCCTATCGGAATACGCAGAATACCTAGACCTCTTTAAACCAAAATTGGCCTCGAAACTGCCCCTATCCTAAGGAGAAGGAATTAACTACGACATCTAGCTAGGGCCCCGTCTAGATAGGAGCCTTCCTAAAGTACTGTATAGCCTACTGTATAGCATGTCCTCTAGAGAGCTCCTAGTACTACGCAAGACACTAGACGACCTACTTGCTAAAGGTTTTATTCGTACAAGTACGTTACCTGCAGGAGCCCTAGTACTGTTTGTTTACAAGGAAGGTTCGGCTAGCTTGCGTTTCTGTATAGACTATAGAGGCATTAACGCAATTACTAATAAGGACCGGTACACCCTGCCCCTTATTAAAGAGACCCTTAAACGGATCAGCAAGGCAAAGTAGTTTACTAAGCTCAACGTTGTTTGAGCCTTCTACAAGATACGAATTGATCCGGGCACGCAGATATAATTCAATACGGCCTTTTTAATAACTATATCTCGAACTAAGGAGAGAAAGGAATCTATGTAGTAGTGGGCGAGAGCTTTAGGGGTGGCGTGCCAAGGCCCGGCTCGGTCCGGAAGGGCCGAGCCGAAATTCTAAGGGTCTACCCTATTACTCAGTCCCACCCCTTTCTGCCGCCGCAACACCACCCCCCTCCCTTATTAGCAGTCGCCCTCGACCGCTTACTTATCTGTTCGTCCTCTTTTCTTTTTTTTTTATATTGTTACTATCTGGCGTCTTTACTTAGCGTCTATCTAATCCGTTCTATCTAATCGGAGCTATCTGATCGGAGCCAGCGGTTACCAGAGCTGCGGCGTAACCGGTCCGTGCGCCACTGCATAGATCTATATAGATCCATCTGCAGCTCCTTATCTTCTTCTTTTTCTTTCTCTACTAAGGCCTTCGGCGTTACCGCGAGAACCCCTTAATAGCGGCCTCTTCGTTCTTCGTCGTTACTATCCTTTTAGCAGATAGCGGTAACGGAGAGCAAAGACGGTTACGAGGCGGGCCGCTACGGTGGCGCCGTTCTTAGCCTTACCGCTCTATCCGCCGGTCCTGGCTAGCGGTAGTGGAGGTAGTAAGGCCCAAGACACCGGCCAGAGGATTCTACGATCGTTTCTATCGGCTTCTGCGTCGATGGAGCAGACGTAGATATCCTTCTTCTTTATCGGCTTTCGAGCTATACAGGCCTCGGCTTCCTTAGATTTTTAACGTGAAATTCTCTTAGCACCTCCTCTGAATTCTGGAGGTTCTCGACCGGATACTATTTATAGTCTTCCGGCTATCCTTTCTATAAGATCCTCGCTTCGATGGATCCTCTTCGTTTTCTTATATTAATTACGTCTTCTACCTCCTACTCTTCTTCTTCTCCTTTCATTTCGATTGGTAGGGGTTTATCGAACCCCTAATCCGGAAGACTATCTTTAGGGTCTAGGCTTAGCAGATCCGAGTAAAAGACATTATAGATCCAGAACGATTTTGGCAGCTGGAGCCGGTAGGTTACCGGCGACCTCTTTTCTATTATCTTAAACAGACCTACGTAACGAGGGTTGAGCTTCGCGTTGCCTTTCAATCTCAGGTTCCGTGTGTTAAGCTATACCTTTTAGCCTTCCTCGAATTCCATTAGTGACCTCTTTCTATTAGCTTGAGTTACTATCTTTTTCTGAGCTGATTCTATCGCTTCTTTCGCTACCTTGATCGCTTCTTCTATCTGGGATCGGAGCGCTTCTGCCGCCGCTGCGGCTATTCTCTTCGACGAGGTGGCGGTAGAGAGTTCTAAAGAGCTGGGTTCGTTCAGTAGTTAAAAGCTTATCCTCGGAAGATAGCCGTAAGTTATCTCGAACGGCGCCAGTAAGGTGGCTTCCGATCGTGCAGAGTTTGCGCAGAGTTCGGCTATCAGCAACACCTTAACCCATTCTGCTTAATAATAGCTGCAGAAGATTCTTAGATACTTTTCTATCTTACGGTTGGCTACTTCCGACTGTCTGTCGGTCTAAGGGTAAGCGGCCGTGCTGAGCTTTCTACGAATTCCGAGGGCTTAGTTGATGGCTTTCTATACGTCTGCGGTGAATTGAGGACCCCTATCCGTAGTGATAGTGTCCGGCAGCCTATAGTGCTTCTATACGTGTTGTATCAACATTCTCGCCGTTTCTTCTGCAGTAGTTCCTTTATCCTTAGCTCGGCAGGGGATGAAATAGCGCTCTTTGCTTAGCCGATCCACTACATTAAGCATAGCGT
This sequence comes from Pseudocercospora ulei, assembly GCA_016165855.1. Classification (NCBI taxonomy): domain Eukaryota; kingdom Fungi; phylum Ascomycota; class Dothideomycetes; order Mycosphaerellales; family Mycosphaerellaceae; genus Pseudocercospora; species Pseudocercospora ulei. The sequence goes on along the minus strand of JACWNB010000002.1, from coordinate 5,647,893 downwards.
TATATCTATTAGAGTCCGGCAGGCCGGTTACGAAATCTATCGTAATGTGCTGCTATAGTTTCTCGGGGATCGGAAGTGGCTTTAGCAGGCCGGCCGGAAGGCCGTAACGTGGTTTCGCTGCTCGGCATACGTAACAGTTAGTAATAAACCGATGTATCTGCTCGAAGATTCGCGGAAACCAGTAGGTCGTCCTTATTGCTTCTATCGTCTTCTTCGATTCTGCGTAACCAACGTCCGTAGAGCTATAGACCAGCTAGATAACCTCTGTAATCAGTTCTTCCGGAACAATCAGTTTCCCTAAGCCGGTTTTGCCTAGCTTCTGCTGCTCGTTAAGCCGTTCTACTTTCTCGTACAGCGTCTCTTCTTTAATCGGCGGCTCTACCGTACAGATTCCTACCTCTTTCAACACCTCGGCGTCTACTATTCGTTCTGTCAGCACCTTCTGAAACATGTTCGGATCTTCCTTCGCTCGGCTAGTCTTTCCTTCTCTTCTCGTCAGCGCATTAGCCTTTCCATTTTAAGCTCTAGGTCGATAAGTGATCTTGAAGTCGAACCCGGATAAGTAGGCTGCCTACCGGGCTTAGCGGCGTAATAGCTTCTGCGTCTTTATAAAGTAGGTCAGTAACTGGTAGTCCGTAAGGACCTGGATCGTGCTCTGTCTAGCTATAAGCTCCGGTTTCTACCCTTTAAGGGCCTGAATAATAGCTAGCAGTTCTTTATTATAGATAGCGTAGTTCCGTTTAGCATTATTTATAGACTTGCTGAAGAAAGCCACTAGATGGAGCGTTTCGTCGTCGTTAGCGTATTAAGAAAGGACCCCTGCTGTTACTATGTCGGAAGCGTCTGTCTCTACGTAGATCGTCTTTTCCGGTCTAAAGTGCGCTAGCACTGGCGCTGAGGCCACCGCCTCCTTTAGTCAGTTGAAAGCTTCCGTACACTTCTTATTCTATAGGCTAGCAGCCTCCTTCTTTAACGCCTTATTCAGTGGTCTCGCTATCTTGCTAAAGTCCTTAATAAACTGTCGATAGTAGCTGCAGAATCCGAGAAACGCTCTGATTTACGTAGTGTTTCCGGATGTCGGTTGCTTCTATTCTGCGACGGCGGCCACTTTCGATAGATCTATCCGAATTCCTTCTCTTCCGACAATAAGACCGAGATATTTGACTTTGGTCTAATAGAACTCGCTCTTCTTCGTGTCCGCGTTTAATCCGACCTTGCGGAGTCTCTTTAACACCCTCTTAATGTAGTCCGTGTGTTGTTCTCTCGTTCCTTTAGTATAGATTAGAATGTCGTCTAAGTAGATTAACACGAACCGTTCCAGCATATCTATAAAGGTGTAGTTTATAAAGCGTTGCTACACTGCCGGTACGTTAGTAAGTCCGAAAGGCATTACCAAGTACTTAAAATTGCCTATGCGCATAGCGAATGTCGTAAGGTCTTCCGTTTGTCCTTCCTCGTTCCTTAACCGATAGAACCCTTAGCGAATGTCTAGCTTGCTGAACTACTTAGCCTTAGCTACTCGTTATATAGTCTTATCGATTAGAGGCAGCGGATGCACATCTCTCTTAGTAACCTTATTAAGGCTCCGGTAATCCACACACAGTTAGAGACCGCCTCCGGGTTTCCGTACGAAAAGAATTGGCGACGCATATTCTGCTAAGCTTGGCGTAATAAACTTCTTCGCTAGATTCTCTCGAACAAACACTCCTACCTAGTCCAGCTCGGCCGGCGATAAGCGTCTTAGGGGTTCCGTTCTCGGCAGCGCAGCCCCTTCTTTTAGCCGGATCTTGTTGTTATATTCCGGTCGGTAAAGCGGCAGGAGGTTGGAGTTAGCCTTTAAGAACACGTTAGTGTAACTATAGAGTTCTTTCGATAACACCTCTAATAGATCTCCTTCTTCTTCTGCTATTATCTTCTAGTGGTCTTCGATGTCTTTTATTAAGATAGCATAAATCTCGTTGTCTGGCGACCTCGCAAGGGTCGTTAAAGCTTCTGAACTTATTATTCCGATCGTGTCTTAAGGGTCGGACCGATCCTTTGGAACCTCTTCGATAGTCGTAACGTTCGGTTCTACTGCGACCTCGGTGACTGATTTGACGGCAGCGGAGCCGCTGTATAGTGTTCTGAATCCGAGTGTGCCTTTACCTACGTTAATAATTGCTCCCTAGTTCTTTATCTATTTCTGCCCTATAATAATGTCAAACCTTTCGATATCTATAATTCGGAACGTCGCTTCCGTAGTGCGACCTGCTAAGGTGGTCCTTGATGGCATATAATGCGTAACACTCTCTGTGTCTTGTCCGTTGTACGCCGAAATCCGTGTCGGCAACGCTAGCTCCACTGGATAGCCGTATCCTTTTATTAGCTTTTGAACCAATCGATAGTAGATAGCCGCTCCGATAAGGGCCCCCGTATCGATAAAAGCTCTTAGCTAAAGTGGTTTGCTCGATCCGTTAAGGGGGTGGACAGTAATTGGAAGGATAATAGCTGTTTCCGTGTTTACTTCCACCGCCGCTAAGAGCGGATCGCTGCAGCTGTTAATGCTCTTATCTTTCTATAACGTGGTTCTTGTTGGTGCTCTGTTTTCTACGCTAGATAGGGGGCCTATCCTTCTAGCTGGTCTTTTCCTAGGATTCGCAGTAGCACTCTACCGTCTACGCTGTCGGTGTCGTTCGGAGCCGGCTCTATAGCTTGTATAGTCTTTCTCGGTGGCTGCGGCTGCTTTATAACACGATACTCCTGCTTCTGCTAGGCCGTTGCTTGGCATTTCGTAGCGATATAGCCAGGCTTTCTATACGCGTAACAGGTAGGGACGAACGACGAACGCGGTAACTGATAAGGTAACTGCTGGGGTGCTCTCCGGAAAGGCGCAGGGGGTCTCGTTGTCTGCGTTATTAACGGCTTCTGGTTCGATTCGCGTAATTTCGCGTAAGCGCTCAAATTTCTCGCAGTAACTCTCGCTCGGTGCACGAAGCTCTTAAGGTCTTCGTCTTCTACAGACGCCATAGCGGCGGCCAGTTCAGGGTTCAGCTTCTGCCTTAGTAGGTAGAGCTGCTTATCTTCCGCCACTTAGGCCCTAATCGCATATTTTCTGAACAATCCGTAGAACTCCTCGAACGTCTGCCGGTTCTGGTTAATCTTGTCTAGCTGCTTACAGGCCGTCTTCTTCTAGAAGGGGTCTCCGAAGCGTTGATCCAGCGCTTTAATCGCTTCTTTAGCGGTTACCTCTTCTAGGTCCGCTACTAGCGAAAAAGCTTTACCTTCTAATCGCGATTCCAGGTACGCCAATCTATCTCCGGCGCTGTTTCCGGCATAGTCTCGATCTATCTTGTTCTTTATCTTCTTCTTAAATGCTTCCTAATCCTTAGGATCTCTGCCTCTAAACGCCGGTAGATCCAGTAGTAACGTTATTAACGTGCCGCCTTAACTGTAGGCCGCCGGTAAGGCGGTCTCTGCTTGTTCTTCTCGATGCAGTGGCGGCGCCGACGACATCGCTGCTTCTATCTTATCTAGCTAAGCCTTTATCGCTTTTAATTGTGCTAGTCGGTTCGCTGCTTGGTTTTCCAGCACATCTATAATAGTCTCGGCCGATTCCTTCTCGGCTCTTACTGTATCTACTTCCTCTCTTAACTGTCTCTTTTCTTCTAGGGTTCTGTAAAACAGCTTCTTAATAAGGTCTATGCTGTCGTAGACCTTTCCTACTCCGTTCTCGTTTATGTAATCCTTAAGTTCCTCGAGCGTGCAGTCGTAGATTTTCTTGTATTCGCTTATTCGTTCCTTAATCTCTGTAGTCTCTTCTGCTGTAAAACCTCCGATAATGAACTTATTATCGATAACACTAGAGCGCCTGCTTGCTCTGTCTGTCTTTTCTCTTCTGCTTCTGCTTCGGCCTGTAACGCCGCTCTCTACTGCTGAGAAACTCTCTATAGCTTTCTTACAGTACTGGGGTTGTTTGGTATGTTGGTGCGCGTGCGTTATTTAGGGGTCCGGATAATTTAACGGTCCCTTTCGCGCAGCGCAGTGTTGGTGTAGGGAGTGAGTTCGAGATATAATGATCCGGGCACGCAGATATAATTTAATACGGCCTTTTTAATAACTATATCTCGAACTAAGAAGGGAAAGGAATCTATGTAGTAGTGGGCGAGAGCTTTAGGGGTGGCGTGCCAAGGCCCGGCTCGGTCCGGAAGGGCCGAGCCGAAATTCCAAGGGTCCACCCTATTACTCAGTCCTACTCCTTTCTGCCCCCGCAACACAAATAAAGGAAGGATGTAAGTAGATAACCGCCTTCTATACAAGGTACGGCCTTTTCGAGTAGCTTGTTACCCCCTTTAGCCTTGCTAACGTACTGGCAACCTTCTAGAGGTACATTAACAGGTCCCTATAAGGGCTACTAGACGACATCTGCTCTACGCACCTCGATAACATACTAGTATTTACGGACGGCATCTATACAGACTACATACGGGACGTTAAGAGGGTATTAGACTAACTGTAACAGGCTAGATTGCACCTCGACATCGATAAATGTAAATTCTGTATATAGCGTACGAAATACTCAGAGTTTATTATTAAGGCAGGGAAAGGCATTAGTATAGATAGGAAGAAGATTAATGCTATTAAGCAATAGAAGCCCTCTACGAGTGTTAAGGGGGTATAAGAATTCCTTAGGTTTGCCAACTTCTACTGCCAGTTTATACAGAACTACTCGGAGATAGTACGCCCCCTAGTTACGCTAATATATAAGGACAGACAGTTCGCCTATAATCCGAGCACGCAGATATAATTCAATACAGCTGTTTTAATAACTATATCTCAAACTAAGAAAGGAAAGGAATCTATATAGTGGTAGGTAAGGGCTTTAGGGGTAGGTGTGCCAAGGCCCGGCTCGGTCCGGAAGGGCCGAGCCGAAATTTTAAGGATCTACTCTATTACTTTGTCCCACCCCTTTCTGCTACTGCAATACCACCCCCCCTCCCTTACTAGCAGTCGACCTCGACCGCTTACTTAGCGCCCCCTTTCCTCTTTTTTTTTAATTCGCCTTCTTCTTCTTCTGCTTCTGCTGTATTATCTTTCTCTTCTATCTTATTCGCGGTTATTTCTGCGGAAAACCCGTCTTAAGATCGATGTAACTTCTTTAGTTCTTCTATCTCGAAAACATTGTTTCTTCTTTACCTTCTTTCTCTTCTTATATCGTCGTTATCTAAAGTCCTTTAGATAGCGTCTATCTAATTAGAGCTATCTAATCTAAACTAGCAGCTATCTAAGCTGCAGCGTAGTTGGCCTATACGCTGCCGCAGAGGTCTATATAGATCTATCCGCAGCTCGCTATCTCTTCCTCTTTTTCTTCTCTACTATAGGCTTAGGCGCTACTGCAAAGCCGCCTTGTTGGTGTCGGCTTCGTTCTTCGCTATTATTATCCTTCCGGCCGAGCCGGTGGATAGTGCTGCGCGAAGGCGAAGACTGAAGATTCTAACGAAGCGCGCTAGCAGTGGCGCCGTTGTTAGGGGGCGCCGTCCAGCCCAGGTCCTGGACCTAAGCTAGCTGTTGCCCTAAGGACTGCAACTTAGCAGTGCTAGCACGACCCTACCCTCTATACGGAGTTACTAATACGACCCTACTCCTATACAGAGGGAGAATCCTATAGCCCTATATAGAGGGGAACTGCCGCCCCTCTAAATAGAGGGAAAACTCTACACCCTATATAGAGGGAAACTCCTAACCCTCTATAGAGAGTTAGGAACCTTGCTCCCCTGCACGGAGGGAAATCGCTGGCTTGGCTTCGTAGGTACAAATTGTACAGTAGCGGACGACGAAGGAACTGCCTATCAGTTCCTTTATATAGATACCTAGGTTTAAGTTTCTAAACTAAGACTCTTGAACCCTTATGATAGGAACTGATCTTACTCTTAGTAACTGCGGTAATACAACGAAGATAGACAGCGACATCCCTATAGAACCTGCGACTGTGCAGGATCAGATGCACTGCATATACGAGGAGCTGCTAGTATATAAGACCTAGCTCGAAGACTAAGTAGGCTATTAGGCCTCGATAATTTCCCGACAGGAACAGGAGCTCCGACAGCTTAGGGCGTCCGGTTGCGACCCGACCCCTACGACGACGACGAACACGACGGCCTACACTGCAGTCCCTAAGAGCAAACTCCTCGACGTTACTACCTACGATAGTAAGGCTCCGGCCGAGTACCCCTCCTAGGCTGCCTAGATACGCTCTAAGCTTCTAGTCGACTTAAGAGTATACCCGACCGAGCTAGACAAGGTAGTGTATCTCTTAAGGAGGTTAAGGGGCAGGGCAGCAGCACGAGTTCTGCTGTACTACGAGACGGCTATTGCTAACCCGGCAATAACAACTACAACGATAATCTAGGCAGCTCTCGCTAGGAGCTACAAGGACCTAGACCAAAGCCGAGCCCTCGTATAGGTTAACACTATAAAGCAAGGACGCAAGACTGTATAAGAGTTCCTTACAGAATACGATTAGACCCTAGCAGAGGCAGGAGGACTCTAATAGGAGGACAGAGTAAAAATTACTACTTTAGAGGTAGGCCTCTCTAAGGAGATTATAACAGGACTAGTAGGCGTAATGCGACTAGCCTTATACAAGGCATTCTGTAATCGCCTTAGGATAATCGACAACTAACAGCATAGGCTCAGACAGATAAGCTGCGCCTACAAGATACGACAGCCCCTCTATCGGCAGTAGGACGCTATAGACTAGGAACTAACAACGACAACAAGAGTAGCAGTAGCCGTTACTGTAAAGCTAAGGGCTAGTGCTGAAATGGCATAGTAGGTAGATATAGCTACCCTTAAAAAGAGGAGAGCAGAAGGGAGCTGCTACTAGTGTAGCAAGATAGGACATACTGTACGGAACTGCAGGCTTTTGCTAGCAGAGAGACCTAGGGGACGGCCGACTACTGCGAGGGTAGCAACTACAGCGCCCTAACATAAGATCTAAGAGTCCCTCTTGGACGACGACGAGTCGGAAAAAGAGTAGCCTCTAAGCGAAGGCTCTGCTAGAGGTATATACAAGATAGATTGCTAAATCAAAGCACTACTTAGCTATCTTTTAAGAGTAACTACATAACGACTATACTATTTATCGTACGACCTACGCTAAACAGGACTGCTATAGCGCAGACGCTAATTGACACAGGATGTTTAGTGTACGGAGTAATTAGCAAAGACTTTATATAGAGACACTACATTAAGACGACCCCTACTGTACCTGTACCCATACTGGGCATTACTGGGCGAGGACCGGACATTACCTATATAGTAAAAGTAACGATAGAGCTGCAAGGACACTACGAGCAGAACTTATATCTCTACGTCGTATAGGACAAGTTAGGGTATAATCTAATACTAGGGAAGCTATAGATAGAGCGCTAGCAGGGCAAGCTAGACGTCGGACGAGGACGCCTATACCTGGCAGCGACAAAGTAGAGGCTCCGAGACTAAGGGAGAGTTCCGCAGGGCGGCAATACTAAGGCTAAAGCTAAAGCTAACACCGAGGTCAACACTGCAACTACAGACATTAAGAAGGCATTAGCGCCTAAGACAGCGACAGACCCCTATACGAAACTCCTATCGGAATACGCAGAATACCTAGACCTCTTCGAGCCAAAATCGGCCTTAAAACTTCCTCTATACTAAGGAAAGGGAATTAACTATAACATCTAGCTAGAGCCCTATCCGGATAGGAGCCTGTCCAAAGTACTGTACAGCCCGCTATATAGCATGTCCTCTGGGGAACTCCTAGTACTGCGCAAGACACTAGACGACCTACTTGCTAAAGGTTTTATTTGCACAAGTACACTATTTATAGGAGCCCTAGTACTGTTTGTCTACCAAGAAGGCAAGGCCGGCTTGCGTTTTTGCGTAGACTATAGAGGCATTAACGCAATTACTAAGAAGGACTAGTACCCCCTACCCCTAATTAAGGAGACCCTCGAACGGATTAGTAAGGCAAAGTAGTTCACTAAGCTTAAAGTAGTCTCGGCCTTCTACAAGATACAGGTTAAGGAAGGCTATAAATAGATAACCGCTTTCCGTACGAGATATAGTCTTTTCGAGTAGCTTGTTACCCCCTTTAGCCTTGCTAACGTACCGGCAAGCTTCTAGAGGTACATTAACAGGTCCCTGCAAGGGCTACTAGACGACATCTGTTCTACGTACCTTAACAATATACTAGTATTTATAGACGGCACTTATACAGACTACGTACAGGACGTTAAGAGAGTATTAGATCGACTGCAACAGGCTAGATTGTACCTTGACATTAACAAATATAAATTCGGTATATAGCGTACGAAATACCTAGGGTTTATTATTAAGGTAGGGAAAGGTATTAGTATAGACAGGAAGAAGATTAATGCTATTAAGCAATAGAAGCCCCCTATAAGTCTTAAGAGGGTACGAGAATTCCTTAGGTTTGCTAACTTCTACCGCTAGTTTATACAGAACTACTCGGAGATCGTACGCTCCCTAGTTAAGCTAACATTTAAGGATAAACAGTTTAAGTAGACGGACGAGTGTAATAGAAGCTTTAACAGGCTAAAGGAGCTCTTTACTACAGGACTAACGCTTGCTGCCTTCGATCTAGAACATATAACGATACTAGAAACCGACTCCTTAGGGTATTGTATAGGAGGTATCCTATTACAGGTAGGCTCGGACAGACTCGTACACCTATGCGCATACTTCTCTAAAAAGAACTCCCTAGCTTAATGCAACTACCCTATCTACGACAAGGAATTGCTAGTAGTCGTACAGTGTTGTAAGGTATAGGATAGAGAACTCCGCTCGGTTCCTAAGTTCCTTACCCTAACTGACTATAAGAACCTCGAGTACTTTATGCAACCCTAGAAGCTGTCTAAGAGGTACGTACGATAGGCAATATACCTAAGCCGCTTTAATATAGGACTCTAGTACTATAAAGGCAAGGACAACAGCAGGGCCGACGCGCTATCTAGACAGGATTAGAACATACTAACGACGTACGATAGCGACTAGCTAAAATTACAGACATTCTAGATGTTTAGGGAGGAACTAGGCGAGGAGACTATCCGCCTAGCAGCAATATATATATATAGGAACCCTAGCTATAGGCGTAGGAAGAGGCAGTAGAGAAGGACGAAGTCTACTAAGGGGCCTATATAGCGATCTAAGGAGGACAGCGGAAGTTCCTAGTAGAGCTCTACCTTAAGGTGTTAGCAGCAGAGTGCACAGTAGACGAGGAGAACAACCTAAAGTTCAGGAATCGGATTTGGGTCCTAGCAGACGAGAAGCTCTATATAAGCTTAATACAACGGGCGTACGATTTAATAGCGACTAGACATCTAGGGCGCGAGGAGACATACAGCATCGTCGCTAGGGACTACTATTGGCCGGCAATAGCAAAGGACATCCGTAGGTTCGTACAGAACTGCGATATCTGCAGACAGACGAAGCCCTAGCATAAACTGAAGCACGGGCTGCTAAAACCCCTATTAATACCGGACCGGCCCTAGCAAGACCTTATAGTAGACTTTATTACGGACCTCCCTAAGAGCGACGGACAGCAGAACATTATAGTAATTACCGACAAGCTAACGAAGGGGGTAATACTAGAGGGAATAGGCTCTACTCTAGCTAAGAACACTGCTTAGGCATTTATACAGACGACGTTCAGCAAGCACAGGTTCCCTAGGTTAATCGTATCGGACTAGGGTATATAGTTTACGAGCCAGCTCTAGGCAAGGGTCTGCCAGTTGCTAAACGTAGAACGTCGTCTATTAACCGTATAGCACCTATAGACGGACGGCGCGACGGAGAGGGTTAACTCGACATTAGAAGCATACCTCTAAGCGTATATCGACTACGACTAGATAAACTAGAACCGCCTCCTCTCTATAGCGGAACTAGCTATTAACAGCTGTATAGCTAACACTACAGGACTGTCCCCCTTTTTTTTAACCTACAGATATAACTACTCCCTGCTCCTACCAACTATAAGCAGCGCTACCCTACGCCCTGTACGATCCCTAATTTAGCAGGGAGAAGCTATTATACGGACGATTACGAACGCCTATTAATAGGCGAAAGCGAGTCTAGCTATAGCTTAACAGAATGCAGAAGAGCAGGCTAACAAGGGTTAGCAGGCTGTACTAAGGTACGAGGCAGGAGATAAGGTCTAGCTAAACTAGCGCAATATCCGTATAGACTAGCTAAGCAAGAAACTAGATTGGAAGAACCGGAAGTTTACAGTAATCCGGCCGATAGAGATATACGCTGTACGACTTAACACTCCCCTAGGGATCTACCTAGTCTTCTATATAGACCTCGTACAGCTAGTATATACAGACTACCTGCCGCACTAGACAACGGACGACGCGCGCCCCCTAGCGATTATTACCGAAGGCTAGGAAGAGTACGAGGTAGAAGAAATCCTTAAGAGCTAAAGGAAGCAGAAGAGGGTAGAGTACCTAGTTAAATAGAGAGGGTAGGCAGAGCCTACGTTGGAGCTGTACGAGGCCCTCTAGGACACATCTACGCTAGACAGGTAGGAGGAGAACTATCCCCCTAGCCAGTTGCAGTAACACTGTACTATACGGTAAGAAGGGCACGGTCTACCCTAGGTACAGGACAGCCGTTAGCAACATTAGGTTGCTAAAGGATCGGGAATCGAGGCATAGGACCCTACCGGGTCCTACTGACACTATACTGTATAGAAGGGGGCAGGAGGAAAAGAATAGCCAGGAGACAGGTTGGAATAAGAGTAAAAATAAGAAGGGAATAAGAGCGGAACTGTCCGAAAACTTTTATATACTACCTTAGGATAGCTCCCTAGCTGCCACCCCCTAGGACTAGGGCAGTCGACAATAGGGCCGCCGACTCCCTGTCTGAAATCTTAATTACCTCCCAGTCGACAGAAGCCCTACTAGGCCTAGTACTGTACAGTAGAGGCACCCTCCTATAAGCCTCCCCTAGACGGCGGTAGGAGCAGTAGAGGGAGCTATCCTTCTACTTATACAACGCGTATACGCTGGCTTAGAAGCCGGGCAGGCAGTACGGACTAAAGGAGCCCTAGGAGGAGTTAGTTTAAGCAGTGTAGGCCTGGCTGCAGGTAGCTATAAGGATAGCATTAACGTACGAAGGGCAGGCCGTAGCGACCTGCTAGGGCGTAATTCGGACCAGGTTACACTAGAAGGAGTAGAAGGGCAGCTTAGCAGCGTCCTGTTGCTTACCGGTATAGCACCTAAGACGTTAGGTAGGACTGTACAGAAGGAGGAGACCTGTACGAACTGGAAGCGGAGTTGCTAGTTAAGCTAAGTATTCTATAGCTAGAGGTAGAAGTGTAGGGGGACGCCGGCCGGACGGTAGAAGGACAGGCCGGCAACTACGAGAGAGCTACGACAGGACCGGGCGGACGGAGTACGTAGCATAATAGTAGCGTTAGTAGTAGTAGTTAGATAGTAGTAGTAGTTGTAGTAGTAGTAGGCGGCTAGGCAGACAGTTAGCAGGCAGGGGAATAGAAGAGAAAGAGAGAAAGAGAGAAAGATAGAGAGAGGCTTAATATATAGGGAGTTGGCTGCCTACTATACGAGGCAATAGCAACTAGGGCAGCTGCTACCACTATATAAAGGAGGGCAAACAAGGCAACTACGACCTAGTGCCTAGACGAGCAACAGCCCTATAGACGACCGGACGAAGACGGGAAAGTGCTACCTGCAAGAGGAACGCTAGGAGATAAGGCTGTACGATACGTCGTTGTACGAAGGAAGTACTATAAGAAGGGAGGGGGGTATTGTTAGGAGGCGCCGTCTAGCCTAGGTCCTGGACCTAAGCTAGCCGTCGCCCTAAGGACTGCGACTTAGCAGCGCTAGTACGACCCTACCCTCTGTACGGAGTTACCAATACGACCCTACTCCTATATAGAGGGAGAATCCTATAGCCCTATATAGAGGGGAACTGCTGCCCCTCTAAACAGAGGGAAAACTCTATACCCTGTATAGAGGGAAACTCCTAACCCTCTGTATAGAGTTAGGAACCTTGCTCCCCTATACAGAGGGAAATTGCTAGCTTGGCTTCGTAGGTACAAATTGTACAGCAGCGGACGACGAAGGAACTGCCTATTAGTTCCTTTATATAGATACCTAGCTTCAAGTTTCTAAACTAAGATTCTTAAACCCTTACAGCCGTCTTCGGCCTTATAGCTATTATCCGACCGGCTTTACCGGTCGGCAGTAGTAGTGGAGCCGAAGACCCTAACTAAACGCGCTACCTCGATCGTCTCTATCGGCTTCCGCACCGATAGAGCGGACGCAGTTTTTCTTCTTCTTCTTTCAGAACTATTATCTTCTAAGCCACTTAGGCTTCGGCTTCCTTAGATTCCGGACGTAAAACTCTCTTAGCAGCTCTAACGAATTCCGGAGATTCTCGATTGGATACTACTTATAATCTTCTAGCTACCCCTTCTATAAGATCCTCGCTTCGATAGACCCTCTTATCTTTCTTGTATCTATTACATCTTCTACCTCCTACTCTTCTTCTTTACTATCTATCTCGACCGGCAGGGGTTCAGCAAACCCCTAATCTGGAAGACTGTCGTTAGGGTCCAAACTTAGCAGATCCGAATAAAAGACATCGTAGATCTAGAACGATTTCGGTAGCTAGAGCTGATAAGTTACTAGTGACCTCTTTTCCACTATTATAAATGGACCTATATAGCAGGAGTTAAGCTTGGCGTTTCCTTTTAGCCTTAGGTTACGCGTATTAAGCTATACATTTAGGCCTTCTTCGAATTCTGTTAGTAACCGCTTTCTATTAGCTCGAATTATTATCTTCTTCCAAGCCGATTCTATTGCTTCTTTCGCTACCCGGATCGCTTCTTCTGTCTGAGATTTAAGCGCTTCTGCTGCAGCGGCGGCGACCCTCTTTAACGAGGTAGTAGTAGAAGGTTCCGAAGAGCTAGGTCTGTCCGGCAGTTAAAAGTGTTGCAGCGGCAGAAAGGGATAGGACTAAGTAATAGGGTGGACCCTCAGAATCTCGGCTCGGCCCTTCCGGACTGAGTCGGGCCTTGGCAAGCCACCCCTAAAGCTCTTACCTATTACTACATAGATTCCTTTCCCTCCTCAGTTCGAGAGATAGTTAATAAAAAGGCAGTATTAAATTATATCTGCATGCCCGGATTATTATATCTCGAACTCACTTACTATACTAACTCTGCGCTGCGCGAAAGGGACCGTTAAACAATCCGGACACCCGAATAACGCACGCGCACTACACACACCAAACCAAAAACCAGTACCGTAAGAAAGCTATAGAGAGCTTCTTAACAGTAGAGGGCGGCGTTACAGGCTGCAGCAGAAAGAGAAAGACTAACGGACTAAGGGATAGGCGTACTAGCATCCTCGACGATAGAATAGCTACTAAGGGCCTTATAGAAGAAGAGATAGATAAAGCGAAGAAGGGTATAGAGAGCTATACCGAACTGTACGTACGCAAGCCGGAGGAAATAGAAGAGTATCTAGCAGAAAATGGAGCTAAGAAGGTGTTCGACATTATTACTTCTGTCGAAAAGAAATTTTATAGGAACACGGAAGAAAACCGGAGACTAAGGGAAGAAACAGAAACGATAATAGCCGAGAAGCAGTTAGCAGAAACCATGATCGACGTGTTAGAAAATTAAGCGGCGAATCGGCTAGCACAACTAAAGGCAATAAAGGCTCAGTTAGCTAAAATGGACGTAGCAGCGACGTCGTCGGCGCCGCTACCACGACGAGAAGAACAAGCAGAGACCGCCTTACTAGCAGCCTACAGTCAAGGTAGCACCTTAATAACGTTACTACCTGACCTACCGGCGTTTAGAGGCGGAGACCCTAAAGACTAGGAGGCTTTTAAGAAAAAGATAAAGAACAAGATAGACTGCGACTATGCCGGAAACAGTAAAGAAGATAGGCTAGCCTACCTAGAGTCACAGTTAGAAGGTAAAGCTTTTTCGCTAGTAGCGGATCTAGAAGAGGTAACCGCCAAAGAAGCGATTAAAGCGCTGAATTAACGCTTTAGAGACCCCTTCTAAAAGAAGACAGCCTGTAAGCAACTAGATAGGATCAACTAGAACCGGCAGACGTTCGAGGAGTTCTACGGACTGTTTAGAAAATATACTATTAGAGCTAGAGTGTTAGAAGACGAGCAGCTCTACCTACTAATGCAGAAGCTGAACCCTGAACTGGCCGCAGCTATAGCGTCGGTAGAAGACGAAAATCTCAAAAGCTTCATGCACTAAGCAAGAGTTACTGCTAGAAACCTAAGCGTCTACGCGAAATTGGTATTGCGCGAACTTATTTAGAAGCAGTCGACGCCGATAACACGACCCCCTGCTCCTTTCTGCCGAAGCCCTACCTAGCAGAAATCTTATCTGCCGCGTTCGTCGTTCGTCCCTACCTGCTACGCGTGCGGAAAGCCTAGCTATGTCGCTACGAGATACCAAGCGACGGATCGACAGAAGCAGAAATATCGTGCCGCAAAGCTGCAGCTACTAAGAAAGGCTATCCAAGCTATAGAGCCGGCTCTAAACGACACTAACAGTGTAGACAGTAGAGTGCTACTGCAGACCTTAGGAAAAGACCAGCTGGACGGATAGGCCCCCTATCTAGCACAGACAATAGGGCAACAACGCGATCCGCGCTACCGGAAGAAGGAAGCATTAACAGTTATAGCGATCCGCTCTCAGCAGCGGTGGAAGTAAACACAGAAACAGCTATTATCCTTCTAGTTACTGTCTACCCCCTCGATAGCTTAGACGGCCTACTTTAGCTAAGAGCTTTTATCGACACGGGAGCTCTTATCGGCGCGGCGATTCACTATCGATTGGTTCAGAAGCTGATAAACGGATACGGTTACCTAGTAGAATTAGTGTCGCCGACGCGGATTTCGGTATACAACGGACAAGACACAGAGAGTGTTACGCATTATATACCACTAAGGACTATCCTAGCTGGTCGCACTACGGAAGCGACGTTCCGAATTATAGATATCGGAAGGTTTGACATTATTATAGGACAAAAATAGATAAAGAACCAGAAAGCAGTTATTGACATAGGCGAAGGCACACTCGGATTCAAAACCCTGTAGGGTAGCGTCGCTGCCGTCGAATCAGTTACTGCAGTCGCTACGGAACCAAACGTCGCGACTATAGAAGCGGTTCTAAAGGATCGGTCCGACCCTCTAGACACAATCGGAATAATAAGCTCGGAACCTTTAACGGCCCTTGCGAGGTCGCAGGACAATAAGATTTACGCTATCTCGATAAAAGACATCGAAGATTACTAGAAGATAATAGCGGAAGAAGAAGTGGATAAGCTAGAGGTGTTGCCAAAGGAGCTCTATAGCTATACTAACTTATTCTTAAAAGCTAACTCCAACCTCCTTCCGCTCTACCGACCGGAATATAACAACAAGATCCAGCTAAAAGAAGGAGCTATGCTACTAAGAACCGAGCCCTTAAGAAGACTATCGCTAGCCGAGCTGGACTAGGTAGAAGTGTTTGTTAGGAAAAACTTGGCAAAGAAGTTCATTACGCTAAGCTTAGCCGAGTATGCGTCGCCGATTCTTTTCGTACGAAAGCCCGGAGGTAGCCTCCGACTGTGCGTAGACTACTAAGGCCTTAACGAGGTTACTAAGAGAGAAGTGTATCCGCTGCCGCTAATCGATAAAACTATATAGAGGGTGGCGAAGGCCAGGTAGTTCAGCAAGTTGGATATTCGCTAAGCTTTCTACCGACTAAGGAACGAAGAAGGGCAGACAGAAGATCTTACGACGTTTGCTACGCGTATAGGCAATTTTGAGTAGTTGGTTATGCCCTTCGGCCTTACCAACGCGCCGGCAGTGTAGCAACGTTTTATAAATTATACCTTTATAGACATGCTGGAGCGGTTCGTGTCTATGTACTTGGACGACATCCTTATTTACACCGAAGGAACGAGAGAGCAACACACAGACTATATCGAGAAAGTGTTGACTAGGCTCTGCGAGATTGGCTTAAACGCAGACACGAAGAAGAGCGAGTTCTATTAGACCGAAGTTAAATATCTCGGTCTTATCATTAGAAGAGAAGGAACTCGGATAGACCCGTCGTAGAATAGAAGCAGCCGAAATCCGGAAACACTATACAAATCAGAGCGTTTCTCGGATTCGGTAGCTACTATCGACAGTTTATTAAAGACTTTAGCAAGATAGCGAGACCCCTGAACGAAGCATTAAAGAAGGAGGCCGCTGGCCTATAGAATAAGAAGTGCATAGAAGCTTTTATCCGACTAAAAGAAGCAGTGGCCTTAGCGCCGGTTCTGGCGCACTTCCGACCAGAAAAGACGATCTATATAGAAACGAACGCTTCCGATACAGTAACAGCAGGGGTTCTTTCTTAGTACGACGACGCTAACGAGACCCTCCATCCAGTGGCTTTCTTTAGCAAGTCTATAAATAAAGCTAAGCGAAACTACGCTATTTACAATAAAGAGCTGTTAGCTATTATTTAGGCTTTTAAGGAGTGAAAACGGAGCTTATAGCTAGAAAGAACATAGTCCAGGTCCTTACGGACCACTAGTCGCTTACCTACTTTATAAAGACGCAGAAGCTATTACGCTGCTAAGCTCGGTAGGCCGCCTACTTATCCGGATTCGACTTTAAGATTACCGATCGACCCAGAGCTCAAAATGGAAAGGCTAATGCGTTAACGAGAAGAGAAGGAAAGACCAGCTGTGCAAAAGAAGATCCGAATATGTTTCAGAAGGTGTTGACCGAACGGATAGTAGACGCCAAGGTGTTAAAAGAAGCAGGGATCTGTACGATAGAGCCGCCAACCGAGGAAGAGACGCTCTACGAGAAAGTAGAGCGGCTTAACTAGCAACAAAAGCTCGGCAAAACCGGCTTAGGGAAGCTAATAGTTCCGGAAGAACTAATTACAGAGGTTGTCCAGTTGGTCTACAGTTCTAAAGATGTTGGTTACGCTAGCTTAAAGAAGACAATAGAAGCCGTAAGGACGATTTACTAGTTTCCGCGGATCTTCGAGCGGATACACTGGTTTATCGCTAATTGCTACATCTGCCGAGCCGCGAAGCTACGTTACGGCCTTCCGGCCGGTCTGTTAAAGCTACTTCTGATCCCTAAGAAACCGTAGTAGAACATTACAATGGATTTCGTAACTGGCCTACCGGACTCCTGTATATAATGCTATACTTAACGTAGTGGATCGACTAAGCAAAGAGCGCCACTTTAGCCCCTGCCGAGCGAAGGATAAAGGAACTACTGCAGAAGAAACGGCGAGAATGCCAATTCAGCATATATAGAAGTACTACGGTCTGCCGGACACTATTACTACGGATAGAGGTCCTTAATTTACAGCTAACGTATAGAAGGCTATTAACCAAGCTCTCGGAATTTGTAGAAAGCTTAGCACGGCCGATTACCCTTAAACTAACAGTCAGTCTAAAGTAGCTAACCGTAAGATAGAGAAATATCTACGAATTTTCTACAGTTATTATTAAGCAGAGTAGGTTAAGGTATTGCCTATAGCCGAATTCTGCGCCAATTCAGCACGGTCAGAGGCCACCTTACTGGCGCCGTTTGAAATAACTTATAGTTATCGTCCGAGGATAAGCTTTCAACCGCCGAACAAACTTAGCTCTTCGGAATCTTCTACCGCCACTTCGTTAAAGAGAGTCGCCGCCGCCGCGGCCGAAGCACTTAAGGCCCAGATAGAGGAAGCAATCAAGGTAGCAAAGGAGGCGATAGAATCGGCTTAGAAGAAGATAGTAGCTTAAGCTAATAGAAAGCAGTTACTGATAGAATTCAAAGAAGGGCAAACGGTATAGCTTAACACGAGGAACCTAAGGCTAAAAGGCAACGCCAAGCTCAACCCCTGCTACGTAGGTCTGTTCAAGATAGTAGAAAAGAGGTCGCTAGTGACCTACCGGCTTCAGCTACCAAAATCGTTCCGGATCTACGACATCTTTTATTCGGATCTACTAAGTTTAGACCCTAAAGACGGTGCTCCGGATTAGGGGTTCGCTAAACCCCTACTGGTCGAGATAGATAGTAAAGAAGAAGAATAGGAGGTAGAAGACGTAATAGATATAAGAAAACTAAGAGGATCTATCGAAGCAAGGATCTCGTAGAAAGGATAGCTAGAAGACTTTAAATAGTATTTGGTCGAGAATCTCCGAAATTCGGCGGAGCTGCTAAGAGAATTTTACGTCCGAAACCTAAGGAAGCCGAAGCCTAAGTGGCTCGAAAGTTGATAAAGAAGAAGAAAACCTGCGTCCGCTCTATCGGCATAGAAGCCGATAGAAACGATCGTAGAAATCGCCGGCCGGTGTCTTCGGCTCCACTACTACTACCGCTGGCCAGGACCGGCGGATAATAGCGGTAAGGCCGAGGACAGCGCTACCGCGTCGGCGCGCTTTGTAACGGTCTTTGCTCTCCGTTACCGCTATCCGCCAACTTAGCAGGAAGGATAATAAAAACGAAGAACGAAGCCGACGTTATCAAAGCAGCCTCGCAGTAGCGCCAAAGGCTATAGTAGAAAAGAAAAAGAAGAAGAGATAGCGAGCCGCAGATAGATCTATATAGACATCCGCAGCGGTGCACAGGCCAGCCTCGCTGCAGCTTAGACGGCTGCTAGCTTAGACCAGATAGCTCTTCCGATCAGATAGAAACCGAAGTAAGAGACGTTAGATAGCGACGATGTAAAAAAAAAGAAGATAAAAAAGGGGATAGTTTCGAAATAGAAGAAAGCGAAGAGGTAACAGCGGAATCAAAAAAAAAAAGAGAGAAACAGATAAGTAAGCGGTCGAGGTCGACTGCTAGTAAGGGAGGGGGGTGGTGTTGCGGCAGCAGAAAGGGATAGGACTAAGTGATAGGGTGGACCCTTAGAATCTCGGCTTAGCCCTTCTGGACCGAGCCGGGCCTTGGCAAGCCACCCCTAAAGCTCTTACCCATCACTACATAGATTCCTTTCCCTCCTCAGTTCGAGAGATAGTTATTAAAAAGACCGTATTGAATTATATCTACGTGCCCGGATCAAAAAGCTTACTCTCGGAAGATAGCTATAGGTTATCTCGAACGGCGCCAGTAAGGCAGCTTCTAACTGTGCTAAATTAGCGCAGAATTCAGCTATCGGCAATACCTTAACCTACTCTCCTTAATAGTAGCTGCAGAAGATTCGTAAATATTTCTCTATCTTACGGTTAGCTACTTTAGACTAACTGTTAGTCTAAGGGTAAGCGGCTATACTAAGCTTTCTGCGGATTCCGAGAACTTAGTTAACAGCCTTCTATACATTAGTGGTAAATTAAGGACCCCTATTCGTAGTAATAGTGTCCGGTAGGCTATAGTGTTTCTATACGTACTGAATTAGCATTCTCGCTGTCTCTTCTGCAGTAGCTCCTTTATCCTTTGCTTAGTAGGGGATAAAGTAGCGTTCTTTGCTTAAGCGATCTACTACGTTAAGCGTGGCATTATATCTATCGGAATCCGGCAGGCCGGTTACGAAATCTATCGTAATATGCTGCTAGAGTTTCTCGGGGATCGGAAGTGGCTTTAATAGGCTAGCCGGAAGGCTATGCCGTAGTTTCGCAGCTCGATATATATAACAGTTAGCTATAAACTGGTAGATCCGCTCGAAGATTCGCAGAAACTAGTAGATCGTCCTTACGGCTTCTATTGTCTTCTTTAAGCTAGTATAACCAACATCCTTAGAACTATCGACTAACTGGATAACCTCTGTAATTAGTTCTTCTAGAACTATTAGCTTTCCTAAGCCTGTTTTGCCCAGTTTCTGCTGCTAATTGTTAGGGGACGCCGCCCCGCCAGGTCCTGTACCTGAACTGGCCGTTGTCCTAAGGATTGCGACTTAGCGGCGCTAGCAGGACCCTACCCTCTGTACGGAGTTACCAATATAACCCTACTCCTATATAGAGGGAGAATCCTACAGCCCTATATAGAGGGAAATAGCCGCCCCTCTATACATAGGGAAAACTCTGCATTCCTATATAGAGGGAAACTCCTAACTCTCTATACAGAGCGAAACCCCTATACCCCTATACAGAGGGAAATTGCTAGCTTAGCTTCGTAGGTAGAAATAGCACAGTAGCGGACAACAAAGGAACTACCTATTAGTTCCTTTATATAGATACTTAGCTTTAAGTTTCTAAACTAAGATTCTTAACCCCTTATATTAGGAACTAATATTACTGTCGGTAACTGCAGTAATATAACGAAGATAGACGGCGACATCCCTATAAAACCTACAGCTATGCAGGATTATATACACCGTATGTACGAGGAGCTGCTAGTACGCAAGGCCTAGCTCGAACAGCAAGTAAGCTACTAGGCTGCAATAATTTCCTAACGGGAACAGGAGCTCTAACAGCTTAGGGCGTCTGATTGCGATCCGACCCCTACGACGACAATAACGAACACGACGGCCTATACCCCGGCCCCTAAGAGCAAACTCCCCGACGTTACTACCTATAATAGTAAGGCTCTGGCCGAGTACCCCTCCTAGGCTGCCTAGATACGCTCTAAGCTTCTAGTTAACTTAGGAGTATACCCGACTGAGCTAGACAAGGTAGTGTATCTCTTTAGGAGGTTAAAGGGCAGGGCGGCAGCACGAATTCTGCCGTACTACGAGACGGCCATTGCTAACCTAGCAACAGCAACTACGACAATAATCTAGGCAGCTCTCGACAGGAGCTACAAGGACCTAGACCGCAGAAGCCGAGCCCTTGTATAGGTTAACACTATAAAGTAAGGATGCAAGACTGTACGAGAGTTCCTCGTAGAATACGATTAGACCCTAGCAGAGGCAGGAGGACTCTAATAAGAGGACAGGGTAAAAATTACTACCTTAGAGGTAGGCTTCTCTAAGGAGATTATAACAGGACTAGTAGACGTAATGCGACCAGCCTCGTACGAGGTGTTCTGTAATCTCCTTAGGATAATCGACGACTAATAGCGCAGGCTCGGACAGATAAGCTACGCCTACGAAATGCGGCAGCCCCTCTATTAGCAGTAGGACGCTATAGACTAGGAACTAACAACGACGACGAGAGTGGCGGCAGCCGTTACTATACGGCTAAGGGCTGGTGCTAAAAGGGTACAGTAGGTAGACATAGCTACCCTTAACAAGAGAAGAGTAGAAGCGAGCTACTACCAGTATAGCAAGATAGGACATACTATATAGAACTGCAGGCTTTTGCTAGTAGAGAGACCTAGGGGACGGCCGAATACTGCGAGAGTAGCAACTGCAGCGCCCTAATACGAGATCTAAGAGTCCCTTTTAGACAACGACGAGTTAGGAAAAGAGTAGCCTCTAAGCGAAGGCTCTACCAGAGGCATATACGAGATAGATTGCTAAATTAAAGCACTACTTAGCTATCTTTTAAGAGTAACTATATAATAACTATACTGTTTATCGTACGGCCTACGCTAAACGGGACCGCTACAGTGCAGACGCTAATTAACACAGGATGTTTAGTATACGGAGTAATTAGCGAAGACTTGGTACAGAGACACTACATTAAGACGACCCCTACTATACCTATACGTATGCTAGGCATTACCGGGCGAGGACCAGATATTACCTATATAGTAAAAGTAACGATAGAGCTACAGGGACACTACGAGCAGAACTTATACCTCTACGTCGTATAGGACAACTTAGGGTATAACCTAGTATTAGGGAAGCTATAGATAGAGCGCTAGTAGGGCAAGCTCGACGTCGGACGAGGACGCTTGTACCTAGCAGGGACGAAGCAGAGACTCCGAGACTAAGGGAAAGTCCAACTAGGCGGCAATGCCAAAGCCGAGGGCAAGGCCAGCCTAAACGCCAGGGTCAATACTGCGACTACGGATATTAAGAAGGCTTTAGCGCCTAAGAAAGCGACAGACCCCTATACGAAGCTCCTATCGGAATACTTAGAATACCTGGACCTCTTCGAGCCAAAATCGGCCTCGAAACTGCCCCTATACCGAGGAGAAGGGATTAACTACGATATCCAGCTAGAGCCCTGTTTAGATAGGAGTCTGTCTAAAGTACCGTACGGCCCGCTGTACAGCATATCCTCTAGGGAACTCCTAGTACTGCGCAAGACACTGGACGACCTACTTGCTAAAGGTTTTATTTACGTAAGTATATTATCTGTAGGAGCCCTAGTGCTATTTGTCTATAAAGAAGGCAAGGCCGGCTTGCGTTTTTGCGTAGACTACAGAGGCATTAACGCAATTACTAAAAGGGACCGGTACCCCCTACCCCTAAGTAAGGAGACCCTCGGACGGATTAGCAAAGCAAAGTAGTTTACTAAGCTTAACGTAGTCTCGGCCTTCTACAAGATACAGGTTAAGGAAGGCTATGAATGGATAACCGCTTTCTGTATAAGATATAGTCTTTTCGAGTAGCTTATTACCCCCTTTAGGCTTGCTAACGTACTGGCATCCTTGTAGAGGTATAATAACAGGTCTCTATAAGGGCTACTAGACGACATCTGCTCTATGTACCTCGACGACATACTAGTATTTACAGACGGCACCTATGCAGACTACGTACAGGACGTTAAGAAGGTATTAGATCGACTGTAACAGGCTAGATTGAACCTCGATATTAACAAATATAAATTCGGTGTATAGCGTATAAAATACTTAGGGTTTATTATCGAGGCAGGGAAAGGCATTAGTATAGACAGGAAGAAGATTAATGCTATTAAGCAATAGAAGCCCCCTACAAGTGTTAAGGGCGTACGAGAATTCCTTAAGTTTGCTAACTTCTACTGCCAGTTTATACGGAACTACTCAGAGATCGTACGTCCCCTAGTCGAGCTAACATATAAGGACAAACAGTTTAAGTAGACGGACGAATATAATAGAAGCTTTAACAGGCTAAAGGAGCTCTTTACTACAGGACTAACGCTTGCCGCCTTCGATCTAGAACGTAAGACGATGCTGGAAACCAACTCCTTAGGGTATTGCATAGGAGGTATCCTATTACAGGTAGGCTCGGACGGACTCCTGTACCCATATACGTGCTTCTCTAAGAAGAACTCCCTAGCTAAATACAACTACCCTATCTACGACAAGGAATTACTAGTAGTCGTACAGTGTTGCAAGGCGTAGGATAGAGAACTCTGCTCGGTTCCCGAGTTCCTCGCCCTAACCGACTATAAGAACCTCGAGTACTTTACGCAACCCCGGAAGCTGTCGAAGAGGCACATACAATAGGCGATGTACCTAAGCCGCTTTAATATAAGACTCTAGTACTGTAAAGGCAAGGACAACAGCAGGGCCGACGCGCTATCTAGATAGGATTAGGACATGCTAACAACGTACGATAACGACTGGCTAAAATTGTAGACATTCCAGATGTTTAAGGAGGATTTAGGCGAGGAGACTATCTGCCTAGCGGCGACACATATATAGGAACCCTAGCTATAGGCGTAGGAAGAGGCAGTAGAAAAGGACGACGTTTACCGAGGTGCCTATACAGCGATTTAAGGAGAACAGCAGAAGCTCCCTCCAGAGCTCTACCTTAAGGTGTTAGTAGCAGAGTGCTCGGTAGACGAGGAGAACAACCTAAAGTTTAGGAATCGGATTTAGGTCCTAGCAGACGAGAAGCTCTATACGAGCTTAATACAATAGGCGTACGATTTAATAGCGACTGGACATCCAGGGCGCAAGGACATGTACAGTATCGTTGCTAGGGACTACTATTAGCCGACGATAGCAAAGGACATCCGTAGGTTCGTACAGAACTGCGATGTCTACAGACAGACGAAGCCCTAGCGTAAACTAAAGCATAGGCTGCTAAAATTCCTACTAATACTGGACCGGCCCTAGCAAGACCTAATAGTAGACTTTATTACAGACCTCCCTAAGAGCGACGGACGGCGGAACATTATAGTAGTTACCGACAAGCTAACGAAGAGGGTAATACTAGAGGGAATAGGCTCTACTACAGCTAAGGACACCGCTTAGGCATTTATACGGACGACGTTTAGCAAGTACAGGTTCCCTAGGTCAATCGTATCGGACTAGGGTATACAGTTTACGAGCTAGCTCTAGGCAAGGGTCTGCTAGTTGCTAAACGTAGAACGTCGCCTATTAACTGCATAGTACCTACAGACGGACGGCGCGACAGAGAGGGTTAACTCGATATAAGAAGTGTACCTCTAAGCGTACGTCGACTACGACTAGACAAACTATAACCGCCTCCTCCCTATAGCGGAACTGGCTATTAACAGCCGTACAGCTAACGCTATAGGACTGTCCCCCTTCTTTATAACCTATAGGTACGACTACTCCCTGCTCCTACTAACCCTAAGCGTCACTACCCTACGCCCTGTACGATCCCTAATTTAGCAGAGAGAAGCTATCGTACAGACGATTACGAACGCCTATTAATAGGCAAAAGCGAGTCTAGCTATAGCTTAGCAGAATGCGGAAGAGCAGGCCAACAAGGGACGGCAGGCTGCACTAAGGTACGAGGTAGGAGATAAGGTCTAGCTAAACCAACGCAATATCTGTATAGACCAGCCGAGCAAGAAACTAGATTAGAAGAACCGGAAGTTTACAGTGGTCCAGCCAGTAGGGACATACACTGTACGACTTAATACTCCCCTAGGGATCTACCTAGTCTTCTATATAGACCTTATACAGCCAGTATACGCAGACCCCCTGCTGCACTAGACGATAGACAACGCGCGCCCCCTAGCGATTGTAACTAAAGACTAGGAAGAGTATAAGGTAGAAGAAATCCTTAAGAGCTAGAGGAAGTGGAAGAAGATAGAATACCTAGTTAAATAGGCAGGTTAGACAGAGCCTATATAGGAACGGTACAAGACTCTTTAGGATATATAGGCACTAGACAAGTAGGAGGAGAAACACCCTAGTAAACAGTTACAGTAACACTATGCTATAGAGAGTAGGTCAGATAGCAGCTATAAGACTAAACAGCTATAGGGAACATTAGGCAGCTGCAGCCAGGACTAGGCAGCTGCAAGAGACGTTAAGTAACTGCAGGCAGGATCGGAAAGCTGTACAGGAAGAGCAGGAAGGGAGAGGAACTAGGAATATCTATCCCTAAGGATATAAAGGAGGGGACGACACTAGGGAACCTGCAAGAAGCATAATACAGATGCAGGAAGTAGAGAAAGGTAGAAGAATAGAATAGAGCGGTATAGGGTAGGGAGAGACTATACGAGATAACTGGTCTGCCCGACGCTGTATAGACGACTACTGGGTAAACGCCTACTACCTTACCCTACAGACAACGACAGGCCGGAACACCTACCTAAACCCCTAGGACTATAGCCGGCGACCGAAGCACTAAACAAAAGGCACAGGATTGCGGATCGTACGCCCAGACTAGACGACGGGGTTCCTGTCTAGATAATAGAGTTAGGGTAAATAGACAGCTAAGGACAGGACAGCTTACCTGTATACAGCGGGAGCCCTACAGAAGCCTATATACAAAGTTCCTGCTCCAACCTAAGGCCTAGGCTGCGACTGTAAAAAATGATAAACCAGACGGAACTAAGCGCCTCCTGCACCTTTATAACTGCTCGCAGGTCCTCCCCTGCCTTAGCTTTAGTATCTGTAAAGGGGTAACTGGAATCGGTTAAGATTAGGTAGAAGCGATCTAGCACTACCTACCTTCCCTACTTGCTAGTCCTCCTCCGCCTTAGCTTTAGGATTAAAATAGACGGGCCTAAGGTTGCAGCAGTATAGAGGGAGGGCATCTAGCAGGTATTGCCGACTAGCGAGTGCCTAGACGACAGTCGACTTTACAGATAACTAGACGAGTATAGGCGAGCACTATTTAGAAAGGGGACGCTACGAGCGGCTGGACGACACGATAGCGTACAGAGACGAGACTACGAGGAGAGAGGAGAGTAATGTTAGAGGACGCTGCCCTGCTAGGTCCTGTACCTAAACTAGCCGTCGTCCTAAGGATTGCAACTTAGCAGCACTAGCAGGACCCTACCCTCTGTACAGAGTTACTAATATAACCCTACTCCTGTATAGAGGGAGAATCCTATAGCCCTACATAGAGGGAAATAGCTGCCCCTCTACACACAGGGAAAACTCTGCATTCCTATATAGAGGGAAACTCCCGACCCTCTGTACAGAGCGAAATCCCTATACCCCTACATAGAGGGAAATTGCTAGCTTAGCTTCGTAGGTACAAATAGCACAGCAGCGGACGACGAAGGAACTGCCTATTAGTTCCTTTATGTAGATACCCAGCTTGAAGTTTCTAAACTAAGATTCTTGAACCCTTACACTAATTAAGCCGTTCCACTTTCTCGTAGAGCGTCTCGGTCGGCAGTTCTATCGCGCAGATCCCTACTTCTTTAAACATCCCGGCGTCTACTATCCGCTCGGTTAACACTTTCTAGAACATGTTCGGATCTTCTTTTGCATAGCTAGTCTTTCCCTCCCTTCTTATTAGCACGTTAGCCTTTCTGTTTTAAGCTCTGGGCCGATAAGTGATCTTAAAGTCGAACCTAGATAAGTAAGCGGCCTACCGAGCTTGGCGGCGCAATAGCTTCTACGTCTTTATAAAATAGGTCAGTAACTAATAGTCTGTAAGGACCTGGACTGTGCTCTTTCCGGCTATAGGCTCTAGCTTCTACTCCTCGAACGCCTGGATAATAGCTAATAGTTCTTTGTTGTAGATAGCGTAGTTCCGCTTAGCCGCGTTTATAGACTTGCTAAAGAAAGCTAGTGGATAGAGGGTTTTATCGTCGCTATATTAAGAAAGGACCCCTGCGGTTACTATATCGGAAGCGTCTGTCTCTAGATAGATCGTCTTTTCCGGTCGGAAGTGCGCTAGCACTAGCGCCGAGGCGACCGCTTCCTTTAGCCGATTGAAAGCCTCTGTGCACTTCTTATTTTATAGGCTAGCGGCCTCCTTCTCTAATGCTTCGCTTAGGGGTCGCGCTATCTTGCTAAAGTCCTTAATAAATCGCCGATAGTAGCTGCAAAACCCGAGAAAAGCTCTGATTTAGGTAGTGTTACCGGACTTCGGTTGCTTCTATTCCGCGACGGCGGCGACCTTTAATAGGTCTATCCGAATTCCTTCTCTTCCAAAGATAAGACCGAGATATTTAACCTCGGTCTAGTAGAATTCGCTCTTCTTTGTATCTGTATTTAATCCGACCTCGCGGAGCCTAGTTAACACTCTCTTAATGTAGTCTGTATGTTGTTCTCTCGTTCTATTAGTGTAGATAAGGATGTCGTCTAAGTAAATAGACACGGACCGTTCTAGCATGTCTATAAAGGTGTAGTTTATAAAGCGTTGCTATACAGCCGGTGCGTTAGTAACTCCGAAAGGCATTACCAACTACTTAAAATTGCCTATGCGTATAGCGAATGTCGTAAGATCTTCTGTTTGTCCTTCCTCGTTCCTTAGTCGGTGGAACGCTTCGCGAATATCCAGCTTGCTGAACTACTTGGCTTTAGCTACTCGTTGTATAGTCTTATCGATTAGCGGTAATGGATATACATCTCTCTTGGTAACCTTATTAAGGCCTCGGTAGTCTATACACAGTTGGAGACCTCCTCTGGGTTTCCGTACGAAAAGAATCGGCGACGTATACCCGGCTAAGCTTGGCGTAATAAACTTCTTTGCTAGGTTTTCTCGAACAAACACCTCTACTTAGTCTAGCTCGGCCGGCGATAGCTATCTTAGGGGCTCGGTTCTCGGCAGCGTAGCTCCTTCTTTTAGCCGGATCTTGTTGTCGTATTCCAGCCGGTAGAGCGGCAAGAGGTTAGAGTCGGCTTTCGAGAACACGTTAGTATAACTATAGAGTTCTTTTAGTAACACCTCCAACGGGTCCACTTCTTCTTCTGCTATTAATTTCTGATAATCTTCGATGTCTTTTGTCGAAATAGCGTAGATCTTATTCTCTAGTAACTTTGCGAGAGTCGTTAGAGCTTCTAAGCTTATTATTCTGACAGTGTCTAGGGGATCGGAACGGTTAGTCGGAGCCGCGTCGGTAGCCGTAACGTTCTGTTTCGCAGCGACGACAGTGACCGATTCGGCAGCAGCGACGCTGCGCTGCTGGGTTTTGAACCCGAGTGTGCCTTTACCTATATGAATAACTGCTTTCTGGTTCTTTATCTATTTCTGCCCTATAATAATGTTAAACCGTCCGATATCTATAATTCAGAGCGTCGCTTCTGTAGTGCGACCAGCTAGGGTCGTCTTTAAGAGCACATAGTGCGTAACACTCTCAGTGTCTTGTCCGTTGTATGCCGAAATTCGCGTCGGCGACGCTAGTTCTACAGGATAACTGTATTCTTTTATCAGTTTCTAAACTAATCAATAGTAGATCGCCGCTCCGATAAGCGCTCCTGTGTTAATAAAGGCTCTTAACTAAAGGGGGCTGTACGAGCTATTAAGGGGGTAGACAGTAATCGGAAGGATAATAGCGGTTTCCGTATTTACTTCTACAGCCGCTAAGAGTGGATTGCTACAACTGTTGATGCTCCCTTCTTCCAGCGATGTAGTTCGTAGCAGTGCCCTATTGTCTATACTAGATAGGGGGCCTATCCGTCTAGCTGGTCTTTTCCTAGGATCCTTAACAGAACTCCGCTGTCTACACTGTCGGTGTCGTTTGGCACTGTCTCGATAGCTTGGATAGTCTTTCTTAGTAGCGGCAGCGGCTTCGTAACACGATATTCCTGCTTCTGCTCATTCGTCGCTTGGCATCTAGTAGCGATATAGCTAGGCTTTCCGTATGCGTAGCAAGTAGGGAGGAACGATAGGCGCTGCGAATAAGGTAGTTGCTAGGGGCCTCGTCGAAAGGGCGTAGGAGGTCGTATTGTTAGCGCCGACTGCTTCTGAATCAGTTCGCGCGATGCCGATTTCGCATAGGCGCTTAGGTTTCTAGCGGTAACTCTCGCTTAGTGCACAAAGCTCTCGAGGTCTTCGTCTTCTACCGAAGCTGGAGCTGCGGCCAGTTTAGGGTTTAGCTTCTGCCTTAGTAAGTGCAACTGTTTATCTTCTAACACTTTGGCTCTAATAGCATATTTTCTAAACAGTCCGTAGAACTCCTTAAACGTTAGCCAATTCTGGTTGATCTTATCTATTTGCTTACAGGCTGTCTTCTTTCGGAAGGGGTCTCCGAAGCGCTAGTCTAGCGCTTTAATTGCTTCTTCGGCGGTTACCTCTTCTAGGTCTGCTACTAGCGAAAAAGCTTTACCTTCCAATCGCGATTCTAGGTAGGCCAGTCTGTCTTCTTTACTGTTTCCGGCATAATCGCAGTTTATCCTGTTCTTTATATTTTTTTAAACGCCTCCTAGTCTTTAGGGTCTCTACCTCTAAACGCTAGCGGATTGGGTAGTAACGTTATAGAGGTGCCTCCTTAACTGTAGGCTGCTAGTAAGGCGGTCTCCGCTTGTTCTTCTTAATGTAGCGGCAGCGGCGCTGACGACATCGCTGCTTCTATGTTAGCTAACTGAGCCTTTATCGCCTTTAGTTGCGACATTCGATTCGCTACTTAATTTTCTAGCATGTCGATAATAGTTTTAGCCGATTCCTTTTCGGCTATTACCGCTTCTATTTCCTCTCTTAGCTGTCTGTTTTCTGCTATGTTTTTGTAAAACTTCTTTTCGATAAAGGTAATAATGTCGAACACCCTCCTAGCTCTATGTTCTGCTAGATATCCTTCGATTTTATCCAGTGTGCGGGCATACAGCTCCTTGTAGCCGGCTATGCCCCTCCTCGCTTTATCTATCTCTTCTTCTGTAAGGCCCTTAGTGGCCGTTCCGTCGTCGAGGATGCTAGTGCGCCTATCCCTCGCTCTGTCCGCCTTCCTCTTTCCGCTGCAGCCTGTAACGCTGCCTTCTACTGTTAAGAAGCCCTCTATAGCTGTCTTACAGTGCTGGTTAATAAGTTTAGTGTAGTGTACGCGTACGTTATTCGGGTGGCCGGATAATTCAACGGGCCCTTTCGCATAGTGCAGGGGTTAGTATAGTTAATAAGTTCGAGATATAATAATCCGAGCACGTAGATATAATTTAATACAGCTGTTTTAATAACTATATCTCGAACTAAGGAAGGAAAGGAATCTATGTAGTGGTGGGTAAGGGCTTTAGGAGTGGGTGTGCTAAGGCCCGGCTCGGTCCGGAAGGGCTGAGTCGAAATTTCAAGGGTCTACCCTATTACTTAGTCCTACCCCTTTCTACTACTGCAACAGCCTAGACAGATAGATGTAACAAGAGTTTTAACAAGCTAAAGGAGCTCTTTACTATAGGACTAACGCTTGCCGCCTTTGACCTAGAACGTACAATGATACTAGAAACCGACTCCTTAGGGTACTATATAGGAGGTATCTTGTCGTAGGTAGGCCTGGACAGGCTCCTGCACCTATACGCGTACTTCTCTAAGAAGAACTCTCTAGCCGAAAGTAACTACCCTATCTACGACAAGGAATTACTAGCAGTCGTATAGTGTTACGAGGCGTAGGATAGAGAACTCCGCTCGGTTCCTAAGTTCCTCGCCCTAATCGACTATAAGAATCTCGAGTACTTTACGCAGCCCTAGAAGCTTTCTAAGAGACACATACGATAGGCGATGTACCTAAGCCGATTTGATATAAGACTCTAGTATCGCAAGGGAAAGGACAACAGTAGGGCTAACGCACTATCCAAACGAGATTAAGACATACTAGCGACGTACAACGACGACCGACTGAAATTACGAACATTCCAGATATTAAAGGAGGAACTAGGCAAAGATGCTATCCGCCTAGCAGCGACACATATATAAGAACCCTAGCTATAGGCATAGGAAGAGGCAGTAGAAAGGGACGACGTTTACCGAGGTGCCTATACAGCGATTTAAGGAGGACAGCGGAAGCTCCTAGCAGAACTCTACCTTAAGGTATTAGCAGCAGAGTGTACAGTAGACGAGGAGAACAACCTAAAGTCTAGAAATCGGATTTGGATCCTAGCAGACGAGAGGCTCTGTACGAGCTTAATATAACAGGCGTATAACTTAATAGCAACCGGGCACCGAGGACGCGAGGAGACGTATAGCATCGTCGCTAGGGACTACCACTAGCCGGCGATAGCGAAGGACATCTGCAGATTTATATAGAACTGCGATATCTGCAGACAGACAAAGCCCTAGCGTAAACTGAAGTACAGCCTGTTAAAACCCCTGCTAATACTGGACCGACTATAGCAAGATCTAACAGTAGACTTTGTTACAGACCTTCCTAAGAGTAACAGGCGACGAAACATTATAGTAGTAACGGACAAGCTAACGAGGGGGGTAATACTAGAGGGAATAGACGCTATTACGGCCGAAGACACTGCCTAGGCATTTATACGGACGACGTTTAGCAAGTACGGATTCCCTAGGTTAATTGTATTAGACCGAGGAACGCAGTTTACGAATTCACTCTAGGCGAGGATCTGCTAACTGTTAAATGTAGAACGTCGCCTATTAACTGTATAGCATCCGTGGACGGACAGCGCGACGGAGGGGGCCAACTCGACATTAGAAGCGTACCTCTGGACGTACGTTAACTACAACCAGACAAATTGGAACTGCCTCCTCCCTATAGCAGAGCTAGCTATTAACAGCTATACGGCTAATGCTATAGGACTGTCCCCCTTCTTTATAACCTATAGGTACGACTACTCCCTGCTCCTACTAGCCCTAAGCGTCACTACCCTACGCCCTGTACGATCCCTAATTTAGCAGAGAGAAGCTATCGTACAGACGATTATAAACGCCTACTAATAGGCGAAAGCGAGCCTTGCTATAGCCCAACAGAGTGCGGAAGAGCAGGCTAATAAGGGACGGCAAGCAGCACTAAGGTACAAGGCAGGGGATAAAGTATAGCTAAACTAGCGCAATATCCGTATAGACTAGCTAAGCAAGAAATTAGACTAGAAGAACCGGAAGTTTACAGTAGTCCGTTAGGTAGGGACATACGCTGTATAACTTAACACTCCCCTAGGTATCTACCCGGTTTTCTACGTAGACCTCGTACGGCTAGCATATATAGACCCCCTCCTACACTAGACAACAGACGACGTACGCCCCCTAGCGATTATTTATTACTAAAGGCTAGGAGGAGTACGAGGTAGAAGAAATCCTTAAGAGCTAGAAGAAGCAGAAGAGGATAGGATACCTAGTTAAGTAGGCAGGTTAGGCAGAGCCTATATAGGAACTGTACAAGGCTCTCTAGGACATAGTAGCGCTAGACAGGTAGGAAGAGAACTATTCCCCTAGCCGGTTGCAGTAGCACTGTACTATACAGTAAGAAGGGCAGCAGTCTACCCTAGGTATACGACAGCTGCTAGCAGTACCGAGTTGCCGAAGGATTGGGAATCGAGGCGTAAGATTAAACCGGGTCCCTCCGGCACTACACTGTATAGAAGGGGGCAGAGAAAGGGATAACCTAGGAGACAGGTAGGATTAAGAGTAAAAATAAAAGGGAATAAGAGCAGAACCGTCTAAAAACTTTTATATACTAACTTATAGGGGTGGCTTACTAGCCACTACGCGACTTTACTAGGGCGGTCGACGATAAAGCCGACGGCTCCTTGTCCGAGATCTTAATAATCTCCCAGTCGGCTAGGGCCCTACCTAGCCTACTACTATAGAGCAGAGGCACCCCCCTACGGGCCTGCCCTAGACGGTAGTAGGAGCAGTAAAGGGAGCCGTCCTTCTATTTACACAACGCGTATACGCCGGCCTAGAAGCTAGGCAGGCGGTACAGGGCAAACGAGTCCTAGGGAGAGTTAGTATAGGCAGGGTAGGACCGACTGCAGCTAGCGATTAGGACAGCGTTAAAGTACGAAGGCTATACTATAGCGAGCTGCTAGGGCGTAATCTGGGCAGGGTTACACTAGAAGGGGTGGAATAGCAAGTCGGCAGCGTCCTGCTGCTTATAGGTATAGCACCTAGGACGTTAGTTAAGACTGTACAAAAGGGGAGGACCTATACGAACTGAAACCGGAGTTGCTAATCGTAGTAGGCATTCCACTCCTAGAGGTAGAAGTGCGATAGGACACTGGCCGGACAGTAAGAGTTAGAAGGGCTAGCAGGGACGAGGGCGGACGGAGCGTAGGATATAGTAGTAGTAGTAGTTGGACAGTAGCAGTAGTTGTAGTAGTAGTAGACAGACAGGTAGACAGGTAGCAGGCGGGGGAATAGAAGAGGAAGGGGAAGAGGAAGAGGGAGATAGAGGGAGGCCTAATATATAGGGTAGGGGCTGCCCGCTATACAAGGCAATAGCAAACAGGGCAGCTACTATAGCTGTATAAAGGAGGGCGAACAAGGCAACTACTACCTAGTGCCCGGACGAGCAATAGCCCTATAGACGACTGGACGAGGATAGGAAAGCGCCGGCTACAAGAGGAACGCTAGGAGCTTAGGCTATACGACGCGACGTTGTACAGAGGAAACACTACGAGAAGGGAGGGGGGTATTGTTAGGAGGCGCTGTCTAGCTAGGTCCTAGACCTAAGCTAGCCGTCGCCCTAAAGGTTGCGACTTAGCAGCGCTAGTACGACCCCTTACCCTATATAGAGGGAGAATCCTATAGCCCTATATAGAAGGAAATAGCTGCCCCTCTATACAAAGGGAAAACTCTGTATCCCTATACAGAGAGAGACTCCTAACCCTCTGTACAGAGCGAAAACCTTATACCCCTACATAGAGGGAAATTGCTGGCTTAGCTTTATAGGTACAAATTGTACAGCAGCAGACAACGAAGGAACTGCCTATTAGTTCCTTTATGTAGATACCTAGCTTTCAGTTTCTTAACTAAGATTCTTCAACCTATTACAGGAGTCTATATAGTAGTGTATAAGGACTCTAGGGGTAGTGTGCTAAGGCCCGGCTTAGTCTAGAAGGGCTAAGCCGAAATTCTAAGGGTCTACTCTATTACTTAGTCCTACCCCTTTCTGCTACTGCAACACTACCCCCCTCCCTTACTAGCGGTTAACCTCGACTGCTTACCTATCTCTCCCTCTTCTTTTTCTTTTTGTTTTTTTTAGTGTCTTCTTCTTCTATCCGATTCGCAGCTCTTTTTGCGGAAAATCCTTCTCGAAACCGACGTTACCTTATTCTTTCTTCTATTTCCAAGACATCGTTCCTTTGTTATCTTCTTTTTCTTCTTATATCGTCGCTATCTAAAGTCCTTTACCTGGCGTCTATCTAATCGGAGCTATCTAATCTAAGCTAGCGGCTATCTAACCTGCAGCGTAGCTAGCCTGTGCGCTGTCGCAGAGGGTCTATATAGATCTGTCCGCGACTCGCTATCTCTTCTTCCTTTTCTTCTCTACTAAGGCCTTAAGCGGTATCGCAAAGCTGCCAGCGCAGACGCCGTCTATAAAATCGATCGGCTACAAGCCTTTCTTGTTTAGGGCGGCGTTGACGACCGTCGTATCGAAGCAGTAGCGCTGTCCTCGACCTTACCGTTATTATCCGGCTGGCTAGGCTAGCAGTAGTAGTAGTGGAGCCGAGGACTCTAGCTAAGCGTATCGCTACGATTGTTTCTATCGGCTTCTACACCAATAGAGCGGACGCGGTTTATCTTCTTCTTCTAGAGCCGCTAACCTCGGAGCTATTCCGGCCTTAGCTTCTTCAGATTCTGTATGTAAAACTCCCTTAACAGCTCTGCCGAATTTCGGAGATTCTCGACCGGATACTATTCGTAGTCTTCTAGCTATCCCTTCTCTAAGATCCTCGCCTCGATAGACCCTCTTATCTTTCTTATGTCTATTATATCTTCTACCTCCTACTCTTCTTCCTTACTATCTATCTCGACCGGCAGGGGTTCGGCGAACCCCTAGTCCGGAAGACCGTCTTTAGGGTCTAGACTTAGCAGGTCCGAATAAAAGATATCGTAGATCCGGAACGATTTCCGTAGCTAGGGCCAATAAGTTACTAGCGACCTCTTTTCCACTATCTTAAACGGACCTATATAGCGAGGGTTAAGCTTGGCGTTGCCTTTTAGCCTTAGGTTCTGTGTATTAAGCTATACCTTTTAGCCTTCTTCGAATTCTATCGGCGACCGCTTTCTATTAGCTTAAGTTACTATCTTCTTCTAAGCCGATTCTATCGCTTCTTTCGCTACCCGGATCGCTTCTTCTAGCTAAGATCTGAGTGCTTCTGCCGCGGCGGTAGCGACTCTCTCTAACGAGGTAGTAGTAGTGGAAGGTTCCGAAGAGCTGGGTTCGTTCGGCAGCTAGAAACTTATTCTTAGAAGATAACTATAAGTTATCTCGAACGGCGCTAGCGAGGTAGCCTCGGACTGTGTCGAATTGGCGCAGAATTCGGCTATCGGCAACACCTTAACCTACTCTGCTTAATAATAGCTACAGAAGATTCGTAGATATTTCTCTATTTAACGATTAGCTACTTTAGACTAAATGTCGGGCTAAGGGTAAGCGGCTGTGCTAAGCTTTCCGCGAATTCCAAGAACTTAGTTAATAGCCTTCTATACATTAGCGGTGAATTAAGGACCCCTATCTGTAGTAATAGTATCTAGCAGACTATAGTGCTTCTATACGTACTGGATTAGCATTCTCGCTGTCTCTTATGTAGTAGTTCCTTTATCCCTCGCTTAGTAGGGGATAAAGTGCTGTTCCTTGCTTAAACGGTCTACTACGTTAAGGGTGGCATTATATCTATCGGAATCCGGTAGGCCGATTACGAAATCTATCGTAATGTGCTGCTACAGCTTCTTAGGGATTGGAAGTGGCTTTAGCAGACCGGCCGGAAGGCCGTAACGTAGCTTCGCGACTCGGCATACGTAACAACTAGTAATAAACCGGTGGATCCGCTCGAATATCTGCGGAAACCAGTAGACCGTCCTTATAGCTCTTATTGTCTTCTTTAAGCTAGCGTAGCCAACATTCTTAGAACTATAGACTAGCAAAATAACCTCTATAATTAGTTCTTCTAGAACTATTAGCTTCCCTAAGCCGGTTTTGCTAAGTTTCTGCTACTAACTAAGCTGCTCTACTTTCTCGTAGAGTGTCTTATCTTCGGTTAGCGGCTCTACTGCGCAGATACCTGCTTCTTTTAACACCTCGGCGTCTACTATCCGCTTGGTCAACACCTTTTGGAACATGTTCGGATCTTCTTTTGCGCAGCTAGTCTTCCCCTCTCTTCTCGTTAGCGCGTTAGCCTTTCCATTTTGAGCTCCGGGTCGGTAAGTAATCTTAAAGTCGAACCCTAACAAGTAGGCGGCCTACCGAGCTTAGCGGCGCGATAACTTCTGCGTCTTTATAAAATAGGTCAGTAGCTAATAGTCTGTAAGGACCTAGACCGTGCTCTTTCTAGCTATAAGCTCTAGCTTCTACTCCTCGAAAGCCTAGATAATAGCTAGCAGTTCTTTATCGTAGATAGCGTAGTTCCGCTTAGCCTCGTTTATAGACTTGCTAAAGAAAGCTACCGGATGGAGGGTCTCGTCGTCGCTATATTAAAAAAAGACCCCTACGGTTACTGTATTGGATGCGTCCGTCTCTAGGTAGATCGTCTTTTCCAGCCGGAAGTGCGCTAGCACTAGCGCCGAGGCTACTGCTTTTTTTAGCCGATTAAAAGCCTCCGTGCACTTCTTATTCTATAGGCCAGCGGCCTGCTTTTTTAAAGCCTCGTTTAGGGGTCTTACTATCTTGCTGAAGTCTTTAATAAATCGTCGATAGTAGCTGCAGAATCCGAGAAAAGCTCTAATCTTAATAATGTTTCCGGACTTCGGTTGCTTCTATTCTGCGACAGCGGCAACCTTTAATAGGTCTATCCGAATTCCTTCTCTTCCGACGATAAGACTGAGATATTTGACCTCGGTTCAATAGAATTCGCTCTTCTTGGTATCTGCATTTAATCCAACCTCGCGGAGCCTAGTTAGCACTCTCTTAATGTGGTCCGTATGCTGCTCTCTCGTTCATTTAGTATAGATAAGAATATTGTCTAGGTAAATAGACACGAACCGTTCTAGCATGTCTATAAAGGTGTAATATATAAAACGCTGCTACACTGCCGGCGCGTTAGTAAGTCCGAAAGGCATTACTAACTACTTGAAATTGCCTATACGCGTAGCGAATGTCGTAAGATCTTCCGTTTGTCCTTCCTCGTTCCTTAATTAGTAGAACGCTTAGCAAATATCTAGCTTGCTAAACTACTTAGCCTTAGCTACTTGTTGTATAGTCTTATCGATTAACGGCAGCGGATACACATCTCTCTTAGTAACCTTATTAAGGCCTCGGTAGTCTACGCACAGTTAGAGACTACCTCTAGGTTTCTGTACGAACAGGATCGGTAACGTATACTTAGCCGAGCTTAGCGTAATAAACTTCTTCGCTAGGTTTTCTCAGACAAAAACTTCTACTTAGTCCAACTCTGCCGGCGATAGGCGTCTTAGTAGTTCGGTTCTTAGTAGTACGGCCCCTTCTTTCAGTCGGATCTTGTTGTTATATTCCGGTCGGTAGAGCGGCAGGAGGTTGGAGTCTGCTTTTAAGAATACGTCAGTGTAACTATAGAGTTCTTTTAGTAACACCTCTAGCAGATCCACTTCTTCTTCTGCTATTATCTTCCAGTAATCTTCGATGTCTTTTATCGAGATAGCGTAGATCTTATTGTCTAGCGATCTCGCGAGGGTCGTTAAAGCTTCTAAGCTTATTATTCCGATAGTGTCTAGCGAGTTGGATCGATCGGTCGGAACCCCCCTAGTGGTCGT
Organism: Pseudocercospora ulei; assembly: GCA_016165855.1. NCBI lineage: Eukaryota > Fungi > Ascomycota > Dothideomycetes > Mycosphaerellales > Mycosphaerellaceae > Pseudocercospora > Pseudocercospora ulei. The sequence continues at coordinate 5,610,131 of JACWNB010000002.1, read as the reverse complement.
AACGTTCGGTTTCGCAGCGACGACGGTAACCGATTCGACGGCGGCGACGCCGCTCTGCTAGGTTTTGAACCTAATTGTGCCTTTACCTACGTCAATAACGGCTTTCTAGTTCTTTATCTATTTCTGCCCTATAACAATATCGAACCGTCCGATATCTATAATTCGGAACGTCGCTTCTGTAGTGCGGCCTGCTAGGGTAGTTCTTAATAGCACATAGTGTGTAACGTTCTTAGTGTCTTGTCTGTTGTATGCCAAAATTCGCGTCGGCGACGCTAACTCTACCGGATAACTATATCCGTCTATTAGCTTCTGGACTAGTCAATAGTAGATCGCGGCGCCAATAAGCGCTCCTATATCGATAAAAGCTCTTAGCTAAAGGGGGCGGTGTAAGCTGTTAAGAGGGTAGACAGTAATCGGAAGGATAATAGCGGTCTCTATATTTACTTCTACCACTGCCGAGAGCGGGTCGTTACAACTGTTAATGCTCTATTCTTCTAGCGATGCTCATTGTATTAGTGCCCTTTTGTCTATGCTAGATAGGGGGCCTATCCGTCTAGCTAGTCTTTTCCTAAAATTCTTAGTAGCACTCTACTATCTATACTGTCGGTGTCGTTTGGTGCTGGCTCTATAGCTTAGATAGTCTTTCTCAGTGGCGGTAGCTTCGTAGCACGATATTCTTGCCTCTGTTAAGCCGTCGCTTAGCATCTGGTAGTGATATAGCCAGGCTTTCTCTATACGTAGCAGGTAGGGACGAACGACGAGCGTAGCGAATAAGATAGCTGCTAGGGGCCTCGTTAGAAGGGCGTAGGGGGTCGTGTTGTCAGCGCCGATAGCTTCTGAATCGGTTCGCGCGCTGCCGATTTCGCGTAGGCGCTCAGGTTTCTAGTAGTAACTCTCGCTTAGTGTACGAAACTCTCGAGATCTTTATCTTCTACCAAAGCTATAGCTCCAGCCAGTTTAGGGCTTAGCTTCTGTCTTAGTAAGTGCAGCTGCTTATCTTCAGACACTTTAGCTCTAATAGCATACTTCCTAAACAGCCTATAGAACTCCTTAAACATTAACCAGTTCTAGTTTATCTTGTCTAGTTGCTCGCAGGCCGTCTTCTTTCAGAATAAGTCTCCGAAACGCTGGTCTAGGGCTCTAATCGCCTCGTTGGCGGTCACTTCTTCTAGGTCCGCCACTAGCGAGAACGCTTTACCTTCTAGTCGCGCTTCTAAATAGGCCAGCGTATCTTCTTCGCTGCTTCCAGCGTAATCGCGACCTATCTTGTTTCTTATCTTCTTTTTAAAGGCCTCCCAATCGTTAGGGTCTCTATCCCTAAAGGCCGATAGGTTAGGCAGTAACGTTATCGAGGTGCTACCTTAACTGTAAGCCGCTAGTAAGGCGGTTTCTGCTTGGTTTTCTCGCAGTAGCGGCAGTAGCGACGACGTCGCTACCTCTCTGTTAGCTAACTGAGCCTTTAGCGCCTTTAGTTACGCTAGTCGATTCGCCGCTTAGTTCTCTAGTATGTCGATAATAGTCTCTGCCGATTCCTTCTCGGCTATTACCGCTTCTATTTCTTCTCTTAACTGCTTATTCTCTTCTATGTTCTTATAAAACGCCTCCTCGATAAAGGTAATAGTATTTTATACCTTTCCTAACCTATGGTCTGCTAGGTGTTCTTCCAGTTTATCTGCTGTATAGGCATACAGCTCCTTATAGTTGGCTATGCCCTTCTTCGCTTTATCTGTCTCTTCTTCCGTAAGACCTTCGACGACCGCTCTGTCGTTAAGGAGGCTGGCTCGCCTGTCCTTTGCTCTGTTAGTCTTTCTTCTTCTACTGCGGCCGGTAACGCCGCCCTCTACTGTCGAGAAGCCCTCTATAGTCTTCTTATAGTGCTAATGTGTTTGGTTTGGTTTGTGGTGTGCGCGTGCATTATTTGGGTAGCCGGATAGTTTAACGGTCCCTTTCGCGCAGCGCGGAATTAGTGTAGACAGCGAGTTCGAGATATAATAATCCGAGCACGTAGATATAATTCAATACGGCTGTTTTAATAACTATATCTCGAACTAAAGAGGGAAAGGAATCTATAGAGTAGTATGTAAGGGCTTTAGGGGTAGGTGCGCTAAGGCCCGGCTCAGTCTAGAAGGGCTGAGCCGAATGTCCAAGGGTCCACCCTATTACTTAGTCCCACCGCTTTCTGTTTATCGTAGATAGCGTAGTTCCGCTTAACCTCGTTTATAGACTTGCTAAAGAAAGCTACTAGATAGAGGGTCTCGTTGTTATTATTATATTAAGAAAGAACTCCTACGGTTACTGTATCGGAAGCGTCTGTTTCTAGGTAGACCGTCTTTTCCGGTCGGAAGTGCGCCAATACTAGCGCCGAGGCCACTGCTTCTTTTAGTTAGTTAAAAGTCTCTATATACTTCTTATTCTATAGGCTAGCGGCCTCCTTCTTTGATGCCTCGTTTAGGGGTCTTGCTATCTTGCTAAAGTCCTTAATAAATTGTTAATAGTAGCTGCAGAATCTGAGAAAAGCTCTAATTTTAGTAGTGTTTCCGGACTTCGGCTGCTTCCACTCTGCGACGGCGGCGACCTTTAAGGGGTCTATCCAAATTCCTTCTCTTCCGACGATAAGACTGAGATATTTGACCTCAGTCTAATAGAACTCCCTCTTCTTCGTGTCCGCGTTTAAGCCAACCTCGCAGAGCCTAGTTAACACTCTCTTTATATAGCCTGTGTGTTGCTCTCTCGTTCCGTTAGTGTAGATAAGGATGTCGTCCAAGTAGATAGACACAAACCGCTCCAGCATATCTATAAAGGTGTAATTTATAAAACGCTACTACACTGCTAGCGCGTTAGTAAGGCCAAAAGGCATAACCAACTACTTGAAATTGCCTATACGCGTAGCGAACGTCGTAAGGTCTTCCATCTGTCCTTCTTCGTTCCTTAATTGGTAGAACGCTTAGCGAATGTCTAGTTTGCTAAACTACTTAGCTTTCGCTACTCGTTGTATAGTCTCGTCGATTAGCGGCAGCAGGTATACATCTCTCTTAGTAACCTTATTAAGGCCTCTATAGTCTATGTACAGTCAGAGACTACCTCCGGCTTTCTGTACGAAAAGGATTGGTAACGTATACTCGGCAGAGCTCGGCGTAATAAACTTCTTCGCTAGGTTTTCTCGAACAAACACTTCTACTTAGTCTAGCTTAGCCAGCGATAAGCGTCTTAAGGGTTCAGTTCTCGGCAGTGCAGCTCCCTCTTTTAGTCGGATCTTGTTATTATATTCCGGTCGATAGAGTAGCAGGAGGTTAGAGTCGGCTTTTAAGAACACGTTAGCGTAGCTATAGAGTTCTTTTAGTAACACCTCTAACGGGTCTACTTCTTCTTCTGCTATTATCTCTAGCGATCTTCGATGTCTTTTATCGAGATAGCGTAGATCTTATTCTTCGGCGACTTCGCAAGAGTCGTTGGAGCTTCTAAGCTTATTATTCTAACGGTATCTAGGGGATCGGAACGGATAGTCGGAACTGCGTTAACGGCCGCGGGTTTTGGTTCTGCAGCAACAACACTAACCGATTCGGCTGCAGCGGCGCCGCTATGCTAGGTTTTAAACCAAAGTGTGCCTTTACCTACGTTAATAACGGCTTTCTAGTTCTTTATCTATTTCTGCCCTATAATAATGTTAAACCGTCCAATATCTATCATTCAGAACGTCGCTTCTATAGTGCGACCAGCTAGGATCGTCTTTAATAGCACATAGTGCGTAACACTCTTAGTGTCTTGTCCGTTGTATGCCGAAATTTGCGTCGGCGACGCTAACTCTACTGGATAACTGTATCCTTTCGTCAGTTTCTAAACTAATTAATAGTAGATCGCTGCGCCGATAAGTGCTCCCGTACCGATAAAAGCTTTTAACTAAAAGGGGCGGTGCGAGCCGTTAAGAGGGTAGACAGTAATCGGAAGGATAATAGCGGTCTCTATATTTACTTCCACTGCCGCTAAGAGCAGATGGTTACAACTGTTAATGCTCCCTTCTTCTAGCGATGCGGTTCGTAGCAGTACTCTATTGTCTATACTAGATAGGGGGCCTATCCGTCTAGCTGATCTTTTCCTATAATCCTTAATAGCACCCTACTGTCTACACTGTCTGTATCGTTTAGCGCCGGCTCGATAGCTTAGATAGTCTTTATTAGTAGCAGTGGCTTCGTAGCGCGATATTCCTGCTTCGGCTAATTCGCTGCCTGGCATCTACTAGCGATATAACTCGGCTTTCTGTATACGTAGCAAGTAGGGACGAACGGCGAACGCGGCGAATGAGATAGCTGCTAGGGGCCTCGTCGGAAAGGTGCAGCAGGGAGGCGCGTAGTTGGCGCCAACGGCTTCTAAATCGGTTCGCGTACTGCCGATTTTCTGTAGGCGTTCAGGTTTTTAGCAGTAACTCTCGCCTAGTGCACGAAACTCTTAAGGTCTTCGTCTTCTACCAAAGCTATAGCTCCGGCCAGTTTAGGGCTTAACTTCTGCCTTAGTAAGTGTAGCTGCTTATCTTCGGACACTTTAGCTCTAATAGCATATTTCCTAAACAGTCTGTAGAATTCTTTAAACGTTAGCTGGTTCTAGTTAATCTTGTCCAGTTGCTTACAGGCCGTCTTCTTTCGGAAGGGGTCTCCGAAGCGTTAGTCTAGGGCTTTAATCGCTTTGTCGGCGGTTATATCTTCTAGATCTGCTACTAGCGAGAACGCTTTACCTTCTAGTCGCGCCTCTAAATAGGCTAGCTTATCTTCTTCGCTGCTTCTAGCATAATCGCGACTTATCTTGTTTCTTATCTTCTTCTTAAAGGCCTCCTAGTCTGTAGGGTCTCTATCCCTAAATGCCGATAGATTAGGTAGTAACGTTATCGAGGTGCTACCTTAACTGTAGGCCGTAGGTAAGGCAGTTTCTGCTTAGTTTTCTCGTAGTAGCGGCAGTAACGACGACGTCGCTGCCTCTATGTTAGCTTATGAAGCCTTTAGCACCTCTAGTTACGCTAGTCGAGTTGCCGCTTAGTTCTCTAGCACGTCGATAATAGTCTCTGCCGATTCTTTCTTAGCTATTACTGCTTCTATTTCTTCTCTTAAGTGCTTGTTCTCTTCTATCTTCTTATAGAACATCTTCTCGATAAAGGTAATAGTATCGTATACCTTTCCGGATCCGTGTTCTACTAGGTGTGCCTCGAGCTCGTCTAGCGTACAGGCGTACAGCTCCTTATAGCCGGCTATACCCTCCTTCGCTTTATTCGTCTCTTCTTTAGTAAGACCTTCGATAACTGCTCTGTCGTCTAGGAGGCTAGCGCGCCTATCTTTTGCTCTGTTAGTCTTTCTCTTTCCGCTGCAGCTAGTAACGCCGCCCTCTACTGCCGAAAAGCCTTCTATAGCCTTCTTACAGTGCTAATGTGTTTGGTTTGTTGTAGTGTACACGTACGTTATTCGGGTAGCCAGATAGTTTAACAGGCCCTTTCGCGTAGCGCAGGGTTAGTATAGTTAGTAGGTTCGAGATATAATAATCCGAGCACGCAGATGTAATTTAATACGGCTGGTTTAACAACGATATGTCGAACTTAGGAGAGAAAGGGATCTATATAGTAAGGTATAAGGACTTTAGGGGTAGTATACTAAGGCTCGGCTCGGTCCGGAAGGGCCGAGCCGAAATTCCAAGGATCTACCCTATTACTTAGTCCCACCCCTTTCTGCTACTGTAACAGTATAGAAGGCTATTAACCAAGTTCTCGGAATTCGCGGAAGCTTAGTATAGCCGCTTACCCTTAGACCGACAGCTAGTCTAAAGTAGCTAACTGTAAGATAGAGAAATATCTACGGATCTTCTGCAGCCACTATTATAAAGAGTAGGTTAAGGTGTTGCTAATAGCCGAATTCTGCGCCAACTCGGCACTGTCCGAGGCTACCTCGCTAGCGCCGTTCGAGATAACTTATAGCTACCTTCTAAGAATAAGCTTTCAACTACTAGACGAACCTAGCTCTCCGGAATCTTCTACTGCCACTTGTTAAAGAGAGTCGCTGCCGCTGTGGCAGAAGCGCTTAAATCTTAGATAGAAGAAGCGATTAGGGTAGCGAAAGAAGCGATAGAATCGGCTTAGAAGAAGATAGTAGCTCGAGCTAATAGAAAGCAATTACTAATAGAATTCGAAGAAGGCCAAAAGGTATAGCTTAATACGCAGAACCTTAGGCTAAAAGGAAACGCTAAGCTTAACCCCCGCTACGTAGGTCCGTTTGCGATAGTGGAAAAGAGGTCGCCGGTAACTTATCGGCTCTAGCTACTGAAGTCATTCCGAATCTACGATGTCTTCTATTTGGATCTGCTAAGCCTAGACTCTAAAGATAGTCTTCCGGAACAGGGGTTTGCTAAACCCCTACTAATTGAGATATACAGTAAAGAAGAAGAGTAGGAGGTAGAAGATGTAATAGATATAAGAAAGATAAGAGGGTTTATCGAAGCAATAATCTTATAGAAGGGGTAGCCGGAAGATTATAAATAGTATCTAGTCGAGAATCTCTGAAATTCGGCGGAGCTGCTAAGAGAGTTTTATGTCCAGAACCTGAAGAAGCCGAGACCTAAGTGGCTCCTAAGTTGATAGCTCTAGAAGAAGAAGAAGAAGAAAGACTGTATCCGCTCTATCGGACCGAAAACCAGTGGAAACGATCGCGGCAGTGCGCTTTGATCTCCGATTACAACGTTACTATCTACCGGCTTCGCTAGTCGGATAATAACAATAAAATCGGAGACAGCGCCACCGCTTCGGCGCGCTTTATAACAGTCTTCGTCTTCGCTAACACTAACTGCCGGCCCTAGCGGACGGATAATAACAGCGAAGAACGAAGCCGACGCTATTAAAGCGGCTTTGCGGTAGCGCTTAAGCCTTAGTAGAGAAGAAAAAGAAGAAGAGATAGCGCGCTACAGATAGATCTATATAGACCCTCCGCAGCAGCGTACAGGCCAGCTACGCTGCAGCTCAGATAGCTGTTAGCTTAGATTAGATAGCTCCGATTAGATAGACGCTAAGTAAACGACTTTAGATAGCGACAATGTAAGAAGAAAGAAGTTAACGAAAGCAAGATGTTTTCGAGATAGAAGAAACGAAGGTAACGTCGACTTTAAGAAGGATTTTTCGCAGAAGAAGCCGCGAATCGGACGGAAGAAGAAGACGAAGAAGCAGAAGAAAAAGAAGAAAAGAAAGACGAATTAAAAAAAAAGAGGGGCAGAAGGGATAAGTAAGCGGTCGAGGGCGACTGCTAATAAGGGAGGGGGGTAGTGTTACAGCAGCAGAAAGGAATAGGACTAAGTAATAGGGTAGATCCTTAGAATTTTTGCTCGGCCCTTCTAGACCGAGCCGAGCCTTAGCATACTACCCCTAAAGCCCTTACACACTACTACATAGATTCCTTTCCCTCCTTAGTTCGAGATATAGTTATTAAAACAGCTGTATCAAATTATATCTGCGTGCTCGGATTAGTAGCCTATTAACTGCATAGTATCTATAGACAGATAGCGCGACGGAAAGGGTCAATTTAATACTAGAAGCGTACCTCCGAGCGTACGTTAACTACGACTAGACTAATTGGAACCGCCTCATTCCTATAGTAGAGCTAGCTATTAACAGCTGGACGGCTAACGCTATAGGTCTGTCCCTCTTCTTTATAGCTATTAGGGGACGCCGTCCTACCAGGTCTCGGGCCTGGACCGGCCGTCGTCCTAAGGAGTACGACTTAGCTACGCTAGCAATACCTAGCTAGACCTGTTAGGGGACGCCGCCCCGCCAGGTCCTGTACCTAAACTGGCTGTCGTCCCAAGGATTGCGACTTAGCAGTGCCAGCACGACCCTACCCTCTATACAGAGTTACTAATACGACCCTACCCCTGTACAGAGGGAGAACCCTATAGCCCTGCATAGAGGAAAATGGCCGCCCCTCTGTATGCAAGGAAAACTCTGTATCTTTATATAGAGGAAAACTCCTAACCCTCTATATAGAGCGAAATCCCTACACTCCTATATAGAGGGAAATTGCTAGCTTAGCTTCGTAGGTACAAATTGTATAGCAGCAGACGACGAAGGAACTGCCTATTAGTTGCTTTATATAGATACCTAGCTTTAAGTTTCTAAACTAAGATTCTTAAACCCTTTACATTAGGAACTAATCTTACTGTCGGTAACTGCAGTAATACAACGAAGATAGACAGCGACATCCCTATAGAACCTACAGCTATGCAGGATTAGATACCCTACATATATACAGAGCTGCTAGCATATAAGACCCAGCTCGAAGATCAAATAGGCTATTAGGCCTCGACGATTTCCTAACAGGAACAGGAGCTCCGACAGCTTAGGGCGTCCAGTTGCGACCTAGCCCCTACGACGACGACAACGAATACGACGGCCTATACTACAGTTACAAAGAGAAAACTCCCCAACATTACTACCTACAATAGTAAGGCATCGGCCGAGTACCCCTCCTAGGCTGCCTAGATACGCTCTAAGCTTCTAGTCGACTTAGGAGCATACCCGACTAAGCTAGACAAGGTAGCGTATCTCTTTAGGAGGTTAAAGGGCAAGGCAGCAGTACGAATTCTGCTATACTACAAAACGGCTATTGCTAACCTGGCAATAGCAACTACGACGATGCTCTAAGCAGCTCTTAACAGAAGCTACAAGGACCTAGACTGCGAAAGCTAAGCTCTCGTATAGGTTAACACTATAAAGCAAGGACGTAAGACTATACGAGAGTTCCTCGCAGAGTACGACTAGACCCTAGTAAAGATAGGAGGACTCTAATAGGAGGATAGGGTAAAAATTACTACCTTAGAGGTAGGCTTCTCTAAGGAGATTATAACAGGACTAGTAGGCGTAATGCGGCTGGCCTTATACAAGGCGTTCTGCAATCTCCTTAGGATAATTAACGACCAACAGCGCAGGCTTAGACGGATAAGCCGCGCCTACAAGATACGACAGCCCCTCTATTGGCAGTAGGACGCTATAGACTAGGAACTAACAACGATAACAAGAGTAGCAGCAGCCGTTACTGTACAGCTAAGGGCCGGTGCTAAAAGGGCGCAGTAGGTAGACGCAGCTACCTTTAACAAGAGACGGGCAGAAGGGAGCTGCTACTAGTTTAGCTAGATAGGGCATACTATACAGAATCGCAGGCTTTTACTAGTAGAGAGACCTAGGGGACGGCCGACTACTGCAAGGGTAGCAACTGCGGCGCCCTAACAAGAGACCTAAGAGTTCCCCTTAGACAATAACGAGTCGGGAAAAGAGTAGCCTCTAGGCGAAGGCTCTGCTAGAGGTATATACAAGATAGATTGCTAAATTAAAGCACTACTTAGCTATCCTTTAAAAGCAACTATATAACAACTACGCCGTTTATTGTACGACCTACGTTAAACAGGACCACTACTACGCAGACGCTAATTAACACAGGGTGTTTAGTGTACAGAGTAATTAGCGAAGACTTTGTACAGAAACACTATATTAAGACGACCCCTACTGTACCTATACGTATACTAGGTATTACTAGACGAGGACCGGACATTCTCTATATAGTAAAAGTAACAATAGAGCTGCAAGGACACTACGAGCAGGACTTATACCTCTACGTCGTACAGGACAAGTTAGGGTATAACCTAATACTAGGGAAACTATAGATAGAACGCTAGCAGGGAAAGCTCGACGTTGGACGAGGACGCTTGTATCTAGCAGTAACGAAGTAGAGACTCCGAGACCAAGGGAGAGTCCTTTAGGGCGACAATGGTAAGGCCGAAGGCAAGGCCAGCTTAAATGCTAAGGTTAATACTACGACTACGGACATTAAGAAGGCCTTAGCGCCTAAGAAAGCGACAGACCCCTATACGAAGCTCCTATCGGAATACGCAGAATACCTAGACCTCTTCGAACCAAAATTAGCCTCGAAACTGCCCCTATACTAAGGAGAAGGAATTGACTACGACATCTAGCTAGAGCAACGTCTAGATAGGAGCCTGCCCAAAGTACTGTACGGCCTACTGTATAGTATGTCCTCTAGAGAACTCCTAGTACTACGCAAGACACTGGACGACCTACTTGCTAAAGGTTTTATTCGCGCAAGTACGTTACCTGCGGGAGCCCTAGTGCTGTTTGTTTATAAGGAAGGCTCGGCCGGCTTACCTTTCTGCGTAGACTACAGAGGTATTAACGCAATTACTAAAAAGGACCGGTACCCCCTGCCCCTTTTTAAAGAGACCCTTAGACGGATCAGTAAGGCAAAGTAGTTTACTAAGCTTAACGTTGTTTTAGCCTTCTACAATATACAGATTAAGGAAGGCTATAAATAGATTACCGCCTTCTGTATAAGGTACAGCCTTTTCGAGTAGCTTGTTACCCCCTTTAGTCTTAAAAACGCGCCGGCAACCTTCTAGAGGTACATTAACAGGTCTTTGCAAAGGCTCCTAGACGATATCTGCTCCGCATACCTCGACGATACCCTAGTATTTATAGACGGTACCTGCGAGGACTACGTACGAGATGTCAAAAAGGTATTAGACTGTTTGCAACAGGCTAGGTTGTACCTCGACATCGACAAATGCAAATTTAGCGTACAGCGTACGAAATACCTAGGGTTTATTATTAAAGTAAGGAAAGGTATTAGTGTAGACGGAAAGAATATTAATACTATTAAACAATAGAAGCTCCCTACAAGTGTTAAGGGCATACGAGAATTCCTTAGGTTTGCCAACTTCTACCACTAATTTATACAGAACTACTCGGAGATAGTACACCCCCTAGTTAAGCTAATATATAAGGACAGACAGTTTGCCTAGATAGATAAATACAACAAGAGTTTTAACAAGCTAAAGGAGCTCTTTACTACAGGACTAACACTTGCCGCCTTTAACCTAGAATATACGACAATACTGGAAACCGACTCCTTAGGGTACTATATAGGAGGTATCTTGTCGCAGGTAGGCCTAGACAGGCTTCTGCACCTATACGCATACTTCTCTAAGAAGAACTCTCTAGCCGAAAGCAACTACCCTATCTACGACAAGGAATTGCTAGCGGTCGTACAGTATTGTAAGGCGTAGGATAGAGAGCTCTGCTCGGTTCCTAAGTTCCTTGCCCTAACCGACTACAAGGATCTCGAGTACTTTACGCAGCCCTAGAAGCTTTCTAAGAGACACATATAATAGGCGATGTATCTAAGCCGATTTAACATAAAACTCTAGTATCGCAAGGGAAAGGACAACAGTAGGGCCGACGCGTTATCTAGACGAGACCAAGACATGCCAGTAACGTACGACGACGAGCGACTAAAGTTACGAACATTCTAGATGTTTAAGGAGGAACCAGGCGAGGAGACTATCCGCCTAGCAGCGACACATATATAGGAACTCTAGCTACAGACGTAGGAAGAGGCAGTAGAAAGGGACGACGTTTACTAAGGCGCTTATACAGCGATTTAATAAGGACAACGGAAGCTCCTAGCAGAGCTCTACCTTAAGGTATTAGCAGCAGAGTGTAGAGTAGACGAGGAGAACAACCTAAAGTTCAGAAATCGGATTTGGGTCCTAGCAGATAAGAAGCTCTATACAAGCTTAATATAACAGGCACACGATTTAATAGCAACCGGACACCTAGGGCGCGAGGAGACGTACAGCATCGTCGCTAGGGACTACTACTAGCCGGCGATAGCAAGGGACATCTATAGGTTTATACAGAACTGCGATGTCTGCAGACGGACGAAGCCCTAGCGTAAACTAAAACACAGGCTGCTGAAACCCCTACCAATACCAGACCGTCCCTAGCAAGATCTAACAGTAGATTTTATTACAGACCTCCCTAAGAGCAACGGACGGCGGAATATTATAGTAGTTACTAACAAGCTAACGAAGGGGGTAATACTAGAGGGAATAGACTCTATTACGGCCGAGGACACTGCCTAGGTATTTATAAGGACAACGTTTAGCAAGTACAGGTTCCCTAGGTTAATTGTATCTAACTAGGGTACACAGTTTATAAGCTAGCTCTAGGTAAGGGTCTGTCAATTGTTAAACGTAGAACGCGGCCTGTTAACTGTATAGCACCTGCAAACAGACGGCGCAACGGAGAGGGTTAACTCGACATTGGAAGCGTACCTCTAAGCGTACGTTAACTATAACTAGACGAATTGGAACCGCCTCCTCCCTATAGCAGAGCTAGCTATTAATAGCTATACGGCTAACGCTATAGAACTGTCCCCCTTCTTTATAACCTACAGATACGACTACTCCCTGCTCCTATCGACCCTAAGCGGCGCTACCTTACGCCCTGTACGCTCCCTGGTTTAGCAGGGGAAAGCTATCGTATAGACGATTACGAATGCTTACTAATAGGCGAAAGCGAGCCTAGCTATAGCCTAACAGAGGGTGGAAGAACAGGCCAACAAGGGACGACAGGCTGCACTAAGGTACGAGGCAGGAGACGAGGTATAGCTAAACTAACGCAATATCCGTATAGACCGGCCGAGCAAGAAACTGGACTAGAAGAACCAGAAGTTTACAGTAGTCCGGCCAGTAGGCACATACGCTATATAACTTAACACTCTCCTAGGAATCTACCTAGTTTTCTATATAGACCTTGTACGGCCAGCATATACGGACCCCCTGCTGCACTAGACAACTGACGACGTACGCCCCCTAGCAATCGTAACTAAAGACTAGGAGGAGTATAAAGTAGAAGAAATACTTAAGAGCCGGAGGAGGCAGAAGAAGAAAGAATACTTAGTTAAGTAGGCAGGTTAGGCAGAACCTATATAGGAACTGTACAAGGCTCTCTAGGACATGCGAGCACTAGACAAGTAGGAGGAGAAGCACGCTAGCGAACGGTTACAGTAGTACTATACTATACAGGGGGGGACAGATAGCAGCTACAGGACTAGACATCTGTAAGGAACATTATACAGCTGCAAGAGACCTTAGGCAGCTGTAGGCAAGACTAGGAAGCTGCAAAGAAAGAGCAGGAATAGAGGGGAACTAAGGACATCTACCCCTAAGGATATAAAAGAGGAGACGACACTAGGGAGCCTACAAGAAGCATAGTATAGGAGCAGGAAGTAGGGAGAGGTAGAAGAAGGGGAATCAAGATAGTTTTAGGGAATAGGACTATACGGACGACCGCTAGGTAAACGTATACTACCTTACCCTATAGACGACAGTAGGCCGGGACATCTACCTAAGTGCTAAGCCCTAGACGGAGACCGAGGTACCAGGATAAGGCTTCCTAGGCAGGAACTGAGATAATTAGCCGGACGGCCTGCCGCTGCCGGACTGTACAGATAGGACGCAGAATGTACGGCTAGAGCAATAGACTAGGAGATAAATAGACGAGGGATAAAAGGCAGGTAAATAGACAGGTAAGGACGGGACAGCTTACCTATATACAGGATAAAAGGCAGGCAAATAGGCAGACTGCGACTATAGAAAATAGTAAACCAGACAGGACTAAGTGCCTCCTACATCTTTATAACCGCTCGTAGGTCCTCCTCTACCTTAGTATCGACATCCTTAAAGCAGCGACCGAAATCGGCTAAGATTAGATAGAAGCAATCTAGCACTACCTGCTTTCCCTACTTATAGGCCCTCCTCTGCCTCGACTTCGGGATCCTAATAGACAAGTCTAGGGTTGCAGCAGCGTTAAGGAAGGGAGGAGACCTAGGACATAGGGTAGCTACATAACTGCAGACTATAGGGGGTAACGGCAAACGAGGCAACTGCTACTAGAGGCCCTAGTAACAATAGAGAGAGCATCTAGCAGGCATTGCTAAATAACAAGTACCTGGACAACAGTCGACTTTATAGACAACTAGACGAGTATAGGCAAACACTATTTGCAAAGAGAACGCTATAAGCAATTATACGATACAACGACGTATAGGGATAAGACTACGAGGAGGGAGGGGGGTAATGTTAGAGGACGCTGCCCTGCTAGGTCCTGTACCTAAACTGGCCGTCGTCCTAAGAATTGCGACTTAGCAGCGCTAGCACGACCCTACCCTTTGTACAGAGTTACTAATACGACCCTACCCCTGTATAGAGGGAGAACCCTACAGCCCTATATAGAGGGAAATAGCCGCCCCTCTGCACATAGGGAAAACTCTGCATCCCTATATAGAGGGAAACTCCTACCGCTCTATACTGAGCAAAATAGCCGCCCCTCTGCACATAGGGAAAACTCTGCATCCCTATATAGAGGGAAACTCCTACCGCTCTATACTGAGCAAAATCCCTACACCCCTATATAGAGAGAAATTGCTAGCTTAGCTTCGTAGGTACAAATTGTACACTAGCGGACAACGAAGGAACTGCCTATTAGTTCCTTTATATAGATACCTAGCTTTAAGTTTCTAAACCAAGATTCTTAAACCCTTTATAAGACCGAGCCCTAACCCGGCCTAGCCGAGTCGGCATCCCCTCTCCCTGCACTCTGTATAGAGAGAAATCTCTGCACCCCTATAAAGAGGGAAATCTCTGCACCCCTATACAGAGGGAAATCTCTGCACCCTATACAGAGGGAAATTGCTAGCTTGCTTCGTAGGTACAAAATATACAGTAGCAGACAACGAAGGAACTACCTATTAGTTCCTTTATATAGATACCTAGCTTTAAGTTTCTAAACTAAGATTCTTAAACCTATTATATTAGGAACTGATCTTACTGTTAGTAACTGCAGTAATACAACGAAGATAGACTACGCTATCCCTATAAATACAACGGATATACAGGACTATATAAACTGCATATATAAGGAGCTACTAGCTCGCAAGACACAGCTCGAGCAACAAGTAGGCTACAAGGCCGCGATAATTTCCTAATAGTAACAAGAGCTCCGACAGCTTAGGGCGTCCGATTGCGATCAGACCCCTACAACGACGACGACAAACACGACGGCCTACACTACAGTCCTAAAGAGCAAACTCCCTAACGTTACTACCTACAATAGTAAGGCACTGGCCGAGTACCCCTCCTAGGCTGCCTAGATACGCTCTAAGCTTCTAGTCGACTTAGCAGTATACCCGACCGAGCTTAATAAGGTAGTGTACCTCTTTAGGAGGTTAAAGGCTAAGGCGGCAGCACGAATTCTGCTACACTACGAAACTGCTATTGCTAGTCTAGCAACAGCAACTACAACGATCCTCTAGGCAGCTCTTAACAGGAGCTATAGGGACCCAGACTGCGAGAGTCGAGCCCTTGTACGGCTTAACACTATAAAGCAAGGACGCAAGTCTGTATAGGAGTTCCTTGTAGAATACGACCAAACTCTAGCTAAAGCAGGAGGCCTTAGCTAGAAGGAGAGGTTAAAGGTAACTACCCTAGAAGTTAGACTCTCTAGGGAGATTATAACAGGACTAGTAGGTGTAATACTGCCAGCCTTATATAAGACGTTCTGTAATCTCCTTAGGATAATCGATAACTAACAGTATAGGCTCGGACGGATAAGCCGCGCCTACGAGATACGACAACCCCTCTATCGGCAGTAGGATACTATAGACTAGGAACTAACGACGACGACGAGAGTAGCAGTAGCCGTTACTATACGACTAAGGACTAATGCTAAGAGTGCACAGTAGGCAGATGCAGCTACCCTTAATAGAAGGAGGGCAGAAGGGAGCTGCTACTAGTATAGCTAGATAGGGCACACTGTACAGAACTGCAGGCTTCTGCTAGTAGAGAGACCTAGGGGACGGCCGGCTACTACGAAAGTAGCAACTGCAGCACCCTAACCTAAGACCTAAGAGTTCCCCTCGGACAATAACGAGTTAGGAAAAGAGTAGCCTCTAAGCGAAGGCTTAGCCGGAGGTAGGTACGAGATAGATTGCTAAATTAAAGCACTACCTAGCTATCTTTTAAGAGCAACTATATAACGACTACGCGGTTTATCGTACGACCTACGCTAAACGGGACCGCTACTGCGCAGACGCTAATTAACATAGGGTGTTTAGTGTATAGAGTAATTAGCGAGGACTTCGTACAGAAACACTATGTCGAGACGACCCCTACTATACCTGTACGTATACTAGGCACTACCACACGAGGACCGGACATTACCTATATAGTAAAAGTAACAATAGAGCTGTAAGGACACTACGAGCAGGACTTATACCTCTACGTTGTACGAGACAAGTTAGGGTATAACCTAATACTAGGGAAACTATAGATAGAGCGCTAGTAGGGCAAGCTCGACGTTGGACGAGGACGCCTATACCTAGCAGCAACGAAGCAGAGACTCTAAGACTAAGGGAGAGTTCTATAGGGCGGCAATGCTAAGGCTAAAGCTAACACTAACGCCGAGGTCAACACTACGACTATAGATATTAAGAAGGCCTTAGTGTCTAAGAAAGTTACAGACCCCCGCTCGAAGCTCCTACTAGAATACTCGGCATACCTAGACCTCTTCGAAGCAAAATCAGCCTCGAAACTGTCTCTATACTAAGGAGAAGGAATCGACTAGAACATCTAGCTTAAGCCCCGTCTAGATAGAAGCCTGCCTAAAGTACTATATAGTCTACTATATAGCATGTCCTCTAGAGAACTCCTAGTACTACGTAAGACACTAGACGACCTACTTGCTAAAGGGTTTATTCGCGCAAGTACGTTATTAGCTAGAGCTCTAGTGCTGTTTGTTTATAAGGAAGGCTTAGCCGGCTTGCGTTTCTATATAGACTACAGAGGTATTAACGCAATTACTAAGAAGGACCGGTACCCCCTACCCCTTATTAAGGAGACCCTTAGACGGATTAGCAAGGCAGAGTAGTTTACGAAGCTCGACGTTGTCTTAGCCTTCTACAAGATACGGATTAAGGAAGGATGTAAATAGATAACCGCTTTCTATACGAGGTACAGCCTTTTCGAGTAGCTTGTTACCCCCTTTAGTCTTATAAATATGCTAGCAACCTTCTAGAGGTACAGTAAAAGATCTTTATAAGGACTTCTAGACGGCATCTGCTCTGTATACCTTAACGATACCCTAGTATTTACAGACAGTACCTGCGAGAACTATGTACAAGACATTAAGAAAGTGTTAGACCGTTTGCAGCAGGCTAGATTGTACCTCGACATCGACAAATATAAATTCGGTATATAGCGTATAAAATACCTAGGGTTTATTATCGAGGTAGGGAAGGGCATTAGTATAGACAGGAAGAAGATTAATGCTATTAAGCAATAGAAGCCCTCTATAAGTATTAAGAGTATACGAGAATTCCTTAGGTTTGCTAACTTCTACTGCTAGTCTATACAGAACTACTTAGAGATAGTACGTCCTCTAGTTAAGCTAACATATAAGGACAGATAGTTTGCCTAGACGGAGGAATGTAACAAGAGTTTTAACAAGCTAAAGGAACTCTTTACTATAGGACCAACGCTTGCTGCCTTTAACCTAGAACGTACGACGATATTAGATATAAGGGGTTTAAGAATCTCAGTTTAGAAACTTAAAGCTAGGTATCTATATAAAGGAACTAATAGGCAGTTCCTTTGTCGTCTGCTGCTGTACAATTTGTACCTACGAAGCTAAGCTAGCAATTCCCCTCTATGCAGGGGTGTAGAGTTTCCCCCTTCCTATACAGTAGATGCAGAGATTTCTCCCTAGGTAGGGGAGCAGGGGTTTCCCTCTATATAGGGTTACGGGATTTTCCTCCGTACAGAGGGTAGGGTCGTACTTGGGCCTCTGTACAGAGGGTAGGGTTGTGCTGGCGCTGCTAAGTCGCAATTCTTAGGACAGCAGCTAGTTTAGGTATAGGGCCTAGCAGTGCGGCGTCCCCTAACCTTACCCCCCTTGTAGTCTTGTCCTCGTAAGTCGTCGCCTCGTACACTCGCTCGTAGCGTTCCCTTTGCAACTAGTATTTTCCTATGTCTGTCTAGTTTAAAAGTCGTCCGTCGTCCGGACACTTGCTATCTGGCGATGCCTACTAGGTGCTCCTGCCTTGTGTGTTATTAAGGCGTCTGGTCGCAGTTGCCTAGTTCGCTATTACCTCTCGTAGGCTGCAGTTACCCTATGTATTAGGTACTCCCTTTTCTTTAGCTCTACTATATCTCTAAGCCTGTCTATTAGGATCCTAAAGCCAAGGCAGAGGAGGACCTACAAGTAGTTGTAAAGGTGCAGGAGGCGCTCGGTCCCGCCTAGTTTACTATTTTATACAGTCGTAGGCCTAGACTGTAGGTTAGTAGTAGGATTTTGTATATACGCCTTAGTAGAGCTCCCGCCGTATACAGGTAAGCCGTCCTGTCCTTGCCTGTTTATTTACCTGCCTTTTATTCCTTATCCGTCTATCTCCTAGTCTATTGCTCTAGCTGTACATTCCGTGTCTAACTCGTACAGTCCAGCGGCGGCAGGCTGTCTAGCTAGTCGTCTTAGTTCCTGCTTAGGAAAGCTTTGTCCTAATGCCTCGGTTGCTGTCCGGGGTTATTAAGGACTTAGATAGGTGTCCTAGCCCGTCGTCGTCTACAGGGTAAGGTAGTAGACGTTTACCTAGCAGTCGTCCGTACAGTCTTAGGCAGCCCGGCTATCTCGTACAGTCCTATCCTTTTCTAAACTATTTCCTCTATTCCCTCCCCTCTTCTATCCTTCTGCTCCCTGCAACTAGGCTATGCCTCTTATAGGTCCTCTAGTATCGTCTCTCCTTTCTTGTCCCTAGGGGTAGCATATCCCTAGTTTCCCTCTATTCTTACTCTTCCTTTGCAGCTTCCTAACGTCCTCTATAGCTGCCTAGTCTTGCCTATAGCTGCCTAGTCCTGCAGCTACTATCTGTCCCGCCCTGTATAGTACATTATTACTATAACCGTTTACTAGGATGTTTTTCCTCCTACTTATCTAGTGCCTATATATCCTAGAGAGTCTTATATAGTTCTATTAGGGGGCGCTGTCGAGCTAGGTCCTGGACCTAAGCTAGCCGTTAATCCGGGCACGCAGATACGATTTAATACAGCCTTTTTAATAACTATATCTCGAACTAAAGAAGGAAAGGAATCTATACAGCAGTAGGTAAAGGCTTTAGGGGTAGGTGCGCTAAGGCCTAGCTCGGTCTAGAAGGGCCAAGCCAAAATTCCGAGGGTCCACCCTATTACTTAGTCCTACCCTTTTCTGCCGCCGCTACACTACCCCCCTCCCTTACTAATAGTCGACCTTGGCCGCTTACTTATCTTTTCTCTTTTTTTTTTTACAGTTCCTTCTACTGAAACTATCTTTAAAACTGACGTTACCTCTTTGCTTTCTTCTATCTCGAAAACATCCCCCTTTCTATCTTCTTTCTTCTTACATCGTCGCTATCTAACGTCTCTACTTTGGCATCTATCTGATCGGAGCTATCTGATCTAAGCCGGCAGCTATCTGAGCTATAGCGAGGCTGGCCTGTACGCCGCTACGGAGGTCTATATAGATCTATCCGCAGCTCGCTATTTCTTCTTTCTTTTCTTCTCTACTAAGGCCTTAAGCGCTACCGTAGGGCTGCTTTGTTTGCGTTGGCTTCGTTCTTCGTCGCTATTATCCTTCCGGCCGAGCCGGTAGATAGTAGTAACAGAGAGCAAAGACTCTAACGAAGCGCGCTAGCAGTAGTGCCGTCTTCGGCCTTACCGCTACTATCTGCCAGTCCTGGCCAGCGGTAGTAGTAGTAGTAGTAGTGGAGCCGAAGACTCCAGCGAAGCGATTGCTACGATCGTCTTTATTAGCTTCTATACCGATAGAGCGGACGCGGCTTTTCTTCTTCTTCTAGAACAATTAGCTTCGGATCCACTTAGGCTTCGGCTTCCTTGGGTTCTGGACGTAAAACTCTCTTAGCAGCTCCGCCAAATTCCGGAGGTTCTCGGCTGGATACTATTTATAGTCTTCCGGCTATCCTTTCTATAAGATTCTTGCTTCGATAGATCCTCTTAGCTTTCTTATATCTATTACATTTTTCACCTCCTATTCTTCTTCTTTACCGTCTTTCTCGACTAGTAGGGGTTTAGCGAACCCCTGATCCGGAAGACCGTCTTTAGGGTCTAAACTTATTAGATCCAAGGAAAAGATATCGTAGATCCGGAACGATTTCAGTAGCTAGAGCCGATAAGTTACTAGCGACCTCTTTTCTACTATCTTGAACGGACCTACGTAGCTGGGGTTAAGCTTGGCGTTGCCTTTTAGCCGCAGGTTCTGCGTGTTAAGCTATACCTTTTAGCCTTCTTCAAATTCTATTAGCGACCGCTTCCTATTAGCTCGAGTTACTATCTTCTTCTAAGCCGATTCTATTGCCTCTTTCGCTACCTCGATCGCTTCTTCTATCTAAGATCGGAGAGCTTCTGCCGCGGCGGCGGCAACCCTCTTCGACGAAGTAGTAGCAGAAGGTTCTAAAGGGCTGGGTTCGTCCAGCAGTTAGAAGCTTATTCTCGGAAGATAACTAAAGGTTATCTCGAACGGCGCCAGCGAGGTAGCTTCTAATTGTGCTAAATTGGCGCAGAATTCGGCTATCGGCAACACCTTTACCTACTCTCCTTAATAGTAACTATAGAAGATTCGTAGATATTTTTCTATCTCGCAGTTAGCCACTTTAGACTAGCTGTTGGTTTAAGGATAAGCTGCTGTACTGAGCTTTCTGCGAGCTCCGAGAGCATAGTTATTAGGGGGCACCGCCTAGCCTAGGTCCTGGACCTAAGCCAGCCGTCGCCCTAAGGACTGCGACTTAGCGGCGCCAGCACGACCCTACTCCTGTACAGAGGGAGAATCCTATAGCCCTATACAGAGGGGAATTGCCGCCCCTCTAAACGGAGGGAAAACTCTGGACTACTGTACAGAGGGAAACTTCCGACCCTCTATATAGAGTGTAAACCTTGCAACCCTATATAGAGAGAAATTGCTAGCTTGGCTTCGTAGGTACAAATTGTACAGTAGCAGACGACGAAGGAACTACCTATTAGTTCCTTTAAATAGATATCTAACCTTAAGTTTCTAAACTAAGATTCTTAGGCCCTTACATTAGGAACTAATCTTACTGTCAGTAACTGCAGTAATATAACGAAGATAGACGGCGACATCCCTATAGAACCTATAGCTATGCAGGATTAGATGCACTGCGCGTACGAGGAGCTGCTGGCACACAAGACCTAGCTCGAACAGTAAGTAAGCTACTAGGCTAAGATAATTTCCTAACAGGAACAGGAGCTACGACAGCTTAGGGCGTCTAATTGCGATCCGACCCCTACGACGACGACGATAAACACGATAGCCTACACCCCAGCCCCTAAGAGCAAACTCCCTAATGTCACTACTGATAATAGTAAGGCTCCGGCCGAGTACCCCTCCTAGGCTGCCCAGATACGCTCTAAGCTTCTAGTCGACTTAGAAGCATACCCGACCGAGCTTAATAAGGTAGTGTACCTCTTTAGGAGGTTAAAGGCTAAGGCGGCAGCACGAATTCTGCTACACTACGAAACTGCTATTGCTAGTCTAGCAACAGCAACTACAACGATCCTCTAGGCAGCTCTTAACAGGAGCTATAGGGACCCAGACTGCGAGAGTCGAGCCCTTGTACGGCTTAACACGATAAAGCAAGGACGCAAGACCGTACAAGAGTTCCTTACAGAATACGACTAGACCCTAGCAGAGGTCGGAGGACTCTAATAGGAGGATAGGGTAAAAATTACTACCTAAGAGGTAGGCCTCTCTAAGGAGATTATAATAGGACTAGTAGGCGTAATGCAACTAGCTGTATACAAGGAGTTCTGTAATCTCCTTAGGATAGTCGACGACTAACAGCGCAGGCTCGAACGGATAAGCTGCGCCTATAAGATGCGACAGCCCCTCTAGCGGCAGCAGGACGCTATAGACTAGGAACTAACAACAACGACGAGGGTAGCGGCAGCCGTTACCGTACGGCGAAGGGCCGCTGCTAAAAGGGCACAGTAGGTAGACATAGCTACCCTTAACAAGAGACGAGCAGAAGGGAGCTGCTATAGGTGTAGCAAGATAGGCTACACTATACAGAATTGCAGGCTTTTACTAGCAGAGAGACCTAGGGGACGGCCGACTACTGCAAGGGTAGCAACTGCAGCGCCCTAACAAGAGAATTAAGAGTCCCTCTTAGACGACAACGAGTCGGGAAAAGAGTAGCCTCTAAGCGAAGGCTCTGCTAGAGGCGTATACGAGATAGATTGCTAAATCAAAGCACTACTTAGCTATCTTTTAAGAGCAATTACATAACGACTATGCCGTTTATCGTACGACTTACGCTAAACAGGACCGCTACAGCGCGGACACTAATTGACATAGGATGTTTAGTGTACGGAGTAACTAGCGAGGACTTCGTATAAAGACACTATATTAAGACGACCCCTACTGTACCTGTACGTATACTGGGCATTACTAGGCGAGGACCGGACATTACCTATATAGGCAAGGTAACGATAGAGCTGTAAGGACACTACAAGCAGGAATTATACCTCTACGTCGTACAGGACAAGTTAGGGTATAACCTAATATTAGGGAAGCTATAGATAGAGCGCTAGCAGGGCAAGCTAGACGTTAGACGAGGACGGCTGTACCTAGCAGTAACGAAGCAGAGGCTCCGAGACCAAGGGAGAGTTCCGCAGGGTAGCAATACTATAACCGAAATCAATACTGCGACTTCGGACATTAAGAAGGCATTAGCGCCTAAGAAGGCAACGGACCCCTGTACGAAGCTCCTAGTAGAATACGCAGAATACCTAGACCTCTTCGAGCCAAAGTCGGCCTCGAAACTGCTACTATACTAAGGGCAAGGAATTGACTACGATATCTAGCTAGAGCCCCGTCTGGATAGGAGTCTGCCTAAAGTACCGTACAGTCTGCTATACGGCATGTCCTCTAGAGAACTCCTAGTACTGCGCAAGACACTGGACGACCTACTTGCTAAAGGTTTTATTTGCGCAAGTACCTTGTCCGCAGGAGCCCTAGTGCTATTTGTCTACTAAGAACGCAAGGCTGGCTTGCGTTTTTGCGTAGACTATAGAGGCATTAACGCGATTACTAAGAAGGACCGGTACCCCCTACCCCTTATTAAGGAGACTCTCGGACGGATCAGCAAGGCACAGTAGTTTAATAAGCTTAACGTAGTCTCGACTTTCTACAAAATACGGATTAAAGAAGGCTGTAAATAGATAACTGCCTTCTGTACAAGATATAGTCTTTTCGAGTAGCTTGTTACCTCCTTTAGCCTTGCCAACGCACTAGCAACCTTCTAGAGGTACATTAACAGGTCCCTATAAGGGTTACTAGACGACATCTGTTCGGCGTACCTCGACGACATACTGTTATTTATAGACGGCACCTATGCAGACTATGTACAGGACGTTAAGAAGGTACTAGATCGACTGCAACAGGCTAGATTGTACCTCGACATCGACAAATGTAAATTCAGTATATAACGTACGAAATACTTAGGGTTTATTATCGAGGCAGGGAAAGGCATTAGCATAGACGGGAAAAAGATTAATGCTATTAAGCAATAGAAGCCGCCTACAAGTGTTAAGAGCGTACAGGAATTTCTTGGGTTTGCTAACTTCTACTGCCAGTTTATATAGAACTACTTAGTGATCGTATGCCCCCTAGTCGAGCTAATATATAAGGACAAGCAGTTTAAGTAGACGGACGAGTGCAATAGGAGCTTTAACAGGCTGAAGAAGCTCTTTACTACAGGACTAACGCTTGCCGCCTTCGATCTAGAACATATAACAATACTAGAAACCGACTCCTTAGAGTACTATATAGGAGGTATCTTGTTACAGGTAGGCTCGGACGGACTCCTGCACCTATACGCGTACTTCTCTAAGAAGAACTCCCTAGCTAAGTGCAACTACCCTATCTACGACAAGGAATTGCTAGCAGTCGTATAGTGTTATAAAGTATAGGATAGAGAACTCCGCTCAGTTCCCGAGTTCCTCGCCCTAACTGACTACAAGAACCTCGAGTACTTTACGCAACCCTAGAAGCTGTCTAAGAGACATATACGATAGGCGATGTACCTAAGACGCTTTAATATAAGACTCTAGTATCGTAAGGGAAAGGACAATAGCAGGGCGGATACGCTATCTAGACAGGATAAGGACATGCTAACAACGTACAAGGACGACCGGCTGAAATTACGGACGTTCCAGATGTTTAAGGAGGAACTAGGCGAGGAGACTTTCCGCCTAGTAGCGATACACCTATAGGAACCCTAACTGCAGGTATAGGAAGAGGCAGTAGAAAAGGACGACGTTTACCGAGGGGCCTGTAAAGCGATCTAAGGAGGACAGTAGAAGCTCCTAGCAGAGCTTTACCTTAAGGTGTTAGTAGCAGAGTGCACAGTAGATAAGGAGAACAACCTAAAGTTCAGGAATCGGATTTGGGTCCTAGTAGACGAGAAGCTTCGTACGAGCTTAATACAATAGGCACATAATTCTATAGCAACTAGGTACCCTAGGCGCGAGGAGACGTACAGCATCGTCGCTAGGGACTACTACTGGCCGGCGATAGCAAAGGACATCTGTAGGTTTATCTAGAACTGCGATGTCTGCAGACGGACAAAGCCCTAGCGTAAACTAAAGCATAGGCTACTAAAACCCCTACTAATACCGGACCGGCCCTAGCAAGACCTAACAGTAGACTTTATTACAGACCTCCCTAAGAGCGACGGACAGCAGAACATTATAGTAGTTACAGACAAGCTAACGAGGGGGGTTATACTAGAGGGAATAGACTCTATTACAGCCGAGGACACTACTTAGGCATTTATACAGACGACGTTTAGCAAGCACAGGTTCCCTAGGTCAATCGTATCGGACCGGGATATACAGTTTACGAGTTAGCTCTAGGAAAGGGTATATTAGTTGTTAAACGTAGAGCGTCGCCTATTAACTGCATAGTACCCGCAGACGGACGGCGCGACAGAGAGGGTCAATTTGACATTAGAAGCGTACCTCTAAGCGTACGTCGACTACGACTAGACAAACTAGAATCGCCTCCTCCCTATAGCAGAGCTAGCTATTAACAGCTGTACGGCTAACGCTACAGGATTGTCCCCTTTCTTTATAGCCTACAGATACGACCACTCTCTGCTCCTACCGACCCCGAGCGGCCCTACCTTACGCCCTGTACGATCCCTAATTCAGCAGGGAGAGGCTATCGTACAGACGATTACGAATGCCTATTAATAGGCGAAAGCGAGCCTAGCTATAGCTTAACAGAATACGGAAGAGCAGGCCAATAAGGGACAGCAGGCGGCACTAAGGTACAAGGCAGGAGATAAGGTCTAGCTAAACTAGCGCAATATCCGTACAGACCGGCTAAGCAAGAAACTAGATTGGAAGAACCAGAAGTTTACAGTAGTCTGGCTAGTAGGGACATATACTGTACAACTTAACACTCCCCTAGGGATCTACCTAGTCTTCTATATAGACCTCGTATAGCTAGTGTATACGGACCCCCTACCGCACTAGACGACAGACGACGCGCGCCTACTAGCGATTATTACTAAAGGCTAAGAAGAGTACGAGGTAGAAGAAATCCTTAAGAGCCGAAGGAAGCAGATAAGGGTAGAATACCTAGTTAAATAGAGAGGATAGGCAGAGCCTATATAGGAACTATACGAGGCCCTCTAGGACACAACTGCGCTGGATAGGTAGGAGGAGAACTACCCCCCTGCCTGGTTACAGTAACACTGCGCCGTACAGCGAAAAGGGGCACAATCTACCCTAGATATATATAGGGCAGCCGCTAGTAACTTAGGCTACCGAAGGATCGGGAATCAAGACGTAGGACCCTACCGGGTCCTACCGACACTGCACTGTACTACACTGTACAGAAGGGGGGGCAGGAGGAAGAGGACAGCTAGAAGACAGGTAAGATAGGTAAAAATAAGAAGGGGATAAGAGCAGAACTGTCCGAAAACTTTTATACGCTACCTTAGGGTAGCTTACTAGCCGCTACCCCCTAGGACTAGGGCAGCCGACTCTACACCCGAAATCTTAATTACCTCCCGGCTGGCAGGGGCCCCACCTAGGCCAACTAACCCTAACCGGACAAGCGACGGCCCTATAGACGACCGGATAGAGGCAGGAACATCTACCTAGGATCCGAACTCCGGACGACGACTAGGGTACAGGGACAGAGCCAGACGGCCCGCCGGCGCCAGACCGTACAGTTAGGATGCAGAGTGCACAGCTAGAGCTATAGGGTAGGAGGTAAATAGATAGACAGGACCGAACACCTCCTGCACCTTCGTAACCGCTCGCAGGTCCGCCCTCCGCCTTAGCTTTAGCACTCTTAAAGCAGCGACCGAAATCGGCCAGGATTAGGTAGAAGCGATCTAGCACTACCTGCTGCCCCTACTTGCGGACCCTACTCCGCCTTAGCTTCGGGATCCTATAAAGAGGTGGAAAGGTACAGCAGCTTTATAGGAAAGGGAGGGCCTAAGTTGCAGGGCAGTTACGTAACTATAGGCTAGAGAGTAAGGAAGGGGCCACCTAGCGGACATTGCCAGTTAGCAAGTGCCCGGACGACAGGACTATAGTCGACTGGACAGTAACGGGAAATCGCAACCTGCGAGAGGAACGCTAGGAGCTAAGGCCGTACGATACGCTGTCGTACAAAGGAAGCACTACAAGAAGGGAGGGGGGTATTGTTAGAGGGCGCTGCCTAGCCTAGGTCCTGGACCTAAGCCAGCCGTTGCCCTAAGGACTGCGACTTAGCGGCGCCAGCACGACCCTACTCCTATACAGAGGGAGAATCCTATAGCCCTATATAGAGAGGAATTGCCGGCCCTCTAAACGGAGGGAAAACTCTGCACTACTGTACAGAGGGATACTTCCAACCCTTTGTACAGAGTGTAAACCTTGCACCCCTGCATAGAGGGAAATTGCTAGCTTAGCTTCGTAGGTACAAATTGTACAGCAGCAGACGACGAAGGAACTGCCTATTAGTTCCTTTATATAGATACCTAACCTTAAGTTTCTGAACTAAGATTCTTAAGCCCTTACAATAGTTAATAGCCTTCTATACGTCGGCAGTGAATTAGGGACCCCTATCTGTAGTAATAGTGTCCGGCAGACCGTAGTACTTCTATATATACTAAATTAGCATTCTTGCTGTTTCTTCTGCAGTAGTTCCTTTATCCTTCGCTTAGCAGGGGATAAAGTAGCATTCTTTGCTTAGTCGATCTACTACGTTAAGCGTAGCATTATATCTACCGGAATCCGGCAGGCCAGTTACGAAATCTATCGTAATATGCTGCTACAGTTTCTTAGGGATTAGAAGTAGCTTTAACAGACTGGCCGGAAGGCCGTAACGTAGCTTCGCGGCTCGACAGACGTAACAGTTAGCGATAAACCGGTAGATCCGCTCGAAGATCTGCAGAAACTAGTAGATCGTTCTTACAGCTTCTATCGTCTTCTTTAAGCCAGCATAGCCGACATCCTTAGAACTATAGACTAGCTGGATAACCTCTGTAATTAGTTCTTCTGGAACTATTAACTTCCCTAAACCGGTTTTGCTAAGCTTCTGCTACTAGTTAAGCCGCTCCACTTTTTCGTAGAGAGTCTCTTCCTTAGTCGCTGGCTCTACTACGTAGACCCCTACCTCTTTTAACACCTCGGCGTCTACTATCCGCTCGGTTAGCACCTTCTGGAACATGTTCGGATCTTCCTTCGCGCGGCTGGTCTTCCCTTCTCTCCTTGTTAGTACGTTAGCCTTTCCGTTTTAAGCTCCTAGTCGATAGGTAATCTTAAAGTCGAACCCGGATAAGTAAGCGGCCTACTGAGCTTGGCGCTGCGATAGCTTCTGCGTCTTTATAAAATAGGTTCGCGACTGATAGTCCGTAAGGACCTGAACCGTGCTCTTTCCGGCTATAAGCCCCAGCTTCTACTCCTCGAAAGCCTGGATAATAGCCAATAGCTCTTTATCGTAAATAGCATAGTTCCGCTTAGCCTTATTTATAGATTTGCTAAAGAAAGCCACTAGATAGAGGGTCTCGTCGGCATTATTATACTAAGAAAGGACCCCTGCTATTACTGTATTGGATACGTCCGTTTCTAAGTAGATCGTCTTTTCCAGTCGAAAGTGTGCCAGCACTAGTGCAGAGGCCACCGATTCTTTTAGTCGATTGAAAGCCTCTGTGCACTTCTTATTCTATAGGCTAGCGGCCTCCTTCTTTAACGCTTCGTTCAGGGGTCTCGCTATCTTGCTAAAGTCCTTAATAAACTGTTAATAGTAGCTGCGGAATCCGAGAAACGCTCTGATTTGTGTAGTGTTTCCGGATTTCGGCTGCTTCCATTCCGCGACGGCAGCGACCTTTAAGGGGTCTATCCGAATTCCTTCTCTTCCGACGATAAGACCGAGATATTTAACTTCAGTCTAGTAGAACTTACTCTTCTTCGTGTCCGCATTTAATCCGGCCTCGCGGAGTCTCTTTAGCACTCTCTTAATGTAGTCCGTATATTGCTCTCTCGTTCTATCGGTATAGATAAGAATATCGTCTAAGTAGATAGACACGAATCGTTGTAGCATGTCTATAAAGGTGTGATTTATAAAACGCTGCTACACCGCCGGCGCGTTGGTAAGTCCGAAAGGCATTACTAACTACTTAAAGTTGCCTATACGCGTAGCGAATGTCGTAAGGTCTTCCGTTTGTCCCTTCTTATTCCTTAGTTAGTAAAACGCTTAGCGAATATCCAGCTTGCTGAACTACTTAGCTTTAGCCACTCGTTGTATAGTCTTATCGATCAGCGGCAGCGGATATCCATCTCTCTTAGTAACCTTATTAAGGCCTCTGTAATCTACGCACAGTCGGAGACTACCTCTAGGTTTCCGTACGAAAAGAATCAGTAACGTATATTCGGCTAGCCTTAGCGTAATAAACTTCTTCGCTAGATTCTCTCGAACAAACACTTCTACCTAGTCCAGCTCGGCTGGCAATAGTCTTCTTAAGGACTCGGTTCTTAGCAGTGTAGCTCCTTTTTTTAATCGGATCTTATTGTCGTATTCCGGTCGATAGAGCAGCAAGAGGTTAGAGTTAGCTTTTAAGAACACATCCGCGTAGCTATAGAGCTCTTTCGGTAGTACCTCTAACGGGCTTACTTCTTCTTCCGCTATTATCTTCCAGTAATCTTTAATGTCTTTTATCGAGATAGCGTAGATATTACTGTTAGGCGACCTCGCGAGGGTCGTTAAAGCTTCTAAGCTTAGCATTCCAATCGTGTCCGGAGGGTCGGGCCGATCGATCGGAATTGCTCCAGTAGTTGTAGCGCTTGGTTTCGCGGCGACAACGATAGCCGATTCGGCGGCAGCAACTCCGCTCTGCTTGGTTTTGAACCCGATCGTGCCTTTACCTATGTTAATAACGGCTTTCTGGTTCTTTATCCATTTCTGCCCTATAATAATGTCAAACCTTCCGATATCTATAATTCGGAACGTCGCCTCTGTAGTGCGACTAGCCAGGGTAGTTCTTAATAGCACGTAATGCGTAACACTCTCAGTGTCTTGTCCGTTGTATGCTGAAATTCGCGTCGGCGACGCTAGCTCTATAGGATAACTGTATCCTCTTATTAGCTTCTGAACCAGTCGATAGTGGATCGCCGCGCCGATAAGAGCTCCTGTGTCGATAAAAGCTCTTAGCTAAAGTAGGCGGTCTAATCCATTAAGGGGGTAGACAGTAATCGGAAGGATAATAGCGGTCTCTGTATTCACTTCTACTGCTACCGAGAGCGGGTCGTTACAGCTGTTAATGCTCTCTTCTTCTAGTAACGCGGATCGCGTTAGTGTCCTATTGTCCGTGCTGGATAGGGGGCCTATCCGTCCAGCTAGTCTTTTCCTTAGATCCTTAGTAGCACTCCACTATCTACACTGTTAGTGTCGTTCGGAGCCGGCTTAATAGCTTAGATAGTCTTTCTTAGCGGCTGCGGCTTTGCAGCACGATATTCCTGCTTCTGTTAAGCCGTCGCTTGGCATCTTGTAGCGATATAGCCCAGCTTTCTGCACGCGTAGCAGGTAGGGACGAACGACGAACGCGGCGAATAAGGTGTCTGCTAGGTAGGGCCTTAGCGAAAAGGAGCAGGGGGTCGCGTTGTCGGCGCCGACTGCTTCTGAATCGGTTCGCGCGATGTCGATTTCGCGTAGGCGCTCAGGTTTCTAGCAGTGACTCTCGCTCAGTGCACGAAGCTCTTAAGGTCTTCGTCTTCTACTAAAGCTATAGCTGCGGCCAGTTCAGGGTTTAGCTTCTGCCTTAGTAGGTAGAGCTGCTTATCTTCTAACACTTTAGCTCTAATAGCATATTTTCTAAACAGTCCGTAGAACTCCTTAAACATTAGCCGGTTCTAGTTAATCTTATCCAGTTGCTTACGGGCTGTCTTCTTCTAGAAGGGATCTCCGAAGCGTTGGTCTAGCGCTTTAATTGCTTCTTCGGCGGTTACCTCTTTAAGGTCCGCTACTAGCGAAAAAGCTTTACCTTCTAATCGCTATTCTAGGTAGGCCAACCTGTCTTCTTTACTGTTTCCGGCATAATCGCGGTCTATCTTGTTCTTTATCTTTTTCTTAAACGCCTCCCAGTATTTAGGGTCTCTGCCTCTAAACGCCGGTAGGTTAGGTAGTAACGTTATCGAGGTGCCTCCTTAACTGTAGGCCGCCGGTAAGGCTGTCTCGGCTTCTTCTTCTCGATGTAGTAGCAGCGCCGACAATATCGCTGCTTCTATCTTAGCTAACTAAGTCTTTATCGCCTTTAGTTGTGCTAGTCAATTCGCCGCTTGGTTTTCTAGTACATCGATAATAGTCTCTGCCGATTCCTTCTCGGCTCTTGCCGCTTCGGTTTCCTCTCTTAACTGCCTCTTCTCTTCCAGGGTTCTGTAAAACAGCGTCTTAATAAGGTCTATGCCGTCGTAGACCTTCCCTATTCCGTTCTCGTTTATATAGTCTTTAAGTTCCTTAAGCAT
This sequence comes from Pseudocercospora ulei, assembly GCA_016165855.1. Lineage (NCBI taxonomy): Eukaryota > Fungi > Ascomycota > Dothideomycetes > Mycosphaerellales > Mycosphaerellaceae > Pseudocercospora > Pseudocercospora ulei. Next base: position 5,579,183 of record JACWNB010000002.1, on the reverse strand, counting down.
ACAGTTATAGATCTTCTTATATTCGGTTATTCGTTCCTTAATCTCCGCCGTTTCTTCTGCTATAAAACCTCTAATAATAATAATATTATTAATAACGCTGGAGCGCCTACTCGCTCTGTTAGTCTTTTCTCTCCTGCTTCTGCTGCAGCCTATAACGCCGCCTTCTACTATTAAGAAGCTCTCTATAGCTGTCTTACAGTGCTAGTGTTTGGTTTGGTTTGGTATGTAAGTGCGCATGCGTTATTCGGGTGTCCGGATAGTTCAACAGTCTCTTTCGCGCAGCGCGGAGTTAGTGTAGTAAGTAAGTTCGGGATATAATAATCCGGGCACGCAGATACGATCTAATACGGCCTTTTTAATAACTATATCTCAAACTAAGGAAGGAAAGGAATCTATACGTCGGTGGGTAAGGGCTTGAGGGGTGGGTGCGCTAAGGCCCGGCTCAGTCCAGAAGGGCCGAGCCGAAATTCCGAGGGTCTACCCTATTACTTAGTCCCACCCCTTTCTGCCGCCGCAACAGCCGTCGCCCTAAGGATTGCGACGTAGCAGCACCAGCACGACCCCTTACCCTGTACAGAGGGAAAACCCTACAGCCCTGCACAGAGGGGAATTGCCGCCCCTCTAAACGGAGGGAAAACTCTGCACCCTATACAGAGGGAAACTTCCAACCCTCTATACAGAGTAGGAACTTTACACCCTTATATAGAGGGAAATTGCTAGCTTAGCTTTATAGATACAAATTGTACAGCAGCGAACGACGAAGGAACTACCTATTAGTTCCTTTTTATAGATACCTAGCTTTAAGTTTCTAAATTAAGATTCTTAAACCCTATATATTAGGAGCTAATCTTACTGTCAGTAACTGTAGTAATATAACGAAGATAGACGGCGACGTCCCTATAGAACCTACAGCTATGCAGGATTATGTACACTGCATATACGAGGAGCTGCTAGCACGCAAGTCCCAGCTCGAACAGGAAGTAAGCCACTAGGCTACGATAATTTCCTAACGAGAACAGGAGCTCTAACAGCTTAGGGCGTCCGATTGCGATCCGACCCCTACGACGACGACGACGAACACGATAGCCTATACCCCGGCCCCTAAGAGCAAACTCCCCGACGTTACTACATATAATAGTAAGGCTCCGGCTGAGTACCCCTCCTAGACTGCCTAGATACACTCTAAGCTTCTAGTCGACTTAGGAGCATACCCGACCAAGCTAGATAGGGTAGTGTACCTCTTTAGGAGATTAAAGGGCAGGGCAGCAGCACAAATTCTGCCGTACTACGAGACAGCCCTTGCTAACCTAGCAATAGCAACTACGACAATGCTCTAGGCAGCTCTCGACAGGAGCTACAAGGACCTAGACTGCGAAAGCCGAGCACTCCTACAGGTTAACACTATAAAGCAGGAACGTAAGACTATACGAGAGTTCCTTGCAGAATACGATTAGATCCTAGCAGAGGCAGGAGGACTCTAATAGGAGGACAGGGTAGAAATTACTACCTTAGAGGTAGGCTTCTCTAAGGAGATTATAACAGAACTAGTAGGCGTAATGCGACTAGCCTTGTACAAGGTGTTCTGTAATCTCCTTAGGATCGTCGACGACTAACAGCGCAGGCTCGGACGGATAAGCTACGCCTACGAGATGCAACAGCCTATCTATTGGTAGCAGGACGCTATAGACTAGGAACTAACAACGACGACGAGAGTAGCGGCAGCCGTTACTATATAGCTAAGGGCCGGCGCTAAAAGGGCGCAGTAGGTAGACATAGCTACCTTTAACAAGAGAAGAGCAGAAGGGAGCTGCTACTAGTATAGCAAGATAGGGCACACTGTACGGAATTGCAGGCTTTTGCTAGCAGAGAGACCTAGGGGACGGCCGACTACCGTAAGGGTAGCAACTGCAGTGCCCTAACACGAGATCTAAGAGTCCCCCTTAGACGACGACGAGTTAGGAAAAGAATAGCCTCTAGGCGAAGGCTTAGTTAGAGGCATATACGAGATAGATTGCTAAATTAAAGCACTACTTAGCTATCTTTTAAGAGCAACTATATAACGACTACGCCGTTTATTATACGAACTACGCTAAACAGGACCGCTACAGCGCGGACGCTAACTAACACAGGATGTTTGGTGTACAGAGTAATTAGCGAAGACTTCGTACAGAGATACTATATTAAGACGAGCCCTATTGTACCTGTACGTATGCTAGGCATTACTAGGCAAGGACTAGACATTACCTATATAGTAAAAGTAATAATAAACCTGCAAGGACACTACGAGCAGAACTTATACCTCTACGTCGTATAGGACAAGTTGGGGTATAACCTAATACTAAGAAAGCTATAGATAGAGCGCTAGCAGGGCAAGTTAGACATTGAACGAGAACGCCTGTACCTGGCAGCAACGAAGCAGAGGCTCCGAGACCAAGAGAGGGTTCTATAGGACGGTAATGCCAAGGCCGAAACTTACGCTAATGCCGAGGTTAACACTGCAACTACAGACATTAAAAAGGCTTTAGCGCCTAAGAAAGTGACGGACCCCTGTACGAAGCTCCTATCGGAATACGCAGAATACCTAGACCTCTTCGAGCCAAAGTCGGCCTCGATCTGACTGCAGTAGACTCTAGGTCAATACCCGTCTTTGATAACTATATCCAAGGCTGGAGAGGGAAGAATCTACGTACAAGCGGAGGTAGAGGTATTTGAGTGTGCAGCTGCCAAGCCTGGTCCTGCCAAGCCTGCCACCTTCCAGCACCTTCCAGCCCTCCACATCTACATCCGTATCAGGCCTCGAAACTACCCCTACACTAAGGAGAAGGAATTAACTATAATATCCAGCTAGAGCCCTGTCCGGATAGGAGCCTGCCCGAAGTACTGTACGGCCCGCTATATAGCATGTCCTCTCGAGAACTCCTAGTACTGCGCAGGACACTAGACGACCTACTTGCTAAAGGTTTTATTCGCGCAAGTAGCTCGTCTGCAGGAGCCCCGGTACTATTTGTCTATAAAGAAGGCAAGGCTGGCTTACGTTTTTGCATAGACTATAGAGGAATTAACGTAATTACTAAGAAGGACTAGTACCCCCTACTCCTAATTAAGGAGACCCTTAGATAGATTAGCAAAGCAAAGTAGTTTACTAAGCTTAACGTAGTCTCGGCCTTGTACAAGATACAGGTTAAGGAAGGTTGTAAATAGATAACCGCCTTCTGTACGAGATATAGTCTTTTCGAATAGCTTGTTACCCTCTTTAGTCTCGCCAACGTACTAGCAACCTTCTAGAGGTATATTAACAGGTCCCTGCAAGGGCTACTAGACGACATCTGCTCTGCGTATCTTAATAATATACTAGTATTACCAGACGGCACCTATACAGACTATGTACAGGACGTTAAGAGGGTATTGTTAGGGGGCGCCGTCCGGCCCAGGTCCTGGACCCGACCTAAGCCAACCGTCGCCCTAAGGACTGCGACTTAGTGGCGCTAGCATAACCCTACCCTCCGTACGGAACTACCGACAGGACCCTACTCCTATACGGAGGGAGAACCCTATAGTCCTGCATAAAGGGGAACTATCGCCACTCTAAATAGAGGGAAAACTCTGCACTACTGTACAGAGGAGGGAACTCCCGATCCTCTGTACGGAGGGTGAACCTTACATCCCTATACAGAGGGGAATTGCTAGCTTAGCTTCGTAGGTACAAATTGTACAGCAGCAGACAACGAAGGAACTGCCTATTAGCTCCTTTATATAGATACCTAACCTTAAGTTTCTAAACTAAGATTCTTAAGCCCCTTATATTAGAAACTGATCTTACTATCGGTAACCGCGGTAATAAAACAAGGATAGACGGCGACACCCCTATAGAGACTACGGCTATAAAGGGACATATGCACAGCGTGTACAAAGAGCTGCTAGAAAGCAAGAGGCAGCTCGAGCAGCAAGTAAGCCACTAGGCTGCGATAATTTCCTAACAGGAACAGGAGCTACGACAGCTTAGGGCGTCCGGTCGCGATCCGACCCCTACGATAACGACGAACTTAATAGCCTACACCCCGACCCCTAAAAGCAAACTCCCCGACGTCTCTATATACGATAGTAAGGCCCTAGCCGAGTACCCCTCCTAGGCTGCCCAGATGCGCTCTAAGCTTCTAGTCGACTTAGGAGCATACCCGACCGAGCTAGACAAGGTAGTTTACCTCTTTAGGAGGTTAAAGGGCAGGGCGGTAACACGAATTCTGCCGTACTACGAGACGGCCGTTGCCAACCTGGCAATAGCTACGACGACGATGCTTTAGGCAGCTCTAGACAAGAGCTACAAGGACCTAGACTGCGAGAGCTAAGCACTCCTACAGGTCAACACGATAAAACAAGGACGCAAGACCGTACGAGAATTCCCCGCAGAATTTGACTAGACTTTAGCAGAAGCAGGAGGTCTCTAATAGGAGGACAGGATAAAAATTACCTCTTTAGAGGTAGGCCTCTCTAAGGAGATTATAACGGGGCTAGTAGGCGTAATGCGACCAGCTACGTACGAGGAATTCTGCGATCTCCTTAGGATAGTCGACGACTAGCAGCGTAGGCTTGGACAGATAGGCTGCGCTTAGGAGATAAGACAACCCCCCTAGCGGCAGACGGACGCTATAGACTAGGAACCGACGACGACGAGGGTAGCAGCAGCCGTTACCGTACGGCTAAGGGCCGCTACTAAAAAGGTACAATAGGTAGATACGGCTACCCTTAACAAGAGACGAGCAGAAGGGAGCTGCTACTAGTATAGCAAGATAGGCTATACTGTACGGAATTGCGGGCTTTTGCTAGTAGAGAGGCCTAGAGGACGGCCGACCACTGCAAGGGTAGCAACTGCAGCGCCCTAACGAGAAGATTAGGAGCCCTACTTAGACGACGACAAGTCAGGAAAAGAGTAGCCTCTAAGCGAAGGCTCTGCTAGAGGCGGGTGCGAGATAGACTGCCAAATCAAAGCATTACTTAGCTATCTTTTAAGAGCAATTACATAACGACGACGCCGTTTATCGTACAGCCAACGTTAAACGGGTCCGCAACGGCGCAGACATTGATTAACACAGGATGCTTAGTGTACAGAGTAATTAGCGAAGACTTCGTACAGAGGCACCCGATTAAGACGACGCCTACTGTACCTGTACGTATATTAGGCATTACTGGACGAGGACCAGACATTACCTATATAGTAAAAGTGTCGATAGAGGTACAGGGACATTATAAGCAGGACTTATACCTCTATATTATACAGGACAAGCTAGGGTATAACCTAATACTAGGGAAGCTATAGATAGAGCGCTAGAGGGGCAAGCTAGACGTTGGAAGAGGACGGCTGTACCTAGTAGTAACAAAGTAGAGGCTCCGAGACCAAGAGAAGGCTCTACAAGGAGACAATGCTAAGGCCGAAATCAATACGGCAACAGCAGACATTAAAAAGGCATTAGCACCTAAGAAAGTAACGGACCCCTATACGAAGCTCCTAAAGGAATACGCAGGATACCTAGACCTCTTCGAGCCGAAGTCGGCCTTAAAACTGCCGCTATACTAAGGAGAAGGGATTGACTACGATATGTAGCTAGAACCCTGTCTAGATAGGAGCCTGCCGGAGGTACTGTACAGACCGCTGTATAGAATGTCCTCTAGAGAACTCCTAGTACTGCGTAAGACACTGGACGACCTGCTTGCCAAAGGGTTTATTTAGGTAAGTACGTCGTCTGCAGGAGCCCTAGTACTATTTGTCTATAAGGAGGGGAAGGCCGGATTGCGTTTCTACGTAGACTACAGAGGCATTAATGCGATTACTAAGAAAGACCGGTACCCCCTACCCCTTATTAAGGAGACTCTCGGACGGATTAACAAGGCGAAGTAGTTTACCAAGCTTAACGTAGTCTTAGCCTTCTATAAGATACAGATTAAGGAAGGCTGTAAATAGATAACTGCCTTCCGTACGAGATATAGCCTCTTTAAGTAGCTTGTTACCCCCTTTAGACTTGCCAACGCACTAGCAACATTCCAAAGGTACATTAACAAGTCCTTATAAAGGTTACTAGACGACATCTGCTCGGCATACCTCGACGACACCCTGGTTTTTACGAACCGCACCTACGCAGACTATGTACAGGATGTTAAGAGGGTGCTGGACCGTCTATAGCAGGCTAGCTTATACCTCGACATCGACAAATGTGAATTCGGTGTCTAATATACGAAATACCTAGGTTTTATTATCGAGGCAGAGAAAGGCATTAGTATAGATAGGAAGAAGATTAACGCTATTAAGCAATAGAAGCTACCAACAAACGTTAAGGGCGTACGGGAATTTCTTAGGTTTGCCAACTTCTACCGCCAGTTTATACAGAACTACTCGGAGATCGTACGCCCCCTAGTTAAACTAACACACAAGGACAAGCAGTTCAAATAGACGGACGAATGCGACAAGAGCTTTAACAAGCTAAAGGAGCTCTTTACTACAGGACCAACACTCGCTGTCTTTAACCTAGAGCGTACGACGATACTGGAAACCGACTCTTTAGGGTATTGCATTAGAGGTATCCTGTTACAGGTAGGCTCGGACGGACTCCTGCACCTATACGCGTATTTCTCTAAGAAAAACTCCCTAGCTAAGTGCAACTACCCTATCTACGACAAGGAGTTGCTAGCAGTTGTACAGTGTTGCGAAGTATAGGATAGAGAACTCCGCTTAGTGCCTAAGTTCCTTGCCCTTACAGACTATAAGAACCTAGAGTACTTTACATAGCCCCGGAAGCTGTCTAAGAGGTACGTACGTTGGGCAATGTACCTAAGCCGGTTCAATATAAGACTCTAGTATCGCAAGGGTAAGGACAACAGCAGGGCCGATACGCTCTCTAGATAGGACTAGGACATACCAACGACGTACGAGGACGACCGGCTAAAGTTACGAACATTCCAGATGTTTAAGAAGGAGCTAGGCGAGGAGACTATCCGCCTAGCAGCGATACACCTATAGGAACCCTAACTGCAAGTATAGGAAGAGGCGGTAGAAAAGGACGAGGTATACCGAGGGGCCCGTACAGCGAACTAAGGAGGACAGCGGAAGCTCCTAGCAGGGCTCTATCTTAAGGTATCGGTAGCAGAGTGCTTAGTAGACGAGGAGAACAACCTAAAGTTCAGGAATCGGATGTAGGTCCCTACAGACGAGAAGCTCCGTACGAGCTTAATACAACGGGCGTACGACTCTATAGCTACCGGGCACCTAGGTCGTAAGGAGACGTACAGCATTGTCGCTAGGGACTACTACTAGCCGGCGATAGCGAACGATATCCGCAGGTTCGTACAGAACTGCCATATATACAGACGGACGAAGCCCTAGCGGGAACTGAAACATAGGCTGTTAAAACCCCTACCGATCCCGGACCGGCCCTAGCAAGACCTAACAGTAGACTTTGTTACAGACCTCCCTAAGAGCGACAGGCGGCGGAACATTATAGTAGTTACGGACAAGCTAACGAAGGGAGTAATACTAGAGGGAATAGACTCTATTACAGCGGAGGACACTGCCTAGGCATTTATACGGACGACGTTTAGCAAACACGGTTTCCCTAGGTCGATTGTGTCGGACCGGGGCACGCAGTTTACGAGCTAGCTCTAGGCAAGGGTCTGCCAGTTGCTAAAGGTAGAACGTCGCCTGTTAACTGCATAGTACCTGCAGACGGACGGGGCGACGGAGCGGGTCAATTTGACATTGGAAGCGTACCTCTAAGCGTACGTCGACTATAACTAGACGAACTAGAACCGACTCCTCCCTATAGCAGAGCTGGCTATTAACAGCTGTACGGCCGATGCTACCGGAGTGTCCCCCTTCTTTATAGCCTATAGATACGACTATTCCCTGCTCTAACCGACCCCAAGGGATAACACCCCGCGCCCTGTACGATCCCTAATTCAGTAGGGAGAGGCCATCGTACAGACGATTACGAATGCCTATTAATAGGCGGAGGCGAGTCTGGCTATAGCTCAACAGAATGCGGAAGAGCAGGCCAACAGGGGACGACAAGCTGTGTTGCGGCGGCAGAAAGGGGTAGGACTAAGTAATAGGGTGGACCCTTGGAATTTCGGCTTGGCCCTTCTAGACTGAGCCGGGCCTTGGCACGCCACCCCTAAAGCTCTCGCCTACTACTATATAGATTCCATTCCCTCCTCAGTTCGAGATATAGTTATCAAAAAGGCTGTATTAAATCATATCTGCGTGCCCGGATTATTATATCTCGAACTCACTCCCTACACCAACACTGCGCTGCGCGAAAGGGACCGTTAAATTATCCGGACCCCCGAATAACGCACGCGCACCAACACACCAAACCAAACAACCCCAGTACCGTAAGAAAGCTATAGAGAGTTTCTTAGCAGTAGAGAGCGGCGTTATAGGCCGAAGCAGAAGCAGAAGAGAAAAGACAGACAGAGCGAGCAGGCGCTCCAGTGTCATCGATAATAAGTTTATTATTAGAGGTTTTACAGCAGAAGAGACTGCAGAGATTAAGGAACGAATAAGCGAATACAAGAAAATCCACGACTGCACACTCGAGGAACTTAAGGATTACGTAAACGAGAACGGAGTAGGAGAGGTCTACGACAGTATAGACCTTATTAAGAAGCTGTTTTACAGAACCCTAGAAGAAAAGAGACAGTTAAGAGAGGAAGTAGAGACAGGAAGAGCCGAGAAGAAATCGGCCGAGACTATTATAGATATACTGAAAAACTATGCGGCGAACCGACTGGCACAATTGAAAGCGATAAAGGCTTAGCTAGATAAGATAGAAGCAGCGATGTCGTCGGCGCCGCCACCGTATCGAGAAGAACAAGCAGAGACCACCTTTTTAGCGGCCTACAGTTAAGGCGGCACGTTGATAACGTTACTACCGGATCTACCGGCGCTTAAAGGCGGAGATCCTAAGGATTAGGAAGCATTTAAGAGGAAGATAAAGAACAAGATAGGTCGAGACTGATACAGATGTGGATGTGGACAGCTGGCAGGGCCAGGCTTGGCGCACACTTAAATACCTCCACCTCCGCTTGTACGTAGATTCTTCCCTCTCCAGCCTTGGATATAGTTATTAAAGACGGGTATTGACCTTGCGTCTACTGCAGTCAGATCATTATATCCAAGGCTTACTCCAACAACACCCGTACTACGCGAAAGAGCCCGTTAAATTACATCCGGGTACTTGATTAACGTACGTGCAATTAACCTAGAGTGTGTACTGTATATGTACAAAGGAGGCCGTCGAATTATATCCGGTTACTTAATTGTATATGTGCATACTACTCTATCCCTCCCCCGATCGAGAAGAAGAGTTTTAAAGAGAGAGGTCCATTACAGAGGACATCGAGAAGAAGAGTTTTAGGGAAGAGAGGTACCCCTATCGAGAAGAGAGAGTTTTGAAGAGAGAGAGTGCCCCTACAAGAGGGATATTAGGAAGAGAAGTGCCCTACAAGCAGATCGTACGAGTTTTAAAGTTTTAAGATAGGAGAGAGCGACAAGAGCGACGAGAACGACGAGAAGAACGAGAGGGTTAAGAAGGACGATGTAGGAGCGAGAAGGACGAGGAGAGCGAGAGAGCGGCGACGACGAGACGCACCTAGCAGGACCTAGGGCAACGACATTCGTTTTTTCAGGTCTTTAACAGACTATTCTATTCGGACAAGGCCTATCGAGAAAGTTCAGCGATCGGCAACACGAGCAGCACAAGCGACACCGGCCTATTAAGACGTACGGCCAGCCAGCGATCGAGGCGTACATTCAACAATCGGAACATTTAGCAATCGAGACATACAGCAATTGGTTTAGCGACAAGACAAGCGACACGTTCAGTACGAGAGCACCGGCAGAGCACTAGGCAGAGCCCCTAGGCAAAGCACCCAGGCACGAGCACCTAGGCAAAGCATAGGCGAAGCGACCGACAAGAAGCGACCGTCGAGAAGCGACATATGTAGACTGCGACCTCTGCGACCTCTGGAAGCCTCCGCGACCCCGACGACCTCCGAGACCTCTGCGACCGTCGAGAAGCGACCGTCTGAGAAGCGAGCGACTGTCGAGAAGCAACCGTTCGAGGAGCGACAGTTCAGAAGCGACACGTGTTTGCAAGACAACCTCCGCGACCTCCGCGACCCTGAGCTCTGCGACCTCAGCGAGCTCCGCGACCTCTGCGACCGTTTAAGAAGCGACGGTTCGAGAAGCGAGCGACGGCTTGAGAAGCGAGCGACCGTCGAGAAGCGAGCAACCGTCTAAGAAGCGAGCGACAGCTTGAGAAGCGAGCGACAGCTTGAGAAGCGAGCGACGGCTCGAGAAGCGACCGTCGAGAAGCGACGGCTCGAGAAGCGACACGTGTTTGCAAGACGACCTCTGCGAGCTAACCTCCGAGAACTCCGCGACCTCTGCAGCAAACAAGGCAGCAAACAAGGCACCAAAGCGACGTCAAAAGGCACGAGATTAAGACTCAAAAAGGCACGAGATTAAGGCTCAAAACGTACGGAAATTGAAGCTCAGAAGCGACCTTAAAAGCGACCTGTTTTAGAGCGACTTGATTGGCCGAAAGCGATAGCAAAAAGGCACGAGATTGAGGCTTAAAAAGCACGGAAATTGAAGCTCAAAAGCGACCTTAAAAGCGACCTCTGCGACTGAATTTGCGACCTAGATTAGTGCGACCTAATTGGCTGATTGCGATTGATGGATTGATTGCGATTGAGGGCAATTGCTGGTTAGGGAGGGCGGTAGTGATACAGATATAGATGTGGACAGCTGGCAGGGCCAGGCTTGGCGCACACTCAAATACCTCCACCTCTGCTTATACGTAGATTCTTCCCTCTCCAGCCTTGGATATAGTTATTAAAGACGGGTATTGACCTTGCGTCTACTGCAGTCAAATCAGAGACTATGCCGGAAACAGCGCCGGAGATAGATTAGCGTACCTGGAATCGCGATTAGAAGGTAAAGCTTTTTTGCTAGTGGCGGACCTAGAAGAGGTAACTGCTAAAGAAGCGATCAAAGCGCTGGATCAACGCTTCGGAGACCCCTTCCGGAAGAAGACGGCCTGTAAGCAGCTAGACAAGATCAACCAGAACCGGCAGACGTTCGAGGAGTTCTACGGATAGTTTAGAAAATATGCGATTAGGGCCCGAGTAGCAGAAGATAAGCAGCCCCATCTATTAAGACAGAAGCTGAACCCTGAACTGGCCGCAGCAATAGCCTCGGTGGAAGATAAAGACCTTAAGAGCTTCGTGCACCGAGCGAGAGTTACCGCGAGAAACCTGAGCGCTTACGCGAAGTTACGCGAATCGAACTAGAAGCAGTTAATAACGTAGACAACGAGACCCCCTGCGCCTTTCCGGAGAGCACCCTAGCAGCCACCTTATTAGTCACTGCGTTCGTCGTTCGTCCCTACCTGCTACGCGTATAGAAAGCCTAGCTATATCGCTACGAGATGCTAAGCAACGGCCGAGCAGAAGCAGGAGTATCGTATTATAAAGCAGCCGCAGCTGCAGCTACTGAGAAAGACTATACAAGCTATAGAGCCGGCTCCGAACGAGACCGACAGTGTAGACGGTGGAGTGCTACTGCGAATCCTAGGAAAAGACCAGCTGGAAGGATAGGCCCCCTATCCAGCGTAGAAAACAGGGCACTAACAAGAACCACGTTACAGAAAGATAAGAGCATCAATAGCTGCAGCGATCCGCTCTTAGTAGCGGTAGAAGTAAACACGGAAACAGCTATTATCCTTCTAATCACTGTCTACCCCCTTGACGGATCGAGCAAACCACTTTAGCTGAGAGCTTTTATCGATACGGGGGCCCTTATCGGAGCGGCTATCCACCATCGATTGGTTCAAAAGCTGATAAAAGGATACGGCTATCCAGTAGAGCTAGCGTTGCCGACACGGATTTCGGCGTACAACGGACAAGACACAGAGAGTGTTACGCATTGTATGCTATTAAGGACTACCTTAGCAGGTCGCACTACAGAAGCGACGTTCCGAATTATAGATATCGGAAGGTTTGACATCATTATAGGGCAGAAATAGATAAAGAACTAGAGAGCAATTATTAACGTAGGTAAAGGCACACTCGGACTCAGAACACTATACAGCGGCTCCGCCGCCGTCAAATTAGTCACCGAGGTCGCAGTGGAACCGAACGTTACGAACATCGAAGAGGTTCCGAAGGATCGGTCCGACCCTTAAGACACGATCAGAATAATAAGTTTAGAAGCTTTAACGACCCTCGCGAGGTCGCTAGACAACGAGATTTATGCTATCTTAATAAAAGACATCGAAGACTCCCGGAAGATAATAGCAGAAGAAGAAGTAGATCTATTAGAGGTGTTACTGAGAGAACTCTATAGTTACACTAACGTATTCTTAAAGGATGACTCCAACCTCCTGCCGCTTTACCGACCGGAATATAACAACAAGATCCAGCTAAAAGAAGGGGCCGCGCTGCCGAGAACAGAACCCCTAAGACGCTTATCGCCGGCTAAGTTGGACTAGGTAGAAGTGTTTGTTCGAGAGAATCTAGCGAAGAAGTTCATTACGCCAAGCTTACCAGAATATGCGTCGCCGATTCTTTTCGTACGGAAACCCGGAGGCGGTCTCCGACTGTGTGTAGATTACCGGGGCCTTAATAAGGTTATTAAGAGAGATGTGTATCCGCTGCCTCTAATCGATAAGACTATACAACGAGTGGCTAAGGCTAAGTAGTTTAGCAAGCTGGATATTCGCCAAGCGTTCTATTAGTTAAGGAACAAGGAAGGACAAACGGAAGACCTTACGACATTCGCTACGCGCATAGGCAATTTCAAGTAGTTAGTAATGCCTTTCGGACTTACCAATGCGCCGGCAGTGTAGCAACGCTTTATAAACTACACCTTTATAGACATGCTAGAACGGTTCGTTTCAATCTACTTGGACGACATTCTAATCTATACCGAAGGAACAAGAGAGCAACACACGGACTATATTAAGAGGGTGTTGAAGAGACTCTGCAAGGTCGGATTAAACGCGGACACGAAGAAGAGCGAGTTCTATTAGACCGAAGTCAAATATCTCGGTCTTATCGTCGGAAGAGAAGGAATTCGGATAGACCCGTCGAAAGTGGCCGCCGTCGCGGAATAGAAGCAACCGACATCCAGAAACACTACGCAAATCAGAGCGTTTCTCGAATTCTGCAGCTACGATCGACAGTTCATTAAGGACTTTAGCAAGATAGCAAGACCACTAAATAAGGCGTTAAAGAAGGAGGCCGCTAGCCGATAGAATAAGAAGTGTACAGAAGCTTTTAACTAACTAAAGGAGGCGGTGGCCTTAGCGCTAGTGCTAGCGCACTTTAGACCAGAAAAGACGATCTACGTAGAGACAGACGCTTCCGACACAGTAACGGCAGGGGTCCTTTCTTAATACGCTGACGACGGCGAGACTCTCTATCTAGTGGCTTTCTTTAGCAAGTCTATAAATAATGCTAAACGGAACTACGCTATCTATAATAAAGAACTGCTAGCTATTATTCAGGCCTTTAAAGAGTGGGAACCGGAGCTTATAGCTGGACAGAGCACGATCTAGGTCCTTACGGACCACCAGTCACTAACCTACTTAATAAAGACGCAGAAGCTATTACGCCGCCAAGCCCGGTAGGCAGCCTACTTATCCGGGTTCGACTTCAAGATCACTTATTAACCTAGAGCTCAAAATGGAAAGGCTAATACGCTAACGAGAAGAGAAGGAAAGACTAGCAGAGCGAAGGAAGATCCGAACATGTTTCAGAAGGTGCTAACAGAACGAATAGTAGATACCGAGGTGTTGAAAGAGGTAGGGATCTGTACAGTAGAGCCGCCGATTAAAGAAGAGACGCTGCACGAGAAAGTGGAACGGCTTAATCAGCAGCAGAAGCTCGGCAAAACCGGCTTAGGGAAACTGATCGTTCTGGAAGAACTAATTACTAAGGTTATTAAGCTGGTCTATAGCTCTACGGATATTGGTTACGCAGGATCGAAAAAGATAATAGAAGTAGTAAGGACGACCTACTGGTTCCCGCGAATTTTCGAGAAGATCCACCGGTTTATAACTAACTGTTACGTATGCCGAGCAGCAAAACCACGTTACAGCCTTCCAGCCGGCCTGCTAAAGCCACTTCCGATCCCCGAGAAACTATAGCAGCACATTACGATGGATTTCGTAACCGGCCTGCCGGACTCCGATAGATATAACGCTACGCTTAATGTAGTAGATCGGCTAAGCAAAGAGTGCTATTTCATCCCCTGCTGAGCTAAGGATAAAGGAACTACTGCAGAAGAAACGGCGAGAATGTTAATACAATATATATAGAAGCACTACAGGCTGCCGGACACTATCACTACAGATAGGAGTCCTTAATTCACTGTAGACGTATAGAAAGCCATTAACCAAGCCCTCGGATTTCGTAGAAAGCTCAGCACGGCCGCTTACCCTTAGACCGACAGACAGTCGGAAGTAGCCAACCGTAAGATAGAAAAGTATCTGAGAATCTTCTGCGGCCATTATTAAGCAGAATAGGTTAAGGTATTGCCGATAGCCGAATTCTGCGCAAACTCTGCACGATCGGAAGCCACCTTACTAGCGCCGTTCGAGATAACTTCCGGCTATCTTCCAAGGATAAGCTTTCAACTACCGAACGAACCCAGCTCTTTAGAACTCTCTACCGCCACCTCGTCGAAGAGAATAGCTGCGGCAGCGGCAGAAGCGCTCCGATCCTAGATAGAAGAAGCGATTAAGGTAGCGAAAGAAGCGATAGAATCAGCTTAGAAAAAGATAGTAACTCGAGCTAATAGAAAGAGGTTACCGATAGAATTCGAGGAAGGCCAAAAGGTATAGCTTAACACGCGGAACCTGAGGCTAAAAGGCAACGCGAAGCTCAACCCTCATTACGTAGGTCCGTTCAAGATAATAGAAAAGAGGTCGCCGGTGACCTACCGGCTCCAGCTGCCGAAATTATTCCGGATCTACGATGTCTTTTACTCGGATCTGCTAAGCCTAGACCCTAAAGATAGTCTTCCGAATCAGGGGTTCGATAAACCCCTACTAATCGAAATAGAAGGAGAAGAAGAAGAGTAGGAGGTAGAAGACGTAATTAATATAAGAAAACAAAGAGGATCTATCGAAGCGAGGATCTTATAGAAAGAATAGCCGGAAGACTATAAATAGTATTCGGTCGAGAACCTCCGGAATTCAGCGGAGGTGCTAAGAGAATTTTACGTTAAAAACCCGAGGAAGCCGAGGCCTGTATAGCTCGAAAGCCGATAAAGAAGAAGGATATCTACGTCCGCTCTATCGACGCAGAAGCTAATAGAAACGATCGTAGAATCCTCTGGCCGGTGTCTTGGGCCTTACCACTACTACTACCGCTAGCTAGGACCGGCGGATAGAGCAGTAAGGCCAAGAATGGCGCCACCGTAGCGGCCCGCCTTGTAACCGTCTTTGCTCTCTGTTACCGCTATCCGCCAGAAGGATAGTAACGACAAAGAACGAAGAGGCCGCTATTAAGGGGGTCTCGCAGTAACGCTAAAGGCCTTAGTAGAGAAATAAAAAGAAGAAGATAAGGAGCCGTAGATAGATCTATATAGATCTATGCGGTAGCGCACGGACCGGTTACGCCGCAGCTCTAGTAACTGCTGGCTCCGATCAGATAGCTCCGATTAGATAGAACGGATTAGATAGACGCTAAGTAAAGACGCCAGATAGTAACAATATAAAAAAAAAAGAAAAGAGGACGAACAGATAAGTAAGCGGTCGAGGGCGACCGCTAATAAGGGAGGGGGGTAGTGTTGCGGCGGCAGAAAGGGTAGGACTAAGTAATAGGGTAGACCCTTAGAATTTCGGCTCGGCCCTTCTAGACCGAGCCGGGCCTTAGCACGCTACCCCTCAAGCTCTCGCCCACTACTACATAGATTCCTTTCCCTCCTTAGTTCGAGATATAGTTATTAAAAAGGCTGTATTGAATCATATCTGCGTGCCTAGATCAAGCTGCACCTAGGTACGAGGCAGGGGATAAGGTCTAGCTAAACTAACGACACATCTATACAGACCGGCTAAGCAAGAAACTGGATTGGAAGAATAGGAAGTTTACGGTAGTTCGACCGGGAGGAACATACGCTGTACGACTAAACACTCCCCTAGGGATTTATCCAGTCTTCTATATAGACCTCGTACAGCCGGCGAACACGGACCCCCTACTGCACTAGACGACAGACGACGCACGCCCACCTGCAATTATAACCGAGGGCCAGGAAGAGTATAAAGTAGAGGGGATCCTTAAGAGCTAAAGGAAGCGGAGGAAGGTAGAGTACCTAGTAAAATAGAGAGGATAGGCAGAGCCTACGTAGGAACCGTACGAGGCTCTATAGGACACAACTGCACTAGACAGATAGGAGGAGAACCATCCCCCTGCCCAGTTACAGTAACACTGCGCCGTACAGCAGAAGGAGGCACGATCTACCCTAAGGACAGGGTAGCCGCTAGCAACCTAGGTTGTTAAAGGATCGAGAATTACGACGTAGGACACTACAGGATCTCGCTAATACGACATCGTACAACACTGTACGAGATAAGGGCTAGAAGAAAGGAACAGCTAGGGAACAGATAGGAAGGAGAGTAGAAATAAGAGGAGTTAGGAGCAGAACTGTCTAAAATTTCTTATACTACCTAGGGGGAGGGGTAGCTTACTAGCTACTACCCTAGGGGACTAGAGCAACCGACTCCTTATCTAAGATCTCAATTACCTCCTGCCTAGCAGGGCCCCTACCCCTACTAGGGCCAGCCCTAGGAAGCAAAGGCACCCCCCCTACCCCTATATGCCTCTGCCGGACGGCGGTAGAGGCAGTAGAGGGAGCTATCCTTCTACTTATACAAGGCACACACCCTAGCCTAGAAGCCTAGGAGGCAGTATAGGCTAAGTAAGGGCTAGGAGGAGTTGGGGCAGGGGGCATAGAGCTGGCCCTAGGTAGCGATAAGGAGGGTGTTAATGTACGACGCCTAGGCTGTAGCTAGCTGCTAGGGTATAACCTAGGCAGGGTTATACTAGAAGGCGTAGAAGGGCAGCTCGGCTGCATCCTGCTGCTCGTTAGTATAGCACCTAAGACGTTAGCTTAGATTGTACAGAAGACGAGAATCTGTACGAACTAGAAGCGTAGCTACTAGTTAAATTAAGGGCCCTACTACTAGAGGCAGAAATAGGGGGGGACCCTGGCTGGACGAGCAGAGGAGGAGGGGCCAGCAACTACAAGGGAGCCACCGGACGGGGCGGACGACATAGTAGTAGCTAGTGGTAGTAGATAGTAGATAGTAGCTAGTAGTAGATAGTAGATAGTAGATAGTAGCTAGTAGTAGATAGTAGATAGTAGACAGTAGTAGATAGTAGTAGACAGTAGACGGTATAAGGGGAGAAGAAAAGGGGGAAGGGAAGAGAAGGGAGAGGCTTAAGGTAACTGCCTGCTATAAGGGGAATAGCAAGCAGGGCAGCTACTACAAACAGGTAAAATGGCAAGAGGCAACCGCGACCTAGGGGGGCGACGAGGGACGACGACTTGGACGACTAGACAAAATAGGAAGTCGCGACCTGCTAAAGGAACAGCAGGAGCTAAGTAAGTTCAGTACGCCGCTATATAGAAAGAGGCACTACGAGAAGGGAAGGGGGGGGGGTATTGTTAGGGGGCGCCGCCTAGCCTAGGTCCTAGACCCGACCTAAGCCAACCGTCGCCCTAAGGACTGCGACTTAGCGGCGCTAGCATAACCCTACCCTCTATACAGAACTACCGACAGGACTCTACTCCTGTACAGGGGGAGAACCCTATAGTCCTACACAAAGGGGAACTACTGCCCCTCTAAATAGAGGGAAAGCTTTGTACTACTGTATAGAGGAAGGAACTCCTAATCCTCTATATAGAGGGTGAACCTTGCATTCCTATATAGAGGGGAATTGCTAGCTTAGCTTCGTAGGTACAAATTGTACAGTAGCAGACGACGAAGGAACTGCCTATTAGTTCCTTTATGTAGATACCTAACCTCAAGTTTCTGAACCAAGATTCTTGAGCCCCTTACAGGTATTAGATCGACTACAACAGGCTAGATTGTACCTCGATATCGATAAATGTAAATTCGGTATAAAGCGTATAAAATACTTAGGGTTTATTATCGAGGCAGGGAAAGGCATTAGTATAGACGGGAAGAAGATTAATGCTATTAAGCCATAGAAACTCCCTATAAGTATTAAGGGCGTACGAGAATTCCTTAGGTTTGCTAACTTCTACTGCTAGTTTATACAGAACTACTCGGAGATCGTACGCCCCCTAGTCGAGCTAACATAAAAGGACAAACAGTTTAAGTAGACGGATAAGTGCAATAGAAGCTTTAACAGGCTAAAGGAGCTCTTTACTACAGGACTAACGCTTGCCGCCTTTGACCCGGAATGTACGACGATACTAGAAACCGACTCCTTAGGGTATTGTATAGAAGGTATCCTGTTATAGGTAGGCTTAGAGGGACTTCTGTACCTATACGTATACTTCTCTAAGAAGAACTCTCTAGCTAAATGCAACTACCCTATCTACGACAAGGAATTGCTAGCAGTTATATAGTGTTGCGAGGCATAGGATAGAGAACTCCGCTCGGTTCCTAAGTTCCTTGCCCTAACCGACTATAAGAACCTTAAGTACTTTACGCAGCTCTGGAAACTTTCTAAGAGGCACGTACAATAGGCGATATACCTAAGCCGCTTTAACATAAGACTCCAGTATCGTAAAGGCAAGGACAATAGCAGGGCCGATGCGCTATCTAGACGGGATTAGGATATGCCAACAACGTACGATAACAACCGGCTAAAATTACGGACATTCTAGATGTTTAAGGAGGAACTAGGTAAGGAGACTATCCGCCTAGTAGCGACATATATATAGGAGCCCTAGCTATAGGCGTAGGAAGAGGTAGTAGAAAAGGACGACGTTTACTAAGGTGTCTATACAGCGATTTAAGGAGGACAGCGGAAACTCCTTGCAGAGCTGCACCTTAAAGTGTTAGCAGCTAAGTGCACAGTAGACGAGGAGAACAACCTAAAGTTCAGGAATCGGATTTAGGTCCTAGCAGATAAGAAGCTCTGTACGAGCTTAATACAACGGGCGCACGATTTAATAGCGGCCGAACATCTAGGGTGCGAAGAGATGTACAGTATCGTCGCTAAGGACTACTATTGGCCGGCGATAGCGAAGGACATCTGTAGGTTCGTACAAAACTGCGATGTCTACAGACGGAGGAAGCCCTAGCGTAAACTGAAGTACGGGCTGTTAAAACCCCTACTAATACTAGACCGGTCCTAGCAAGACCTAATAGTAGACTTTATTGCAGACCTCCCTAAGAGCGACAGACGGCAGAATATTATAGTAGTTACTAACAAGCTAACGAAGGGGGTAATACTAGAGGGAATAGGCTCTACTATAGCTAAGGACACTGCTTAGGCATTTATACGGACGACGTTTAGCAAGCACAGGTTCCCTAGGTTAATGGTATCGGACCGGGGTATACAGTTTATAAGCTAGCTCTAGGCAAGGGTCTGCTAGTTGCTAAGCGTAGAACGTCGCCTATTAACTGTATAGCACCTGCAGACAGACGGCGCGACGGAGAGGGTTAACTCGACATTGGAAGCGTACCTCTAAGCGTACGTCGACTACGACTAGACAAACTGGAACTGCCTCCTCCCTATAGCAGAGCTAGCTATTAACAGCTGTACAGCTAACACTATAGGACTGTCCCCCTTCTTTATAACCTACAGATACGACTACTCCCTACTCCTACTAACCCTAAGTAGCGCTACCCTACGCTCTATATAATCCCTAATTTAGTAGAGAGAAGCTATTATACGGACGATTACAAACGCCTATTAATAGGCGAAAGCGAGTCTAGCTATAGCTTAACAGAATATAGAAGAGTAGGCTAACAAGGGTCGGCAGGCTGCACTAAGGTACAAGGCAGGAGATAAGGTCTAGCTAGACTAGCGCAACATCTGTACAGACCGGCTAAGCAAGAAACTGGATTAGAAGAACTGGAAGTTTACAGTAGTCCGGCTAGTAAGAACATACGCTGTACGACTTAACACTCTTCTAGGGATTTACCTAGTTTTCTATATAGACCTCGTACAGCTAGCATATACGGACCTCCTGCCGCACTAGACGACGGACGACGCGCGCCCCCTAGCGATTATTACTAAAGGCTAGGAAGAGTATAAAGTAGAAGAAATCCTTAAGAGCTAAAGGAAGCAGAAGAGGGTAGCATACCTAGTCAAATAGAGAGGGTAGGCAGAGCCTATATAGGAGCTATACGAGGCCCTCTAGGACATATCTACGCTAGACAGGTAGGAGGAGAACTATCTCCCTAGCCGGTTGCAGTAACACTATACTGTATAGTAAGAAGGGTACGGCCTACCCTAGATACAGGATAGCTACTAGCAACATTAGGTTGCTAAAGGATCGGGAATCGAGGTATAGGACCCTACTAGGTCCTACCGACACTATACTGTACAGAATGGTGCAGGAGGAAGAGAATAGCTAGGAGATAGGTAGGAATAAGAGTAAAAATAAGAAGGGAATAAGAGCGGAACTGTCCAAAAACTTTTATATACTACCTCAGGGTAGCTCCCTTGCTGCTACCCCCCAGGACTAGGGCAGTCGACAATAAGGCCGCTAACTCCCTGTCTGAAATCTCAATTACCTCCTAGTCGACAGGAGCCCTACTAGGCCTAGCACTATACAGCAGAGGCACCCCTCTACGAGCCTCCTCTAGACAGCGGTAGGAGCAGTAGAGGGAGCTATCCTTCTACTTATACAATACGTATACGCTAGCCTAGAAGCCGGGCAGGCAGTATAGACTAAAGGAGCCCTAGGGAGAGTTAGTATAAGCGGCATAGGCCTAGCTATAGATAGCTATAAGGATAGCGTTGATGTACGAAGGGCGGGCTATAGTGACCTGCTAGGGCGTAATTCGGACAGGGTTACACTAGAAGGAGTAGAAGGGCAGCTTAGCAGCTTCCTGCTGCTTACCGGTATAGCACCTAAGACGTTAGCTAGGACCGTACAGAAGGAGGAGACCTGTACGAACTGGAAGCGGAGTTGCTAGTTAAGCTAAGTATTCTATAGCTAGAGGTAGAAGTATAGGGGGATGCTAGCCAGACAGTAGGAGGACGGGCTAGCAACTACGAGGGAGCTACAACAGGACTAGGCGGACGGAGTGCGTAGCATAATAGTAGCATTAGTAGTAGTAGTTAGATAGTAGTAGTAGTAGTAGTAGTAGTAGTAGTAGTAGTAGTAGTAGTAGACGGCCGGGCAGATAGTTAGCAGGCAGGGGAATAGAAGAGAAAGGGAGGAAGAGATAAAGATAGGGGGAGGCTTAATATATAGTAATCCGAACACGCAGATATAATTTAATACAGCCTTTTTAATAACTATATCTCGAACTAAGGAGGGAAAGGAATCTATATAGTAGTAGGTAAGAGCTTTAGGGTTAGTGTACTAAGGCCCGGCTTGGTCTAGGAGGGCCGAGCTGAAATTCTAAGGGTCTACCCTATTACTTAGTCCCACCCCTTTCTGCCACTGCAACACTACCCCCCTCACTTACCAGCGGTCGACCTCGACCGCTTACTTATCTATCTGTCTCTTTTTTTTTTGATTCCGTCGCTATTTCTTCCCTTTCTTCTATTTCGAAACTATCCCCTTTTTTTATCTTCTTCCTTCTTACATCGTCGCCTCCTAACGTCTTTACTTAGCGTCTATCTAATCGGAAGAGCTGTCTAATCGGATCCGGTAGTTACCTAAGCTGCAGCGTAACCGGTCTGTGCTCCGCTGTAGAGGTCTATATAGATTTATCCGTAGCTCGCTATCTTCTTCTTCTTCTTTCTCTACTAAAGGCCTTACATACTGCAGGGCCGGCAGCGCCGACGCCGCTGCACGGCGTCGGCGAGCTTCCTGCCGAGGCGGTAGTAGGTAGTAGCTAAGTCGAAGACTCTGGCGAAGCGACTGCTACAATCGCCTTTATCGGCTTCTGCACCAATAGAGCGGACGCGGTTTTTCTTCCTCTTCCAGAATAATCAACTTCGGAGCCACTTAGGCTTCGGCTTCCTTAGGTTCCGGATATAAAACTCTCTTAGCAGCTCTGCTGAATTCCGGAGGTTCTTAGCTGGATACTATTTATAGTCTTCTAGCTATCCTTTCTATAAGATCCTCGCTTCGACAGATCCTCTTAGCTTTCTTATATCTATTACATCTTCTACCTCCTATTCTTCTTCTTTACCGTCTATCTCGATTAGTAGGGGTTCGGCGAACCCCTAATCTAGAAGACCGTCTTTAGGGTCTAAACTTAGCAGATCCGAATAAAAGATATCGTAGATCCGGAACGATTTCGGTAGCTAGAGCCGGTAGGTTACCGGCGACCTCTTTTCTATTATCTTAAACGGACCTACGTAGCAGGGGTTAAGCTTGGCGTTGCCTTTTAGCCGCAGGTTCCGTGTATTAAGCTATACTGTAAGGGGCTTAAGAATCTTGGTTTAGAAACTTAAGGTTAGGTATCTATATAAAGGAACTAATAGGCAGTTCCTTCGTCGTCTGCTGCTGTACAATTTGTACCTACGAAGCCAAGCCAGCAATTTCCCTCTGTGCAGGGATGCAAGGTTTACCCTCTGTACAGAGGATTAGGAGTTCCCTCTTCTATACGGTAGTATAGAGTTTTCCCTCTATTTAGAGGAGCAGTAGTTCCCCTTTGTGCAGGACTATAGGGTTCTCCCTCTATATAGGAGTAGGGTCCTGTCGGTAGTTCTGTACAGAGGGTAGGGTTATGCTAGCGCCGCTAAGTCGCAGTCCTTAGGGCGACGGTTAGCTTAGGTCGGGTCTAGGACCTAGGCTAGGCAGCGCCCTCTAACAATAACCCCCCCCCCCCCCCCCCCCCCCCCCCCCCCCCTTCCCTTCTCGTAGTGCCCTTTCTGTACAGTAGTATGCCGAACTTACTTAGCTCCTGCTGTTCCTTTAGCAGATCGCGACTCCCTATTTTGTTAGGTTGTCTAAGTCGTCGTCCCTCGTTGCCCCCTAGGTCGCGGTTGCCTCTTGCTATTTTACCTGTTTGTAGTAGCTGCCCTGCTTGCTATTCCCCTTATAGTAGGCAGTTACTTTAAGCCTCTCCCTTCTCTTTCCCTCCCCCTTTTTCTTCCTATTCCCTGCCTGCCTTCTCCCCTTATGCCGTCTACTGTCTACTACTATCTACTACTGTCTACTATCTACTATCTACTACTACTATTAGCTACTACTATGTCGTCCGCCCCGTCTAGTAGCTCCCTCGTAGTTGCTGGCCCCTCCTCCTCTACTTGTCTAGCTAGGGTCCCCTCCTATTTCCGCCTCTAGTAGTAGGGCCCTTAATTTAACTAGCAGCTACGCTTCCGGTTCGTACGGATTCTCGTCTTCTGTACAGTCTAAGCTAACGTCTTAGGTGCTACACTAACGAGCAGCAGGATGCGGCCGAGCTGCCCTACTACGCTTTCTAGTGTAACCCTGCCTAGGTTACACCCTAGCGGCTAGCTACGGCCCGGGCGTCGTACGTTAACGCCCTCCTTATCGCTACCTAGGGCTAGCCCTATGCCCCCTGCTCCAACTCCCCCTAGCCCTTACTTAGCCTATACTGCCTCCTAGGCTTCTAGGCTAGGGTGTGTACCTTGTATAAGTAGAAGGATAGCTCCCTCTACTGCCTCTACCGCCGTCCAGCAGAGGCATATAGGGGTAGGGGGGGTGCCTTTGCTCCCTAGGGCTGGCCCTAGTAGGGGTAGGGGCCCTGCTAGGCAGGAGGTAATTGAGATCTTAGATAAGGAGTCGGTTGCTCTAGTCCCCTAGGGTAGTAGCTAGTAAGCTACCCCTCCCCCTAGGTAGTATAAGAAATTTTAGACAGTTCTGCTCCTAACTCCTCTTATTTCTACTCTCCTTCCTATCTGTTCCCTAGCTGTTCCTTTCTTCTAGCCCTTATCTCGTACAGTGTTGTACAATGTCGTATTAGCGAGATCCTGTAGTGTCCTACGTCGTAATTCTCGATCCTTTAACAACCTAGGTTGCTAGCGGCTACCCTGTCCTTAGGGTAGATCGTGCCTCCTTCCGCTATATAGCGCAGTGTTACTAGAACTAGGCAGGGGGATAGTTCTCCTCCTACCTGTCTAGTGCAGTTATGTCCTATAGAGCCTTGTATAGTTCCTACGTAGGCTCTGCCTATCCTCTCTATTTTACTAGGTACTCTACCTTCCCCCGCTTCCTTCGGCTCTTAAGGATCCCTTCTACTTTATACTCTTCCTAGCCCTTGGTTATAATTACGGGTAGGCGCGCGTCGTCTATCGTCTAGTGCAGCAGGGGGTCCGTGTTCGCCGGCTGTACGAGGTCTATATAGAAGACTAGATAAATCCCTAGGGGAGTGTTTAGTCGTACAGCATATATACCTACCGGTTGGACTACTGTAAACTTCCTGTTCTTCCAATCCAGTTTCTTGCTTAGCTAGTCTGTACAGATATATCGTTGGTTTAGCCAGACCTTATCCCCTGCCTCGTACCTAGGTGCGGCCTGTCGTCCCCTATTGGCCTGCTCTTCTGCATTCTGTTAAGCTATAGCTAGACTCGCCTTCGCCTATTAATAGGCATTCGTAATCGTCCGTACAATAGCCTCTCCCTGCTGAATTGGGGATCGTATAGGGTGCAGGGTGTTATCCCTTAGGGTCGGTTAGAGCAGGGAATAGTCGTATCTATAGGCTATAAAGAAGGGGGACACTCTGGTAGCATTAGCCGTACAGCTGTTAATAGCCAGCTCTGCTATAGGGCGGAGTCGGTTCTAGTTCGTCTAGTTATAGTCGACGTACGCTTAGAGGTACGCTTCCAACGTCGAATTAACCCGCTCCGTCGCCCCGTCCGTCTGTAGGTGCTATGCGGTTAACAGACGACGTTCTACCTTTAGCAACTGGCAGACCCTTGCCCAGAGCTAGCTCGTAAACTGCGTGCCCTAGTCCGATACAATCGACCTAGGGAAACCGTATTTGCTAAACGTCGTCTGTATAAATGCCTAGGCAGTGTCCTTAGCCGTAATAGAGTCTATTCCCTCTAGTATTACTCCCTTCGTTAGCTTGTCCGTAACTACTATAATGTTCCGCTGTCCGTCGCTCTTAGGGAGGTCTGTAACAAAGTCTACTGTTAGGTCTTGCTAGGGCCGGTCTAGGATCGGTAGGGGTTTTAACAGCCTATGTTTCAGTTTACGCTAGGGCTTCGTCCGTCCGTACATATCGTAGTTCTGTATGAACCTGCGGATGTCCTTTGCTATCGCCGGCTAGTAGTAGTCCCTAGCGATAATGCTGTATGTCTCCTTACGCCCTAGGTGCCCGGTAGCTATAGAGTTATACGCCTGTTATATTAAGCTTATACAGAGCTTCTCGTCTGCAGGGACCTATATCCGATTCCTGAACTTCAGGTTGTTCTCCCCGTCTACTAAGTACTCTACTGCCGACACCTTAAGATAGAGCCCTGCTAGGAGCTTCCGCTGTCCTCCTTAGATCGCTGTACAGGCCCCTCGGTATATCTCGTCCTTTTCTACTGCCTCTTCCTATACTCGTAGTTAGGGTTCCTATAGGTGTGTCGCTGCTAGGCAGATAGTCTCCTCGCCTAGCTCCTCCTTAAACATCTGGAATGTTCGTAACTTTAGCCGATCGTCCTCGTACGTCGTTGGTATGTCCTAGTCCTGTCTAGAGAGCGTATCGGCCCTACTGTTGTCCTTACCCTTGCGATACTAGAGTGTTATATTGAACCAGCTTAGGTACATTGCCCAACGTACGTGCCTCTTAGACAGCTTCTAGGGCTGCATAAAGTACTCTAGGTTCTTGTAGTCTGTTAGGGCAAGGAACTCGGGCACTAAGCAGAGTTCTCTATCCTATACTTTATAACACTGTACGACTGCTAGCAACTCCTTGTCGTAGATAGGGTAGTTGCACTTAGCTAGGGAGTTCTTCTTAGAGAAATACGCGTATAGGTGCAGGAGTCCGTCTAAGCCTACCTGTAACAGGATACCTTTAATGCAATACCCTAAAGAGTCGGTTTCTAGTATCGTTATACGCTCTAGGTTAAAGGCGGCAAGTGTTGGTCCTATAGTAAAGAGCTCCTTTAGCTTGTTAAAGCTCTTGTCGCATTCGTCCGTCTATTTAAACTGCTTGTCCTTGTATATTAGTCTCACTAGAGGGCGTACGATCTCCGAGTAGTTCCGTATAAACTAGCAGAAGAAGTTGGCAAGCTTAAGAAATTCCTGTACGCCCTTAACGTTTGTTGGCGGCTTCTATTGCTTAATAGCGTCAATCTTCTTCCTATCTATACTAATGCCTTTCTCTGCCTCGATAATAAAACCCAGGTATTTCGTACGTTAGACACCGAATTTATATTTGTCGATGTCGAGGTATAAGCCAGCCTGCTGCAGTTAGTCTAGCACCTTCTTAACATCCTGTACGTAATCTGCGTAGGTGCCGTCTGTAAAACCCAGGGTGTTATTAAGGTATGCCGAGCAGATGTCGTCTAGTAACCTTTATAAGGACTTGTTAATGTACCTTTGGAATGTTGCTAGTGCGTTGGCAAGTCTAAAGGGGGTAACAAGCTACTTAAAGAGGCTATATCTCGTACGGAAGGCAGTTATCTATTTACAGCCTTCCTTAATCTGTATCTTATAGAAGGCTAAGACTACATTAAGCTTGGTAAACTACTTCGCCTTGTTAATCCGTCCGAGAGTCTCCTTAATAAGGGGTAGGGGGTACCGGTCCTTCTTAGTAATCGCGTTAATGCCTCTGTAGTCTATGTAGAAACGCAATCCGGCCTTCCCCTCCTTATAGACAAACAGTACTAGGGCTCCTGCGGACGACGTACTTGCCTAAATAAACCCTTTAGCAAGCAGGTCGTCCAGTGTCTTGCGCAGTACTAGGAGTTCTCTAGAGGACATTCTATACAGCGGTCTGTATAGTACCTCCGGCAGGCTCCTATCTAGACGGGGTTCTAGCTAGATGTCGTAGTCAATCCCTTCTCCTTAGTATAGCGGCAGTTTTAAGGCCGACTTCGGCTCGAAGAGGTCTAGGTATCCTGCGTATTCTTTTAGGAGCTTCGTATAGGGGTCCGTTACTTTCTTAGGTGCTAATGCCTTTTTAATGTCTGCTGTTGCCGTATTGATTTCGGCCTTAGCATTGTCTCCTTGTAGAGCCTTCTCTTGGTCTCGGAGCCTCTACTTCGTTACTACTAGGTATAGCCGTCCTCTTCCAACGTCTAGCTTGCCCCTCTAGCGCTCTATCTATAGCTTCCCTAGTATTAGGTTATACCCTAGCTTGTCCTGTATAACATAGAGGTATAAGTCCTGCTTATAATGTCCCTGTACCTCTATCGACACTTTTACTATATAGGTAATGTCTGGTCCTCGTCCGGTAATGCCTAATATACGTACAGGTACAGTAGGGGTCGTCTTAATCAGGTACCTCTGTACGAAGTCTTCGCTAATTACTCTGTACACTAAGCATCCTGTATTAATTAATGTCTGCGCCGTTACGGACCCGTTTAACGTTAGCCGTACGATAAACGGCGTCGTCGTTATGTAATTGCTCTTAAAAGATAGCTAAGTAATGCTTTGATTTGGCAGTCTATCTCGTACCTGCCTCTAGCAGAGCCTTCGCTTAAAGGCTACTCTTTTCCTAACTCGTCGTCGTCTAAGTAGGACTCCTAATCTTCTTGTTAGGGCGCTGCAGTTGCTACCCTTACAGTGGTCAGCCGTCCCCTAGGTCTCTCTGCTAGTAAAAGCCTGCAATTCCGTACAGTATAGCCTATCTTGCTACACTAGTAGCAGCTCCCTTCTGCTCGTCTCTTGTTAAGGGTGGCCGTGTCTACCTATTGCGCCTTTTTGGTAGCGGCCCTTAGCCGTACGGTAACGGCTACTGCCACCCTCGTCGTCGTTGGTTCCTAGTCTATAGCGTCCGTCTGCCGCTAGAGGGGTTGTCTTATCTCCTAAGCGCGGCTTATCTGTCTAAGCCTACGCTACTAGTTGTCGACTATCCTAAGGAGATCGCAGAATTCCTCGTACGTAGCTGGTCGCATTACGCCTACTAGCCCTGTTATAATCTCCTTAGAGAGGCCTACCTCTAAAGAGGTAATTTTTATCCTGTCCTCCTATTAGAGACCTCCTGCTTCTGCCAAAGTCTAGTCAAATTCTGTAAGGAATTCTTGTACAGTCTTATGTCCTTGTTTTATTGTATTAACCTGTAGGAGTGCTCGGCTCTCGCGGTCTGGGTCCTTGTAGCTCTTGTCTAGAGCTGCCTAGAGCATCGTCCTCGTAGCTATTGCTAGGTTAGCAACGGCCGTCTCGTAGTACGGCAGAATTCGTGCTACTGCCCTGCCCTTTAACCTCCTAAAGAGGTAAACTACCTTGTCTAGCTCGGTTAGGTATACTCCTAAGTCGACTAGAAGCTTAGAGCGTATCTGGGCAGCCTAGGAGGGGTACTCGGCCGGGGCCTTACTATCGTACGTAGAGACGTCGGGGAGTTTGCTTTTAGGGGTCGGGGTGTAGGCTATTAAGTTCGTCGTCGTCGTAGGGGTCGGATCGCGACCGGACGCCCTAAGCTGTCGTAGCTCCTGTTCCTGTTGGGAAATTATCGCAGCCTAGTAGCTTACTTGCTGCTCGAGCTGCCTCTTGCTTTCCAGCAGCTCCTTGTATATGCAGTGCATATGTCCCTCTATAGCCGTAGTCTCTATAGGGGTGTCGCCGTCTATCCTTGTTTTATTACTGCAGTTACCGACAGTAAGATTAGTTCCTAATATAAGGGGCTTAAGAATCTTAGTTTAGAAACTTAAGGTTAGGTATCTATATAAAGGAACTGATAGGCAGTTCCTTCGTTGTCTGCTGCTGTACAATTTGTACCTACAAAGCCAAGCTAGCAATTTCCCTCTATGTAGGGATGCAAGGTTTACCCTCCGTACGGAGGATCGGGAGTTCCCTCCTCTGTACAGTAGTACAGAGTTTTACCTCTATTTAGAGGGGCAGTGGTTCTCCTTTGTATAGGACGATAGGGTTCTCCCTCTGTACAGGAGTAGGGTCCTGTCGATAGTTCCGTATAGAGGGTAGGGTTATGCCAGCGCCGCTAAGTCGCAGTCCTTAGGGCGACGGTTGGCTTAGGTCGGGTCCAGGACCTGGGCCGGGCGGCGCCCCCTAACATATACCTTTTGGCCCTCCTCGAATTCTATTAGTAACCGCTTTCTATTAGCTCGAGTTACTATCTTCTTCTAAGTCGATTCTATCGCCTCCTTTGCTACCTTAATCGCTTCTTCTATCAAAGATCTAAGCGCTTCTGCCGCAGCCGCGGCGACTCTCTTCGACGAGGTAGCGGTAGAAGGTTCTAAAGAGCTGGGTTCGTTCAGTGGTTAAAAGCTTATCCTTGGAAGATAACTGTAGGTTATCTCGAACGGCGCCAGCGAGGTGGCTTCCGATCGTGCTGAATTGGCGTAGAATTCGGCTATCGGCAACACCTTAACCTACTTAGCTTAATAATAACTGCAGAAGATTCGTAGATATTTTTCTATCTCTCGGTTAGCCACTTTAGACTAACTGTCGGTTTAAGGATAAGCGGCCGTGCTAAGCTTTCTACAAATTCCGAGAGCTTGGTTAATAGCCTTCTATACCCTAGCGGTAAACTGAGGACCCCTATCCGTAGTAATAGTGTCCGGCAGGCTATAGTGCTTCTATACGTACTGGATTAGCATTCTCGCTGTTTCTTCCGCTGTACTTCCTTTATCCTTAGCTTAGTAGGGGATGAAATAGCGCTCCTTGCTTAGTTAATCTACTACGTTAAGCGTAGCGTTATATCTATCGGAATCCGGCAGGCCGGTTACGAAATCCATCGTAATGTGCTGCTACGGTTTCTTAGAGATCGGAAGTGGCTTTAGCAGACTGGCCGGAAGGCCGTAACGTAGCTTCGCGGCTCGGCATACGTAACAGTTAGCGATAAACCCGTGGATCCTCTCGAAAATTCGCGGAAACCAGTAGGTCGTCCTTACGGCTTCTATAATCTTCTTCGAGCCTGCGTAACTAACATCCGTAGAACTATAGACTAGCTGGACGACCTCCGTAATCAGTTCTTCCGGAACTATTAGCTTCCCTAAGCCCGTTCTGCCGAGCTTCTGTTGCTAGTTAAGCCGCTCTACTTTTTCGTAGAGCGTCTCTTCCTCAGTCGCCTGCTCTACTGCGCAGACCCCTACCTCTTTTAACACCTCGGCGTCCACTATCCGTTCGGTTAACACCTTCTGGAACATGTTCGGATCTTCTTTCGCGCAGCTGGTCTTTCCTTCTCTTCTCGTTAGCGCATTAGCCTTTCTATTTCGCGCTCTGGGTCTATAAGTAATCTTAAAGTCGAACCCGGACAAGTAGGCGGCCTACCGAGCTTAGCGCCGTAATAGCTTCTGCGTCTTTATAAAGTAGGTAAGTAACTGGTAATCCGTAAGGACCTGGACTGTGTTCTTTCTAGCTATAGGCTCTAGTTTCCACTCTTCGAAAGCCTAAATTATAGCTAACAGCTCTTTATTATAGATAGCGTAGTTCCGCTTAGCCTCGTTTATAGACTTGCTAAAGAAAGCTACTAGATAGAGAGTTTTGTCGTCGCTATATAAGGAAAGGACCCCTGCTGTTACAGTTGATCCGGGCATGCAGATAAGATTCAATACGGCCTTTTTAATAACTATATCTCGAACTGAGGAGGGAAAGGAATCTATGTAGTAGTGGGCGAGAGCTCTGGGGGTAGTGTGCCAAGGCCCGGCTCAGTCCGGAAGGGCCGAGCCGAAATTCCGAGGGTCCGCCCCATCGCTCGGTCCCACCCCTTTCTGCCGCTGCAACACTACCCCACTCCCTTATTAGCGGTCGCCCTCGACCGCTTAGTTATCTGTTCCTCTAAAATTAAATTTTTTTTAATTTTTTTTTTATATTGTTACTATCTAACGTCTTTACTTATCGTCTATCTAATCCGTTCTATCTAATCGGAGCCAGCGGTTACCCGAGCTGCGGCTTGACCGGTCTATGCGCCGTCTCGTAGGTCTATATAGATCCATCTGCCTCTCGCCGTCTTCTTCTTTTTCTTTCTCTACTAAAGCCCTTACCTATTGCACGGCCGGCGGCGCCGACGCCGGTTTACGGCGTCGGCGAGCTGCCTGCCAATACGAAGATGGGTAGTGGCCGAGTCGAAGACTCTGGGGAAGCGACCGCTACGATCGTCTTTATCGGTTTCTTTATCGATAGAGCAGACGCGGCTTTTCTTCTTCTTCCGGATTTATCAATTTCCTAGCTACTCGGGTCGCGGCTTTCTCGGATTCCGGACGTAAAATTCTCTCAGCACTGCCGCCGAATTCCGGAGGTTCTCGGCCGGATACTATTCGTAGTCTTCTAGCTATCCTTTCTATAAGATCCTCGCTTCGATAGATCCTCTTCGTTTTCTTATATCGATTACGTCTTCTACCTCCTACTCTTCTTCTTCGCCGTTTATCTCTACCGACGGGGGTTCGGCGAACCCCTGTTCCGGAAGGCCGTCTTTAGGGTCTAAACTTAACAGGTCCGAATAGAAGACATCGTAGATCCGGAACGATTTCGGCAGCTGGAGCCGGTAGGTTACTGGCGACCTCTTTTCCACTATTTTAACCGACCTACGTAACGAGGGTTAAGCTTCGCTGCGCCTTTCAGCCTTAGGTTCCGCGTATTGAGCTATACCTTTTGGCCTTCCTCAAATTCTATTAGTGACTTCTTTCTATTAGCTCGAGTTACTATCTTTTTCTAAGCCGATTCTATTGCCTCCTTTGCTACCCTAATCGCTTCTTCTATCTGAGATCTAAGCGCTTCTGCCGCTGCTGTAGCGATTGTCTTCGACGAGATAGCAGTGGAAGGTTCTAAAGGGCCGGGTTCGTTTGGCGGTTAAAAGCTTATCCTCGGAAGATAACCGTAGGTTATCTTAAACGGCGCCAGTAATGTGGCTTCTAATCGTGCAGAATTGGCGCAGAATTCGGCTATCGGCAACACCTTAACCCATTCTGCTTGATAATAGCCGCAGAAGATTCTTAGATATTTCTCTATCTCTCGGTTAGCCACTTTAGACTGGCCGTCGGTCTAAGGGTAAGCGGCCGTACTGAGCTTTCTATAAATTCCGGGGGCTTAGTTAATGGCTTTCTATACGTTAGCGGTAAATTGAGGACCCCTATCCGTAGTAATAGTGTCCAGCAGGCCGTAGTGCTTCTATATATGCTGGATCAGCATTCTCGCCGTTTCTTCCGCAGTAGTTCCTTTATCCTTAGCTCTATAGGGGATGAAATAGCGTTCTTTGCTTAGTCGATCTACTACATTAAGCGTAGCGTTATATCTATCGGAATCCGGCAGGCCGGTTACGAAATCTATTGTAATGTGCTGCTATAGTTTCTCTAGGATCGGAAGTGGCTTTAACAGGCCGGCCGGAAGGGCGTAACGTAGCTTCGCTGCTCGGCACACGTAACAGTTAGTGATAAACTGATGTATCCGCTCGAAGATTCGTAGAAACCAGTAGGTCGTTCTTATAGCTTCTATCGTCTTCTTCGATCCTGCGTAACCAACATCTTTAAAACTATAGACCAGCTGGATGACCTCTGTAATCAGTTCTTCCGGAACAATCAGTTTCCCTAAGCCGGTTTTGCCGAGCTTCTGCTGCTAATTAAGCCGTTCTACTTTCTCGTACAGCGTCTCTTCTTTAATTAGCGGCTCTATCGTACAGATCCCTACCTCTTTCAACACCTCGGCATCTACTATTCGTTCTGTTAGCACTTTCTGAAACATGTTCAGGTCTTCTTTCGCGCGGCTGGTCTTTCCTTCTCTTCTCGTTAGCGCATTAGCCTTTCCATTTTGAGCTCCTAGTCGATAGGTAATCTTAAAATTGAATCCGGATAAGTAGGCAGCCTACTAGGCCTAGCGCCGTAATAGCTTCTGCGTCTTTATAAAGTAGGTTAGTAACTGGTAGTCCGTAAGGACCTGGACTGTGCTCTGTCTAGCTATAAGCTCTGGTTTCCACTCCTCGAAAGCCTGAATAATAGCTAGCAGCTCTTTGTTATTAGTAGCGTAGTTCCGCTTAGCATTATTTATAGACTTGCTAAAGAAAGCTACTAGATAGAAAGTCTCGTCGTCGTTAGCGTATTAAGAAAGGACCCCTGCTGTTACTGTGTCGAAAGCGTCCGTTTCTACGTAGATCGTCTTTTCCGGTCGGAAGTGTGCTAGCACTAGCGCTGAGGCTACCGCTTCCTTTAGTCGGTTAAAAGCTTCCGTACACTTCTCGTTCTATAGGCTAGCGGCCTCCTTCTTTAACGCCTTTCTTAGGGGTCTCGCTATCTTACTAAAGTTCTTAATAAACCGTCGATAGTAGCTGCAGAATCCGAGGAACGCTCTGATTTGCGTAGTGTTTCCAGATGTCGGTTGCTTCCATTCCGCGACAGGGCTACTTTTAATAGGTCTATCCGAATTCCTTCTCTTCCGACGATAAGGCCGAGGTATTTAACTTCGGTCTGGTAGAACTCGCTCTTCTTCGTGTCTGCGTTTAATCCGACCTCGCAGAGTCTCTTTAACACGCTCTTAATGTAGTCCGTATATTGCTTTCTTATTCCTTCGGTGTAGATTAGAATGTCGTCTAAGTAGATAGAAACGAACCGTTCTAGCATGTCTATAAAGGTATGGTTTATAAAGCGTTGCTATATAGCTGGCGCGTTAGTAAGTCCAAAAGGCATTACCAGCTACTTGAAATTACCTATACGCGTAGCGAATGTCGTAAGGTCTTCCGTTTATCCTTCCTCGTTCCTTAACCGATAGAACGCTTAGCGAATATCCAGCTTGCTAAACTATTTAGCCTTTGCTACCCTTTGTATAGTCTTATCGATTAGAGGCAGCAGATACACATCTCTCTTAGTAACCTTATTAAGGCTACAGTAATCTACGCACAGTCGGAGACTACCTCCGGGTTTCCGTACGAAAAGAATCGGTAACGCACATTCTGCTGAGCTTAGCGTAATAAACTTCTTCGCCAGATTCTCTCGAACAAACACTTCTACCTAGTCTAGCTCGGCCAGCGATAAGCGTCTTAGGGGTTCGGTTCTTGGCAGCGCGGCTCCTTCTTTTAACCGGATCTTGTTGTTATATTCCGGTTAGGAGAGCGGCAGTAGGTTGGAGTCTGCTTTCGAGAACATATTAGTGTAGCTATGGAGTTCTTTTAGTAACACCTCTAATAGATCTACTTCTTCTTCCGCTATTATCTTCTGGTAGTCTTCGATGTCTTTTATTAAGATAGCGTAAATTTCGTTAACTGGCGACCTCGCGAGGGTCGTTGAAGCTTCTGAACTTATTATTCCGATCGTGTCTTAAGGGTCGGAACTATCCTTTAGAGCCACTTCGATAGTCGTAACGTTCGGTTTGGCGTTGGCGACTGTAACCGATTCGGCGGCGATTTCGGTCTGCTGGTTTTTGAATCCAAGGGTGTCTTTACCTACGTTAATAACAGCTTTCTAGTTCTTTATCCATTTCTGTCCTATAATGATGTTAAACCTTCCGATATCCATAATTCGGAACGTCGCTTCTGTAGTGCGACCTGCTAAGGTAGTCTTTAATAGCATATAGTGCGTAACACTCTCGGTGTCCTGTCCATTATATGCCGAAATCCGTGTCGGCGACGCCAGCTCTACTGGATAGCTGTATCCTTTTATCAGCTTTTAAATCAATCGATAGTGGATCGCCGCTCCGATAAGGGCCCCTATATCGATAAAAGCTCTTAGCTAAAGTGGTTTGCTCGATCTATCGAGGGGGTAGACGGTAATTAGAAGGATAATAGCCGTTTCCGTGTTTACTTCTACCGCCGCCGAGAGCGGATCGTTGCAGCTATTAATACTCTCTTCTTCCGGTAACGTAGTTCTTGTTAGTGCCCTATCGTCTATGCTGGATAGTGTTACGGCGGCAGAAAGGGGCGGGACTAAGTAATAGGGTGGACCCTTGGAATTTCAGCTCGGCCCGTCCGGGCCGAGCCGGGCCTTGGCACCACCACCACGAAAGCCCACCACCACCACATAGATTCCTTTCCCTCCTCAGTTCGAGATATAGTCATCAAAAAGGCCGTATTGAATCATATCTGCGTGCCCGGATCATTATATCTCGAACTCGCTCTCTATACAAACCCCGCGCTGCGCGAAAGGGCCCGTCGAACCATCCGGAAACCCGAATAACGCACGCGCACCCACAACAACAACAACACCCAGCACTGTAAGAAGATGGAAGGCTTCTCAGCGGTAGACAGCGGCGTAACAGGCCGCCGCGGAAAGAGAAAGACTGACAGAGCGAGCAGGCGCTCCAGTGTCATTAATAATAAGATCATTATTAGCGGTTTTACAGCGGAAGAGGCCGCAGAGGTTAAGGAACGAATAGCCGAATATAGGAAGATCTACGACTGTACGCTCGAGGAACTGGAAAACTACGTAAACGAGAATAGAATAGGGAAGGTCTACGACAGCATAGACCTTATCGAGATGCTGTTTTATAGAACGCTGGAAGAGAACAGACAACTAAGAGAAGAAACTAAAGCGGTAAGGGCCGAAAAGGAATCGGCAGAGACTATCATCGACGTGTTAGAAAACCAAGCGTCGAATCGACTAGCGCAGCTGGAGGCGCTAAAGGATTAACTGGCTGATATAGAAGCAGCGAAGTCGTCGCCGCTACCGCGGCGAGAAACCTATGCAGAGACCGCCTTACTGGCGGCCTATAGTCAAGGTAGCACCTTAATAACATTATTGCCGGACCTGCCGGCGTTTAGAGGCGGGGATCCTAAAGACTAGGAAGCGTTTAAGAAGAAGATAAAGAATAAGATAGACCGCGACTACGCGGGAAATAGTGCCAGAGATAGATTAGCGTACCTGGAATCGCGATTGGAAGGTGAAGCTTTTTCGCTAGTAGCAGACCTGGAAGAGGCGACCGCCGAGGAAGCGATCAAAGCACTGGACCAGCGCTTCGGAGACCCATTCCGAAAGAAGACAGCCCGTAAGCAGCTAGACAAGATTAATCAGAACCGGCAGACGTTTGAAGAATTCTACAGACTATTTAGAAAATATGCGATTAGGGCCCGAGTAGCGGAAGATAAGCAGCTCCACCTACTAAGGCAGAAGCTGAACCCCGAACTGGCCGCCGCTATAGCGTCGGTGGAAGACGAAAACCTTAAGAGCTTCGTGCACAGAGCGAGAGTCACCGCGAGAAACTTGAGTGATCCGAGCGCGCAGATGAGGTTCAATACGGCTGTTTTGATAACTATATCTCGAACTGAAGAGGGAAAGGAATCTATGTGGTGGTGGTGGTGGGCTTTGATAGTGGTGGTGCCAAGGCCCGGCTCGGCCCGAACGGGCCGAGCCGAAATTCCAGGGTCCACCCCATCAATCTGTCCCACCTCTTTCTACCACCGCAACACTACCCCCCTCCCTCACCAGCGGTCGCCCTCGACCGCTTAGTCACCTTATCCATCCGAAAATGTCCACTTTTTTTTTTTTTTTTTTTTTTTTTTTTGATTCGACGCCTCTTTTCTCGAAAACTCCTTTCAACGTCGACGTCACCTCTTCCGTCTTCCATCAAAACAATGTCCTCTTCGTCTCTTTCTCAACTTCTTACGTCATCTCCATCCGAAGTCCTTCACTTGGCGTTCATGTGATCGGTGCGCCACCTGATCTGAACCGTTCGGTCATCTGAGCTGCGGTCTGGGCGGTCTGTGCGCTGCTTCGGAGGTCTATATAGATCCGTCCGCGGCTCCGGTTCTTCTTCTTTTCTTTCTCCACCGAAGTCAGCACTCTATCGCAGGGGGGGGGGCGGCGGCGCTGGCACGCCACGGCGTGCGCGGCCTGCCGACCGCTACGATCTGCCTGGAGCAATCACGATCGTTTTCATCGGCTTTCGCGCCGGTGGAGCGGACGTGGCATTCTTCTTCTTCCGTAAGGATCGGCATCAGAGCCATTCCGGCTTCGGCTTCGTCGGATTCCGCGCGTAAAAGTCTCTTAGCAGTTCCGCCGAATTCCGGAGGTTCTCGATCGGATACCATTCATAGTCTTCTGGCCACCCCTTCTACGAGACCCTCGCTTTGATGGACCCCCTTATCTTCTTCACGTCCATCACGTCTTCTACTTCCCATTCTTCCTCATCATCTATCTCGATTGGCGGGGGTTCAGCGAACCCCTGTTCCGGCAGGCCGTCTTCAGGGTCCAAGCTCAGCAGATCTGAATGGAAAACATCGTGGATCCGGAACGCCTTCGGCAGCTCGAGCCGATAGGTCACCGGCGACCTCTTTTCTATTATCTTGAACGGACCCACGTAGCGTGGGTTGAGCTTCGCGTTTCCTTTCAGCCTTAGGTTTCGCGTGTTGAGCCATACCTTTTGGCCTTCCTCGAATTCTATTGGGGACCTTTTTCTATTAGCTCGATTCACCATCTTCTCCTGAGCCGTCTCTATCGCTTCTTTCGCCACTTTGATCGCTTCTTCCATCTGAGATCGTAGCGCTTCTGCCGCCGCGGCGGCGACTCTCTTCGACGACGTGGCGGTGGAAGGTTCCGCGGAGCTGGGTTCGTTTGGCGGCTGAAAGCTCATCCTCGGAAGATAGCCGTGCGTTATCTCGAACGGCGCCAGCGAGGTGGCCTTAGACGGTGCCGAGTTAGCGCAGAATTCGGCCATCGGCAACACCTTAACCCAATCTTTTTGATGATGGCCGCAGAAGGTTCGTAGATATCGCTCTATCTCTCGGTTAGCCACTTCAGACTGACCGTCGGTCTGTGGATGAGCGGCTGTGCTGAGCTTTCCACGAATTCCGAGAGCTTGGTTGATGGATTTCCATACGTCGGCGGTGAATTGAGGACCCCTATCCGTGGTGATAGTGTCCGGTAGGCTATGGTGCTTCCACACGTGTTGGATTAACATCCGTGCTGTCTCTTCCGCGGTGGTTCCTTCATCTCTCGCTCGGCAGGGGATGAAGTGGCGTTCTTTGCTCAATCGGTCCACTACGTTCAGCGTGGCGTCGTATCTATCGGATTCCGGCAGGCCGGTTACGAAGTCCATCGTAATATGTTGCCACGGTTTCTCGGGGATCGGAAGTGGCTTCAGCAGACCGGCCGGAAGACCGTGACGTGGCTTCGCGGCTCTGCACGCGTGGCAGTTGGCGATAAACCGGTAAATCCGCTCATAGATCCGCGGAAACCAGTAGGTCGTTCTCAATGCCTGCATCGTTTTCTTCGCGCCTGCGTAGCCGACATCCACGGAGCCGTAGACCAGTTGGATGACCTCAGTGATTAGTTCTTCCGGAACTATTAGCTTCCCTGAACCGGTTTTGCCGAGCTTCTGCTTCTGGTTGAGCTGCTCCACCTTCTCGTAGAGAGTCTCTTCCTTAGGGGCCGGTTCCATTGGTTTTGGTTCGGTCTGCAGCTCCGCCGCGCAGATCCCCGCCTCCTTCAACACCTCGGCGTCTACCATCCGTTCGGTCAACACCTTCTGGAACATGTTCGGATCTTCTTTTGCGCGGCTGGTTTTTCCTTCTCTTCTCGTCAGCGCGTCAGCCTTTCCGTTTTGAGCCCCGGGTCGATAAGTGATCTTGAAGTCGAATCCTGATAAGTAGGCCGCCCACCGTGCCTGACGTCGTAAGAGCTTCTGCGTCTTCATGAAGTAGGCCAGCGACTGGTAGTCCGTGAGAACCTGGATCGGCCCTTTTCCAGCTATAAGTTCCGGTTTCCACTCTTCAAAGGCCTGAACGATAGCCAGCAGCTCCTTATCGTAGATGGCGTAATTCCGCTCAGCTTCGCTTATTGACTTGCTGAAGAAGGCGACTGGATGGAGGGTTTCGTCGTCACCATATTGAGAAAGGACTCCGGCCGTCACTGTGTCGGAAGCGTCCGTTTCCACGTAGATCGTCTTTTCTGGCCGGAAGTGTGCCAGAACTGGCGCAGAGGCCACTGCTTCTTTCAGCCGCACGAAAGCTTCCGTGCACTTCTCATTCCATAGGCCGGCGGCCTCTTTCTTCAGCGCCTCGTTCAGGGGTCTCGCTATCTTGCTGAAGTCCTTGATAAACCGTCGATAGTAGCTGCAGAAGCCGAGAAACGCTCTGATTTGCGTAGTGTTTCCGGATTTCGGCTGCTTCCACTCCGCGACGGCGGCGACCTTTGAGGGGTCCATACGAATTCCGTCTCTTCCGACGATAAGACCGAGATATTTGACCTCGGTTTGATAGAACTCGCTCTTCTTCGTGTCCGCGTTCAATCCTACCTCGCGGAGCCTCTTCAACACTCTCTCGATGTGGTCCGTGTGTTGCTCTCTCGTTCTATCGGTGTAGATAAGGATGTCGTCCAAGTAGATAGACACGAACCGTTCCAGCATGTCTATAAAAGTGTGGTTTATGAAGCGTTGCCACACTGCCGGCGCGTTGGTGAGTCCGAACGGCATCACCAACCACTTGAAATTGCCCATACGCGTCGCGAACGTCGTAAGGTCTTCCGTCTGCCCTTCTTCATTCCTTAGTCGATGGAACGCTTAGCGGATGTCCAGCTTGCTGAACCACTTAGCCTTCGCTACGCGCTGTATGGTCTTATCTATCAGCGGCAGGGGGTATACGTCTCTCTTGGTGACCTCATTGAGGCCTCGATAGTCCACGCAGAGTCGCAGACCACCCCCCGGTTTCCTTACGAAAAGAATCGGTGACGCGTATTCCGCGGAGCTCGGCGTAATGAACTTCTTCGCCAGGTTTTCGCGAACAAACACCTCCACCTGGTCCAGTTCGGCCGGTGACAGTCTCCTTAGGGGCTCAGTTCTTGGCAAGGTGGCCCCCTCTTTCAGCCTGATCTTATTATCGTATTCCGGCCGGTGGAGCGGCAGGAGGTTGGAGTCTGCTTTTGAGAAGACGTCAGCGTAACTATGGAGCTCTTTTGGCAACACCTCCAGCGGATCCACTTCTTCTTCCGCCATTATCTTCCTGTGGTCTTCGATGTCTTTCATCGAGATGGCGTAAATCTCGTTGTCCGGCGACCTCGCGAGGGTCGTCATAGCTTCTGAACTCATTATTCCGACGGTAACCGGGGGTTCGTAACGATCGGACGGAGCCTCTTTCGCAGACTCCGTGGCTCTCGGCTTGACGGCGATGGCGTTGCCTCGGGTTTTGAACCCTATCATGCCTCTGTCTACATCGATGACGGCTTTCTGGTTCTTCATCCATTTCTGCCCTATAATGATGTCAAACCTTCCGATATCCATAATTCGGAACGTCGCCTCTGTGGTGCGACCAGCCAGTGTGGTCTTCAGCGGCACGTAGTGCGTGACGCTTTCCGTGTCTTGTCCATTGTACGCCGAAATCCGCGTCGGCGACGCCAGTTCCACTGGATAACCGTATCTATTTATTAGCTTCCTGACCAGTCGGTGATGGATCGCCGCGCCGATGAGAGCTCCTGTGTCGATGAAAGCTTTCAACTGAAGTGGTTTGCTCGATCCGTCAAGGGGGTGGACAGTGATTGGAAGGATAATGGCTGTTTCCGTGTTCACTTCCACCGCCGCCGAGAGCGGATCGCTGCAGCTATTAATGCTCTCTTTCGTCGACGTAGTTCGTGTTAATGCCCTGTTGTCCATGCTGGATAGGGGGCCTATCCGTCCAGCTGGTCTTTTCCCATAATCCTTAACTGCACCCTACCGTTACTGTCAGTATCGTTCGGAGCCGGCTCCATAGCTTGTATGGTCTTCCTCGGTGGTTGCTGCGGCTGCGGCTGCCTCATAACACGGTAGTCCTGCTTCTGCTTATCCGATGCTTGGCATCTCGTAGCGATGTGACCAGGCTTGCCACACGCGAAACAGGTGGGGACGAACGACGAGCGCTGCGACTGATAAGGTAGCTGCTGTGGCGCTCTCCGGAAAGGCGCAGGGGGTCGTGTGGTCTGCGTTATCAACTGCTTCTGGTTCGATTCGCGCGATTTCGCGTAAGCGCTCAAGTTTCTCGCGGTGACTCTCGCTTGGTGCACGAAGCTCTCAAGGTCTTCGTCTTCCACAGACGCCATAGCGGCGGCCAGCTTAGGGCTCAGCTTCTGTCTCAGTAAGTGCAGCTGCTCGTCTTCTGCCACTCTGGCCCTAATAGCATGCTTTCTGAATAGCCCGTAGAATTCTTCAAACGTCTGCCGGTTCTGATTGATCTTATCCAGCTGCTTACGGGCTGTCTTCTTTCGGAATGGGTCTCCGAAGCGCTGGTCCAGCGCTTTGATCGCTTCCTCAGCGGTCACTTCTTCCAGGTCCGCCACTAGCGAAAAAGCTTCACCTTCTAGTCGCGCCTCTAAATAGGCCAATCTGTCTTCTTCGCTGCTTGATGCGTGATCGCGGTTCATCTTATTCTTGATCTTCTTCTTAAACGCCTCCTACGCTTCGGAGTCTCCGCCACCGAAAACAGGTGGATCCGGTAATGACGTTATCAACGTGCCACCTTGACTGTAGGCCGCCGGCGAGGTGGTTTCCACTTGGGTTTCTCGCCGCGGTAGCGGCGACGATCTCGCTGCTTCTATATCAGCCAGTTAATCCTTCAGCGCCTTCAGCTGCGCCATTCGATTCGCCGCTTGGTGTTCCAACACTTCGACGATAGTCTCTGCCGATTCCTTCTCGGCCCTTACCGTCTCTACTTCCTCTCTCAGCTGTCTGTTTTCTTCCAGTGTCCTGTAGAACAGCGTCTTAATGAGGTCTATACCGTCGTAGACCTTCCCTATTCCGTTCTCGTTTACGTGGTCTTCCAGTTCCTCGATCGTGCAGTCGTGGATCTTCTTATATTCGCTTATTCGTTCCTTGATCTCAGCGGTCTCTTCCGCTGTAAAACCTCTGATGACGATCTCATCGTCAATTACACTGGAGCGCCTGCTCGCTCTGTCAGTCTTTCCTTTTCTGCTTCTGCTGCGGCCTGTAACGCCGCTCTCTACCGCTGAGAAGTCTTCCATCTTCTTACGGTGCCTGGGGTTGGTTGTTGTTGGTGGGTGCGCGTGCGTTATTCGGGTTTCCGGATGGTTCAACGGGCCCTTTCGCGCAGCGCGGGGTTGTGGAGAGTGAGTTCGAGATATAATGATCCGAGCGCGCAGATGAGGTTCAATACGGCTGTTTTGATAACTATATCTCGAACTGAAGAGGGAAAGGAATCTATGTGGTGGTGGTGGTGGGCTTTGATGGTGGTGGTGCCAAGGCCCGGCTCGGCCCGAACGGGCCGAGCCGAAATTCCAGGGTCCACCCCATCAATCTGTCCTACCTCTTTCTACCACCGCAACATTGAGCGCTTACGCGAAATTACGCGAATCGATTCAGAAGCCGTCGCCGCAGGCTACACGACCCCCTACGCCTTTCCGGAGAGCACCCCAGCAGCCATTTAATCCGCAGCGTTCGTCGTTCGTACCCACCTGCTACGCGTATAGCAAGCCTGGCTACATCGCTACGAGATGCCAAGCATCGGATAAGCAGAAGCAGGAGTATCGCGTTATAAAGCAGCCGCAGCCGCAGCCACCGAGGAAGACTATACAAGCTATAGAGCCGGCTCCGAGCGACACCGAGAGCGTAGACAGTAGGGTGCAGTAAAGAATTATAGGAAAAGACTAGCTAGACGGATAGGCCCCCTATCTAGCATTGACAATAGGGCACCGAATCGAAGCGAATCGCTACGAGAAGAAAGCATTAACAGGTGCAGCGATCCGCTCTCGGCGGCGGTGGAAGTGAACACGGAAACAGCTATTATCCTTCTAATTACTGTCTACCCCCTTAACAGATCGAGCAAACCACTTTAGCTAAAAGCCTTTATCGACACCGGAGCTCTCATCGGCGCGGCGATCCACCACCGACTGGTTCAGAAACTGAAGAAGGGATACGGCTATCCGGTGGAACTAGCGTCGCCGACGAAGATTTCGGCATACAACGGACAAGACACGGAAAACGTTACGCACTACGTGCCGTTAAGGACCACGCTGGCTGGTCGCACTACGGAAGCGACGTTCCGAATTATAGATATCGGAAGGTTTGACATCATTATAGAGCAGAAATGGATAAAGGACCAGAAAGCTATTATCGACGTAGATAAAGGAACGATCAGATTCAAAACCCTGGGTAGCGGAGCAGGGACTATCGGAAAGGTCGCCACCGTCGCCGCCAACCC
This sequence comes from Pseudocercospora ulei, assembly GCA_016165855.1. NCBI lineage: Eukaryota > Fungi > Ascomycota > Dothideomycetes > Mycosphaerellales > Mycosphaerellaceae > Pseudocercospora > Pseudocercospora ulei. The sequence goes on along the minus strand of JACWNB010000002.1, from coordinate 5,535,903 downwards.
GAAAGCTACGGAGTCCGCGAAAGAGGCTCCGTCCGATCGTTCCGAACCCCCGGTTACCGTCGGAATAATGAGTTCAGAAGCTATAACGACCCTCGCGAAGTCGCTGGACAACGAGATTTACGCTATCTTAATAAAAGACATCGAAGACTACTGGAAGATAATAGCGGAAGAAGAAGCAGACCCGTTGGAGGTGCTGCCGGTAGAGCTCCATAATTACGCTAACGTGTTCTCAAAAGCCGACTCCAACCTCCTGCTGCTCTATCGACCGGAATATAACAACAAGATCCGACTGAAAGAGGGGGCTACGCTGCTAAGAACCGAGCCCCTAAGACGACTGTCGCCGGCGGAACTGGACCAGGTAGAGGTGTTCGTTCGCGAAAACCTGGCGAAGAAGTTTATTACGCCGAGTTCTGCCGAATATGCGTTACCGATTCTTTTCGTAAGGAAACCAGGGGGTAGTCTGCGACTCTGCGTAGACTATCGAGGCCTTAACGAGGTCACTAAGAGAGACGTATATCCACTACCGCTAATAGATAAGACTATACAGCGCGTAGCAAAGGCTAAGTAGTTCAGCAAGCTGGACATCCGCCAAGCGTTCTATCGACTAAGAAACGAAGAAGGGCAGACGGAAGATCTTACGACGTTTGCTACGCGTATAGGCAATTTTAAGTAGCTAGTGATGCCGTTCGGACTTACTAATGCGCCAGCAGTGTAGCAACGCTTTATAAACCACACCTTTATAGACATGCTGGAACGGTTCGTGTCCGTCTACTTAGACGACATCCTTATCTACACCGATAGGACGAAAGAACAGCACACGGACTACATCAAGAAGGTGCTAACCAGGCTCTGCAAGGTCGGATTAAACGCAGACACGAAAAAGAGCGAGTTTTATCAGACTGAAGTTAAATACCTCGGTCTTGTCGTCAGAAGAGAGGGGATCCAGATAGACCCCTTAAAGGTCTCTGCTGTAGCGGAATAGAAGCAACCAAAATCCGGAAACACTACGCAGATCGGGGCGTTTCTCGGATTCTGCAGCTACTATCGACGATTTATTAAGGACTTCAGCAAGATAGCGAGACCCCTAAACGAAGCGCTAAAGAAAGAGGCCGCCGGCCTATAGAATAAGAGGTGCACGGAAGCCTTTAACCGGCTGAAAGAAGCAGTGGCCTCGGCGCCGGTTCTAGCGCACTTCTGACCGGAAAAGACGATCTACGTAGAAACGGACGCTTCCGATACAGTAACAGCAGGGGTCCTTTCTCAATACGCTGACGATAGCGAGACCCTTCACCTAGTGGCCTTCTTCAGCAAATCAATAACGGAAGCTAAGCGGAACTACGCTATCTACGATAAGGAGCTGCTAGCGATTATTCAGGCTTTCGAGGAGTGGAAACCAGAGCTTATAGCTAGAAAGAGCACGGTTTAGGTCCTTACGGACTACCAATCGCTGATCTACTTTATAAAGACGTAGAAGCTCTTACGTCACCAAGCTCGGTAGGCCGCCTACTTATTAGGGTTCGACTTTAAGATCACCTATCGACTAGGGGCTCAAAACGGAAAGGCTGACGCGCTGACGCGAAGAGAAGGAAAGACGAGCCGCGCGAAGGAAGATCCGAACATGTTTCAGAAGGTGCTAACCGGACGGATAGTAGACGCCGAGGTGTTAAAGGAAGCGGGGATCTGCGCGGCGGAACTGCAGATCGAACCGGAACCGATGGAGCCGCCGATCGAAGAAGAGACGCTCTACGAGAAGGTGGAACGGCTTAATAAGCGGCAGAAGCTCGGCAGAACAGGCTCGGGGAAGCTGATAGTTCCGGAAGAACTGATTACAGAGGTTATCTAGCTGGTCTATAGCTCGAAGGACGTTGGTTACGCTAGCTCGAAGAAGACGATGGAAGCCGTAAGGACGATCTACTGGTTTCCGCGGATCTACGAACGGATCTACCGATTTATTGCCAATTGCTACGTATGCCGAGCCGCGAAGCTACGTTACGGTCTTCCGGCGGGTCTACTGAAACCGCTTCCGATCCCTGAGAAACAGTAGCAACACATTACGATAGACTTCGTAACCGGCCTAGCGGAATCAGATAGATATAATGCTACGCTGAACGTAGTGGATTGACTGAGCAAAGAGCGCTATTTCATCCCCTGTCGAGCCAGAGACAAAGGAGCGACAGCGGAAGAGACCGCGTGGATGCTGATTAGACACGTATAGAAGCACTATAGCCTGCCGGACACTATCACTACGGATAGGGGTCCTCAATTTACCGCCGACGTATAGAAGGCTATCAATCAAGCTCTCGGAATTCGTAGAAAGCTCAGCACCGCCGCTTACCCTTAAAATAACGGTCAGTCTAAAGTAGCTAATCGCGAGATAGAGCGATATCTGCGAACCTTCTGCAGCTATTATTAAGAAAAGTGGGTTGAGATGCTGCCAATAGCTGAATTCTGCGCGAACTTAGCACAGTCAGAAGCAACGTCGCTGGCGCCGTTCGAGATAACGCATAGCTATCTTCCGAGGATAAGCTTTTAGCTACCAAACGAACCCAGCTCTACGGAACCATCCACCGCTACGTCGTCAAAGAGAGTCGCTGCCGCGGCGGCGGAAGCGCTCCGATCTCAGATGGAAGAAGCGATCAAAGTGGCGAAAGACGCGATGGAATCAGCTTAGAAGAAGATAGTGACTCGAGCTAATAAGAGGCGGTTACCGACGGAATTCGAGGAAGGCCAAAAGGTATAGCTTAACACGCGGAACCTGAGGCTAAAAGGCAACGCCAAGCTCAATCTGCGCTACGTAGGTCCGTTTAAGATAATAGAAAAGAGGTCGCCGGTGACTTATCAGCTCTAGCTACCGAAATCGTTCCGGATCTACGATGTCTTTTATTCGGATCTGCTAAGCTTGGACCCTAAGAACAGTCTGCCGGAACAGGGGTTCGCCGAACCCCCGCCTATCGAGATAGACGGTAAGGAAGAAGAGTAGGAGGTAGAAGATGTAATGGACGTAAAGAAGATAAGGGGGTCCATCAAAGCAAGGATCTCGTAGAAGGGATGGCCGGAAGACTATAAATAGTATCTGGTCGAAAACCTCCGGAATTCGGCGGAGCTGCTAAGAGAGTTCTACGTACGGAACCCGGAAAAGCCGAAAACAGCGTAGCTCTAATGTCGACAATGCGGAAGAAAGAAGAAGAAAGCCGCGTCCGCCCTATCGGCGCAGAGGCCGAAGAAAACGATCGTAGCGGTCGCCTTAGGGAGGCCTTCAACGCGGCTACTACCTACCGCAGGGTCGGCAGGCAGCTCGCCGACACCGTAGCGTGCCAGCGCCGCCGACCCCGTAGTAGGTAAAGGCTTTAGTAGAAGAGAAAAAGAAGAAGAAGAAACGACGCTTCGGACGGATCTATATAGACCTCCGAGACGACGTACAGACCAGCTACGCCGCAGCTTAGATAACCTACAGCTCAGATCAGATGGCGTCGATCACATAAACGCCAAGTAAAGGACTTCAGACGCCGACGACGTAAGAAACTGAAGAAGCGATAAAGAGAACGTTGTTTTTGATAGAAGACGGAAGAAGTGACGTCGGCGTTAGAGGGGATTTTCGAGAAGGAAACGACGAATCAAAAAAAAAAAGCGGAGATTTTCGGATGGATAGGATGACTAAGCGGTCGAGGGCGACCGCTGGTAAGGAAGGGGGGTAGTGTTACAGCGGCAGAAAGGAGTGGGACTAAGTAATAGGGTGGACCCTTGGAATTTCGGCTCGGCCCGTCCGGGCCGAGCCGGGCCTTGGCACTACCACCACGAAAGCCCACCACCACCACATAGATTCCTTTCCCTCCTCAGTTTGAGATATAGTCATCAAAAAGGCCGTATTGAATCATATCTGCATGCCCGGATCAGATAGGGGGCCTATCTATCTAGCTGGTCTTTTCCCAGGATTCTTAGTAGCACTCCACCGTCTACACTGTCTGTATCGTTCGGAGCCGGCTCGATAGCCTGTATGGTCTTTCTCGGCGGCTGCAGCTGCTTCGTAACACGATACTCCTACTTCTGTTAGGCCGTTGCTTGGCATCTCGTAGCGATATAGCCAGGCTTTCTACACGCGTAGCATATAGGGACGAACGACGAACGCGGTAACGAATAAGGTGGCTGCTGGGATGCTCTCCGGAAAGGTGCAGGGGGTCGCGTTGCCTGCGTTAGTAACGGCTTCTAGTTCGATTCGCGTAATTTCGCGTAAGCGCTTAGATTTCTCGCAGTAACTCTCGCTCGGTGCACGAAGCTCTTAAGGTCTTCGTCTTCTACCGACGCTATAGCCGCGGCCAATTCGGGGTTCAGCTTCTGCCTTAATAGGTAGAGCTGCTTATCTTCCGACACTTAGGCTCTAATCGCATATTTTCTAAACAGTCTGTAGAACTCTTCGAATGTCTGCTGGTTCTAGTTAATCTTATCCAGCTGTTTGCGGGCCGTCTTCTTTCGGAAGAGGTCTCCGAAGCGTTAATCCAGCGCTTTAATCGCTTCCTCGGCAGTTACCTCTTCTAGGTCTGCTACTAGCGAAAAAGCTTCGCCTTCCAATCGCGACTCTAGGTAGGCTAACCTATCCCCGGCACTGTTTCCGGCGTAGTCTCGGTCTATCTTGTTCTTTATCTATTTCTTAAACGCTTCCTAGTCTTCGGGGTCTCTGCCTCTAAACGCCGGTAGGTCCTGTAGTAATGTTATTAAGGTGCTACCTTAACTTTAGGCCGCCGGCGAGACGGTCTCTACTGGTTCTTCTTGGCGTAGTAGCGGCGACATCGCTGCTTCTATCTTAGCTAACTGAGCCTTTATCGCCTTTAGTTGTGCTAGTCGGTTTGCCGCTTGGTTTTCTAGTATGTCTATAATAGTCTCGGCCGATTCCTTCTCGGCTCTTACCGCCTCGATTTCCTCTCTTAACTGTCTCTTTTCTTCTAGGGTTCTGTAAAACAGCTTCTTAATAAAGTCTATGCTGTCGTAGACCTTTCCTACTCCGTTCTCGTTTACGTAATCTTCAAGTTCCTCGAGTGTGCAGTCGTAGATTTTCTTGTATTCGTTTCTTTGTTCCTTAATCTCTGCAGTCTCTTCCGCTGTAAAACCTCTAATAATGAACTTATTATCGATGACACTAGAGTGCCTACTCGCTCTGTTAGTCTTTTCTCTTCTGCTTCTGCTTCGGCCTGTAACGCCGCTCTCTACCGTTAAGAAGCTCTCTATAGCTATCTTACGGTACTGTTGTTTGGTTTGGTTTATGTGTTGCGCGTACGTTATTCGGGTGTCCGGATAGTTCAACGGTCCCTTTCGCGCAGCGCGGTAGTAGTGTAGTAAGTGAGTTCGAGATATAGTAATCCGGGCACGCAGCTAAGATTTAATACGGCCTTTTTGATAACTATATCTCGAACTAAGGAGGGAAAAGAATCTATGTAGTAGTGGGCGAGAGCTTTGGGGGTGGTGTGCCAAGGCCCGGCTCGGTCCGGAAGGGCCGAGCCGAAATTCCGAGGGTTCGTCCTATCGCTCGGTCCTACCCCTTTCTGCCGCCGCAACAACAGTGTCGGAAGCGTCCGTTTCTACGTAGATCGTCTTTTCTGGTCGGAAGTGCGCCAGAACCGGCGCCGAGGCTACTGCTTCTTTTAGGCAGTTAAAGGCTTCTATACACTTCTTATTCTATAGGCCGGCGGCCTCCTTCTTTAACGCTTCGTTTAGGGGTCTCGCTATCTTGCTAAAGTCCTTTATAAACTGCCGATAGTAGCTGCAGAATCCGAGAAACGCTCTGATTTGTATAGTGTTTCCGGATTTCGGCTGCTTCTATTCCGCGACTGCAGCGACTTTTAAGGGGTCTATCCGAATCCCTTCTCTTCCGACGATAAGACCGAGGTATTTGACTTCGGTCTAATAAAACTCGCTCTGCTTCGTGTCTGCGTTTAATCCGACCTCGCAGAGTCTCTTTAACACCCTCTTAATGTAGTCTGTGTGTTGCTCTCTCGTTCCCTTAGTATAGATAAGAATGTCGTCTAAGTAGATAGATACGAACCGTTCTAGTATGTCTATAAAGGTGTAGTTTATAAAGCGTTGCTATACCGCCGGCGCGTTGGTAAGTCCAAAAGGCATCACCAACTACTTAAAATTGCCTATGCGCGTAGCGAATGTCGTAAGATCTTCAGTCCGTCCTTCCTCGTTCCTTAGTCGGTAGAACGCTTAGCGAATATCCAGCTTACTGAACTACTTAGCCTTCGCTACCCTCTGTATAGTCTTATCGATTAGAGGCAGTGGATACACGTCTCTCTTAGTAACCTCGTTAAGGCCTTGGTAATCTACGTATAGTCGGAGACTACCTCCGGGTTTCCGTACAAAAAGAATCGATAACGCATATTCGGCTAAGCTTGGCGTAATAAATCTCTTCGCCAGATACTCTCGAACAAACACTTCTACCTAGTCCAGCTTAGCCAGCGATAAGCGTCTTAGGGGCTCGGTTCTTGGCAGCGTAGCTCCCTCTTTTAGTCAGATCTTGTTGTCGTATTCCAGTTAGTAGAGCGGCAAGAGGTTGGAATTAGCCTTCGAGAACACGTTGGTGTAACTGTAGAGTTCTTTCGGTAATCCCTCTAACGGATCAACTTCTTCTTCTGCTATAATCTTCCAGTAATCTTCGATGTCTTTTATCGAGATAGCGTAAATCTTATTGTCCGGCGACCTTGCGAGGGTTGTTAAAGCCTCCGAGCTTATTATTCCAATCGTGTTTAGAGGGTCGGACCAGTCCTTCAGGACCGCACCAATAGTCGTAGCGTTCGATTTCGCGGCGACGACAGTAACCGATTCGGCAGCGACTCCGCTCTGCTAGTCTTTAAACCCTAGCGTACCTTTACCTACGTCGATAACAGCTTTCTGGTTCTTTATCTATTTCTGCCCTATAATAATATCGAACCGTCCGATGTGTATAAATCGGAACGTAGCTTCCGTGGTGCGGCCAGCCAGTGTGGTCCTTAGTGGCATATAGTGCGTAACACTTTCTGTGTCCCGTCCGTTGTACGCCGAAATTCTCGTCGGCGATGCTAGTTCTACTGGATAACTATACCCGTTTATCAGCTTCTGAACCAATCGATAGTGGATCGCCGGGCTGATAAGGGCTCCTGTGTTAATAAAAGCTCTTAGCTAAAGTGGTCTGCTCGAGCTATCGAGGGGGTAGACAGTAATTAGAAGGATAATAGCTGTTTCCGTGTTTACTTCCACTGCCGCTAAGAGCGGATCGCTGCAGCTGTTAATACTTCCTTCTTCTAGCGACGTTGTTCGTCTTAGTGCCCTATTGTCCTTGCTGGATAGAGGGCCTATCCGTCTAGCTGGTCTTTTCCTAGGATTCTTAGTAGCACTCTACCGTCCACACTGTCGGTGTCTTTTAGAGCCGGCTCGATAGCTTAGATAATCTTTCTCTGCAGCTGCTGCTGCGGCTGCTTCGTAACACTATACTCCTTCTTCTGCTTATCCGATGCTTAGCATCTCGTAGCAATATAGCTAGGCTTTCTATATACGTAGCAGGTAGGGACGAACGACGAACGCGGCGAATAAGATAGCTGCTGCAGCGTTCTCCTAAAAGGTGCAGGGGGTCGTGTTATCGGCACCGGCTGCTTTTGAATCGATTTACGCGACTTCGCGTATGCGCTTAGGTTTCTCGCAGTAACTCTCGCTTAGTGTACGAAGCTCTTAAGGTCTTCGTCTTCTACGGAAGCTATAGCTGCGGCCAGTTTAGGGTTTAGCTTCTGCCTTAATAGGTAGAGCTGCTTATCTTCCGACACTCTAGCTCTAATAGCACATTTTCGGAACAGTCTGTAAAATTCCTCGAATGTCTGCCGGTTCTAGTTGATCTTGTCCAGCTGTTTACGGGCCGTCTTTTTTCGGAAGGGGTCTCCGAAGCGTTAATCCAGCGCTTTAATCGCTTCTTCGGCGGTTACCTCTTCTAGGTCCGCTACTAGCGAAAAAGCTTTACCTTCTAATCGCGATTCCAGGTATGCCAACCTGTCTCCTGCACTGTTTCCGGCCCAATCTCGATCTATCTTGTTCTTTATCTTTTTCTTAAACGCCTCCCAGTCCTTAGGGTCTCCTCTCCTAAACGCTAGTAGATTAGGTAGTGACGTTATCGGTGTTCTAGCTTAACTATAGGCCGCCGGTAAGGCGGTCTCTGCTTGTTCTTCTCGTTGTAGTAGCGCCGACGACATCGCTGCCTCTATCTCAGCTAACTAAGCCTTTATCGCCTTTAGTTGTGCTAGTCGGTTTGCTGCTTGGTTTTCTAACACGTTGATAATAGTCTCTGCTGATTCCTTCTCGGCCCTTACCGCTTCGTTTTCCTCTCTTAACTGCCTCTTTTCTTCGAGGGTTCTGTAAAACAGCTTCTTAATAAGGTCTATGCCGTCGTAGACCTTCCCTACTCCGTTCTCGTTTACGTAATCTTCCAGTTCCTCGAGTGTGCAGTCGTGGATCTTCTTGTATTCGGCCATTCGTTCCTTAATCTCTGTAGTCTCTTCTGCTGTAAAACCTCTAATAATGAACTTATTATTAATAACACTGGAGCGCCTACTCGCTCTGTTAGTCTTTTCTCTTCTGCTTCTGCTTTAGCCTGTAACGCTGCTCTCTACCGTTAAGAAGCTCTCTATAGCTTTCTTACGGTGCTAGGGGGGTTTGGTTTAGTGTTTTTGGTGCGCGTGCGTTATTCGGGTGTCTGGATAGTTCAACGGTCCCTTTCGCGCAGCGCGGAGTTAGTGTAGTAAATAAGTTCGAGATATAATAATCCGGGCACGCAGATATAATTCAATACGGTCTTTTTAATAACTATATCTCGAACTAAGGAGGGAAAGGAATCTATATAGTAGTAGGTAAGAGCTTTAGGGGTAGTGTGCCAAGGCCCGGCTCGGTCCGGGAGGGCCAAGCCGAAATTCCAAGGGTCTACCCTATTACTTAGTCCTACTCCTTTCTGCTACTGCAATATATAGAGTGTTGGCCGCCTGCTATACGAGGCAATAGCAACCGGGGCAGCTGCTACCACTATATAAAGGAGGGCAAACAAGGCAACTACGACCTAGTACCCAGACGAGCAACAGCTCTATAGACGACTAGACGAAGATAGGAAAGCGCTACCTGCAAGAGGAATAGTAGGAGATAAGGCTATACAACACGTCGTCGTACGAGGGAAGCACTACGAGAAGGGAGGGGGGTATTGTTAGGGAGCGCGGTTAAGCCAGGTCCTAGACCTAAGCCAGCCGTCGCCCTAAGGATTGCGACTTAGCAGCGCTAGCACGACCCCTTACCCCGTACAGAGGGAAAACCCTATAGCCCTGTATAGAGGGGAATTGCTGCTCCTCTCAACAGAGGGAAAACTCTGTACCCTATATAGAGGGAAACTTCCGACCCTCTGTACGGAGTAGGAACCTTACACCCTTGCATAGAGGGAAATTGCTAGCTTAGCTTCGTAGGTACAAATTATACAGCAGCGGACAACGAAAGAACTGCCTATTAGTTCCTTTATATAGATACACAGCTTTAAGTCTCTAAACCAAGATTCTTAAACCCTATACAAGTTCCTATATAGGCTCTGCCTAACCTGCCTACTTAACTAGGTATTCTGTCTTCTTCCGATTCTTCTAGCTCTTAAGAATTTCTTCTACCTTATACTCTTTCTAGTCTCTAGTTACGATTGCTAGGGGGCGTGCGTCGTCTGTCATCTAATGCGGCAGGGGGTCTGTATATGCTAGCTGTACGAGGTCTATATAGAAAACCGGGTATATCCCTAGGGGAGTATTAAGTTGTACAGTGTATGTCCCTACCGGCCAGACTACTGTAAACTTCCGATTCTTCTAGTCCAGTTTCTTGCTTAGCCGGTCTGTACGAATGTTGCGCTAGTTTAGCTAGACCTCGTCGCCTGCCTCGTACCTTAGTGCAGCCTGCCAACCCTTGTTAGCTTGCTCTTCTGTATTCTGTTAGGCTATAGCTAGACTCGCTTTCGCCTATTGGTAGGCATTCGTAATCGTCTGTACAATAGCTTCTCCCTGCTAAATTAGGGATCGTACAGGGCGTAGGGTAGCGCCGCTTAGTGTCGGCGGGAGCAGGGAGTAGTCGTACCTATAGGCTATAAAGAAGGGGGACAGTCCCGTAGTGTTAGCTGTACGGCTGTTAATAGCCAGTTCTGCTATAGGGAGAAGGCAGTTCCAGTTGGACTAGTCGTAGTTAACGTACGCTTTAAGGTACGCCTCTAGCGTTAAGTTAGCTCTCTCTATTGCGCCGTCTGTCTATAGGTGCTATGCCGTCGAGAGGCGGCGTTCTACGCCTAGCAGCTGGCAGACCCTTGCCTAGAGTTGGCTTGTAAACTGCGTACTACAGTTAGACACGATTGATCTAGGTAGTCCGTATTTGCTAAACGTTATCTGTATAAAGGCCTAAGCTGTATCTTCGGCGGTAATAGAGTCTATTCCCTCTAGTATTACCCCCCTTATTAGCTTGTCCGTTACTACTATATATTTGCCGTCCGTCGCTCTCTAGCAGATCTGTAATAAAGTCTACTGTTAAGTCCTGCTATAGGCAGTCCAGTATTAGTAGGAGCTTTAGCAGGCTGTACTTTAGTTCCCGCTAGGGCTTCGTTCGTCTGCAAACGTCGCAATTCTGTACTAACCTACAGATGTCTTTCGCTATCGCCGGCTAATGTTAGTCCCTAGCGATAATGCTGTACGTCTCCTCTTGTCCTAGATGTCCGGTTGTTATTAAATCTTATACCTGCTGTATTAAGCTCGTACAGAGCTTCTCGTCTATAGGGACCCAGATCCGGTTCCTGAACTTTAGGTTGTTCTCCTCGTCTACCGAGCACTCTGCTACTAACACCTTAAGGTGGAGCTCTGTAGGAAGCTTTCGCTGTCCTCCTTAAATCGCTGTATAGGCACCTTAATAAACGTCGTCCTTTTCTACTGCCTCTTCCTACGCCTATAGCTAGGGCTCCTATATATATGTCGCCGCTAGGCGGATAGTCTCCTTGTCTGGTTCTTCCTTAAACATCTAGAATGTTCGTAATTTTAGTCTTTCGTCGTCGTACGTCGCTAGCATGTCCTAGTCTCGTCTAGATAGTGCGTCGGCCCTACTGTTGTCCTTTCCTTTACAGTACTAGAGTCTTATATTAAAGCGGCTTAGGTACATCGCCTATCGTACATATCTTTTAGAAAGCTTCTAGGGCTGCGTAAAGTACTCGAGGTTCTTGTAGTCCGTTAGGGCAAGAAATTTGGGAACTAAGCAGAGTTTACCGTCCTACGCCTCGCAACACTGTACGACTGCGAGCAATTCCTTGTCGTAGATAGGGTAGTTGCATTTAGCTAGGGAGTTCTTCTTAGAGAAGTACGTATATAGGTGCAGGAGCCTGTCTAAGCCTACCTGCGATAAGATACCTCCTATACAGTACCCTAAGGAGTCGGTTTCTAGTATCGTAGTACGTTCTAGGTCAAAGGCAGCAAGCGTTAGCCCTGTAGTAAAGAGCTCCTTTAGCTTGTTAAAACTCTTGCTACATTCCTCTGTCTAGGCAAACCGTCTGTCCTTATATGTTAGCTTAACTAGAGGACGTACTATCTTTAAGTAGTTCTGTATAAACTAGTAGTAGAAGTTGGCAAACCTAAGGAATTCTTATACGCCCTTAATACTCGTTAGGGGCTTCTATTACTTGATAGCATTAATCTTCTTCCTGTCTATGCTAATGCCTTTCCCTAGCTCGATAATAAACCCTAGGTATTTCGTACATTGTACACCAAATTTACATTTGTCGATGTTAAGGTATAATCTAGCCTACTGCAGGCAGTCTAGCACCTTCTTAACATCTCGTACGTAGCCCTCGCAGGTGCTGTCTGTAAATACTAGGGTATTATCGAGATATATAGAACAGATGTCGTCTAGAAGTCCTTGCAAAGACCTGTTAATGTACCTCTAGAAGGTTGCCAGCGCATTCGCAAGACTAAGGGAGGTAACAAGCTACTTAAAAAGGCCGTACCTCGTACGGAAAACGGTTATCTATTTACACCCTTCTTTAATCTATATCTTGTAGAAGGCTGAAACTACGTTAAGCTTAGTAAACTACTTTGCCTTGCTAATCCGTCTAAGGGTCTCCTTGATAAGGGGCAGGGGGTACTGGTCCTTCTTAGTAATTGCGTTAATGCCTCTATAGTCTATATAGAAACGCAAGCTAGCTAAGCCTTCCTTATAAACAAACAGTACTAGGGCTCCTGCAGATAACCTACTTATATAAATAAAACCTTTAGCAAGTAGGACGTCCAGTATCTTGCGTAGTACTAGGAGTTCTCTAGAGGACATGCTATACAGTAGGCTATATAGTACTTCGGGCAGGCTCTTATCCGGACAGGGCTCTAGCTAGATGTTGTAGTTAGTTCCTTCTCCTTAGTGTAGGGGCAGTTTTAAGGCCGATTTTGGCTCGAAGAGGTCCAGGTATTCTGCGTATTCCGATAGGAGCTTCGTGCAGGGGTCTGTAACTTTCTTAGATACTAAGGCCTTCTCGATGTCTATAGTCGTAGTGTTAACCTCGGCGTTTAAGCTGGCCTTGCCCTTAGCTCTAGCATTGCTACCCTGTAGGACTCTCCCTTAGTCTTAGAGTCTCTACTTTGTCGCTACTAGGTATAAGTATCCTCGTCCGACGTCGAGCTTGCTCTACTAGCGTTCTATCTATAGTTTCCCTAGTATTAGGTTATACCCGAACTTGTCCTGTACGACGTAGAGGTATAAATCCTGCTCGTAGTGTCCTTGCAGCTCTATCGTTCCTTTTACTATATAGGTAATGTCCGGTCCTCGTCCGGTAATGCCTAAAATATGTACAGGTACAGTAGGGGTCGTCTCAATGTAGTGTCTTTGTACAAAGTCTTCGCTAATTACTCCGTACACCAAACACCCTATGTCGATTAGCGTCTGCACAGTAGCGGTCCTGTTTAGCATAGGTCGTACGATAAACGGCGTAGTCGTTATATAGTTACTCTTAAAAGATAGCTAAGTAGTACTTTAATTTAGCAATCTATCTTGTATATGCCTCTAGCTAAGCCTTCGCTTAGAGGCTACTCTTTTCCTAACTCGTTATCGTCCGAGGGGAACTCTTAGGTCTCGTATTAGGGTGCTACAGTTGCCACCTTCGCAGTGGTCGGCTGTCCCCTACATCTCTCTACTAGCAAAACCCTGCAATTCTATACAATGTGCCCTATCTAGCTACACCGGTAGCAGCTCCCTTCTGCTCGTCCCTTGTTAAGGGTAGCTGTATCTACCTACTGCGCCCTCTTAGCGCCGGCTCTTAGCTATACGGTAACGGCTGCTGCTACTCTCGTCGTCGTCGTTAGTTCCTAGTCTATAGCGTCCTACTACCGATAGAGGGGTTGTCGCATCTCGTAGGCGTAGCTTATCTGTCTAAGCCTATACTGCTGGTTGTCGATTATCCTAAGGAGATTACAGAACGCCTTGTACAAGGCTAGTTGCATTACGCCTATTAGTCCTGTTATAATCTCCCTAGAGAGTCTAACTTCTAGGATAGTTACCTTTACTCTGTCCTCCTATTAGAGTCCTCCTGCCTCTGCTAGGGTCTAGTTAAATTCTGTAAGGAATTCTTGTATAGTCTTGCATCCTTGGTTTATAGTATTAACCTGTACGAGGGCTCGGCTTTTGCAGTCTAGGTCCTTATAGCTCCTGTCTAGAGCTGCCTAGAGCATCGTTGTAGTTGCTATTGCTAGGTTAGCAATAGCCGTTTCGTAGTATAGCAGAATTCGTGCTGCCGCCTTGCCCTTCAACCTCCTAAAGAGATACACTACTTTGTTAAGCTTAGTTAGGTATGCTCCTAAGTCGACTAGAAGCTTAGAGCATATTTGGGCAGCCTAGGAGGAGTACTCGGCTAGTGCCTTACTATCGTAGGTAGTAACGTTAGGGAGTTTGCTCTTTGTAACTGTAGTGTAGGCCGTTGTGTTTGTTGTCGTCGTTGAAGGGGTCGGGTCGCAACTGGACGCCCTAAGCTGTCGGAGCTCCTGTTCCTGTTAGGAAATCGTCGAGGCCTAATAGCCTATTTGTTCTTCGAGCTGGGTCGCGCGCCTTAGCAGCTCTTCGTACGTGTTGCGTATGTAATCCTGCGTAGCCGTAGTTTCTATAGGGATGTCGCTGTCTATCTTCTTCGTTGTATTACTGCAGTTACCGACAGTAAGATTAGTTCCTAATATAAGGGGCTTAAGAATCTTAGTTTAGAGACTTAAGGCTAGGTATCTATATAAAGGAACTAATAGGCAGTTCCTTCGTCGTCCGCTGCTGTACAATTTGTACCTACGAAGCTAAGCTAGCAATTCCCCTCTGTGTAGTAGTGCAGAGTTTCCCCCCCTCTCTGTATAGTAGGTGCAGAGATTTCTCCCTAGGGAGGGGAGCAGGGTTTTCCCTCTATACAGGGTTAAAGGATCTTCCTCTGTACAGAGGGTAGGGTCGTGCTAGAGCCTCTGTATAGAGGGTAGGGTCGTGCTAGCGCCGCTAAGTCGCAATCCTTAGGACGGCGGCCAGTTTAGGCACAGGGCCTAGCAGGGCGGCGTCCCCTAACATTGGAGACCGACTCCTTAGGATACTGCATAGGAGGTATCCTCTTACAGATAGGTCTAGACAGCCTTCTATATCTATACGCGTATTTCTCTAAGAAGAACTCCCTAGCCGAATGCAACTACCCTATCTATAACAAGAAATTGTTAGCAGTCGTACAGTACTGTAAGGTGTAGGACAGAGAACTTTGCTTAGTTCCTAAGTTCCTCGCCCTAACTAACTATAAGAATCTCGAGTACTTTGCCCAACCCTAAAAACTCTCTAAGAGATACGTACAATAGGCGATGTATCTAAGCCGCTTTAATATAAGACTCTAGTACTGCAAAGGAAAGGACAACAGTAGGGCCGACGCACTATCCAGACGAGACTAACATATGCTAGCAAAGTACAACGACGAACGACTAAAATTACGAACATTCCAGATATTTAAGAAGGAACTAGGCGAGGATGCTATCCGCCTAGCGGCGATCCATATATAGGAACCCTAGCTACAGGTATAGGAAGAGGCAGTAAAAAAGGACGACGTTTACTAAGGTACCTATACAGCGATTTAAGAAGGACAGCGGAAGCTCCCTATAGAGCTCTACCTTAAGGTATTAGCAGCAGAGTGTACAGTAGACAGGGAGAACAACCTAAAGTTCAGGAATCGGATTTAGGTCCTAGCAGACAAGAAGCTCTATACAAGCTTAATACAACAGGTATACGACTTAATAGCAACTAGATACCTAGGGCGCAAGGAGACGTACAGTATCGTCGCTAGGGACTACTACTAGCTAGCGATAGCGAAGGACATCTATAGGTTCGTACAGAACTGCGATGTCTGCAAACAGACGAAGCCCTAGCGCGAGCTAAAGTACAGTCTGTTAAAACCTCTACTAATACTAGACCGGCTATAGCAGGATCTAACAGTAGATTTTATTACAGACCTCCCTAAGAGTAACGGACGACAGAACATTATATTAGTTAGGGACAAGCTAACGAGAGGGTTAATACTAGAGGGAATAGACTCTACTACAGCTAAGGACATTGCCTAGGCATTTATATAGACGACGTTTAGCAAACACAGATTCCCTAGGTTAATCGTATCTAACTAGGGCACGCAGTTTACGAGCTAACTCTAGGCGAGAATATGCCAATTGTTGAACATAGAACGTCGCCTATTAACTGCTTAGTACCTGTAGACAGATAGTGCGACAGAGAGGGTTAATTCTATACTAGAAGCATATCTCCGGGCGTACATAAACTACGACTAGACGAATTGGAACCGCCTCCTCCCTATAGCGGAGCTAGCTATTAACAGTCGTATAGCTAACGCTACCAGACTGTTCCCCTTCTTTATAGCTTATAGGTACGACTACTCCCCGCTCCTACCGACTCTAAGCGGCGCTACTCTACGCCCTGTACGCTCCCCAATTTAGTAAGGGGAAGCTATCGTACGGACGATTACGAACGCCTACTAATAGGCAAAAGCGAGCCTTGCTATAGCCTAACAGATTACAGAAAAGCAGGCTAACAAGGGACAGTAGGCTGCACTAAGATACAAGGCAGGGGGTAAAGTATAGCTAAACTAGCGCTACATCCGTATAGACCGGCTAAGCAAGAAACTAGACTAGAAGAACCGGAAGTTTACTGTAGTCTAGCTAGTAGGGATATACGCTATACGACTTAACACTCCCCTAGGAATATACCCAGTTTTTTATATAGACCTCGTACAGCTAGTATACAAAGGCCCTCTCCTATATAAGACGATAGACGACGCACGCCCTCTAGCAATTATTACCGAAGGCTAGGAGGAGTATAAGGTAGAAGAAATCCTTAAGAGCTAGAAGAAGCAGAAGAGGATAGAATACCTAGTTAAGTAGGCAGGGTAGGCAGAGCCTACCTAGGAACCGTATGAGGCTCTTTAGGACACATTAGCACTAGACAGGTAGGAAGAGAAACACCCTGTTAACCAGTTACAGTAATACTATACTATACAGGGTAGGACAGATAGCAGCTATAGGACTAGATAGCTACAAGGAATATAGGGCAGCTGCAGACAGGACTAGGCAGCTGTAGAAGACATTAGGCAGCTATAGACAAGACTAGGCAGCTGTAGAAGACATTAGGCAGCTGCAGACAAGACTAGGCAGCTACAGAGGACAATAGGTAGCTACAGAGGAAGAGTAGGAATAGAGGGGAGCTAAGAACAGCTACCCCTAGAGACAAGAAAGAGGAGACGACACTAGGGAACCTACAAGAGGCATAGCCTAGTTGTAGGGAGCGGAAGGATATAAGAAGAGTAGGAATAGAGGAAATAGTTTAGAGGGGGGTAGGACCGTATAAGATAACCGGACTGCCTAAGGCTATATAGACGAACGCTAGGTAAACGCCTACTACCTTACTCTATAGACGATAACGGGCCGGGACATCTACCTAAGTCCTTAATAACTCCGGACAGCGACCGAAGCACTGGAAAACTACGAGATTGTAGATCTTACGCCTGTACCCAACGACGGCGGCTTCCGTCTAGATAATAGATTTAAGGTAGGGGACGGTAATTCCCTACACTAACTACATTCTCTAGAACAAAGCTTTGCTAACTAAGAGCTAAGATAGTCGGCTAGGCAGCCCGCCGCCGCTAGACTGTACGAGGTAGATACAGGATGCATAGTTAGGGCGATAAGATAGGAGATAGACAGGTAAAGACCGGACGGCTTAGTAGCGCATAGCTAGAGCCCTACCGAGGAGCGTCCACGGATCTCCCGCTACCAACCTACAGTCCAGCCCAGCGACTGTACGAGACGGTCAACCAGGCTATAGCCGACACCCTACCTAGGACTAGCTACCTCCTACTAATGAACATTGTCGATATATATAGACTATATAGGGTTTATCCGGACAGCGACTGCCTATTTACTGTTTAGGAGACCCTCTAGTTATAGGGATTCCCCGACACGTATATATAGGACTGTTATACTAGAGGAGAGGCTATAACTATAGCTAGGGATGCTAAGCTACCTGTCTTCGCTAAGTATATGTTTAAGGAGTGCTTTAAGGTACTAAAGCATACCGAGAGAGAGATAGGGTGTTTAACCCTTACTAACAGGCTTAGAGATATAGCAGCGCTAAGGAGGGGAAGGGGGGTATTGTTAGGAGACGCCGTCCTACTAGGTCTCGGACCTGGACCGGCTGTCGTCTTAAGGAGTACGACTTAGCTGCACCAGCAAGACCTAGCTAGACCAAGCCCTAACCCGGCCTGGCCGAGTCGGCATCCCCTCTCCCTATACCCTATATAGAGGGAAATCTCTGCACCCCTATACAGAGGGAAATCTCTGCGCCCCTGTATAGAGGGAAATCTCTACACCCTGTACAGAGGGAAATTGCTGGCTTGCTTCGTAGGTACAAAATGTACAGTAGCGGACAACGAAGGAACTGCCTATTAGTTCCTTTATATAGATACCTAGCTTTAAGTTTCTAAACTAAGATTCTTCAACCTATTACAATAGCCTATAGATACGACTACTCCCTGCTCCTAGTAATCCTAAGCAGTGCTATTCTACGCCCTGTACGTTCCCTAGTTTAGCAGGGGGAAGCTATTGTATAGACGATTACGAACGCCTACTAATAGGCGAAAGCGAGCCTTGCTATAGCCTAACAGAATGCGGAAGAGCAGGCCAACAAGGGACGACAGGCTGTACTAAGGTATAAGGCAGGTAATAAGGTGTAGTTAAACTAGTACAACATCTGTACAGACTGGCCAAGCAAGAAACTAGACTAGAAGAACCGGAAGTTTACAGTAATCCAGCTAGTAGGGACATATGCTATATAACTGAACACTCCTTTAGGGATCTATCCGGTTTTCTATATAGACCTCGTACAGCCAGTACATATAGACCCTATCCTGCACTAGACAACGGACGATATATGCCCCCTAGCGATTATTTCCAAGGACTAGGAGGACTACGAGGTAGAAGAAATCCTTAAGAGCTAAAAGAAGCGGAAGAGAGTAGAATACCTAGTTAAGTAGACAGGATAGGCAGAGCCTACATAGGAGCTGTACGAGGCTCTCTAAAACACAGTAGTATTGCAGTAGCAGAAAGGGGTAGGACTAAGTAATAGGGTAGACCCTTGGAATTTCGGCTTAGCTCTTCTGGACTAAGCCGGGCCTTAGTACACTACTACTATAAAGCCTACCGCTACCACTATATAGATTCCTTTTGCCCTTCAGTTCGAGATATAGTTATTAGAACAGCTGTATTGAATTATATCTACGCACTTAGATTATTGGATCTTTAACCTTTTAACTATACAACCTCCTACACTGCACAAAAGGGCCTGTAGAATCACATCCGGGTACCCGAATATTGCACACGCACAACACAACCTAAACCAAACTAACCAGAACTGTAAGAAGGAGATAGAGAGCTTCTCGACAGTAGAAGGCAGCGTTACTAGCTATAGCAGGAGGAGAAAGACTAACAGAGCAAAAGATAGGCGCACTAGCGCTATCGACGATAGCACAGTTACTAAAGGCCTTATAGTAGAAGAGACAAATAAGGTAAAGGAGCGAATAGCTAGATACAAGGAACTGTACGCCTATATACAGGACGAGCTCGAGGAGTATATAACAGAACACGGAGTTAAGAAGGTTTACGATACTATAACCTTTATTAAGAAGGTGTTTTACAGGAAAGTAGAAGAGAATAGGCAACTAAGAGAGGAAATAGAAGCAGTTACTACTAAGAGGACATTAGCGGAAACTACTATCGAAGTGCTAGAGAATTAGGCAGCAATACGACTAGCTTAACTAAATGCGCTAAGGGCCTAGCTAGCTAATGCGGCAGCGCAAACGTCGTCGGCGGCGCTGCTGCCGCTGCTGCGAGAAGATTCAACTAATAATGCCTCCCCTACTGCCTACATTTAAGGTAGCATTTCGATAACGCTATTGCCTAACCTACAGGTCTTTAGCAGCAGCAATCCGGAGACATAGGAAGTTTTTAAGATAAAGATAATAAATAAGATAAACTGTAATTATGCTAACAACAGCGAAGAGGACAGGTTAGCATACCTTGAATTACAGCTAGACGGTAAGGCGTTTATACTAGTAGCGGACTTAGAAGAAGCTACCGCTGCCGAGGCTCTTAAAGCCTTAGATCAGCGCTTCGCAGATTACTTCTGTAAGCAGACGGCTTGTAAACAACTCGACAAAGTCAACTAGCACGGGCTATTATTCGAAGAGTTTTATAGAAAATTCCGGAAGGACGCGATCTAAGCGAAGGTGCTAGAGAGCGAACAACTGTACCTACTAAGAAAGAAGTTAAGGCCTAAACTAGCTAACGCCTTAGTCTCTATACGAACTAGAGACCTCTAAGCCTTCGTAGACTAAGCAAGGGTTACTGCTAGAAATATAACAGAGTACGGAAAACTAGCGACCTAAGAAACGAGCTAGCGACTGCTGTTTATGCTATTAACTCGGCCCTTTTTATCCTTTTGGCGCACGCATTATATGCCGTTAAAGACTACCCTAGCTGGCCGCACTACGGAAGTAACGTTTCGACTTATAGATATCGGACGGTTTAACGTTATTATAGGGCAGAAAAAGATAAAGAACCAGAAAGCTGTTATTGACGTAGACGAAGGTACGATTAAGTTCAAACCTTAGCAGAAGGGCAATACCGCTGCTAACTCGGCCACTGTTGTCCCTACTAAACCGGACGTTATAGCTGCTAGCACGGCTCCGGCTATCTATGCCGCTTCCTTAGATACTGTTAAAATAATAAGCTTAGAAGCCCTAACTACTCTCGCGAAGTCGCTAAAGAATAAGATCTATACTATCTCGATAAAAGACATCGAAGACTACTAAAAGATAACAGCAGAAGAAGAAGTAAACCTACTAGAGGTGTTACTAAAAGAACTCTATAGTTACGCTAACGTATTCTTAAAAGCTAACTCTAACCTCCTGCTGCTCTACTAACTAGAATACGATAACAAGATCCGACTAAAAGAAGGAGCTACGCTGCCGAGAACCAAACTACTAAGGCGACTATCGCTAGCCTAGCTAGACTAAGTAGAAGTGTTCGTTCGAGAAAACCTAGCAAAAAAGTTTATTATGCCGAGCTCCGCTAAGTATGCATTGCCGATCCTTTTCGTCTAGAAACCTTGGGGCGGCCTCCGGCTGTACGTAGACTATAGAGGCCTTAATAAGGTTACTAAGAGGGACGTATACCTGCTGCTGCTAATCGATAATACTATACAGCGGGTAGCAAAAGCTAAGTAGTTTAGCAAGCTAGACATTCGCTAAGCGTTCTACTATCTAAAGAACGAAGAAGGGCAGACAGAAGACCTTACGACATTCGCTATACGTATAGGCAACTTCAAGTAGCTAGTTATACCTCTCGGGCTTACTAACGCGCCGGCTATATAGTAACGCTTTATAAACTATACCTTTATAGATATATTAGAGCAGTTTGTGTCTATTTACCTAGACGACATTCTTATCTATACCGATAGAACGAAAGAACAGTACACGGACTACATTAAGCAGGTGCTAACTAGGCTCTAAAAGGTCGAATCAAACACAGATACGAAGAAGAGTAAGTTCTATTGGTCCGAAGTCAAATACCTTAGCCTTATTGTTAGAAGAGAAGGCATCTGGATAGACCCCTTAAAGGTCGCTGCAGTAGCAGAATAGAAGTAGCCGAAATCCGGAAACACTACCTAAATCAGAGCCTTTCTTAGGTTCTGCAGCTACTATCGCCACTTTATTAAGAACATTACCAAGATAGCGAGACCCCTAAATAAGGCGTTAAAGAAGGAGGCAGGGAGACTTTAGAATAAGAGGTATATAGAAGCCTTCAACTAATTAAAGGCTGCCGTAGCTACAGTACTAGTGCTAGCGCACTTCCGGCTAGAAAAGACTATCTATTTAGAGACGGACGCTTCTAATACAGTTACAGCAGGAGTCCTTTCTTAGTATAACGACAACGACGAGGCCCTCTATCTAGTAGCTTTCTCTAGCAAGTCTATAAATAAAGCTAAACAGAACTATACTATCTACGATAAAGAGCTGTTAGTAATCTAAGCACGTAGATAATTTAATACGGCTACTTTGATAACTATATCCAAGGCTAGAGAGGGAAGAATCTACGTACAAGCAGAGGTAGAGGTAATTGAGTGTGGCCCTGCCAAGCCTGGCTTGCCAAGCCTGCCACCTTCTAGCACCTTCCAGCCCTCTACCTCTATATCCGTATTACTACCGCCCTCCCTAACCAGCGATTGCCTACAATCGCAATTAGCCTATTAATTGCAATTGTGCCAAAGCAGGTCGCAGAGGTTGCATCAAAACAGGTTGCTCCAAACCAGGCCGTAGGTGCCAAAACAGGTTGCATTGTGCCAGACCAGGTCGTAGAGGTCGCATTGCAAGCTCGCTTTTAAGGTCGCTTTAGAGCTTCAATTTCTGTGCATTTTGCCGTCGCTTTCGGCCTCGATTGGTGCCTTGTTTGGTGCCTTGCCAAGGCTGCAGAATTCTTAGAGGTCGTCGCAGAGGTCGCGGAGGTCGTCGGGGTCGCAGAGGTCGTCGGAGCCGCAGAGGTCGTTTGTCGCAGAGGTCGCGGAGGTCGTCGGGGTCGCAGAGGTCGTCGGAGCTGCAGAGGTCGTTTGTCGCAGAGGTTGCTTTATTCTGAACATGTGCTTCCAAATTCTGAACTGTGTATATTGTCTGCAGCTGCCTGTTGTCTGCAGCTGTGTTGTCTGTAGCAGCTCCGTATCGTCTATAGCAGCTTCGTATCGTCTGCAGCTGCCCTATATTGCCTACAGCTGCTGTGCCTGTCTGCAGCTATGCCTCTAAACGTGCTCTTCTGAACCTAAACAGTGTGTGTTGTCTGCAGCTGCCTGTTGTCCTAGTGCTCTGCCTAGTGCTCTGCCTAGTGCTCTGCCTCTGCTTTGCCTGTACTGTCTGCAGCAGCTGTGCCTGCCTGCAGCAGCCCTGTCTGCTCTGTATTGCCTGTACTATCTGCATCTGTATTGTCTGCAGCTATGCCTCTGTTGTCTGCAGCAGCTGTACCTGCCTATAGCAGCCCTGTATTGTCTGCAGCTGCTGTGTTGTCTGTAGCTATGCCTGCCTGGTAGCTCTGCCTAGTGCTCTGCCAAGTAGTAGAGCAGCCCTATGTTGCCTATAGCAGCTATGCCTGTCTGTAGCTGCTGTGCCTGTACCTAGGTGCTCTTGCTCTATGCTCTTACTCTGTGCTCTTGCCTAGGTGCTTATTATAGCTAGGTGCTCTGTAGCTAGTGCTTGGGCTCGCTAGTGCTTGGGCTCGCTAGTGCTTGGGCTCGCTAGTGCTTGGACTCGCTAGTGCTTGGGCTCGCTAGTGCTTGGGCTCGCTAGTGCTTAGGGCTCGCTGGTTGCACTGCTTGTATCGCTGTGCCTCGTACCGAACATGTCGCTTGTCTTGATTGTAGACTGTACATCTCGATTGCTAAGTATGCTGCTTATCGTGTCGCTGTTTGCCGTACCTCTGTTGCCTCGATTGCTAAACTTCTCGATAGGCTTTGTCGGAATAGAATAGTCTGTTAAAGACCTGAAAAAAACGAATGTCGTTGCCCTAGGTCCTGCTAGGTGTGTCTTTTTCCTCGTTCGCATCCTCGCTGCTGCTATATCGTCGTCTTCGCTCTCGTCTCGTTGCTCTTATCCTTTTTATCGCTTTCGTCCTTCTCGCTCTTGTCGCTCTGTCGCTCTTCTTTAAAACTCTCTCTTCTTCTCGATAGAGGCACTTCTCTTTCCTAAAACTCTTCTTCTTCTTCTTCTTCTTAATAGGGGCACTTCTCTTGCCTAAAACTCTTCTTCTTCTTCTCGATAGGGGCACTTCTCTTCGCTAAACATCTTCTTCTTCTTAATTAGGGGAGGGTAGAGTAGTATGCATATGCACGATTAAGTAACTAGAGTCAATTCGACGGCCTCCTTCGTATATATATTGTTGCAGCGGCAGAAAGGGGTAGGACTAAGCAATAGGATAGACCCTTGGAATTTCGGCTTAGCCCTTCTGGACCGTGCCGGGCCTTAGTACGCTACCCCTTAAGCCCTTACCTACCGCCGCATAGATTCCTTTCCTTCTTTAGTTCGAGATATAGTTATTAAAACAGCCGTATTAAATTATATCTGCGTGCTCGGATTATTATATCTTGAACTTAATCTAAGCGCGTAGATGTAATTCAATACGGCCTTTTTAATAACTATATCTTAAACTAAGGAGGGAAAGGAATCTATGTAGTAGTAGGTAAGGGCTTCAGGGGTAGTGTACTAAGGCCCGGCTCGGTCCGGAAGGGCCGAGCCGAGATTCCAAGGGTCCACCCTATTACTCCGTCCTACCCCTTTCTGCCGCTGCAACACTACCCCCCTCCCTTACTAGCAGTCGACCTCGACTGCTTACTTATCCTGTCTCTCTTTTTTTTTGACGCTATCTAACGCCTTTTACTTCGGCTTCTATCTGATCGGAGCTATCTGATCTGAGCTGGCAGCTATCTAAGCTGCAGTGTAGTTGGCCTGTGCGCCGCTATAGAGGTCTATATAGATCTATCCAGCGCGCTATCTCTTCTTCTTTTTCTTCTCTACTAAGGTCCTAGGCGCTACCGTAGAGCTGCTTTAGTAGCGTCAGCTTCGTTCTTCGCCGCTATTATCCTTCTAGCCGAGCCGGCGGATAGTAGTAATAGAGAGCAAAGACTGTTACAAAGCGCTCCGACGCGGTGGCGCCGTCTTCAGCCTTATAGCTATTATCCGACCGGTTTTGCTAGTTGGCAGTAGTAGTAGTAGAGCCGAAGACTCTAGCTAAGCGATCTCTATAATCGTTTCTGTTAGCTTTCGTACCGATAGAGCGGACGCAGCTCTTCTTCTTCTTCCAGAACTATTAACTTCGGAGCTACTTAGGCTTCGGCTTCCTCGGGTTCCGGATATAAAACTCCTTTAGCAGCTCTACCGAATTCTGGAGATTTTCGACCGGATACTATTTATAGTCTTCTAGCTATCCCTTCTATAAGATCCTTGCTTCGATGGACCACCTTGTCTTTCTTATATCTATTACATCTTCTACCTCCTATTCTTCTTCTTTACTGTCTATCTCGACCAGTAGGGGTTCAGCGAACCCCTTATCCGGAAGACCGTCTTTAGGGTCCAAACTTAGCAGATCCGAATAAAATACGTCGTAGATCTGGAACGATTTTGGTAGCTAGAGCCGATAAGTTACCGGCGACCTCTTTTCCACTATCTTAAACGGACCTACGTAGTAGGGGTTAAGCTTGGCATTGCCTTTTAGCCTTAGGTTCTGCGCGTTAAGCTATACCTTTTGGCCTTCCTCGAACTCTATTAGTAACCGCTTTCTATTAGCTCGAGTTACTATCTTCTTCTAAGCCGATTCTATCGCCTCCTTCGCTACGCGGATTGCTTCTTCTATCTGAGATTTAAGCGCTTCTGCCGCGGCGGCGGCGACTCTCTTCGACGAGGTGGCGATAGATGTAGAAGGTTCCGAAGAGCTGGGTTCGTTCGGCGGTTAGAAGCTTATTCTCGGAAGGTAACTATAAGTTATCTCGAATAGTAATCCGGGCACGCAGATATGATTCAATACAGCCTTTTTAATAACTATATCTTAAACTAAGGAGGGAAAGGAATCTATGTAGTAGTAGGTAAGGGCTTTAGGGATAGTGTACTAAGGCCCGGCTTAGTCCGGAAGGGCCGAGCTAAAATTCTAAGGGTCCACCCTATTACTTAGTCCCACCCCTTTCTGCCACTGCAACACCACCCCCCTCCCTTACCAGCGGTCGCCCTCGACCGCTTACTTATCTGTAGTAGTCTCTTTTTTTTCAGATACAACTTTACCTCTTCGCTTTCTTCTATTTCGAAACTATCCCCTTTCCTTATCTTCTTTCTTCTTATATCGTCGTCTTCTGACGTCTCTTACTTCAGTTTCTATCTGATCGGAAGAGCTATCTGATCTGAGCTGGCAGCTATCTAAGCTGCGGCGTAGCTAGCCTGTGCTCCGCTGCGGAGGTCTATATAGATCTGTCCGCAGCTCTCTGTTTCTTCTTTCTTTTCTTCTCTACTAAGGCCTTAAGCGCTACCGCTAGCTGCCTTAGTGGCGTCGGCTTCGTTCTTCGCTATTATAATCTGTCCAGCTAAGCCGGCGGGTAGTGCTGCGCGAAGGCGAAGCGCAGGGACGCCAACAAAGCACGCTAGCAGTGGTAGGTAGTGGCTAAGTCGAGGACTCTGGCTAAGCGCGTCGCTACGATCGTTTCTGTCGGTTTTTCTACTAATAGAGCGGACGCGGTTTATCCTCTTTTTCTGGAACTATCAACTTTAGAGCTACTTAGGCTTCGGCCTCTTTGGATTCTGTGTATAGAACTCCTTTAGCAGCTCTACTAAGTTCCGGAGATTCTTGACCGGATACTATTTATAGTCTTCCGGCTATCCTTTCTATAAGATCCTTGCTTCGATAGACCCTCTTATCTTTCTTGTATCTATTACATCTTCTACCTCCTATTCTTCTTCTTTACTATCTATCTCGACCAGTAGGGGTTTAGCGAACCCCTAATCTGGAACACCGTCTTTAGGGTCTAAACTTAGTAGATCCAAATAAAAGATGTCGTAGATTCGGAACGATTTCGGTAGCTAGGGCCGATAAGTTACTAGCGACCTCTTTTCCACTATCTTAAACAGGCCTACGTGCTGGGGGTTGAGCTTGGCGTTGCCTTTTAGCCTTAGGTTCCGCGTATTAAGCTATACCTTTTGGCCTTCTTCGAATTCTATTAGCGACTGCTTTATATTAGCTTAAGTTACTATCTTCTTCTAAGCCGATTCCATTGCCTCTTTCGCTACCTTAATCGCTTCTTCTATCTGAGATCGGAGCGCTTCTGCTGCGGCAGCAGCGACACTCTTCGACGAGGTAGCGGTGTATATAGAGGGTTCCGAAGAGCTGGGTTCGTTCGGCGGTTGGAAGCTTATTCTTAGAAGGTAACTATAAGTTATCTCGAACGGCGCTAGCAAGGTGGCTTCCGATCGTGCTAAATTGGCGCAGAATTCGGCTATCGGCAACACCTTAACCTACTCTGCGTAATAATAACTGCAGAAGATTCGTAGATATTTCTCTATCTCGCGGTTAGCTACTTTATAATCCGGGCACGCAGATAAGATTCAATACGGCCTTTTTGATAACTATATCTCGAACTAAGGAGGGAAAGGAATCTATATAGTGGTGGGCGAGAGCTTTAGGGGTAGTGTGCCAAGGCCCGGCTCGGTCCGGAAGGGCCGAGCCGAAATTCCGAGGGCCTACCCTATTGCTCAGTCCCACCCCTTTCTACTGCCGCAACACCACTCCCCTCCCTTATTAGCGGTCGCCCTCGACCGCTTACTTATCTGTTCCTCCTTTTTTTTTAAGATTTACATCGTTACTATCTGACGTCTTTACTTGGCGTCTATCTGATCCGTTCTATTTGATCGGAGCCAGCGGTTACCCGAGCTGCGGCGTGACCGGTCCGTGCGCCATCTCGTGGGTCTATATAGATCTATCTGCCTCTCGCCGTCTTCTTCTTTTTTTTTTCTCTACCAAGGCCTTTGGCGCTACCGCGAGGCTGCTTTGATAGCGGCCGCTTCGTTCTTCGTCGTTACTATCCTTTTGGCGGATAGCGGTAACGGAAAGCAAAGACGATTACGAGGCGGGCCGACGCAGTAGCGCCGTTCTTGGCCTTACCGCTCTATCTGCCGGTCCTAGCTAGCGGTAGTAGTAGTAAGGCCTAAGACAACGGCCGGCGGATTCTACGATCGTTTCTATCGGCTTCCGCGTCGATAGAGCAGACGTAGATTTTCTTCTTCTTTATCGACTTTCGAGCTATACAGGCCTCGGCTTCCTCGGGTTTCGAACGTAAAATTCTCTTAGCAGCTCCACCGAATTCCGGAGGTTCTCGGCCGGATACTATTTATAGTCTTCCGGCTATCCTTTCTATAAGATCCTCGCTTCCATAAATCCTCTTCGTCTTCTTATATCTATAACATCTTCCACCTCCTATTCTTCTTCTTCGCCTTCTATTTCAATTGGTAGGGGTTTATCGAACCCCTAATCCAGAAGACCATCTTTAGGGTCTAGGCCTAACAGATCCGAATGGAAGACATCGTAGATCCGGAATGATTTTGGCAGCTAGAGCCGGTAGGTTACCGGCGACCTCTTTTCTACTATCTTGAACAGGCCTACGTAACGAGGGTTAAGCTTCGCGTTGCCTTTTAGCCTTAGGTTCTGCGTGTTAAGCTATACCTTTTGGCCTTTCTCGAATTTTATCGGTAACCTCTTTCTATTAGCTCGAGTTACTATCTTCTTCTAAGCTGATTCTATTACCTCTTTTGCCACCTTAATCGCTTCTTCTATCTGAGATCGGAGCGCTTCTGCCGCTGCTGCAGCGATTCTCTTCGACGAAGTAGTAGTAGAAGATTCTAAAAAGCTGGTTCGTTTAGCAGCTAAAAGCTTATCCTCGGAAGATAACTGTATGTTATCTTAAACGGCGCTAGTAAAGTAGCTTCTGACCGTGCTGAATTGGCGCAGAATTTGGCTATCGGCAACATCTTAATCCACTCTTCTTAATAATGGCCGCAGAAGATTCGTAGATACTTTTCCATCTTACGGTTAGCTACTTTAGACTGACCGTCGGTCTAAGGGTAAGCGGCTATGCTGAGCTTTCTACGAATTCCAAGGACTTGGTTGATGGCTTTCTATATGTCGGCAGTGAATTGAGGACCCCTATCCGTAGTAATAGTATCCGGCAGGCCGTAGTGCTTCTATACGTACTGGATTAACATTCTCGCCGTTTCTTCTGCAGTAGTTCCTTTATCCTTAGCTTGGCAGGGGATGAAATAGCGTTCCTTGCTTAGTCGATCCACTACGTTAAGCGTAGCGTCGTGTCTATCTGAATCCAGCAGGCCGGTTACGAAGTCTATTGTAATGTGCTGCTATAGTTTCTTAGGGATCGGAAGTGGCTTTAACAGGCCGGCCGGAAGGCCGTAACGCGGCTTCGCTGCTCGGCACATATAACAGTTAGTAATAAACCGATGTATCCGCTCGAAGATTCGCGGAAACCAGTAGGTCGTCCTTATTGCTTCTATCGTCTTCTTCGATCCTGCGTAACCAACATCCGTAGAGCTATGGACTAGCTAGATAACCTCTGTAGTTAGTTCTTCTGGAACAATTAGTTTCCCTAAGCCGGTTTTGCCGAGCTTCTGCTGCTAATTAAGCAGTTCCACTTTCTCGTGCAGCGTCTCTTATTCAATCGGCGGCTCTATCGCATAGATCCCTACCTCTTTCAACACCTCGGCGTCTACTATTCGTTCTGTTAGCACTTTCTGAAACATGTTCGGATCTTCTTTCGCACAGCTGGTCTTTCCTTCTCTTCTCGTTAGTGCATTAGCCTTTCTATTTTGAGCTCCTAGTCGATAGGCAATCTTAAAATCGAATCTGGATAAGTAGGCGGCCTACCAGGCCTGGCGCCGTAATAGCTTCTGCGTCTTTATAAAGTAGGTCAGTAACTGGTAGTCCGTAAGGACCTGGACCGTGCTCCGTCCAGCTATAAACTCTGGTTTCCACTCCTCGAAAGCCTGAATAATAGCTAGCAGCTCTTTGTTATAAATAGCGTAGTTCCGCTTAGCATTATTTATAGACTTGCTAAAGAAAGCTACCGGATAGAGAGTCTCGTTGTCGTTAGCGTATTAAGAAAGGACCCCTGCTGTTACTGTGTCGGAAGCGTCCGTTTCTACGTAGATTATCTTTTCCGGTCGGAAGTGCGCGTGCACTAGCGCTGAGGCTACCGCTTCCTTTAGTTAGTTAAAAGCTTCCGTACACTTCTCGTTCTATAGGCTAGCGGCCTCCTTCTTTAACGCCTTATTCAGAGGTCTCGCTATCTTACTAAAGTCAATAATAAACCGTCGATAGTAGCTGCAGAATCCAAGGAACGCTCTGATTTGCGTAGTGTTTCCGGATGTCGGTTGCTTCTATTCTGCGACGGCGGCCACTTTCGATAGGTCTATCCGAATTCCTTCTCTTCTGACAATAAGGCTAAGGTATTTGACTTTGGTCTGGTAGAACTCGCTCTTCTTCGTGTCCGCGTTTAATCCGACCTCGCGGAGTCTCTTAAACACCCTCTTAATGTAGTCCGTGTGTTGCTCTCTCGTTTCCTTAGTATAGATAAGAATATCGTCTAGGTAGATAGACACAAACCGTTCTAGCATGTCTATAAAGGTGTAGTTTATAAATCGTTGCTATACTGCCGGCGCATTGGTAAGTCCGAAAGGAATTACCAGCTATTTGAAATTGCCTATACGCGTAGCGAATGTCGTAAGATCTTCGGTTTGTCCTTCTTCGTTTCTTAATTAATAGAAAGCTTGGCGAATATCCAGCTTGCTAAACTACTTAGCCTTCGCTACCCTCTGTATAGTCTCGTCGATTAAAGGCAGCGGATACACGTCTCTCTTAGTGACCTCGTTGAGGCCTTAGTAATCTACGCACAGTCGGAGACTACCCCTAGGTTTCTGTACAAAAAGGATCGGCGACGTATATTCTGCTAAGCTTGGCGTAATGAACTTCTTCGCCAAGTCTTCTCTAACAAACACTTCTACCTGGTCTAGCTCCGCTAGCGACAGTCTTCTTAAGGGCTCGGTTCTCGGCAGCTTAGCTCCTTCTTTTAGCCGGATCTTGTTGTTATATTCCGGTCGGTAGAGCAGCAAGAGGTTGGAGTCAGCCTTTAAGAACACGTTAGTGTAACTATAGAGTTCTTTAGGTAACACCTCTAGTAGATCCACTTCTTCTTCCGCTATTATCTTCTAGTAGTCTTTAATATCCTTTATTAAGATAGCATAAATCTCGTTGTCCGACGACCTCGCGAGGGCCGTTAAAGCTTCTGAACTTATTATTCCGATCGTGTCTTAAGGGTCGGACCAATCCTTCGGAGCTACTTCGACAGTCGTAACGTTCTGTTCTACTGCGACCTCGGTAACTAATTTGACAGCGGCGGAGCTGCTGTACGGTGTTCTGAATCCGAGTGTGCCTTTACCTACGTCAATAACTGCTCTCCGGTTCTTTATCTATTTTTGTCCTATAATAATGTCAAACCTTCCGATATCTATAATTCGGAACGTCGCCTCCGTAGTGCGGCCAGCTAGGGTAGTCTTTAGTGGCACATAATGCGTAACACTCTCTGTGTCTTGTCCGTTGTACGCCGAAATCCGTGTCGGTAATGCGAACTCTACTGGATAGCTGTATCCGTTTATCAGCTTTTAAACCAATCGGTGGTAGATCGCCGCTCCGATAAGGGCTCCCGTGTCGATGAAAGCTCTTAGCTAAAGTGGTTTGCTCGAGCTATCTAGGGGGTGGACAGTAATTAGAAGGATAATAGCTGTTTCCGTATTTACCTCTACCGCCGCCGAGAGCGGATCGCTACAGCTATTAACGCTCTTATCTTTCAGTAACGTAGTTCTTGTTAGTGCCCTGTTGTCTATGCTGGATAGGGGGCCTATCTATCCAGCTAGTCTTTTCCTAGGATTCGCAGTGGCACTCCACTGTCCACGCTGTCAGTGTCGTTCGGAGCCAGCTCGATGGCTTGTATAGTCTTTCTCGGCTGCTACGGCTGCTTTATAGCACGATACTCCTGCTTCTACTTATCTAATGCTTGGCACCTCGTAGCGATATAGCTAGGCTTTCTATACGCGTAACAGGTAGGGACGAACGACGAACGCGGTAACTAATAAGATAGCTGCGGAGGTGCTCTCTGGAAAGGTGCAGGGGGTCGCGTCGCCTGCGTTAACAACGGCTTCTAGTTCGATTCGCGTAATTTCGCGTAAGCGCTCAGATTTCTCGCAGTAACCCTCGCTCGGTGCACGAAGCTCTTAAGGTCTTCGTCTTCTACTAACGCTATAGCCGCAGCCAATTCGGGGTTCAGCTTCTGCCTTAATAGGTAGAGCTGCTTATCTCCCGACACTCTGGCCCTAATAGCATATTTTTGGAATAGCCTATAGAATTCCTTAAACGTCTGTCGGTTCTGGTGAATCTTATCCAGCTGTTCGCAGGCCGTCTTCTTTCGGAAGGGGTCTCCGAAGCGTTGATCCAGCGCTTTGATCGCTTCCTCGGCAGTTACCTCTTCTAGCTCCGCTACTAGCGAAAAAGCTTCGCCTTCTAATCGCGACTCTAGGTAGGCCAACCTATCCCCGGCACTGTTTCCGGCGTAGTCTCGGTCTATCTTGTTCTTTATCTTCTTCTTAAACGCTTCCTAGTCTTCGTAGTCTCCGCCTCTAAACGCTAGTAGGTCCAGTAGTAATGTTATTAAGGTGCTACCTTAACTGTAGGCCGCCGGCGAGACGGTCTCTACTAGTTCTTCTTGGCGCAGTAGCAGCGACATCGCTGCTTCCATCTCAGCTAACTGAGTCTTTATCGCCTTTAGTTGTGCTAGTCGGTTCGCCGCTTAGTTTTCCAGCACATCTATAATGGTCTCGGCCGATTCCTTCTCGGCTCTTACCGCCTTAATTTCCTCTCTTAACTGTCTCTTTTCTTCTAGGGTTCTGTAAAACAGCTTCTTAATAAGGTCTATGCTGTCGTAGACCTCTCCTACTCCGTTCTCGTTTACGTAATCTTTAAGTTCCTCGAGTGTACAGTCGTGGATTTTCTTGTATTCGTTTATTCGTTCCTTAATCTCTGCAGTCTCTTCTGCTAAAAAACCTCCGATAATGAACTTATTATCGATAACACTAGAGCGCCTACTCGCTCTGTTAGTCTTTTCTCTTCTGCTTCTGCTTCGGCCTGTAACGCTGCTCTCTACCGTTAAGAAGCTCTCTATAGCTATCTTACGGTGCTGTTGTTTGGTTTGGTTTGTGTGTTGCGCGTGCGTTATTTGGGTGTCCGGATAGTTCAACGGTCCCTTTCGCGCAGCGCGGTGGTGGTGTAGCAAGTTCGAGATATAATAATCCGGGCACGCAGATAAGATTCAATACGGCCTTTTTGATAACTATATCTCGAACTGAGGAGGGAAAGGAATCTATATAGTGGTGGGCGAGAGCTTTGGGGGTGGTGTGCCAAGGCCCGGCTCGGTCCGGAAGGGCCGAGCCGAAATTCTGAGGGCCCACCCTATTGCTTAGTCCCACCCCTTTCTACCGCCGCAACACTTTAGACTAGCTGTCGGTCTAAGGGTAAGCTGCTGTGCTAAGCTTTCTGCGAATTCCGAGAGCGTAGTTAATAGCCTTCTATACGTCGGCGGTAAATTAAGGACCCCTATCTATAGTAATAGTGTCCGGCAGGCCGTTATGTTTCTATACGTGCTAGATTAGCATTCTCGCTATCTTTTCTATAGTAGTTCCTTTATCTTTCGCTTAGCATAGGATAAAGTAGTGCTATTTGCTTAGTCGATCTACTACGTTAAGCGTAGCATTATATCTACTGGAATCCGGCAAGCCAGTTACGAAATCTATTGTAATGTGCTGCTACGGTTTCTCGGGGATCGGAAGTAGCTTTAACAGACCCGCCGGAAGGCCGTAACGTAGCTTCGCAGCTTAGCAGATGTAGCAATTAGCGATAAACCGGTGTATCTGCTCGAAGATCCGCAGAAACTAGTAGATCATCCTTGCGGCTTCTATCGTCTTCTTTAAGCCAGCGTAACCGACATCCTTAGAACCGTAGACCAACTAGATAACCTCTGTAATTAGTTCTTCCGGAACTATTAGCTTCCCTAAACCGGTTTTGCTAAGCTTTTGTTGCTAGTTAAGCCGCTCTACTTTTTTGTAGAGAGTCTCTTCCTCGGTCTCCGGCTCTATCGCGCAGACCCCTACCTCTTTTAACACCTCGGCGTCTACTATCCGCTCGGTTAACATCTTCTGGAACATGTTCGGATCTTCCTTCGCGTAGCTGGTCTTCCCTTCTCTCCTCGTTAGTGCGTTAGCCTTTCCGTTTTGAGCTCCTAGTCGATAGGTAATCTTGAAGTCGAACCCGGATAAGTAGACGGCCTACCGGGCCTAACGGCGCGATAGCTTCTGCGTCTTTATAACATAGGTCAGTAACTAGTAGTCTATAAGGACCTGGACTGTGCTCTTTCTAGCTATAAGCTCTAGTTTCCACTCCTCGAACGCCTATATAATAGCTAACAGTTCCTTATCGTAGATAGCGTAGTTCCGTTTGGCCTTAGTTATAGACTTGCTAAAGAAGGCTACTGGATAGAGGGTCTCGCCGTCGTTAGCGTATTGAGAAAGGACCCCTGCTGTTACTGTGTTAGAAGCGTCCGTTTCTACGTAGATTGTCTTTTCTGGTCGGAAGTGTGCCAGCACTAGCGCTGAGGCTACCGCCTCTTTCAGTTGGTTAAAAGCCTCTATGCACTTTTTATTCTATAGGCCAGCGGCCTCTTTCTGTAATGCCTTATTTAGGGGTCTTGCTATCTTGCTAAAGTCCTTAATGAATCGCCGATAGTAGCTGCAGAACCCGAGAAAAGCTCTGATTTGGGTAGTGTTTCCGGATACCGGCTGCTTCTATTCTGCTACAGCGGCGACCTTTAAAGGGTCTATCCGAATTCCTTCTCTTCCGAGGATAAGACTGAGATATTTGACTTCGGTCTAATAGAACTCGCTCTTCTTCGTGTCCGCGTTTAATCCGACTTCGCAGAGCCTAGTTAGCACCCTCTCGATGTAGTCCATGTGCTTTTCTCTCGTCCTATCGGTGTAGATAAGAATGTCGTCTAAGTAGATAGACACGAATCGTTCTAGCATGTCTATAAAGGTGTAGTTTATAAAACGCTGCTACACTGCCAGTGCGTTAGTAAGTCCGAAAGGTATTACCAACTACTTGAAATTGCCTATACGCGTAGCGAATATCGTAAGATCTTCTGTTTGCCCTTCCTTATTCCTTAGTCGGTGGAACGCTTGGCGAATATCTAGCTTATTGAACTACTTAGCTTTAGCCACTCGTTGTATAGTCTTATCGATTAGCAGCAGCAGATACACATCTCTCTTAGTGACCTTATTAAGGCCTCGATAATCTACGCACAGTCAGAGACTACCTCCGGGTTTCCTTACGAAAAGAATCGGTAACGCATACTTAGCGGAGCTCGGCATAATAAACTTCTTTGCCAGATTTTCTCGAACAAACACTTCTACCTAATCCAGCTCGGCCGGCGATAAGCGTCTTAGGGGTTCGGTTCTCGGCAACGCGGCTTCTTCTTTCAGCCGGATCTTGCTGTTATATTCCGGTCGGTAGAGCGGCAAGAGGTTAGAGTCGGCTTTTAAGAACACGTTAGTATAGCTTTATAGCTCTTTTAGTAACACCTCTAGCGGATCTACTTCTTCTTCCGCTATTATCTTCTAGTAGTCTTCGATGTCCTTTATCAAGATAGCGTAAATCTTATTGTCCGGCGACCTTGTAAGGGTCGTTAAAGCTTCCGAGCTTATTATTCCGATCGTGTCTAGAGGGTCGGACTAATCTATCGGAACCGCTTCGATAGTCGTAACGTTCTGTTTCGTGGCGACCGCAGTGACTAACTCGACGGCTGCAGCGCTACTCTGCAGGGTTTTGAACCCGAGTGTGCCTTTACCTACGTAAATAACGGCTTTCTAGTTCTTTATCTTTTTCTGTCCTATAATAATGTCAAACCTTCTGATATCTATAATTCGGAACGTCGCCTCCGTAGTGCGACCAGCTAGGGTAGTCCTTAGTAGCACATAATGTGTAACACTCTCTGTGTCTTGTCCGTTGTATGCCGAGATTCGCGTTAGCGATAACAATTCCACTGGGTAACTATACCCGTTTATTAACTTCTAAACTAATCGATAGTAGATCGCCGCGCCGATAAGGGCTCCTGTGTCGATAAAAGCTCTTAGCTAAAGTGGGCTGCTTAAGCTATCGAGGGGGTAGATAGTAATTAGAAGGATAATAGCTGTTTCCGTGTTTACTTCCACTGCCGCTAAGAGTGGATCGCTACAACTGTTAATGCTTCCTTCTTCCGGTAGCGCGGATCGCGCTAGTGCCCTATTGTCCGTGCTAGATAGGGAGCCTATCCGTCCAGCTAGTCTTTTCCTAAAATCCTTAGTAGCACTCTACTATCTAAACTGACGGCGTCATTCGGAGCCGGCTCGATAGCTTGGATAGTCTTTCTTAGCAGCTGCGGCTTCGTAGCACGATACTCCTGCTTCTGTTAAGCCGTCGCTTAGCATTTCGTAGCTATATAGCTAGGCTTTCTGTACGCGTAGCAGGTAGGGACGAACGACGAACGCGGCGAATAAGATAGCTGCTGTGGAGCTCTTTGGAAAGGTGCAGGGGGTCGTGTTGTCGGCGTCATCGATAGCTACTAAATCGGTTCGCGCGAGGCCGATTTCGCGTAGGCACTTAGGTTTCTAGCGGTAACCCTCGCTTAGTGCACGAAGCTCTTAAGGTCTTCGTCTTCTACCAAAGCTATAGCTCCGGCCAGTTCAGGGCTTAGCTTCTGTCTTAGTAAGTGTAGCTGCTCGTCTTCGGACACTCTAGCTCTAATAGCATATTTTCTGAACAGTCCGTAGAACTCCTTAAACGTCTGCCGGTTCTGGTTGATCTTATCCAGTTGCTTACAGGCTGTCTTCTTCTAGAAGGGGTCTCCGAAGCGTTGGTCTAGTACTTTAATTGCTTCTTCGGCGGTTACCTCTTCTAGATCCGCTACTAGCGAAAAAGCTTTACCTTCTAATCGCGATTCTAGGTAGGCCAGTCTGTCTTCTTTGCTGTTTCTAGCGTAGCCGCAGTCCATCTTGTTCTTTATCTTTTTCTTAAAGGCCTCCTAGTCTTTAGGGTCTCCGCCTCTAAACGCCGGTAGGTCCAGTAGTAACGGTATCGACGTGCTGCCTTGGCTGTAGGCCGCTGGTAAGGCGGTTTCTACTTGTTCTTCTCGATGTAGCGGCGGCGCCTCGATAATAGTTTCTGCCGATTCCTTCTTAGCTATTACTGCTTCCATTTCTTCTCTCAGTCGCCTGTTCTCTTCTATGTTCCTATAAAACTTCTTTTCGACGAAGGTAATAATGTCGAACACCTTCTTAGCTCTATGTTCTGTAAGATATTCCCCTATCTTATCCGGCGTGCGCGCGTACAGTTCGGTATAGCCCTCTATGCCCTTCTTCGCTTTGTCTATCTCTTCTTCCGTAAGGCTCTTAGCGGCCGTTCTATCGTCGAGGATGCTAGTACGCCTATCCCTTAGTCTGTTAGTCTTTCTCTTTCTGCTGCGGCCTGTAACGCCGCCTTCTACTTCTAACAAGCTCTCTAAGTCTTACACTGGTGGATGTAATTGTGCAATACGGGTGGCCGGATTGTTTAACAGCTTCCGCGCAGCGCGGAGTTAATATAGTGAGTGAGTTCGAGATATAATAATCCGGGCACGCAGATATAATTCAATACGGCCTTTTTAATAACTATATCTCGAACTAAGGAGGGAAAGGAATCTATATAGTAGTGGGTAAGGGCTTTAGGGGTGGTGTGCCAAGGCCCGGCTCGGTCTGGAAGGGCCGAGCCGAAATTCCAAGGGTCTACCCCATTACTTATTCCCACCCCTTTCTGCTGCTGCAACAAATAGCGCCAGTAAGGTAGCCTCTAACTATGCTGAATTGGCGCAGAATTCGGCTATAGGCAACACCTTAACCCACTCTGCTTAATAACAACTGCAGAAGATTCGTAGATATTTCTCAATCTCGCAGTTAGCTACTTTAGACTAACTGTCGGTTTAAGGGTAAGCAGCTGTGCTAAGCTTTCTACGAATTCCGAGAGCTTGGTTAATAGCCTTCTATACATTAGCAGTAAATTGAGGACCCTATCTGCTATTATAGTGTCTGGCAGGCTATAGTGCTTCTATACGTACTGGATTAGCATTCTCCCTATCTCTTCTGTAGTAGTTCCTTTATCCTTCGCTTAGCAGGAGATAAAGTAGCGTTCTTTGCTTAGTCAATCTACTACATTAAGCGTAGCATTATATCTATCGGAATCCGGTAGGCCGGTTACGAAATCTATTGTAATGTACTGCTACGCTTTCTTAGGGATCGGAAGTGGCTTTAACAGACCGGCCGGAAGGCCGTAACGTAGCTTCGCGACTCGGCATATGTAACAATTAGCGATAAACCTGTAGATCCGCTCGAAAATTCGCGGAAACCAGTAGATCGTCCTTACGGCTTCTATCGTCTTCTTCGTGCCTGCGTAACCGACATCCTTAGAACTATAGACCAACTGGATAACCTCTGTAATTAGTTCTTCTGGAACTATTAGCTTCCCCGAGCCTGTTCTGCCGAGCTCCTGCTGCTAATTAAGTCTTTCTACTTTCTCGTAGAGCGTCTCTTCCTCGGTCGGCGGCTCTATCGCGCAGATCCCTACTTCTTTTAATACCTCGGCGTCTACTATCCGTTCGGTCAACACCTTCTGGAACATGTTCGGATCTTCTTTCGCGCGGCTAGTCTTCCCTTCTCTTCTTGTTAGCGTATTAGCCTTTCTATTTTGAGCTCCTAGTTGATAGGTAATCTTAAAGTCGAATCTGGATAAATAGGCAGCCTACCGGGCTTAACGGCGCGATAGCTTCTATATCTTTATAAAGTAGGTAAGTAACTGATAGTCTGTAAGGACCTAGACTATACTCTTTTTAGCTATAAGCTCCGGTTTCTACTCCTCGAAAGCCTAAATAATAGCTAATAGCTCTTTGTCGTAAATAGCGTAGTTCTGCTTAGCCTCGTTTATAGACTTGCTAAAGAAAGCCACTAGATAGAGGGTCTCGTCGGCATTATTATACTAAGAAAGGACCCCTACGGTCACTGTATCAGAAGCATCCGTCTCTAGATAGATCGTCTTTTCTAGTCGGAAGTGCGCTAGAACTAGCGCTAAGGCTACTGCTTGTTTTAGCTAGTTAAAAGCTTCTATGCACTTCTTATTCTATAGGCTAGCAGCCTCCTTTCTTAATGCTTCGTTCAGGGGTCTCGCTATCTTGCTAAAGTCCTTAATAAACCGTCGATAGTAGCTGCAGAATCCGAGAAACGCTCTGATTTGTGTAGTGTTTCCGGATTTCGGCTGCTTCTATTCTGCGACGGCGGCGACCTTTAAGGGGTCTATCCGAATTCCTTCTCTTCCGACGATAAGACCGAGATATTTGACCTCGGTCTAATAGAACTCGCTCTTCTTCGTGTCTGCGTTTAATCCGACCTCGCGGAGCCTAGTTAGCACTTTCTTTATATAGTCCGTATGCTGTTCTCTCGTTCTATAGGTGTAGATAAGAATGTCGTCTAAGTAGATAGACACGAACCGTTCTAGCATGTCTATAAAGGTGTAGTTTATAAAGCGTTGCTACACTGCTGGTGCATTAGTAAGTTTAAAAGGCATTACTAACTACTTAAAATTGCCTATACGCGTAGCAAATGTTGTAAGATCTTCCGTTTGCCCTTCCTCGTTCCTTAGTCGGTAGAACGCTTAGCGAATATCCAGCTTACTAAACTACTTAGCTTTAGCTACTCGTTGTATAGTCTTATCTATCAACGGCAGTAGGTACACATTTCTCTTAGTGACCTTATTAAGGCCTCGGTAATCTACGTACAGTCGGAGACTACCTCCGGGTTTCTGTACGAAAAGAATCGGTAATGCATATTCTGTAGAGCTTGGCGTAATAAACTTCTTTGTCAGGTTTTCTCGAACAAATACCTCTACTTAGTCCAGCTCGGCCGGCGATAATCGTCTTAGGGGCTCAGTTCTTAGCAGCATAGCTCCTTCCTTTAATTAGATCTTGTTGTCGTATTCCGGTCGGTAGAGCAGCAGGAGGTTAGAGTCGGCTTTTAAGAACACGTTAATGTATCTATAGAGTTCTTTTAGTAACACCTCTAACAGGTCTACTTCTTCTTCCGCTATTATCTTTCGGTAGTCTTAGATGTCTTTTATTAAGATAGTATAAATCTTATTGTCCAGCGACCTCGTAAGGGTCGTTAAAGCTTCCGAGCTTATTATTCCGAGCATCTCTAGAGGGTCAGACCGGTTGATCGGAACCGCTCCAGTAGTTGCAACGCTCTGTTCTACAATAACGGCGGTAACCGATTCGACGGCAGCGACGCCGCTCCGCAGGGTTTTGAATCCGAGTGTGCCTTTACCTACGTTAATAACGGCTTTCTGGTTCTTTTTCTATTTCTGTCCTATAATAATATCAAACCTTCCGATATCTATAATTCGGAGCGTGGCTTCTGTAGTGCGGCCGGCTAGGGTAGTTCTTAATAGCATATAATGCGTAATACTCTCAGTGTCTCGCCTGTTGTAAGCCGAAATTTGCCGTCGACGCTAGCTCCACTAGGTAACTATATCTGTTTATTAGCTTCTGAACCAATCGATAGTGGATCGCGGCGCTAATAAGAGCTCCTGTGTCGATAAAAGCTCTTAGCTAGAGTAGGCGGTCTAATCTATTAAGGGGGTAGATAGTAATTAGAAGGATAATAGCCGTTTCCGTATTTACTTCTACTGCTGCCGAGAGCGGATCGCTACAGCTGTTAATACTTCCTTCTTCCGGCGACGTAGTTTGTAGCAGTGCCCTATTGTCTATGCTGGATAGGGGGCCTATCCGTCTAGCTAGTCTTTTCCTAAGATTCGCAGTGCTACTCTACTATCTACACTGTTAGTGTCGTTCGGAGCCGACTTAATAGCTTAGATAGTCTTTCTCGGCAGCTGCGGCTTCGTAGTACAATATTCCTGCTTCTGTTAAGCCGTCGCTTAGCATCTCGTAGCGATATAGCCAGGCTTTCTGTACGCGTAGCAGGTAGGGACGAACGACGAACGAGGCGAATAGAATAGCTGCTAGGGGGCTCTTCGGAAAGGTGCAGGGGGCCGTGTTGCTGGCACTGTTAATAGCTTCTAGTTCGACTCGCGCGATGCCGATTTCGCGTAGGCGCTTAGGTTTCTAGCGGTAACTCTCGCTTAGTGCACGAAGTTCTTAAGGTCTTTGTCTTCTACCGAAGCTATAGCTGCGGCTAGTTTAGGGTTCAGCTTCTGCCTTAGTAAGTAGAGCTGCTTATCTTCTAACACTCTAGCTCTAATAGTATATTTTTAGAACAGTCCGTAGAATTCCTTAAACGTTAGCCGGTTCTGATTGATCTTGTCTAGCTGTTTATGGACTGTCTTCTTTCGGAAGGGGTTTCCGAAGCGTTGATCCAGCGCTTTAATTGCCTCTTCGGCAGTTACCTCTTCTAGGTCTGCTACTAGCGAAAAAGCTTTACCTTCTAATCGCGATTCTAGGTAGGCCAACCTATCTTCTTTACTGTTTCCGGCGTAATCGCAGTCTATCTTGTTCTTTATCTTTTTCTTAAATGCCTCCTAGTCTTTAGGGTCTCTGCCTCTAAACGCTGGTAGGTTAGGTAGTAACGCTATCGAGGTGCTACCTTAACTGTAGGCCGCCGGTAAGGCGGTCTCCGCTTGTTCTTCTCGATGTAGTAGCGGCGCTAATAACGCCGCTGCATCTATGTCAGCTAACTAAGCCTTTATTGCCTTTAGTTGTGCTAGTCTATTCGCCGCTTGGTTTTCTAGCACGTCGATAATAGTTTCTGCGAACTCCTTCTCGGCTATTACCGCTTCTAGTTCTTCTCTTAGTCGCCTGTTCTGTTCTATATTCCTATAAAACTTCTTTTTTAACGGAGGTAATAATGTCGAACACCTTCTCGGCTCTATATTCTGTAAGATTTTCTCCTATTTTATCCGGCGTACGTGCGTACAGCTCCGCGTAGCCCGCTATGCCCTTCTTCGCTTCTTCTATCTCTTCTTCTGTAAGGCCCTTAGTAGCTGTTCTATTGTCGAGGATTCTAGTGCGCCTATCCCTTAGTCTGTTAGTCTTTCTCTTTCCGCTGCAGCCTATAACGCCGCCCTCTACCGTTAAGAAGCCCTCTATAGCTGTCTTACAGTGCTGGTGTTTTGGTTTGGTTTGTAGTATACACGTGCGTTATTCAGGTAGCCGGATAGTCTAACGGGCCCTTTCGCGCAGTGCAGAGTTAGTGTAGTAAGCGAGTTCGAGATATAATAATCCGAGCGCGCAGATGTAATTTAATACAGCTGTTTTAATAACTTTATCTTATACTAAAGAAGGAAAGGAATCTATACGGCGGTGTGTAAGGGCTTTAGGGCTGGTATGCTAAGGCCTGGCTCGGTCCGAAAGGGCCGAGCCGAAATTCCAAGGGTCTACTCTATTACTCCGTCCTACCCCTTTCTGCTGCCGCAATAGAACTTACCAATTACACCAACTCTGCGCTGCGCGAAAGGGACCGTTGAACTATCCGGAAACCTGAATAACGTACGCGTACACTACAAACCAAACCAAAACACTGGTACCGTAAGACAGCTATAGAGAGCTTCTTAACGGTAGAGGGCAGCGTTATAGGCTGTAGCAGAAAGAGAAAGACTAACAGACCGAGGAAGAGACGCACTAGCATCCTCGACAATAGAACGGCTACTAAGGGCCTTACAGAAGAAGAGACAGATAAAGCGAAGAAAGGAATAGCGGGCTACAGGGAGCTGTACGCACGTACGCTGGATAAAATAGGAGAATATCTAGCAGAACATAGAGCCAAGAAGGTGTTCGATATTATTACCTTTGTTGAAAAGAAGTTTTATAGGAATATAGAAGAAAACAGGCAACTAAGAGAAGAAATAGAAGCGGTAATAGCTGAGAAGGAATTAGCAGAAACTATTATCGACGTGCTAGAAAATCAAGCGGCGAATCGGCTAGCATAACTAAAGGCGATAAAGGCTTAGTTAGCTAACATAGAAGCAGAGGTGTCGTTAGCGCCGCTACTACATCGAGAAGAACAAGCAGAAACTATCTCGCCGGCAGCCTACAGTTAAGGTAGCACCTCGATAACGTTACTACTAGATCCGCCGGTGTTTAGAGGTAGAGACCCTAAAGACTAGGAGGCATTTAAGAAAAAGATGAAGAACAAGAAAGACCGCGATTACGCCGGAAGCAGTACAGGAGATAGATTAGCCTACCTAGAATCGCGGCTAGAAGGTAAAGCTTTTTCGCTAGTAGCAGACCTAGAAGAGGTAACCGCTGACGAAGCAATTAAAGCGCTAGATTAACGCTTCGGAGACCCCTTCCGAAAGAAGACAGCCCGTAAACAGCTAGACAAGATTAATCAGAACCGGCTAACATTTAAAGAGTTCTACGGCCTGTTTAGAAAATATGCTATTAGAGCTAAAGGGTCCGAGGGTAAACAATTACATCTACTAAGGTAAAAGCTAAACCCTAAACTGGCTAGAGCTATAGCTTCGGTAGAAGATAAAGACCTAGAGAGCTTCGTGCACTAAGCGAGAGTTACTGCTAGAAATCTGAGCGCCTACGCAAAATCGGCATTGCGCGAACCAATTTAGAAGCAGTCGGCGCCGACAACACGACCCCCTGCTCCTTTCCGCTAAGGCCCTATCTAGCAGACATCTTATTTACTGCGCTCGTCGTTCGTACCCACTTGCTACGCGTGCGGAAAGCCTAGCTATATTGCTACCAGATGTCCGGCGACAGCCTAACAGAAGCAGGAGTACCGAGCTACGAAACCCCTACCACTACCGAGGAAGACTATTTAAGCTATCGAGCCGGCGCCGAACGACACCGACAGTGTAGATAGTAGAGTGCTACTAAGGATCTTAGGAAAAGACCAGCTAGACGGATAGGCCCCCTATCCAGCATAGACAATAGGGCACTGCTACGGACCGCATCGCTGGAAGAAGGAAGTATTAACAGTTGTAGCGATCCGCTCTTAGCGGCAGTGGAAGTGAACACGGAGACTGCTATTATCCTTCCGATTACGGTCTACCCCCTTAACGGCACGCACCGACTACTCCAATTAAAGGCCTTTATCGACACAGGAGCTCTTATTAGCACTGCGATCCACTATCGACTAGTCCAGAAACTAATAAACGGATATAGTTATCCAGTGGAATTAGCATTACTAACGCGAATTTCGGTATACAACGGACAAGACACCGAGAGTGTAACGCATTACGTGCTATTAAAAACCACCCTAGCTGGTCGTACTACAGAAGCGACGTTCCGAATCATAGATATCGGAAGGTTTAATATTATTATAGGGCAGAAATAGATAAAGAACCAAAAAGCTATTATTAACGTAGGTAAAGGCACACTCGGATTCAAACCCCTGCGGAGCGGCGTCGCTGCCGCCGCTATAGAACCGAGTGTTACAACCACTGGAGGGGTTCTGATCAACCGGCCCGACTCTCTAGACACGCTTGGAATAATAAGCTCGGAAGCCTTAACAACCCTTGCGAGATCGCTAGACAATAAGATTTATGCTATCTTAATAAAAGACATAGAAGACTACTAGAAGATAATAGCGGAAGAAGAAGTGGACCCGTTAGAGGTATTACCAAAAGCACTCTATAGATACACTAACGTATTCTTAAAAGCCGACTCTAACCTCCTGCTGCTCTACTAACTAGAATACGACAACAAGATCCGATTGAAAGAAGGATCTACGCTGCTAAGAACCGAGCCTCGAAGACGGCTATCGCTAGCCGAGCTAGATTAAGTAGAGGTGTTTGTTTAAGAAAACCTTGCGAAGAAGTTTATTACGCCGAGCTCTACTAAGTATACGTTACCGATTCTTTTCGTACGGAAACCCAGAGGTGGTCTCCGACTGTACGTAGACTACCGAGGCCTTAATAAGATTACTAAGAGAGATGTGTATCCGCTACTGCTAATAGATAAGACTATAAAACAAGTAGCTAAAGCTAAGTAGTTTAGTAAGCTGGATATTCGCTAAGCGTTCTACCGACTAAGGAACGAGGAAGGGCAAACAGAAGATCTTACGACATTCGCTACGCGTATAGGCAATTTTAAGTAGTTGGTAATGCCTTTCGGACTTACTAACGCACCGGCAGTATAGCAACGCTTTATAAACTACACCTTTATAGACATGCTAGAACGGTTCGTGTCTATCTACTTGGACGACATTCTTATCTACACCAATAGAACGAGAGAACAGCATACAGACCACATTAAGAGAGTGCTAACGAGGCTCTGCGAGGTCGGGCTAAACGCAGACACGAAGAAGAGCGAGTTCTTTTAGACCGAGGTTAAATATCTCGGTCTGATCGTTAGGA
Source organism: Pseudocercospora ulei (assembly GCA_016165855.1). Taxonomy (NCBI): domain Eukaryota; kingdom Fungi; phylum Ascomycota; class Dothideomycetes; order Mycosphaerellales; family Mycosphaerellaceae; genus Pseudocercospora; species Pseudocercospora ulei. The sequence continues at coordinate 5,491,234 of JACWNB010000002.1, read as the reverse complement.
GAGAAGGAATTCGGATAGACCCCTTTAAAGTCGCTGCCGTCGCAGAGTGGAAGCAGCCGAAATCCGGGAACACTATACAAATCAGAGCGTTTCTCGGATTCTGCAGCTACTATCGACGGTTTATTAAGGACTTTAGCAAGATAGCGAGACCCCTAAACGAAGCATTAAAGAAGGAGGCTGCTGGCCTATAGAATAAGAAGTGCACAGAGGCTTTTAATCGACTAAAAGAAGCAGTAGCCTCGGCGCTAGTGCTGGCGCACTTTCGACCGAAAAAGATAATCTACTTAGAGACAGACGCATCCGATACAGTAACAGCAGGGGTCCTTTCTTAGTATAATAACGCCGACGAGACTCTCTATCTGGTAGCTTTCTTTAGCAAGTCTATAAACGAGGCTAAGCAGAACTACGCTATTTACAATAAAGAGCTGCTAGCTATTATCCAGACTTTCGAGGAGTAGAAGCCGGAGCTTATAGCCGAAGGAGCACGGTCCAGGTCCTTACGGACAATCAGTTACTTACCTACTTTATAAAGACGCAGAAGCTCTCGCACTGCTAAGCCCGGTAGGGCGCCTACTTATCCAGATTCGACTTTAAGATTACCTATCGACCTGGAGCTTAAAATAGAAAGGCTAATACGCTAACGAGAAGAGAAGGAAAGACCAGCTGCGCGAAAGAAGATCCGAACATGTTCTAGAAGGTGTTAACCGAAAGGATAGTAGACGCCAAGGTATTAAAAGAAGTAGGGATTTACGCGATAGAACTGCAGACAGAGGAAGAGACGCTCTACGAGAAAGTAGAACGGCTTAACCAGCAGCAGAAGCTCGGCAGAACCGACTTAGAGAAGCTAAGAGTTCTGGAAGAACTGATTACAGAGGTTATCCAGTTAGTCTATAGTTCTAAGGATGTCGGTTACGCCGGCTCGAAAAAGACGATAGAAGCCGTAAGGACGATCTACTGGTTTCCGCGAATCTTCGAGCGGATCCACCAGTTTATCGCTAATTGTTACGTATACTGAGTCGCGAAGCTACGTTACGGCCTTCTAGCAGGTCTGTTAAAGCTACTTCCGATCCCTAAGAAACCGTAGCAGCACATTACGATAGATTTCGTAACCGGCCTGCCGGATTCCGATAGATATAATGCTACGCTTAATGTAGTAGATCGACTAAGTAAGGAGTGCTACTTTATCCCCTACCGAGCGAAGGATAAAGGAACTACTACAGAAGAGACGGCGAGAATGCTAATCCAGTACGTATAGAAGCACTATAGCCTGCCGGACACTATCACTACAGATAGGGGTCCTTAATTTACTGCTAATATATAGAAGGCTATTAACTAAGCTCTCGGAATTCGTAGAAAGCTCAGCACAGCTGCTTACCCTTAAACCGACGGTCAGTCTAAAGTAGCTAACTGCGAGATAGAGAAATATCTACGAATCTTCTGTAGTTACTATTAAGGAGGGTAGGTCAAGGTGTTGCCGATAGCCGAATTCTGCGCCAATTCAGCACAGTCAGAGGCTACCTTACTGGCGCCGTTCGAGATAACTTATAGTTATCTTCCGAGAATGAGCTTCCAACTGCCAAACGAACCCAGCCCTTCGGAACCTTCCACTACTACTTCGTCGAAGAGAGTCGCCGCGGCCGCGGCAGAAGCTCTCCGATCTCAGATAGAAGAAGTAATCCGCATAGCAAAGGAGGCGATAAAATCAGCTTAGAAGAAGATAGTAACTCGAGCTAATAGAAAGCAGTTACCGATAGAATTTAAGGAAGGCCAAAAGGTATAGCTTATCACGCAGAACCTGAGGCTAAAAGGCAACGCCAAGCTTAATCCCTGCTACGTAGGTCCGTTTAAGATAGTGGAAAAGAGGTCGCCGGTAACTTATTAGCTCTGGCTACCGAAATCGTTCCGGATCTACGACATCTTTTATTCGGATCTGCTAAGCCTGGACCCTAAAGACGGCCTTCCGGAGCAGGGGTTTGTTACAGCGGCAGAAAGGGGTAGGACAGAGTAATAGGGTAGATCCTTGGAATTTCGGCTCGGCCCTTCCGAACCGAGCTGGGCCTTGGCACACTACCTGTAAAGCCCTTATATACCGCTGTATACATTCCTTTCCTTCTTTAGTTCGAGATATAGTTATCAAAACAGCTGTATTGAATTATATCTGCGCGCTCGGATTATTATATCTCGAACTCGCTTACTACACTAACTCCGCGCTGCGCGAAAGGGCCCGTTAGACCATCCGGCTACCCGAATAACGCACATATATACTACAAACCAAACTAAAACACTAGCACTGTAAGACGGCTATAGAGGGCTTCTTAACGGTAGAGGGCGGCGTTCCAGGCTGCAGCGGAAAGAGAAAGACTAACAGACTGAGGGATAGGCGTACTAGCATCCTCGACAATAGAACAGCTACTAAGGGCCTTACAGAAGAAGAGATAGAAGAAGCGAAGAAGGGCATAGCAGGCTATGCCGAGCTGTACGCACATACGCTAGATAAAATAGGAGAATATCTTACAGAATATAGAGCCGAGAAGGTGTTCGATATTATTAAATAGAAGCTCAGCAAGACCAGTTTCGAGAAGCTAATAGTTCTGGAAGAGCTAATTACAGAGGTTATTTAGCTAGTCTATAGTTCTAAGGATGTCGGCTGCGCTGGCACAAAGAAGACGATAGAGGCTGATCTAAGCACGTAGATGTAATTCAATACGGCTTCTTTAATAACTATATCCAAGGCTAGAGAGTGCAGAATCTACGTACAAGCGGAGGGGCAGGTATTTGAGTGTGCGCCAAGCCTAGCTGCTAGCTGTCTACATCTATATCTGTATCTAATCCGAGCACGTAGATATAATTTAATACGGCTGTTTTGATAACTATATCTCGAACTAAGGAAGGAAAGGAATCTATATAGTAGTAGGTAAGGGCTTTAGGGGTAGGTGTGCTAAGGCCCGGCTTAGTCCAGAAGGGCCGAGCCGAAATTCCAAGGGTCTACCCTATTACTTAGTCCTACCCCTTTCTGCTACCGCAACACCACCCCCCTCCCTTATTAGCAGTCGACCTCGACCGCTTACTTAGCGCTCTCTCTCTTCTTCTTCTTCTTCTTCTTCTTCTTCTTCTTCTTCTTCTTCTTCTTCTTCTTTTTTCTTCTTTTTTTTTAATTCGACTTCTTCTTCTTCCGCTTCTGCTGCATTATCTTTTGTCTTCTTTCTTATTCGCGGTTCTTTCCGCAGAAAACCCTTCTTAAGATCGACGTTACTTCTTCGTTTCTTCTATCTTAAAAACATCGTTCCTTCTTTATCTTCTTTCTCTTCTTACATTGTCGCTATCTAAAGTCCTTTACTTAGCGTCTATCGGGTCGGAGCTATCTGATCTGAGCTAGCAGCTATCTAAGCTGCGGCGTAGCTGGCCTGTACGCTGCTGCGGAGGTCTATATAGATCTATCTGCAGTGCGCTATCTCTTCTTCTTTTTCTTCTCTACTAAGGCCTTAAGCGCTACTGCAAAGCCGCCTTAGTAGCGTCGGCTTCGTTCTTTGCTATTATTATCCTTCCGGCTAGGCCGGCAGATAGTAGTAACGGAGAGCAAAGACCTTAACTAAACGCGCTAGCGGTAGTGCCGTCTTCGGCCTTACTGCCGCTGTCTAGCCGGCGAAGCCGGTCGGCAGTGGTAGTGGAGCTAAGGACTCTAGCTAAGCGATCGCTACGATCGTTTTTATTAGCTTCTGCACTAATAGAGCAGACGCGGTTTATCTTCTTCTTCTAGAGCTATCAACTTCGTAGCTACTTAGGCTTTGGCTTCTCTAGGTTCCAGACGTGGAAATCCTTTAGTAGCTCTGCCGAATTTCGGAGATTCTTAACCGGATACTACTTATAATCTTCTGGCTATCCCTTCTATAAGATCCTTGCTTTGATAGACCCTCTTATCTTTCTTATATCTACTACATCTTCTACCTCCTATTCTTCTTCCTTACTGTCTATCTTAATTAGTAGGAGCTCAGCGAGCCCCTGTTCCGGAAGGCCGTCTTTAGGGTCCAGACTTAGCAGATCCGAATAGAAGACGTCGTAGATCCTGAACGATTTCGGTAGCTGGAGCCGATAAGTTACCGGCGACCTCTTTTCCACTATTATAAATAGACCTATATAGTAGGAGTTAAGCTTGGCGTTTCCTTTTAGTCTTAGGTTACGCGTATTAAGCTATACCTTTTGGCCTTCTTCGAATTCTATTAGCGACCGCTTTCTATTAGCTCGAGTTACTATCTTCTTCTAAGCCGATTCTATCGCTTCCTTTGCTACCTGGATTGCTTCTTCTATCTGAGATCTGAGCGCTTCTGCTGCAGCGGCAGCGACTCTCTTTAATAAGGTAGTAGTAGAAAGTTCCGAAGAGCTGGGTTCGTTCGGCAGCTGGAAACTTATTCTCGGAAGATAACTATAAGTTATCTCGAATAGCGCTAGCGAGGTGGCCTCTAACTGTGCCGAATTAGTACAGAATTCGGCTATCGGCAACGCCTTAACCCACCCTTCTTAATAATAGCTGCAGAAGATTCGCAGATATTTTTCTATCTTACAATTAGCTACTTTAGACTAACCGTCGGTTTAAGGGTAAGCAGCTGTGCTAAGCTTTCTGCGAATTTCGAGAACTTAGTTAATAGGCTTCTATACATTAGCAGTGAATTAAGGACCCCTATCTGTAGTAATAGTGTCCAGTAGGCTATAGTGTTTCTATACGTACTCAATTAGCATTCTCGCTGTCTCTTCTGTAGTAGTTCCTTTATCCTTTGCTTAGTAGGGGATAAAGTAGCGTTCCTTGCTTAAGCGATCTACTACGTTAAGCGTAGCATTATATCTATCGGAATCCGGCAGGCCAGTTACGAAATCTATTATAATGTGCCGCTACGGTTTCTTAGGGATCAGAAGTAGCTTTAATAGGCTAGCCGGAAGGCTATACTGTAGTTTCGCAGCTCGAAACACGTAACAGTTAGCGATAAACCGGTGGATCCGCTCGAAGATTCGCGGAAACTAGTAGATCGTCCTTATTGCTTCTATTGTCTTCTTCGAGCCTGCATAGCCAACATCCTTAGAACTATAGACTAACTAGATAACTTCCGTAATTAGTTCTTCTAGAACTATTAGCTTCCCTAAGCCGGTTCTGCCAAGTTTCTGCTACTAATTAAGCAGCTCTACTTTCTCGTAGAGTGTCTCTTCTTCTGTTAGCGGCTCTACTGCGCAGATCCCTACTTCTTTCAATATCTCGGCGTCTACTATCCGCTCGGTTAACACTTTCTAGAACATTTTCAGATCTTCTTTCGTACAGCTAGTCTTCCCCTCCCTTCTTATTAGCGCGTTAGCCTTTCCGTTTTAAGCTCTGGGCCAATAAGTAATCTTAAAGTCGAACCCGGATAAGTAAGCGGCCTACCGAGCTTAGCGGCGCGATAGCTTCTGCATCTTTATAAAATAGGTCAGCGACTAATAGTCTGTAAGGACCTAGACCGTGCTCTTTCCGGCTATAAGCTCCGGTTTCTACTCTTCGAAAGCCTGGATAATAGCTAACAGTTCTTTGTCGTAGATAGCGTAGTTCCGCTTAGTCTCGTTTATAGACTTGCTAAAGAAAGCTACTTGATAGAGGGTCTCGTCAGCGTTATTATACTAAGAAAGAACTTCTGCAGTTACTGTATCGGATGCGTCCGTCTCCAGGTAGATTATCTTTTCCAGCCGAAAGTACGCCAGCACTGGCGCCGAGGCTACCGCTTCTTTTAGCCGATTGAAAGCCTTTGTGCACTTCTTATTCTATAGGCCGGCGGCCTCCTTCTTTAATGCCTTATTTAGTAGTCTTGCTATTTTGCTAAAGTCCTTAATAAACCGTTAGTAGTAGCTGCAGAATTCGAGAAACGCTCTAATTTAGGTAGTGTTTCCGGATTTCGGCTGCTTCTACTCTGCGACGGCGACGACCTTTAAGGAGTCTATCCGAATCCCCTCTCTGCCGACAATAAGGCCGAGATATTTGACCTCGGTCTAATACAACTCGCTCTTCTTCGTGTCTGTGTTCAATCCGACCTCGTAGAGCCTAGTTAGCACTCTCTCGATGTAGTCCGTGTGCTGCTCTCTCGTTCTATCGGTGTAGATAAGAATGTTGTCTAAATAGATAGATACAAACTGTTCTAGCATGTCTATAAAGATGTAATTTATAAAACGCTGCTACACCGCCGGCGCGTTAGTAAGTCTGAAAGGCATTACGAACTACTTGAAATTGCCTATGCGCGTAGCAAATGTCGTAAGATCTTCCGTTTGTCCTTCCTCGTTCCTTAGTCGGTAGAACGCTTAGCGAATATCCAGCTTGCTGAACTACTTAGCTTTGGCTACTCGCTGTATAGTCTTATCAATTAGCGGCAGCGGATATATATCTCTCTTAGTGAGCTTATTAAGGCCTCGGTAGTCTACGTACAGTCGGAGACTACCTCTAGGTTCCGTACGAACAGAATCGGTAACGTATACTCGGCCGAGCTTAGCGTAATAAACTTCTTCGCTAGGTTTTCTTAGACAAACACTTCTACTTAGTCTAACTCTGCCGGCGATAGGCGTCTTAGTAGTTCGGTTCTCGGTAGTACAGCCCCTTCTTTTAGCCGGATCTTGTTGTCGTATTCCGGTCGGTGGAGCGGCAGGAGGTTAGAGTCTGCTTTTAAGAACACGTTAGTGGAACTATAGAGTTCTTTCAGTAACACCTCTAGCGGGTCTACTTCTTCTTCCGCTATTATCTTCCGGTAATCTTCGATGTCTTTTATTGAGATAGCGTAGATCTTATTGTCCGCCGACCTCGCGAGGGTTGTTAAAGCTTCCGAGCTTATTATTCTGATAGTGTCTAGCGGGTCGGAACGGTTGGTCGGAACCGCGTTAGTAACTGCAGCTTTCGGTTCTGCGGCAGCAGCGGTAGTGACCGACTCGACAGTAACGGCGACGCTCTGCTAGGTTTTAAATTCGAGTGTGCCTTTACCTACGTTAATAACGGCTTTCTACTTCTTTATCTATTTCTGTCCTATAATAATGTTAAACCTTCCGATATCTATAATTTGGAATGTCGCTTCTGTAGTGCGACCAGCAAGGGTGGTCTTTAATAGCACATAATGCGTAACGCTCTTAGTGTCTTGTCCATTGTATGCTGAAATTCGCGTCGGCGACGCTAGTTCCACTAGATAACTGTATCCTTTCGTCAGTTGTTAAACCAATCGATAGTGGATCGCCGCTCCGATAAGCGCTCCTATGTTGATAAAGGCTCTTAACCGAAGGGGACTATGCAAGCTATCAAGGGGGTAGACAGTAATCGGAAGGATAATAGCAGTTTCCGTATCCACTTCTACAGCCGCCGAGAGCGGATCGCTACAACTGTCAATGCTCTCTTCTTCCAGTAATGCGGATCGCGTTAGTGCCCTATTGTCTATACTTGTTAGGGGGCGCCGTCCAGCCCAGGCCCTAGACCTGAGCCAGCCGTTGCCCTAGGGACTGCGACTTAGCGGCGCTAGCACGACCCCACCCTCTGTACAGGGTTACCAATACGACCCTACTCCTATACAGAGGGAGAATCCTATTACCAACACGACCCCACTCCTATACAGAGGGAGAATCTTACAGCCCTATATAGAGGGGAATTGCCGCCCCTCTAAACGGAGGGAAAACTCTATATCCTATACAGAGGGAAACTCCCGACCCTCTGTACAGAGTTGGGAACCTTGCTCCCCTGCATAGAGGGAAATTGCTAGCTTGGCTTCGTAGGTACAAATTGTACAGCAGCGCACGACGAAGGAACTGCCTATCAGTTCCTTTATGTAGATACCCAGCCTTAAGTTTCTAAACTAAGATTCTTAAGCTCTTACAATACTAGATAGGGGGCCTATCCGTCCAGCTAGTCTTTTCCCAGGATCCTTAACGGAACTCCGCCGTCTACACTGTCGGTATCGTTTGGCACCGTCTAGATAGCTTGGATAGTCTTTCTTAGTAGCAGCGGCGCTGGCTTCGTAGCACGATATTCCTGCTTCTGCTAATTCGTTGCTTAGTATCTAGTAGCGATATAGCTAGGCTTTCCGTATACGTAGCAGGTAGGGACGAACGACGAACGCAGCGAATAAGCCGGCTGCTAGGGGCCTCTTCGGAAGGGCGCAGCAGGGGGATGCGTAGTCGACGCCGGCGTCGACTTCTAAATCGATTCGCGCGCTGACGATTTTCCGTATACGTTTAAGTTTCTAATAGTAACTCTCGCTTAGTGCACGAAGCTCTCGAGGTCTTTATCTTCTACCGAAGCTATAGCCCTAGCTAGCTCGGGGCTTAGCTTCTGTCTTAATAAGTGTAGCTACTTACCTTTGGACACTTTAGCTCTAATAGTATATTTTCTAAACAATCTGTAGAACTCCTTAAACGTTAGCCGATTCTAGTTAATCTTGTCTAGCTGCTCGCAGGCCGTCTTCTTTCGGAAGAGGTCTCCAAAGCGCTAGTCCAGCGCTTTAATTGCTTCTTCGGCGGTTACCTCTTCTAGGTCCGCTACTAGCGAGAACGCCTCGCCTTCTAACCGTAATTCTAGGTAGGCTAATCTGTCTTCTTTACTGCTCCCTGCCTAATCGCGGTTCATCTTATTCTTTATCTTTTTCTTAAACGCCTCCCAGTCTTTAGGGTCTCTACCTCTAAACGCTGGCGGATTAGGTAGTAACGTTATAGAGGTGCTACCTTAACTGTAGGCTGCTGGTAAGGCGGTCTCCGCTTGTTCTTCTCAATGTAGCGGCGGCAGCGCTGACGACATCGCTGCTTCTATGTTGGCTAACTAAGCCTTTATCGCCTTTAGTTGCGATATTCGATTTGCCGCTTAATTTTCTAGCACATCGATAATAGTTTCAGCCGATTCCTTCTTAGCTATTATTGCTTCTATCTCCTCTCTTAGCCGCCTGTTCTCTTCTATGTTTTTATAAAACTTCTTTTTAATAAAGGTAATAGTGTCGAACACCTTCCTAGCTCTATGTTCTGCTAGATATTCTTCGATTTTATCCAGCGTGCGGGCATACAGCTCCTTGTAGCCCTCTATTCCCTCTTTCGCTTTATATGTCTCTTCTTCTGTAAGGCTCTTAGTAGCTGTTCTGTCGTCGAGGATGCTAGTGCGCCTATCCCTCGCTCTGTTAGCCTTTCTCTTTCTGCTGCGGCCTGTAACACTGCCTTCTACTGTTAAGAAGCCCTCTATAGCTGTCTCGCAGTGCTAGTGTTTGGTTTAGTGTAGTGTGCGCGTACGTTATTCAGGTAGCCGGATAGTTTAACGGGCCCTTTCGCGCAGCGTAGGGGTTAGTATAGTTAATAAGTTCGAGATATAATAATCCGAGCACGTAGATATAATTTAATACAGCTGTTTTAATAACTATATCTCGAACTAGGGAAGGAAAGGAATCTATGTAGTAGTAGGTAAGGGCTTTAGGAGTGGGTGTGCTAAGGTCCGGCTCGGTCCGGAAGGGCCGAGCCGAAATTCCAAGGGTCTACCCTATTACTTAGTCCTACCCCTTTCTGCTACTGCAACAGTATCAAAAACCGGGTAGATTCCTAGGGGAGTGTTAAGTCGTACAGCGTGTGTCCCTACTGGCCGGACTACTGTAAACTTCCGGTTCTTCCAGTCCAGTTTCTTGCTCGGCCGGTCTGTATAGATGTTGCGTTAGTTTAGCTATACCTCGTCCCCTGCCTTGTACCTTGGTACAGCCTGTCGTTCCTTGTTGGCCTGTTCTTCCGCCCTCTATTAGGCTATAGCTAGGCTCGCTTTCGCCTATTAGTAAGCATTCGTAATCGTCTGTACAATAGCTTCCCCCTGCTAAATTGGGGAGCGTACAGGGCATAAGGTAGCGCCGCTTAGGGTCGGTAGGAGCGGGGAGTAGTCGTATCCGTAAGTTATAAAGAAGGGGGACAGTTCTATAGCGTTAGCCGTACAGCTGTTAATAGCTAGCTCTGCTATAGGAAGGAGGCGGTTCCAATTCGTCTAGTCGTAGTTAACGTACGCTTAGAGGTACGCTTCTAATATCGAGTTAACCCTCTCCGTCGCGCCGTCCGTTTGCAGGTACTATACAGTTAATAGGCGGCGTTCTACGTTTAACAATTAACAGACCCTTGCCTAGAGCTGGCTCGTAAACTATATACCCCGGTTAGATACAATTGACCTAGGGAACCCGTACTTGCTAAATGTCGTCCTTATAAGTCCCTAGGCAGTGTCCTCGGCTATAATAGAGTCTATTCCCTCTAGTATTACCCCCCTCGTTAGCTTGTCCGTTACTACTATAATGTTCTGCCGTCCGTTACTCTTAGGGAGGTTTGTAATAAAGTCTACTGTTAGGTCTTTCTAGGGCCGGTCTAGTATCGGTAGGGGTTTTAGCAGCCTATACTTTAGTTTATGCTAGGGCTTTGCCCTCCTGCATACATCGCAGTTCTGTACGAACCTGCGAATGTCCTTCGCTATCGCTAGCTGATAGTAGTCCCTAGCGACGATGCTGTACGTCTCCTCGCGCCCTAGGTGTCCAGTTGCTATTAAATCGTACGACTGTTGTTATAAGCTTGTATAGAGCTTCTCGTCTACTAGGACCTAAATCCGATTTCTAAACTTTAGGTTGTTCTCCTCGTCTACTGTACACTCTGCTGCTAATACCTTAAGGTAGAGCTCTGCTAGGAGCTTCCGTTGTCCTCCTTAAATCGCTGTATAGGCACCTTAGTAAACGTCGTCTCTTTCTACTGCCTCTTCCTAAGCCTGTAGCTAGGGTTCCTATATATATGTTACTGCTAGGCAGATAGTCTCCTCGCCTAGTTCCTCCTTAAACATCTGGAATGTTCGTAACTTTAGTCGTTCGTCGTCGTACGTCGCCGGCATGTCTTAGTCTCGTCTAGATAATACGTCGGCCCTGCAATTGTCCTTTCCTTTGCGGTACTGGAGTCTTATATTAAAGCGGCTTAGATATATCGCCTATTTTATATGCCTCTTAGAGAGCTTCTAGGGTTGCATAAAGTACTTAAGATTCTTATAGTAGATTAGGGTAAGGAATTCAGGAACCGAGCAGAGTTCTCTGTCCTACGCCTCGCAGTATCGTACAACTGCTAGCAATTCCTTGTTTTAGATAGGGTAGTTGCATTCGGCTAGGGAGTTCTTCCTAGAGAAGTACGTATATAGGTATAAAAGGCCGTCCGGACCTACCTATAAGAGGATACCTCCTATATAGTACCCTAAGGAGTCGGTTTCCAGTATCGTTATACGTTCCGGATCGAAGGCGGCAAGCGTTAGTCCTGTAGTAAAGAGCTCCTTTAGCCTGTTAAAGCTTTTATTACCCTCGTCTGTCTACTTAAACTGTTTGTCCTTGTATGTTAGCTCGACTAGGGGGCGTACTACCTCCGAGTAGTTCCGTATAAACTAGCGGTAGAAGTTGGCAAACCTAAGGAATTCTCGTACGTCCTTAACACTTATAGGGGGCTTCTACTGCTTAATAGCATTAATCTCTGTTACGGTCAACAGCTGGAAGAACAAGGACAACAGTACCAAAGTCCCACCAAGCACCACTATAGTTCACAGACTATATCTTAACAACCAAAGGTCCAACCAAGACCATTCTTGCCGCGTTGGAAGCGCTACAATCGGTTCTACAAGGACGAACAATCGGGTTAAGAAAGCCACTGGAACTACAGCCAGCAGACAGTGGAAACCCCCTAACAGTCCCAAGGTCCTGTCCAGCTCTACTACTCCTAACAGCCTATAACTCAACACCTACTGGTCTGACTAAGAAGCTTCTAGGTTCACTAGAAGCGACTCGACCTGCTCTTCAGAATGTTTTGTTTCAGTTCTGGAACCTTTAGGAAAAGAAGGTTTTAGAAGTAACTCGGTTAATAGAACAAAGGAGAGAAGTTTATTAAGAAACTTCTTAGGAAATCCAGCAGCAAAAGGGCAAACAACCAGCTAGGGCAGAGGGACATAAGAAGCAGCTGCCGCCCCCTTACCTTTCTGTTTTCCTTCTTTATAGCTTGTCTTGTACAATTAACTTAGAACAACCTTCTAACTCCTAACTTACAACCACTCTTTAGACTTTAGTTCTCCAGCTCCTCCTCTCAACTTCAGCTCTTACAACAACCTATACACACCTCAGCCTCTTCTCTGACAATCTCCTTCCTGTCTATGCTAATGCCCTTCCCTGCCTCGATAATAAACCCTAAGTATTTCGTACACCGTACGCTGAATTTACATTTATCGATGTCGAGGTACAATCTAGCCTGTTGCAGTCGGTCTAATACCCTCTTAATATCATGTATGTAGTCCTTAATCTGGGCACGCAGATAAGATTCAATACGGCCTTTTTAATAACTATATCTCGAACTAAGGGGGGAAAGGAATCTATGTAGTGGTAGGCGAGAGCTTTGGGGGTGGTGTGCCAAGGCCCGGCTCGGTCCGGAAGGGCCGAGCCGAAATTCTAAGGGTCCACCCTATTGCTTAGTCCTACTCCTTTCTACCGCCGCAACACTACCCCCCTCCCTTATTAGCAGTCGCCCTCGACCGCTTACTTATCTGTTGCTCCTTTTTTTTTTTAAGATTCACATCGTTACTATCTGACGTCTTTACTTAGCGTCTATCTGATCCGTTCCATCTGATTGGAGCTAGCGGTTACCCGAGCTGCGGCGTAACTAGTCTGTACGCTATTACGTAGGTCTATATAGATCTATCTGCAGCTCGCTATCTTCTTCTTTTTTTCTTTCTCTACTAAGGACCTTACCTACCGTAGGGCTGGCGGCGCCGACGCCGCTTTACGGCGTCGGCGAGCTTCCTGCTGCAGCTGCAGTAGGTAGTGGCCGCGTCGAAGACTCCGGCGAAGCGGCCGCTACGATCGTCTTTATCGGTTTCTGCATTGATAGAGCGGACGCGGCTTTTCTTCTTAGCCGTCGAGCCACTCAGGCCTTGGCTTCTTCGGGTTCTGTACATAAAATTCTCTTAGCAGCTCTACCGAATTCCGGAGGTTCTCGACTGGATACTATTTATAGTCTTCCAGCTATCCTTTCTATAAGATCCTCGCTTCGATAGATCCTCTTCGTCTTCTTACATCTATAACATCTTCCATCTCCTATTCTTCTTCTTTACCGTCTATTTCGATCGATAGGGGTTCAGCGAACCCCTGATCCGGAAGACTATCTTCAGGGTCTAGGCTTAACAGATCCGAATAGAAGACATCGTAGATCCGGAATGATTTTGGCAGCTGGAGCCGGTAGGTCACTAGCGACCTCTTTTCTACTATCTTGAACGAGCTTACGTAACGAGGGTTGAGCTTCGCGTTGCCTTTTAGCCTTAGGTTCTGCGTATTAAGCTATACCTTTTGGCCTTTCTCGAGTTCTATCGGTAACCTCTTTCTATTAGCTCGAGTTACTATCTTCTTCTAAGCTGATTCCATCGCCTCTTTCGCTACCTTGATCGCTTCTTCCATCTGAGATCGGAGCGCTTCTGCCGCCGCCGCGGCGATTCTCTTCGAGGAAGTAGTAGTAGAAGGTTCTAAAGAGCTGGGTTCGTTCAGCGGCTAAAAGCTTATCCTTAGAAGATAACTATATGTTATCTTAAGCGGCGCTAGTAAAGTGGCTTCCGACTGTGCTAAATTAGCGCAGAATTCGGCTATCGGCAACATCTTAATCTACTCTTCTTGATAATGGCTGCAGAAGATTCGTAGATACTTTTCCATCTTACAGTTGGCCACTTTAGACTGACTGTCGGTCTAAGGGTAAGCGGCCGTGCTAAGCTTTCTACGAATTCTAAGGGCTTAGTTAATGGCTTTCTATACGTCGGCAGTGAATTAAGGACCCCTATCCGTAGTAATAGTATCCAGCAGGCCGTAGTGCTTCTATACGTGCTGGGTTAACATTCTCGCTATTTCTTCTGCAGTAGTTCCTTTATCCTTAGCTCGGCAGGGGATAAAATCGCGTTCCTTGCTTAGTCGATCCACTACGTTAAGCGTAGCGTCGTATCTATCTGAATCCGGCAGGCCGGTTACGAAGTCTATTGTAATGTGCTGCTATAGTTTCTCGGGGATCGGAAGTGGCTTTAACAGGCCGGCCGGAAGGCCGTAACGCGGCTTCGCTGCTCGGCACACGTAACAGCTAGTAATAAACCGATGTATCCGCTCGAAGATTCGCAGAAACTAGTAGGTCGTCCTTATTGCTTCTATCGTCTTCTTCTGTTAGGGGGCGCCACCCGGCCTAGGTCCTGAACCCGACCTAAGCCGACCGTCGCCCTAAGGACTGCGACTTAGCGGCGCCAGCACGACCCCACCCTCCGTACGGAGCAACCGACAGGACCCCACCTCCGTACGGAGGGAGAACACTACGGTCCTGCTTAAAGGGAAGCTACCGCCCCTCGGATTAGGGGGGGGGGGGGGGTGGAAACCCGGCACTACCGTACAGAGGAGGTAACTCCCGATCCTCCGTACGGAGGGTGAACCTTGCACCCCGGCACAAAGGGGAAATTGCTAGCTTAGCTTCGTAGGTACAAATCGTACGGAGCAGACGTCGAAGGAACTGCCTATCAGTTCCTTTATATAGATACCCGACCTTAAGTTTCTAAACCAGGATTCTTAAGCCTCTTATATTAGGAACTGATCTTACTGTCGGTAACTGCAGTAATAGAGCAAGATGGACGGCGACACCCCTATAGAACCCACGGCTATAGAGGGACATATGCACCGCGTGTACAAGGAGCTGCTGGAAAGCAAGAGGCAGCTCGAACAGCAAGTAAGCCACCAGGCTGCGATGATTTCCCAACAGGAACAGGAGCTACAACAGCTTAGGGCGTCTGATCGCGATCCGACCCCTACGACGACGAACACGATAACCCCTACCCCGACCCCCAAGAGCAAACTCCCCGACGTCTCTACGTACGATAGTAAGGCCCTGGCCGAGTACCCCTCCTAGGCGGCTCAGATGCGCTCTAAGCTCCTAGTTAACTTAGGAGCATACCCGACCGAGCTGGACAAGGTAGTCTACCTCTTTAAGAGGTTAAAGGGCAGGGCAGCAGCACGAATTCTGCCGTACTACGAGACGGCTATTGCCAACCCGGCAATAGCTACGACGACGATGCTCTAGGCAGCTCTAGACAAGAGCTACAAGGACCTAGACCGCGAGAGCCGAGCGCTCCTACAGGTCAACACGATAAAACAAGGACGCAAGACTGTACGAGAATTCCTTGCGGAATTTGACCAGACTTTGGCAGAAGCAGGGGGTCTCCAATAGGAGGACAGGATAAAAATTACCTCTCTAGAGGTAGGCCTCTCTAAGGAAATCATAACGGGGCTGGTAGGTGTAATGCGGCCAGCTACGTACGAGGAATTTTGTAACCTTCTTAGGATAGTCGACGACCAGCAACGCAGGCTAGGACGGATAGGCCGTGCTTAGGAGTTAAGACAACCTCCCTAGCGACAGATAGATGCTATAGACTAGGAACCGACGACGACGAGGGTAGCAGCAGCAGCCACTGTACGGCCAAGGGCCGCCACTAAGAAGGCGCAATAGGTAGACACAGCTACCCTTAACAAGAGGCGAGCAGAAGGGAGCTGCTACAGGTATAGCAAGATAGGCTACACCGTACAAATTTGCAGGCTCCTGCTAGCAGAGAGACCTAGGGGACGGCCGACCACCGTAAGGGTAGCTACTGCAGCGCCTTAACGAGAAGATTAGGTGTCCCACTCGGACGACGACGAGTTGGGAAAAGAGTAGCCTCTAAGCGAAGACTCTGCTAGAGGCGGGTGCGAGATAGACTACTAAATCAAAGCATTACTTAGCCATCTTTTAAGAGCAATTACATAACGACGACGCCGTTTATCGTACGGCCGACATTAAACGGGTCCGCAACGGCGCGGACACTGATTAACACAGGATGTTTGGTGTATAGAGTGATTAGCGAAGACTTCGTACAGAGACATCGGATTAAGACGGCCCCTACGGTACCTGTACGCATGCTGGGCATTACCGGGCGGGGACTGGACATTACCTATATAGTGAAAGTAACAATAGAGGTACAAGGACACTACGAGCAAGACTCGTACCTCTATGTCGTACAGGACAAGTTAGGGTATAACCTAATACTAGGGAAGCCTTAGATAGAGCGCTAGAAGGGCAAGCTAGACGTCGGACGAGGACGGCTGTACCTGGCAGCAACAAAGCGGAGAATCCGGGACTAGGGCAGGTCCCTGCAAGGTGGCAATGCTAAGGCCGAAATTAACACAGCAACGGCGGACATCGAGAAGGCATTAGCACCTAAGGAAGCGACAAACCCCTGTACGAAGCTCCTAAGAGAGTATGTTGGGTACCTGGACCTCTTTAAACCGAAGTCGGCCTCGAAATTGCCGCTACACCGAGGGGAAGGGATTGACTATAACATCCAGCTAGAACCCCGCCTGGATAGGAGCCTGCCGGAGGTACTGTACGGACCGCTGTACAGGATGTCCTCTAGAGAACTCCTAGTACTGCGCAAGACGCTGGACGACCTGCTTGCCAAAGGGTTTATCCGGGCCAGTACGTCGTCCGCAGGAGCCCTAGTACTGTTTGTCTACAAGGAGGGGAAGGCTAGATTGCGTTTCTGCGTAGACTACAGAGGCATTAACGCGATTACTAAGAAGGACCGGTACCCTCTACCCCTTATTAAGGAGACCCTCGGACGGATCAGCAAGGCGAAGTAGTTTACCAAGCTTAACGTAGTCTCGGCCTTCTACAAGATACGGATTAAGGAAGGCTGTAAATGGATAACTGCCTTCCGTACGAGATACAGTCTTTTTGAGTAGCTGGTTACCCCCTTTAGCCTTGCCAATGCACCGGCAACCTTCCAAAGGTACATTAACAAGTCCCTGCAAGGGTTACTAGACGACATCTGCTCGGCATACCTCGACGACACCCTGGTTTTTACGGACGGCACCTACGCAGACTATGTACAGGATGTTAAGAAGGTACTGGACCGTCTGCAGCAGGCAGGCTTGTACCTCGACATCGACAAGTGTAAGTTCGGTGTCCAACGTACGAAATACCTAGGTTTTATTATCGAGGCAGGGAAAGGCATTAGCATAGATAGGAAGAAGATTGATGCTATTAAGCTATAGAAGCCGCCTATAAACGTTAAGGGCGTACGGGAATTCCTTAGGTTTGCCAACTTCTACCGCCAGTTTATACAGAACTACTCGGAGATCGTATGCCCCCTAGTTAAGCTAACGCACAAGGACAAGCAGTTCAAATAGTCGGACGAATGCAATAAGAGCTTCGACAAGCTAAAAGAGCTCTTCACTATAGGACCAACGCTCGCCGCCTTTGACCCGGAGCGTACGACAATACTGGAAACCGACTCCTTAGGGTACTGCATTAGGGGTATCCTGTTACAGGTAGGCCCGGACAGACTCCTACACCTATGCGCGTATTTCTCTAAGAAGAACTCCCTGGCTAAGTGCAACTACCCTATCTACGACAAAGAGTTGCTGGCAGTCGTACGGTATTGCGAAGCCTGGGATAGGGAACTCCGCTCGGTGCCTAAGTTCCTCGCCCTAACGGACTACAAGAACCTGGAATACTTTACTTAACCCCGGAAGCTGTCTAAGAGGCACGTACGATAGGCAATGTACCTAAGCCGGTTTAACATAAGACTCCAGTACCGTAAGGGTAAGGACAACAGCAGGGCCGACGCACTGTCCAGACGGGACCAGGACATGCCAACGACGTACGAGGACGACCGGCTAAAGTCGCGGACATTCCAGATGTTTAAGGAAGAGCCAGGCGGGGAGACTATCCACCTAGCGGCGACACATCTATAGGAACCCTAACTGCAAGCTTAGGAAGAGGCAGTAGAAAAGGACGAGGCATACCGAGGGGCCCGTACGGCAATCTAGGGAGGGCAACGGAAACTCCTAACCGAGCTCCACCTAAAGGTATCGGCAGCCGAGTGTTCAGTAGACGAGGAGAACAACCTAAAGTTTAGAAATCGGATATAGGTCCCAGCGGACGAGAAGCTCCGTACAGGCTTAATACAACGAGCACATAACTCTATAGCTACCGGGCACCTAGGGCGCGAGGAGACGTATAGCATTATCGCCTAGGACTACTACTGGCCAGCGATAGCGAAGGACATTCGTAGGTTCGTACGGAACTGCGATGTGTGCAGACGAACGAAGCCCTAGCGCGAGCTAAAGCATAGGCTGCTAAAGCCCCTGCCGATACCGGATCGACCCTAGCAAGACCTAACCGTAGACTTTATTACAGACCTCCCTAAGAGCGACGGACGGCGAAACATTATAGTAGTTACGGACAAGTTAACGAAGGGGGTAATACTGGAGGGAGTGGACTCTATTACGGCTAAAGACACCGTCTGGGCCTTTATCTGGACGACGTTTAGCAAGCACAGTTTCCCTAGGTTAATTGTATTAGACTGGGGGTTACAGTTTACGAGCCAACTCTAGGCACAGATCTGCCAGTTACTAAGGGTAGAGCGTCGCCTGTCCACTGCATAGCACCTGCAGACGGACGGGGCGACGGAGAGGGCTAACTTAACCCTAGAGGCGTACCTCCGAGCGTACGTCGACTATAACCAGACGAACTGGAACCGCCTTCTCCCAATAGCGGAGCTGGCTATTAACAGCCGTACGGCCAATGCTACAGGACTATCCCCCTTCTTTATAACCTATAGATACGACCATTCCCTGCTCCTACTAACCCTAAGTAGCAACACCCCGCGCCCTGTACGATCCCTAATCCAGCAAGGAGAGGCCATCGTACAGACGATTACGAACGCCTACCAATAGGCAAAAGCAAGCCTAGCCCTAGCCTAGCAGAACGCGGAAGAGCAGGCCAACAAGGGACGACAGGCTGCACTAAGGTACGAGGCAGGGGATAAGGTCTGGCTAAACCAGCAAAACATCCGTACAGACCGGCCGAGCAAGAAGTTAGATTGGAGAAACAGGAAGTTTACGGTAATCCGGCCGGTAGGGACATATACTGTACGACTAAACACTCCCCTAGGGATTTACCTAGTCTTCTATATAGACCTCGTACGACCGGCGAGTACGGACCCCTTGCCGCATTAGACGACTAACGACGGGCGCCCACCCGCAATTATAACCGAGGGCTAAGAAGAGTATAAGGTAGAAGGGATCCTTAAGAGTCGGAGGAAGCGGGGGAAGGCAGAGTACTTAGTAAAATGGAGAGGATAGGCAGAGCCTACATAGGAACCGTACGAGGCCCTGCAAGACACAACCGCACTGGACAGATAGGAGGAGGACCACTCCCCTGCCCAGCTACAGTAATACTACGCCGTACGGCGGAAGGAGGCACGATCCACCCTAAGGACAGGGTAGCTACAGACAAACCTAGGTTATTAAAGGATCAAATACTACGACGTAGGACGCTACAGTACCCTACTAACACAACTTCGTACGACACTGTACGAGATAAGGGCTGGAGAGAAGGAACAGCTAAGGGACAAATAGGAGGGGAAGTGGAAATAAGAAGAGCTAGGAAGGACACCGTCTGAAATTTCTTACACTACCTAAGGGGGGGGGGGGGGTGGCTCACTGGCCACCACCCCCCCCCCCCCCCCCCCCCCCCCCCCCCCCCCCCCCCCCCCCCCCCCCACCCCCCCCCCCCCCCCCCCCCTCCCCCCCCCCCCAGGGACCAGAACACCCTACTTATTATCTGAGATTTCCACTACCTCAGACCCGGCCGGGCCCCCACCCCTACTAGGGCCACCCCCAGGGAGCAGAGGCACCCCCCCACCCCTACCAGGGCCAGCCCCAGGGAGCAGAGGCACCCCCCTACCCCTACGTGCCTCCCCCGGACAGCGGAAGGGGCAGTAGAGGGAGCTATCCTTCCACTTATACGAGGCATACACCCTAGCCTAGAAACCTAGGAGGCGGTATAGGCTAAGTAAGGGCCGGGGGGAGTTAGGGCAGGGGGCACAGGGCTGGCCCCGGGTAGCGATAAGGAGGGCGTTGACGTACGACGGCCAGGCCGTAGCCACCCGATCGGGTGTAACCCAGGCAGGGTTATACTAGAAGGGGTAGAAGGGGAGCCCGGCTGCATCCTGCTGCTCGCAGGTGTAGCACCTAAGACGTTAGATCAGACCGTACGGAAGATAAGAATCTATACAAACCGGAAGAGTAGCTGCTAGTTAAGTTAGGGGCCCTACTGTACGTAGTTAAAGTAGGGGGAGACCCCGGCCAGACGAGGGGGAGGGGCGGGGCTAGCAGCGACGAGGGGACCGGACGGGGCAGACATAGTAGCTAGTAGTAGTTAGTTAGTAGTAGTAGTTAGTTAATAGTTGGTAGTTAGTAGCTGGTAGTAGCGGATAGTAGACAGTAGTAGACAGTAGTAGATAGTAGACGTTGTACAGGAAAAGAAAAAGGGGAAGGGAAGAGAAGGGAGAAGGGTAGGCTAACTGCCTGCTATAGTAGGAATAGCAAGCAAGGCAGCTGCTGCAGATAGGTAAAATGGCAAGAGGCAACTACGACCTAGGGGAAGTAACGAGGGACGACGACTCGGACGACCGGACGAAATAGGAAGCTACAACCTGCCAAAGGAACAGCAGGAGCTAGGTGGTTTAGACACGCCGCCGTATGGACGAAGCACTACGAGAAAGGGAAAGGGGGGGGGTATTGTTAGGGGGCGCTACCCGGCCTAGGTCCTAAACCCGACCTAAGCCGACCGTCGCCCTAAGGACTGCGACTTAGCGGCGCCAGCACGACCCCACCCTCTGTACAGAGCAACCGACAGGACCCTACCTCTGTACGGAGGGAGAACACTACGGTCCTACTTAAAGGGAAGCTACCGCCCCTCGGATTAGGGGGGGGGGGGGGGGGGGTGGAAACCCGGCACCACCGTACGGAGGAGGTAACTCCCGATCCTCCGTACGGAGGGTGAACCTTGCACCCCGGCACAAAGGGGAAATTGCTAGCTTAGCTTCGTAGGTACAAATCGTACAGAGCAGACGTCGAAGGAACTGCCTATTAGTTCCTTTATATAGATACCCGACCTTAAGTTTCTGAACCAGGATTCTTGAGCCTCTTACATCTTCGATCCTGCGTAACTAACATCCGTAGAGCTATAGACCAGCTAAATAACCTCTGTAATCAGTTCTTCCAGAACGATCAGTTTCCCTAAGCCAGTTTTTCGGAGCTTCTGCTGCTAATTAAGCCGCTCTACCTTCTCGTACAGCGTCTCTTCTTCCAGTAGCGGCCCTATCGTACAGATCCCTACCTCTTTTAGCGCCTCGGCGTCTACTATTCGTTCTGTCAGCACTTTCTGAAACATGTTCGGGTCTTCTTTCGCGCAGCTGGTCTTTCCTTCTCTTCTCGTTAGCGCATTAGCCTTTCTATTTTAAGCTCCGGGTCGATAAGTGATCTTGAAGTCGAATCCAGACAGGTAAGCGGCCTACCTCGCTTAGCGGCGTAATAGCTTCTGCGTTTTCATAAAGTAGGTCAGCAACTGGTGGTCCGTAAGGACCTGGACCGTGCTCCGTCTAGCTATAAGCTCTGGTTTCCACTCCTCGAAAGCCTAAATAATAGCTAGCAGCTCTTTGTTATAAATAGCGTAGTTCCGTTTAGCATTATTTATAGACTTGCTAAAGAAAGCTACTAGATGGAGAGTCTCGTCGTCGTCAGCGTATTAAGAAAGGACCCCTACTGTTACTGTGTCGGAAGCGTCCGTTTCTATATAGATCGTCTTTTCCAGTCGGAAGTGCACTAGTATAGGCGCTAAGCCCACCGCCTTCTTTAGCTAGTTAAAGGCTTCCGTGCACCTCTTATTCTATATGCCAGCGGCCTCCTTCTTTAATGCTTCGTTCAGTAGTCTCGCTATCTTGCTAAAGTCCTTAATAAACTGTCGATAGTAGCTGCAGAATCCGAGGAACGCTCTAATTTGCGTAGTGTTTCCGGATGTCGGTTGCTTCTATTCCGCGACGGCGGCCACTTTCGATAGATCTATCCGAATTCCTTCTCTTCCGACGATAAGGCCGAGGTATTTAACTTCAGTCTAGTAGAACTCGCTCTTCTTCGTGTCCGCGTTTAATCCGACCTCGCAGAGTCTCTTTAACACCCTCTTAATGTAGTCTGTGTATTGCTCTCTTATTCCTTCGGTATAGACCAGAATGTCGTCTAAGTAGATAGAAACGAACCGTTCTAGCATGTCTATAAAGGTATAGTTTATCAAGCGTTGCTACACAGCCGGCGCGTTAGTAAGTCCGAAAGGCAATACCAGCTACTTGAAATTACCTATACGTGTAGCGAATGTCGTAAGGTCTTCTGTTTGTCCTTCTTCGTTCCTTAACCGATATTAACCGATAGAACACTTAGCGAATATCCAGCTTGCTGAACTATTTAGCCTTTGCTACCCTTTGTATAGTCTTATCGATTAGAGGCAGCGGATACACATCCCTCTTAGTAACCTTATTAAGGCTACGGTAATCTACGCACAGTCGGAGACTACCTCCAGGTTTCTGTACGAAAAGAATCGGTAACGCATATTCTGCTAAGCTTGGCGTAATGAACTTCTTCGCCAGATTCTCTCGAACAAACACTTCTACCTAGTCCAGCTCGGCCGGCGATAAGCGTCTTAGGGGTTCGGTTCTTAGCAGCGCGGCTCCTTCTTTTAACCGGATCTTGTTGTTATATTCCAGTCGGTAGAGCGGCAGTAGGTTGGAGTCTGCTTTCGAGAACACATTAGTGTAGCTATAGAGTTCTTTTAGTAACACCTCTAATAGATCTACTTCTTCTTCCGCTATTATCTTCTAGTAGTCTTCGATGTCTTTTATTAAGATAGCGTAAATTTCGTTGTCTAGCGACCTCGCGAGGGTCGTTAAAGCTTCTGAACTTATTATTCCGATCGTGTCTTAAGGGTTAGAACTATCCTTCGGAGCTACTTCGATAGTCGTAACGTTCGGTTTGGCGTTAGCGACTGTGACCAATTCGGCGGCGATTTCGGTCTGCTGGTTTTTAAATCTAAGGGTACCTTTACCTACGTTAATAACAGCTTTCTGGTTCTTTATCTATTTCTGTCCTATAATAATGTTAAACCTTCCGATATCTATAAATCGGAACGTCGCTTCTGTAGTGCGACCTGCTAAGGTAGTCTTTAATGGCATACAGTGCGTAACACTCTCGGTGTCCTGTCCGTTGTATGCCGAAATCTGTGTCGGCGACGCTAGCTCCACTGGATAGCTGTATCCTTTTATCAGCTTTTAAATTAATTAATAGTGGATCGCCGCTCCGATAAGGGCCCCTATATCGATAAAAGCTCTTAGCTAAAGTGGTTTGCTCGATCTATCGAGGGGGTGGACGGTAATTAGAAGGATAATAGCCGTTTCCGTGTTTACTTCCACCGCCGCCGAGAGCGGATCGTTGCAGCTGTTAATACTCTCTTCTTCCGGTAACGTAGTTCTTGTTAGTGCCCTATCGTCTATACTGGATAGGGGGCCTATCTATCTAGCTGGTCTTTTCCTAGGATTCTCAGTAGCACTCCACTGTCTACACTGTCTGTATCGTTCAGAGCCGGCTCGATAGCCTGTATAGTCTTTCTCGGCGGCTGCGGCTGCTTCGTAACACGATACTCCTGCTTCTGTTAGGCCGTTGCTTAGCATCTCGTAGCGATATAGCCAGGCTTTCTACACGCGTAGTATATAGAGACGAACGACGAACGCAGTGACTAATAAGATAGCTGCGAAGGTGCTCTCCGGAAAGGTGTAGGGGGTCGCGTTGCCTGCATTAATAACGGCTTCTAGTTCGATTCGCGTAATTTCGCGTAAGCGCTTAGATTTCTCGCAGTAACTCTCGCTCGGTGTACGAAGCTCTTAAGGTCTTCGTCTTCTACCGAGGCTATAGCTGCGGCCAGCTCAGGGTTCAGCTTCTGCCTTAGTAGGTAGAGCTGCTTATCTTCCGACACTCGGGCTCTAATCGCATATTTTCTAAACAGTCTATAGAACTCTTCGAACGTCTGCCGGTTCTGGTTGATCTTATCTAGCTGTTCGCAGGCCGTCTTCTTTCAGAAGGGGTCTCCGAAGCGTTAATCTAGCGCTTTGATCGCTTCCTCGGCAGTTACCTCTTCTAGGTCCGCTACTAGCGAAAAAGCTTTGCCTTCCAATCGCGACTCTAGGTAGGCCAACCTATCTCCGGCACTGTTTCCGGCGTAGTCGCAGTCTATCTTGTTCTTTATCTTCTTCTTAAACACTTCCCAATCCTTAGGATCTCCGCCTCTAAACGCTGGTAGGTCCAGTAGTAATGTTAATAAGGTGCTACCTTAACTGTAGGCTGCCGGCAAGACGGTCTCTACTGGTTCTTCTTAGCGCAGTAGCGGCGACATTGCTGCTTCTATCTTAGCTAACTAAGCCTTTATCGCCTTCAGTTGTGCTAGTCGGTTTGCCGCTTGGTTTTCTAGCATGTCTATAATAGTCTCGGCCGATTCCTTCTCGGCTCTTACCGCCTCGATTTCCTCTCTTAACTGTCTCTTTTCTTCTAGGGTTCTGTAAAACAGCTTCTTAATAAGGTCTATACTGTTGTAGACCTTTCCTACTCCGTTCTCGTTTACGTAATCTTTAAGTTCCTTAAGTGTACAGTTATAGATTTTCTTATATTCGTTTATTTGTTCCTTAATCTCTGCGGTCTCTTTCGCTGTAAAACCTCTAATAATAAACTTATTATCGATGATACTAGAGCGCCTACTCGCTCTGTTAGTCTTTTCTCTTCTGCTTCTGCTTCGGCCTGTAACGCCGCTCTCTACTGTTAAGAAGCTCTCTATAGCTATCTTACGGTGCTGTTGTTTAGTTTGTGTAGTGCGCGTGCGTTATTCGGGTGTCCGGATGGTTTAACGGTCCCTTTCGCGCAGCGCGGTAGTAGTGTAGTAAGTGAGTTCGAGATATAATAATCCGGGCACGCAGATAAGATTTAATACGGCCTTTTTGATAACTATATCTCGAACTAAGGGGGGAAAGGAATCTATGTAGTAGTGGGCGAGAGCTTCGGGGGTAGTGTGCCAAGGCCCGGCTCGGTCCGGAAGGGCCGAGCCGAAATTCTGAGGGTCCACCCCATTGCTTAGTCCCACCCCTTTCTACCGCCGCAACAGTCCTTATAGGTGCTGTCTGTAAATACTAGTGTATTATCGAGGTATGTAGAGCAGATGTCGTCTAGTAGCCCTTATAGAGACCTGTTAATGTACCTCTAGAAGGTTGCCAGTGCATTGGCAAGGCTAAAGGGGGTAACAAGCTACTCGAAAAGACTGTATCTCGTACAGAAAGCAGTTATCTATTTACAGCCTTCCTTAACCTATATCTTGTAGAAGGCCGAGACAACGTTAAGCTTCGTAAACTACTTTGCCGTACTGATCCGTCCGAGGGTCTCCTTAATAAGCGGTAGGGGGTACTGGTCCTTCTTAGTAATCGCGTTAATGCCTCTATAGTCTACGCAGAAACGCAAGCTAGCCGAGCCTTCCTTGTAAACAAATAACACTAGGGCTCTAGCTAATAACGTACTTGCGCGAATAAACCCTTTAGCAAGTAGGTCGTCTAGTATCTTTCGCAGTACTAGGAGTTCTCTAGAGGACATGCTATACAATAGGCCGTACAGTACTTCGGGCAGGCTTCTATCTAGGCAGGGCTCGAGCTAGATATTATAGTCGATTCCTTCTCCTCGGTATAGGGGCAGTTTCGAGGCCGATTTTAGTTCGAAGAGGTCCAGGTATTCTGTGTATTCCGATAGGAGCTTTGTGTAGGGGTCTGTTACTTTCTTAGGCGCTAAGGCCTTCTTGATGTCTATAGTCGCAGTGTTGACCTCGGCGTTTAAGCTGGCCTTGCCCTTAGCTTTAGCATTGCCGCCCTGTAGGAATCTCCCCTAGTCTCGGAGTCTCTGCTTTGTCGCTGCCAGGTACAAGCGTCCTCGTCCGACGTCGAGCTTGCCCTGCTAGCGTTCTATCTATAGTTTCCCTAGTATTAGGTTATACTCCAACTTGTCCTGTACAACGTAGAGGTATAAATCCTGCTCGTAGTGTCCTTGCAGCTCTATCGTCACTTTCACTATATAGGTAATGTCTGGTCCTCGTCCGGTAATGCCTAGTATGCGTACAGGTACAGTAGGGGTCGTCTTTGATCTGAGCATGTAGATAATTCAATACGGCTACTTTGATATTTATATCCAAGGCTGGAGAGGGAAGAATCTACGTATAAGCGGAGGTAGAGGTATTTGAGTGTACGCCAAGCCTAGCCCTGCTAAGCCTAGCTTCCAGCACCTTCTAGCCCTTTATATCCGTATTACTACTGCCCTCCCTAACCAGCGATTGCCCTTAATCGCAATCAGCCTATCAATCGCAATTAGCCAAACCAGGTCGCGTCGTGCTAAACTAGGTCGCGTTGTGCTAAACTAGGTTGCAGAGGTCGCATCAAAACATGTCGCTCTAAACTAGGTTGCTCGCACCAAACCAGGTCGTAGGGGTCGCAGATTCAGCTTCGCTTTTGCAGTGCCTTTTTGAACTTTAACCTCGTGCCTTTTTGCTGTCGCTTCGGTGCTTCAATCGGTGCCTTAGTTGGTGCCTTATCAAGGTCGCAGAGGTCGTCGGGGTCGCAGAGGTCGTTGGGGTCGCAGAGGTCGTCGGGGTCGCAGAGGTCGTCGGGGTCGCAGAGGTCGTTGGGGTCGCAGAGGTCGTCGGGGTCGCAGAGGTCGCGCAATTTTGAACACGTGCTTCTAAACATATGCCTGCCTAGGTGCTCGTGCCTAGGTGCTCTGCCGCCTGTGTTGTCTGCAGCGGTGTTATCTGTAGCAGTGTTGTCTGCAGCGGTGCCTGCCTGTACTAGCCCTGTATTGCCTGCAGCTGTGCCTGCCTATAGCTGTGCTGTGTTGTCTAAAGTAGCCGTATATTGTTAGTAGCTGCTGTATCTGTATACAGCAGCCTTGTCTTGTCTATAGCTGTGCCTAGAGCTGGCTATGCTTTGCCTATGTTGTCTGTAGCAGCTCTGGTGCTCTGCCTGCTGCTCTGCCTAGGGACTCTGCCTAGGGGCTCTGCCCAGTTGTCTGCCCCTATATTGCCTGCAACAGCTGTGCCTTTGTTGTCTGCAGCTGTGCTTCTGGACGTGCTCTTTTAAACTGTATATTGCCTGCAGCAGCTGTGTGTTGTCTACGGCAGCTATATCTGCTCTGCAGCTGTACTTAGGCTTGTGCTAAGCCTAGTGCTAAGCCTAGTGCTGGGCCTAGTGCTAAGCCTAGTGCTAAGCCTGGTGCTGAGCCTAGTGCTAAGCCTCGATTGCCAAACTGTACTGATTGCCGGTCGCATGCTCGTGTCGCTTTGCTGCTTGTATCGCTTTACTGCCTTGTTTGCTGCCTTGTTTGCTGTAGAGGTCGCGGAGTTCTCGGAGGTTGCGGAGGTCGCGGAGGTCGCAGCCTACGTATGTCGCTTCTCGGACGGTCGCTTCTCGACAGTTGCTTCTCGACGGTCGCTTCTCGACAGTCGCTTCTCGAGCCGTCGCTTCGCCTAGTGCCTCTCGATCGGCAGATGTCGCTTGTTGTGTCGCATGTTGTAGAGGTAGTCGGGGTCGCGGAGGTGCTGGAGGTCGCAGAGGTTGCAGCCGACTAGGTCGCTTCTAAATACGCGCTTTGAACTAGACGTACGCTTCTAAACATATAGTGCGCTTCTGAACACGCGGTGCGCTTCTGAACTGTGTATATGTTGCCTGCAGCTGTGCCCGCCTACAGCAGCTATGTTGACTAGTGCTCGTGCCTAGGTGCCCTGCCTTGTGCTCTGTGTAGCAGCCCTATGTTGTCTGCAGCCGTATTGCCTTGTTGTCTATAGCAGCTGTGCCTGCCTGTAGCTGCTATGCCTCTGTTATCTGCAGCAGCTGTGTATATTGCTTGTCTTGTGCTTTGGCTCGCTAGTGCTCGGCAGCTGTGTTAACTGTATTGCTTGTGCTGCAATACCGATTGCTGGACTGCCTGTCGCGCCGCTTGTATCGCTCTTGCTACTTCTGTCTGCTTGCTGTACGTCGCTTGCCTCTTAATAGGCTGGGCTCGCGTCGCTCTCGATTGCGCTATGTCTTAATTGCTGAACTGAACTAAGTGTACCGCTCGTATTGCTGATTGCCTTGTAAATATGTCGCTTGTCGTATCGCTTGTCGTGTCGCTTTTGGTTACAGCTAGCTGCAGAGGTCGCTTGTCTCTTGTCTCAATAGCTAAACTGCCGGTCGCATGCTCGTATTGCTTGTACCTCGATTGTAGACTGTACATCTCGATTGCTAAACATACTGCTTGTCTTGTCCCTAATTGCTGCGATTGCCTTGCCTTATACTAAACTCTGTTGCCTCGTGCTTTGCTTGTGTTGTCTGCAGCAGCTGTATATTGTCTGCAATTGCTGTATCTGCCTAGGTGCTCTGCTTTGTGCTCTGCCTTTAGATGCTCTTGCTCTGCCTAGGTGCTCTTGCCTGGGCGCTCGTCGTCTGAATGCTCGTATCTGGGTGCTTATGCCTAGGTGCTCGAGAGGTCGCGGAGGTCTGCAGAGGTCGTTAGAGCTGCAGAGGTCGCAGAGGTCGTTTGTCGCAGACGTAGCTTAATCCTGAATACGTACTTCCAAATTCTGAACTGTATATATTGTCTGTAGCTGTGCCTGCCTGCAGTAGCTGTAATGTTGCCTCTGAACTGTGCTGCTTCTAAACCTGAACAGTGTGTTGTCTACAGCTGCCTGTTGTCTGCAGCAGCTAGTGCTCTGCAGCTGGTGCTCGCCTGCAGCTGTTGTGCTGCCTACAGCAGCCTTGTATTGTCTGTAACGGCTGTGCCTATATTGTCTACAATAGCCTTCTGTGCCTTTTTAAACGTACTGTCTGCAGCTGCAGCTGGTGCTCTGCAGCTGCCCTGTATTGCCTGCAGCTATGCCTGTTGTCTACAGCAGCTGTGCCTGTCTGCAGCAGCTGTGTCTAGAGCTGTACCTGCCTAGGGGCTCTGCCTAAGGGCTCGTATATAGGTACTCTGCCTAGGGGCTCTGTAGCTAGGTGCTCTGCAGCTGGGTGCTCTGCCTGGTGCTCTGCCTAGTGCTCTGCCTGGTGCTCTGCCTAGTGCTCTTGCTCTGTGCTCTTGCTCTGTGCTTTTGCCTAGGTGCTCGTTGTAGCTAGGTGCTCGTGCCTGGGTGCTCGTACCTAGGTGCTTGTGCCTAGGTGCTTGTACCTAGGTGCTCGTGCCTTGTGCTCTGTACAGCAGCTCTGTATACAGCAGTCTGTGTTGTCTGCACTGTCTGCACCTGTATTGCCTACAGCTGCCCTGTATGCAGCTATGCTTCTGAACTGCTCTTCTAAACCTGAACAGTGTGTGTTGTCTGCAGCAGCTCTAGATTGTCTGCAATTGCCTAATGCTTGGGCTCGCTAGTGCTTAGGCTCGCTGGTGCTTAGGCTCGCTGGTCGTATTGTGCCTTGATTGCGAGAGCCGTCTTAATTGGTATGTCCGAATAGAATAGTCTGTTAAAAACCTGAAAAAACGAATGTCGCCGCCCTAGGTCCTGCTAGGTGCGTCTCGTCGTCGCCGCTCTCGCTCCTCGCCTCGCCTCGTTGTCCCTACATCGTTGTCCTTACGTCGTCGTCGTTCTTCTCGCTCTCGTCCTTCTCGTCGCTCTCGCTCTTCTTTAAAACTCGCGATCTGCTCGCATAGGCACTCTCTTTAAAACTCTCTCTCTTTAAAACTCTTCCTCTTCTCGATAGGGGCACTTCTCTTCTCTAAAACTCTCTCTTCTTCTCGATAGGAGCACTTCTCTTCCCTAAAACTCTTCTTCTTCTTCTCGATCGGGGGAGGGGGGGTAGAGTAGTATGCACATACACAATTAAGTAACCGGATGTAATTCGACGGCCTCCTTTGTATATATACAGTACACACTCTAGGTTGGTTGCGCGTATGTACGATAAACAGCGTAGTCGTTATATAGTTGCTCTTAAAAGATAGCTAAGTAGTGCTTTGATTTAGCGATCTATCTTAGATATACCTCCGGCTAAGCCTTCGCTCGGAGGCTACTCTTTTCCCGACTCGTTATTGTCTAAGGGGGACTCTTAGGTCTTATATTAGGGCGCCGTAGTTGCTACCTTCGTAGTAGTCGGCCGTCCCCTAGGTCTCTCTGCTAGCAAAAGCCCGCAATTCCGTACAGTGTGCCCTATCTAGCTATACCGGTAGCAGCTCCCTTCTGCTCGTCTCTTGTCTAGGGTAGCTGCGTCTACCTACAGTGCCCTCTTAGCGCTGGCCCTTAGCCGTACAGTAACGGCTGCCTCGTAGTACGGCAGAATTCGTGCTGCTGCCTTGCCCTTTAACCTCTTAAAAAGATATACTACCTTGTCTAGCTTAGTTAGGTATACTCCTAAGTCGACTAGAAGCTTAGAGCGTATTTGGGCAGCCTAGGAGGGGTACTCGGCTAGTGCCTTACTATCGTAGGTAGTAACGTTAGGGAGCTTGCTCTTAGGGACCGTAGTGTAGGCCGTCGTATTCGTCGTCGTCGTCGTAGGGGTCGGGTCGCAACCGGACGCCCTAAGCTGTCGGAGCTCCTGTTCCTGTTAGGAAATCGTCGAGGCCTAATAGCCTATTTGGTCTTCGAGCTGGGTCTTGCGTGCCAGCAGCTCTATATATATATAGTATATCTAATCCTGCATAGCCGTAGGTTCTATAGGGATGTCGCTGTCTATCTCCGTTGTATTACTGCTGTTACCGACAGTAAGATCAGTTTTTAGTATAATAGGTTGAAGAATCTTAGTTAAGAAACTTAAAGCTAGGTATCTATATAAAGGAACTAATAGGCAGTTCCTTCGTCGTCCGCTGCTGTACAATTTGTACCTACGAAGCCAAGCTAGCAATTTCCTACTGTACAGGGGTGTAAGGTTTTCTCTCTGTACAGAGGGTCGGGAGTTTCCCCCTATACAGGAATGCAGAGTTTTCCCCTGTACAGGGAAGTAGAGTTTTCCCTCTGTACAGGGTTGCAGGATTTTCCTCCGTATAGAGGGTAGGGTCGTGCTAGCGCCGCTAAGTCGCAATCCTTAGGACGACGGCCAGTTTAGGTACAGGACCTGGCGGGGCGGCGTCTCCTAACACTTAGCATCTAGTAGCGATATAACTAGGTTTTCTATATATGTAACAAGTAGGGACGAACGGCGAACGCAGTAAATAGGATAGCTGCTAGGGGCTTCGTTGGAAGGGGACAGAGGGTCGCGTTGTCTACGCTAACGACGATCTCTAATTCGGTTTGCGCACTGCCGATTTTCCGTACGCGTTTAAGTTTCTAGCAGTAACTCTCGCCTAGTGCACAAAGCTTTCGAGGTCTTCGTCTTCTACCGAAGCTATAGCTCTAGCTAGTTTAGGGTTTAACTTCTGCCTTAGTAAGTGTAACTGTTTATCCTTAGATACTTTAGCTCTAATAGCATATTTCCTAAACAGCCTATAAAATTCCTTAAACGTTAGCCGGTTTTGGTTAATCTTGTCCAGTTGCTCGCAGGCTGTCTTTTTTTAGAAGGGGTCTCTGAAGCGTTGGTCCAGGGCTTTAATTGCTTCGTCGGCAGTTACATCTTCTAGGTCTGCTACTAGCGAGAACGCTTTACCTTCTAATTGCGCCTCTAGGTAGGCCAGTTTATCTTCTTCGCTGCTTCTGGCGTAATCGCGACTTATCTTGTTCCTTATCTTTTTCTTAAAGGCTTCCTAGGCCTTAGGGTCTCTGCCTCTAAAGGCTAGTAGATTAGGTAGTAATGTTATCGAAGTGCTACCTTAACTGTAGGCGGCGGGTAAGGCAGTTTCCGCTTAGTCTTCTTGTAGTAGCAGTAGTAGTGCCGACGACGTCGCTGCCGCTATGTTAGCTAACTAAGCCCTTAGCGTTTTTAGTTACGCTAGTCGTATCGCTGCTTAGTTCTCTAACACCTCGATAATAGTCTCTGCCGATTCCTTCTTAGCTATTACTGCCTCTATCTCTTCTCTTAACTGCTTGTTCTCTTCTATCTTCTTGTAAAACGTCTTCTCGATAAAGGTAGTAGTGTTATACACCTTTCTAGACCTGTGTTCCGCTAGGTGTTCCTCGAGTTTATCTAGCGTATAGGCGTACAGCTCTTTATAGCCGGCTATGCCCTCCTTTGCTTCTTCTGTCTCTTCTTCTATAAGACCTTTACTAACTGTCCTATTGTCTAGGATGTAATCCGAGTACGTAGATATAATTTAATACAGCTGTTTTAATAACTATATCTCGAACTAAAGAGGGAAAAGAATCTATATAGTAGTGTGTAAAGGCTTTGGGGGTAGTGTGCTAAGGCCCAGCTTAGTCTAGAAGGGCCGAGCCGAAATTCCAAGGGTCTACCCTATTACTTAGTCCTACCCCTTTCTGCTACTGTAACACTACCCCCTTCCCTTACTAGCGGTCGTCCTCGACCGCTTACTTATCTTATCTGAGCCTTTCCCCCCCCCTTTTTTTTAATTCGTCTTTCTTTTCTTTCTTTTCTGTCTCTTTATCTTCTTCCCCCTTCCGATTCGCAGCTCTTTCTGTAGAAAATCCCTCTTAAAATCGACATTACCTTATCGTTTCTTCTACTTTGAAGACATTGTTCCTTTGTTATCTTCTTTCTCTTCTTACATCGTCGCTATCTAAAGTCCTTTACTTGCCGTCTATCTAATCGGAGCTATCTAATCTAAGCCGGCAGCTATCTAAGCTGCAGCGTAGCTAGCCTGTGCGCCGCTACGGAGGGTCTATATAGATCTATCTGCAGCGCGCGACCTCTTCTTCTTTTTCTTCTCTACTAAGGCCTTCAGCGCTACCGTAAAGCCGCCGTTGCTGGCGCCGTCTATAAAATCGATCGGCTACAAGCCTTTCTTGTTTAGGGCAGCGTCGACGACTGTTGCGTCGAAGCGGTAGCGCCGTCCTCGACTTTACCGTTATTATCCGGCCGGCTAGGCTAGCAGTAGTAGTAGTAGAGCCGAAGACTCTAGCTAAGCGATCGTCGCAATCGTTTCTATCGGTTTCTATACCGATAGGGCGGCCGCGGCCTTTCTTCCTCTTTTTCTGGAGCTATTAACTTCGGAGCCACTTAGGCTTTGGCTTCTTTGGATTCCGCGTGTAAAACTTTCTTAACAGCTCTGTCGAATTTCGGAGATCCTCGACTGGATACTATTTATAGTCTTCTGACTATCCCTTCTATAAGTTCCTCGCTTCGATAGGCCCTCTTATCTTCCTTATATCTATTATATCTTCTACCTCCTATTCTTCTTTCTTACTATCTATCTCGATTGGCAGGGGTATCCGAATAGAAAACATCGTAGATTCGGAACGACTTCGGTAGTTGGAGCCGATAAGTTACTGGCGACCTCTTTTCTACTATCTTAAACAGACCTATATAGTAGGGGTTAAGCTTAGCGTTGCCTTTTAGCCTTAGGTTCTGCGTATTAAGCTATACCTTTTAGCCTTCTTCGAATTCTATCGGCAACCGCCTTCTATTAGCTCGAGTTACTATCTTCTTCTAAGCCGATTCTATCGCCTCTTTTGCTACCTGGACCGCTTCTTCTATCTAAGATCTAAGCGCCTCCGCCGCGGCGGCGGTAACTCTCTTTAACGAGGTGGCGGTAGAAGGTTCCGAAGAGCTAGGTTCGTTCGGCGGTTAGAAACTTATTCTTAGAAGATAACTATAAGTTATCTCGAACAGCGCCAGCGAGGTGGCCTCGGACTGTGCTAAATTGGCGCAGAATTCGGCTATCGGCACCAGCTTAACCTACTCTTCTTAATAATAGCTGCAGAAGATTCGTAGATATTTCTCTATCTTACAGTTAGCTACTTTAGACTGGCCGTCGGTCTAAGGGTAAGCGGCTGTGCTAAGCTTTCCGCGGATTCCAAGAACTTGGTTAATAGCCTTCTATATATTAGCAGTAAACTAAGGACCCCTATCTATAGTAATAGTGTCCAGTAGGCTATAGTGCTTCTATATATACTGGATTAGCATTCTCGCTGTCTCTTCTATAGTAGTTCCTTTATTCTTTGCTTAGCAGGGGATAAAGTAGCGTTCCTTACTTAAGCGATCTACTACGTTAAGGGTAGCGTTATATCTATTAGAGTCCGGTAGGCTAGTTACGAAATCTATCGTAATGTGCTGCTACAGTTTCTTAGGGATCGGAAGTGGCTTTAGTAGACTAGTTAGAAGGCTGTAACGCGGCTTTGCGGCTCTATATACATAGCAATTGGCGATAAACTAGTAAATCCGCTCGAAGATCTGCAGAAACTAGTAGATCGTCCTTACCGCTTCTATCGTCTTCTTTGAGCTAGCGTATCTAACATCCTTAGAGCTATAGACCAGCTAAATAACCTCCGTAATTAGTTCTTCTGGAACTATTAACTTCCCTAAACTGGTTCTGCTAAGCTTCTGCTGCTAATTAAGCCGCTCCACTTTCTCGTAGAGCGTCTCTTCCTTAGTCGGCGGATCTACTACGCAGATCCCTGCTTCTTTTAACACTTCGGCGTCTACTATCCGTTTAGTTAACACCTTCTGGAGCATGTTCGGATCTTCTTTTGCGCGGCTGGTCTTCCCCTCTCTTCTTGTTAGCGTATTAGCCTTTCCGTTTTAAGCTCTGGGTTAATAGGTAATCTTGAAGTCGAATCCGGATAAGTAGGCGGCCTACCGAGCTTGGCGGCGCGATAGCTTCTGCGTCTTTATAAAATAGGTCAGTAACTAATAGTCTGTAAGGACCTAGAGCGTGCTCTTTCCAGCTATAAGCTCCGGCTTCCACTCCTCGAAAGCCTAGATAATAGCTAACAGTTCTTTATCGTAAATAGCGTAATTCCGCTTAGCCTCGTTTATAGACTTGCTAAAGAAGGCCACCAGATAGAGGGTCTCGTCGTCGCTATATTAAGAAAGGACCCCTGCGGTTACTATGTCGGATACGTCCGTCTCTAGATAGATCGTTTTTTCTAGTCGGAAGTGCGCTAGCACTAGCGCTAAGGCCACTGCTTCTTTAAGTTAGTTAAAAGCCTCTGTACACTTCTTATTCTATAGGCTAGCGGCCTCCTTCTTTAAAGCCTCGTTTAGGGGTCTTGCTATCTTGCTAAAGTCCTTAATAAATTGTCGATAGTAGCTGCAGAATCTGAGAAAAGCTCTAATTTAGGTAGTGTTTCCAGACTTCGGTTGCTTCTATTCTGCTACGGCAGCGACCTTCGAGGGGTCTATCTAAATTCCTTCTCTTCTGACGATAAGGCCGAGATATTTGACCTCGGTTTGATAGAACTCGCTCTTCTTCGTGTCTGCGTTTAAGCCAACCTCGCAGAGCCTAGTCAACACTCTCTCGATATAGTCCGTATATTGTTCTCTTGTTCTATCGGTATAGATAAGGATATTGTCTAAGTAAATAGATACAAACTGTTCTAGTATGTCTATAAAGGTGTGCTTTATAAAGCGTTGCTATACAGCCAGCGCGTTAGTAAGGCCGAAAGGCATAACCAACTACTTAAAGTTGCCTATATGCGTAGCGAATTGTTAGGGGACGCCGCCCTGTTAGGTCCTGTACCTGAACTAGCGTTACCCTAAGGATTGCAACTTAGCGGCGCTAGCACGACCCTACCCTCTGTACAGAGTTACTAATACAACCCTACTCCTGTACAGAGGGAGAATCCTACGGCCCTATACAGAGGGAAATAGCCGCCCCTCTATATATAGGGAAAACTCTATATCCCTGTACAGAGGGAAACTCCTAGCCCTCTATATAGAGCGAAACCCCTATACCCCTACATAGAGGGAAATTGCTAGCTTAGCTTTATAAGTACAAATTGTACAGCAGCGGACGACGAAGGAACTGCCTATTAGTTCCTTTATATAGATACCTAGCCTTAAGTTTCTAAACTAAGATTCTTAAGCCCTTATATTAGGAACTAATCTTACTGTTGGTAACTGCGGTAATACAACGAAGATAGACAGCGACATCCCTATAGAACCTACGACTATGCAGGATCAGATGCACTGTATATACGAGGAGCTGCTAGCATGCAAGACCTAGCTCAAAGACTAAGTAGGCCACTAGGCCTCGATAATTTCCTAACAGGAACAGGAGCTACGACAGCTTAGGGCGTCCAGTTGCGACCCGACCCCTACGACGACGAACACGACGGCCTACACCGCGGTCCCTAAGAGCAAACTCCCCGACGTTACTACCTACGATAGTAAGGCTCCGGCTAAGTACCCTTCCTAGGCTGCCTAGATACGCTCTAAGCTTCTAGTCGACTTAGGAGTATACCCGACTAAGCTAGACAAGGTAGTGTATCTCTTTAGGAGGTTAAAGGGCAGGGCGGTAGCACGAATTCTGCTGTATTACGAAACGGCTATTGCTAACCTAGCAATAGCAACTACGACAACGCTCTAGGCAGCTCTCGACAGGAGCTACAAGGACCTAGACCGCGAAAGCCGAGCACCCCTATAGGTTAACACTATAAAACAAGGATGTAAGACTGTACAAGAGTTCCTTACAGAATACGATTAGACCCTAGTAGAGGCAGGAGGACTCTAATAGGAGGATAGGGTAAAAATTACTACCTTAGAGGTAGACTTCTCTAAGGAGATTATAACAGGACTAGTAGGCGTAATGCGACTAGCCTTGTACAAGGTGTTCTGTAATCTCCTTAGGATAATCGACGACTAACAGCATAGGCTCGGACGGTAAAGCTGCGTCTACGAGATGCGACAGCCCCTCTATCGGTAGCAGGACGCTATAGACTAGGAACTAACGACGATAACAAGAGTAGCGGCAGCCGTTACTATATAGCTAAGGGCCAGTGCTAAAAGGGCGCAGTAGGTAGATATAGCTACCCTCGATAAGAGAAGAGCAGAAGGGAGCTGCTACCGGTATAGCAAGATAGGCTACACTATACGGAATTGCGGGCTTTTGCTAGTAGAGAGACCTAGGGGACGGCCGACTACTGTAAGGGTAGCAACTGCAGCGCCCTAATATAAGATCTAAGAGTCCCCCTTAGACGACAACGAGTCGGGAAAAGAATAGCCTCTAGGCAAAGGCTTAGCTAGAGGCATATATAAGATAGATTGCTAAATCAAAGCACTACTTGGCTATCTTTTAAGAGCCACTACATAACGACTATACCGTTTATCGTACGACCTACGCTAAATAGGACCGCTACAGTATAGACGCTAATTAATACAGGATGTTTGGTGTACAGAGTAATAAGCGAAGACTTCGTATAGAGACACTACATCGGGACGAGCCCCACTGTACCTGTACGTATGCTAGGCATTACCAGGCGAGGACTGGACATTACCTATATAGTAAAAGTAACGATAGAGCTGCAAAGACACTACGAGCAGGACTTATACTTCTACGTCGTACAGGACAAGTTAGGGTATAACCTAAGATTAGGGAAGCTATAGATAGAGCGCTAGTAGGACAAACTGGACGTCGGACAAGGACGCCTGGACCTGCCGGCGACGAAGCAGAGGCTCCGAGACTAAGGGAGAGTTCTGCAGGGCAGCAATGTTAAGGCTAAGGTCAACACTGCGACTATGGACATTAAAAAGGCTTTAGCGCCTAAGAAAGCGACGGACCCCTGTACGAAGCTCCTATCAGAGTACTTGGAATACCTGGACCTCTTTAAGCCAAAATTAGCCTCGAAACTGCCTCTATACTAAGGAGAAGAAATTAACTACGACATCTAGCTAGAGCTCTATCTAGATAGGAGTCTGCCTGAAGTACCGTACAGCCCGCTATATAGCATATCCTCTAGAGAACTCCTAGTACTGCGTAAGACACTAGACGACTTACTTACTAAAGGTTTTATTTGCGTAAGTACATTATCTGTAGGAGCCCTAGTGCTGTTTGTCTATAAGGAAGGCAAGGCTAGCTTGCGTTTTTGCGTAGATTACAGAGGCATTAACGCGATTACTAAGAAGGACCAGTACCCCCTACCCCTTATTAAGGAGACCCTCAGACGGATTAGCAAGGCACAGTAGTTTACTAAGCTTAACGTAGTCTCGGCCTTCTACAAGATACAGGTTAGGGAAGGCTGTAAATAGATAACTACGTTCTGTACGAGATACGATCTTTTCGAGTAGCTTGTTACCCCCTTTAGCCTTGCTAACGTACTAGCAACTTTCTAGAGGTACATTAATAGGTCCCTATAGGGGCTACTAGACGACATCTGCTCTACGTACCTCGACGACACACTAGTATTTATAGACAGTACCTATACAGACTACGTACAGGACGTCAAGAGAGTATTAGATCGACTGCAACAGGCTGGATTGTACCTCGACATCGACAAATGTAAATTTGGTGTACAGTGTACGAAATACTTAGGGTTTATTATCGAGGCAGGGAAAGGCATTAGTATAGACAGGAAGAAGATTAATGCTATTAAACAGTAGAAGTCCCCTATAAGTGTTAAGAGCGTACGAGAATTCCTTAGGTTTGCCAACTTCTACTGCTAGTTTATACAGAACTACTCGGAGATCGTACGCCCCCTAGTTGAGCTAATATATAAGGACAAACAGTTTAAGTAGACAGACAAGTGTAATAGAAGCTTTAACAGGCTAAAGGAGCTCTTTACTACAGGACTAACGCTTGCTGCCTTTAATCTAGAACGTACAACGATACTAGAAACCGACTCCTTAGGGTATTGTATAGGAAGTATCCTGTTACAGGTAGGCTCGAACGGACTCCTGCACCTATATACGTACTTCTTTAAGAAGAACTCTCTAGCTAAATGCAACTACCCTATCTACGACAAGGAATTGCTAGTAGTCTTACAGTGTTGCGAGGTATAGGATAGAGAACTCTGCTTAGTTCCCGAGTTCCTCGCCCTAACCGAGTATAAGAACCTCGAGTACTTTACGCAACCCCGGAAGCTGTCTAAGAGGCACGTACAATAGGCGATGTACCTAAGCCGCTTTAATATAAGACTCTAGTACTGTAAAGGCAAGGACAACAGCAGGGCTAATACGCTATCTAGACAGAATAAGGACATGCCAACAACGTACGATAACGACTCGCTAAAATTACGGACATTCCAGACGTTTAAGGAGGAACTAGGCGAGGAGACTATCCGCCTAGCGGCGATATATATATAGGAACCCTAGCTACAAGTATAGGAAGAGGCAGTAGAAAAGGACGACGTTTACTAAGGGGCCTATACAGCAATCTAAGGAGGACAACGGAAGCTCCTAGCAGAGCTCTACCTTAAGGTGTTAGCAGCAGAGTGCACAGTAGACGAGGAGAACAACCTAAAGTTTAGGAATCGGATTTAGGTCCTAGCGGACAAGAAGCTCTGTACGAGCTTAATACAACAGGCGCATAATTCTATAGCAACTAGGCATCTAGGGCGTAAGGAGACGTACAGCATCGTCGCTAGGGACTGCTACTAGCTAGCGATAGCGAAGGATATCCGTAGGTTCGTACAGAACTGCAATGTCTGCAGTCTAACGAAGCCCTAGCGTAAACTAAAGCACAGGCTGCTAAAACCCCTACTAATACCGGACTGGCCCTAGCAAGACCTAATAGTAGACTTTATTACAGAACTCCCTAAGAGCGACGGACAGCGGAATATTATAGTAGTTACCGACAAGCTAACGAAGGGGGTAATTCTAGAGGGAATAGGCTCTACTATAGCTAAGGACACTACTTAGGTATTTATACGGATAACGTTTAGTAAGTACGGATTCCCTAGGTCAATTGTGTTAGGGGGCGCTACCCGGCCCAGGTCCTGAACCCGACCTAAGCCGACCGTCGCCCTAAGGACTGCGACTCAGCGGCGCCAGCACGACCCTACCCTCTGTACAGAGCAACCGACAGGACCCCACCTCCGTACAGAGGGAGAACACTACAGTCCTGCTTAAAGGGAAGCTACCGCCCCTCGGATTGGGAGGGGGGGGGGGGGGGTAGAAACCCGGCACCACCGTACGGAGGAGGTAACTCCCGATCCTCCGTACAGAGGGTGAACCTTGCACCCCGGCACAAAGGGGAAATTGCTAGCTTGGCTTCGTAGGTACAAATCGTACGGAGCAGACGTCGAAGGAACTGCCTATCAGTTCCTTTATGTAGATACCCGACCTTAAGTTTCTGAACTAGGATTCTTAAGCCTCTTACATTAGGAACTGATCTCACTGTCGGTAACCGCGGTAATAGAGCAAGATGGACGGCGACATCCCTATAGAACCTACGGCCATAGAGGGACACATGCACCGCGTGTACGAGGAGCTGCTGGAAAGCAAGAGGCAGCTCGAACAGCAAGTAAGCTACTAGGCTGCGATGATTTCCCAACAGGAACAGGAGCTACGACAGCTTAGGGCGTCCGATCGCGATCCGACCCCTACGACGACGAACACGATAACCCCTACCCTAACCCCTAAGAGCAAACTCCCCGACGTCTCTACGTACGATAGTAAGGCCCCGGCCGAGTACCCCTCCTAGGCGGCTCAGATGCGCTCCAAGCTCCTAGTTGACTTAGGAGCATACCCGACCGAGCTAGACAAGGTAGTCTACCTCTTTAGGAGGTTAAAGGGCAGGGCGGCAGCACGAATTCTGCCGTACTACGAGACGGCCATTGCCAACCTGGCAATGGCCACGACGACGATGCTCTAGGCAGCTCTAGACAAGAGCTACAAGGACCCGGACCGCGAGAGCCGAGCGCTCCTACGGGTCAACACGATAAAATAAGGACGCAAGACCGTACGAGAATTCCTTGCGGAATTTGACCAGACTTTGGCAGAAGCAGGGGGTCTCTAATAGGAGGACAGGATGAAAATCACCTCTCTAGAGGTAGGCCTCTCTAAGGAAATCATAACGGGGCTGGTAGGTATAATGCGGCCAGCTACGTACGAGGAATTTTGTAACCTTCTTAGGATGGTCGACGACTAGCAACGCAGGCTGGGACGGATAGGCCGTGCTTAGGAGATAAGACAACCCCCCTAGCGACAGACAGATGCTATAGACTAGGAACCGACGACGACGAGGGTGGCAGCAGCAGCCACCGTACGGCCAAGGGCCGCTACTAAGAAGGCGCAATAGGTGGACATAGCTACCCTTAACAAGAGGCGAGCAGAAGGGAGCTGCTACAGGTGTGGCAAGATAGGCCACACCGTACGGAATTGCGGGCTCCTGCCAGCAGAGAGACCTAGGGGACGGCCGACCACTACAAGGGTAGCCACTGCTGCGCCTTAACGAGAAGATCAGGTGTCCTACTCGGACGACGACGAGTCGGGAAAAGAGTAGCCTCTAAGCGAAGACTCTGCTAGAGGCGGGTGCGAGATAGACTGCCGAATTAAAGCATTACTTAGCTATCTTTTAAGAGCAATTACATAACGACGACGCCGTTTATCGTATAGCTGACATTGAACGGGTCCGCAACGGCGCGGACACTGATTGACATAGGATGTTTGGTGTATAGAGTAATTAGCGAAGACTTCGTACGGAGACATCGGATTAAGACGGCCCCTACGGTACCTGTACGCATGCTGGGCATTACCGGGCGGGGACCGGACATTACCTATATAGTGAAAGTAACAATGGAGGTACAAGGACACTACGAGCAAGACTCGTACCTCTATGTCGTACAGGACAAGTTGGGGTATAACCTAATACTGGGGAAGCCTTAGATAGAGCGCTAGAAGGGCAAGCTAGACGTCGGACGAGGACGGCTGTACCTAGCAGCAACAAAGCGGAGAATCCGGGACCAGGGCAGGTCCCTGCAAGGTGGCAATGCTAAGGCCGAAATCAACACAGCAACGGCGGACATCGAGAAGGCATTGGCACCTAAGGAAGCGACAAACCCCTGTACGAAGCTCCTAAGAGAGTATGTTAGGTACCTAGACCTCTTTAAACCGAAGTCGGCCTCGAAACTGCCGCTATACCGAGGGGAAGGGATTAACTATAACATCCAGCTAGAACCCCGCCTAGATAGGAGCCTGCCGGAGGTACCGTACGGACCGCTGTACGGGATGTCCTCTAGAGAACTCCTAGTACTGCGCAAGACGCTGGACGACCTGCTTGCCAAAGGGTTTATCTAGGCCAGTACGTCGTCCGCAGGAGCCCCAGTACTGTTTGTCTATAAGGAGGGGAAGGCTGGATTGCGTTTCTGCGTAGACTATAGAGGCATTAACGCAATTACTAAGAAGGACCGGTACCCTCTACCCCTTATTAAGGAGACCCTCGGACGGATCAGCAAGGCGAAGTAGTTCACTAAGCTTAACGTAGTCTCGGCCTTCTACAAAATACGGATTAAGGAAGGCTATAAATAGATAACTGCCTTCCGTACGAGATACGGTCTTTTTAAGTGGCTGGTCACCCCCTTTGGCCTTGCCAATGCACTAGCAACCTTCCAAAGGTACATTAACAAGTCCCTGCAAGGGTTACTGGACGATATCTGCTCGGCATACCTCGACGACACCCTAGTTTTTACAGACGGCACCTACGCAGACTACGTACGGGATGTCAAGAAGGTGCTGGACCGTCTGCAGCAGGCGGGCTTATACCTCGACATCGACAAGTGTGAGTTCGGTGTCCAACGTACGAAATACCTAGGTTTTATTATTAAGGCAGGGAAAGGCATCAGCATAGATAGGAAGAAGATTGATGCTATTAAGCTATAGAAGCCGCCTATAAACGTCAAGGGCGTACAGGAATTCCTTGGGTTTGCCAACTTCTACTGCCAGTTTATACGGAACTACTCGGAGATTGTACGCCCCCTAGTTAAGCTGACGCACAAGGACAAGCAGTTCAAATAGTCGGACGAATGCAATAAGAGCTTCGACAAGCTAAAAGAGCTCTTTACTACAGGACTAACGCTCGCCGCCTTTAACCCGGAGCGTACGACAATACTGGAAACCGACTCCTTAGGGTACTGCATTAGGGGTATCCTGTTATAGGTAGGCCCGGACGGACTCCTACACCTATACGCGTATTTCTCTAAGAAGAACTCCCTGGCTAAGTGCAACTACCCCATCTACGACAAAGAGTTGCTGGCAGTCGTACGGTGTTGCGAAGCCTAGGATAGGGAACTCCGCTTAGTGCCTAAGTTCCTCGCCCTAACAGACTACAAGAACCTGGAATACTTCACTTAACCCCGGAAGCTGTCTAAGAGGCACGTACGATAGGCAATGTACCTAAGCCGGTTTAACATAAGACTCCAGTACCGCAAGGGTAAGGACAACAGCAGGGCCGACGCACTGTCCAGACGGGACTAGGACATGCCAACGACGTACGAGGACGACCGGCTGAAGTCGCGGACATTCCAGATGTTCAAGGAAGAGCCAGGCGGGGAGACTATCTACCTAGCAGCGACACATCTATAGGAACCCCAACTGCAAGCTTAGGAAGAGGCAGTAGAAAAGGACGAGGCATACCGAGGGGCCTGTACGGCGATCCAGGGAGGGCAACGGAAACTCCTAACCGAGCTCTACCTAAAGGTATCGGCAGCCGAGTGTTCAGTAGACGAGGAGAACAACCTGAAGTTCAGAAATCGGATATAGGTCCCGGCGGACGAGAAGCTCCATACAGGCTTAATACAACGAGCATATAACTCTATAGCCACCGGGCACCCAGGGCGCGAGGAGACGTACAGCATTATCGCCTAGGACTACTACTGGCCAGCGATAGCGAAGGACATTCGCAGGTTCGTACGGA
Source organism: Pseudocercospora ulei (assembly GCA_016165855.1). Lineage (NCBI taxonomy): Eukaryota > Fungi > Ascomycota > Dothideomycetes > Mycosphaerellales > Mycosphaerellaceae > Pseudocercospora > Pseudocercospora ulei. The sequence continues at coordinate 5,447,639 of JACWNB010000002.1, read as the reverse complement.
ACTGCGATGTGTGCGGACGAACGAAGCCCTAGCGCGAGCTAAAGCATAGGCTGCTAAAGCCCCTACCGATACCGGATCGACCCTGGCAAGACCTAACTGTAGACTTTATTACAGACCTCCCTAAGAGCGACGGACGGCGAAACATTATAGTAGTTACGGACAAGTTGACGAAGGGGGTAATACTAGAGGGAATGGACTCCATTACGGCTAAAGACACCGCCTGGGCCTTTATCCGGACGACGTTCAGCAAGCACGGTTTCCCTAGGTCAATTGTATTAGACCGGGGGTTACAGTTTACGAGCCAACTCTGGGCACGGATCTGCTAGTTACTAAGGGTAGAGCGTCGCCTGTCCACTGCATAGCACCCACAGACGGACGGGGCGACGGAGAGGGCCAACTCAACCCTAGAGGCGTACCTCCGAGCGTACGTCGACTATAACCAGACGAACTGGAACTGCCTTCTCCTAATAGCGGAGCTAGCTATTAACAGCTGTACGGCCGATGCTACAGGACTGTCCCCCTTCTTTATAACCTATAGATACAACTATTCCCTGCTCCTACCGACCCTAAGTAGCAACACCCCGCGCCCCGTACGATCCCCAATCCAGCAAGGAGAGGCCATCGTACGGACGATTACGAACGCCTACCAATAGGCAAAAGCAAGCCTGGCCCTAGCCTAGCAGAACGCGGAAGAGCAGGCCAACAAGGGACGACAGGCTGCACTAAGGTACGAGGCAGGGGATAAGGTCTGGCTAAACTAGCGAAATATCCGTACGGACCGGCCGAGCAAGAAGTTAGATTAGAGAAACAGGAAGTTTACGGTAATCCGGCCGGTAGGGACATACGCCGTACGACTAAACACTCCCCTAGGGATTTACCCAGTCTTCTATATAGACCTCGTGCGACCGGCGAGCACGGACCCCTTGCCGCATCAGACGACTAACGACGGGCGCCCACCCGCAATTATAACCGAGGGCCAAGAAGAGTATAAGGTAGAAGGGATCCTTAAGAGTCGGAGGAAGCGGGGGAAGGCAGAGTACTTAGTAAAATGGAGAGGATAGGCAGAGCCTATATAGGAACTGTACGAGGCCCTGCAAGACACAACCGCACTGGACAGATAGGAGGAGGACCACTCCCCTGCCCAGCTACAGTAACACTGCGCCGTACGGCGGAAGGAGGCACGATCCACCCTAAGGACAGGGTAGCTGCAGACAAACCTAGGTTGTTAAAGGATTAAATACTACGACGTAGGACGCTACAGTACCCTACTAACACAACTTCGTACAACACTGTACGAGATAAGGGCTGGAGAGAAGGAACAGCTAAGGGACAAATAGGAGGGGAAGTAGAAATAAGAAGAGCTAGGAAGGACACCGTCTGAAATTTCTTACACTACCTAAGGGGGGGGGGTGGCTCACTGGCCACCCCCCCCCCCCCCCCCCCCCCCCCCCCCCCCCAGGGACCAGAACACCCTACTTATTATCTGAGATTTCCACTACCTCAGACCCGGCCGGGCCCCTACCCCCACTAGGGCCACCCCCAGGGAGCAGAGGCACCCCCCCACCCCCACCAGGGCCAGCCCCAGGGAGCAGAGGCACCCCCCTACCCCTACGTACCTCCCCCGGACAGCGGAAGGGGCAGTAGAGGGAGCTATCCTTCCACTTATACGAGGCACACACCCTAGCCCAGAAACCTAGGAGGCGGTATAGGCTAAGTAAGGGCTAGGGGGAGTTAGGGCAGGGGGCACAGGGCTGGCCCCAGGTAGCGATAAGGAGGGCGTTAACGTACGACGGCCGGGCCGTAGCCACCCGATCGGGTGTAACCTAGGCAGGGTTATACTAGAAGGGGTAGAAGGGGAGCCTGGCTGCATCCTGCTGCTCGCAGGTGTAGCACCTAAGACGTTAGATTAGACTGTACAGAAGATAAGAATCCGTACGAACCGGAAGAGTAGCTGCTAGTTAAGTTGGGGGCCCTACTGTACGTAGTCAAAGTAGGGGGGGACCCTGGCCAGACGAGGGGGAGGGGCGGGGCTAGCAGCGACGAGGGGACCGGACGGGGCAGACATAGTAGCTAGTAGTAGTTAGTTAGTAGTAGTAGTTAGTTGATAGTTGGTAGTTGGTAGCTAGTAGTAGCAGATAGTAGACAGTAGTAGACAGTAGTGGATAGTAGACGTTGTACAGGAAAAGAAAAAGGGGAAGGGAAGAGAAGGGAGAAGGGTAGGCTAACTGCTTGCTATAGTAGGAATAGCAAGCAAGGCAGCTGCTGCAGACGGGTAAAATAGCAAGAGGCAACTACGACCTAGGGGAAGTAACGAGGGACGACGACTCGGACGACCGGACGAAATAGGAAGCTACAACCTGCTAAAGGAACAGTAGGAGCTAGGTGGTTTAGACACGCCGCCGTACAGACGAAGCACTACGAGAAAGGGAAAGGGGGGGGGTATTGTTAGGGGGCGCTACCCGGCCCAGGTCCTAAACCCGACCTAAGCTGACCGTCGCCCTAAGGACTGCGACTTAGCAGCGCCAGCACGACCCCACCCTCCGTACAGAGCAACCGACAGGACCCCACCTCCGTATAGAGGGAGAACACTACGGTCCTGCTTAAAGGGAAGCTACCGCCCCTCGGATTAGGGGGGGGGGGGGGGGGGGTGGAAACCCGGCACTACTGTACGGAGGAGGTAACTCCCGATCCTCTGTACAGAGGGTGAACCTTGCACCCTGGCACAAAGGGGAAATTGCTAGCTTGGCTTCGTAGGTACAAATCGTACGGAGCAGACGTCGAAGGAACTGCCTATCAGTTCCTTTATGTAGATACCCGACCTTAAGTTTCTGAACCAGGATTCTTGAGCCTCTTACAAATTGTATCGGACTAGGGTACACAGTTTATAAGCTAGCTCTTAGCAAGGGTCTGCCAGTTGTTAAACGTAGAACGTCGCCTATTAACCGTATAGCACCTATAGACGGACAGCGCTACAGAGAGGGTCAACTCGACGTTGGAAGCGTACTTCTAAGCGTACGTTAACTACGACTAGACGAATTGGAACTGTCTCCTCCCTATAGCGGAGCTGGCTATTAACTGCTATATAGCTAACGCTACAGGACTGTCCCCCTTCTTTATAACCTACAGATACGACTACTCCCTGCTTCTACTAACCCTAAGCAGCGCTATCTTACGCCCTATACGATCCCCGATTTAACAGGGAGAAGCTATCGTACAGACGATTACGAATGCCTATCAATAGACAAAAGCGAGTCTAGCTATAGCTTAACAGAATGCGGAAGAGCAGGCTAATCCGGGCACGCAGATATAATTCAATACAGCCTTTTTGACGACTATATCTCGAACTAAGGAGGGAAAGGAATCTATGTGGTGGTAGTGGTGGGCTTTCGTGGTGGTGGTGCCAAGGCCCGGCTCGGCCCGGACGGGCCGAGCCGAAATCCAGGGTCCACCCCATCAATCTGTCCCACCCCTTTCCACCGCCGCAACACAGGCCAACAAGGGACAGCAGGCTGTACTAAGGTACAAGGCAGGAGATAAGGTCTAGCTAAACTAGCGTAACATCTGTATAGACCGACTAAGCAAGAAACTGGATTGGAAGAACCGGAAGTTTACAGTAGTCCGGCTGGTAGGAACATATACTGTATAGCTTAACACTCCTCTAGGGATTTACCTAGTTTTCTATATAGACCTCGTATAGCCAGTATATACAGACCCCCTGCTACACTAGACGACGGACAACGCGCGCCCCCTAGCAATTATTACTAAAGGCTAGGAAGAGTATAAAGTAGAAGAGATCCTTAAAAGCCGGAGGAAGCAGAAGAAGGTAGAATACCTAGTTAAATAGACAGATTAGGAAGAGTCTATATAGGAACTATACGAGGCTCTCTAGGACATATAGGCACTAGACAGGTAGGAGGAGAGACACCCTGGGGAACGGTCGCAGTAACACTGTACTATATAGGGTAGGACAGATAGCAGCCGTAAGACGGGGCAGCTGCAAGTAATATAGGGCAACTGCAGCCTAGACTAGGCAGCTACAAGAGACGTTAGGCAGCTGTAGGCAAGGCTAGGATGCTGCAAAGGAGGGGCAGGAATAGAGGGAAACTAGAGATATCTATCCCTAGGGATATAAAGGTAGGGACGACACTAAAACACCCACAAGAAGCATAGTATAGGTACAGGAAGTAGGGAAAGGTAGAAGAATAGGAATAGAGCCGGTACAGGGTAGGGCGAGACTGTACGAGATAACCAGCCTACCTAAGGCTATACGGACGACTACTAGGTAAACGGCCACTACCTTACCCTATAGACAACAATAGACTGGAACACCTACCTAAACCCCTAAGACTACAGCTGGCGACTAGAGCACTAAACAGAAGACATAGGATTGCAGATCGTACGCCTAGACCGGACGACGGGGTTCCCGTCCGGACGATAGAGTTAGGGTAAATAGACAGGTAAGGACAGGACAGCTTACCTGCATACGGCAGGAGCCCTATAGAAGCCTATATACGAAGTTCCTGCTCTAAACTAAGGCCTAGGCTGCGACTATAAAGAATAATAAACCAGACGGAACCGAGCGCCTCCTGCACCTTTATAGCCGCTTGCAGGTCCTCCTCTGCCTTAGCTTCGGCATCCTTAAAGGGGTAACTAAGATTGGTCAAAATTAGGTAGAAGCGATCCAGCGCTACCTGCTGTCCCTACTAGCGGGCCCTCCTCTGCTTTAGCTTTAGGATCTAAACAGATAGGCCCAAGTTTGCATTAGCGTAGAGGGAGGACATCTAGCAGGCATAGCTAACTAGTAAGTGCCTAGACGACAGTCGACTTAACAGACAACTAGACAAGAATAGGCGAGCGCTAATAGAAAGGGAACGCTACGAGCGATTGTGCGACACGACAGCGTATAGGGACGAGGCTACGAGGAGGGAGGGAGGTAAAGTTAGGGGACGCCGCCCTGTTAGGTCCTGTACCTAAACTAGCGTCGCCCTAAGGATTGCGACTTAGTAGCGCTAGCACTACCCTACCCTCTATACAGAGTTACTAACACGACCCTACTTATGTACGGAGGGAGAACCCTACAGCCCTATATAGAGGGAAATAGCCGCCTCTCTATACGTAGGGAAAACTCTGCATCCCTGTACAGAGGGAAACTCCTAGCCCTCTATATAGAGTAAAACCCCTACACCCCTACATAGAGGGAAATTGCTAGCTTAGCTTCGTAAGTACAAATTGTACAGCAGCGGACGACGAAGGAACTGCCTATTAGTTCCTTTATATAGATAGCTAGCCTTAAGTTTCTGAACTAAGATTCTTAAGCCCTTACACGAATGTCGTAAGGTCTTCGGTCTGCTCTTCTTCGTTCCTTAGTTAATAGAACGCTTAGCTAATATCTAGCTTGCTAAACTACTTAGCTTTCGCTACTCGTTGTATAGTCTTATCGATTAGCGGCAGTAGATATACGTCTCTCTTAGTAACCTTATTAAGACCTTAGTAATCTACGTACAGTCGGAGACTACCTCCAGGTTTCTGTACGAAAAGAATCGGCGACGTATACTTAGCGGAGCTTAGTATAATAAACTTCTTCGCTAGGTTTTCTTAAACAAACACTTCTACTTAGTCCAACTCGGCTAGCGATAGGCGTCTTAGGGGTTCGGTTCTCGGTAGTACGGCTCCTTCTTTTAGTCAGATCTTGTTGTTATATTCTAGTCTATAGAGCAGCAGGAGGCTGGAGTTAGCTTTTAAGAACACGTTAGTGTAACTATAGAGTTCTTTTAGTAAGGCATCTAGCGAGTCTACTTCTTCTTCCACTATTATCTTCTAGTAATCTTCAATGTCCTTTATCGAGATAGCGTAGATCTTATTCTCTGGCGACCTCGCGAGGGTCGTTAGGGCTTCCGAGCTTATTATTCCTACAGTGTCTAAGGGGTCGGAGTATCTGATCGGAACCACTCTAGTGGTCGCGGCGTTCGGTTTCGCGGCGACGACGGTAACCGATTTGGCAGCGGCGACGCTACTCTGCTAGGTTTTAAACCTAAGTGTGCCTTTACCTACGTTAATAACGGCTTTCTGGTTCTTTATCTATTTCTGCCCTATAGTAATGTTAAACTGTCTGATATCTATAATTTGGAACGTCGCTTCTGTAGTGCGACCAGCTAAGGTAGTCTTTAATAGCATATAATACGTAACACTCTCTATGTCTTGTCTGTTGTATGCCGAAATTCGCGTTGGCGACGCTAACTCTACCGGATAACTATATCCGTTTATTAGTTTCTAGACCAGTCGATAGTAGATCGCTGCGCCAATAAGTGCTCCTATATCGATAAAGGCTCTTAACTAAAGGGGGCTGTACGAGCTATTAAGGAGGTAGACAGTAATTAGAAGGATAATAGTGGTCTCCGTATTTACTTCTACTGCTGCCGAGAGCAGATCGTTACAACTGTTAATGCTCCCTTCTTCTAGCAATGCAGTTCGTAGCGGTGCCCTATTGTCTATACTAGATAGAGGGCCTATCTATCCAGCTAATCTTTTCCTATGATCCTTAATAGCACCCTACCGTTTACGCTATCTGTGTCGTTCGGCGCCGGCTCTATCGCTTGGATAGTCTTCCTTAGCAGTAGCAGTGGCTTAGTAGCGCAGTATTCCTGCTTCTGCTAATTCGTTGCTTAGTATCTAGTAGCAATATAACTAGGCTTTCCGCAGGCGTAGCAGGTAGGGACAAACGACGAGCGTAGCGAATAGGATAGCTGCTAGGGGCCTCGTCGGAAAGGGGCAGGGGGCTGTATTGTCGGTGCTAACGATAACTTCTAGATCGATTTGCGCGCCGTCGATTTTCTATACGCGTTCAAGTTTCTAGCAGTAACTCTCGCCTAGTGCACGAAGCTCTCGAGGTCTTTGTCTTCTACCAAAGCTATAGCTCCGGCCAGTTCGGGGTTTAACTTCTGCCTTAGTAAGTGTAACTGTTCGTCTTTGGACACCTTCGCTCTAATAGCATATTTTCTAAACAGTCTGTAGAATTCCTTAAACGTTAGCCGGTTTTAGTTGATCTTGTCCAGTTGTTCGCAGGCCGTCTTCTTTTAGAAGGGGTCTCTAAAGCGTTGGTCTAGTGCTTTAATTGCTTCGTTAGCGGTTACCTCTTCTAGGTCTGCTACTAGTAAGAACGCTTCGCCTTCTAGTCGCGATTCTAGGTAGGCCAATCTGTCTTCTTTACTGCTTCTAGTATAATTGCAGTTTATCTTATTCTTTATCTTCTTCTTAAATGCCTCCTAGTCTTTAGGGTCTCTGCCCCTAAATGTTAGGGGGCGCCGTCCAGCCTAAATCCTAGACCTAAGCCAGTCGTCGCCCTAAGGACTGCGACTTAGCAGCGCTAGCACGACCCTACCCTCTGTACAGAGTTACCAATACGACCCTACTCCTGTACAGAGGGAGAATCCTATAGCCCTATATAGAGAGGAATTGCCGCCCCTCTAAACAGAGGGAAAACTCTGTACTACTGTACAGAGGGAAACTCTCGACCCTCTATACAGAGTGTAAACCTTGTACCTCTGTATAGAGGGAAATTGCTAGCTTGACTTCTGTTAGGGGGCGCCGCCTAGCCTAGGTCCTAGACCTAAGCTAGCCGTCGCCCTAAGGACTGCGACTTAGCGGCGCTAGCACGACCCTACCCTCTGTACGGAATTACTAATACGACCCTACTCATGTACAGAGGGAGAATCCTATAGCCCTGCATAGAGGGGAATAGCCGCCCCTCTAAACGGAGGGAAAACTCTGTACTACTGTACAGAGGGAGAACTCCCGATCCTCTATATAGAGTTTAAACCTTGCACCCCTATATAGAGGGAAATTGCTAGCTTAGCTTTATAGGTACAAATTGTACAGCAGCAGACGACGAAGGAACTGCCTATTAGTTCCTTTATATAGATACCTAGCCTTAAGTTTCTAAACTAAGATTCTTAAGCCCTTATATTAGGAACTAATCTTACTGTCGGTAACTTTAGTAATATAACGAAGATAGACAGCGATATCTCTATAGAACCTACGGCTATGTAGGGACAGATGCACTACGCGTACGAGGAGCTGCTAGAAAACAAGAGGCAGCTCGAGCAGCAAGTGAACCACTAGGCTGCGATAATTTCCTAATAGGAACAGGAGCTACGACAGCTTAGGGCGTCCGATCGCGATCCGACCCCTATAACGACGAACGCGATAGCCTACACCCCGACCCCTAAGAGCAAACTCCCTAACGTTACCACTTACGATAGTAAAGCTCCGGCCGAGTACCTCTCCTAGGCTGCCCAGATGCGCTCTAAGCTTCTAGTCGACTTATAAGCATATCCGACCGAGCTAGACAAGGTAGTGTACCTCTTTAGGAGGTTAAAGGGCAGGGTAGCAGCACGGATTCTGCCGTACTACGAGACGGCTATTGCCAACCTAGCAATAGCTACGACGACGATGCTCTAGGCAGCTCTTAACAAGAGCTATAAGGACCTAGACTGCGAGAGCCGAGCACTCCTACAGGTTAATACGATAAAACAAGGACGCAAAACCGTACGAGAGTTCCTTACGGAATACGACCAGACTCTAGCAGAGGCAGGAGGACTCTAATAGGAGGACAGGATAAAAATTACTTCCCTAGAGGTAGGCCTCTCTAAGGAGATTATAACAAGACTAGTAGGCGCAATACGACTAGCTATATACGAGGAATTCTGTAATCTCCTTAGGATAGTCGACGACTAGTAGCGTAGGCTGGGACAGATAAGCTGCGCTTATAAGATGCGACAACCCCTCTAGCGGCAGACGGACGCTATAGACTAGGAACTAACAACAACGAGGGTAGCGGCAGCCGTTACTGTACAGCTAAGGGCCGCTGCTAAAAGGGCACAGTAGGTAGATATAGCTACCCTAGACAAGAGAAGAGCAGAAGGGAGCTGCTACCGGTATAGCAAGATAGGCTATACTGTACGGAATTGCAGGCTTTTGCTAGCAGAGAGACCTAGGGGACGGCCGACTACTGCAAGGGTAGCAACTACAGCGCCCTAACAAGAGGATTAGGAGTCCTACTTGGACAACAACGAGTTGGGAAAAGAGTAGCCTCTAAGCAAAGGCTCTGCTAGAGGCGTTTACGAGATAGATTGCTAAATTAAAGCACTACTTAGCTATCTTTTAAGAGCAACTACATAACGACTACGCCGTTTATCGTACGGCCTACGCTAAACGGGTCCGCAACGGCGCGGACATTAATTAATACAGGATGTTTAGTGTACAGAGTAATTAGCGAAGACTTTGTACAGAGACACTATACTAAGACGACCCCTACAGTACCTGTACGCATGTTGGGTATTACTGGGCGAGGACCGGACATTACCTATATAGTAAAAGTAACTATAGAGCTACAGGGACACTATAAGCAGGACTTATACCTCTATATTGTATAGGACAAGTTGGGGTATAACCTAATACTAGGGAAGCTATAGATAGAGCACTAGCGAGGCAAGCTAGACGTTGGACGAGGACGGCTATACTTAGCAGCGACGAAGCAGAGGCTCCGAGACTAAGGGAGGGCTCTGCAGGGTAGCAATGCTAAGGCCGAAATCAACACTGCGACTACGGACATTAAGAAGGCATTAGCGCCTAAGAAAGCGACGGACCCCTGTACGAAGCTCCTAAAGAAATATGCAGGATACCTAGACCTCTTCGAGCTGAAGTCGGCCTTAAAACTGCTGCTACACTAAGGAGAAGGGATTAACTACGACATCTAGCTAGAGCCCCGTCTAGATAGGAGTCTGCCTAAGGTACTGTACGGTCCGCTGTACGGAATGTCCTCTAGAGAACTCCTAGTACTACGCAAGACACTGGACGACCTACTTGCTAAGGGTCTTATTTAGGCAAGTACCTTATCTGTAGGAGCCTTAGTGCTGTTTGTCTATAAGGAAGGGAAGGCTAGCTTACGTTTCTACGTAGACTACAGAGGCATTAATGCGATTACTAAGAAGGACCGGTACCTACTACCCCTTATTAAGGAGACTCTTAGACGGATTAGTAAGGCAAAGTAGTTTACTAAGCTTAACGTAGTCTCGGCTTTTTACAAGATATAGATTAAGAAAGGCTATAAATAGATAACTGCCTTCTATACGAGATATAGTCTTTTCGAGTAGCTTGTTACCCCCTTTAGCCTTGCTAACGCACTAGCGACCTTCTAGAGGTACATTAACAGGTCCCTGCAAGGGTTACTAGACGGCATCTGCTTAGCGTACCTCGACAACACCCTGGTTTTTACAGACAGCACCTATGCAGATTACGTACAGGACGTTAAGAAGGTACTAGATCGACTGCAACAGGCTAGATTGTACCTTAACATCGACAAATGTAAATTCGGTGTACAGTGTACGAAATACCTAGAGTTTATTATCGAGGCAGGGAAAGGCATTAGCATAGATAGGAAGAAGATTAATGCTATTAAGCAATAGAAGCCGCCTACGAACGTTAAGGGCGTACAGGAATTTCTTAGGTTTACCAACTTCTACTGCTAGCTTATACAGAACTACTCGGAGATTATACGCCCCCTTGTCGAGCTAACATACAAGGACAAGCAGTTTAAGTAGACGGATAAGTACAATAGGAGCTTTAACGAACTAAAGAAGCTCTTTACTACAGGACTAACGCTTACCGCCTTCGACCTAGAACGTACGACAATACTGGAAACTAACTCCTTAGAGTACTATATAGGAGGTATCCTATTACAGGTAGGTTCGGACAGACTTCTGTACCTATACGCGTACTTCTCTAAGAAGAACTCCCTAGCTAAGTATAATTACCCTATCTACGACAAGGAATTGCTAGCTGTCGTACAGTATTGCGAGGCGTAGGATAGAGAACTCTGCTCGGTTCCCGAGTTCCTTGCCCTAACTAACTACAAGAACCTAGAGTACTTTACGTAATCCTGGAAGCTGTCTAAGAGATACGTACGATAGGCAATGTATCTAAGCCGGTTTAATATAAGACTCTAGTACTGTAAGGGTAAGGACAACAGCAGGGCCGATACGCTATCTAGACAGGACTAGGACATACTAACGACGTACAAGGACGACTAGCTAAAGTTACGAACATTCCAGATGTTTAAGGAGGAGCTAGGCGAGGAGACTATCCGCCTAGCAGCAATATATATATAGGAACCCTAACTGCAAGTATAGGAAGAGGCAGTAGAGAAGGACGACGTATACTAAGGGGCCTGTACAGCGATCTAAGGAGGATAGCGGAAGCTCCTAGCAGAGCTTTACCTTAAGGTATTAGCAGCAGAGTGCTAGGTAGACGAGGAGAACAACCTAAAGTTCAGGAATCGGATTTAGGTCCTAGCAGACGAGAAGCTCTATATAAGCTTAATATAACAGGCGCATAATTCTATAGTAACCGGGTACCTAGGGTGCGAGGAGACGTATAGCATCGTCGCTAGGGACTACTACTAGCCGGCGATAGCGAAGGACATTCGCAGGTTCGTACAGAACTGCGATGTATATAGGAGGACAAAGCCCTAGCGTAAATTAAAGCATAGGCTGCTAAAACCCCTACCGATACTAGACCGGCCCTAGCAAGACCTAACAGTAGACTTTATTACAGACCTCCCTAAGAGCGACGGACGGTAGAACATTATAGTAGTAACAGACAAGCTAACGAAGGGGGTAATATTAGAAGGAATAGACTCTATTACAGCTAAGGACACTACCTAGGCATTTATACAGACGACGTTTAGCAAGCACAGATTCCCTAGGTCAATTGTATTAGACCGGGGTACACAGTTTACGAGCCAGCTCTAGGCTAGGGTATGTTAGTTGCTAAACGTAGAACGTCGCCTGTTAACCGTATAGCACCTGCAGATAGACGGTGCGATAGAGAGGGTTAATTCGACGTTGGAAGCGTACCTCTAAGCGTACGTCGACTATAATTAGACGAACTGGAACTGCCTTCTCCCTATAGCAGAGCTAGCTATTAATAGCCGTACGGCTAATACTACAGGACTGTCCCCCTTCTTTATAGCCTACAGATACGACTACTCCCTGCTCCTACCGACCCTAAATAGCGCTACCCTAAGCCCTGTACGATCCCCAATTTAGCAAGGAGAAGCTATCGTACGGACGATTACGAACGCCTACTAATAGACGAAAGCGAGTCTAGCTATAGCTTAACAGAATGCGGAAGAGCAAGCTAACAAGGGACAGCAGGCCGCACTAAGGTACAAGGCAGGGGATAAGGTCTGGCTAAACTAGCGCAACATCCGTACAGACTAGCTAAGCAAGAAGCTAGATTAGAAGAACCGGAAGTTTACAGTAGTCCGACTAGTAGGGACATACGCTGTACGACTTAACACTCCCCTAGGGATCTACCTAGTCTTCTACGTAGACCTCGTACAGCTAGCGAACACGGACCCCCTACTGTACTAGACGATAGATAACGTACGCCTACTAGCAATTATTACTAAGGGCTAGGAAGAGTATAAGGTAGAAGGAATCCTTAAGAGCTAAAGGAAGAAGAAGAGGGTAGAGTACCTAGTTAAGTAGAGAGGATAGGCAGAGCCTACGTAGGAACTGTACGAGGCCCTGCAAGACACAACCGCGCTAGACAGGTAGGAGGAGAACTATCCCCCTGCCTAGTTACAGTAACACTGCACTATACAGCAAAAGGGACACGATCTATCCTAAGTACAGGGCAGCTGCTAGCGACTTAGGTAGTTAAAGGATCGAGAATCGAGACGTAGGACACTACAGGATCCTACTAACACTATACCGTACTATACTGTACAGAAGGGGGCAGGAGGAAGAGAACAGCTAGGAGACAGGTAGGAATAAGAGTAGAAGTAGGAGGATAACGAGAGCAACACCGTCCGAAAGCTTTTATATGCTACCTTAAGGTAGCTTACTAGCTACTACCCCTAAGACCAAGGCAGCTAACTCTATACCCGAAATCTTAATCGCCTCCTAGCCGGCAGGGGCCCTAGCACTAGAGGAAGTAGAAGGGTAGCTTAGCGACACCCTGCTGCTAGTTAATGCGGTACCTAAGAGCTTAGCTTAGACTGTACAGAAGGCAGGGACCTGTACGAACCGGAAGCGAAGCTGCTGGTCGAGCTAGGTACTCTATTACTAACAGTAAAAATAGGGGGGGACACTAGCCGGACAGGCAGAAGAAGAGCCAGCAACTACGAGAGAACTATAGCGGGAACGGCCGGACAGGATGCGTAGTATAACGGTAGTAGCTGGTAGTGTTAGCTAGTATTAGTAGCTAGTAGTAGTAATAGTAGTAATAGTAGTAGTAGCGGACGGCTAGGCAGACGGATAGCAGATAGGGAGAAAAGAGAAGAAGAGAGAGAGAGAAAGGGGAAAGGGTTTATATATAGGGTAGTAGCTGCCTGCTATATAGGGCAATAACAACTAGGGCAGCTGCCACAACTGTATAAGGGAGGACAAACGAGGCAACTACGATCTAGGGCCTGTACGAGCGACGGCCCACTAGACGACTAGACAGAGGCGGGAACATCTACCTAGGAGTAAACTCCGGGCGACGACCTAAGTACAGGGACAGAGCCAGATAGCCCGGTGGCGCCGGACTGTACGATTAGGACGCGGAGTACATAGCTAGGGGCTAGAGGGTAGGAGGGGAATAAACAGACGGGACTAAGCACCTCCTGTACCTTTATACCCGCTTGCAGGCCTCCTCCGCCTTAGCCTCGGCATCCTTAAATTAGCAAGCAGAATAGGTTAAGTTTAGGTAGAAGCGATCTAGCACTACCTGCCTTCCCTGCCTACAGATTCTCCTCTGCCCTAGCTATAGGATCTAGGAGCACAAGTCTAAGGTTGCAACAGCAGAGAGGGAGGTCGATAGGCAAGTGTCTAGGCGAAGACGGAAAGCGCTACCTGCTAGAGGAACAGCTAAGGGTATACGACTCGCCGTTGTACGAAAGAAGCACTACGAGAAGGGAGGGGGGTATTATTAGGGGGCGCCGCCCAGCCCAGGTCCTAGACCTAAGCCAGCCGTCGCTCTAAGGACTGCGACTTAGCAGCGCTAGTACGACCCTACCCTCTGTACGGAATTACCGATACGACCCTACTCCTGTATAGAGGGAGAATCCTATAGCCCTATATAGAGGGGAATAGCTGCCCCTCTAAACAGAGGGAAAACTCTATACTACTGTATAGAGGGAGAACTCCCGATCCTCTATACAGAGTGTAAACCTTGCACCCCTATACAGAGGGAAATTACTGGCTTGGCTTCGTAGGTACAAATTGTACAGCAGCAGACGACGAAGGAACTGCCTATTAGTTCCTTTATATAGATACCTAACCTTAAGTTTCTAAACTAAGATTCTTAAGCCCTTACAACTTCGTAGGTACAAATTGTACAGCAGTGTTGCGGCAGTGGAAAGGGGTGGGACAGATTAAGGGGGGGTGGACCCTGGATTTCGGCTCGGCCCTTCCGGGCCGAGCCGGGCCTTGGCACCACCACCACGAAAGCCCACTACTACCACTACATAGATTCCTTTCCCTCCTTAGTTCGAGATATAGTTATCAAAAAGGCCGTATTGAATCACATCTGCGTGCCCGGATCATTATATCTCGAACTTACTTTAACAACACCCGCGCTGCGCGAAAGGGCCCGTCGAACTATCCGGAAACCCGAATAACGCACGCGCACTAACACCAACATTAACAACAACCCCTAAAGGCACCGTAAGAAGATAGAAGGCTTCTCGGCGGTGGACAGCGGCGTAACAGGCCGCCGCGGAAAGAGAAAGACTAACAGAGCGAGTAGGCGCTCCAGTGTCATTAATAATAAGATTATTATTAGCGGTTTTACAGCGGAAGAGACCGCGGAGGTCAAGGAACGAATGGCCGAATATAAGAAGATCCACGACTGTACGCTCGAGGAACTGGAAGACTATGTAAACGAGAATAGAATAGGGAAGGTCTACGACGGAATAGACCTTATCAAGATGCTGTTTTATAGAACGCTGGAAGAGAACAGACAACTGAGAGAAGAGACTAAAGCAGTAAGGGCCGAAAAGGAATCGGCAGAGACTATTATCGACGTGTTAGAAAACCAGGCAGCGAATCGATTAGCGCAGCTAAAGGCGCTGAAGCATCAACTGGCTAATATGGAAGCAGCGAAGTCGTCGCCGCTACCGCGGCGAGAAACCCACGCAGAGACCGCCTTACTGGCGGCCTATAGTTAGGGTGGCACTACGATAACGCTACTGCCGGACCTACCGGCTTTCGGTAGCGGAGACCCTAAAGCGTAGGAGGCGTTTAAGAAGAAGATCAAGAATAAGATAAGCCGCGATTACGCATTAAGCAGCGAAGAGGATAGATTGGCGTACTTAGAATCGCGATTAGAAGGTAAAGCTTTTTCGCTAGTGGCGGACCTGGAAGAGGTAACCGCTAAAGAAGCGATTAAAGCGCTAGATTAACGCTTCGGAGATCCCTTTAGGAAGAAGACGGCCTGTAAGCAGCTAGATAAGATTAACCAGAACCGGCAGACGTTCGAGGAGTTCTACAGATTGTTCAGAAAATATGCTATTAGAGCGAGAGTAGCTAAGGATAAGCAGCTACACTTACTAAGACAGAAACTGAGCCCTAAGCTCGCTGCGGCCATAGCGTCGGTAGAAGACGAAGACCTCCAGAGCTTCGTACACCAGGCGAGAGTAACAGCAAGAAATCTGAACGCATACGGAAAATCGACGACGCGAGAACCTGCTCAGAAGGCACTATCGTTAATGCAGACAACCAGAGCCCCCGCGCCCTTCCGACGCGGCCCCTAGCCGCCTTACGTGCCGCGACCGTCGTTCGCCCCTACGTGCTACGCATGCAGAAAGCCTGGCCACATCGCCACTAGGTGCCAAGCAACGGCCCAACAGAAGCAGGAGTATCGCGCTATAAAGCAGCCGCAGCCGCCGAGAAAGACTATTTAAGCTATCGAACCGGCACCGAACGATACTGACAGTATAGACGGTAGGGTGCAGTTAAGGATTATAGGAAAAGACCAGCTGGACGGATAGGCCCCCTATCCAGCACTGACAATAGGGCACCGCACCGGAGCGAATCGGCACGAGAAGAAAGCATTAACAGCTGCAGCGATCCGCTCTTAGCAGCTGTGGAAGTGAATACGGAAACGGCCATTATCCTTCCTATTACGATCTACCCTGTTAAGAAGTCGCGCCAAACCCTCTAGCTGAAAGCTTTTATCGACACCGGAGCTCTTATTGGCGCGGCGATCCACTATCGGCTGGTTCAGAAGCTAATAAATAGATACGGCTATCCGGTAGAACTGGCGTCGCCGACGAAGATTTCGGCATACAACGGACAAGACACGGAAAACGTTACGCATTACGTGCCGCTAAGGACTACACTAGCTGGTCGAACTACGGAAGCGACGTTCCGGATTATAGATCTCGGACGATTTGACATTATTATAGGGCAGAAATGGATAAAGAACCAGAAGACTATCATTGACGTAGATAAAGGCACGATAGGATTCAAAACCCCGGGTAGCAGAGCAGGGATCGTCAGAACGGCCGCTACCGCCGCCGCTGAACCGAACGCTACGGCGTCCGCGAGAGAGGCCCCGTCCGATCGTTCCGAACCCCCGGTTACCGTCGGAATAATAAGTTCAGAAGCTATAACGACTCTCGCGAGGTCGCCGGACAATAAGATCTATGCTATTTCAATAAAAGATATCGAAGACTACCGAAAAATAATAGCGGAAGAAGAAGCGGACCTACTAGAGGTGTTGCCGAAGGAGCTACACGATTACGCTAACGTCTTCTTAAGAGTCGACTCCAACCTCTTGCCGCTCTATCGGCCGGAATACGACAACAAAATCCGGTTGAAGGAAGGGGCTGCGTTGCTAAGAACCGAGTCCCTAAGACGACTGTCGCCGGCGGAACTGGACTAGGTAGAGGTGTTCGTTCGCGAAAACCTGGCGAAGAAGTTTATTACGCCGAGTTCTGCCGAATATGCGTTACCGATTCTTTTCGTAAGGAAACCAGGGGGTAGTCTACGACTCTACGTAGACTATCGAGGCCTTAACAAGGTCACCAAGAGAGACGTATATCCACTGCCGCTGATAGATAAGACTATACAGCGCGTAGCAAAGGCTAAGTGGTTCAGCAAGCTGGACATCCGCCAAGCGTTCTATCGACTAAGAAACGAGGAAGGACAGACGGAAGATCTTACGACGTTTGCTACGCGCATAGGCAACTTTAAGTGGCTAGTGATGCCTTTCGGATTCACTAACGCGCCGGCAGTGTGGCAACGCTTCATAAACCACACCTTTATAGACATGCTGGAACGGTTCGTGTCCGTCTACTTGGACGACATCCTTATTTACACCGATAGGACGAAAGAACAGCACACGGACCACATTAAGAAGGTGCTGACTAGGCTCCGCGAGGTCGGATTAAACGCGGACACGAAGAAGAGCGAGTTCTATCAGACCGAAGTCAAATATCTCGGTCTTATCGTCGGAAGAAACGGAATTCGTATAGACCCCTTAAAGGTCGCCGCCGTCGCGGAATAGAAGCAGCCGAAATCCGGAAACACTACCTAAATCAGAGCGTTTCTCGGATTCTGCAGCTATTATCGACGGTTTATTAAGGACTTTAGCAAGATAGCAAGACCCCTAAATAAGGCATTAAAGAAGGAGGCCGCTAGCCTATAGAACGAGAAGTGCACGGAAGCCTTTAACCGGCTAAAAGAAGCGGTAGCCTCTGCGCCAGTTCTGGCGCACTTCCGGCCGGAAAAGACGATCTACGTAGAAACGGACGCTTCCGATACAGTGACAGCGGGGGTCCTTTCTCAATACGCTGACGATAGCGAGACCCTCTACCTAGTGGCCTTCTTCAGCAAATCCATAACAGAAGCTAAGCAGAACTACGCTATCTATAATAAAGAACTGCTGGCTATTATACAGGCGTTCGAGGAGTGGAAGCCAGAGCTTATAGCTGGAAAGAGCACGGTCCAGGTCCTTACGGACCACCAGTCGCTGACTTACTTTATAAAGACGCAGAAGCTCTTACGCCGTTAAGCGCGGTAGGCGGCCTACTTATCCGGGTTCGACTTTAAGATTACTTATCGACCCAGAGCTCAGAATGGAAAGGCTAACGCGTAGACGAGAAGGGAAGGAAAAACCAGCCGCGCGAAAGAAGATCCGAACATGTTCCAGAAGGTGTTAACCGAGCGGATAGTAGACGCAGAGGTGTTAAAAGAGGTAGGGGTCTGCGCGGTGGAACCGGCCCCTAAGGAAAAGACTCTCTACGAAAAGGTGGAGCGGCTCAATCGGCAGCAGAAGCTAGGCAAAACCGGCTTAGGAAAGCTAATAGTTCTAGAAGAACTAATTACAGAAGTCGTCTAGCTGGTCTATAGCTCCGTAGATGTTGGCTACGCAGGAGCGAAGAAGACGATGCAGGCAGTAAGGACGATCTACTGGTTTCCGCGAATATTCGAGCGAATCCACCAATTTATCGCCAACTGCTACGTATGCCGATCGGCGAAGTCGCGTTACGGCTTTCCAGCAGGCTTATTAAAGCCACTGCCGATCCCCGAGAAACTATAGCAGCACATTACGATGGATTTCGTAACCGGCCTGCCGGACTCCGACGGATATAACGCTACGCTCAATGTAGTGGATCAGCTAAGCAAAGAGCGCCATTTCATCCCCTGCCGAGCGAGAGACGAAGGAACTACTGCAGAAGAGACCGCACGGATGTTGATTCAACACGTATGGAAGCACTATAGCCTGCCGGACACTATCACTACGGATAGGGGTCCTCAATTCACCGCCGACGTATAGAAAGCCATCAATCAAGCTCTCGGAATTCGTAGAAAGCTCAGCACCGCCGCTCACCCTTAAACTGACAGTTAGTCTAAAGTGGCTAATCGCGAGATAGAGCGATATCTGCAAACCTTCTGCGGCTATTATTAAGAAAAGTAGGTTGAGATGCTGCCAATAGCCGAATTCTGCGCGAACTTAGCACAGTCAGAAGCAACGTCGCTGGCGCCGTTCGAAATAACGCATAGCTATCTTCCAAGGATAAGCTTTCAGCCGCCGAACGAACCCAGCTCCGTAGAACTATCTACCGCCACGTCGTCAAAGAGAGTCGCCGCTGCCGCGGCTAAAGCACTTAAGGCTCAAATAGAAGAAGCGATCAAAGTGGCGAAAGAAGCGATGGAATCAGCTTAGAAGAAGATAGTAACTCGAGCTAATAAGAAGCGGTCACTGATAGAATTCAAAGAGGGCTAAAAGGTATAGCTCAACACGCGAAACCTGAGGCTGAAAGGCAACGCCAAGCTCAATCTACGCTACGTAGGTCCGTTTAAGATAATAGAAAAGAGGTCGCCGGTAACTTATCAGCTCCAGCTACCGAAATGGTTCCGAATCTACGATGTCTTTTATTCGGATCTACTAAGCCTAGACCCCGAGGACGGCCTTCCGGAGCAGGGCTTCGCCAAACCCCTGCCGGTCGAGATAGACGGTAATAAAGAAGAGTAGGAGGTAGAAGACGTAATAGACGTAAAGAAAACGAGGGGGTCTATCAAAGCGAGGATCTCGTAGAAGGGGTGGCCGGAAGACTATAAATAGTATCCGATCGAGAACCTGCGGAATTTGGCGGAGCTGCTTAGAGAGTTCTACGTGCGGAACCCGAAGAAGCCGAAACCAGGATGGCTCCGAAACTGACGACCTCTAAAAGAGATAAAAGAAGAAAGCCGCGTCCGCTCTACCGGCGCCGAAGCCGATAAAGACGATCGTAACGGTCGCCTTTAGGGAGGCCTTCGACTCGGCCACTACCTACCGCAGGGTCGGCAGGCAGCTCGCCGACGCCGTAGCGTACCAGCGCCGCCGACCCTGTAGTGGGTAAAGGCTTTAGTAGAAAAGAAAAAGAAGAAGAAGAAACGACGCTGCGGACGGATCTATATAGACCCCTAAGGCGACGCACAGACCAGCTACGCCGCAGCTCAGATAACCTACGGCTCAGATCAGATAGCACGGATCAGGCGCACGGATTAGATAGACGCTAAGTGAAGGACTTTAGACACCGACGACGTAAGAAATTGAAGAAGCGATAAAGAAAACATTGTTTTTAATAGAAGACGGAAGAAGTAACGTCGGCGTTGGAGGGGATTTTCGAGAAGGAGACGACGAATCAAAAAAAAAAAGCGGAGATTTTCGGATAGATAGGGTGACTAAGCGGTCGAGGGCGACTGCTAGTGAGGGAGGGGGGTGGTGTTGCGGCGGTGGAAAGGGGTGGGACAGATTAAGGTGGGGTAGACCCTGGATTTCGGCTCGGCCCGGAAGGGCCGAGCCGGGCCTTGGCACCACCACTACGAAAGCTCACTACTACCACTATATAGATTCCTTTCCCTCCTTAGTTCGAGATATAGTTATCAAAAAGGCCGTATTGAATCACATCTGCGTGCCCGGATCAAGCAGCGCACAACGAAGGAACTGCCTATTAGTTCCTTTATATAGATACCTAGCCTTAAGTTTCTAAACTAAGATTCTTAAACCCTTATATTAGGAACTAATATTACTGTCGGTAACTGTAGTAATATAACGAAGATAGACAGCGACATCTCTATAGAACCTACGGCTATACAGGATCAGATGCACTGCGCGTACGAGGAGCTGCTAGCCTATAAGAGGCAGCTCGAACAGCAAGTAAGCTACTAGGCTGCGATAATTTCCTAACGGGAACAGGAGCTACGACAGCTTAGGGCGTTCGATTGCGATCCGACCCCTACGACGACGACGAACACGACGGCCTATACCCCGGCCCCTAAGAGCAAACTCCCCGACGTTACTACCTACGATAGTAAGGCTCTAGCCGAGTACCCCTCTTAGGCTGCCTAGATACGCTCTAAGCTTCTAGTCGACTTAGGAGCATACCCGACCGAGCTAGACAAGGTAGTATACCTCTTTAGGAGGTTAAAGGGCAGGGCGGCAGCACGGAATCTGCTATACTATAAGACGGCTATTGCCAACCTAGTAATAGCAACTATAACGATGCTCTAGGCAGCTCTTAACAGGAGCTACAAGGACCTAGACTGCGAAAGCCGAGCACTCCTATAGGTTAATACGATAAAGCAAGGACGTAAGACTGTACGAGAGTTCCTTGCAGAATACGACTAGACCCTAGCAAAGGCAGGAGGACTCTAATAGGAGGACAGGGTAAAAATCACTACCTTAGAGGTAGGCCTCTCTAAGGAGATTATAACGGGACTAGTAGGCGTAATGCGACTAGCTACGTATAAGGAGTTCTGTAATCTCCTTAGGATAGTCGACAACTAATAGTATAGGCTCGGATGGATAAGCTGCGCCTATAAGATGCAATAACCCCTCTAGCGGCAGCAGGACGCTATAGACTAGAAACTAACGACGACGACGAGAGTAGCGGTAGCCGTTACCGTACGGCTAAGGGCTGCTACTAAAAGGGCATAGTAGGTAGATATAGCTATCCTTAATAAGAGACGAGCAGAAGGGAGCTGCTACGGGTATAGCAAGATAGGCTATACTGTACGGAATTGCGGGCTTTTGCCAGTAGAGAGACCTAGGGGACGGCCGACTACCGCAAGGGTAGCAACTGCAGCACCCTAACAAGAGAACTAAGAGTCCCCCTCGGACGACAACGAGTTGGGAAAAGAGTAGCCTCTAAGCGAAGGCTCTGCTAGAGGCGGGTACGAGATAGATTGCTAAATCAAAGCACTACTTAGCTATCTTTTAAGAGCAATTACATAACGACTACGCGGTTTATCGTACGACCTACGCTAAACGGGACCGCTACAGCGCGGACACTAATTAACACAGGATGCTTAGTGTATAGAGTAATTAGCGAAGACTTCGTACAGAGACACTATATTAAGACGACCCCTACTGTACCTATACGTATACTAGGCATTACCGGGCAAGGACTGGACATTACCTATATAGTGAAAGTAACGATAGAGCTATAAGAACACTACAAGCAGGACTTGTACCTCTATATCGTACAGGACAAGTTGGGGTATAACCTAATATAAGGGAAGCTATAGATAGAGCGCTATTAGGGCAAGCTAGACGTTAGACGAGGACGGCTGTACCTAGCAGCGACAAAGCAGAGGCTCCGAGACTAAGGGAGAGTTCCGCAGGGCGGCAATGCCAAGGCCGAAATCAACACTGCGACTGCAGACATTAAGAAGGCATTAGCGCCTAAGAAAGCAACAGACCCCTGTACAAAGCTCCTAGCGGAATACGCAGAATACCTAGACCTCTTCGAACTAGAGTTAGCCTCGAAACTACCCCTACACTAAGGAGAAGGAATTAACTACACTATCTAGCTAGAGCCCTGTCTGGATAGGAGTCTGCCTAAAGTACTGTATAGTCCGCTATACAGCATGTCCTCTAGAGAACTCCTAGTACTATGTAAGACACTAGACGACCTACTTGCTAAAGGTTTCATTCGCGCAAGTACCTCGTCTATAGGAGCTCTGGTGCTGTTCGTCTACAAAGGCAAGGCCGGCTTACGTTTTTGCGTAGACTATAGAGGCATTAACGCGATTACTAAGAAGGACCGGTACCCCCTACCCCTTATTAAGGAGACCCTCGGACAGATCAGCAAGGCAAAGTAGTTTACTAAGCTTTGATCCGGGCACGCAGATATGATTCAATACGGCCTTTTGATGACTATATCTCGAACTGAAGAGGGAAAGGAATCTATGTAGTGGTGGTGGTGGGCTTTGATGGTGGTGGTGCCAAGGCCCGGCTCGGCCCGTCCGGGCCGAGCCGAAATTCCAGGGTCCACCCTATCAATCTATCCCACCTCTTTCTACCACCGCAACACTACCCCCCTCCCTCACCAGCGGTCGCCCTCGACCGCTTAGTCACCTTATCCATCCGAAAATGTCCACTTTTTTTTTTTTTTTTTTTTTTTGATTCGCCGCCTCTTTTCTCGAAAACTCCTTTCAACGTCGACGTTACCTCTTCCGTCTTCCATCAAAAACAATGTCCTCTTCGTCTCTTTCTCAACTTCTTACGTTATCTGCATCCGAAGTCCTTCACTTGACGTTTATATAATCGACGCTATCTGATCCGTGCCATCTGATCTAAGCTGTGGGTCATCTGAGCTGCAGCGTAGGTGGTCTGTGCGCTGCTTCGGAGGTCCATATAGATCCGTCTACGGCTCCGTTTCTTCTTCTTTTCTTTCTCTACCGGAGTCAGCACTCCATCGCAGGGGGGGGGGGCGGCGGCGCTAGCACGCTACGGCGTGCGCAGCCCACTGTCCCTCTACGATCTGAGCAGCGATCGTTTTCATCGGCTTCCGCGCCGGTGGAGCGGACGCTGCTTTCTTCGTTTGGCTTCAGAGCCATTCCGGCTTCGGCTTCTTCGGGTTCTGCACGTAGAAGTCTCTTAGCAGCTCCGCCGAATTTCGCAGGTTTTCGACCGGGTACCATTTATAATCTTCCGGCCACCCTTTCTACGAGATCCTCGCTTCGATGGACCCCCTTATCTTCTTTACGTCCACCACATCTTCTACCTCCCACTCTTCTTCATTACCGTCTATCTTAACTGGTAGGGGTTCAGCGAACCCCTGTTCCGGAAGGCCGTCCTTAGGGTCCAGGCTCAGCAGATCTGAATGGAAAACATCGTAGATCCGGAACGCCTTCGGCAGCTCGAGTCGATAGGTCACCGGCGACCTCTTTTCTATTATCTTGAACGGACCTACGTAGCGTAGGTTGAGCTTCGCGTTTCCTTTTAGCCTTAGGTTTCGCGTGTTGAGCCAGACCTTTTGACCTTCTTCGAATTCTATTGGCGACCGGCTTCTATTAGTTCGAGTCACTATCTTCTTCTAAGCCGTCTCCATCGCTTCTTTCGCCACTTTGATCGCTTCTTCCATCTGAGATCGTAGCGCTTCTGCCGCCGCGGCGGCGACTCTCTTCGACGACGTAGCGGTGGAAGGTTCCGCGGAGCTGGGTTCGTTTAGCGGCTGAAAGCTCATCCTCGGAAGATAGCCGTGCGTTATCTCGAACGGCGCCAGCGAGGTGGCCTTAGACGGTGCCGAGTTAGCGCAGAACTCGGCTATTGGCAACACCTTAACCTATTCTTCTTGATAGTGGCTGCAGAAGGTTCGCAGATATCGCTCCATCTCGCGATTAGCTACTTCAGACTGACCGTTAGTTTGAGGATAAGCGGCGGTGCTAAGCTTTCCACGAATTCCGAGAGCTTGGTTGATGGCTTTCTATACGTCGGCGGTGAATTAAGGACCCCTATCCGTAGTGATAGTGTCCGGCAGCCTATAGTGCTTCCATACGTGTTGGATCAATATCCGTGCAGTTTGTTCCGCAGTGGTTCCTTCGTCTTTAGCTCGGCAGGGGATAAAGTGCCGCTCTTTACTTAGCCGATCTACTACGTTGAGCGTAGCGTTATATCCATCGGATTCCGGCAGGCCGGTTACGAAGTCTATCGTAATGTGTTGCTACGGTTTCTCGGGGATCGGCAGTGGCTTTAATAAGCCTGCTGGAAGGCCGTAACGCGGCTTCGCCGATCGGCACGCGTGGCAGTTGGCGATAAATCGGTGGATCCTCTCGTAGATTTGTGGAAACCAGTAGATCGTTCTCACTGCCTGCATTGTTTTCTTCGCTCCGGCGTAGCCAACATCTATGGAGTTATGGACCAGTTGGATGACCTTAGTAATTAGTTCTTCCGGAACTATCAGCTTCCCTGAACCGGTTTTGCCGAGCTTCTGCTTCTGATTGAGCTGCTTGACCTTCTCGTAGAGAGTCTCTTCCTTAGGGGCCGGTTCCACTGCGCAGACCCCTACCTCTTTTAACACCTCTGCGTCTACTATCCGCTCGGTTAACACCTTCTGGAACATATTCGGATCTTCTTTCGCGCGGCTGGTCTTTCCATCTCTTCTTGTCAGCGCGTCAGCCTTTCCGTTTTAAGCTCCAGGTCGATAAGTGATCTTGAAATCGAACCCTAATAGGTAGGCGGCCCACCGTGCTTGACGTCGTAAGAGCTTCTGCGTCTTTATAAAGTAGGTCAGCGACTGGTGGTCCGTAAGGACTTGGATTGGCCCTTTTCCAGCTATAAGTTCCGGTTTCCACTCTTCAAAGGCCTGAATAATGGCCAGCAGCTCCTTATTGTAGATGGCGTAGTTCCGCTTAGCTTCGCTTATTGACTTGCTAAAGAAGGCGACTGGATGGAGGGTCTCGTCGCTGCTATATTGAGAAAGGACCCCTGCAGTTACTGTGTTAGAAGCGTCCGTTTCTACGTAGATTGCTTTTTCTGGTCGGAAGTGCGCCAGCACTGGTGCAGAGGCCACTGCTTCTTTCAGCCGCACGAAGGCTTCCGTGCACCTCTTATTCTATAGGCCGGCGGCCTCTTTCTTCAGCGCCTCGTTTAGGGGTCTCGCTATCTTGCTAAAGTCCTTAATGAACCGTCGATAGTAGCTGCAGAAGCCGAGAAACGCCCTGATCTGCGTAGTGTTTCCGGATTTCGGCTGCTTCCATTCCGCGACGGCGGCGACCTTTGATAGGTCCATCCGAATTCTATCTCTTCCGACGATAAGACCGAGATATTTAACCTCGGTTTGATAGAACTCGCTCTTCTTCGTGTCCGCGTTCAATCCGACTTCGCGGAGCCTCTTCAACACTTTCTCGATGTAGTCCGTGTGCTGTTCTCTCGTTCCTTCGGTGTAGACGAGGATGTCGTCCAAGTAAATAGACACGAACCGTTCCAGCATGTCTATAAAGGTGTGGTTTATAAAGCGTTGCTACACTGCCGGCGCGTTGGTAAGTCCGAAAGGCATCACTAACCACTTGAAATTGCCTATACGCGTAGCAAACGTCGTAAGATCTTCCGTCTGCCCTTCTTTATTCCTTAGTCGATGGAACGCTTGGCGGATGTCCAGCTTGCTGAACTACTTAGCCTTCGCCACGCGCTGTATAGTCTCATCTATCAGCGGCAGGGGGTATACGTCTCTCTTAGTGACCTTATTGAGGCCTCGATAGTCTACGCAGAGTCGCAGACTACCCCCCGGTTTCCTTACGAAAAGAATCGGTAACGCGTATTCCGCGGAGCTCGGCGTAATGAACTTCTTCGCCAGGTTTTCGCGAACAAACACCTCTACCTGGTCCAGTTCGGCTGGTGACAGTCTCCTTAGGGGCTCAGTTCTTGGCAAGGTGGCCCCCTCTTTCAGCCTGATCTTATTATCGTATTCCGGCCGGTAGAGCGGCAGGAGGTTGGAGTCTGCTTTTAAGAAGACGTCAGCGTAACTATGGAGCTCCTTTGGCAACACCTCCAGCGGATCCACCTCTTCTTCCGCTATCATCTTCCGGTGGTCTTCGATGTCTTTTATCGAGATAGCGTAGATCTCATTGTCCGTTGATTTCGCGAGGGTCGTTAGGGCCTCGGAGCTCACTATTCCGACGGTGACCGGGGGTTCGGAACGATCGGACGGAGCCTCTTTGGTGGACTCCGTAGCTTCCGGCTCGACGGCGATGGCGTTGCCTAGGGTTTTGAACCCTATTATGCCTCTGTCTACATCGATGACGGCTTTCTGGTTCTTCATCCATTTCTGCCCTATAATGATGTCAAATCTTCCGATATCCATAATTCGGAACGTCGCCTCTATGGTGCGACCAGCCAAAGTGGTCCTTAATGGCACATAGTGCGTGACACTCTCTGTGTCTCGTCCGTTGTACGCCGAAATCCTCGTCGGCGACGCCAGTTCCACTGGATAACCGTATCCATTTATCAGCTTCTGAACTAGCCTGTAGTGGATCGCCGTACCGATGAGAGCTCCAGTATCGATAAAAGCTCTTAGCTGAAGTAGTCGGCTCGATCCGTCAAGGGGGTGGACAGTAATTAGAAGGATGATAGCTGTTTCTGTGTTTACCTCCACCGCAGCCGATAGCGGATCGCTGCAACTATTGATACTCTCTTTCGTCGACGCGGTTCGCGTTGATGCCCTGTTGTCCTCGCTGGATAGGGGGCCTATCCTTCCAGCTGGTCTTTTCCTATAATTCTTAACTGCACTCCGCCGTCTATGCTGTCCGTGTCGTTCGGAACCGGTTCGATGGCTTGAATAGTCTTCTTTAACGGCGTTGGCGGCTGCTGCTTCATAGCGCGATACTCCTGCTTCTGCTGGGCCGTTGCTTGACATCTCGTAGCGATGTGGCTAGGTTTTCCACACGCGTAGCAGGTAGGGACGAACGACGAGCGCTGTGACTGATACCATGGCTGCTGGGGTGCTCTCCGGAAAGGCGCAGGGGCTCGCGTCGGCTGTGCCTGCGGCGACTGCTTCTGAATCGATTCGCGCGCTTTCGCGTAAGCATTCAAGTTTCTCGCGGTGACCCTCGCTCTGTGCACGAAGCTCTTAAGGTCCTCGTCTTCCACAGACGCCATAGCGGCGGCTAGTTTAGGGCTCAGCTTCTGCCTTAATAGGTGGAGCTGCTTATCTTCCGCCACCCTCGCTCTAATAGCATATTTTCTGAACAATCCGTAGAACTCCTCGAACGTCTGCCGGTTCTAGTTGATCTTGTCCAGCTGCTTACGGGCTGTCTTCTTCCTAAAGGGGTCTCTAAAGCGTTGATCTAACGCTTTAATCGCTTCTTTAGCGGTTACCTCTTCCAGGTCCGCTACTAGCGAAAAAGCTTCTCCTTCTAACCGCGATTCCAGGTACGCTAACCTATCTCCGGCGCTGTTCGATGCGTAATCGCGGCTCATCTTATTCTTGATCTTCTTCTTAAACGCCTCCTACGCTTCAGAGTCTCCGCTACCGAAAACCGGTGGATCCGGTAGTAACGTTATTAACGTGCTACCTTGACTATAGGCCGCTGGTAAGGCGGTCTCTGCTGGTTCTTCTTGGTGCTGTGGCGGCGACGTCGCTGCTTCTATATCAGCCAGTTGATCCTTCAGCGCCTTCAGCTGCGCCACTCTATTCGCCGCTTAGTGTTCCAATACTTCGACGATAGTCTCTGCCGATTCCTTCTCGGCCCTTACCGTCTCTACTTCCTCTCTTAGCTGTCTGTTTTCTTCCAGTGTCCTGTAGAACAGCGTCTTAATGAGGTCTATACCGTCGTAGACCTTCCCTATTCCGTTCTCGTTTACGTAGTCTTCCAGTTCCTCGATCGTGCAGTCGTGGATCTTCTTGTATTCCTTTATTCGTTCCTTAATCTCTGCAGTCTCTTCAGCCGTAAAACCTCTAATAACGACCTTATCTTCAACTACGCTGGAGCGTCTGCTTGCTCTGTCAGTCTTTCCTTTTCTGCTTCTGCTGCGGCCTGTAACGCCGCTCTCTACCGCTGAGAAGTCTTCCATCTTCTTACAGTGCCTGGGGTTGTTTGGTTTGGTGTTGTTGGGTGCGCGTGCGTTATTCGGGTTTCCGGATGATTCGACGGGCCCTTTCGCGCAGCGCGGGGTTGTAGAGAGTGAGTTCGAGATATAATGATCCGGGCACGCAGATATGATTCAATACGGCCTTTTGATGACTATATCTCGAACTGAAGAGGGAAAGGAATCTATGTGGTGGTGGTGGTGGGCTTTGATGGTGGTGGTGCCAAGGCCCGGCTCGGCCCGGACGGGCCGAGCCGAAATTCCAGGGTCCACCCCATCAATCTGTCCCACCTCTTTCTACTACCGCAACAAGCTTAACGTAGTCTCGGCTTTCTACAAAATACAGATTAAGGAAGGCTGTAAATAGATAACTGCCTTCTGTACGAGATATAGTCTTTTCGAGTAGCTTGTTACCCCCTTTAGCCTTGCCAATGCACTAGCAACCTTCTAGAGGTACATTAACAGGTCCCTATAAGGCTTACTAGACGACATCTATTTAGCGTACCTCGATAACATACTAGTATTTACAGACGGTACCTATATAGATTACGTACAGGACGTTAAGAAGGTACTAGATTAACTGCAACAGGCTAGCTTGTACCTCGACATCGACAAATGTAAATTCAGTATATAACGTACGAAATACCTAGGGTTTATTATCGAGGCAGGGAAAGGCATTAGCATAGACAGGAAGAAGATTAATGCTATTAAGCAATAGAAGCCGCCTACAAGTGTTAAGGGCGTACAGGAATTCCTTAGGTTTGCTAACTTCTACTACTAGTTTATACAGAACTACTCGGAGATCTTACGCCCCCTAGTCGAGCTAATATATAAGGACAAGCAGTTTAAGTAGACGGACGAGTATAATAGAAGCTTTAACAGGCTAAAGGAGCTCTTTACTACAGGACTAACGCTTGCTGCCTTCGATCCGGAATATACGACAATACTAGAAACCGACTCCTTAGGGTATTACATAGGAGTTATCTTGTTATAGGTAGGCTCGGACAGACTCCTGCACCTATACGTATACTTCTTTAAGAAGAACTCCCTAGCTAAGTGCAACTACCCTATCTATAACAAGGAATTGCTAGCAGTCGTACAATATTGCAAAGCGTAGGATAGAGAACTCCGCTTAGTTCCTAAGTTCCTCGCCCTAACCGACTACAAGAACCTCGAGTACTTTACGCAACCCTGGAAGCTGTCTAAGAGGTACGTACGATAGGCGATGTACCTAAGCCGCTTTAATATAAGACTTTAGTATCGCAAGGGAAAGGACAACAGCAGGGCCGATACGCTATCTAGACAGGATTAGGATATGCTAACGACATACGATAACGACCGGCTAAAATTACAGACATTTTAGATGTTTAAGGAGGAACCAGGCGAGGAGACTATCTGCCTAGCAGCGACACACCTATAGGAACCCTAGCTATAGGTATAGGAAGAGGCAGTAGAAAAGGACGACGTTTACTAAGGGGCCTGTATAGCGATCTAAGGAGGACAGCGGAAGCTCCTAGCAGAGCTTTACCTTAAATTATTAGCAGCAGAGTGCACAGTAGACGAGGAGAACAACCTAAAGTTTAGGAATCGGAATTAGGTCCTAGCAGACGAGAAGCTCTATACAAGCTTAATACAATAGATGCACGATTTAATAGCGACCGGATATCTAGAGTGCGAGGAGACGTATAGTATCGTCGCTAGGGACTACTACTAGCTAGCGATAGCAAAGGACATCCGTAGGTTTATACAGAACTGCGATGTCTGCAGAAGGACGAAGCCCTAGCGTAAATTAAAGCATAGGCTACTAAAACCCCTACTAATACTCGACCGGCCCTAGCAAGACCTTATAGTGGACTTTATTACAGATCTCCCTAAGAGCGACGGACGGCAGAACATTATAGTAGTTACGGACAAGCTAACGAAGAGGGTAATACTAGAAGAAATAGACTCTATTACAGCTAAGGACACTGCCTAGGTATTTATACGGACGACATTTAGCAAGTACGGATTCCCTAGGTCAATTGTATTAGACTAGGGTATACAGTTTACGAGCCAGCTCTAGGCAAGGGTCTGCCAGTTGTTAAACGTAGAACGTTGCCTATTAACTGTATAGCACCTATAGACAGACAGCGCGACAGAGAGGGTTAACTCGACATTAGAAGCGTACCTCCGAGCGTACGTCGACTACGACTAGACAAACTGGAACTGCCTCCTCCCTATAGCAGAGCTAGCTATTAATAGCCGTATAGCTAACGCTACAGGATTGTCCCCCTTCTTTATAGCCTATAGATACGACTACTCCCTGCTTCTAGTAACCCTAAACGGCGCTACCTTACGCCCCGTACGATCCCTAATTTAGCAGGGAGAAGCTATCGTACAGACGATTATAAACGCCTATTAATAGGCGAAAGCGAGCCTAGCTATAGCTTAACAGAATGCGGAAGAGCAGGCTAACAAGGGACGGCAGGCTGCACTAAGGTACGAGGTAGGAGATAAGGTCTAGCTAAACTAGTACAACATCTGTACAGACCGGCTAAGCAAGAAACTAGATTAGAAGAACTAGAAGTTTACGGTAGTCCGACTAGTAGGGACATACACTGTACGACTAAACACTCCCCTAGGGATCTACCTAGTCTTCTATGTAGACCTCGTATAGCTAGCAAACACAGACCCCCTACTGTACTAGACGACAGACGACGCACGCCCCCTAGCGATCCTTACTAAAGGCTAGGAGGAATACGAAGTAGAAGAAATCCTTAAGAGCCGAAGGAAGCAGAAGGGGGTAGAGTACCTAGTCAAATAGAGAGGGTAGGCAGAGCCTATATAGGAACTGTATAAGGCCCTATAGGACACAACTGCACTAGACAGGTAGGAGGAGAACTATCCTCCTGCCTAGTCGCAATAACACTGTACTGTATAGCGAAAAGGGGCACGACCTACCCTAGGTGCAGGGCAGCCGCTAACAACTTAGGTTGTTAAAGGATCGGGATTAAGACGTAGGACCCTACTAGGGCCTACTAACACTATACTGTACTATAATATACAGAAGGGGGCCGGAGAAAGTAGGACAAGATAGAATACCTAGTTAAATAGACAGATTAAGCAGAGCCTATATAGGAGCTATGTAAGGCTCTCTAGGAGATATAGGCACTAGACAAGTAGGAGGAAAGGCACCCTAGCAAACAGTCGCAGTAACACTGTACTATACAAGGTAGGACAGATAGCAGCTATAAGACAGGGCAGCTACAAGCGATATTAGGCAACTGTAGCCCGGACCGGGCTATAAGAGAAGTTAGGTAGCTGCAGACAGGATTAGGCAGCTATAGGCAAGACTAGGAAGCTGCAAAGAAGGGGCAGGAATAGGGGGGAATCGGAGACACCTATCTCTAGGGATATAAAAGAAGAAACGACACTAGGAGACCTGCAAGAAGCATAGTATAGGTATAGGAAGAAGGAAAGGAAGAAGGACGGGAATAGAGCTAGCACAGGGCAGGGCGGGACTGTATAAGATAACCAGCCCGCCCGAGACTGTATAGACGACTGCTAGGTAAACGACTACTACCTAACCCTATAGACAATAACAGGCGGGAACATCTACCTACGAGCTAAACTCTAGATAACGACTAAGGTATAGGGACAGAGCTAGACGGCCCGCCGCTACTAGACCGTACAGTTAGGACGCAGAGTGCACAGCTAGGGCTATAGGGTAGGAGGTAAACGGAGGAGGGACAAGAGACAGGACTAAGCACCTCCTGCACCTTTATAACTACTTGCAGGTCCTCCTCCACCTTAGCTTCGGCACCCTTGAAGTAGCAAACAGAATCGGTTAAGATTAGGTAGAAGCGATCTAGCACTACCTGCCTTCCCTAGTTGCAGGTCCTCCTCTGCCTTAGCTACAGGATCTAGATAGATAGGGCTAAGGTTGCAGCAGCGTAGAGGGAGGAGGTAGACCTAGGACGAACGGGCAACTGCTACCCGAGGTCCTAGCAACAATAGGGAGGGCATCTAGCAGGCATTGCTAATGTAAGGGCTCAAGAATCTTAGTTTAGAAACTTAAGGCTAGGTATCTATATAAAGGAACTAATAGGCAGTTCCTTCGTCGTCTGCTGCTGTACATTTTGTACCTACGAAGCTAAGCTAGCAATTTCTCTCTATATAGGGGTGCAAGGTTTACACTCTGTACAGAGGATTAGGGGTTTCCCTCTATATAGTAGTGCAGAGTTTTCCCTCTGTTTAAAGGGGCGACAATTCCCCTCTATATAGGGCTATAGGATTCTCCCTCTATATAGGAGTAGGGTCGTATCGGTAACTCCGTACAGAGGGTAGGGTCGTACTAGCGCCGCTAAGTCGTAGTTCTTAGGGCGACAGCTGGCTTAGGTCTAGGACCTAGGCTGGACGGCGTCCCCTAACAATACCCCCCTCCCTTCTCGTAGTGCTTCTTTCGTACGGCGGCGTATCGTATACCCTTAGCTTTTAGGGTTCCTTTAGCAGGTAGCGCTTTCCCGTCTTCGTCCAGATCTATAGTCGGCTATTGTTCGGGCACTTGCTAGTCGGCAATACCTGCCAGATGTCCTCCCTTAACGCTGTTGCAACCTTGGCCCTGTCTATCTAGATCCTGTAGCTAATGCAGAGGAGGACCTGCAAGCAGAGAAGGCAGGTAGTGCTAGATCGCTTCTACCTAATCTTAACTGATTCCGTTTGCTACTTTAAGGATGCTAAAGTTAAGGCAGAGGAGGACCTGCGAGCGGTTACAAAGGTGCAGGAGGTGCTCGGTTCTGTCTGTCTATTTACCTTCTACCCTATAGCCCTAGCTGTGTACTCTGCGTCCTAGCTGTACATTCGGGCGGCGGCAGGCCGTCTGGCTCTGTCCCTAGGCCCTAGTCGTTGTCCAGAGTTTAGCTCCTAGATAGATGTTCCCGCCTCTGTCTAGTCGTCTTTAGGGTTGTCGCTCGTCTAGGCACTAGGTCGTAGTTGCCTTGTTTGCCCTCCCTTATACGGTTGTAGCAGCTGCCCTAGTTGCTATTGCCTTATATAGCAGGCAGCTACTACTCTGTATATTAAGCCTTCCCCCCTCTCTCTCTCTCTTCCTCTCTTTCTCTTCTATTCCCCTACCTGCTACCCGTCCGCCCGGCCGTCCACTACTACTACAACTACTACAACTACTACTACTACTACCTACAACTACTACTACTAACGCCACTACTCCGTCCGCCTAGTGCCGTCGTAGCTCTCTTGTAGTCGCCGGCCTGTCCTCCTATACCTCTACTTCTAGCTATAGGATGCTTAGCTTAGCTAGCAACTCCGCTTCTAGTTCGTACAGTCTTCCTCCTTCGTACGGTCCTAGCTGACGTCTTAGGTGCTACATTAATAAGCAGCAGGATGCTGCTAAGCTGCCCTGGTCCTGGAGGGTAGCAGCTAGTAAGCTACCCTAAGGTAGTATGTAAAAGTTTTCGGACAGTGTTGCTCTTATCCCCTTCTTATTTTTACCTATCTTACCTGTCTCCTGGCTGTCCTCTTCCTCCTTCCCCCCCTTCTATACAGTGTAGTACGGTGCAGTGTCGGTAGGACCCAGTAGGGTCCTACGTCTTAATTCCGATCCTTTAGCAGCCCGAGTTGCCGGCGGCTGCCCTGTATATATTTAGGGTAGATCGTGCCCCTTTTCGCCGTACGGCGCGGTGTTACTGCGACTAGGCAGGAGGATAGTTCTCCTCCTACCTGTCTAGCGTAGTTGTGTCCTAGAGGGCCTTATACAGTTCCTATATAGGCTCTGC
Organism: Pseudocercospora ulei; assembly: GCA_016165855.1. Taxonomy (NCBI): domain Eukaryota; kingdom Fungi; phylum Ascomycota; class Dothideomycetes; order Mycosphaerellales; family Mycosphaerellaceae; genus Pseudocercospora; species Pseudocercospora ulei. Next base: position 5,413,521 of record JACWNB010000002.1, on the reverse strand, counting down.
CTACCCTCTCTATTTAACTAGGTACTCTACCCTCTTCTTTTTCTTCCTTTGGTTCTTAAGGATTTCTTCTACCTCGTACTCTTCTTCGCCTTTAGTAATAATCGCTAGGGGGCGCGCGTCGTCCGTCGTCTAGTGCAGTAGGGGGTCCGTATTTGCTAGCCGTACGAGGTCTATATAGAAGACTAGGTAAATCCCTAGGAGAGTGTTAAGTCGTACAGCGTATGTCCCTACTAGTCGGACTACTATAAACTTCGGGTTCTTCTAATTTAGTTTCTTGCTTAGCCGGTCTGTATAGATATTGCGCTAGTTTAGCTAGACCTTATCCCCTGCCTCGTACCTTAGTGCAGCCTGTCGTCCCTTGTTAGCCTGCTCTTCTGCATTCTGTTACGCTATAGCTAGACTCGCTTTCGCCGATTAATAGGTGTTCGTAATCGTCCGTACGATATCTTCTCCCTGCTAAATTGGGGATCGTATAGGGCGTAAGGTAGCGCTGCTTAGGGTCGGTAGGAGCAGGGAGTAGTCGTATCTGTAGGCTATAAAGAAAGGGGACAATCCTGTAGCGTTAGCCGTACAGCTGTTAATAGCCAGCTCTACTATAGGGAGGAGGCAGTTCTAGTTTGTCTAGTCGTAGTCGACATACGCTCGGAGGTACGCTTCCAACGTCGAATTAACCCTCTCTGTCGCGCCGTCCGTCTGCAGGTGCTATATAGTTAATAGGCGACGTTCTACGTTTAATAACTGGCAGACCCTTGCCTAGAGCTGGCTCGTAAACTGTATACCCTAGTCTAATACAATTGACCTAGGGAATCCGTACTTGCTAAATGTCGTCCGTATAAATACCTAGGCAGTGTCCTTAGCTGTAATAGAGTCTATTTCTTCTAGTATTACCCTCTTCGTTAGCTTGTCCGTAACTACTATAATGTTCTGCCGTCCGTCGCTCTTAGGGAGATCTGTAATAAAGTCCACTATAAGGTCCTGCTAGGGCCGGTCTAGTATTAGTAGGGGTTTTAGTAGCCTATACTTTAATTTACGCTAGGGCTTCGTCCTTCTGCAGACATCGCAGTTCTGTACGAACCTACGGATGTCCTTTGCTATCGCTAGCTAGTAGTAGTCCCTAGCGACAATGCTGTATGTCTCCTTACGCCTAGGGTGTCCAGTTGCTATAGAATTATACGCCTGTTGTATTAAGCTCGTATAGAGCTTCTTATCTGCTAGGACCTAAATCCAATTCCTGAACTTTAGGTTGTTCTCCTTGTCTACTGTGCACTCTGCTACTAACACCTTAAGGTAAAGCTCTGCTAGGAGCTTCCGCTGTCCCTCTTAGATCGCTGTATAGGTACCTCTATAGACTTCGTCCTTTTCTACTGCCTCTTCCTACACCTATAGCTGGGGTTCCTATATATATGTTGCTGCTAGGCGGATAGTCTCCTCGCCTAGTTCCTCCTTGAACATTAGGAATGTCCGTAATTTTAGCCAGTCGTTATCGTACGTTGTTGGCATATCTTAGTCTCGTCTAGGTAGCGCGTCGGCCCTGCTGTTGTCCTTTCCCTTGCGATACTAAAGTCTTATATTGAAGCGGCTTAGGTACATCGCCTATCGTACGTGCCTCTTAGACAGCTTCTAGGGTTGCTTAAAGTACTCGAGGTTCTTATAGTCGGTTAGGGCGAGGAACTTAGGAACCGAGCGGAGTTCTCTATCCTACGCCTCGCAACACTGTACGACTGCTAGCAATTCCTTGTCGTAGATAGGGTAGTTGCATTTAGCTAGGGAGTTCTTCTTAGAGAAGTACGCGTATAGGTACAGGAGTCCGTCCGAGCCTACCTATAATAGGATACCTCCTATACAATACCCTAAAGAGTCGGTTTCCAGTATCGTCGTACGTTCTAGGTTAAAGGCGGCAAGGGTTAGTCCTTTAGTAAAGAGCTCCTTTAGCCTGTTAAAGCTCCTATTGCACTTATCTATCTACTTAAACTGCTTGTCCTTGTATATTAGCTCGACTAGAGGGCGTACGATCTCCGAGTAGTTCTGTATAAACTAGCAGTAGAAGTTGGCAAAGCTAAGGAATTCCTGTACGCCCTTAACGCTTATAGGCGGCTTCTATTGCTTAATAGCATTAATCTTCTTCCTATCTATGCTAATGCCTTTCCCTGCCTCGATAATAAACCCTAGGTATTTCGTACGCTGTATACCGAATTCGCATTTGTCGATGTCGAGGTACAATCCAGCCTATTGCAGTCGATCTAATACCTTCTTAACGTCCTGCATATAGTCTGTATAGGTGCCGTCTGTAAAAACTAGTATGTCGTCGAGGTACGCCGAACAGATGTCGTCTAGTAACCTTTGTAGAGACCTGTTAATGTACCTCTAGAAGGTTGCCAGTGCGTTAGCAAGGCTAAAGGGGGTAACAAGCTATTCGAAAAGACTATACCTCGTACAGAAAGCGGTTATCTATTTACAGCCCTCCTTAACCCGTATCTTGTAGAAGGCCGAGACTACGTTAAGCTTAGTAAACTACTTTGCCTTGCTGATCCGTCTAAGGGTCTCCTTAATAAGATGTAGGGGGTACTAGTCCTTCTTAGTAATCGCATTAATACCTCTATAGTCTACGCAAAAACGCAAGCCGGCCTTGCCTTCTTTATAGACAAACAGTACCGGGGCTCCTGCAGACAAGGTACTTGCACAAATAAAACCTTTAGCAAGTAGGTCGTCTAGTGTCTTGCGCAGTACTAGGAGTTCTCTAGAGGACATGCTGTATAGCGAACTGTACAGTACTTTAGGCAGACTCCTATCTAGACGGGGCTCTAGCTAGATATCGTAGTTAATTCCTTCCCCTTAGTATAGTAGTAGTTTCGAGGCCGACTTTGGCTCGAAGAGGTCTAGGTATTCTGCGTATTCCGATAGGAGCTTCGTATAGGGGTCTGTCGCCTTCTTAGGCGCTAATGCCTTCTTAATGTCTGTAGTCGCAGTGTTGATTTCGGCCTTAGCATTGCCGCCCTGCGGAACTCTCCCTTAGTCTCGGAGCCTCTGCTTCGTTACTGCTAGGTATAGCCGTCCTCGTCCTATATCTAGCTTGCCCTGCTAGCGCTCTATCTATAGCTTCCTGAATATTAGGTTATACCCTAACTTGTCCTGTACAACGTAGAGGTATAAGTCCTGCTCGTAGTGTCCTTGCAGCTCTATCGTTACTTTCACTATATAGGTAATGTCCAGTCCTTGCCCAGTAATGCCTAGTATACGTATAGGTACAGTAGGGGTCGTCTTAATGTAGTGTTACACTCGCGAGGTCGCCAGACAGTAAGATCTACGCTATCTCGATAAAAGACATTAAGGACTACCGAAAAATAATAGCGGAGGATAAGGTGGACCTATTAGAGGTGTTACTAAAAGAACTTTATAGTTACACTAACGTGTTCTCAAAAGCCGACTCCAACCTCCTGCCGCTCTATCGACCAGAGTACGACAATAAGATCTAATTGAAAGAAGGAGCTACGCTACCGAGAACCGAGCCCTTAAGAAGACTATCGCTAGCCGAGCTAAACTAGGTAGAAGTGTTTGTTTGAGAGAATCTGGCGAAGAAGTTTATTACGCCAAGCTCCGCCGAATATGAGTTGCCGATTCTTTTTATGCGGAAACCCGGAGGTGGTCTCCGACTGTGCGTAGATTACCGAGGCCTTAATAAGGTTACTAAGAGAGATGTATATCCGCTACTGCTAATCGACGAGACTATACAACGAGTAGCTAAAGCTAAGTGGTTTAGCAAGCTAGATATTCGCTAAGCTTTCTATCGACTAAGGAACGAAGAAGGGCGGACAGAAGATCTTACGACATTAGCTACGCGCATAGGCAATTTTAAGTAGTTGGTAATGCCTTTCGGACTTACTAACGCACCGGCGGTGTAGCAACGCTTTATAAACTACACCTTTATAGACATGCTAGAACGATTCGTGTCTATCTACTTAGACGACATTCTTATCTATACTAATAGAACGAGAGAGCAACACACAGACCACATTAAGAGGGTACTAAAGAGACTCTGCAAGGTCGGATTAAACGCGGACACAAAGAAGAGCGAGTTCTATTAGACCGAAGTTAAATATCTCGGTCTTATCGTTAGAAGAGAAGGAGTTAGGATAGACCCCTTAAAGGTCGCCGCCGTCGCGGAATAGAAGCAGCCGAAATCCGGAAACACTACGCAAATTAGAGCGTTTCTCGGGTTCTGCAGCTACTATCGACAGTTTATTAAGGACTTTAGCAAGATAGCAAGACCCCTAAACGAAGCGTTAAAGAAGGAGGCCGGTAGCCTATAGAATAAGAAGTGCATAGAGGCTTTCAATCGACTAAAAGAAGCGGTGGCCTCGGCGCTAGTGCTGGCGCACTTTCGACCGGAAAAGACAATCTACTTAGAAACAGACGCATCCGATATAGTAACAGTAGGGGTCCTTTCGCAGTATAGTAACGCCGACGAGACCCTCTATCCAGTAGCTTTCTTTAGCAAATCTATAAATAAGGCTAAGCGGAACTACGCTATCTACGACAAAGAGCTGTTAGCTATTATTCAGGCTTTCGAGGAGTGGAAGCCAGAGCTTATAGCTGGACAGAGCACAGTCCAGGTCCTTACGGACCACCAGTTACTGACCTACTTTATAAAGACGCAGAAGCTATTGCACTGTTAGGCCTAGTAGGCCGCCTACTTATCCGGATTCGACTTTAAGATTACCTATCGACCCGGAGCTCAAAATAGAAAGGCCAATATGCTAACGAGAAGAGAAGGAAAGACCAGCCGCGTAAAAGAAGATCCGAACATGTTTTAGAAGGTGTTAAACGAACGGATAGTAGACGCTAAGGTGTTAAAAGAAGTAGGGATCTGTGTAATAGAACCGCTAACCGAGGAAGAGACGCTCTACGAGAAAGTAGAACGGCTTAACTAGCAGCAGAAGCTTAGCAAAACCGGCTTAGGGAAGCTAATAGTTCTAGAAGAACTAATTACAGAGGTTATCCAGTTGGTCTACGGTTCTAAGGATATTGGTTACGCCGGCTTAAAGAAGATAATAGAAGCTGTAAGGACGATCTACTAGTTCCCGCGGATCTTCGAGCAGATACACCGGTTTATCGCTAACTGCTACGTCTGCCGAGCCGCGAAGCTACGACATAGCCTTCCGGCCGGTCTGTTAAAGCCACTTCCGATCCCTAAGAAACCGTAGCAGCACATTACGATAGATTTCGTAACCGGCCTACCGGACTCCGGTAGGTATAACGCTACGCTAAATGTAGTGGATCGACTAAGCAAAGAACGCTACTTTATCCCCTACTAAGCGAAGGATAAAGGAACTACTATAGAAGAAACGGCGAGAATGCTAATCCAGCACGTATAGAAGCACTATAGCCTGCCGGACACTATTACTACGGATAGGGGTCCTTAATTTACTGCTAATGTATAGAAGACTATTAACTAAGCTCTCGGAATTCGTAGAAAGCTTAGTACGGCCGGTTACCCTTAAACCGACAGTCAGTCAGAAGTAGCTAACCGCGAGATAAAGAAATATCTACGAATCTTCTGCAGTTATTATTAAGCAGAGTAGGTTAAGGTATTGCCTATAGCCGAATTCTGCGCCGATTTAGCACAGTTAGAGGCCACCTTACTGGCGCCATTTAAGATAACCTATAGTTATCTTCCGAGGATAAGCTTCCAACCGCCGAACGAACCCAGCTCTTCGGAATCTTCTACTGGCACTTCGTTAAAGAGAGTCGCTGCCGCAGCGGCCGAAGCACTTAAGGCTCAAATAACAAAAGCGATTAAGGTAGCGAAGGAAGCAATGGAATCGGCTTAGAAGAAGATAGTGACTCGAACTAATAGAAAGCGGTCACCGATAGAATTCGAAGAAGGCTAAAAGGTATAGCTTAACACGCGGAACCTAAGGCTAAAAGGCAACGCCAAGCTTAACCCTCGTTACGTAGGCCCGTTTAAGATCGTAGAAAAGAGGTCGCTAGTGACTTATCGACTCCAGCTACCGAATTCATTCCGGATCTACGATGTCTTTTATTCGGATCTGTCAAGTTTGGACCCTAAAGACAGTCTTCCGGATCAGGGGTTCGCTAAACCCCTACCAATCGAGATAGACGGTAAAGAAGAAGAATAGGAGGTAGAAGACGTAATAGATATAAGAAAGATAAGAGGGTCCGTCGAAGCAAGGATCTTATAGAAGGGATAGCTAGAAGACTATAAATAGTATCCGATCGAGAATCTCCGGAATTCGGAAGAGCTGCTAAAGGAGTTCTATATGCAGAATCTGGAGAGGCCAAAGCCTAAGTGGCTCCGAAGCTAATAGTTACGGAAGAAGAAGAAAAGCCGCGTCCGCTCTATTAGCGCAGAAGCCAATAAAAACGATCGTAGCGATCGCTTTGCTAGAGTTCTCGGCTCTACTACTACTGCTGCTGGCCAGGACCGGCGGATAATAGCGGTAAGGCCGAGAACGGCGCTACCGCGTCGGCGCACTAAGTAACCGTCTTTGCTCTCTGTTACCACTATCCGCAGGCTTGGCCGGACGGATAATAACAGCGAAGAATGAAGCCGATACTACCAAAGCAGCCTTGCGGTAGCGCCAAAGGCCATATTCGAGAAGAAAAAGAAGAAGAAGATAGCGAGCTGCGGATAGATCTATATAGACCTCTGCAGCGGCGCACAGACCAGCCTCGCCGCAGCTTAGAAGGCAGATAGCACAGATTAGATAGCTCTTCCGATTAGATAGACGCTGAGGTAAAGACGTCAGATAGTAACGATGTAAGAAGAAAGAAGATAAAGAAAAGAGATAGCTTCGAAATAGAAGAAAGCGAAGAAGTAAATTAAAAAAAAAGGGGGGGGGAACAGATAAGTAAGCAGTCGAGGGCGACCAGTAGTAAGGGAGGGGGGTAGTGTTGCGGCGGCAGAAAGGGGTAGGACTGAGTAATAGGGTAGACCCTCGGAATTTCAGCTCGGCCCTTCCGGACTAAGCCGGGCCTTGGCACACTACCCCTAAAGCTCTCACTTATTACTATATAGATTCCTTTCCCTCCTTAGTTCGAGATATAGTTATTAAAAAAGCCGTATTGAATTATATCTGCGTGCCTGGATTATAGTCGTAGTCGACGTACGCTTAGAGGTACGCTTCCAATGTCGAATTAACTGTTAGGGGGGCGCCGCCCGGCCCAGGTCCTAAACCCGACCCGAGCCGACCGTCGCCCTAAGGACTGCGACTTAGCGGCGCCAGCACGACCTCACCCTCTGTACGGAGTTACCGACAGGACCCCTCTCCCGTACGGAGGGAGAACACTACAGTCCCGCACAAAGGGGGGCCTACCGCCCCTCGGATTGGGGAAAACCCGGCACCGCCGTACAGAGGAGGTAACTCCCGATTCTCCGTACGGAGGGTGAACCTTGCACCCCGGCACAAAGGGGAAATTGCTGGCTTAGCTTCGTAGGTACAAATCGTACGGAGCAGACGACGAAGGAACTGCCTATTAGTTCCTTTATGTAGATACCCGACCTTAAGTTTCTAAACTAAGATTCTTAAGCCCCTTACATTAGGAACTGATCTTACTGTCGGTAACCGCGGTAATAGAGCAAGATAGACGGCGACATCCCTATAGAACCTACGGCCATAGAGGGACATATGCACCGCGTGTACGAGGAGCTGCTAGAAAGCAAGAGGCAGCTCGAACAGCAAGTAAGCTACTAGGCTGCGATGATTTCCCAACAGGAACAGGAGCTACGACAGCTTAGGGCGTCCGATCGCGATCCGACCCCTACAACGACGAACACGATAACCCCTACCCCGACCCCTAAGAGCAAACTCCCCGACGTTTCTACGTACGATAGTAAGGCCCCGGCTAAGTACCCCTCCTGGGCGGCTTAGATGCGCTCTAAGCTCCTAGTCGACTTAGGAGCGTACCCGACCGAGCTGGACAAGGTAGTCTACCTCTTTAGGAGGTTAAAGGGCAGGGTAGCAGTACGGATTCTGCCGTACTACGAGACGGCTATTGCCAACCTAGCAATAGCTACGACGACGATGCTCTAGGCAGCTCTTAACAAGAGCTATAAGGACCTAGACTGCGAGAGCCGAGCACTCCTACAGGTTAATACGATAAAACAAGGACGCAAGACCGTACGAGAATTCCTCGCGGAATTTAACCAGACTTTGGCAGAAGCAGGGGGTCTCTAATAGGAAGACAGGATAAAAATCACCTCGTTAGAGGTAGGCCTCTCTAAGGAAATTATAACGGGGCTGGTAGGTGTAATGCGGCCAGCTACGTACGAGGAATTTTGCGACCTTCTTAGGATAGTCGACGACCAGCAACGTAGGCTAGGACGGATAGGCCGTGCTTAGGAGATAAGACAACCTCTCCAGCGACAGACAGATGCTATAGACTAGGAACCGACGACGACGAGGGTAGCAGCAGCAGCCACCGTACAGCTAAGGGCCGCTACTAAGAAGGCGCAATAGGTAGACACAGCTACCCTTAACAAGAGGCGAGTAGAAGGGAGCTGCTACCGGTGTAGCAAGATAGGCCACACCGTACGGAACTGCGGGCTCCTGCTAGCAGAGAGACCTAGGGGACGGCCGACCACCGCAAGGGTAGCTACTGCAGCGCCTAAACGAGAAGATCAGGTGTCCTACTTGGACGACGACGAGTCGGGAAAAGAGTAGCCTCTAAGCGAAGACTCTGCTAGAGGCGGGTGCGAGATAGACTGCCAAATCAAAGCATTACTTAGCCATCTTTCAAGAGCAACTACATAACGATGACGCCGTTTATCGTACGGCCGACGTTGAACGGGTCTGCAACGGCGCGGACATTGATTGACACAGGATGTTTGATGTATAGAGTAATTAGCGAAGACTTCGTACGGAGACATCGGATTAAGACGACCCCTACGGTACCTGTACGCATGCTGGGCATTACCGGGCGAGGACCGGACATTACCTATATAGTGAAAGTAACAATAGAGGTACAAGGACACTACGAGCAAGACTCGTACCTCTATGTCGTATAGGACAAGTTAGGGTATAACCTAATACTAGGGAAGCCTTAGATAGAGCGCTGGAAGGGCAAGCTAGACGTCGGACGAGGACGGCTGTACCTAGCAGCAACGAAGCGGAGAATCCGGGACCAGGGGAGGTTCCTGCTAGGTAGCACTGCCAAGGCCGAAATCAACACAGCAACGGCGGACATCGAGAAGGCATTAGCACCTAAGGAAGCGACAAACCCCTGTACGAAGCTCCTAAGAGAGTATGTTAGGTACCTGGACCTCTTTAAACCGAAGTCGGCCTCGAAGCTGCCGCTACACCGAGGGGAAGGGATTAACTATAACATCTAGCTAGAACCCTGCCCGGATAGGAGCCTGCCGGAGGTACCGTACGGGCCGCTGTACAGGATGTCCTCTAGAGAACTCTTAGTACTGCGCAAGACGCTGGACGACCTGCTTGCCAAAGGGTTTATCTAGGCCAGTACGTCGTCCGCAGGAGCCCTAGTACTGTTTGTCTACAAGGAGGGGAAGGCCGGATTGCGTTTCTGCGTAGATTACAGAGGCATTAACGCGATTACTAAGAAGGACCGGTACCCCCTACCCCTTATTAAGGAGACTCTCGGACGGATCAGCAAGGCGAAGTAGTTTACTAAGCTTAACGTAGTCTCGGCCTTCTACAAGATACGGATTAAGGAAGGCTGTAAATGGATAACTGCCTTCCGTACGAGATACGGCCTTTTTAAGTAGCTGGTTACCCCCTTTAGCCTTGCCAATGCACCGGCAACCTTCTAAAGGTATATCAACAAGTCCCTGCAAGGGTTACTAGACGACATTTGCTTAGCATACCTTAACGACACCCTAGTCTTTACGGACGGCACCTACGCAGACTACGTACAGGATGTCAAGAAGGTGCTGGACCGACTGCAGCAGGCTAGCTTGTACCTCGACATCGACAAATGCGAATTCGGTGTCCAACGTACGAAATACCTAGGTTTTATTATCGAGGCAGGGAAAGGCATTAGTATAGATAAGAAGAAGATTAATGCCATTAAGCTATAGGAGCCGCCTACGAACGTTAAGGGCGTACGGGAATTCCTTAGGTTTGCCAACTTCTACCGCCAGTTTATACAGAGCTACTCGGAGATCGTACGCCCCCTAGTTAAGCTAACGCATAAAGACAAGCAGTTCAAATAGACAGACGAGTGCAACAGAAGCTTCGACAAGCTAAAGGAGCTCTTTACTACAGGGCCAACGCTTGCCGCCTTCGACCTAGAGCGTACGACAATACTGGAAACTAACTCCTTAGGGTACTGCATTAGGGGTATCCTGTTACAGGTAGGCTCGGACGGACTCCTACACCTATGCGCGTATTTCTCTAAGAAAAACTCCCTAGCCGAGTGCAACTACCCTATCTACGACAAAGAGTTGCTAGCAGTCGTACAGTGTTGCGAAGCCTGGGATAGAGAACTCCGCTTAGTGCCCGAGTTCCTCGTCCTAACAGACTACAAGAACCTAGAGTACTTTACCTAACCCCGGAAGCTGTCCGAGAGGCACGTACGATAGGCAATGTACCTAAGCCGGTTTAACATAAAACTCTAGTACCGCAAGGGTAAGGACAACAGCAGGGCCGATGCACTATCTAGACGGGACCATGATATGCCTACGACGTACGAGGACGACTAGCTAAAGTTACAGACATTCCAGATGTTTAAAGGGGAGCCGGACGGGGAGACTATCCGCCTAGCGGCGACACACCTATAGGAACCCCGACTGCAAGTATAGGAAGAGGCAGTAAAAAAGGACGAGGTATACCGAGGGGCCCGTACGGCGATCTAGGAGGGGCAACAGAAGTTCCTAGCCGAGCTCTATCTTAAGGTGTCGACAGCTAAGTGTTCAGTAGACGAGGAGAACAACCTAAAGTTCAGGAACCGAATATAGGTCCCGGCAGACGAGAAGCTCCGTACTAGCTTAATACAACAGGCGCATAACTCTATAGCTACCGGGCACCCAGGGCGCGAGGAGACGTACAGCATTATCGCCCAGGACTACTACTGGCCGGCGATAGCGAAGGACATTTGCAGGTTCGTACGGAACTGCGATGTATGCGGACGGACGAAGCCCTAGCGCGAGCTAAAGCATAGGCTGCTAAAGCCCCTGCCGATACCGGACCGGCCCTAGCAAGATATAACTGTAGACTTTATTACGGACCTCCCTAAGAGCGACGGACGGCGAAACATTATAGTAGTTACGGACAAGTTAACGAAGGGGGTTATACTAGAGGGAATGGACTCTATTGCAGCAGAGGACACTGCCTAGGCCTTTATACGGACGACGTTCAGCAAGCACGGTTTCCCTAGGTCGATCGTATCAGACCAGGGGACACAGTTTACGAGCCAGCTCTAGGCAAGGGTCTGCCAGTTGCTAAAGGTAGAACGTCGCCTGTTAACCGCATAGCACCTATAGACAGACGGGGCGACAGAGAGGGTCAATTCAACCTTAGAAGCGTACCTCCGAGCGTACGTAGATTATAATCAGACGAACTGGAACCGACTCCTCCCTATAGCGGAGCTAGCTATTAACAGTCGTACGGCCAATGCTACAGGACTGTCCCCCTTCTTTACGACCTACGGATACGACTATTCCCCGCTCCTACCGACCCCGAGTAACAACACCCCGCGCCCCGTACGATCCCCAATTCAGCAAGGAGAAGCCATCGTACGGACGATTACGAACGCCTACTAATAGGCAAAGGCGAGCCTAGCTATAGCTTAGCAGAACGCGGAAGAGCAGGCTAACAAGGGACGACAGGCTGCACTAAGGTACGAGGCAGGAGATAAGGTCTGGCTAAACCAGCGGAACATCTGTACGGACCGGCCGAGCAAGAAGCTAGATTGGAAGAACAGGAAGTTTACAGTAATCCGGCCGGTAGGGACGCACGCTGTACGACTAAACACCCCCCTAGGGATCTATCTAGTCTTCTACGTAGACCTCGTACGACCGGCGAACACGGACCCCCTACTACACCAGACGACTAACGACGCCCGCCTACCCGCAATTATAACTAAGGGCCAGGAAGAGTACGAATTAGAGGGGATCCTTAAGAGCCGGCGGAAGCGGGGGAAGGCAGAGTACTTAGTGAAATGGAAAGGATAGGCAGAGCCTACGTAGGAACCGTACGAGGCTCTGCAAGACACGACCGCACTGGACAGATAGGAGGAGAACCATCCCCCTGCCTAGTTACAGTAACACTACGCCGTACAGCGGAAGGAGGCACGACCTATCCTAAGGACAGGGTAACTACGGGCAGACCTGGGTTGTTAAAGGATCGAGTATTACGACGTAGGACACCGATACCCTACTGACACGACACTGTACGACACTGTACGAGATAAAGGCTGGGAGAAAAGAACAGCCAATGGACAAACGGGAGGGGGGAGCGGAAATAAGACGAGTTAAGAGAAAACCGGCCAAAATTCTTACATTATCTAAAGGGGGGGGGGGGTGGCCAGTAGGCCACCCCCCCCCCCCCCCTCTAGGGGGACCAGAACACCCTACTTATCATCTGAGATCTCCACCGTCTTAGGCCCGGCCGGGGCCCCACCCCTACCAGGACTAGCCCCACCAGGACCAGCCCCAGGAGGCGGAGGCACGCCTCTACCCCTACGTGCCTCCCCCGGACGGCGGAAGGGGCAGTAGAAGGAGGCATCCTTCTACTTACACGAGGCGCACACCCTAGCTTAGAAGCCTAGGAGGCGGTATAGGCCAAGTATAGGCCGGGGGGAGTTGGGGTAGGGGGCATAGAGCTGGCCCTAGGTAGCGATAAGGAGGGCATTAACGTACGACGGCTAGGCCGTGCCTACCCGCTTGGGTATAACCCGGGAGGGGTCACTCTAGAAGGCGTAGAAGGGGAGCCCGGCCGCATCCTGCTGCTCGCAGGTATAGCACCTAAGATGTCAGCCTAGACCGTACGGAAGACGGGATTCTGTACGAACCGGAGGCGTAGCTAGTAGTTAAGCTAAGGGTCCTACTCCTAGAGGGCGAAATAGGGAGGAACCCTAGCTAGAGGAGGGGAGGAGGCGGGGCTCGCAGGTACAGGGGAGCGGTCGGACGGGGCGGACGACATAGTAGATAGTGGCTAGTTAGTAGTTGGTAGTTGGTAGTTAGTAGTTGGTAGTAGTAGTAATAGTAGATAGTAGATAGCGGACGGTAGTAGATAGACGATAGATAGTAAACAGTAAGGGAAGGAAAAGAGGGGAGAAGGCTGGAGGCAGCTGCTACAAACAGGTAAAATAGCAAGAGGCGACTACGACCTAAAGGAAGTGGCGAGGGGCGACGACTTAGACGACTGTACAGAATAGGAAGCCGCAACCCGCCAAAGAAACAATAGGAGCTGGCTGATTTGGGCGCGACGCTGTACGGAAGAAAACTACGAGGAGGGAGGGGGGGGGTATTGTTAGGGGGGCGCCGCCCGGCCCAGGTCCTAAACCCGACCCGAGCCGACCGTCGCCCTAAGGACTGCGACTTAGCGGCGCTAGCACAACCTTACCCTCCGTACGGAGTCACCGACAGGACCCCTCTCCCGTACGGAGGGAGAACACTACAGTCCTGCATAAAGGGGGGCCTACCGCCCCTCGGATTAGGGAAAACCCGGCACCGCCGTATAGAGGAGGTAACTCCCGATTCTCCGTACAGAGGGTGAACCTTGCACCCCGGCACAAAGGGGAAATTGCTAGCTTGGCTTCGTAGGTACAAATCGTACGGAGCAGACGACGAAGGAACTGCCTATCAGTTCCTTTATGTAGATACCCGACCTTAAGTTTCTGAACTAAGATTCTTGAGCCCCTTACATTAACCCTCTCTGTCGCGCTGTCTGTCTATAGGTGCTATACGGTTAATAGGCGACGTTCTACGTTTAATAACTAATATATCCTTGCCTAGAGCTAACTCGTAAACTGTGTACCCTAGTCCGATACAATTGACCTTAGGAATCCGTACTTGCTAAACGTCGTCTATATAAAGGCCTAAGCGGTGTCATTAGCCGTAATAGAGTCTATTCCCTCTAGTATAACCCCCTTCGTTAGCTTGTCTGTAACTACTATAATGTTCCGCCGTCTGTCGCTCTTAGGGAGGTCTGTAATAAAGTCTACCGTTAGGTCTTGCTAGGGCCGGTCCAGTATTAGTAGGGGTTTTAGCAGCCTATGTTTTAGTTTACGCTAGGGCTTCGTCCGTCCGCAGACGTCGCAGTTCTGTACGAACCTACAGATATCCTTTGCTATTGCCGGCTAGTAGTAGTCCCTAGCGACAATGCTGTACGTCTCCTCGCGCCCTAGATGTCCAGTCGCTATTAAATCGTACGCCTGTTGTATTAAGCTTATATAGAGCTTCTCGTCTGCTAGGACCCAGATCCGATCCCTAAACTTTAGGTTGTTCTCCTTGTCTACTGTATACTCTGCTGCTAACACTTTAAGGTAAAGCTCTGCTAGGAGCTTCTGCTATCCTCCTTAGATCGCTATATAGGCCCCTTAGTAAACGTTATCCTTTTCTACTGCCTCTTCCTATACCTGCAGCTAGGGTTCCTATAGGTGTGTCGCTACTAGGCGGATAGTCTCCTCCCCTAGTTCCTCCTTAAACATCTAGAATGTCTATAATTTTAGCCAGTCGTTATCGTACGTCGTTAGCATGTCCTACTCCCGTCTAGATAGCGTATCGGCCCTACTGTTGTCCTTGCCCTTGCGATACTAAAGTCTTATATTAAAGCGGCTTAGGTATATCGCCTATCGTACGTGTCTCTTAGAAAGCTTCTAGGGTTACATAAAGTACTCGAGGTTCTTATAGTCGGTTAGGGCGAGGAACTTAGGAACTAAGCGGAGTTCTCTATCCTACGCTTTGCAATATTGTACGACTGCTAGTAATTCCTTGTTGTATATAGGGTAGTTGCACTTAGCTAGGGAGTTCTTCTTAGAGAAGTACGCGTATAGGTATAGGAGTCCGTCCAAGCCTACCTGTAACAAGATACCTCCTATGCAATACCCTAAGGAGTCGGTTTCCAGTATCGTCGTACGTTCTAGATCGAAGGCAGCAAGTGTTGGTCCTATAGTAAAGAGCTCCTTTAGCCTGTTAAAGCTTCTATTACACTCGTCCGTCTACTTAAACTGCTTGTCCTTATATGTTAGCTCGACTAGGGAGCGTACGATCTTAGAGTAGTTCCGTATAAACTAGCAGTAGAAATTAGCAAACCTAAGGAATTCCTGTACGCCTTTAACACTTATAGGCAGCTTCTATTGCTTAATAGCATTAATCTTCTTCCTATCTATGCTAATGCCTTTCCCTACCTCGATAATAAACCCTAGGTATTTCGTACGTTGTATACCGATTTTACATTTGTTAATGTCGAGGTACAAGCTAGCCTGTTACAGTTAATCTAGTACCTCCTTAACGTCCTGTACGTAATCTGTATAGGTACCGTCCGTAAATACTAGTATATTATCGAGGTACGCTAAACAGATGTCGTCTAGTAACCCTTATAGGTGATACGGGGTGGGTTGGCCCGTGTTATTACTATGCCTTGCCAAGGTTCATATATCTGGTACACATTGGTCAAGTCACTTCCGAGTTACTTAACCAGTCCCTTTTGGCTCAAGTGTACCGCGCCACATCACTTAACTCGGAAGTAACTGCTAAAAGTGTACGATGAAAGGCCCGGGTTCAATTCCTAGGGGGCGCATCTTTCAACGGGAGAGTGGAAGCAGCGTTGACGTATGTCCGTTTGTCTACCACTCCGTACAGAATAAGGCAGACCCGGTAAAGGTCCAGCTGGCTGTATGCAGACCTGCCGGGGGGGGGGGTTGATTGCGTATGCTGTATAGGGGGGCTATGCAATAGCATACGTAGCCTGTAAGTAAGCGCAGCTTACGAGGTCGTAAGCCTGTAGCGCAGGGGGTAGTAATACGGGGTGGGTTGGCCCGTGTCATTACTATGCCTTGCCAAGGTTTATATATCTGGTACACATTGGTCAAGTCACTTCCGAGTTACTTGACCAGTCCCTTTTGGCTTAAGTGTACTGCGCCACATCAATAGGGACCTCTTAATGTACCTCTAGAAGGTTGCTAGTGCGT
Source organism: Pseudocercospora ulei (assembly GCA_016165855.1). Classification (NCBI taxonomy): domain Eukaryota; kingdom Fungi; phylum Ascomycota; class Dothideomycetes; order Mycosphaerellales; family Mycosphaerellaceae; genus Pseudocercospora; species Pseudocercospora ulei. The sequence goes on along the minus strand of JACWNB010000002.1, from coordinate 5,397,408 downwards.
TGGCAAGGCTAAAGGGGGTAACAAGCTACTTAAAAAGACTATATCTTATATAGAAGGCAGTTATCTATTTACAGCGTTCCTTAATCCGTATTTTGTAGAAAGCCGAGACTACGTTAAGCTTAGTAAACTACTTTGCCTTGCTGATCCGTCCGAGGGTCTCCTTAATAAGGGGCAGGGGGTACCGGTCCTTCTTAGTAATCGCGTTAATGCCTCTGTAATCTACGCAAAAACGCAAGCTGGCCTTGCCTTCTTTGTAGACGAACAGCACTGGAGCTCCTATAGACGAGGTACTTGCGCGAATAAAATCTTTAGCAAGTAGGTCGTCTAGTGTCTTGCACAGTACTAGGAGTTCTCTAGAGGACATGCCGTACAGCGGACCGTACAGTACTTTAGGCAGACTCCTATCCGGACGGGGCTCTAGCTAGATGTCGTAGTTAACTCCTTCTCCTTAGTATAGGGGTAGTTTCGAGGCCGACTCTGGTTCGAAGAGGTCTAGGTATTCTGCGTATTCCGCTAGGAGCTTCGTACTGGGGTCCGTTACTTTCTTAGGCGCTAATATCTTCTTAATGTCTGCAGTCGCAGTGTTGACTTCGGCCTTAGCATTGCTGCCCTGTAGAACTCTCCCTTAGTCTCGGAGCCTCTGCTTCGTCGCTACTAGGTATAGCCGTCCTCGTCCAACGTCTAGCTTGCCCCGCTAGCGCTCTATCTATAGCTTCCCTAATATTAGGTTATACCCTAACTTGTCCTGTACGACGTAGAGGTATAAGTCCTGCTTATAGTATCCTTGCAGCTCTATCGTCACTTTTACTATATAGATAATGTCCAGTCCTCGCCTGGTAATGCCTAGTATACGTACAGGTACGGTAGGGGTCGTCTTAATATAGTGTCTCTGTACGAAGTCTTCGCTAATTACTCCGTATACTAAATATCCTGTGTTAATTAGTGTCTGCGCTAAGGCGGTCCCGTTTAGTATAGGTCGTACGATAAACGGCGTGGTCGTTATGTAATTGCTCTTAAAAGATAGCTAAGTAGTGCTTTAATTTGGCAATCTATCTTATATACGCCTCTAGTAGAGCCTTCGCTTAGAGACTACTCTTTTCCTAACTCGTCGTCGTCTAAGGGAGACTCTTAGTTCTCTTGTTAGGGCGCCGCAGTTGCTACCCTTGTAGTAGTCGGCCGTCCCCTAGGTCTCTCTACTAGCAAAAGCCTGCAATTCCGTACAGTATAGCCTATCTTGCTATACCTGTAGCAGCTCCCTTCTGCTCGTCTCTTGTTAAGAGTAGCTATATCTACCTACTGTGCCCTTTTGGCAGCGGCCCTTAGCCGTATAGTAACGGCTGCTGCTACTCTCGTCGTCGTTAGTTCCCAGTCTATAGCGTCCTGCTGCTGCTAGAGGGGTTGTCGTATCTTATAGGCGCGGCTTATCTGTCCGAGCCTACACTGTTAGTTGTCGACTATCCTAAGGAGATTACAGAACTCCTCGTACGTAGCTAGTCGCATTACGCCTACTAGTCCTGTTATAATCCCCTTAGAGAAGCCTACCTCTAAGATAGTAATTTTTACCCTGTCCTCCTATTAGAGTCCTTCCGCCTCTGCTAGGGTCTAGTCGTATTCTATAAGGAACTCTTGTACAGTCTTGCGTCCTTGCTTTATCGTATTGACCTATAGGAATGCTCGGCTTTCGCAGTCTAGGTCCTTGTAGCTCCTGTTAAGAGCTGCCTAGAGTATCGTCGTAGTTGCTATTACCGAGTTGGCAATAGCCGTCTTATAGTATAGCAGAATCTGTGCTGCCGCCCTGCCCTTTAATCTTCTAAAGAGGTACACTACCTTGTCTAGCTCGGTCGGGTATGTGTTAAGGGCAGAGCTAAGTAGTCGGAAAGGGTCGGTGTAAAAGTCGAAGTAAGTAGGAGGGGCTGGAAGAAACAAAGTCTAAAAGAGGGGATGTAAAAGTTAATGTTAAAAAGGGGAGCTAAAGTCTGAAGTAAGGAGTGTAAAAGCTGAATTAGATACACAAGACGAGCTATAAACAAGAAGAAGAGAAAGATTAGGTAGGTAGCAGCAGGTTCTTATATTCCCCTGCCCTAGCTGGTTGTTTGCATACTTGCTGGTGACTTTCTTACTAAACTCTGTTTCTTTGTTCTGTAAACAAATTCATTTCCTAGACCCGCTTTTTCTAAAGTTTCCAGAACTAAGCTAGGAGTGTTTGCATTGCAGGATAATTCGCCTTTTACTCTCTTAGAGTCTTCTTGCTCTATCTAGTAGTTGTTAGTCTGTAGTCTGTAAATCTTAATAGTTCTGGTTAGGTCCTGGATGCTGTTGTTTTCCGTTTTACATCTGTTGACCGTGTTTTCCGTTTTACATCCGTTGACCGTAACAGTAGCCCCCCTTAATATAGCAGAGTTCCTACGAAGCCTTAGTAGTTCGAGATACCGGGGGTGAGTCTGCTTATTCCTAGGAGCAGGCCTAATGTTACGGTTAATATTCTATTAGTAAGCAGAATCCGGTTCTCTTTAGCTGTACCGGGTTTCTAGACGGTAGTCTCTAGAGTCTAAGAGATTTTAACGGTAGAAGGCTTTAATCTTGTCCTTGTCGAAGATAATGTTTCTAAGGGGTTCCTAAGTAGTGTCCCAGTCTTCGTAGCTTTGCTGTTGAACTTTGTACTTTGTTTGTCTATTAATCACTTAACAGTCTGTAATTTTGCGTACGTAGTATTCTCCTTCTTTGTCTTCGTCGTCGTCTTCTGTAGGGAGAATGCAGGTTCGTTCTTAGTCTTGCAATTGGATTGGGAATAGATCTCCTTCTTTAGGTCTTAGTCGAACAGGATAGAAGACGTCGTAGATTTCCTAGTCTTCTGGTAGTTAGAGGCGGTATGCGTACGAGCTAATCTTCTCTATAATAGGGAAGGGGCCTAGTTTTTTCTAATTAAGTTTGCGAGAAGGTCTTCCTGTAACAATGTTCTTAGAGTCTAGGTACACTCTGTCTCCTACTTAATAGTCCAGAGCTAGTTGTCGTTTTCGATTAGCTTGTTCTTCGTAGATAGCTTAGGCGTAAGTTATCTCTTCTTAGACTTCCTAATAGATCTGGGAGAGGTACGTTGCCTATTCGTCTGCATCGACTTCGTCTAGGTCGTTAGGTCGCGGTAGTAGGTCTTAAGGTTCTATTCCTGTTCGGGGGTAGTAGCCTCTAGTAGTGTAAAAGGGGTAGTGTCCTGTTGTCTCTAACTCCTAGTTGCAAGCTAAGAATTCTACTATTGGGATGTGTTTTAGCTAGTCCTTCTAATAGTAATCGATAAAGCAACGTAGCGTCTGTTCGAATAGGGCATTCGCAATCTCTGTTTGTCTATCTGTTTCTAGGTAGTAGGACGTTAAGATGTAGTAGTTAATGTTTAGAAGCTTGCAAAGGCGTTTCCAGAACTTAGCAATAAACTGAGGGCCTCTGTTAGAGGTAATGCTGTCCGGGAGGCCTACGTAACGCTAGACGTATTCGTAAAAGAGTCGAGCGGTTTCCTTAGAAGTTATGCTCTAGCAGGGTATTACAAAGCGGTCCTTAGAGTGCCGATCTACTACTACAAAGACGTTCTTTGCCTTAACACCTGCCTAAGTAGTCCCTTAAGGGAGACAGGTAACAAAGTCTATTATAATGTGTTTCTAAGGGTGTTTAGGGGCTGGGAGAGGCTTCAGTAATCTGTATAGACGTTTTCGGTCGTGTTTAGCTGCCTTGCAGATAGGACAGTTGTTTTTATATCTGCGGACGTGCTTCTACATCAACGGCTACTAGTAGTAGCAGAAGGTAAGCTTGTAAAGCTTCGATCGTCCTAGGTGGCCTCCTGCTGCTAAGTTATAAACTGTCCTAAGGATGTATAGTCGTATTAAATCGTCTGCACCTTTAGGGACAAAAAGACGAGATCGGAAGTAAACCAGTCTATCCCTAAGTTCGCATTCTAAGAGAGAAAAGCCAGGGAAGGTACGCTAACCTATTTTAAGGACTTGGATCAGTCCTTAAGCCTGTTCGTCTAATTCGTAAGCTTCCCTAATTATTAGTAGCAGTTCTCTAGGGTGGTTTGCTTCTTTAGTTAATTCTTCGTCGTTCGGTTTGTTATTGGAGGTAACAGAGCCTGTAATTTTAGAATCTTCGGTCTCTATAGTTTCGTTGTCTAGTTCGCTTTCTGAATCGTTATCTTCTAGGAAGGCAGGTGCGAGGCATAGGGCAAAAGATGCAGCGATTAATAGTATATCTTCCTTTAAGTAGATCTTTAGGTCTTTGCTTAGGTTGTAAGCTTTTAGGATAGTTTAGTTACACATTGCCTAGCCTTCTCTTCTGTCTACTGAATAGATTCTAGGCATCCGGGTAAGGGCATTAGCCCTGGAATTAAGTGATCTAGGCGCATACTAAATAACAAAGTTAAACCTTAAGAGGAATTCGCTCTATCGGGCTTGTCTGCGATTAAGGATTTTGCTCTTTATAAAATAAATTAAGTTCTTGTAGTCTAAACCAACTTAGGTCGGGTAGGCTGCGCCTTCGAGTTCTGGACGCTACTCTTTAAATGCTTGAACGATTACAAGGAGCTCTTTGTCGTAAATCTCGTAATTGCATTCGGCAGGTAGCATCTTCTTTAAAAGGTAAGCTACTGGGAGCTATAGCTAGTTAGGCGACTTTCGTTAAAGGAGGACTGCTCTAATAGCTCTGTTAGAAGCGTCTGTTTCTACGCGGGTTTTGATCCGGGCACGCAGATATGATTCAATACGGCCTTTTTGATAACTATATCTCGAACTGAGGAGGGAAAGGAATCTATGTAGTGGTGGTGGTGGGCTTTCGTGGTGGTGGTGCCAAGGCCCGGCTCGGCCCGGACGGGCCGAGCCGAAATCCAGGGTCCACCCTATCAATCTGTCCCACCTCTTTCCACCACCGCAACACTACCCCCCTCCCTCACCAGCGGTCGCCCTCGACCGCTTAGTTACCCTGTCCAACCAAAAATCTCCACTTTTTTTTTTGAGGTTCCCCTTTAAGCTCGACATCGGCTCGTCCATCTTCAATCAAAAACAACGTTCTTTTCGTCGCTTCTTTCCGTTCTTACGTCGTCGTCTCCTAAGGTCCTTCACTTGGCATTTATGTGATCGTCGCTATCTGATCTAATCAGCTGTCTTCTGAGCTGCTGGTTGGCCGGTCTGTGCACTGCTGCAGGGGTCTATATAGATCTTTCCGCCGCGCCATTTTTCTTCTTCTTTTTCTCTTCTACCAAAGCCTTTACCCACTACGGGGTCGGCGGCGCTGGCACGCTACGGCGTCGGCGAGCTGCCTGCCGACCCTGCGGTGGGTAGTGGCCGCGTCGAAGACCTCCCCGAGGCGACCGCTACGATCGTTTTCTTCGGCCTCCGCGCTGATAGAGCGGACGCGGCTTTCTTCTTCTTTCTTCCGTATTGTCGACATTAGAGCTACGCCGGTTTCGGCTTTTCCGGGTTCCGCACGTAGAACTCTCTTAGCAGCTCTGCCGAATTCCGGAGGTTTTCGACCGGATACCATTTATAGTCTTCCGGCTACCCCTTCTACGAGATCCTTGCTTTGATGGACCCCCTTATCTTCTTTACGTCCATTACGTCTTCAACCTCCCACTCTTCTTCCTTACCGTCTATCTCGATCGGCGGGGGTTCGGCGAACCCCTGTTCCGGAAGGCCGTCCTTAGGGTCCAGGCTTAGCAGATCTAAATGGAAAACGTCGTAGATCCTAAACGCCTTCGGCAGCTCGAGCCGATAAGTCACCGGCGATTTCTTTTCTACTATCGTAAACGGACCTACGTAGCGCGGATTGAGCTTAGCGTTGCCTTTTAGCCTCAGGTTCCTCGTGTTAAGCTATACCTTTTGGCCTTCTTCGAATTCTATCGGTAACCGCTTCTTATTAGCCCGAGTTACTATCTTCTTCTAAGCCGATTCCATCGCGTCTTTCGCCACTTTGATCGCTTCTTCTATCTGAGATCGGAGCGCTTCCGCCGCTGCGGCGGCGACTCTCTTTGACGACGTAGTGGTAGTAGAAAGCTCCGGCGAGCCGGCGTCGCTTGGTGGCTGAAAGCTCATCCTCGGAAGACAGCTATGTGTTATCTCGAACGGCGCCAGCGACGTTGCTTCTGACCGTGCTAAGTTCGCGCAGAATTCGGCTATCGGCAATACCTTAACCTAATCTTCTTAATAATGGCCGCAGAAGGTTCGTAGGTATCGCTCTATCTTACGGTTAGCGACTTTAGACTGACTATCGGTTTGAGGGTAAGCGGCTGTGCTGAGCTTTCTACGAATTCCGAGAGCTTGGTTGATGGCTTTCTATACGTCGGCGGTGAATTAAGGACCCCTATCCGTAGTAATAGTGTCCGGCAGGCTATAGTGCTTCCATACGTGTTGAATCAACATCCGTGCTGTCTCTTCCGCGGTCGTTCCTTCGTCTCTGGCTTGACAGGGGATGAAGTGGCGCTCTTTGCTTAGCCGGTCCACTACATTAAGCGTAGCGTCGTAGCCGTCTGAATTCGGCAGGCCGGTTACGAAATCTATCGTAATGTGCTGCTACGGCTTCTCGGGGATCGGAAGCGGTTTTAGCAGACCCGCCGGAAGACCGTAATGTGGCTTCGCGGCTTGGCACACGTAACAGTTGCCGATAAACCGGTGGATCCGCTCGTAGATTCGTGGAAACCAGTATATCGTCCTTATAGCTTCTATCGTTTTCTTTGATCCTGCGTAACCAACGTCCTTAGAGCTATAGACCAATTGGATGACCTCCGTAACTAGTTCTTCCGGAACTATTAGCTTCCCTGAACCGGTTCGGCCGAGTTTCTGTTGCTGGTTGAGCTGCTCCACCTTTTCGTAGAGAGTCTTTTCTTTAATCGGCAGCTCCATTGGTTCCGGTTCGGTCTGCGGTTCCGTCGCGCAGATCCCCGCTTCCCTTAACACCTTAGCGTCTACTATCCGTTCGGTCAGCACCTTCTGAAACATGTTCGGGTCTTCCTTCGCGCGGCTTGTCTTCCCCTCTCTTCGCGCGGCTCGTCTTCCCCTCTCTTCGCGTCAGTGCGTTAGCTTTTCCGTTTTGAGCCCCTGGTCGATAGGTAATCTTGAAATCGAACCCTGATAAGTAGGCGGCCTACCGAGCTTGGCGACGTAAGAGCTTCTGCGTCTTTATAAAGTAGGTTAGCGACTGGTGGTCCGTAAGGACCTGGACCGTGCTCTTTCCAGCTATAAGCTCCGGTTTCCACTCCTCGAAAGCCTGAATAATCGCCAGCAGCTCCTTATCGTAGATAGCGTAGTTCCGCTTAGCTTCTGTTATGGACTTGCTAAAGAAGGCCACTGGGTAAAGGGTCTTATCGTCTCCGTATTAAGAAAGGACCCCTGCCGTCACTGTATCGGAAGCGTCCGTTTCTACGTAGATTGTCTTTTCCGGCCGGAAGTGTGCCAGAACCGGCGCCGAGGCCACTGCTTCTTTTAGCCGTACGAAAGCTTCCGTGCACTTCTTATTCTATAGGCCGGCGGCCTCTTTCTTTAGTGCCTCGTTTAGGGGTCTCGCTATCTTGCTGAAGTCCTTGATAAACCGTCGATAGTAGCTGCAGAAGCCGAGGAACGCCCTGATTTGCGTAGTATTTCCGGATTTCGGCTGCTTCCATTCGGCGACGGCGGCGACCTTTAAGGGGTCTATACGAATTCTATCTCTTCTGACGATAAGACCGAGATATTTGACTTCGGTTTGGTAGAACTCGCTCTTTTTCGTGTCCGCGTTCAGTCCGACCTTACGGAGCCTGGTCAACACCTTCTCGATGTGGTCCGTGTGTTGCTCCCTCGTTCTGTCTATATAGATAAGGATGTCGTCCAGGTAAATAGACACGAACCGTTCCAACATGTCTATAAAGGTGTGGTTTATAAAGCGTTGCCACACCGCTGGCGCGTTGGTAAGTCCGAAAGGCATTACCAACTACTTGAAATTGCCTATACGCGTAGCGAACGTCGTAAGATCTTCCGTTTGCCCTTCCTCGTTCCTTAATCGATAGAACGCTTAGCAGATGTCCAGCTTGCTGAACTACTTAGCCTTCGCTACGCGCTGTATAGTCTTATCTATTAGCGGCAGTGGATAGACGTCTCTCTTAGTGACCTCGTTAAGGCCTCGATAGTCTACGCAGAGTCGCAGACCACCCCCTAGTTTCCTTACGAAAAGAATCGGTAACGCATATTCGGCAGAACTCGGCGTAATAAACTTCTTCGCCAGATTTTCGCGAACGAACACCTCTACCTGGTCCGGTTCCGCCGGCGACAGTCGTCTTAGGGGCTCGGTTCTCGGCAGCGCGGCTCCTTCTTTCAGCCGGATCTTGTTGTTATATTCCGGTCGATAGAGCGGCAGGAGGTTGGAGTCGGCTTTTGAGAACACGTCAGCGTAACTGTAGAGCTCTTTTGGCAACACCTCTAGTAGGTCCGCTTCTTCTTCCGCCATTATCTTCCAGTAGTCTTCGATGTCTTTTATTAAGATAGCGTAAATCTCGTTGTCCGGCGACTTTACGAGGGTCGTTATAGCTTCTGAACTTATTATTCCGACGGTAACCGGGGGTTCGGAACGATCGGACGGAGCCTCTTTCGCAGACTCCGTAGCTTTCGGCTCGGCGGCGGCGACCTTTCCGATGGTCCCTGCTCCGCTACTCGGGGTTTTGAATCCTATCGTGCCTTCGTCTACGTCAATGATAGTCTTCTGGTTCTTCATCTATTTCTGCCCTATAATAATGTCAAATCGTCCGAGATCCATAATCCGGAACGTCGCTTCCGTAGTTCGACCAGCCAGTGTGGTCTTTAGCGGCACGTAGTGCGTAACGCTTTCCGTGTCTTGTCCGTTGTATGCCGAAATCTTCGTCGGCGACGCCAGTTCCACTAGATAGCCGTATCCATTTATCAGCTTCTGAACCAGCCGGTGGTGGATCGCTGCGCCAATGAGAGCTCCAGTGTCGATAAAAGCTTTTAGCTAGAGGGTTCGGCGCGACTTCTTAACAGGGTAGATCGTAATAGGAAGGATAATAGCCGTTTCCGTATTCACTTCTACAGCTACTAAGAGCGGATCGCTGCAGCTGTTGATGCTTTCTTCTCGTGCCGATTCGCTCCGGTGCGGTGCCTTTCGCAGGGGTGCCCTGTTCTTTACGCTGGATAGGGGGCCTATCCGTCCAGCTGGTCTTTTCCTATAATTCTTAACTGAACCCTACCGTCTACGCTGTCAGTTTCGTTCTGAGCCGGCTCCATAGCTTGTATGGTCTTTCTTGGTGGCTGCGGCGGCTGCTTTATAACACGATACTCCTGCTTCTGCTTATCCGATGCTTGGCATCTCGTGGCGATGTAGCCAGGCTTGCTATACTCGAAACAGGTAGGGGCGAACGACGAACGCTATAACTGATAAGGTAGCTGCTGTAGGGTTCGTCGAAAGGGCGCAGGGGCTCTTGTCGGCTGCGCCGACGGCTTCTGAATCAGTTTACGTGTCGTCGGTTTTCCGTACGCGTTCAAGTTTCTAGCGGTGACTCTCGCTTAATGCACGAAGCTCTGAAGGTCTTCGTCTTCTACTGACGCTATAGCCGCAGCGAGCTTAGGGCTCAGTTTCTGTCTTAGTAGGTGCAGCTGCTTATCTTCTGCTACTCTCGCTCTAATAGCATATTTCCTAAACAGTCCGTAGAACTCTTCGAACGTCTGCCGGTTCTGGTTGATCTTATCCAGCTGCTTAGGGGCCGTCTTCTTCCGGAAGGGGTCTCCGAAACGCTGGTTCAGCGCCTTAATAGCGTCGTCGGCTGTTACTTCTTCCAGGTCCGCCACTAGCGAAAAAGCTTTACCTTCCAATCGCGATTCCAGGTACGCCAATCTATCCTCTTCGCTGCTCGATGCGTAATCGCGGCTTATCTTATTCTTGATCTTCTTCTTAAACGCCTCCTACGCTTTAGGGTCTCCGCTACCGAAAGCCGGTAGGTCCGGCAGTAGCGTTATCGTAGTGCTACCTTAACTATAGGCTGCTGGTAAGGCGGTCTCTGCTTGTTCTTCTCGACGCGGTAGCGGCGACTTTGCTGCTTCTATATTAGCCAGTTGATCCTTCAGCGCCTTCAGCTGCGCTAGTCGATTCGACGCTTAGTGTTCTAACACGTCGACGATAGTCTCTGCCGATTCCTTTTCGGCCCTTACCGCTTCTACTTCCTCTCTTAGCTGTCTGTTTTCTTCTAGTGTTCTGTAGAACAGCGTCTTAATGAGGTCTATACCGTCGTAGACCTTTCCTATCCTATTCTCGTTTACGTAGTTCTCCAGTTCCTCGATCGTGCAGTCGTAGATCTTCTTGTATTCGCTTATTCGTTCCTTAATCTCTGCAGTCTCTTCCGCCGTAAAGCCTCTAATAATGATCTTATTATCAACTACGCTGGAGCGTCTACTCGCTCTGTTAGTCTTTCTCTTTCCGCGGCGGCCTGTTACGCCGCTCTCTACCGCTGAGAAGCCTTCCATCTTCTTACGGTGCTAGGGGTTGTTGTTGATAGTGGTGCGCGTGCGTTATTCGGGTTTCCGGATAGTTCGACGGGCCCTTTCGCGCAGCGCGGGGTGTGTGTAGAGAGTGAGTTTGAGATATAATGATCCGGGCACGCAGATATGATTCAATACGGCCTTTTTGATAACTATATCTCGAACTGAGGAGGGAAAGGAATCTATGTGGTGGTGGTGGTAGGCTTTCGTGGTGGTGGTGCCAAGGCCCGGCTCGGCCCGTCCGGGCCGAGCCGAAATCCAGGGTCTACCCCATCAATCTGTCCCACCTCTTTCCACTACCGCAACAGGTTTCTAAGTTAAAGTCAAAGTGTTAAAGGATTGGGTCTCTAGTAAATCGTTGCTATAGGAGGTTAAATGCGTGTTAGCAGGAGTTAGTCCAGTTAAACTTAGCCTCCTTCTTTGTTAGCGCAGTTAGTAGCTTTACTATTAAGCTAAAGCCCTAAATAAAACGACGGTAGAAGTTGGCAAACCTAAGGAAGCCTTGCACTTCTTTAACAGTCTTTAGGATCTTCCAGTCCAGGATTGCTTAAATCTTTGCTGGGTCTATACGGATGCCTTTGTCTAAGATAATAAGGCTAAGGAACTAAACTTCTTATTAGTAAAATTCGCACTTGTTAATGTCTAGATGCAAGCCTGCTTCTTCCAGTTTTGCCAGTACCTTCCGGACGTGTTTCTAATGTTCTTCTAGTGTTGTGCTGTAGACCAGGATATCGTCAATGTAAGCGGTAACGAATTAGTCTAAGTACTCTCTTAGTGTGTCGTTTATATATTCTTAAAAAGTGCTAGGTGCATTGCATATTCCAAAGGGCATTACTAGGGATTTAAACAGGCCGTACTAGGTTCTAAAGGCTGTTAACTATTCTTATCCTTTAGCTATCCGAATTTTGTTAAAGGCTGCAATTATATTAAACTTAGTAAACTATTTTGCTTTTAAGAGGCGTTCTAGTGTTTCTTAGATTAGAGGGATTAGATAACGGTTCTTCTTAGAGATAGCGTTAAGGTTGCGGTAGTTAACACAGAAGCGTAGCCCTCCGCTAGGTTTCTTAACAAACATAACAGGGCTGGCAGCAGGGGAGCGACTAGATCGAATAAAGCCTTTCTAAAGGTTTTGTTATAGGAACTTTTGCAGGACTTAAAGTTCTTTGTAGGACATTTGATAGAGAGGTCTAAAAGGGGGTAACTAGCCTTCTTCCAGTTCGATCTTGTAGTCGTAAGGTTGGTGCAGAGGTAGCTTGTTAGCTTTTTTAACTAATTATATACTAAGGAAATCGTAGTATTCGGTTAGTACTTTTGTTTCTAGGTTAGTAGCTTCTCGGTTTTTGTCAAACTTAGCAAGGGCTTTCTTAATGTCTTCTATTAACGCAGCAAAGATTTAAGCTCCTTTTTCCTTTGCAGCTGTATAGAAAGCAGCTGCAGATACTTAGAGGATCGAATCTTTTGTATTGTTTGCAGGAGTAAGCTAAGTCAAAGTGTAGCAGTAGTTTCGGCAATCCTCTAAGCTTATATCGAGGCTTCCAGTGTCCTAGTTAATCTGTAGGTTATAGAGTTTTAGCTAAGGCAATCTAAGGATCATTTTCTGGTTAGGCAGAGGTATAACAAAGCAAGAGAGGTGTTCTTCGTAGTTGTTCTTAAGTTAAAGTTTAACGTAGGCAATCTGAGTTATACCTCCTATAGAGGCCTCGCTGCCGTTAAACATCTTTAAAGGTCTGGGGTATCTTAAGTTCTAAGTAGGGATTCCTAAGGAGTTAGCAAGTCTAGGGTTAATAAAACTCTTGCTAGTTGCGCTGTAGTCGATTATCGTAAGTACTAAGTGTATAGAATTCTTCTTAGTATAGATATTTGCTGTAATTACAAAGGGAGGACAAGTTAACTTATCCTCTGCCTTAGTACAGAATTGCACTGCAGAAGAAGAGATTACACAATATCGATCTAAATGCTTGCCTGTTAGGCGTCTTGTTAACAGGCCTAAGCGTTTCCCTAGTCCTTGCTGTTGTCCTTTAGTGCTAGGGCGGCTACGGAGAATCCGAGAGGGGTACCTGCCTTGTTATAGCGATTAACTAGAGTTGGGCAGTTAATCGCAATATAGTTTAGCTTACTACAGTATATACAGAGACGTTAGTTGCAGCAACACTGCTTTTCCTCTTACGTAAGTCGACCGTCTTAAAGCTTAGCTGAACTAAGGTCTATAGGTTCGCTGTTAACAGGAGGGAGTCGTAGGGCTAAGGGAGGATTAGGTTGGTTTTAGGTAAAGGTAGGAAGAGTCGTAACAGGACGCTGGCTCGTACGGTTGTTAAGTAGGTTGCTGCGTACCTTAATAATATTTAAGAACAGGTTTTAACGACTGTCGAGGCGTTGGCAGAGGGTAACTAGTTCGTAAAATAACAAGGATTCGTGCTCTTAGTCCTCCAGTTTAGTAAGAAGTTCAGTGCTTAGGCCGGCAACTAAAGCCGACTTTTAGGCTTCTGTATCGTACTCGCAGTATCCGATTTTCTGTAAGAATTGTGCGTAGTAGTCAGAGAATAACTTGTTAGTTTGCTTAAGGGTTCGGATTAACTGCTGGGCCGTAGACTTATAGTATAGGTTACTAAAGGCTAAGTCGAGAGCGGTAAGCAAGGTAGTAACGTCTGGACAAGTAACTTGTAGTGTCTTTAGGTCAAACCAGTATAAGACCTGTTGCAGTGCCTTGCTAGCAAGGAGGGAGAATGCGTACGAGACCTTTTATTGTTCGTTTAGGAAGTGGTTCGCGTTAGCTAAGAGTTTGATTGACAATCGTAGTCGAAATTTATTAAACTTGTCCTTGTCTCTATAGAATAGTTCTAGGTTAGCTACTCTCTTGCTAGTAGGTTCTCTAGTAGTGTTCTGTGTTCTTAGGTTTAGAGCTTCCTGCAATTGTCCTTGTATCTAGGCTTTCTTAATTGTAAGATTGGCAATCTTTCGTTCTATCTCTTATACCTGGTCCTTGCTATCTAATAGCATTGCTTCTAGGCTATTGATGTGTTGGTTAAGTTCCTTCACTTGTTCAATGCCTATACAGACGATGTTCGTTGCTGTATAGAAGACTCAGAGGGCAAGGTTAGGATTGTTGTTTATTAGGTTAATAATTCCTTCTGCTAATAGGTCTAGTTGTAAGTATTCTTTAAAGGGGACCTCTTCTCGTAGGGTGTAGAAGACTATGTTAATAGTCTGGTGTTTGGTTAATAGCTCGTAATGTTAAGGGCAGAGCTAAGTAGTTTAAGGGCAGAGCTAAGTAGTCGGAAAGGGTCGGTGTAAAAGTCGAAGTAAGTAGGAGGGGCTGGAAGAAACAAAGTCTAAAAGAGGGGATGTAAAAGTTAATGTTAAAAAGGGGAGCTAAAGTCTAAAGTAAGGAATGTAAAAGCTAAATTGGATACACAAGACGAGCTATAAACAAGAAGAAGAGAAAGATTAGGTAGGTAGCAGCAGGTTCTTATATTCCCCTGCCCTAGGTAGTTGTTTGCGTGTTTGCTAGTAACTTTCTTACCAAACTCTGTTTCTTTGTTCTGCGAACAAATTCATTTCCTAGACCCGCTTTTTCCAAAGGTTCCAGAACTGAGCTAGGAGTGTTTGCATCGCGGGATAATTCGCCTTTCACTCTCTCAGAGTCTTCTTGCTCTATCTAGTGGTTATTAGTCTGTAGTCTATAAATCTTAATAGTTCTAGTTAGGTCCTAGATGCTGTTGTTTTCCGTTTTACATCTGTTAACTGTGTTTTCTGTTTCACATCTGTTGACCGTAACAGTATGCTCCTAAGTCGACTAGAAGCTTAGAGCGCATCTGGGCAGCCTAGGAGGGGTACTCGGCCGGGGCCTTACTATTATAGGTAGTAACGTCGGGGAGTTTGCTCTTAGAGGCCAGGGTATAGTCTGTTGTGTTCGTCGTCGTAGGGGTCGGATCGCAATCAGACGCCCTAAGCTGTCGTAGCTCCTGTTCCCGTTAGGAAATTATCGCAGCCTAGTAGCTTACTTGCTGTTCGAGCTGCCTCTTGTATGCCAGCAGCTCCTCGTACGCGCGGTGCATCTGATCCTGTATAGCCGTAGGTTCTATAGGGATGTCGCCGTCTATCTTCGTTATATTACTGCAGTTACTGACAGTAAGATTAGTTCCTAATATAAGGGCTTAAGAATCTTAGTTTAGAAACTTAAGGCTAGATATCTATATAAAGGAACTAATAGGCAGTTCCTTCGTCGTACGCTGCTGTACAATTTGTACCTACAAAGCTAAGCCAGCAATTTCCCTCTGTGCAGGGGTGTAAGGTTTACACTCTGTACAGAGGGTCGAGAGTTTCCCTCTATACAGTAAGTAGTATAGAGTTTTCCCTCCGTTTAGAGGGGCGGCAATTCCCCTCTGTATAGGGCTATAGGATTCTCCCTCTATACAGGAGTAGGATCGTATCGGTAACTCCGTACAGAGGGTAGGGTCGTGCTGGCGCCGCTAAGTCGCAGTCCTTAGGGCGACAGCTGGCTTAGGTCTAGGACCTAGGCTGGACGGCGCCCCCTAATAGGAAGGGCTAAGCTGAAATTCCAAGGGTCCACCCTATTACTTAGTCCTACCCCTTTCTACTGCTGTAACACTTTTCTGTAAAACATCTTCTTAATAAAAGTTATAGTGTCGTAGATCTTCTCGACTCCGTGTTCCGTTACGTGCTCCTCGAGCTCGTTAGGTGTACAGGTATACAGCTCCTTATAGTTAGCTATTCGCTCCTTTACCTCGTTTGTTTCTTCTACTATAAGGCCCTTAATAGCCGTGCCCTTATCTATAGCGCTAGTGCGCCTGTCTCTTTTCTTGTCCGTCTTTCTTCTGCTCTAGCTTTGGCTAGTAACGCCGCCTTCTACCGTCGAGAAGCTTTCTGTTAGGGGGCGCCGCCTGGCCCAGGTCCTGGACCTGACCTGAGCCAACCATCGCCCTAAGGACTGCGACTTAGCGGCACTAGCATAACCCTACCCTCCGTACGGAACCACCGATAGGACCCTACTCCTGTACGGAGGGAGAACCCTATAGTCCTGTATAAAGGGGAACTACTGCCCCTCTAAATAGAGGGAAAACTCTGTACTACTGTACAAAGGAGGGAACTCCCAATCCTCTGTATAGAGGGTAAACCTTGCATCCCTATATAGAGGGAAATTGCTAGCTTAGCTTCGTAGGTACAAATTGTACAGCAGTAGACGACGAAGGAACTGCCTATTAGTTCCTTTATATAGATACCTAACCTTAAGTTTCTAAACCAAGATTCTTAAGCCCCTTATATTAGGAACTAATCTTACTGTTAGTAACTGCAGTAATAAAACAAGGATAGACGGCGACACCCCTATAGAGACTACAGCTATAGAGGGACATATACACTGCGTATACGAGGAGCTGCTGGAAAGCAAGAGGCAGCTCGAGCAGCAAGTAAGCTACTAGGCTGCGATAATTTCCCAACGGGAACAGGAGCTACGACAGCTTAGGGCGTCCGGTCGCGATCCGACCCCTATAACGACGACGAACTTAATAGCCTACACCCTAACCCCTAAAAGCAAACTCCCTAACGTCTCTATGTACGATAGTAAGGCCCTGGCCGAGTACCCCTCCTAGGCTACCCAGATACGCTCTAAGCTTCTAGTCGACTTAGGAGCATACCCGACCGAGCTAGACAAGGTAGTTTACCTTTTTAGGAGGTTAAAGGGCAGGGCGGCAGCACGAATTCTGCCGTACTACGAGACGGCCGTTGCCAACCCGGCAATAGCTACGACGACGATGCTCTAGGCAGCTCTAGACAAGAGCTACAAGGACCCAGACTGCAAGAGCTAAGCACTCCTATAGGTTAATACGATAAAATAAGGACGCAAGACTATACGAGAATTCCTCGCGGAATTTAACTAGACGTTAGCAGAAGCAGGAGGTCTCCAATAGGAGGACAGGATAAAAATTACCTCTTTAGAGGTAGGCCTCTCTAAGGAGATTATAACGGGGCTAGTAGGCGTAATGCGACTAGCTATATACGAGGAATTCTGCGATCTCCTTAGGATAGTCGACAACTAGCAGCGCAGGCTTAGACAGATAAGCTGCGCTTAGGAGATAAGACAACCCCTCTAGCAGTAGACGGACGCTATAGACTAGGAACCAACGACGACGAGGGTAGCGGCAGCCGTTACTGTACAGCTAAGGGCCGCTACCAAAAAGGCGCAATAGGTAGATACGGCTACCCTTAACAAGAGACGAGCAGAAGGGAGCTGCTACCGGTGTAGCAAGATAGGCTACACTGTATAGAATTGCAGGCTTTTGCTAGTAGAGAGACCTAGGGGACAGCCGACTACTGCAAGGGTAGCAACTGCAGCGCCCTAACGAGAAGATTAGGAATCCTACTTAGACGACAACGAGTCGGGAAAAGAGTAGCCTCTAAGCGAAGGCTCTGCTAGAGGCGGGTACGAGATAGACTGCCAAATCAAAGCATTACTTAGCTATCTTTTAAGAGCAATTACATAGCGACGACGCTGTTTATCGTACAGCTAACATTAAACGGGTCCGCAACAGCGCGGACATTAATTGACACAGGATGTTTAGTGTACAGAGTAATTAGCGAAGACTTCGTATAGAGGCACCGGATTAAGACGACCCCTACTGTACCTGTATACATGTTGGGCATTACCGGACGAGGACCGGACATTACCTATATAGTAAAAGTGTCGATAGAGGTACAGGGACATTATAAGCAGGACTTATACCTCTATGTCGTACGGGACAAGCTGGAGTATAACCTAATACTAGGGAAGCTATAGATAGAGCGCTAGAGGGGCAAGCTAGACGTTGGACGAGGACGGCTGTACCTAGCAGTAACGAAGCAGAGGCTCCGAGACTAAGAGAAGGCTCTATAAGGAGACAATGCTAAGGCCGAAATCAACACAGCAACGGCAGACATTGAAAAGGCATTAGTACCTAAGAAAGTAACAGACCCCTATACGAAGCTCCTAAAGGAATACGCGGGATACCTAGACCTCTTCGAGCTAAAGTCAGCCTTAAAACTGCTGCTACACCGAGGAGAAGGGATTAACTACGACATCTAGCTAGAACCCTGTCCAGATAGGAGCCTGCCGGAGGTACCGTACGGACCGCTGTATAGAATGTCCTCTAGAGAACTCCTAGTACTGTGTAAGACACTAGACGACCTGCTTGCTAAAGGGTTTATTCGGGCAAGTACGTCGTCCGTAGGAGCCCTAGTACTGTTTGTCTATAAGGAGGGGAAGGCCGGATTGCGTTTCTGCGTAGACTACAGAGGCATTAACGCGATTACTAAGAAGGACCGGTACCCTCTACCCCTTATTAAGGAGACTCTCGGACGGATTAACAAGGCGAAGTAGTTTACTAAGCTTAACGTAGTCTTAGCCTTCTACAAGATACGGATTAAGGAAGGCTGTAAATAGATAACTGCCTTCTGTACGAGATATAGCCTCTTTAAGTAGCTTGTTACCCCCTTTAGACTTGCTAACGCACTAGCAACATTCTAAAGGTACATTAACAAGTCCTTATAAGGGTTACTAGACGACATCTGCTCGGCATACCTCGACGACACCCTAGTTTTTACAGACGGCACTTACGCAGATTACGTACGGGATGTTAAGAAGGTGCTAGACTGACTGCAGCAGGCTGGCTTGTACCTCGATATCGACAAATGTAAATTCGGTATCTAACGTACGAAATACCTAGGTTTTATTATCGAGGCAGAGAAAGGCATTAGTATAGATAGGAAGAAGATTGACGCTATTAAGCAATAGAAGCCGCTAACAAACGTTAAGGGCGCACAGGAATTTCTTAGGTTTGCCAACTTCTACCGCTAGTTTATACAGAACTACTTGGAGATCGTACGCCCCCTAGTTAAACTAACATACAAGGACAAGCAGTTTAAATAGACGGACGAATGCGACAAGAGCTTTAACAAGCTAAAGGAGCTCTTTACTACAGGACCAACACTCGCCGCCTTTAACCTAGAGCATACGACGATACTGGAAACCGACTCTTTAGGGTATTGCATTAGAGGTATCCTATTACAGGTAGGCTCGGACGGACTCCTGCACCTATACGCGTATTTCTCTAAGAAGAACTCCCTAGCTAAGTGCAACTACCCTATCTACGACAAGGAGTTGCTAGCAGTCGTATAGTATTGCGAAGTATAGGATAGAGAACTCCGCTTAGTGCCTAAGTTCCTTACCCTAACAGACTACAAGAACCTAGAGTACTTTACGCAGCCCTAGAAGCTGTCTAAGAGGCACGTACATTAGGCAATGTACCTAAGCCGGTTTAATATAAGACTCTAGTATCGTAAGGGTAAGGACAACAGCAGGGCCGATACGCTCTCTAGACAGGACTAGGACATACTAACGACGTACAAGGACGACCGGCTAAAGTTACAAACATTCCAGATGTTTAAGGAGGAGCTAGGCGAGGAGACTATCCGCCTAGTAGCGATACACCTATAGGAACCCTAACTTCGAGTATAGGAAGAGGCAGTAGAAAAGGACGAGGTGTACTAAGGGGCCTATACAGCGATCTAAGGAGGACAGCGGAAGCTCCTAGCAGGGCTCTATCTTAAGGTATCGGCAGTAGAGTGCTTAGTAGACGAGGAGAACAACCTGAAGTTTAGGAATCGGATATAGGCCCCTATAGACGAGAAGCTCTATATAAGCTTAATACAACGGGCGTACGACTCTATAGCTACCGGGCACCTAGGGCGTAAGGAGACGTACAGCATTGTCGCTAGGGACTACTACTAGCCGGCGATAGCGAAGGACATCCGCAGGTTCGTACAGAACTGCGATATATGCGGACGGACCAAGCCCTAGCATAAACTGAAACATAGGCTATTAAAATCCCTACCGATCCCAGACCGGCCCTAGCAAGACCTAACAGTAGACTTTGTTACAGACCTCCCTAAGAGCGATAGACAGCAGAACATTATAGTAGTTACGGACAAGCTAACGAAGGGAGTAATACTAGAGGGAATAGACTCTATTACAGCTAAGGACACCGCCTAGGCATTTATACGGACGACGTTTAGCAAACACGGTTTCCCTAGGTCGATTGTGTCGGACTGGGGCACGCAGTTTACGAGCCAGCTCTAGGCAAGGGTCTGCTAGTTGCTAAAGGTGGAACGTCGCCTGTCAACTGTATAGCACCTATAGACAGACGGGGCGACAGAGCGGGTTAATTCGACGTTAGAAGCGTACCTCTAAGCGTACGTCGACTATAACCAGACGAACTGGAACCGACTCCTCCCTATAGCAGAGCTAGCTATTAACAGCTGTACGGCCGATGCTACCGGAGTGTCCCCCTTCTTTATAGCCTATAGATACGACTATTCCCTACTTTAACCGACCCTAAGGGATAACACCCTGCGCCCTATACGATCCCTAATTTAGCAGGGAGAGGCTATCGTACGGACGATTACGAATGCCTATTAATAGGCGAAGGCGAGTCTAGCTATAGCTTAACAGAATGCGGAAGAGCAGGCTAACAGGGGACGACAGGCTGTACCTAGGTACAAGGCAGGGGATAAGGTCTAGCTAAACTAACGACATATCCGTATAGACCAGCTAAGCAAGAAACTAGATTGGAAGAACAGGAAGTTTACAGTAGTCCGACTAGTAAGGACATACGCTGTACGACTAAACACTCTCCTAGGGATTTATCTAGTCTTCTATATAGACCTCGTACAGCCGGCGAACACGGACCCCCTACTGTACTAGACGACAGACGACGCGCGCCTACCTGCAATTATAACTAAGGGCTAGGAAGAGTATAAAGTAGAAGGGATCCTTAAGAGCCGAAGGAAGCGGGGGAAGGTAGAGTACCTAGTAAAATAGAGAGGATAGGCAGAGCCTACGTAGGAACTGTACAAGGCTCTACAGGACACAACTGCACTAGACAGGTAGGA
Organism: Pseudocercospora ulei; assembly: GCA_016165855.1. Classification (NCBI taxonomy): domain Eukaryota; kingdom Fungi; phylum Ascomycota; class Dothideomycetes; order Mycosphaerellales; family Mycosphaerellaceae; genus Pseudocercospora; species Pseudocercospora ulei. The sequence goes on along the minus strand of JACWNB010000002.1, from coordinate 5,376,976 downwards.
GGAGAACCATCCCCCTGCCCAGTTACAGTAACACTGCGCTATATAGCAGAAGGAGGCACGATCTACCCTAAGGACAGGGTAGCTGCTAGCAACCTAGGTTGTTAAAGGATTAAGAATTACGATATAGGACACTACAGGATCCTGCTAATACGACATCGTACGACACTGTATAAGATAAGGGCTAGAAGAAAGGAACAGCTAGGGAACAGATAGGAAGGAGAGTAGAAATAAGAGGAGTTAGGAGCAGAACCGTCCGAAATTTCTTACACTACCTAGGGGGGGGGGGGGGGGGGGGGGGGGTAGCTCACTAGCTACTACCCTAGGGGACCAGAGCAACCGACTCCTTATCTAAGATCTTAATTACCTCCTGCCTAGCAGGGCCCCTACCCCTACTAGGGCTAGCCCTAGGGAGCAGAGGCACTCCCCTACCCCTACGTGCCTCCGCCAGACAGCGGTAGGGGCAGTAGAGGGAGCTATCCTTCTACTTATACGAGGCATACACCCTAGCCTAGAAGCCTAGGAGGCAGTATAGGCTAAGTAAGGGCTAGGGGGAGTTAGAGTAGGGGGCATAGGGCTGGCCCTAGGTAGCGATAAGGAGGGCGTTAACGTACGACACCCAGGCTGTAGCTAGCTGCTAGGGTATAACCCAGGCAGGGTTACACTAGAAGGCATAGTAGGGCAGCTCGGCCGCATCCTGCTGCTCGTTAGTGTAGCACCTAAGACGTTAGCTTAGACCGTACAGAAGACGAGAATCCGTACGAACCGGAAGCGTAGCTACTAGTCAAATTAAGAGCCCTACTACTAGAGGCAGAAATAGGAGGGGACCCTAGCCGGACAAGCAGAGGAGGAGGGGCCAGTAACTACGAGGGAGCTACTAGACGGGGCAGACGACATAGTAGTAGCTAGTAGTAGTAGTAGATAGTAGATAGTAGACAGTAGTAGATAGTAGTAGACAGTAGACAGTATAGAGGGAGAAGGCAGGCAGGGAATAGGAAGAAAAAGGGGGAGGGAAAGAGAAGGGAGAGGCTTAAAGTAACTGCCTGCTATAAGGGGAATAGCAAGTAGGGCAGCTGCTACAAACAGGTAAAATAGCAAGAGGCAACTGCGACCTAGGGGGCGACGAGGGACGACGACTTAGACGACTAGACAAAATAGGAAGTCGCGACCTACTAAAGGAACAGTAGGAGCTAAGTAAGTTTAGTACGCCGCTGTACGGAAAGGGCACTACAAGAAGGGAAGGGGGGGGTATTGTTAGGGGACGCCGCCTGGCCTAGGTCCTAGACCTAACCTAAGCTAACTGTTGCCCTAAGGACTGCGACTTAGCGGCGCTAGTATAACCCTACCCTCTATACAGAACTACCGACAGGACCCTACTCCTATATAGAGGGAGAACCCTATAGTCCTATACAAAGGGGAACTACTGCCCCTCTAAATAGAGGGAAAACTCTGTACTACTGTATAGAGGAGGGAACTCCCGATCCTCTGTACAGAGGGTGAACCTTACATCCCTATATAGAGGGAAATTGCTGGCTTAGCTTCGTAGGTACAAATTGTACAGCAGCAGACGACGAAGGAACTGCCTATCAGTTCCTTTATATAGATACCTAACCTCAAGTTTCTAAACCAAGATTCTTAAGCCCCTTACACTTTCTATAGACTTCTTACAGTACTGGTTAGTTTGGGTTATAGTGTGCGCGTACGGTATTCAGGCGTCTAGATGTAATTTGACAGGCCCTTTCGTGCAGCGCAGGGGTTGTGTAGTTAATAAGTTCGAGATATAATAATCCGAGCTCGTAGATATAATTCAATACGGCTGTTTTAATAACTATATCTTAAACTGAAGAGGGAAAGGAATCTATATAGCGGTAGGTAAGGGCTTTAGGGATAGTGTGCCAAGGCCCGGCTCGGTCCGGAAGGGCCGAGCCGAAATTCCAAGAGTCCACCCTATCGCTCAGTCCCACCCCTTTCTGCCGCTGTAACATTATTGGTATTAGGTGTCCTATACGCTGCTACAATCCAATCCCGTAACAGTAACATTAGGCCTGCTCCAAGGAACAAACAGGCCCATCCTCGGTATCTGGAGTTACTACAGCTTCGTAGGAACTCGAATCAATTTAGGACTATTATTCTTAGTCTTAGAACTCAGCTCAGTTTCCAGATCTTAGTTCAGTCTTTAGGCTCCAGCTTGTCTAGACAAACCTAGGACATTTTGCAGCACATCTTAACACCTAGCACTTCAGCACACCTCCGACCACCTTAGTCCACCTTAGCACACCTTTGACAACCTGATATATCAGCCCTGACATAAATATCTTCTCAATCCAAATATTGTAAAGTTAATAGCAATGAAAATAAATGATTTGTTGCACAGGGTGATTGTGCTCAGAAAATTTGTCCCGCTTACTGATCTGTACAGCTCAGTGGTCATATACATTAATGAAAATTCATAAACACTTTGCCTAGGGGGCCTGGCAACAAGCAGCACTTGTCATGTGATCGTGATCCGTACGTCACTATTCACGAGCCGCGGCGGCCAGAGCTTCGACACGTCGTGCACCCACACCGCTCGTTGGACTGCCCAAGATAACGGTGCTCTATACTATGCTCTGCGTCGGACAATCCACAGGACGTATGAACGCTGCTTGGAAGTAATCGCAACTCATCACACAAAGGGCAGACCGCGACGACTTTCTCCTTGGAGCGAAACCACCATACCGCGCGATCGTGTCCACGACAGGATTGAGGATGTCTTACAACCACCACTTGTCCCTCCGTGGCTCGCCAGGAGCCTCTTCTGGTGCAGCGACGCCCACGTCGGGATCGCAAACGCTATTGCAGACCGACACCGGTCCTTCGCAGCCATCGGCCACGCTCCGACTCCGCGGCGCATCGCCATCGACTTCATCCAAAAGACGGATACGGTGGGCGCAAGATGTCATCGACAATGAAGGCATGGGAAAGAAGTCTTCGAAGGTGTGCTGCATATACCACAAGCCACACGAGCCCGGTGATTCGGACTCCGATTCGTCCAGCTCGGATAGTGACACTGATTCCGAGCCGGATTTGAGCAGGGCGAGGAAGGCTGGGAGTGGCGGGGGCCGGTGGAGGAAGAAATATCATGAGCATGGTGGAGGGAACGAAGGTGGGGGGAGGAAGCCTAGTCCGAACGCCTACGAAAGGCAACCAAAGCATAACAAGGGAAAGCCGAAGCAGGAAGCATGACCAGCTGGGAGAATGAGGCACTGTAGCAGGATGTTTGTTTTTGACTTGAACATAGTCAGAATCAGACTGGCAAAGGGGCAGCAAGCACGTTCTGAAAGTCGAGACCGAGCAAGCGTTCAGAGTGCAGATGGCCGAGCAGAGCCGCGGATACAGGAATGCAACCTCATACTGGGCCGTCCGAAGGCATTCTTTAGCGCTTCGGCGCGGGGGATTGTCTCCCAGGCTGACGAGTGCCTCGGAGATGCATCGGCTTGCGTCTTCCAGGCTCATGCCATTCATAGGCGCGTGCGGTGCCGGACTCACCATGCCGGAATCCGCTATGCTCCAGCAGCTCCCCATACTGAAGTCGTGATGAGTGCAAACGATGAGCATCTCCTCCGCGTGCAATGAGCAGAGCACGCACTTCCCAAGACACAACCAGCGGATATCTCACTGGTTGCTCTCATCTTACAACGTGGTCCTGCATGGCTTCTGATAATCAAATCGTACCACGAGTGGCCGCTTTCATTCTCCTGCCTCATGTTCCCGCTGCTGTTCTCTCTGCACAGCCTCGGCTGTTGAGATGGGTATCCGCACCAGCGTCTGCGGAAGTTGCGGCTGCTCCTTTTCAGCGTCGTCGCCTTCATCGTTCTCGGGCCGCCGCGGGATAGCAGCTATGGCGGATCGTGTGTCAGCTATGGCGACCGCACGGATGTCCAAGTCGAAAGCTTACCGCTCGCCATGTGCACAGCTCGCAAAACGGTGTGCCAGTTCGCCATGACGTGCGCGACCGCCTCGGTGCCAGCGCTCAGCGTGTCAAGCTTGTCTTCCAATTGCTGCATCTGCCCAGCGAGGCCGGCGGAGAGGTCGCGCAGCTGCTTCAGACTCTCGAGCTCCAGCTTCTTCTCGTCGATGCGCGCCTGAAGCGCCGAGGACTGGCTGGTGGACATCTGGCCAAGACCCGACGACGGCCGCATCAGGCCGCTGGGAGGGCGGGGAGCGTGGGACATGGCCGCATTGGATGTGAAGCTGGCAGCGCTGGCGGAGAAGACCACACGCCGCGCCGCCGGAGAAGACCAGACGCCGCGCCGCCGGAATCGCGGCCGGCCGGCAGTACATAATTCTAAGCGAACGCTCGCCGGCCGGTTGTTGTGGAGACCGCGTCACGTACATACGCGCACGCCCGAGTCCATTTCGACCGAGCGAGTGGCCAAACGGCATGAAATATCTATCGCTGCCCGAGTTTGCCCATACCGACCGTAGCGCTGCCCCGCAGCACCTCCGCAACATCGCACATCCATTCATCGACACCGGCGCAGTTTTCGGGCCGCGACTCGGCGCATGGCGCGTCTCAACGAGCCGCCCATCGCGCCTGCTGCGGCGACGGCGAGTGGGCTGGTCGGCGCAGGAGGCGCGGTGCAGGACAGCGTCGAAGCTGGTGAGTCTTCCGTTCCGCCTGCCACGCAGCACCGCCCCAGACGCGTGAGGCAATGCGCACGAGATCTGAGCTGCCCGCGAAACAAAAGCCGCCGACTGACCTGGCGGAAGTAAAACGCCGCTTCATCCGGCAGAACCGCGAACTCGCCAAGAACAACTCCCAGCAGAGCCTCCGCATCCGCAGTCTGGAGTTGGAAGTGTCCCGGCTGCTGTCGGACAACCTGCAGCTGAGGGAACAAGTGCTTGGCCTCCAGAACGCGCTCTACGACGCCCACGTGCAGGCGTCGTGCACGGCAGCCAAGAAGCTGAAGCTGCAGCTGCGGGCGCAGATCGCGCAGCTGGCGGGGCTGGTCGATGGCATCGACGAGAATGACACCGATGGCATCCCGCGCGCCGTGCCCGAGGAGAAGGACCGCATCCTCAGTCCGAGTCGGCGCGAGTACCGGCTGCGGCAGCCTCTGGCGGAGCTGATGCAAGAATCGCAGATGCCGACCATCGCCGAGGACAAGCGCTTCCCGCGACCAACTTTGGATGCAGACCAGATCACCGACATAAGGCTCAGTGCTGGAAGCTCCGGCAGCGTGGAGCTTGGCCCACCGCCCGTCGCACACTTTGTGGATTCGCACGAGTCGGTCGAGCAGGCGCCAGTGGCTGAGCCAGAGAATGCCCAAAGCCCGCAAGTCGTGGGCGAGGAGCTCATGCCGTCCGTGGAAATCACCCGGAGGAAGAGGAGAGATCCGTCTCAGCCGAGTCGAAGGTCTTCCGTCTTGGCAGATTCGCTGCTCACCGCTGACGAGGAGAAGCCGAGCACGATGCTCAGGACTGGAGCGAAGAGAAAGTTTGCCGATCGCGATCTGGAGAAGACCAGCGCACCGTTTGCAGTGCAGGCAGATTTCGCCTTCAGCCGCAAAGCACATGTGGACCAACCAGCTCCCGAGCATATTCCTACGTCAAAACTATCCGTGGAGATCAAGGCAAATGAGGAATCAACGGTGACGCTCATGTCTCCCGTCCGGCCTGAGCGGAGAGTGCTGAGTGACAAGAGCTCCAATATGTCTTCAAGAAAAGCCGTAGCACCGGCAGCCAAGTCTTTGAAGGAAGACCTTGCGAAGCCGGCACCTCCAAAGATTGTAGCCAGCAAGGACCGACCTTCTTCTCGAGGCAGCAGAAGAATATCTTCAATGATAACTCCTCCGCCGGAAGATTTCAAGGACATCATAACCACGGTGGCCATTCCAGCACCAGCACCCGAGCTTGAACGGGATTCCGAGCCGCCATCGTTGGCCGCCGAAGATGTCTTTTCGCCCCCGCAGTCACATCCATCGACCGGAACGAACATGTCTCGACACGGTACCCCGCCTCCAGCGGAACTCAGCTCCGCAAGCAACACGACCGAAGGCGGCCAAAGACCTTCTCGAAGAGCAAGAGCTGCCGTAAGCTACGCAGAGCCCAGCCTGACTGCGAAAATGAGACGTCCCGACAAGAAGATGGTCGATGCCGTGTCTGGTCTGCGGGATCCACGATGTGTTATGAGCACGTCTTCGCGATCTAGCACCGACCGACGCACATCCGGCGACGTATCCGAGCGTGTCATCGCTGCTGCGAGCGGCGGGCAAAAGCGCACTGGAAGTGGCGAGATCAAGATCAAGTCGGAGCCCTTCGATGATGAGACGTGGAATGGTCTACCAGGAACAGTCAGCACCGTCTCTCGTCAAAGCATGGGCAGCCCACTGCATCGTCGGATCACTTCATCGGCAGCAGATCTCCCATCTCAGCCACCCTCCCGACCCAGCTCTGCTGCCGGATCCGAAGCTTCCATCGCGTCCTCTCGCGCCCCAACCGGCATTAGCACCCTCCTCGCACAGTCTAGGAAACGTCGCGAGGCTATGGATGCTGCGCGAGAAGCCGATCGCGAAAGCAGAAAGTCGTCCTCCAACGACTCTCTGCGCGCTGCTGCCAAGAAAATGGAAGAACTGGATCTCTATAATTTTAAAGACCACTCCTCACCTCCTGCTCCGGACGATGTCGCTACAGACACGAAAAAGATTGGCTATCGACGACACTCGAGCGTCGCAAAGGCTTCCCCTGCCCCAAGCATTACCGATCATGAGGCGCCACGAGTGGCAGCCACGCGATTCGCCAGTCGGAGGCGAAGCATGATGTTGTGAGTCGACTCGAGAAATCATACAGGCGTTCACTTGTGCTGCGGGTTCAAACAACGAGCGAGATACCCCCCGTGCATAGCGGCTGTCTGTTGATGCAGAATATACCAGCCACGTCTTCGTGTGCATTCCCTCTTCCGACGCCCCAGCAGGCGCGTTCCTCACACTCTCTCTTCGTTCCTCCCCGCCCTCGGCTCAGCCGACACCCGGCCGAGCCGGAGCCTCTTCACACCCAACTTCCTCCCTCCTCGAATCCGCCACGGCCGCCTGCCCCGTCCATGCCCCCCTCCCGTCCTCCCGCCCGCCCCGCGTCCTCGCGAGCAGGCAGGCCGAGTGACCAGCGGTCGACGTCGCCCCCCCCCCACCCCATACGCAGGTGACGTTATGCTGTGACTGAGTGAGTGAGTGCCGGCAGTGAGAGCTGGGGGGTTGGTCGTCTGCGAACCTCGCCCCACCGCAACCGCACTTGACGACACAAGCGCGGCCGACGGGGTGGTGTGTGTGTGTGTTTGGACAGCGTGGGTGGGGGAGCAAGCAAGCAGGCAGGGGGTGCGAGCGGAGGCGAAGCGCACGACGGCCGGCCGGGGGGGCGGAGACGACGGGGAGGGAAGAGGGCGGGACGGGAGGCGGAGACGTGAGTGGCGGGGATCGCGGCGGTGAGGGCCAGATGGGCCGGACGCTCGCTGTGTGCGAGGGAGGGAGGATGCAGACAGAGGATTGGGAGGATTGGGGGGCGTGTCGAGCGAGGAGCGAGCTCGGCGTGTCTGCGGCCGAAAGGTCCCAAAATGTCCAGGAGTTGAAAGAACGGGCGGTGATGGACAGGCGGAGGCCAAGAAATGAATTACGTTCCCAATCGCACGATGCCACGACACACACTCTCTTCGTACTCCACGCTTATTTCAAGAAATCAACCCACAAAAGAGACATGTTCGCAGATATTGGTATCGGTGAAACAGAGTCGCCACGTTTCCTTCCCGTCTTCGCACCTCGTGCTGGTCCGGTCTACTGGCCTCGCTGGAAGTATCAAGCCTTATGATGCACAAGAAAGAAAAGGTCACCGCTAGTACTCCACGAACTTTGCCGCCTCTGACAGCCCATCCTGACTGGCGAAACCACCACGAGTATGCGATGGTGTGCCGCCAGGGCCAGCGCGAGGTCCGTCTGCGCCAGCCGAGTTGGGAGCCGACGACCTTCCCACAGGATGGCCGACTTTCATGACTGCATTTGGCGGAGGCGGGGGAGGTGGTGGTCTTCAGTATTTGTCAGCAAGCACGGACGAAAGAAACAGGGCTGACAATGGTTGGGTGATTAGAATGCTCGAAGTGCTTGGGTATCTCGTGGCAAGGAGCATTCTAGTTGTACCCGTTCATAGTTATCCTCTGGCTTTGTCTGCTAAGCTCGCGGTCGGCCGATGGCGATATTGGGCGGCTACCACCATGCACCTGGGCGGAGCTCTCCTTGAGTGCAAGAAGCTGCTTGGCGCGGAAAGACTCGTAGTGGATCTGGGATGTGGTCTCGATCAGGTCTTGGAGGTGAGTCCTCGTGAGGAAGTCGCGGAGAGCGTTGAATTCGCAGTGCTCATCGTCCTCGATGTTGATGGTTCCCCATCGGTTTTGGCGACCTCGCACGGTCTTGCCGTTGACCGTGATGTTGCGCTCGCTGCCGACGACGGCGAATGGGATGCGGTTCTGGGAGAGCGTGTTAGTTGAACACCACAGAATCCATGCACTGACGATGCACACCTTGATTTCCTGGTTCTGGGTGGTCTCCTCGGAATCATATTCCTCGTTGTCGTAAGGGTACATCCTGATGTTGTGGAAAGCAAACTCCTCCTTGATGCGGTCCTTGAAGGCCTGTCTCTCGTCCTTGGTGAGACTATCGGACTTGGCGATGACAGGGACAACATTGACCGTCTCGCTCAGCTTCTTCAGCACGACAATGTCGATTGGCTTGAGCGCGTGGCCGGTGGGAGAGATGAAGTACAAGCAGCAGTGAATGCGGGTATCCTGGATGTAGCGCTCGCGTTGAGCCGTAAGCTCTTTCCTCAGGTAAGCACTGTGCTGGTCCTTGATGTACTTGACGATCGGGTCCCAGCAACGGTCGTTGTTGACCAGGTCGCCGTAGCCTGGAGTATCGACAATGTTCAGGCGCAGGCGCACGCCGTTCTCCTCCACGATATGCGTGACGGGGTGGATCTCGGTAGTCTGGCGGACCGGCTCATCGGGGGTGAGACGACCCTTGCTGTCGACGAGGTGCGAGGCGAAGATGGTGTTGATCAGAGTCGACTTGCCGAGGCCCGTCTGACCTGTACGCGCACGTGCGTGTTAGATGCGATCGGGGCATTTTGGGCCGGCATCGACTGCCATTTGCGCGCCACGAGCGGCGCACGGCATGCGGCCGGACTTACCAACGCAGATGACGTTGAACTGGAAGCCGCGCTTGAGCAGCTTCTTCTGGATCTGGGTGGTGATGCTGTCGAAGCCCACGTGGGTTTTGGGAAACACGCTCTGCTGCGGCTGCTGCGCCATCATGGCCGCCATCGCTGCGGGATTGGGGGGGGGTGTTCGGCTGTGAAGGCGCGGTGTGGGCCGAAGAAGAGGGGCAACGAGCGGCTTTCTGCGGTCGGGAGTGGGATGCAACTGCGCAGGTGTCGCAGGCAAAGTGCAGCTGGCGTTGGAGGTGGAGATGGAGGCGGAGATGGAGGTGGCGATGGAGGTGGAGACGGCGATGGAAATGGCGCTGGCGATGGCGATGGAGATGGCGATGGAGAAAGTGCGGCCCAGCTGCAACGGGCAGGGTCCACCAGGCAGGAAAGGAGATCCAATCAGCGGGAGGAAGGACAGAGCCGCAATTTAAATTTATCGAGCAGCCGCCTGGGCAGGAAGCCGGAGCCTGCAGGCCATCGCGGACGGCAACGGCAAGAGCAGCCTTCACGTCCACACACCAACGGCAAGAGCACACCACACACCACACACCAACGGCAGGAGCACACCACACACCACACATCACACAGCCACAGCCACATCGACCGTAGCACAATGCCAGCTCTACGCGCGCCATCGGCCTCTTTTCTGGCCGCGTTCCTTCCTGTTGCGCGTGAACGACTGTGGCAGGAAGGCGCAACGAGGCGGATACCCCTGCTGCAACAGATCCAGCAACTCGGGATCAGTGCCAATCCCTCGCCACTCATACTCGCAGCTCTGCTACCGATCCCATCGCTGTTGGGGAAACTATGGGAGGGTGTACTCAGAGCTGTACCGAAGAAGAAGACGAGTCATATGAAGAAGCGCCATAGGCAGATGGCCGGCAAGGCACTGAAGGATGTCACGGCATTGAACAAGTGTAGCGCGTGCGGGAGAGTGAAAAGAGCGCATGTGTTGTGTCCTTACTGTGTGGCGAGTATGTGCTGTATGTGATATGTGTGGGGGTGCAATGCTGACAGCATCCAGGCATAAAGCGGTGGTTCTCGAATGGATTCAAGTCACAGGATGAAATGGAAGATCTCCGCCGAAGGGAGTTCGAAGAAAGGAACGAAGCGCGTAAGGCACAGGGCAAGAAACCGCTGAAGTGGGAGGATTTGTATGACGAGCCGAAAGAACGGCCTAATAAAGCAGCAGAAGCCAAGTGAATAATCGCAAGGAGGAACAAGATTGATAGCATAGCGACGGCGTCAGGATTCTGGTGCTGTTGCAATCCCCGCACAGACGACCAGCGGACTTAGACACGCACGGCCTGGGATCACTGTGTACTGGAGGCTGCGGCGTTGGTATCTATCAGCCTGTACAAACACACTCGCGAACCAGGCTCGTCAAAACAGGACGCGAACCGTCATTGCCGTCCGGAGCCCGACTTACACGTCTACTGCGATGCATCCGACATGGGCGTGCACCGCTTTTCGAATGTCGAGCATGGAACGTCACTCAGACCAACTGCTCGGACGATGTAGCAGCACCAGATACAGTACCTCAATTCAGGGCACGGGCATCATCTGCCCCCCCCGAGCCATACTCTTCTCAAGGGCACACCGAACATCGCCTCAACGGTACAATCGAGTTACGAAAAACATCCTCACCCAATGACAGATACTCAGCTGATGGAAAGTCACGTTCCCGACATTCTGCTGGAACCGCATGCATCTGAAACTGCGCTTGGTGACGAGGTGACGCGGTGTATTGTCTCATGAAGCCAGGTTAGTTATGGAGCTCGTGGGCAGCGCACGAGCGGGTAATGCTACCGATCGCTGGCATGCTACGAGAGAGCTCTGGGACTGCGCCCATAAGAGATTTTGGGCAGGTCTCACCCGAGCTCACAGCAACCAGCACCACTCTCGCACACACCGCCACTCGACCTCACACGCGCATCGGGCCTCTGCAGCAAAGCAGCCGTGGTGAGCTGATTGAGACACAGACACTCCCTTAGAGGTGGCAGCTACCCGCGCGATTCACCACCGCTCCACCCACAAGTTTTCAGACATGCGTGCAACTGTGGCGATGCCTGCCCGAGAATTTGAGGTCGGATGGCGGTGTCTGAACCAGATTTGCAGAAGCAGATAATATGATCATCCGGCCTTGGAGGCATTTCGCATCCATGGCGCTGTCCCGTCCTCGCGCTCTGTGACATGTCCGGTCCATCTCTACAGGAGTTGATTCAGTACAACACGGACTTGGTTCAACACCGTGCCTCGGCTCTGCTCATCGCAATCGCTACTGTCGACCGCCTGCCTGAATGGCCCACTCCTCATCGGCTCGGCGAACTCGTAATCCCGCAGCGCGCCAAAGTCCTCCCAACAATCGGCTACATTTACAGTCGCTGGAAAGTTGTTCATAGTTGGAGCATGTCAACCATCTCGAAGATTTTGCAGAGGTGTCGAGATGGCGCGATTCAGCAGACGATGAAGAGCATCGAGATGAGGGCGATGCGGAGATCAAGCTCGAAATGTCAGAGAATCCTGGCACGGGTCGAGAAGAAAACCGGCGAGTTCGCGAAGATCATCGCGAACATCACGGAGGAACTTGGCGACGCGGTGCGGAAAAGCCGTGGCTGCCCCGAACGGTCGACAAGGTATCTTAAGTGGTTACTGGACAGAGGAACGCTCGAGAGGTGGGAGAGGGAGCTCGGTGCGTGTGAGAACTGGTTCAATAGCGAGGAGATGGGCCTGGTCCGCAAGGAGATGGAGGCTTTGCAGAGACGGAGTGGGCCTGGCAGAGCACAGGACAATAGCCCGGCCGAAGATTGGGAGATCTCGAGGCCTTGGTGGCGCTGGAGGAAGTCTTGCGGCATCAGCTAGTTGCTACGCGGGAGAAGGCCTTCGAGAGACGTGGAAGCAGATCAGTAAGCCTTCTCCGTGGTCAACTCGGATCGTGCAGATGTTGTGGCGGGCAGGTGGATCATGTCATGTGATCTCGCGAAAGCAACGTGATGGGCCTGTCCTTCGTTTTCCGAGTCACGTAGGCATTGCACAGCGCCATGGTATGTTGGAGTTATCATATAGATCCCATTCCCCCGTCCCCCCATCTCCCATCCACCTGTCCCCCCATCTCCCATCCCGCTGACCCTCCACCACTAGTCGAAGCAATATCTCCAAACGCTGACCGTGCCCGATGCACATCCTACCGACATCTTCTCGCTCGCCGTCACGCCATCGCACGTTCTGACCGCATCTGGATCGTCCAGCATCAAGATCCACAGCACCAAAGGCAAGACGGTGCATGGCGATAGCGCCGACGGCGAGAACCCATATCCCGTAGTGCAGACACTCGCCAAGGTGCACAAGTTGGGCTGCCACCATGTCTGCTCCAGTCTCGATGGCAAAGTCGCCGCAAGCGTGGGCTTTGGTGGCGACGTGAAGGTGTGGGAGTGTTCGGAAGAGGGACAGTGGCACGCCAAAGCCGAGATGGTGGGGGCGAAGAAGGCTGGTGAGCATTGGGCTCCTGCTTTGAGCGAGAACGGGCAGTATCTGGCACTCACTTCGTGTGACGGGCGCGTCAACGTCTACGACACGCACACGATGTCTGATGGCACAGCCCACCATGTCACACAGTACGAGACAAAGGGCAGCTTCGGCATGAGCATCGATGTCTCTCCCAACGGCGAAATGACGGCTTCGGGACATCAGAACGGCAGCGTGTACATCTTCAACAACAGCACTGGACGGCTCGCACACTCCTTGACCGGCTTGATCAAGCCTGTGCGCAGCGTCAAGTTCAGCCCCGCCAGTCGCTATCTCGCTGCTGCGGGAGATGCTCGGATCATTGCGCTCTACGACACGCAGAGCGGCGAGCAGGTCGCCACCCTCACTGGCCACGCAAGCTGGATCATGAGCTTGGACTGGAACTGGAGCGGCGAGTACCTCCTGAGCGGCAGCTATGACGGCAAAGCCAAGATCTGGAGCATCGAGCGACGAGAGTGTGTGGCTACCCAGACGGAGAGTGAAAAGTGTCTGTGGGCCGTCAAATGGCTCTGGCATTCGCCGACTGCAAGAAATGACATGTTCGTTACGGCCGGAGCGGGCAAGACACTTGCATTCTACCGTGAGGCAAGCGGGACGTGAATGGACATCATGGACTTTGACGACTGGAACGACGTTTGCTAGAATTGAGATACCCAGCAGCAGCTAGATGCTGCCATTCAGCAATGCAGATACCGCAGAAACACTCTCGTGTGCTACAATTCTGACACTGTCACAGTCTCTGCGTCTCTGAGGCCGCCTGCTCAGTCGCCTACTCAGTCGCCTTCTTTGTTTTGCACAATTGCCGGATTTGGAGTCAAGGCCTCTTCACTCTCCAAGTCTTTGACCTCGCCCTGGATCCATGCGGAGAAGGAAGACGAGAATCGAGGTACCGGATCCGGCCGTGATCAAAGCAAGCACGTAGACCAACTGAAGCTATATGGCTCTCGACGGAAGAGCACCCTCTCTCACCCTTGGAGATTCCTTGGACAGTCTTCGAACATCCATCATGTCCGCAAGAAGATACGGCTACGGCGCGTTCGCCTCGGAGGAACAGTTCGATGAATATATACAGCAACGAGCCGCGGAGGCCTATCAAAACATGCGTGCCAACATGCAAATGAGCGGTGCCGGTCCACGGCCCAGGGTTCCTGATGTACGTCGAGGAATCGGGCACGATTACAACCCTCATGGACAAGGCCAGCCGAGAAACCGACAGGTTCCTGCCGCTCCTGCACCGAGTTATTCTCCGTACCAGCGTCGATATGATCAGGCATACGCCGAGAGGCCATTCGATGGGTCTCCTGAGGGTATGACTGACTTGACAAGACGTGAAATCAACGAGGCAATCCTAGTCCTGGAAGCCAGAGGACAGATCGCGGGACCACACTCCGACTTCCTTCTCCCAACAGGCTCAAGGCGAGATTCCGGCTCCAATGCCTCAGTACATGAAAGTCTGTCACAAGGCCAAGAGGCGCTCGAAGTCGCCTCGGCAGCAGTCCGCAATGGAAGTTGGGAACAAAGCCAACGGGCCATCAACGTGGCTTCCACCGCCCTCCACACCGTCCGACGCTCGCTCGGCAGTCCAGACCGATACAGCACAACTGCGGTGCGCGGCGAGGACGACGATGGCGACATCAACATGACGGACGACGACGACGACGACGACGAAGAAGAAGAAGCCAACATCTCTCCCGGTCGGCGAGGAATCAACGCCTCCACCGCCAACCCCTACGCCGTGCTGTGGCCACCGATGAACCGCGCACGCGCGTGGAACCCAGCCGTGCCTCGCACCTCCCCCCGCGCCGTGTCCCGCGTCACGCCGCTGGTCGAGGGCGCGACGCGCTACTACAAAAAGTTCAAGGAGGACGCCGCGCGCGCCGTGCACGTCGCGCGCGGCCACATCGCCAAACGCGGCAGCGCCAAGACCAGCCAGGCCGCACGCGCCGCCCCGGGCTACGTCCGCGGCGCATCGCCGCGCGACTCGCAGCTGACGCGCGCCCAGCGGCGCGAGCAGGCCGAGGCCAATTACTACACCATCGGGCCGGCGAGGAGCCCGTCGACCTCGCCCGAGCCGGCGGGGCGGGCGGCGAGGCGGGCGGCGAGGGAGAGGGACTTTGGATGAACGTCGAGGCCGACTCGGGTGGGGGGCCCGGCGCTCGGGCGGAGGGAGGCTCGATGGGCCCGGCGTCGCGTGGCCGGATTTTTTTTTTTTTTTTTTTTTTTTTTTTTTTTTTGCTTCGGGATGTCGTCTGGCAAAGGCAATTAATGATGTGGGGAAGGGGCGCCGTGCCAGGTTTTTGTGTGTGTGTGTTGTTCGCAATCCGCTTTTTTTTTCCCATACGTTGCTGCTCAGCTACTTGAATCTTTCCACTTGCCTCGTCCGCGCGCGCACACACACACACACACACCCGTTCCGTTCCTCGCCACACATTTCATCGGCCATCTGACCCATCACTCTTTGCGATGGCTGACAGGCAGATGGAAAAGCTCGGCCATGGGGTTGGGCTCGGACGAGCGAATTCACGCGGCGATGAGCGGCGATGCGGTCAGGGATCTCACCTCGACCGTTCGAGCTCGGGGTAGACGCTGCGCTTCTTGACCTCGTCAACCCCCTCATCGCCTTCCCGATACAGGCGCTCGAACTTGTCGACCAGGTCGTGCAGGTCCTTCTCGCCGCCGGGGCGGTAGCGGGTGACCTTGTAGACGTTGTGGGCCGTCATGTCGTTGAGGTGGAACTCGCGGCGCTCGCGGTGGGCCTGCACGCGCGCGCGCGCGATGCTCTTGGCCGTCATGGCGAGCCGCATGTCGCGCGGTCCGTCGACGAGTTCCAGGATGGCCGACGCGGCCTGGTCTTCCTTGACGGGCTCGACCCGCAGCACGCGCGTGTAGCCGCCCGAGCGCTCGGCGTAGCGCCGCCGCAGCTCGCCGAACACTTTCGATCGCAGGTTTTGTTCCTACCCAACGTCTCAGTCTCGCGCGGCAGGAAAATGCGGTGCGTCGCCGCCTCCGGGACGGCCCTCTCTCCCCGGGCTGCGTACAAACAGAATGGCCTGCGCCCCCTGGCTGCTGGCGCGCGTGTTGCGCTTGCCCAGCGTGATCAGCTTCTCCGCCAGCCGCTGCGCTTCCTTGGCCTTGTGCCATGTCGTGGTGATGGATTCGTGCTTGATGAGCGATGTCACCAGGTTGCGCAGCAGCGCTTTGCGGTGTGCGCTGGTTCGCGACAGGTGGCGGTATTTGACCAGCCCGCCGGCCATGGGGTGGATGGCGTGCGAGTGTGGGAGGTGGTGGGGGAGAAGTCGATGGCCAAGACAGGGCGGCGGCGGAGAGCAACCCACCGAGCAAAGCAAACCCCCGAGCAAAGCACCCCCCGAGCAAAGCAACCCACCGAGCACAGCAACCACCCCCCACACCCACACAGCACGCCATGGGCTTCACCACCGCGCTGGTAGGCACCTCGTGACGGGCGCGCTCCATGCGCTCTGCACGCCGTCGCTGACTCGGCTCCCAGCTGGGCGGCTTCACCCTGACCGCCACCGTCCTGTACCTTGGCGTCGCACGGCACGCGCGGAACAGAGCGCAGCAGTCGGCGCTTGTGCGCCAGCAGGCGCTCCGCCTGGACAGCATCGCCGCGCCGCCGCCTCCACTTCCGCCGCCCGCGCGTCGGCACGTGCCGGCCGGACTGCTGGCGACGGCGAAGGACCGGTGGAACGCCGAGCTGGAGCGGAAGGTGCGGGCGCTGCAGCGGTGCGACTGGACGGCGGCGGTGGAGCGCGCAGAGGCGGGCGCGGCACAGCTGCTCAGCACCGCTTTCGGCCGAGGCACCGCCACCGGCACCGGCACAGGCGATGCAGCCACTTGATTTACCACCACCACCGCCGCCGCCGCCGCCGCCACCACCCGCAGGCAATGGCCGCATGTTGGATGGCGGCGAGTGACGGCCCCCCAAATCATCGTAGCCCAGACCGTTGTCCAACGCTTGCCCGCTGCCTCTCGTCACATGCTCGCCGCCTAGTTGTAGTTGCCTGTGCTCGACGCCTTGTTGTTGCCTGAAATGCCCAACCCCACCCCCGCCATGCTGCCCCGCAACTCACCAACCGCCGCCTCCACGCTGCATTGTCGCATCCTTCGCCTTCCCCACCAACAACATGTCCTCGCGCGCGCTGCGCAGAGCCTTGCGCGAAAAGGAAGAGCGCGAGCGGCTGCAACAGCGCGCGCGCGAAGACGACGATGAGCCGGCGATGGTCCCGCCGAAGAGGAGCGCCTTCGCCCTGCTCCAGGAGGACGACGGTGGGTTGGAGGAAGATGGAGATGAGAATGGGGAAGATGGAGACGGACATAGGGAAGATGGAGACGAGTGTAGGGAAGATGGAGACGGGCATGGGGAAAATGGAGACGAGTATAGGGAAGATAGAGACAAGCATAGAGAAGATGGAGACGAGCATAGGGAAGATGCGCCGGCACACGACACACCTCGAGCTTCCCACCCGCCACAACCAGCTGCCAAGAAGGAACCGAAGAAGAAAAAGAAAAAGAAGAAGCAGCAAGCAAAAGAGGGCGCGAATGCACCGGCTGCACACGGCCACGACTCGGAGATCGACGAGATCGATGCGGCGTTGAAATCATTGTCAACCACCGGCCCGACGCCAATCAATCCTGCCGCGGACGAGGCGCATCGGATGCTCGCGATTGACACCGCCCACCTGCACGCAGTCAGCGAGATGAAGCGGTTGTTTGGTCGCGCCGCTCTCGATTCAGACCATGAAGACCAGCGTGGCCCGGCTGGTGGCGTGGGCGCGAACAGGAGACAGCAGCGGCGGGGGCAGCGTTTCGATGCCCGATCGGGAGGTCTTGCCGCCATGGCCCTGCGACGCAATCCCTTGATGCAAGGCAAGGAAGAGTGGCCGGGCGCGACCGGCGGTGGCTTGGGCATGGAAGTGGAAGAACAGCGCGCCGATGGCACCGTGCTGTACCAGTTCGTCCACAACCGCGCCTACCAGGACGTGCAACGTCAATTCGAAGCCTGTGTGGCCTCGATGGATCCGGAGCGCCTGATTCTCCTGCTGCGACACCACCCGTACCACATCTCCTCGCTCCTCCAGGCCTCGGAGATTGCGAAGCACCAACGCGACCACGCCGCCTCCGCCGACCTTCTCGAGCGCGCTCTTTTCTCCTTCGGACGCGCCTTACACAGCACGTTTGCGAGGAAGCTCGCCGAAGGCAAGGCAAGGCTCGACTTTCGGAGGGCGGAGAACCGCGAATTCTGGCTCGCCGGGTGGCGCTACATCCAGAACCTGACCATGCGAGCGACGTGGAGGACGGTGTACGAATGGGCCAAGATGCTGCTTTCTCTGTCACCAGAACACGATCCCTACGCGCTGTGGCTTGTGCTCGATCAGTACGCCATGCGATCGCGGCAGGATCTGGATTACCTCAACCTCAGCCGGAATCCATCGTTGAAAGGCGCGCACGAAGACATGTCCCATGTCCCTCTGAGTCAAGCACTCGCCGAGTGTCGCGCCGGCAACAAGCCCAAGGGTCAGCAGCTGCTGTTCACCGCCATCGGCCGATATCCTTGGGTCGTCGCGAGACTCATGCAAGAACTCAACCTCGACGCACCCCCTGCCGTCTGGGGCAAAGAGCCGCCGTCGATGAAAGAGAAGCTGTACACCGAGCTATACGCGACCCGTGCCAAAGACGTGTGGAGCACGCCGGAGAACACGAACCTGCTCGTCGAGACCGCCAGCGCCGTGCCGCCCGAGACGTCGACGGCCGCGCCCGACTCCCGTGACATCACGCAGAACGTGGCCAGACATGTCATGCTCTCGGATACCCCTGCACTCATCGCTCTCCTTCCCCGACACTTCACCACGCAACTCACCAGCGCTTCTGACCCCGTCCCGCCCGATGATGCTTTCACCTCATACCGGTCGCCGCGACCGAGCTCCGACCGGCCGGGCGGTGACGGTCTCGTCGGCACAGCACGATATCACGAGGAGACCGACGAAGAGATGATGCGCCAACTTCTTGCCGCCGTCACATCGGCAGAGCGCTTGTTGCAGAACCATGTCCACGGCGAAAGCTCGGATGCCGAGAACAATGCCTTCCACCGACCGGCCGTCGAGCCACGCATCCCCGACTCTGACCACGACCAGCACGGGCAGCAGCTCATCCAGCACTCCGACCGCAGGCTCGTCGGCGACCTTCGCACTCTCAGCCGGGTGGAGCTAGACGCACGAATGGAGGAGGGCATCGGGGATTTCGTGAGGAGAGTCGATAGGGTTCTCGGCGCCCCCGGACATCTCGACGCGCACCACCCTCACGCGCGCCCAGACGATGCCTCCGACGCGGACGATTGAGTCGGCCGTTCCACTTTCCATCGCGCTCCCCCCCCCCCCCCCCCCCACACAACGTCTGCTACGGCGGGGGTGCTTGCGCTTCTATCAGATCACGAAGGAGAAGACGATGGGGGCAGCGAGGAAGGCCCACGGGAAGGGAGAGAGGGACATGGCAAAATCCGAAGGCTTCTGTTCTCAGGTCGAAACGAGCAAAAAAAACAGGTTGCGAGCGCAAAACAGAAAAACAAAACACGTGATAGATCCCCCGCCAGCGCGATAGCGAACGCGGACGAATTCGATGCGCTCCACCCCCCCCCCTCTCCTCCCCGACCCAATTCCCCCCCCCCCCCCCCCCCCCCCCCCCCCCCCCCCCCCCCCCCCCCCCCCAACCTTCACTTCACCAGCCCATGCTCCCTCAAACTCCTCGCACTGGCCCAAATGGCCTCCTGGGAACTCCTCGGGCGCCACTGCAGCCGGTCCTTGGCCTTCTGATTCGACACGGGCGCGGCCCTGGCGGCGGGGTCCGGCACGATGGCGGCGGCGACGGCGGCGTCGACGCGGCCGACGACGCGGGCCAGCCAGTCGGGCACGGCGCGGGCGGCGACTCTCATGGCGTCCGGCGGCGGCGGCACGGCGGCGCGGAGCATGCGCGCGACGTCCTTGGGCCAGAGGAAGAGGTGGTCGGACTGGGCGATGAAGCGCTCGCCGGCGGCGCGCGGGTGGGTCATGGCGCGCAGGTGCAGGTCGGCGGCGTCGCGCACGTCGACGAGGCCGAAGCCGACGGCCGGCGGCGCGCCGGCGCTGCCGCCGGGGTCGAGCAGCCGGCGGGCCAGCGGCAGGCTGGTGGCGACGTGCGGCCCGCCCAGCACGGGGCCGAACAGCGCCGCGGGGTTGACCACGCTCAGCTCCATGGGCGCGCCGGCGCGGCGCATGAAGTCCCACGCGGCGCGCTCCGCGACCGTCTTGCTTTTCTGCTCCGCCGACACGCCGAGCCGCGCCGGCGCCGCCACGCCGAGCCGCGCCGGCGCCGCCACGTCGGTCCAGTCGCGCTCGGTGAAGGGGCGGTCGCGGCCGCGCGGCGCCGCGTGGCCGTGCGCGATGGCCGCCACCGAGCTGGTCAGCACCACGCGGCGCACGGTGCGGGCCTTGCGCGCCGCGCGCAGCACCCGCAGCGTCGCCTCGCGCGCCGCCACCACCCACGCGTCGTCGGGCGCGGCCGCCGCCGCCGGCACGGGCGCCGCGACGTGCAGGATGTAGTCGCAGCCCGCGCACGCCTCGTCCCACCCGTCGTCCGCGGCCAGGTCGGTGGCGAAGAAGAGCACGCTGTTGGCCTGCGACGCGGTGGCGCCGCCGCGGCGCAGCGCGCGCCGCACGCTGCACGACTGGTCCAGGCGCCGCACCGTCGTGCGCACGCGGTAGCCCTGCTGGAGCGCCTGCAGCAGGCAGTGCGAGCCCAGGAAGCCCGAGCCGCCGGTGACGAGAACGGTCTGGTCCGAGGAGGCCATGGCACGGCGACCGAGCCTCAGGCGGCGCGCATGCGGAGCGTGCGGAGCGTGCGGGGCGAGCGAGCGAGCGAGCGAGAGAGAGAGATATCTCTCTCTCCCTCTCTCTCTTTCTCTCAGCCGTGCATTCCCTCCCGGGGCCCGGCTGGCGACCAAAAACCAACACAACAGGGTCCCCGTTATGTGCCCGCCCTCTCCTCTCTCTCTCTCTCTCTCCGCGCGGTCCGACAATACGACCGGGCACGCCCCGCTCGCAACCAACATCCGTTGCCCGCTCATCGCAGCCCCCCCCCCCCCCCCCCCCCCCCGTGGCGGATCGGAGCCAATGGGGGCGTGCGCAGGCGAGGGGATCAACCGTCGACGTTCCGTGGGGCCTTCGGCCGGCACTCGACTCGGCTGCTTGTCTCTCGTTCGGAGGACACGAACTAGTACTAGCGGGAGAGCATGTATGTATGTAAACTATGTATGTATAACTATGTATGTACATCCATCGCCAAAGCGCCAGCGGGGGGGGGGGGGGGGGGATGTGCATTGATGGGACGGGCGAGTTCGTTCGGGCGACATGGCGATCTCACCTCGAACACGTGTGTGAGCAGAAGGAACTCACGACGAGTGACCTGAGGTCAGCGGAACGAGACAGCGAGGTGAGGGAGCGCACACCCCCATCTTGCCATCTCACGTCGCGAGCGGCAGATAAGACATCTCTTCTCCGCTCGGAGAATTCCCACATCTGGCTCCCTCACAATTCTTCCTGAGGTGATGATGATGGTTCGTGGGGGGAGGGGGGGGGCGGGGGGTCGCAAACCTTCCCCATCCATCAATACCCCGAACCACCCCCCCCCCCCCCCCGTGTCTTCCATGCGACAGGGATGGCCTTTGCGGGAACGCACGTCCTGTCTGGGCGCAGCCAGACTCCACGCTCGAACAAAGACGAACCTGAAACCTCCCCCAGCCCCCCGGACAGGAGTGCCGAGACAATTCCCTCCCACTGCCCCCCCCGCCAGCCCTTCATGGGCTGGGAAAAGGCTTTCGTGGCGATGACGGGATTTCGGTGGAACCAAGCCCCCAGGGAAAAAAAAAAACAGGACGATGCGCGGCAATCCTCACCCATCCCATATCGACGACATGTGATGTCGAGAGAAAGATGGCTGGTGTGCGCTTCCCGAAGAGGAGAGGGGGTCGGGGTGGTTCGCGAATGGAGGAGGGCAGGGCGCGGCGGGCTATGGTCGGGCGGTCGGGCGGGCGGCTCGCGACCGAGGCACGAGTTCCGGCAGGGTGGCCGAGTCTCTCCGGAGGCGAGAAAAGGGCTCGAGCCAGGTGCGGTGACGGGATGGTCGGAGACCCGTCGCGTCGGTCTGCAGGGGGAGGAATTGGTCGGCGTGGTGCTGGGGTTCGCGGACGGGTTCGACGGAAGAAGAGCGGGCGTCGCGGCTTCGCGTGTGCATCGATGCCGTTGAGCCCCGGCTGCTCCAGCGGTTCGGCCACGAAGTCCTCTGCGGCACGGTGTGGTTGAAGCGGGTGCGGGGGTCGAGCGCTGGCTGTTGGTGCCTCGGTGGCAATGGTGCTGTTCGGGACAGGCATGACAGGCAAGGGGCCAAGGGGAATGACTGGCGCGGACACAGGTGATCCATGAAATGTGCAGGTATGATGGGCGTGGAGGGTCGTCAAGTGTCGGATGCGGCGTGTTGGGTGATTTTTGCCGGTCAACCCGCGTACAGAGATTGGGATGCTGATGATGAATGACGGAGAAGGAAGGAATGGCACGCTGCGGATGAGTAGATACATATACAAGAGGGCGATCTCGTGTCCATCAGAAGAGCCTTGTCGAAAGTCCGGTCACCGGCTGGTCACCAGATTGTGGCAGAGGCCAGATCCCAGGCTGACCGTGCAGCAGAAGCATGCCAAGGTACCATCAGCGTTGCCATTGAGAATTTCGTGATAGTGTAGACAGAAGTGCATGAGCCCGCCCAGTGCGGAGGAAGCTGAGGAGCGGGAGCAAAGTGATGTGGCGGCGAGGCGTGATCCGGATAGGCTCGGCTCGGCGGGGGGTGTTGATGAAACCAGTGCCAGAACTGGGCATCACATCAGCCGCCAGAAGGGACGTGGGGCTTCTCGAGGCGAACACGGGCGACGACCGGAGAATGGTGGGGTCGATGGGCTCTGGAAGCTTCCTCTTCCGGTAGCTTCATCATGGCCCACCGGGCGGCAGTCGATGCATGCCTGTTCTGCGTGCCAGAAGCAGGTCACCACATCGCACCATGTCTCCCGTCACCTGGGAGATGGAATGTGGTGCGCCATTGAACCACGAGGAGCCCTGTACCGACCGGATGGACTCTGGGTGCCATGCGGTCCCATGATCCTGGGACAGAGATTCCCGACGTCCGGGATGAGAAGTCTGGTTGGCAGAACGTGGCGTCGGGAGCGGGCGTTGTGGAAATGAAAGTGGAGTCGAAAGGGGAAAGTGGCGTGGTCGGAAAAGCGCACCCCTGTCGCCTCCACGCGGGTTCCCGGTCGCTGGGGTGCACGCTCCCAGAACGGTCGCAGAAGAACACATCCACCCAACGCCCAACGCCGTGATGGGGAAAATTGTCAGCATTGCTCCATTTGCTGCTAACAATAGTTACATCCAAGCTGATATCCATCCCAGACGCCGATCGCGGGTGTGGCCGTGGTGCTGGGGCGAGAAGGCCCATATGTGCCATATGTGCGTTGATGTCACTCCACCAAGACTGGGCCGAAGCACTCTATTTCATGGTCACCAGCTCCTCGGCGCTGGTCGGGTGGATGGCGACGCAGCGATCAAAGTCGGCCTTGGTGGCCCCCATCTTGATCGCCACGCCGAATCCCTGTAGGATTTCATCAGATCCCGTGCCCAAGATGTGAAGACCCACGACCTGTTCCTCTTTCCCGGCGCACACGATCTTGTACGCCGTCGGGCCTTTGTCATCGGGCTCCATCATCGAGTAGTACATGGCTGTGAAGCTGGCCTGGTAGATCTTGATCGCATCGTCACCATACTTTTCCCGTGCCGCTGGCTCGGTCAGGCCGATGCTGCCCACCACCGGGTGCGAAAAGACGACCGAGGGGATGTTCTCGTACTCCAGCTTCGCGTCCGCCTGGCCTCCGAACAACCGATCGGCGAGCTTGCGGCCTGCAGCGATGGCCACGGGCGTGAGCTCAAAGCCCTTATCGCATACATCGCCTAACGCGTAAATGTGGTCGACATTGGTATTCTGGTAGCCGTCCACCGCGATGTGACCCTTGTCATTCAGCTTCACCCCAGTCACCTCCAGGTTGAGCTTTTCGATTTCGGGACTTCTGCCGATAGCCCAGAGCACGGTATCTACGTCGAGCACACCCTCCCCATTGGAGTCCTTGTAGTGCAGCCTCTTCGAACCACTCTCGAGCTCCTCAAGCTTGGACTGCGACGAGTTCTTGTGGAGAATTATGCCCTGGCGCTCGTACTCCGCAACGACCTTGTCTTGAATCATTGGATCGAACGTGCGCAGGAACTTGTCGTGGCGGATGAACAAATGTGTTTCCGTACCCAGCGCGTGCAACATGCCCGCCATCTCGACCGCGATGTAGCCACCACCCACCACCGCGACCTTCTTCGGCTGTTTCGCGAGTGTGAAGAAGTCATCAGACGTGATACCGTGTTCCGCTCCCTCGATGCCACCGGGAATGTTTGGGTGCCCGCCCACAGCCACGAGAATCTTCTTCGCCTTGATGTCCACCTCGCTCTTGTCGTCGAGCCTGACACGCACGGTGTGTGGGTCCTGGAAGGTAGCGAGTCCGTGAAGGTATTCCACCCGGTCATTCTTCAGGTTTTTCTCGTAGATGCCATTCAGCCTCTCGACATATGCCGCCCGCTTTGCGGAAAAGGTCGGCCAGTCGAATGGGGCAGTGGTCTTGACGCTGAAGCCGTAGTTGTGGGCTTCCTTGATGGTTTCGGCCATTGCGGCAGCATTCCATGTCACCTTCTTGGGCACACATCCGACATTGACACACGTGCCACCCAGCCGGTCGACTTCCAGAGCAATCGTCTTCCGGCCATACTTGCCACTGGCCCTTCGCGCACTCGCCAGTCCTCCAGAACCACCGCCGACGACCAAGTAGTCGCATTCTTTCTGTACCGGCGCCATGATGGGCGGAGCAGAACGGAAGTGGCGTGAAACCAATCCGAGGCGGAGCGTGGAAGCCGCGTCGAAAGTCGTTCGCCGTCGTGGTGCCCCCGCAGAGGCGTTGGCCAAGAGTCGGAGGGGTATTTGTTGAGGCACTTTGGCGACTGTCTGGAGGGGGTTTTCGGTAGAGAAGAAGGTAGCAGCTAGCTTAGTTGGTTAATTGGCTGATATGCGGCTCAGGATGACGTCTGGTGCATCGACCGATCGGTTGCCGGAAGAGCTTCTCGCAGATGGTGTAATGTTGCCTCAGGATCGATGACAATACCGCGCCCGACGAAAATTGTGTTGAACTACCGATCCCGTCAGAGTCAGTCGATGGCCCGACTCCATCGGCCCGCGTTCTCGTCAGCAGCATTTCATATGAATTGATGGTGGAATGCTTTGAACAATAGAGACTTGATTGTATATTCTGTTACAGTACACACCTTGCCAACAATTGGCGGCAGCGACAATCCAACATCCGTGCCATGAACCAGCAGTCGTTCATTCCCGTCAACGCCATTCGTATGCAGAACATGACAGATCCAGTCCCGTAACATCAACACTCGGCACCAGGCTTAGCCACTGCACATGAGACACGACTCCGGGTTCTCGATGCTGCAAGCCAGTACAGCCTCGGCGTAGATGTCGCCCTCACGGCCCTCGCTAGCCTTCTCGCCATCTTCTTTGTGCGATGACTTGGACTTGACAGCGGGTTCTGGCAGCTCTTCTTGCTTGGGCACAGAGTCGAGGCCGTCAATCGCGAGAGTTTCTGGGCTGTCGCCCTCGTCGATGTCTGCAGGGAACGGGGGGTTGACAACGGCGGATGATGTTCTGCCCAACGTTCTCTTCGCCCTTGGCGCCGGTGGCGGTGTTGGTGAAGGTTCAATGGCATCC
The DNA here is from genome assembly GCA_016165855.1 of Pseudocercospora ulei. Lineage (NCBI taxonomy): Eukaryota > Fungi > Ascomycota > Dothideomycetes > Mycosphaerellales > Mycosphaerellaceae > Pseudocercospora > Pseudocercospora ulei. Next base: position 5,351,329 of record JACWNB010000002.1, on the reverse strand, counting down.
TGTGGCGCAGCTGAAGCAGGGTTGGTTTCCTTGTTCTCGCACATTGGCTTCGGCGATACAGGCTTGCTAGAGCTGACCGCATTGTAAGCACCAGGAGCATTACGCTTCTTAGCAGCTCTCGATATATTGGTGTCGGCGACCTTGAGCATCTCCTGGTCGACAGTGAATTGGATGGGTGCGGATGCAGCCATAGTTCGGAGGTAGTACATGCCGGTCTTCAGACCAAGCTTCCAGCCAGTGAAGTGCATGCTGGTGATCTTGCCCATGGTAGGCTCCTTCATGTGGATGTTTAAGCTCTGAGACTGATCGATGAAAGCACCACGGTCAGCGGCCATCTGTACAATTGTGCGCTGACTGATCTCCCAGACGGTCTTGTACAGTGCCTTGAGGTCATCTGGGATGTTTGGTATACGCTGAACGGAACCGCCGTCGGCGATGATTCTGTTCTTCATGTTCTCGGACCAAAGGCCACGCTCGACAAGATCCTTGAGCAACCATGGATTAACGACCTGGAACTCACCAGCCAAGACACGGCGAGAGTAGATATTGCTGGTGTAAGGCTCGAAGCACTCGTTGAAGCCCATGATTTGGGAAGTCGAGGCTGTTGGCATGGGCGCAACGAGAAGCGAGTTACGCACGCCGTGCTCAGCAATCTTGGCCTTGAGTGCGGTCCAGTCCCAGAGGTCGGTAGGAGTGACGCCCCACATGTCGTACTGCAGCTCACCCTTCGACACAGGCGAGCCTTCGTATGTCTCATATGGGCCGAGCTTCTCGGCAAGATCGCAAGAAGCAGTCAATGCAGCGTGGTAGATGGTCTCGAAGATCTGGATGTTGAGCTGACGCGCCTCTGGAGAGTCGAAAGGCATGCGAAGAGCAAGGAAGGCATCAGCAAGACCTTGGACGCCGAGACCGATGGGACGGTGGCGGAAATTGCTCTTTCTCGCCTCTGGTACTGGGTAGTGGTTGATCTCAATGGTCTTGTTGAGGTTTTTGGTGACGACTTGCACAACCTCGTGGAGCTTCTTGAAGTCGTATAGCTCGTTTTCCATGTCGACGAATGTTGGAAGAGCGATCGAGGCAAGGTTGCATACAGCGACCTCATCTGGAGCACAGTATTCGATGATCTCAGTGCAGAGATTAGAGCTGCGAATGGTGCCCAGGTTCTTCTGGTTGCTCTTGCGGTTGCAGGCATCCTTGTAAAGGATGAAGGGACCACCTGTTTCAGTCTGAGCCTCGAGAATGGCGTACCAGATCTTCTGGGCGCGGACGGTCTCACGACCTCGTCCCTCCTTTTCGTACTGCTCATAGAGCTTCTCAAACTCCTCGCCGTAGACGTCGGCAAGGCCAGGGCACTCGTTAGGGCACATCAGTGTCCACTCGCCGTTCTCTTCAACACGCTTCATGAAAAGATCTGGGATCCAAAGGGCTAAGAAAAGGTCGCGAGCGCGAATCTCTTCCTTTCCATGATTCTTGCGGAGATCCATGAACGCGAGCACATCCGCATGCCATGGCTCGAGGTAGATGGCGAAAGCACCGGGGCGCTTGTTACCACCTTGGTCGACGTAGCGAGCTGTGTTGTTGTACACACGGAGCATGGGAACCAGTCCGTTTGATGTGCCGTTTGTACCGGCAATGTATGATCCAGTGGCACGGATGCGGTGGACGTTGAGGCCGATACCTCCAGCATTCTTGGAGATCATGGCGCAGGTCTTGAGAGTGTCGTAGATACCCTCGATGCTGTCGTCCTTCATGTCGATCAGGAAGCAAGAAGCCAATTGAGCGTTAGGCGTACCAGCGCTGAAAAGCGTGGGCGAAGCGTGTGTGAAGTACTTATTGGACATGTAGTTGTAAGTCTCAATGGCAGCTTCAATATCCTCGCCGTGAATGCCAACAGCCACACGCATGATCATCTGCTGTGGTCTTTCTGCAACCTTTCCGTCCGTGCGGAGAAGGTATGAACGCTCCAGCGTCTTGAAACCGAAGTATTGGTAGTTGAAGTCACGGTCGTAGACGATGGCCGAGTTGAGCTCATCGGCGTGCTTCATGACGACATTGTACGTGAATTCCGAGATCATAGGCGCAGCCTTTCTTGTCGCTGGGTTGACGTAGTGGTAGAGGTCTGAGACAACGGCAGAGAACTGCTTTTTGGTCTGTTTGTGAAGGTTGGACACCGCGATACGCGCGGCGAGGATGGCATAGTCTGGGTGAGTAGTGGTCATATATGCAGCTGTCTCGGCAGCCTGCGAAAGATGTGAGCTGGGCTAAAGTGGCTGCATGCGAGACGCGTCGCGTACCAAGTCGTCGAGCTGGATGGTGGTAACACCCTGGTATACACCGTTGATGACCTTCATGGTGATGGCTGTAGAGTCGACATGCTCCCGGTCAAGGCCATAGCATAATCTCGACACGCGAGCTGTGATCTTGTCGAACTGGACGCGCTCCTTGCGGCCGTCTGTTGCGCGTCAGCGAGCGTTCCGGGCAGTGGCGGCGTCTCTGGCTAGCAATAAGGGGTGGCTCCGTGCCGGGGGCGCCGTACTGCTACGAGCAGGCGGTGTATAGACATGTTCGACACATACCGCGCTTGTACACGAACATGGTCGTCGGGGACAGCGAGATGCCCGCCTCGAGCTGGAGTATGTGTGCTTGTAGGTCTGGTCAGCCGCGGCCGTCGTGATGGCTGCTGTAGTGGCTGGGTGGGCTCAAGCACAGTCAATGCCGCTTGAGAAAAGTACGGTCAATAGATGAAGACGTCTGCGCCAGGAATCGCAGTGGTTTTGCCACGGGACGCGACGCGTCCTCCAGCGTGACTGCCCGTCATCGGCGGTCGGGCTTACATCATCGACCCGGCACGTGCGCACGCCAAGACAAGAATTTCTTCCACGTCGCGCGCGTCCTTCTTCTGACGGTTGACTCACTACATGATACAACGAACAACGCCGGCAACAGCACAACCTGTTGGCTACAGCACATGGCAGATGCGCGGTCGGTCTCGGCCATGTTGTCACCGAGAGAAACTGTAGACGACACACAGAACCCTCCAAGGGATGGTTGCCCGTGTCGACAGCATACCGTAGCTCCGGACATTTACCTCCACTGGGCCTGGCTCTTTCGAAGACTCGGCGACCTCGACTATACCACAGTCACGAGTTCAATTTGTAGCCTAGAACGAATCAAAAGGTCTGCCAAGACCGTCTCACTCGTGTTGCAAAGTCCGAGCCTGGCTCTGAAGATCTTGCGTCTAATTGATGAGATACATACTGCGTGCCCGCTAGCAGCGCATGCTCGGCGAGAGACCAGCTGGCAATATTCGTGAGAGGCAACAATATTCGTGAGAGGCAACAATATTCGTGGGAGGCATGGGCAATATTCGTGAGAGGCATCGACCAAAAAGAGTTATCGGAAAGCACGCAGTGCATTCCAGGCACTTCCCATGGCCTTTGATCAAGATGTCAAAAGTCTTACTCAACCTTTCCGCCCTGCTTCTCGTCACCGGCCCAATTCCCCTCCTTACCATATCTGCTTGTCTCATCAGCAGCAACACCAAGATCCGGCACATCGATATCACTCTCGCCGTCGCCTGGCGCAACGCGTTCCCGTCCCTGCAGAGCCGTCTCGACTGCTGACCTCGTCGCGTCCATGCCCTCGTGCATCCCGTCAACAACCGCGGGCGGGCTCGTGATGAGAGCTTTGTTTTCATCTCCCACGTAAACCTCGACCACGCCGTCGAAGGTCTCTTCAAAGCCGCCTGGCCACGCTCCGGGAATGCTACGAACGATCATTGCTAAGGCTTGATCCATTGGTTCGATAGTGACGCGCTCGTCATCCACTGCACTGTGGACTCTGAAAGCGGCAGGAGTACGTCGTATCGGGGCTACGATCATCTCATCCCGGGTGTGGTGAAAGTCGATGGAGTTCTGGGTCGCGAGGATATCGAGAGGGTCCATGGTCGATGGCGGTGTTGCTGGCTTTTTGTGTCGGAGCGGTGGTGTTGAAGAAGGAGGAGGAGGAGGAGAGGCTCGCCGTCGTCACTGGGTCCTTTGATGACACCGCAAACTGGCTGTAGTTGTGTGAGTGGGTTCCAACCCAGATGGCTTCGGGCGTACTTTTATCCTATCATTTCCAGTATTCGTGAAAGGTCACGCGTGTCTCAACGGCCTGAGACCTTGAGTTTCTGATCTCGCTTGTGACTGCATACATGAAAGGATGGCCCTTTGCGTTGCATTTCGGTGTCTTTGAGGGCAAGACTGGCCATGATAGCTCCCGCGATGCCGTGAAAAGACATTGATTTGGTCCTCTCAACTGATCGTGGGCTGCTGTGGTCTGGAATGGTAGTGTTGACCAAGTCCCCCATGCCGACCCAAGACAGAAGGTCGACGGGCAGTGTTTACGCAGTACCGCTATCGCTTTCCACACGACATCAGTCGCTGTCACCGCCGACATAGCTCGGAGCCAGTGAGTGCTTGTAGATGTTCTTCGGAACTCGGCTGAGCCCGGGACCGGACTCCACAACCCTTCTTTGCTATTTGCTGTTTGACTTGATTTCTATCACACAATCTCACAATGGCTGCAGCCACTCCTGAACAGGCTGTGGACGGTCTCAGCCTGAACGCCGACAAGGCTGGCGACAGACAGAACGGCAGCAAGCCTCACACCGGAACGAAGGCTGATGTAGAAGGCGGCGACTCGGACGACGACGAGGCTGACGACGTAGAGGGGGATCAGGCCAATGGCGCGGGAGGAGAAGGCGCAGCGAAGAAGAAAAAGAAGAGAAAGCCACGCAAGAAGAAGAAGACCGGTGCTGGAGCGGCAGGCTGTGGCGCACAGGCCCAGACATCTCCGCCCACCAAGAAGGTGTCCGACCTGTTCCCCGACAATAGCTACCCAGTTGGTGAGGAGGTGGAATACCAGAATGACAATGCCTACAGAACGACGAGTGAGGAGAAGAGACATCTGGACAGGATGAACTCGGACTTCCTCACGGACTACAGACAGGCTGCCGAAGTGCACAGAGAGGTCCGGAAGTATGCCAAAGCTCACATCAAGCCTGGCATGACCTTGACTGAGATTGCCGAGATGATTGAGAATGGCACAAGGCGGCTGACTGGCCATATGGGCTTGGAAGAAGGCGACAATCTGCTTGGAGGTGTCGCCTTCCCAACAGGTCTCAGTTTGAACCATTGCGCGGCGCACTACACGCCGAATGCAGGCAACAAGATGGTTCTGAAAGAGGAGGATGTGATGAAGGTCGACTTTGGTGTCCATGTGAATGGTCGCATTGTCGATTCGGCGTTCACTGTCGCCTTCCAGCCACAGTACGATAACCTGCTGGCCGCTGTCAAAGACGCGACCAACACTGGCATCAGACTCGCTGGCATTGACGCTCGCATGAGCGAGATTGGCGAGGGCATTCAAGAAGCCATGGAGTCGTACGAAGTCGAGATCAACGGCCAGACGTACCCTGTCAAGGCCATTCGCAACCTCAACGGCCACACCATTGGCCACTACAGCATCCACGGCGGCAGTGCAGGAAAGTCCGTGCCAATTGTCAAAGGGGGTAGCAATGAGAAGATGGAGGAAGGCGAGACATATGCCATCGAAACATTCGGTTCGACGGGGAAAGGTGTGGTTAGGGATGACATGGAGACATCGCACTACGCCAAGGTTGCGGATGCCCCTAAGGTTGCGCTCCGAGTCGCCAGCGCCAAAACGCTGCTGAGGTCCATTGACAAGAACTTTGGAACCCTGCCCTTCTGTAGACGGTACCTGGACCGCCTGGGTCACGACAAGTACCTGTTGGGCCTGAACAACCTGGTTCAAAGCGGTATTGTGGCCGATTACCCTCCTCTTGTCGACGTGAAGGGCAGCTATACTGCCCAGTACGAGCACACTATCCTCCTGAGACCAACTGTCAAGGAAGTCATCAGTCGTGGCGATGACTATTGATTGACGAGGTGCGAATCGCATGGACTGGAAAATATGCGCGGGTGGAGTTTGGATTCACATCAAAATACCCATTGATTGTTTCGTTGGTTTGACATTGCACATCCCGCTCCGCTCTCCTCGGCGCATCGCAAGCCTTTTCCACGTATTCCCTTGTTCTGGATGGCCCTAGGTCGTCCGCAAGAACGTGAACGGCAAGCTGTTCTTTTCTTCGGAGCTTGCGCCACGTAGCTTGCGCCACGCGGAGCCCCGAAGCCCCGAGAGGCGTAAGATTTCTTGAATATCTCCCCATCCCTTCGCCCTCCACCACTTCGCCACCGACACGCTGCAGTCAACATGTCGGCCTCAGTCACTACCGCAACGGTACAGCGGGCCAACAGCACCGACAAGGAGCAGGTCTCCCCGCGCGCCAACGCCCAAGACTCGGGCGATTTCTTTTGGGCATACACCGAGGAGCCGCACAGGACGAGACGGCAGGCTATCATCAAGGCACATCCGGAGGCAGGCGTCGGCAATATGACATGTGTTTCGGCTTCGCTGACCATGTGCCAGGTCCTCAAGCTCTGCGCTCCCGAGCCCCGGACCATTCCGCTCGTCCTCGCAGTCGTGGGCCTGCAGATCTGCTGCGCATATGCCTTGCGCAACACACCGGTCTTTTCTTGGCCATATCTCCTCACCGCATATGTGGTCGGCGCGACCGCCAACCAGAACCTCTTCCTCGCAATCCACGAAATCTCCCACAACTTGGCCTTCAGATCGCCCCTTGCCAATCGACTCTTCGCCGTGGTTGCCAACTTGCCCATCGGGATCCCGTACTCGGCCGCATTCCGACCTTATCACCTGACGCACCACAAGAGCTTGGGAGTGGACGGGCTAGACACAGACTTGCCTACGGCGCTGGAGGCATGGTTCCTGGATTCCGTCGCCGGCAAGGCATTCTTCGCCACGTTCCAGATCTTATTTTACGCATTGCGGCCCATGATGGTCTACAAGATTCCGTTCACGAGGATTCACGCCTTCAACCTGGCCGCACAGCTCGTCTTCGACTACGTGATTGTTCACAACTTCGGAGGCAAGGTCATGGGATACTTCATCATGAGCTCATTCCTAGCCGGATCTCTGCATCCTTGTGCGGGGCACTTCATTGCGGAGCATTACGTCTTCTCGCAGCATAGCAGGAACCTCGAGGCCAAGTCTTCGGAAGCTGCGAAGCACGCACCGCCCCCAGAGACATACTCCTACTATGGTCCTCTCAACTTGGTCACGTACAACGTAGGCCTCCACAACGAGCACCATGACTTCCCCGCCATTCCTTGGACAAGGTTGTGGAAGCTGCATCAAATCGCGAATGAATTTTACAACGATCTGCCGTGCCACTACAGCTGGTCTGGTGTCATCTGGCAGTTCATAATGGATCAAGAGGTTGGCCTGTGGTGCCGGGTCAAGCGCAAGGAGGGAGGCAAAATGGTTGGCGGATGTGACAGCTCGAAGAATGCCGGTCGCCAGCGGCCAGTACACGTACGGGCGTCATGAATCGTTGGCAGATCCAGCAGGATGAAACACGGTTGCTGCAAACGCATCGTCTCAAAGTCGCATCTCCGGAGACTACCCGCCACATGCAAACCACAACGCCGTGGAGGGACGGGATATCTTCTGCTACGAGAGTCCCCTTTCGGCTTTGAGCGGCCCGACCTCGATTGGACCAGCTCATCCAGAGTGAGCGCGACCGCCAAGGACCTCGGATTGAGAATGCATGGTTTCGCGCAGTGGGAACCTGGCAAGATTGTCGTGGGAGCCCCCGGCACAGACAACGATCGATGCCTTCCCCCGGCCAAACTTGATTCCGTGGATGTGTTATTCAAGGAGAACTGGCCACGGCCAGCATCGGACACTACCGGGGAATGGCACGATGGAGAGACAAGCTGCGCCCGGCTCGCTCAACTCGCCGTGGCTCCAGTGGTGGTCGGCATGCAACGTCACATCATGGCCATGTGTAGGAGAACCATGATTGACGACACCAATCGAAAGTGACTTTTTTTTTTCAACCTGCCTCGGAGATGGTGCCTTGGCACACAGAAGGAATGGAACCAGGCGAAGCTTGGTACGCTGCGTGACGTGTGAGTATGCAATGGTTGTGGGAAATCCGAGGGGGGGTCACAGCGAAGATATCCAGCAAATGGGATATCGAGAGAGCGGAAGAGCTCATGATCATCGGCTGGGAAGATGCTTTTGCGCGTGTTGTTCGTTCTGGCAACTGACTGCTGCGTTCATCAAGCCCACTCTTGCTACATCGGTGTCGTCAAGTCAGTAAGCTCAAGAATCGCGTTTGCCATGAGGAAATGGCAGAGAGCGGGGCGAGGTCTTGCGTGTGCTGGACCCGCTTTCTCCCATTCTCGGCCAGTTGGTGCGTTGGGGCTTTTCCGCGAGTTCATCACAAGTGAATCTGTCCGTCGCCCGAAGCTTCTTGTCCGTGCGCGAGTCTGTCAACGGGTGACCTCTGACGACACTCGGCGTCACCACCGCGGCGCACTATCTTCAGCTGCGGACTATCTTCAGCTGCTGCGGACTATCTTCAGCTGCAACCCCTCCGTCGTCTTCTTCTGCCCGCCACACGTCTGCAGCCAGACCACAACACACCACGACATTCCGCCCGATGCTGCCACTCTTTCTCCAGCTCTGCCTGGCGGCCCTCGCCTTCGCCGCACCGACCGGCGACGCGACCCTCACCACCATGAAGGCCGATGCGTGGAAATACGGCACGGGAGGGGGTGTCGTCGGCTTCGTCGTGCTGGTGCTCGACATCATCGTGTGGAGTAAGTTCCCCCTTGTCCCCGGCCGCCGCACACGTGCTCACCGTTGGGGAGTCGAGGTGCTCAAATCCCACCGCCCCGTCAGCCACAAGGTGCTGTGGGCTCTGCTGGTGTTCCTCTTCCCCATCGGCGGCATCATCCTCTACTGGCTGTTCGCCGACAAGACGAACTCGGCCGGATACGAGCCGATCCCGTAGGCGCATGGCGCGAACCGAACGAAAGAAGCAGACGCGCGCACCGTCCGGCCGAGGAGGCGCCGCCGCCGCCGCCGATCAGCACCCGGGGCGTCGCGGAGGTGGAGTCGGGCACGCCACGAGCACAGAGGACAGATGCCGGGCTCGACGGCGTGGGGCGAAAGGCGAGCCCGGGAGCAGGCATGATAGGTTTCAGGAAGCACGGGACGAGGAGTCGAGGGCTCTGTCGGGGACAGGATTTCACGGAGCAGTGTCACTCTTCTGTTGATAGTTGGTTAAGTCGCATCGTCACTCTTCTGTTGGTAGTCGGTCAAGTCTTCGGACTCTCCGGTGTGACATGTGATGGGTGCAGGCGCAGGGCGAAGGGTCACTCGCGCGGATGTCTCGGCGCCGAGTGCTGCGTGTGGCAGTCGGCACGGGGCCGTTTCGCAGCGGGATTCCGCACATGTGTGGGGCTCATTCGCACACGTGGCGATTCCTGTCCACCACGATGCATGGTGGATGGGTCACGCGGTTGGGTGCGATACACCGATCGATGCGTGTGGGTTGGTGCGATACACCGATCGATTGGATGCGTGTGACCGGCGCCGGGTCCACGTCCTGGGGGCGACAATGCGGGGCGGAATGCCAGTTGCCGCCGCATCCGTCTTCGTCGCCGGCAGCCAAGTCCGCGCCCGTTGCAGCAAGCGTCATGCGGCCGATGCCTTCCGCCCACCACCTATTATTGCGAGGCGACCTCTGCGAGGCCACGGCGACATCTGCCATCTGCCAGGCAAAGGCCCCCTCCCTCTGCCCGGCCCCCTCTGCACGTCTGCATCTCGATTTGCCACCCGCGCCCTATGAGCGAGAATGCCAACATGTCGCCGGCCGGCGACCAGCACGACGACCCACGGAACGACGGCGGAGAATGGGGGCGCTGCGTCCGCCGCGACTCGGCCGGCGCGCCGCAGCAACACGCCACCTTCTCCGCTCTCCCGGCGCACATCGCCGCCCGCTTCGACCACCGCCACAGCCAGAGACGCAAGAGCTCGGCGGCGTCGTCGCGGCGGAACTCGCTGTCGTCGGCGCAGTCGCACACGTCCGGGCGCTCGGCGCGCCGCAGCTCGTACGGGGCCGCGTGCCAGTCGACGTGTGTGGCCCAGCACCTCCGCCGCGCGTCCATCATCGAATCGCGGAAGGCGCGCCTGGCCGACCGCGCGGCCCACGCCGAGCAGGTCCGGCTGCGGGCCGCGCTGGCCAAGGCGGCGCCGCGGGCCAGCACCACCAGCAGCGAGGAGCGCGCGCTCGCCGCCCAAGTGGCCAAGGAGAAGTATCTCGCCAAGGTCGCCGCAGCATGCGCCGAAGAAGTCGCGCGCGCCAAGCGCATCGCCGAGCAGGTCAAGGAGCGCAAGCTGGCCGAGGAGCTGCGCGTGCGCATGGAGATGGCCGAGCGCCATGCCGAAGCCGAGAAGCGCCGGGCCGAGTACCAGCGGAACCTCCACGCACGCCGGGCCCGGCGCGCCGACAGCGCCGACAAGAAGCTGGCCGTCTTGGAGGAAGTGGCCGACATCGAAGAGGAGCCGCCCGTCCGAGCCGCCCGCGAGCGCCGCCCTCTCGACCGCGCGGCGGCTGCCAAGCGCATCCAGAGCGCGTGGCGACTCCATCGGCGGGGTCGGCCGCTGAGGGCCTTCCGGCGGTGCTGCGTGATCGCCGCCCGGTTCCGGCATTCCACATTCGAAGACATGACCGCCTTTGTTGCCGACAAGGACGTCATCGACGCCACCACCGCCATGCTCACCCACCTCGGCTTGCAGGACGAGCACGATGCCAACGCCGCGCTCAATACCAGGACCTTCCTCAGCGCGTACATGATCATCGCACATCCCACCTCGGTGCTGATCAACCAGACCGGTGCGCAAGAGACGGACTTGATCTCCAAGGCGACCGAGCTCGTCACTCAATTCGAGGCCTCCGTCGCCCAGCTGGCAAGACGCAACAACTACGCCGTCGACCTGGTCCAGCGCGAAGCTCTGTCGCAGATGTACACAGCCTACACATCTGCCTTTGCTGCCTGGAGGTTGCAGGACTCCAGCGTCCTCGTCGAAGGCATGGTCGCTTCCTTCGTCGAACTGGATGCCATCTGGCAGGCCGTCAAGGACGACAGTCGTGGTGAAGTGGCGACGGACTATAGAGAGGGCATCCGCGACAACCAGGTCATGCTTTTGAGTAGGATTCGAAAGCTTGCCGGTCCGGAGAGGACCGATCGGCTGATCAAGAAGGCCATTAGCGAAAGTCGGAAACGGAGGCCGAGACGACGTCCGGCGGCCGAAGTGAGGCCCAGAGGCATTGAACCCATCACACCGGAGACCGCCGCATCCTCCCAACACGCGGTCGAGCAGACCGCACTCGCAACCACTCCCATCGGCTCGGGAGAGCTCAGCCGACTCTTCACGAGCATGCCCAGCAATCGCGTCTTGACCCACGAGCTTGCCATTGACAAGGACTACAAGCTGGAGGACAAGCACGGCGAGCTCCGGGACCATCTCTATCGCAGCGTGTGCGAGAGCATGAAGGCCGGGTTCGAAGCGGGGAACAGCGTTCTCTGGACCGTTTCGGCGGCGGAGAACGTGCGAGAAAAGCTCCTGCGCATGTTGAAGCCCGGCAACAGCATGTACACCATGGTGTCGGAAGCCTTGGATCTGGGGAACATCGCGCGTCAGTGTCAACAGGGAGTCTTTTCGTACGCCGGCTTCTTCCATTTCATGGCAAATGTCCTGCCCAAACTGTGTGCGCCCTTCCGCGACCAGGAGGTCAAAGCGCTCGCCGAACAGCTGCGATCCGACGACCAGGGCCATGAGCTCGGCGTCATGATCGAGAAGCTGTTTCGCCTGTTGCGGATGGTGGACCGTCTCAGCCTCGACTACACCAATTTCATGATCATGAACGCCGCGCCGACTCTGATCAAGGAAGCCGCGGGATACGAGCAGCGGATGTTTGGCAAAGACCTCGAGTCGCACGCCATCACCTTGACCCACACCAGACGATGGTGGCAGCACGCCCAGAGCACGCTGGTTGCCGAGGCGGATCGACGGGATCCCGACGGCGTCCGGGATCCCGCCGAACGGCCGTCGTCCCACACGATTTATACGCACGCGCTCGTCGATCTGGCCATCTCGCAAGCCGACATCGACGACCACGCGCTGCCCGAGACCTTGCGTCTCGACCGCGACCGCTTACACGCCGTCCGCGCCAAGGCCGTCCGCATCGCCGTCGTCGGAGCCATCTTCCTCACCACCAAGAACCTCTTGAAGCGCGACACGCGCAGCCAGTGGAAGAACGAGGCTCACCGTCTCTGGACCCTGCTCAGCCACGCGCCGTACGAAAGCTCGGACGAGCCCACCACCGCCCACAAAGCCTTCTCCATCCTCGAGACCGCACACAACATGCCCGAGCCCACCAAGCACACCGTCGCCCACACCATCCGCCGCTTCTTCGCCCACGCCGCCCGCGGCGCCCCCTTCACCGAGCCCGTCCTGAAAGTCCTCTTCCACCGCCTCAAGTCCCACATCCTCGGCCGCCTGCTGGCCCAAACCTCCGCCGACCGCGTCCGCGCCGCCTCCTCCGCCTCCGACCACCTCGCCCGCAGCGGCATGGCCGAATTCGTCCCCCACGTCGCCGCCATCGTCCACACCCTCGACCGCGCCCGCACCGTCGACTGGGACGCCCACGCCGTCTGGTATCACGCCATTTCCCACGAGCTGCAGCCGCAGCTGCCGCCGCCGCCGCCGCCGTGATGAGCACCACGCATGAACGATGGGGATGCGTGTTTTTGTTGTTGTTGTTGTTGTTGTTGTTGTTGTTGTCGTCGTTGTTGTTTTTCTCTCACTCGTCATCTTTCTCTACATTTTCGTTGCACACGATGAGCATCTGCGATGCTACGAAATCTCACGAGTGGAATTGGCGCCGGGAGCCGGGGGGTGGGGGGGACATGTGTGGGTTTATCGTCAGTCGGATGCGGGCATGGAAATCAAATCGAAATCGTATGGACGTTTGGGCTCTCTCTCTCTCTCTCTCTCTGATGATGATGATGACGATGATGATATGATCATTTTCACGCTTTCTGCGGCGGTTTTTCTATCGTGGGCTTCCCCCATCAACAACAACCTTCAACCTTCCAACGGGCCGCGCCCGGTCCTCCCCTCCCCCGCTCTCTATCTCTCTCTCTCTCTCTCGTCGCAGTTCGACAAACAGGCATCTTTTTGAACTACGAACCCCCCGCCCCCACCCCCTCCCCCCTCCCGCTTCAATTTCCACCCGGTCGTGGGGGAATTCGTCGCGGGTGTTGCCACGCTCCGAAGGTCTCGCGAGCAGCGACTCGCGGGGGAAGGAGCGGGAGTGATGGGGATGAATGTGTGGCGATCCAGCCCAGCCGCCCGTTTCCCGTCGGATCGGATCGGACGCCGGACGGGGAGGTGTCTGGTCGTGGAGCGGGCGAGGCCGATTGAACTGCCCCAGGGGTTGTTTGTGGCGGGGGTCCAAAGGAGGTGTGGAGGCGCGGACGGAATGCGGTGGGGGAAGCCGGGTGGATTTGTTGTATTGCTGGGATGATCATTCCATGTGAAAAAAATGCTGTGTGTGCGCGTGCGGCAGCGGCCGATGCTCGCTCTCGATCTCGGCGTGAAAGATCGCCGGCACGAGAGGTCGAGGCTGAACCCATGAGCGGTGCTGTTCAGAGGTTCCAGTGGAGTGTGGGTGGTGGCTACGATTCGTCTGTCGTTTAGGCCGGATCTGTACATCTAGTAGTACATCCGTGTCGCGAGAGGTGGGCTCATCGGCGCTTCTTCTCACCTAGAGTATCATATGCTAACATGCCAAATGCGAAGAATATCACGGCGCCTCCAATGTAGGTGGGAAAGGAGGGTGCAATGCCCCACGCGAGCCAGTCGGCCAGTGCGACAAAGAAGACGGAAAGCACGTTGGCCATGGAGCCGAATACAGGATCGGTCCAGATGACGAGAATGGCAAGCAGGGTGAGGGAGACTATGAAGAGTGTCAGCAAGTATAGCAGGAAGATGGAAGAAGTGGGTGACCAACAAGATCCGGCCAGCACGGCAACGACGAGCCACAGCACTTCGAATGAGGTCGGAAGCGTGAAGATTTCCCACCCAAAGAGATGCAAGGGGATGAGAGGCAACCAAAGAATCGCCAAGGTGTAGAAGCCGGTCATGGCACTGGCCGCCAGTGTCAACGGCAGACTGCTTTCCTGCGACTCGGGTGGCGAAGGACAGGCGAACTTCTTGAACAGCACTTCGTACAGGCCAAACGCCAACGCTCCCACAATCGCAATCACGTTGCCGAGGAGTCTGGAAGCGCCAATGGCGGATGCTTCATGCTCGGCGGTGGTGTCTCCGTAGGCAACGATAAAGGTCCCGGCGATGGACATGGCCACGGCGGCAATGGAGATCCAGCCGAGCCTCTCGTGCAGAATGGGGACGGAAAAGGCGGCGGCGAAAAAGGTGCTGCAGTTGTAGATGGCGGTCAAGTCGGCAGGCGTCGTCAGCGACAAGGACGTGAACCACGACATGCCGGAGACGGTGAGGGCCACGGTGACGAGGGCCATGGTTGCTGCGAGAAAGTCCATAGGCCCTCCCTGCTGGCCTGCACGCTTGAAGACGATGGCGGGGGCCCAGCGGGCGTAGGCATCGACGCCGGCGACGCACCCGCGCAGGCGATTGTTGTAGCCGCGCACCCACTGCCGGTAGGGCGTGGCGCGGTCGGTCCAGCGCAGGTAGGCCACATGCACGATCCACGGCAGGGCCAGCGCCGAATGGGTGATGTACATGGTCGCAAACGGCTTCTTCCAGCCCAGCTCGTCTTCGACATACGCCGTGGCCTCGGTGTTGACGACGAAGCCCAGCACACACGCGGCCAGCGTGAGCCCGATGCGCCACCGGGACACGTTGTTCGGCGGCGGCGTGGCGGGCGGCCCGGGAGTGCGCTGGCCGCCGACATGCGCGGAAAGGCGCCGGGCGGTCAGTTCAATGTCCGATGCCGACTCCGATGCCGACTCCGGGGCGAGAAAGGGCTGTTCCTGGGAGCGGCGGCTCATTGCGCTGGCCGTTGGAGGCCGCGTGGGCGAGAGTCAGGCGCTGCCCCCCCGAGTGCCCAGCCCGCCCGGCTGGCACGTGACCCTCCCGGCCACCGCTCACGTGATCCGGTCTCGGCCCGAAAGCATCCTCCCCTTCCACCAACGGCAACATCCTCCGCCCACACCAACATCCTCCACCCACACCACCTCCGCCCCCTCCACCCACACCACCTCCGCCCCCTCCACCAACATCCAACCTCCAACTCCCACTGCACACACCACGACCACCACACCGCCCCGCCCCGCCCCGCCCCGCCGCCGCCTCGCCCGCGCGCCATGAACGTCCTCCCGCCGCTGCTGTCCGCTCCGCACCTGCTCGCCCGGACCCGCTTCTCCCCGTCGCGAGGTGCGCACCGCCTCGTCTTCTGCCACTTCGGCGCGCTCCGCCTTGGTGGCGACATCTGACCCTGCTTCCTCCACAGATCCCTCCCACACTCCTCCGCACAGCATGAGCGCGTCCCGCAAGCGCAAGGCGTCCGAAGAATCCGATTACGACCGCATGTCCACCTCGCCCACGGCCTCGCCGTCTCTGTCGGGCCGCACGCTGCCGCACGCTCGCAGCGTCAAGAGAACACGAACCGGCGCCGCCCGAGGCCGTCCGCTCGCCTTGCCACGGCTCCTCGAGACCCTCTCCGCCGACCAGATGCGGCAGCTTCTGCAGAATGTCTGCCATCAGCATCCCGAACTGCAGCACGAAATCGTCACCAAAGCGCCGCCTCCTTCCGTCGAGTCCACGCTGCAAGTTCTCGGCAGATACGAACATTCCTTTCGACAAGCTTTCCCCTTCGGCAATCGCCCCACTTCGGACTACGCATACAACCGGGTGCGGCAAAACCTACAGCAGCTGATCGAGGCTGTGCGAGAATACACGCCTTACTTCCTCCCGCCTCGCGAGACACAGGATGGCCCGTCACTCGCTTACCTCGACTCCGTCACCGACATGATCCATCGATTACCCGACTGGGACACCTTGCAATATCAGCGACATAAGAACGAGGCGTACGACGAGATTGCAAAGGCGTGGGCATTGGTGATACGGGAATCAGCGAAGCGAGCGGGAGGCTTCCACTTGCAATTTGGCGGCTGGGATCGGAAGCTGGTAGAGCACAATCAGAGAAGCGGAGGCAAGATGGAAGAGGCCGTGGACGAACTCCAGGCTGCCCTCGGCTTTATACACGCAGGGCCGAACGCCACACAACCAACACCAGGCATCAGCGATGAGCGCGCAAGCATACGGCAACAGTTGTTCGGCGGCACCTATGCTCGGCTGACCCCTCCACCCCAGCTGGGGATCGGTCAGCACAGCGGATGGTAGGAACATGGCATGGCACCCGGCCATCCAAGCGTGGAGTGGAGGAATCTTTGACCCTTGACCGACTTGAGCGTGTCGTTCTGGGGTCCAAGGAGTTCCGCAGCATCACCGGCGTCGGCTCGCATGGGCATTCAGGACAAGGGACGGATACGGAGCGCATTGTGCTCAGTTGGGGGTTGGCGCCCCCGCCCCGAGGGCACATGGCTTTTTCTTGTGTGAAATTCTTGCCCCATCATCGGTCGATATGGACCACGTGCATCGAGACGCATATCGAGCCCCCTCTCCCCCCTCACTTCAGAAATAGCTCACGCCCGAACTTGACGCATCGAAGAATTGAAACATGTCTCCTCGCCACGCGCCTTCGCCGTGTCCTGCCCGGCTCCTTTCCCATCATCTCTCGCGCCGCCATTGCGCCGTGCCGCCGACTTGACTTGCATGGCCGGTCACGCGACCTCGCCGCAACGCACCGTCCATCCATCCATCCATCCATCCATTCATCCATCACCACCGCAGCAACACGGCGCCGGCGGCGGTGACCAGGGCCCGAGCCCGAGCCAGGCTCGCGCGTGTGATCGGCGCGGCGGCGCTTCGGTCGCGACCGCAGCACGGCTGTGTGTACGTCACGCCGTTGGCGGCGGCGGCGACGTGGAAGACGGACCCGGGCTCGGGCGCGCCGCGGTTGTAGTAGTCGACCAGGAGGAAGTTGGGGGGCCGGCCCCACTCGTCTGTTCTGCGTGTGAGGGCCGATTGCGGGTGGAAAGTGTGTGGGGGGGAGGGGGAGAACGTACGGGTACAGTTGAGGCGGGTGGCGCCCAGGTGGCCCCGGTGGTTTCGCTGGCCGTTGGTGAGGTTGATGTCGGCCGTGTTGGGGATCAGGATGGCGTCGCCGCTGGGTCCGAGGCCGACGCTGGACAGGTCGACGGCGGCGTTGAGGTTGTGGTTGGCCATGTACATGTACTTCTCTCGGGCGGCGCGTTCGTTGAGACCGGGGGGTCGATCGATGGTGCATGGGAACGACGGGTCGACGGGAGAGAAGGGCGTCTCCCACATGTGCGTGAACTCGTCCATGATGTATGGAACCCGGGACTGGTCGGCGTCGTAGTCCATGAAGATGACCACGCGCTCGTTTTTGATGATCATCTCGCCGAGCGTGGGCCATTGCGATCGATATTGCGGCACGTACGCCGGCTCGTACACGTACGGGAGGAGTCCGGCGTGTGCGATCGCGGGCACGAAGTTCTCGACGTCGGTGAAATCGCTGTTTCCGATGAGGATGGTCACGACGTCGTAGGGATGATCCTGCACCCACGCTCGCAGAGTCTCGAGCTCGGACTGCCACGTCCCGGCATTCAGCTCTGTGCAAGACGTGTGGCAGTTCCACAGCGTGTTGTTTTCCCAGTGCACCTGTCCTTGAAGCATTCGAATGCCATCGTTGAGCTGATCTGCGATCGACAGCTCTTGGTTGGAGGCAGCGTTGTTCTTGACGGCAAACGCGGCATTGTGGGCTGTGACTTGTGTGATGTTGGAATATTTGCGGTCGCAGAAGTCCGGGAAACCATTGCAAGGCACTGTGTTTGTCGGTCGTGTTGAGCTTGTGGTCGGACTTGCGGTGGCATTGGCCGCGTGGGCTGTGGTGGTCACTCTCCCAATGACTGTGAGAGAGACCGACGTCGCAAGAGCGGTCGATGAGCCCTCGTCGACGGTCCTTTGGCCAGTAACCTCGAGATATGCGTATCGAGAGCCTGTGAGAGCAGATGTGGGAATGCTTCCGGTCACGGTCGTGTAGGAATTTGTGAAGGAGAATGGCGAGTAAGCAGGCGTCGATTCTTCGATATCCGTGCTGCTGGCGACACGTGCTGCGGCCTGGCAGAGCAGCCAGAGCGCTGATGTTGGAGATGAATACGACCTCATGGTGCTGATGAACATGACTTCATGGGGGCAGCACGGTGTCAAGCAACGCCGAGCACTCCATTCATCGCCGCCAACAAAACCGTTGCCAGTAACAGCGACCGTGGTTGCATTGCCCGCGCCATGCTTTCCTCTTTCCTCCAGGCGACGGTGTTGCTTTGCAACCACCGTTCAAGACGATCGGGAGGCCAGCGTGGTACTTTCCTCGCCTCTCGTCGGTGGCCTCGCCGACCCCGTCCAGACCGCAGGGCCTCGTCAAGCCAGCGGAGGCACAGCGCCGGCGAGATGCTCGGTCGCAAGCAGCATCAGGACGTTGCGGCCAGCTTTCCCCCCCAAGACTTCGAACCCTCCAAAGACCCGGTCAAGCGAGCAACGAGGGCGCGATTGCGGTGGGCCCTCTTCTCATCGTTCCTACTATTGCTGTCGGTGGTGTTCCTGGTTCTCGTGCAAGTGGGAAACACGAAAGCCGATCGTATCCGCAGTCGGATATACTTCATCAAGATCGACGTGTCCGACATCATCCCCGTCAGCGTTCCCAATGCGCTTCTCCTCAACAGCATCGCCCAAACCCTCGGCCTGCACGATTTCTACTCGGTGGGCCTCTGGAGTTTCTGCGAGGGCTACAACGGGCAGGGGGTGACGGCGTGCAGCACGCCGCGGACACTGTTCTGGGTCAACCCGGTTGAGACGATCCAGCGCGAACTACTGGCCGGGGCAACAAGTAAGCCAAGTCATCGACCCCCCCGGTGGTGTCCCGGACTCCCGCTAACCGGTGCAACAGTCGCACTGCCCGCCGAGACCAACGACATGCTCGACCTGATCAGGCAGCTGTCCCACTGCATGTTCGGCCTCTTCCTCGCCGGCGCCTGTCTCGGCTTCGTGGTCATGTTCCTGCTCCCGCTCTCCGTCTACACGCGCTGGCTCAGCTTACCACTGTCCACGCTCACACTCCTCGCCGCCCTGGCCACGACGGTGGCGGCCGTCATCGCCACCGTCATGTTCACCATCATGAAGAACGCCATCACTTCTGCCACCCAGTTGAACATGAAAGCGAAGCTGGGGCGGGAGATGTTTGTGTTGACGTGGACGGCAGCGGGAGCGTCCACCGTCGCGTTCGTGTTGCAGCTGGGAATGTGCTGTTGCTGTGCGTCCCGAAGACACGTGGGGAGAGGCAAGAAGACGGGCAGGCCGGAGGCGGGGCGGGGCGGCGGGGCAGCCGGCATCCGCGAGAAGGCTGGAAAGGGAGAGTCGCCTGTGTCGGGCGGATGAAAACGCGGATCCTGAGAGACCTGTGGGCGCGGGCCGGCACCGCCGCATCTGTAATATGGCTTGTGGTTGCATAGCGAGCGAGCGTCATATAGATCTATGGTTGGCAACAGCGACAGGCCTCGATGGTACATGGTGGCCCGTCTACATCTTCTTCCCCGTCGGGATCTGGAATGCAACCACGCTCTCGCCATGCTTAAAAGCCTTGTCGATGCGGAAATATCCCTTGCGGTCGAACTGCACAATATCGTTCTCCTTCAAGCTGGCAACATTGCAGTCGGCGAGTGCCTCGGTCTTGAACTCGGTGACATCGTTTAAAGCATCCTCCAACCGATCCTCCTCCTCAAGTTTGTCCTTTTTGATGAGGTAGTCGAAGTCGTACATGACCAGCGGAACGAGCTCCTGATCTGTTGAAAGCCAGGTGACCTTCTTGCTGGTCTTCTTGACATCACCTTGGAGATGAAGCTCGAGCTCAAGCTCGGTGACTGGCTTGTTCTCCTCGGGTTTGGCGAGGTTGAGGGGATTGAGGCTGTGCTTCTTGGTCTTGACGATGGCGTTACCCCAGTTCATGAGGGTGATTTCCTCGCCCTCGGCGAAAGAGCGAGCGTCGGCCTGATCGAGGATGATGTTCCTGCTGTAGACAACCTTCTTCTTGCCGAGCTCGCTGTTCTTGAGGTGAACGTCCTTCTCGTTGGTGAGAGGAGCTTCTGGGGCGCCTGCCACGGTGCAGACTACCTTGTCTGTGGCCTCGACAGCAGTGTACCGAGCAGCGATAGGATCGATGTGCTTCTTGTTGGTAGCCCAGATCGAGGTCCAATCCATGGTAATGATATTCTTGGACGGGCCCTGCTTGACGATGAACTCCTTGAGCGCAGGAATAGTCATGCCACGGCGACGGATACCTCGCACGGTAGGCATACGAGGGTCGTCCCAGCCCCACACTTTACCTTGCTCGACCACTTTCGCCAGCTTACGCTTTGACAGGAAAGTCTTGATGAAGTTCATGCGGGAGAAGTTCCAGTTATGCACGCCGCGGAGGCCGAGCGTCTTGATGAACCACTGGTATTGAGCATCACGATCGTTGTACTCGGTGGTTCTCAGAGCGTGGGTAATACCCTCGACTGAGTCCACGATCGGGCAAGCGAAGTCGTACGTCGGATATATCTTCCACGTGCTGCCCGTTCGGTGGTGTGGCTCGGGGTTGCAGCGGTAAATGACGGGGTCGCGCATGGCTCCGTTATTGGAGGACATGTCGAGCTTGGCACGAATGAACCACTTCTTGCCCTCCTCGCTGCCCGTCTTCATCTCCTCGAAATGCTTCAAGTTGTCTTCGATTGAGTCGTTGCGGTGCAGGGACTCGATCCTCTCCATTCGCTCCTTCTGCAGCTGCTCTTGCGGGGTGTTGTCCGCGTATGCGTTTCCATCCTTGATCATCTGCACTGCGCGCTCGTACAAGTCGTGGAAGTAGTCGCTGGTATACGTCACCTGGTCTGGCTGGATCCCCAGTAGCTCGCAGTCTTTGAGAATGCTGTCCTGGAACTCCTCCTTCTCCTTCGAAGGGTTGGTGTCGTCGAAGCGTACGATGAGCTTGCCATTGTACTTGGTGTGGGCGAAGTAGTCGTTGAGCAATGCAGCCTTTGCGTGTCCGATATGAAGGTAGCCAGACGGCTCTGGTGGGAAACGGGTGACGACGCCACGGTCGGTGTCTGGCAGGCCAATGTCGTAATTGGCGCCATCGTCGGCGGCTTCTTTCGGCCGGTGTGGAAGGTCGATGGTGGGCCGCGCCGTCTGTTCAATCCAGTTGAACCACCGAGACAGATTGACCATCAGATTCTGCTTGATGTAGGCATATGCAACTCGGTTCGATCGCAGCGTCTTCCATACGGTCACGTCGGCCTCGGTGAGCCTGTAGCCCACAATGTAGCTCCGGAGCGTGAGGTGGGCATCGAGCTCGCCAAGTGCGCCCTCGATTTGTTTGAGATTCAGAGGCTGAAGAGCCTCAGCACGCTTTTGCCAATCTTTGATATGCGCATCCATCTTGTCCTTGGCCGCCATCACGCACTGCTTCGTTTCTGCGGGAATGTTGCGAAACACGTGACTTGGCGAAGCAGCGCAACTTCCACCTTGCTCAACACCGCAACCGTCAATGCCGTGGCGAAATATGACCTTGACGCACGCGTCCAGTTGCCGGCGAAGATGTCGTCCCTCAAGCGCAAGTGCACAACAGACCGCGATATATCACCGCCGTCAACCAAGAGAAAGGCCGCGTCGACGGTCACCTCTGAAGCCGTGGCCAACTTCTTCAAGCCTCAATCCCGGAAGGTACCGGAAAAGGTCGCGTTCTCGACCGTAGATGACAGTCTACTTGTTGCACGAACGGAAGGTGCTACTGCCCCTCGACCGAAGCCTACCAAGATTGCCGCATTTGACCTCGACGATACACTCATCAGTACCAAGTCAGGAAACACGTTTGCCAAAGGCCCCGACGACTGGAAATGGTGGCACGCAAGTGTACCTTCAAAGTTGAAGGCGCTCCACGAAGATGGCTATGCCGTGATCGTGGTGAGCAACCAAAGCCGGGTTGTGCTCAAGTCAGAAGCGAAGAAAGCAGGTGACATGAAGAGCCTGAGCAACTTCAAGGCCAAGGTCTCAGCGTTGTTGACCGCAATTGACCTGCCGATGACTGTGTACGCGGCGACGAGGAAAGACCTTTTCCGCAAGCCAAGGAGTGGCATGTGGATGCAAATGCTGAAGGACTACTGCCTCAGCGACCCCGCCGACATTGATCACGACAGCTGTATCTTTGTTGGAGATGCTGCAGGTCGCGAAGGTGACAAAGCTGCAAAGATCCGCAAGGATCATTCATGCTCCGATCGAGACTTTGCCGCAAATGCTGGTGTACATTTCAAGACTCCCGAAGAATACTTCCTGGGCGAAGCGCCCAAGCCCTTCGTCCGGTCTTTCGAGCCTGGGCCATACCTGGAAGTCACACTAGACACGCAGAGTGACCTGAACGCTGTGCTCTTCACGAAGAAGAACGAGCTGGACATTGTGCTGTTTTGTGGTAGCCCTGGCGCTGGCAAGTCCACATTCTACTGGGATCACATGCAGCCACTTGGGTATGAGCGGGTCAACCAGGACATTTTGAAGACGAGAGCCAAGTGCATGAAAGTGGCCATGCAGCTCTTGGAGGACAAAACTCCTGTGGTAGTCGACAACACCAATGCAGACGACGAAGTCCGAGCAGCGTGGACCGGACTTGCCAAACGGCTACACGTGCCAATTCGTCTAATACATTTCACGGCTCCAGCAAAGCTATGCGAGCACAACGACACTGTGCGAGCACTGTCCAACGGTCTTGTATGTCAGCATGTAGCGAATGCAGCCTGCAGCTATGCTCGGGGTGGGTGCACGGAAATGCTGACCAATCGCCTAGATGAACCCTGAGAAGAGAACAATCCTTCCTCCTGTGGCTTTTTCGGGATTCACAGCACGATATCGCGAGCCGAAGATTGAAGAGGGCTTCCAAGACATCACGAGGGTCGACTTCCGATTCCACGGCAATGATGAGCAGAAGTCACTATGGAGCAAGTACTGGATCACATGATCCGGCCACAAGGGCCACAGGCCTATCTGAGCAGCTAGCTCGCTTATGGACACAGCCCGTCAATACAATACAGCCGACAATCATCCTGCGTAAGTGGCGTGGGTCGGGAGGCTTGGCGTGGAGGACGATTGGATGAAGGAGCATGCCCACAGCGTCCACAACTCGATCCACCGTACACCTTGACCTTGACCTTGACCTTGACCTTGACCACTTCGCCGTCCACCCACCGCGGCGCCAACGTCCTCGACCTGAGTGCCAGCATTCGGTGGGGCTTTTCATGCATCGTCCGACTGCCAAGTGCAATCGCTCCCACGCTCCCACGGCGGAGAGAGGTATCAGTACAGAGCACACAACATCCGGGCTGTGTCCGGTCGAGAACCAGGTCATGTGGAGCACATGCTGGCATACGGCTGGGATCACAGCTGCAGGCAGAGCTCCCGATCAGGCAGTCGTCAATATTTGCTGTGGAGCGACAGGAAATTGCACTCCTGTGAATGAACACTTCCCTTCCCCCGCGTCAATTGGCAACACGACAGGGAGCGTGCGGTGTTGGTTGTAAATGCCGTCGTGTGATGCTGGGCGGACCCCCCTTAGGGGCGCTCTTTGGGGGGGGGGGACAAATCGCACAAATCGCCCAATGTTCGCACCGATCTTGCTTCTGCGCTCACGGGGACCTGGGGTGGCCCTGTTTGTCCTAGGCGGCTTGGCGTTGACGATGGTTGGCAGCCACCCGCCCACTCTTGTTTGTTGGCCGGTGTACACGTCATGCGCTGCAGCCCTGCTGGACGTACCTGCAGAGACGACCAAGACAGGAGGCCACGAGCGGCGATGACTCCCGTGCCGCCCAAAGTGGGGGGCTGGGTGATGGCAAGCAGGAAGTCACGCCGCGCTTACAAGCTCTTCGTGCGCCTTCTGCCTCGGGGTGTGCGGGTCACAGCGCGATTTGATCCGCGCTTCCCAAATGCCGCTGTTGTCAGCGAGACCCGTGTTTTTTGCCCTCGGGGGGCCACGGGATGGGCAGCGGTCAAACGCTGAAGCCCCCGCTTCACGATCTGCCGGTGCCCACGGCGTGTATGTACGTACATAGGGCACGAGCGACTCCCCACGCTCGAGGCCCGGCCGCGCCGTCGTGATCTGGAGGTCCAGCCATGTCAGCGCGTCGGGTGCGTGCGACCAGCACATATGCAAGCGCTTCCGTCTGCGGTCGGCGGTGCTGAGGTGGTGGAGATGGCTGGCATCGGGGGCCGCAGATAGATGACGGCTGGCGCCCATTCCATCCCTGCCCGCAGGAACAACGATATGTGTGCCGCCGTCGCACCCATTGTACGATGACAGCGTGTTGAGGAGCAGCCACAAGAGCACAACCGCCCAAGCTGCCGCTCGGCGAGCATGAGGCGATGCACATGGAACGGGGCGATCAGGTGGTCGGTTGGTGGGGATCGCGCCAGTCCTCACGTCCTGCAGGGTGACATGGAAAACGGATGCGCAGTCCGAAAAACGAATTGATGCTGGTACCGTGGTTGCTTGCCGGCCACCTGGACTGCATCAAACGAGTCACGGCCTTGTGCCTCCTGTCCAGCGTTTAGTGCCAGGCACGCACAGACCGCCGCCGAAAGACGATATCCAGGCCATCGCGCCTTCCCTTCCGTCCGCCATGTCCCCCGTGCCTGCCGTCGATGTTCATAGAAGCCTCTTGCCCTCTGCCTCCTCCATCCGCCCTCGGCCGTCTGCCATCCCCCTCCGCCTTCTGCCTTCTGCCGTCTCCATCTCCGTCTCCATCTCCATCTACACCTGATCCGCACCCGCACCCGCACCCGCACTCAGCGCACACGCTTGCTGGCCCCCCTCCGGCAAGACGTCCTCCCGGAACACGACCTCCCTGGCCGCCGCCACCTGCTGCCGTTGTTGACACCCGACACATCCGCCACGCCATACGGAACTCCAGCTGCGCCCGTCCAGGATCACCTCGCTGCCAGCGCACACCAGCCTCGGAGCAGGCTCCTCTGGGCCGCACGCGCTTTTCCTCCGCCACGAACTCGACTCTGACTGGGCCCACATGCATTCACCGCAACACCAGCACCGCCGATAATGTCTCGTCATCTTCTCTAGCACTGCCCGGCGCTGTGTGTGCTTTAACATGCCCAGAAGGCGTGCCCATTCGTTTCCTCGCATCCCAACTTCCACCCCACTTCTCTACCAAGACATGTCTGCAATGCCTTCGCCACATCAATCTTCGCCCACGCCCTCGCGCGACTCGTCGGCTGGCTCGACGCCTTCCTCCCCACTCACGCCTACGTTCTCTGCGTCGACGCGTGGTCACACCAGATGGCCCAGCAGTTCTTCCTCCCTGCTCACCAACCTGGACTCGCCCGCTACTCCCAACAAGACTCACCTACACGACCTCGTTGAAGACCCGTCTGAGCGCGACGAGTCCTTCTACGACGAGCCTCGCGACATCACACTGGAACCACTATGCATCTGTGACACGTCGCTCTGTCAGCATCGACAAGGTCACGTATCGCATCAACTCCCCGCTTCCGCGTTCACTCCGGAGTGGACACCTGGCGATGATTACTTCGAGACCGGCCAGCTTCCTGCAGGACCGAATACGGTCAAGCGACGCCGATCTGGCGAACTCTCCACCGACAGCCTGTCGTCGCGCCTCAGTCGGCATCTACCCTCAATCTCAAAGCGATTCGGAAGCCGCAAATCCACAGCATCCGTATCGACCACCAATCTACGTAGCGCGCCTGGCTCGCGGTCTTCTTCCTTGCGACTGCCGAACACCAGGTCGTTCACGTTGCCAAACGGGTTTGACAGTCGAAGCTGCACGCCGCCGTTTTCGCCGGTTCCCACGTTGAACAGTGAACGTTCGGTGAGCCCACCCAGGCCCAGAGCTTCTTCTCTGGCGAACAGGTCAGTGGAAATCACACTACCGACACCTGAGGAAGATCCCATCGATCGCGACGAACTTGCTTCAACTCCCCTGCTACCTCCAATCATGGCAAGCTACTTCAACGGCTCGTCAGAAGCACTTCGATCACCTCTTCAATCTCCCACGGTCGCCTCGCCCAGTACCGCAGCATCGGTTGTCAATACTCCTTGTGGGACTCCAATCTCCACGCCGCCCTTGTCGACCAAACCTTCCGTGGCTTCGATGCGAGGTGCTCTATCGAGCCATGTGATACAACCTTCATCGGAAATTCCCCCGCTGTCGATAGCAGAGAGAGAAACTGATCCTTGGGCGATCAGGCTGGGCCATGCCAACTTTCACATCACGCCAGAACCCTACCTGCCCCATCGTTGCGATGCGCAATCGTGTAAGCAATTGCTCGATGATTGGGAAGCTGCCCGCGTCGAATTCATGCGACAAGCCATCCGCATCAGCGAACACTACGGCTGCACGTCACAAACGTACAAGCTCACTGAGCAGAAGTGGGCTGAGATTGATGCAGTGTGGCGCGCAAACCACGAAATGGCGAATGCCGAGGCTCATGTCAGCGCTGACAACACCTTCTACCAGCCTTTGGCCCAAACACAGGCCCTTTCGAAGATGCCATCGCTGGAAGATCCAAAGCAGCCCTCCAAGTTCCCCAAAGTCGAAGAAGCGGACATGGTTGGTCCCATGGTGCAGTACGCCAAAATTCAGCACCGAAGGACGCCGTCGAAGAAAACATCCTTCCTCAAGATCTTCACGGTCCCGACATCCTTGTTCAATACCCGCGCCAACTAGCGTTCCGCTGGGTGGAAGTCTCCTGCAGCGACATTTGCTCCAAGGCCACGTGGACGACCATGTCTTTCGTTTGGTCTGTACATTTGACGTATTTGGCGATGACGCAGTCGCAAGATCTGTGCCCTCCATACCAGTTACTAACCTGCTTTGCCGGACCCTTGCACTTCTAGAGAATTGTCGAAGCTCTAGAATCCTTCTTTGAGGAAATCCAGGTTAACCTGTTTTAGGAGCATCCAACACATCACACTCAACGAAAATAACGAAAAAGCAACGGAGACTGAAGAACAGTATTATGGGCCTGCAAGCGCGGAGTCCTAGCTATAGAGGCTCGGCTAGGAGTCGTCCTCGAATAGCACAGGACGCACGCTACTGCTTCACGCGAGTTTGATTGATCTTACGTGAAGGCCCGTCGTACTTTTGTTCAGTTCTCCGTTGGTTTTCTTTTACGATCAAAGTTCGTAATCGTTATTTTCGTCAAGTGTGATGTGTTGGATGTTCCTAAGACGGGTTGTTATTGGATAAAGAGGGATTCTAGAGCCTCGACGATGGTCCAGGACTGCAAGAGTCTTGCAAAGCAGAGTAGTTGTTGGTATACAATGGCCCGGATCTCGCGACTGGGTGGTCACAAAATACGTAAAATGTGCTGACCAAATGAAACATACTACTCCCGTCGGCCCTTCGCACCACAAGACCTCGGTAACTTGGGAGCGAGTCGCCCCCGTCGCCATCGTCGTGGTTTGCTGATGTCTGTGACGGGTATGACTCGAATCGCCCCATCGACCTCCGTGTCCTCATGCGTCGGGGCGACGGGCTGGCGACTCAGGAACTGGAACGTCATCCTTTCATCGGCCTGGGTGCTGGGCTCGCACGCGGTGATTCGAACCATGCGAGTTTGGGAAGCTATGGATCAGAGTTGGGGAACGCTACCGACGATAACATCGGCGAAACTACTTCGGCCGAGGGGTGGTTTGGGATCTCGTCGCCCGAACCTCACACACGGCGCCCGGGACCAGGGGTCAAGTCGTCGACAGTTCACAGCAGGAAATGGGGCGAAGCGGGACACGTCGGAAGCGGTGTTGAGGAGGTCGGAGGAACCGATGGATCATGGGCGCAGCCATGCGGATGCGTGGCCGAGGATCTCGTTGACAGGGTACACAACTCCACGAAGACCCTTGGCATCCCACAGCCCTTCCCAACTTCTCCTGCCTTGGCCCGAACCTCTCGTTCTTCCACATCAGCCGTTCGGTCTTCGCGTTGACACCCCGGGCCAGCGCAGACACTTCCGTACTCACTGCCCGTCGCCCAACTTCGGCGCCTTCGCCTCCCGTCGTCTTCGCCGTCGGGCCTTCCTCGTGATCCACTCAACTCACGTGCCCGCACATGAGCCGGTTGTCCCGGTCGGCTGAAGGCCGGGAAGGGACGCATGGTGCGTGGCGTCGCTTGCCTCTGGGGAGGAACATGCGCCACGGAACCGACCTCGATGTCGTGTGCGGAGGAATGAATGGCAGAGCTGATGTCCCCCCTCCCCTCACCCCGCTCGTGGGTGGCGGCGGACGATCTGGTCCTGCTTGATCGATTTCGTTGCTGGTCGCGAGGTGGCGGTCGCGTTCGTGATGGAGGAGGGAAGGGGAAGGGGGGAAACAGGCACATTTTTCAAGCTTGGGTGAGATGCTGAGGAGGGGGGGCGGGGACGTTGTGTACGTACGTTGGGATACGGTGCCATGGCGCCGCCTGCTGGAGAGTCCCGTTTCCCCCCCGCACCTGGAAATAGCATGGCGGGAGCTTCGGCCAGACCGTTCGTGATCGGCACGAAACGCGAAGAAGAAGAGGTTTTTGTTCGAGGCGACAATCCGGAAGAAGCACACGCCCCCACTCTTCGAACGCTCTTCGAGTGATCGGGGTGGGATAGTGATACAATTGGTCCAGAACTGTTCGCCCACTGCCGGAGCAATACCTGAAGCTCGACGGCATCTGCCCCCCGCGCCCCCCCCCCCCCGTTTCTCGCGAGCATGGATGGGCATGGTGTGATGGAAGATGTAACGGTACATCCCACCCTGTACACCCTGATGCTTGAGCCGTGACGCTCCGGTCTTCTCTTGATCGAGCGCGATCGAGTATGCTTGTGCTCCGCAGGTAGTCGACGGCCTCCACCAGCATCAACATCGAACCTGTCGGGTTGCTCGGGAGGGACGGTGCGCGCAGGACATGCCTACGGTGGTCGTCCTTGGCAGACATGATGTGCTCGATCCGGCGCGGTGCAGGTAAAGCAGGAAGATCTCTCCCCACCAGTCTGCGACGTTGGAGAAGTGGGGTTGTCGGCCGTGGAGGTTTGTTTGCATGGAATGTCATTCAACACGGCAATCGCTCCGCCCCTGTCGGAGTTGGCGGATTCTGTGGTGGGCATGCAGTCATGGAATATCCTCTGCGTCGACTTCGGAGAGGGGCGTTGCGCACAGGTCGGGGATCTTTCTCGCTCCCACGCCGACCAGCCCATCGATATAGGCCAGAAATGTGCTCACGGGCACCATATCCATCAGGCCAAAAGCTGGGTGGCTTGACCGCAATACTTGACCGCCCCAAAGTACCCGCAGATAGTGGCAACTCGCCTTACTGTACAGCTCGAAGACGACCTCGGCTCCCATGCCCGGCCACACCATGCGTTCAATCTGCAAGATCGAGAGGAGACGAGAGACCGAGCCATCGTGGGCGACATGGTGCCTGTACTTGATGCTTGGAGCTGTGGCACCCGCCGTGCTCGAGGGTCCGTCGCCCATCGCGCGTCTCAAGTTTTGAGCGAGCTCGGCGGCCCAGATGCCGTAGCTGGCCACGCTGGCGGGCAGACTCTCCTCCGAGTCGCGATAAATGAATGAGTACTCGTACTCGCCGAGTCGAAACACTTGATCTGCTTCTTCCTGACTGACACAATCTGTAGCATCCCCAACCTTGCAAGGAAGCGGCTTCTGGTGGCATAGACGAGCGGAGAGATTGTCAAAGTATCGGTCCCAGCTCATGTGCCAGTCGCTCGAATTCGGGTTGACACCAGACAAGGCATCTAGGCGCGAGGAGAGCCCAGACGAAGCCTGGATATGCTGAAGCCATGCCGGCGACGAGCTGCCGGGCCCGTAAGAGCTGAAGCGCGCGGAAGCACTCGAGCATACGTACCCAGGCTCCAAACTGTCGACGCTCTCCGGCTGGAGGAGCAATGCAACATTCTTGTTCTCCGTCGCAGGATACATTCCGGGCACCAGCATGCTTGCCACCTGGGAGGTGATGACATTGTTGGTCACTCGGTAGGACACCAGGCTGGTGTCATGCTCCTCTGGGATGAAGCCGAGCATGGCATGGTAGACCGCCTTGAGATGTTTGCCATGTTTCTTGCTATCGAGAAGACCGCCTCGAGTGATCTGGGGGAAGTGGCAGGTGCCATTGAATCCTGCTGGCGCAAGCGGGTTGCTTTCCGATGCGTACACAGACCAGTACGTATCCGCCGAGCCGGATCCGTACACTGCGATCGGTTGGGCGGAATGATGAAGCGCCTCATCGCCGCACTCCCACGCATAGCCCTCCCGAGGAAATGCGTTGTCGGCGTAAGGCGTCCGCTTGTGGTGCCTGTGTAGCACCTCGACATACTCCAGCTGGTAGTCCGGCGGGGCTTTTTGGTACGTGTCGGGATTCGTGTGAGGCATATTGCACCAGTTGTAGGTGTTCGGCGGGGCGACGCTGGAGTTGAAGACGAAGCCGTAGACACCAGTGCCGTTGATTACGCCGGCCAGGTCGTTCAGCTCGTCCTTGGCGGGAGGATGCCATGACAGACTGACGGTGGGATTGCCCGGGCACTGGCGGGGACTGCTTGCTCCGGCCTTGCCGTCGACGGCGGCGTGCCCACTGCTCCGACCGGCGAATGGGGCAACAGCAGCACGAAAGGCGGGTGCTGCTTGGTTGAACCTGGTGATGGCCGAGATGGCCGTGTGGGCTGTGAGCATGACCAGCAGCCCGAGGGCGAGCTGGGTGTAGGAGGGCAGGCGAAGGGGCATTGGTACCGCAGTAGCAGCTTGCGAGACCCCGTGGAATTGTTGACTAACTCGTTATCAAATGGAAGTTTGGATGTCCCTTTCTGGCTAGACTGCCGGATTCCCGCCACGATCCAGTAGCCCGAACCCCCCTAGTCTTTATAGAAACGGGATATGATCGGGTCACCCGTTTCCGCGTACTCACGCGTGGTTGGTTGAAATTGTTGCCCGAACTTCCACTTTGGCAGTATCCGACACCTGAGGCTCGAAAGGAATGGAGCCGGGCAGTTGCTCTTGGACGAAGGAAAGCGCGACGAAGGAAAGCGCGACGAAGGAAAGCGCGACGAAGGAAAGCGCGACGAAGGAAAGCGCGACGAAGGAAAGCGCGACGGCGACGGAGCTGGGCAGTTGCTCGTGGGCGAAGGAAAGCGCGACGGCGATGGAGCCGGGCCACTGGGTGGCTCTTGGGCAAAGGAAGGCGCGGTGGAGATGGCGCCGGGCAGGTGCTTCTTGGCCCAACGCGCTTCCTTTCCTGTTTGGTCGAGTGTAGCACAGTGTAAACAACACAGCCTGCCGATGCCTGCTCCACGGCCCACGGTCAACAACATGCCTCACAGCCAGCGTCGGCTCCCTGTCCACCACCAGCCTATGGACGAGGCATCATGGCGCCAAACCCCATCATGATCCCCAGGAAACCACTTCCGCCGGCGCAGCGCCACCGCCACCGCCAGCACAAGCAACAAGACGCGTCCCAAGTCAGCACTGCCGTGCTTGCGACAGGAGTGGTGCTGCTGCTGGGCGCGACGGCGAGCTGGGCGCGGCCGTGGCTCTACTCGGGCGCGGCCGTTGAGACGCTGCTGCTGGCGTATGGCCACGCCGACCACCACAGCATCCTCCACCGCGCCCCGCTATGCGCCGCGTTGGCCACATACAATCTGCTCTACGCCCTCTGCTCGACCTCGTGGCTGCTGCACCGCCTCTTCATCGCCTTCACCTACCCGGCCATCTTCTTCACCTCCCTGCATCACTCGCCCAGGCTCGCCCACGTGGCCAGACGTGCTTTGCGACACTTCCTGGGAAGTCAGCCGCACTTCATTCGGGACAAACTTGCCCTGTTCAACCTGCCTGCCCTCGAGATCGACACCGACGTCGATGGACTTTTCGTCATCCGCGGCATCACCTTCAGCTTCTCAACATTGACGCTGGTTGCGCACGGTTGCGAGCTTGGTGTGTGGCCATGACAGTCTTGCCGCTCGAACCGTGCCTCGGGCTGACTTCTCCATAGGCCTCAAGCTGGCCGACGACATCGAGCTGGCCATCTATGTCGACGACGTCACCGTCCGCTTCTTCCGTCGCATTGAGATTGGCCATGTGTATGCGAATGCGAAAGGGGGACAGTTTGAAATGACCTTTGGTGGTCTTGAGGACGACGAAGGCGATGCTGCGAGCGAGTTCAGCGTGTTCCTTGACGATACTCCCCTTCTGCGTGCTGCCACGGCTGGGTCCAAAGCGTTGACCGATCGGCCCAGACTGCGAGAGACACTGACTGGCGTCAGCTATATGCGCGACTCGTCTGCCAGCGCAGGGCTGAATATCGTCACCACCATCGATCCAGACGATGAGGCCGCAGACAAGCAGTACCACGACAAGCTGACCGAAATCCGGACTGAAAGTGCTGTGTACCAATCACAACAAGCGGTACGCCAGAGAGCTAAGAGCCAAGGACGACGCTTCGACGATGAAAAGGATATGCGTGCTGCAGTGTGTGCTGAGCTGCATGGCCTGCCATCTGTGCCTCACCCGCCTTCGGTACGTGAACCCATACCGTTCCCACCATTCTCTCAACTCCTGCTGCAGGACATGAGCCAAATACTAATGCATCCAAGCGCTCTATTCGCGTCACAACCCTGCAAAACCTATCTCCACCGCACCTAAGGAGGTTCCTGCATCGACTTCCATTTCTCCTTCGCCTGCTGCTAGCCCCGCTCAGCTACTTCCACACCATCGACATCTCAAGCATCAACGCTGCAGGAAGTGGACAATGGCTTCAGATCCTACTGCAAGACAACGTCTTTAAACAGCACGCCGAGAACAGCGCGGAGCTGCGCAGACTGTATCGGAAAGTGTCGACATGGCTTGCCGATGCCAACTTCTGCGTGCAATTGGCTGACATCGAGGCGCTTGGACAAGTCCCACTGAGCTCCGTCTTCGACATTGTAACCTACCTCAAGTTCTCTGATGTCATGGCATACCGAACGACACTGGTCGATGGCAAACCACAGAACGACAGCATCAAACAGGTTCTCAGACTCGGCGGCGCAGACGCAACTTTCACCATCCCGTCTTACCTGCTGCCGCATCATGAACATCTCATACCAGAGAAGCCGACAAAGGAGGATGAAGAGGGATTGGAAATGGAGATTGATCAAGCCGATGGCGCACCGAAGACAGTGCAAGCGGAGCACAAACTCGAACAGGTACGCGGTCACCACTTCTTCGTGCTTAGTGACTGGCACGCTCCCTTGCTTGAGGCGCTTGCGGTGATGCAAGATGGTTATGCTGACCTTGCTACAGGCGCAAAAAGACGAGTCCAACATATTCTTGAGCGTCCACGGCTCGTTGCCAGTATCTTGTGACCAGCACATGCTCAACTTCATCGCCGCGCTTGTGAAAGCAACCAAGATCATCGAGATGGAAAAGGAAGTCGATGCCGCCGATCGCGTCGACACATCACTGTCTTCAACCCCGGCCGTTCCGACACCCGATACACTTTCGCCAGTAACCTCCATGGAAGAAGACCGCGGCGACTCGGAGAGAATATCACTGAAAGAAGTGGCAGGATTCAAGGTCTTCGCCAAGAACATTCGTCAGAATCTGCAGGGCGGAACCACCAAGGCCAAGATCAAGGACTTCGCAAAGGACCTGCATCAGTCTACCAGAGATGGCGTGAAGAAGACGATCGTAGGCGGTCTGGTCAACGATCGGTGGATCGCCAAGGTGGTGGGCAAGATTGCCGCGACACTACAGAAAGCACAGGGCGATGTGGGGTACACTGGCAGCATACCGATTCCACTTGAGCCATATAGAGCTTTGTGGGCACAGGATGGCAAGCTCACCAAGCTTTTGCCTTGAACGCATGATGAGAACACGATGAGAGACGAGACCTTGGCCGGTACGAGACCAGCACCAGGCGTAGACAGGCGCGGCAGCAACGATCACAGTACATAGACTCCGAGGAGCTCTGGGCCGGGGTCCGGACCAGGCACCAAATAATGCCGTGTCGCGCGTGAGCAGCACCAGGAGTTGCTCGAACGAAGCATTTCATCTGCTGCTGAGACGTATGTAGCGTGGGGCACCAGCAGCATACTCCCGGTCTCCAGCACAGCGCTCTTTTGCCATTGGCCCGCCGCCAGCGTCAGTCATCTGCGTCGAAGATGGAATGCATTCCCCCGGCGGCCACGGCCTCTCGGTGCTCGCGAGAGCGACGTCGGTGCCGTCGAGCCTTCTGCTCCATGGCCGCCACAAGGCCCAGCAGCCGAGGAGGCGTCGCTGGGCGCGCCGTGGAGGGCGTGAGCGCTCCGCCGACGGCAGTGAGAACAGACGGCCGCGGGCAAGAAACGATGCGTCAGGCACTTCCATCGCCACCAGCACTTGGCAGCAGACTGTCGTCCATCCATCCATCCATATATATACATCCATCCCAGGCCAACCAGACCGAACCACATGGGGTATATCCTTGGTGAACGCCACGCTGTGAAGTCAATCGCTCCCAAAACAAAACTCGCTCAAAAAAAAAAAAAGCTGCACGCAAAAGGGCCCCCTCCCCGCCCAATTGCCGTCGACCTCGCCAACTCGAACTTCTCGTAAAAAGTGAGTATACGGATATGGTCGTCCGCCTGTTGTGGGGTTAGGATTTCGGTCCGAATGCTCGCTCTTGCTCCTCTCTCTCTCCCTCCGCCCAATCGAGGACATGTGGCGCCAGAACGCGCCCCCCCCCCCCCCCCCCAAAAAAAAAACCAACGCAGTGCTGAACGCCCCAAGATCTTCGCCGACGGGTGTGTCTCCCCCTCGCTCGGGCGTGTTTTCGAGGGGGGAAGATTCGTGGCGTGCTCGCTCGACCGCGATGCCGTCTCTGACACGTGTTAGCGTGGGGGATGGAGCCCCATCCCATCCATCCCGTCCACGTCCATCTCCAGCGGTCATTCAATCGTCCATCTCCAGCGAAAAATCGATCAATCAATCTCCACTCCTGGGTCCAGATAAGGCCGCCTCTTTTGCCTTGCACGGCCTTTGCGAGACCGCGGGCGGTGAGGTTGGGCGGAGGGCGTCGGAGCTTCGGTGGCTCGGTGTGGGTGGTGATGTGTGTCGACGAGATCGGCTCGGGTTGGGTGTGGCGTGCGTTTGTTTGCATCGGGCGGAGCCGCGAACCGCAGATGCTGGTGAAGAAAGACCCCCTTCCCAAATCCCACGTGACTGCGTTTCTTCTTTCATGGATGGCCCTCCCGATTACCTCGAGCGTCCAGGGCTCAGAAGTATACGAACGCGTCCAAGTCGAGGTCCGGGGCAGGCTCCGTGCTGCCGCTCTCCGTGACCTCCGGGAGAGGCTCCGGGCTGCCGCTCGCCATGACCGCCGGGGGAGGCTCCGTGCTGCTGCTCGCCACGATCGCCGGGGAAGTCTCCGTGCTGCTGCTCGCCACGGTCGCCTGGCAGCTGGCAGGGTTGCCAAACAAATCGCAGAAGCCCTCGTCAAGAATGCGAATCTGGCGGGCGGTGAGTTCGGCCCAAGACTCACCGGTCGAGGTGGTCTGATCGCTTCCGAGAGTCGCATCTCCTGTTGTGGTCTGGGAGCTCGACTGCGACGCTTGGCCTTGCTGTTCCCACGGAGTTGCAGGGTGCGGCATGTCCAGCACGTCCGCCAAACCGTTCATCCATGCATCTCCCGAAGCATCCTCGTGCGATGCCTGCTCCGGAAGCGGTGCAGTCGGCACCTGTGGTGGCGCACCGACGAAAAAATCAGCTGGGCCTGGGCTGGCGGCGGCGGCGGCGGCCACATCTTGTCCGTCCAGGAAGCTCGACTGCAACGCTTGGTCTTGCGGTTCCCACTGATTTGGCGTGTCCCACAAGTCCGTCACACCCTGCAACCATGCATGTGACGGAGCGTCCTCGTGCGGTGACTGCTCCAGAGGCTGTGCAGTCGGCATCTCTGGCACACCGAGAAAAAAATCAGCTGGGCCCGGGCTGGCGGCGGCGGCGGCCACATCTTGTCCGCCCAGGGAGCTCGACTGCGATGCTTGGGCTTGTGGTTCCCACGGGGATGGCATGTCCCACGGGTCCGTCAAACCCTGCAACCATTCACCTGCCGAAGCATCCTCGTGCGGCGTCTGCTCCGGAAGCTGTGCAGTCGGCAGCTGTTCAGTCGGCAGCTGTGGTGGCGTCCCGGGGAGAGAATTGGCTGGGCCCGGGTTGGCGGCGGCGACGGCAGCGGCCACATCGTGTGCACCGCCCAGGTAATGGCCAAGGTTATTGCCGTGCTTGCAGATGCAGAGGGAGAATTGCTTGATCCACGGCACCAGCTTCGCGCTTCTGGGAGCGGGCAATTTGTCGAAGGCCGTCAAGGTGTCTTGGCCGGCGGAGAGGCGCTCGTAGTCGACGAGCGGATCAGTGGACCACGTGACGACCGCAGACGGCCCTCCACTCTGCCAGGTCCGCTTCGATTCCCAAGCCACCTGGAACCCCAGCAGAGTGAACAGCTGCTCCACGCGGGCCTTGGATGTCTCGCCTTTGGGCAGCTTGGGCATGGCGTCGATGCCGCGACGCTCGCAGGTGAGCGAGCACAGCTTCACAAAGACGTCGTCGAAGAGATCGCGGTGGCGGTTCTGGTCGTACTCTTTCTGCAATCTCCTTTCCCCATCGACCTTCTTGTTGCCCGCCTGCACCGGGCGGCGGTTATCCCCGCGAAGCTCGCTGGACCGGCAGCGGTGAACAATGGCGCCGGTGCCGGCCGTGTCGATGGCCCACGACAAGACTTGAGATGCAGCCATTTTTGCGGTCCTTGTGCTTTGACTGTGTGGCGGTGCAAGGAGGGCGTGTGAAATGCGTCCACGGCTGGTTTGAGAGGCACTTGCTCAACCACGTCTGTCTGTACTATCCCGAGCCCCTCAAGGAGGTACCTTCAAGTAACAGAAGACGGTGGTGTGAAGAAAATGCTGTCGTGCTCTCAGAACACTCTTGTGAGTTGAGTGCGTGCGTGCGTGCGGGTGCGGGTGCGGGTGTGCGTATGAGTGAGTTGAGGGGGTGTGTGCCCGTACGAGTAAGTAAGTGTGTGCGGGCGTGCGTATGAGTGAGCTGATGAGTTCGAATATCGCAGTGTGCAATGGTATGCCAACTGAATAGTCTTGCTCGTGATTTTGGAGTGGTGTGAAGAGGGAAAGGAGAGGAGCCCACGCCGGGGACAAAAAATAGGCAGTGTGGGTTGGGCTCTCGGTGAGTGATCGATATGGCAGCACTGCGATTGGAGAGCACAGAAAAGGTGACGATGGACACGCTCAGAGCTGCTCGTTCGGCCACGGGCAGCCACGACGATGCACCGAATGGCGCAGCACCGACGATTGTGGTATCATTCGATTGCCCGGCTTCCGCTCTCCAACCTCGTGGCAACCTGATGGCCGCCCGATGAGTATGAGGCTGTTGACGGCGTGTCGAAGGCGATGGGCGTGGCATGGTCTGTTTCCCGGGCAGCGAATCAGCTTTCGCGGTCAGCACATATGGCTGGAGGCCGGTCGGCAGCTTTTCCGCCTCCAGCAGCACTCGACGAGCTATGACGTGCAGGGCCGTCCGGAGCGGGAGGGCCGTCCGAGCATGCTCCTCCCCCGTGAATGGAGTCGAAGGGGCTTGGTCAGCCACCGATATGGCAGACGCTGCGGAGCTGACAGTCTGCACTCGGCCACCAGAGGCGCCCGCGTTGTCTGCTCCAAGAAGGCGGCTCGGGCGGGAACAACGGGGCTCTTTCCTGAACGCATCTGCCCGCAGGAAACAGCACCCACAGACGATGGCGGAACGCAGATGCCCGTCCTGTCCGCGGGGTGATGTGGCGAGAGATTTGCGGACATGCTTTGCACGCTGCCAGCGGCGCCCGCCGGCCTTTCCCCCGTAGCGACCTGAGCGTGCAGGAGACTGGGTGGTACGGGTTGGCCGTCGACGGAGAAGCCGCACGGGGCGATGTGCAGTGGGTCTATATCGACGCGGAGTGGGTGGGCGGCAATGGGCAGGCTTCCATGATGTGGCATCCGCAGGAGGCACGAGCGGCACGAAGGCCGGCGAGTGTTGCAGCGTCTCGGTTCGATTCCGGGAGCAAGACCCATCAGCAGGACAGACTGACAGAGAGCATTCCAGGCGGCCCTGTCTATGTCCCGGCTGCTCGCTCGATTGAACGAACCCATCCTGAACGAGCCCATCCTGAATGAACCCATCCTGAACGAGCCCATCCTGAACGAGCCCATCCTGAACGAGCCCATCCTGAACGAGCCCATCCTGAACGAGCCCATCCACCGTTGAGCCCGTCGATGCATCGGACGCATCGACCTTTGAGCCCGTCAATCCATCGGACGCATCGACCCTTGAGCCCGTCCACCCATCATCCACCCTGCAGCCATACTGACGGGCCGCCATGCTGACTGGCCGCCATACTGACTGGCCGCCATACTGACCGGCCGCCATACTGACGGGCAGCCACACTGAATTCCGCCCGGCAGCCCAGTACCCCAGCCTGCAGCCACACTGCCTTCCACCCCCCAAGCTCTTTCCTTGGAAGCTGCGGCTCTGCAAAGTGGGCAGCGACTGCCCGCCGAGGCCCGGCCACGGTTAGTTACGTCACAGGACTCCGCTGAGCTTGCCTGGCACGTGGGGAGCAGGGCCTGTGCCTGCCTGAATCTTCCGGGGCCAACTTGCGGCCGCGGACTCGTCGACACACGCCGTTTTCTTCCTGCGGACGCTGGACATGATGAAGCAAGCCTCCAAGGCATCGCGTGTTGTCCATTTAGGAACCCGCCGGCCCCGGCACCTGCATGCGCTAGTGGGGGCTGCCACTTTCCGGGTTGGCGGCCCGGCACGCTCTGCCACCGAGCCGGCCGCCCGCTGGTGCAGCCCGCAGCAGCCTCATCCCCATCTCCGCGACTTGGTCCATCTCCGCGCCTTGGTCGTTTTTCATCTCCGCGGCTGGGTGTTTTCCGTCTCGACAGCTGCGGCCATGTCGGTCATCCTTTGCACAGGTGCGTACTGTTCCCCCATGTCGGCCGCCGCCGCCATTTCCACCACCCGCTGATTTCGCTGCAGCTGGGTACGACCATACAATCCGGTAAGATCAAAACCAGTCCTGCTCCGCCTCGGCGCGCAACGCGTGCCTTGTGCTGCCCCTTTTTCTTGGCTCTGCTTGGGATGAAGTTGATGTCGGCGGGAAAAATCGGCACTTCGCGACTGGAAGCGCTTCATATCCTCCTCCCATCGTCCTCATCTCCTCTTTCTCTCGGCATGTTAAGCTACGAATATACGGCGTATCATTGGCTACTCTCTCTCTGCCTGTGGAATATTCACATGTATCACCCTCAATTCGACACCTGGTCCGATGACCGATCCACACCAATTCTGAAGACCATTCCGCCCTGAGGACATTTTCCCGGTTTTCAATCACCACCGTTTGCATTCTCGCTTGACATGTACGGCCGAGTCTTGGCGATATTCTTCGTGCGAGGCTTCGACGTCTTTGGCTGACGGACCCGGTTGATGACAGCTTTTGGGAGGCTTTGAGCGGGATATGCTCGCGCACAATTCCTCATCCCGATTCGCAGGTTAATCGCCTTTGCATCAGCCCGGACAAGCGATTCCTCGCTGCTGCAGGCCATCACAGTGTCAAGCTCTACGATATCAAAAGTACCAATCCCGCAGCAGTTCTCACTTTCCAAGGCCACACAGCAAACATCACGGGGATTGCGTTTCATTGCGAAGGGAAATGGATGGTGACTTCATCTGAAGACGGTATGTCGGCTTTCATCGCTGCTTGCTTCACATGTGCTCATTCTTCGCATCAAGGTACCGTGAAGATTTGGGACACTCGAAGCGGCCATATCCAGCGCAACTACTCCCACGGCATCGCCGTCAACGATGTTGTCATTCATCCCAACCAAGGCGAACTGATCTCCTGCGACCGTGGCGGCAACGTCCGAATCTGGGATCTCGGAGAGAACAGATGCAGCCACCAGATAA
The DNA here is from genome assembly GCA_016165855.1 of Pseudocercospora ulei. Taxonomy (NCBI): domain Eukaryota; kingdom Fungi; phylum Ascomycota; class Dothideomycetes; order Mycosphaerellales; family Mycosphaerellaceae; genus Pseudocercospora; species Pseudocercospora ulei. The sequence continues at coordinate 5,311,164 of JACWNB010000002.1, read as the reverse complement.
TCCCAGAAGAGGACAGGAGTGTCTCTTCTGTCACCGTGGCCACAGACGGCTCTCTTCTCTGTGCAGCCGTCAGCGGGAGCACTAACGGTTCTGTCTTTGTCTGGCGCATGATCACAGTTCAAGACGTCACCAGCCTCGTGCCTGTGGCCAGCTTCAAGGCTCATGGGACTTACATCACTCGTCTCCTGCTGTCGCCCGATGTTCGCAAGCTGGCAACGTGCTCCGCTGATCACACGGCTCGAATCTGGACCGTTGACCTCGAGGGCGTCACTGGTCAGGAGAACAACGAAGATGGCACGTCGGCCCATCACATCTGGGACGGCAACAGTGCCGCATTTCCTATCGAAATCGAGCTTGATGGCCACCAACGCTGGGTCTGGGATTGTGCTTTTTCCGCCGACTCTGCCTACTTGGTTACTGCCTGTTCCGACCATTTTGCTCGTTTGTGGGAGCTGCAAAGCAAGACGGTCATTCGGCAGTATAACGGCCATCATCGTGGTGCTGTTTGCGTTGCTCTCAACGACTATTCGGAATCCAGATGAGAGATGACCGAATGAGCGCAGGGTAGTGACGTTTGGAGGCAAGCGTGGCGTTACCGTTAGGGGAACGACCGGACAGATCTTTCTCAGTCCTCCCAGGGCTGGAGACGCGTAGTGGCGGCAAGCCTGATATCAAGAAGAAACCAACCTCAAGTCGCCCCAACTCCACGCTAAGGTCAAATCTTGAACCCAAAATCCAACCCTCAAAGTGGGCACAAAACCAGTGGGCGGACGGGGCCGTTGGGATTTTGGTTTCCAGATTTGACCTTCGCATGGAGTTGGGGGCGACTTCCGCTTGCTTTCTTCTCGACATCATCCCGAGCATTCGCACGAAGTTTGACGCACTGCACGCGCATCAACCGTGCCCTTCCGGCCCCGGATACCCCGTTTCTTTCGTCCCCCACACCCATGTACCTCGCACCGAACGCCATGTCGAGCAGCCCCGCGTCAGAGCACAACGCAGCACAGCGTGATGTTGGCTTGCCGTTCCATGCCATCCTCCCCTCGCACAACACACCACCGCCCCCGGGCGGTGGTCGAAGACGGCCGTGTATATATAACTAGTCACGTGCGCGACATGTGGGGGCGGGGGGGGGGCGCGATGGATGGGAACCGTCCCCCTTAGTCATGAGAGACTCTCACGAATTTGAGCGCAAGCGACGTGCGCGCGTTGGAGCCGAGAAATCGAAGATGCGACCATGTGTGGTTTGTACATTATCTGACCGTGTAAATCGTATACGAGTCTCGTAAGCTGCTCTCGATGGAGGACTACTTCATCGACCCGCCACCACTGCTATCCGGTCTCTGCGTTGCCGCCGTGGCAGCCGCGGTGGCTTGGTTGGAGCTTTCTTTCCTCTTCAACCCCGGACTCGGCGGACCCGCTTTTCCAAACGGTCCTCGCCCGCTTTCGTTTGTCGGACTCATGATGCCTCCGATGATGGGGGAGCGGATGGTGCTGATACCGCTTTTATTGCTGGCAAGACTGGGCCGTCTGCTGTGCCCGGAGCTGCCTTGTTCCGCCTCGCGTTCCAAGAAATCGGACCAGAGTTCGGCCAAACTCTCCCGTTCGCGGCCGCCGATAGGACTTTCGGGTGGAATTTCGCCCAGGGTGGGCGTACTGGGCGTCCTCCGGAATGGCGACGCAGGTACGCGAAGACTGCCGCCTGCCGTGTTGGAGCCCGCGCCTTGACGCAGGATGCCAGCTTGCTCCTTCTGCTGCTCATCCCAGCCCAGTAAGGCTGCAATGAGCTGGAGAACTTGGAACTTCTTGGGGTCACCACGGTCGAGAGCCAAGAAGTGTAGGAAGTGGTTTGTGACCAGTTGACGATCCACGTTATCTTCCGGCTTGCCACGCTTCAAGAAGCGCAAGGCTTTTGTGAGGTGGTCGTTGAGGATGACAGCCTCATGTCGTAGCTTGCCGATCAAAAGGTTCTTCTCCTTGACCTCCTTCTCGAAAGGTGCCGTTCTCTCGAGCTCCTTCTTGGTCTCTGTCAACTGCTTCTCCAGCTCGTTGGCCTTGTCCTCGGCGGCTTTCGTCTGTGCTTTAAGCGCATCGAGTTGGACCTGATTCTGCTCAACTAACTCCCGCAGCTCCTTCTTACGCTCCTCCTGCACTTCTCGCAATGCACGTTGCAGGCCATCCACAGTAGCACTTTGCATTTCAGCCTCGTTCCTGATGCGTTCATAAGCCTCCCGCTGGCCGTTGAGCTGCTCTTCAAGCTCTTGCGATCTCTCCTCCAATGCTTCTCGCCGTGACCGCTCTTCAGTCGCCAGGATTTCCCAGTCCTGCATGGCCTGCTTGGCATTATCGTATTCCTCGCGCAGCCTGGCTTCTTGCGTGATATACTCGTCTCGTTCCCGTGCCCAATTATTGGTAGACGCGCTCACCCGACTCCGCAGTGATTCGATCTCGGTCGCTTGGGTCTCCTTCTCTGTATTCAGCACAGCCAATTGTCCCCGCAGTCGCCGATTCTCTTCTTCAGCCATCTTGCACGCCGCTTCAAGTTCCTCAATCCTCCCCTGCCGTTGCTCCAGCTCCGCCGAGTCCGCCTTCAGTCTCTCGCCCAGCTGTGCCCGAATTGTGGTAACCCTCTGTTGCAAGTTGCGGAAATTGACTTCGGCTGTCTCCTTTCCCTGCTGCGACTCCTCCAACTCCAGCTTTACACTTGATAGTTCTTCATTGTGCTTGTCCTGCAGGCTCTCTAGCGACTTCCGTAGCTGCGTGACTTCGGCTCGTAAGCTGTCCCGTTCCTGCTGCATGGCGTCGAGTCGTGCGGCGGTATCAGAGCTGGCCCCATTTGCCACTGTCGCTACCTCGAGTTGCTCTGTCTCGTCCTCATCCTCTCGCTCCGACTCGTCCTGGGCTTCACTGCTGTGCTTCGGCTGCTGAGCGCCATTCCGCATGACTCTTTCCTTCTCGTCTTCGTGCGCCGGCGGTGACGACGGCATATGTGGGGAGTCTTCATTGGCCTTCTTCTTGCTCTTCTTTTTCTTCTTGGAAGCTAAGAATGGCACACATTAGCCGCGGATGCCTTTGTCTTCAACACGAATCCTTCCGGCTCCTCCGAGGCTCTTCCAACCTGCCAAGCCTGCTCACTTGATGGGTGGCGGGGAGTGTCGCGTACCTGTTTTGGCTGCAGAATCTACGGTCGCCTTAGGTGCCGACATGGCGCGCACGGAAGACGAGCCACAGATGTTCAAGGGCGCTGCAACTGTGGTGATAATGGCCGCCCTTCTGCGGTATACCTGGCAATCTCGACGCGTGGCCCACTAGCGCGCAAGGTTGCTGCGGGACGTTCAAACCATCAAGAACCAGCAGCACCACCTTTGCTGACTTCGTGCCGCAAAGGCCACCATTGTCATCGATGCCACTCAGCATCAGGCTGTCATGTGGATGCCGCCGCTGCCCAGATGTCGACCACAACAGGTCCGGCACACCTTCCAACCGCGCTCCTACGTGCTCTTCCCGCCATCAAATCCACCTCCAGCTCCGGCGTCACTTGGCTGGTGTTGCAACTACCAGGCTACGACTCAACAACATCCTCCAACGAGACCAAGAAAATCAGGTACGGAATGCGGTCCGCCACTGCCGCATTGTCCCCTCGATGATGGCATCGCACAATCCGTCTCGGGGTCCAATAAAGTTTTCGCTATTGATCCTGTGCCAGATGGTGCAGTTGTCTGACGTCGATGTCTGTCTCTCCCAAGGTAAGCTACCCGGATCCTCTACCTCCCGCGTAGGCTTCACCCAAGCTGTATTACAAATTCGTCGATCCGATCAGCGTTAGGCGTTTCGCAGCGTTCCCTCAATAGTCATGGTTAACACAACCACCAAATCCATCTTTACTCCTCCAGAACCTTTCCGTAGATGCAGCAGTATCTTGACATCAACCTCTAGCAATTTGAGCAACATGGGCAATCGGCCGGGAGACAGAAAGTACATCCATTGGGATGCAGAAGGAGTCGAGAAGGTTCCTCCCGGGGAACAGCAGGATATTCAGGCGGTGGCGGATCAGATCAACAAGCAGCAAGAGCAGCAATTTGACATGCACAGACATGTCTTCACAGGCACACACTGCAGAACCCATGGCATCGTGAAGGGCACCTTCGTTGTACACGACCATCTACCCCAGCACTTACGCCAAGGCGAGCTGTTTGAAAAGCCTGGCGAATATCCAGCCGCATGCCGTTACAGTACAGAGCCTGGTGCCCCAGGATTTCCAGACAACGTTCCTGCTCCGCGAGGATTCTCTATCAAGCTCTTCAACGTCAAGGGTGATTTCTTTGATGCAGGCAAGGACACGCCGACTCAGGACATCGAGTTCAACAGCACACCTGCCATTGAGCTTGCAGACGTCAAGACCACAAAAGAGATCTTCGACATTCGAATGAAGCTTGGAACATTATATGGCACGAAAGCGATGTATCAAGAGCTGGAGAAGCGTGATGATGCTGAGCTGCAAAAAGCAAGATTTGAAGTGCCAAACAAGCCGTTGGAGTCCATACGTTTCTACTCGCAGACAGCTTACCGATATGGAGACTATGTTTTCAAATATTCCCTCGTGCCGAATACCCAGACACAGAAGGGTCTGCACGACTTGAACATCAAGGAAGATCAGCACGAATCTGATGTACTACACCGGTGGCTTCAGAACTTCAATCGCAAGTATGGCGCCGAATACCTCTTCCAGGTCCAGCTCCTCGAAAACCTTGACGAGCAGTCCGTTGAGTATTCCGGCACTGAATGGGATAGCGCGAAGTACCCGTGGCAAACAGTTGCAACCTTGAAAATTCCGAGACAAGAGCCATTCGATCACGAAAGAAGGATATTCTGGGAAGACCACATGAGGCTTGACCCTTGGCATGGGCTGAAAGCTTACCAGCCACTTGGCAGCAGTAACAGACTGCGGAAGGTCGTGTACCAGGCTAGCAGCGATTACAGGAGGCAAAAGAATGGGCGGAAGGAGATTGCCGTAAAGAGCATTGATGAGATCCCAGATCCAAAACGACGACTTTGACCAGACAAGCGGGCATGTGTGCTCAGCGGCGGTGTAAGAGTAGACACGAGGCATGGCGAGAGCACTGGGCTGTATACAATTACACTTTACCAAATAACGTATATAACCATCAAGTTTGTTGCGGTGGTGGAAAGGGGTGGGACGGATTGATGGGGTGGACCCTGGAATTTCGGCTCGGCCCTTCCGGACCGAGCCGGGCCTTGGCGCACCACCATCACAAAAGCCCACCACCATCACAAAGATTCCTTCCTTTCCTCAGTTCGCGATATAGTTATCAAATGAGCCGTATCGAATAATATCTGCGTGAGCTCAGATCATTATATTGCCCACTCACACTCACACTACACCCGCGCTGCGCGAAAGGGCCCGTTGAATCACATCCGGCCACCCAAATAACGCACGCGCACCTAACCAACCAACCTTAGCACTACTGCACGCACGAAAGGACCCGTCAAATCGTATACAGTTATCCAAGTACTGCGCGCACCCTTACACTTACACACACCCACGCACTGTAAGTGTCAAGGGGGGATCTAAGTAGTCGGAAAGGGTCGATGTAAAAGTCGAAGTAAGTAGGAGGGGCTGGGAGAAACAAAGTCTAAGAGGGAGGGTGTAAAAGTTAATGTAGAAAGGGAAGCTAAAGTCTAAAGTAAGGAGTGTAAAAACTGAGTGTTAGAAGGAAGGGCTAAGGTCTAAAATGTAAAAGCTGAATTGGATGCACAAGATAAGCTATAAACAAGAAGAAGAGAAAGCTTAGTAGGCAGCAGCTAGTTCTTATATCCCCCTGCCCTAGCTGGTTGTTTGCGTGTTTGCTAGTAACTTTCTTACTAAACTCTGTTTCTTTATTCTGCAAACAAATTTATTTCCTAGACCCGCTTTTGTTAAAGGTTCCAGAACTGAGCTAGGGGCGTTTGTAGGGCTGCTTGCATTGCTTTTTACGCTCTTAGCATCTTCTTGCTCCAGCCTGTAGTTGTTGGGTTGTAGTCTGTAAATCTTAATAGTTCTAGTTAGGTCCTTGTTAGGGGGCACCGTCCAGCTAGGTCCTAGACCTAAGCCAGCCGTTGCCCTAAGGATTGCGACTTAGCGGCGCCAGCACGACCCTACCCTCTGTACAGAGTTACTAATACGACCCTATCCCTATACAGAGGGAGAATCCTATAGCCCTATACAGAGGGGAATTGCTGCCCCTCTAAACGGAAGGAAAACTCTGCACTATTGTACAGAGGGAAACTCCCGACCCTCTATATATAGAGTGTAAACCTTGCACCTCTATATAGAGGGAAATTGCTAGCTTAGCTTCGTAGGTACAAATTGTATAGCAGTAGACAACGAAGGAACTGCCTATTAGTTCCTTTATATAGATACCTAGCCTTAAGTTTCTAAACTAAGATTCTTAAGCCCTTATATTAGGAACTAATCTTACTGTCGGTTGATCCGGGCACGCAGATATGATTCAATACGGCCTTTTTGATAACTATAGCTCGAACTGAGGAGGGAAAGGAATCTATATAGTGGTGGACGAGACCTTTGAGGGGGGAGGGGGTGGCGTGCCAAGGCCCGGCTCGGTCCGGAAGGGCCGAGCCGAAATTCCGAGGGTCCACCCTATCACTCAGTCCTACCCCTTTCCACTGCCGCAACACCACCCCCCTCCCTTATTAGCGGTCGCCCTCGACCGCTTACTTATCCGTCCCTCCTGTCTCTTTTTTTTTTTTTTTTTAATTTACATCGTTACTATCTAAAGTCTTTACTTGGCTTCTATCTAATCCGTTCTATCTGATTAGAGCTATCTGATCAGAGCCGTCTGATCGGAGCTAGCGGTTACTAGAGCTGCGGCGTAACCAGTCTGTGCTCTGCTGTAGAGGTCTATATAGATCCGTTTGTAGCTCTTTATCTTCTTCTTCTTCTGTCTCTACTAAGGCCTTCGGCGCTACCGCGAGGCTGCTTTGACGGCGGCCGCTTCGTTCTTTGTCGTTACTATCCTTTCCGCTAAGCCTGCGGATAATAGTAACAGAGCGCAAAGACCGTTACTAAGCAGGCCGACGCGGTGGCGCTGTTCTTGGCCTTACCGTTCTATCCGCCGGTCCTGGCTAGCGGTGGTAGTAGTAGTAAGGCCCAAGATAATCCGGGCACGCAGATATAATTCAATACGGCCTTTTTGATAACTATATCTCGAACTAAGGAGGGAAAGGAATCTATGTAGTGGTGGACAAAACCTTTGGGGGGGTGGCGTGCCAAGGCCCGGCTCAGTCCAGAAGGGCCGAGCCGAAATTCTAAGGGTCCACCCTATTATCCAGTCCCACCCCTTTCTGCCGCCGTAACACCACCCCCCTCCCTTATTAGCGGTCGCCCTCGACCGCTTAGTCACCCTATCTATCCAAAAATCTCCACTTTTTTTTTTTGATTAGTCGTCTCCTTCTCGAAAATCCCCTCTAACGCTAATGTTACCTCTTCCGTCTTCTATCAAAAACAACGTTCTCTTTATCGCTTCTTTAATTTCTAACGTCGTCGGCGTCTAAAGTCCTTCACTTGGCATCTATCTGATCCGTGCGCCTGATCCGTGCTATCTGATCTAAGCTGTAGGTTATCTGAGCTGCGGCTTGGCTGGTCTGTGCGTCGCCTCGGAGGTCTATATAGATCTTTCCGCAGCGCCGTTTTTCTTCTTCTTTTTCTCTTCCACCAAAGCCTTTACCTACTATAGGGTCGGCAGCGCTGGCACGCTACAGCGTCGGCAAGCTGCCTGCTGAACCGGTAGTGGGTAGTGGCCGCGTCGAAGACCTCCCTAAGGCGACCGTTACGATCGTTTCCTTCGGCCTCTGCGCTAATAGGGCGGACGCGGCTTTCTTCTTCTTTCTTCCGCATTGTTAACATTAGAGCTACGCTGGTTTCGGCTTTTCCGGGTTCTGCATATAGAACTCTCTTAGCAGCTCCGCCGAATTCTGCAGGTTCTCGATCAGATACTATTCGTAGTCTTCCGGCCACCCCTTCTACGAGATCCTCGCTTTCATGGACCCCCTTATCTTCTTTACGTCTATTACGTCTTCTACCTCCTACTCTTCTTCCTTACTGTCTATCTCGATAGGCGGGGGTTCGGCGAACCCCTGTTCCGGTAGGCCGTCTTTAGGGTCTAAGCTTAACAGGTCCAAATAGAAGACATTATAGATCCGGAACGATTTCGGTAGCTAGAGCCGATAGGTTACCGGCGACCTCTTTTCTATTATCTTGAACGGACCTACGTAGCGTAGATTGAGCTTGGCGTTGCCTTTTAGCCTCAGGTTTTGCGTGTTAAGCTATACCTTTTGGCCTTCCTCAAATTCTAGTAGTAACCTTTTTCTATTAGCTCGAGTTACTATCTTCTTCTGAGTCGATTCCATCGCTTTCCTCGCTACCTTAATGGCTTCTTCCATTTGAGCCTTAAGTGCTTTAGCCGCGGCGGCGGCGACTCTCTTTGACGACGTAGTAATAGTGGAAAGCTCCGGCGAGCCGGCGTTGCTTAGCGGCTGGAAACTTATTCTCAGAAGATAGCTATGCGTTATTTCGAACGGCGCCAGCTAGGTGGCCTTAGACGGTGCCGAGTTGGCGCAGAACTCGGCTATCGGCAACACCTTAACCCATTCTTCTTAATAGTGGCTGCAGAAGGTTCGCAGATATCGTTCTATCTCGCGGTTAGCCACTTTAGACTGACCGTTAGTTTGAGGGTAAGCGGCTGTGCTGAGCTTTCTACGAATTCCGAGGACTTGGTTAATAGCTTTCTATACGTCGGCTGTAAATTAAGGACCCCTATCCGTAGTGATAGTGTCCGGCAGCCTATAGTGCTTCTATACGTGTTGGATTAACATTCTCGCCGTTTCTTCTGCAGTAGTTCCTTTATCCCTCGCTTAGTAGGGGATAAAGTGGCGTTCTTTGCTTAGCCTATCTACTACGCTAAGGGTGGCATCGTATCTATCTGAATTCGGCAGGCCGGTTACGAAATCTATCGTAATGTGTTGCTACGGCTTCTTGGGGATCGGAAGTGGCTTTAGTAGACCCGCCGGAAGACCGTAACGTAGCTTCGCGGCTCGGCATACGTAGCAATTGGCGATTGTAAGGGGCTCAAGAATCTTGGTTCAGAAACTTGAGGTTGGGTATCTACATGAAGGAACTGATAGGCAGTTCCTTCGTCGTCTGCTCCGTACGATTTGTACCTACGAGGCCAAGCCAGCAATTTCCCCTTTGTGCTAGGGTGCAAGGTTCACCCTCCGTACGGAGGGTCGGGGGTTACCTCCTCTGTACGGTGGTGCAGGGTTTCCCCCCTCCAATCCGAGGGGCGGTAGCTCCCCTTTGTGCAGGGCCGTAGTGTTCTCCCTCCGTACGGGAGTGGGGTCCTGTCGGTGGCTCCGTACGGAGGGTGGGGTCGTGCTGGCGCCGCTAAGTCGCAATCCTTAGGGCGACGGTCGGCTTAGGTCGGGTTCAGGACCTGAGCCGGGCGGCGCCCCCTAACAGCGATAAATCGGTGGATCCGTTTGTAGATCCGCAGAAACTAGTAGATCGTTCTTACTGCCTGCATTATCTTCTTCGCGCCTGCATAGCCAACATCTACGGAGCTATGGACCAGCTAGATAACCTCTGTAATTAGTTCTTCCAGAACTATTATCTTCCCTGAACCGGTCTTGCCGAGCTTCTGTTGCTGGTTGAGCTGCTCTACCTTTTCGTAGAGAGTCTTTTCCTTAGGGGCCGGTTCCACCGCGCAGACCCCTACCTCTTTTAACACCTCTGCGTCTACTATCCGCTCGGTTAACACCTTCTGGAACATGTTCGGATCTTCTTTCGCGCGGCTGGTCTTTCCTTCTCTTCTTGTTAGTGCGTTAGCCTTTCCGTTTTAAGCTCTGGGTTGATAGGTAATCTTGAAGTCGAACCCGGATAAGTAGGCAGCCCACTGTGCTTGGCAGCGTAATAGCTTCTGCGTCTTTATAAAGTAGGTTAGTAACTAGTAGTCCGTAAGGACCTGGATCGTGCTCTGTCTAGCTATAAGCTCCGGTTTCTACTCTTTAAAGGCCTAAATAATAGCTAGTAGTTCTTTATTATAGATAGCGTAGTTCCGTTCGGCTTCCGTTATGGACTTGCTAAAGAAAGCTACTGGGTAAAGGGTCTCGCCGTCGTTAGCGTATTGCGAAAGGACTCCGGCCGTTACTGTATCGGAAGCGTCCGTTTCTACGTAGATCGTCTTTTCCGGCCGGAAGTGTGCCAGAACTGGCGCAGAGGCCACCGCTTCTTTCAGCCGGTTAAAGGCTTCCGTGCACTTCTCGTTCTATAGGCCGGCGGCCTCCTTCTTTAACGCCTCGTTCAGGGGTCTCGCTATCTTGCTGAAGTCCTTAATAAACTGTCGATAGTAGCTACAGAAGCTAAGAAACGCCCTGATTAATCCGGGCACGCAGATATAATTCAATACGGCCTTTTTGATAACTATATCTCGAACTGAGGAGGGAAAGGAGTCTATGTAGTAGTGGTGGTAGGCTTTCGTAGTAGTGGTGCTAAGGCCCGGCTCGGCCCGGAAGGGCCGAGCCGAAATTCCAAGGGTCCACCCTATTATCCAGTCCCACCCCTTTCTGCCGCTGTAACACCACCCCCATCCCTCGCTAGCGGTCGTCCTCGACCGCTTAGTCACCCTATCTATCCAAAAATCTTTCTTCTTCTTTTTTTTTTTGATTCGTCGTCTCCTTCTCGAAAATCCCCTCTAACGTTAATGTTACCTCTTCCATCTTCTATTAAAAACAACGTTCTCTTCGTCGCTTCTTCAATTTCTTACGTCGTCGGCGTCCGAAGTCCTTTACTTGGCGTTTATATAATCGACGCTATCTGATCTGATCTGCGGTCTTCTAAACTGCGGCGTAGCTGGTCTGTGCGTCGCCTCGGAGGTCTATATAGATCCGTCGCAGCATCGTTTCTTCTTCTTCTTTTTCTTCTACCAAAGCCTTTACCCACTACGCCAGTAGGTAGTGGCCGCGTCGAAGACCTCCCTAAGGCGACCGTTGCGATTGTTTTCGTCGGCTTCTGCGCTAGTAGAGCGGACGCGGCTTTCTTCTTCTTTCTTCCGCATTGTCGACATCAGAGCTACGCTGGTTTCGGCTTTTCCGGGTTCCGCATATAGAACTCTCTTAGCAGCTCCGCCGAATTCCGGAGGTTTTCGACCGGATACCATTTATAGTCTTCCGGCTACCCCTTCTACGAGATCCTCGCTTTGATAGACCCCCTTATCTTCTTTACGTCTATTACATCTTCTACCTCCCACTCTTCTTCCTTACCGTCTATCTCGATAGGCGGGGGTTCGGCGAACCCCTGTTCCGGCAGGCCGTCTTTAGGGTCTAAGCTTAACAGGTCCGAATAGAAGACATCGTAGATCCGGAACGATTTCGGTAGCTAGAGCCGATAGGTTACCGGCGACCTCTTTTCTATTATCTTGAACGGACCTACGTAGCGTAGATTAAGCTTGGCGTTGCCTTTTAGCCTTAGGTTTTGCATGTTAAGCTATACCTTTTGGCCTTCCTCGAATTCTAGTAGTGATCTTTTTCTATTAGCTCGAGTTACTATCTTCTTCTGAGTCGATTCCATCGCTTTCCTCGCTACCTTGATAGCTTCTTCCATTTGAGCCTTAAGTGCTTTAGCCGCGGCGGCGGCGACTCTCTTTGACGACGTAGTAATAGTGGAAAGCTCCGGCGAGCCGGCGTTACTTAGCGGCTGGAAACTTATTCTCAGAAGATAGCTATGCGTTATTTCGAACGGCGCCAGCGAGGTGGCCCTAGACGGTGCCGAGTTGGCGCAGAACTCGGCTATCGGCAACACCTTAACCTATTCTTCTTAATAGTGGCTGCAGAAGGTTCGCAGATATCGCTCTATCTCGCGATTAGCCACTTTAGACTGACCGTTAGTTTGAGGGTAAGCGGCAGTGCTGAGCTTTCTACGAATTCCGAGAGCTTGGTTGATGGCTTTCTATACGTCGGCGGTGAATTAAGGACCCCTATCCGTAGTGATAGTGTCCGGCAGGCTATAGTGCTTCTATACGTGTTGAATTAACATCCGCGCAGTTTCTTCTACAGTGGTTCCTTCGTCTCTCGCTCGGCAGGGGATAAAGTGGCGTTCCTTGCTTAGTCGGTCCACTACGTTCAGCGTAGCATTATATCTATCGGAGTCCGGCAGGCCGGTTACGAAGTCTATTGTAATGTGTTGCTACGGTTTCTTGGGGATCGGCAGTGGCTTTAATAAGCCTGCTGGAAGACCGTAACGCGGCTTCGCCGTTCGGCATACGTAGCAGTTGGCGATAAACTAGTGGATCCGTTCGTAGATCCGCGGAAACCAGTAGATCGTCCTTACGGCTTTTATCGCCTTCTTCGAGCCGGCGTAACTAACGTCCTTAGAGCTATAGACCAGTTGGACGACCTTAGTAATTAGTTCTTCCAGAACTATCAGCTTCCCCGAACCTGTTTTGCCAAGCTTCTGCTTCTAATTGAGCCGTTCTACCTTCTCGTAGAGCGTCTCTTCCTTAGGGGCCGGTTCCACTGCGCAGACCCCTACCTCTTTCAACACCTCTGCGTCTACTATCCGCTTAGTCAACACCTTCTGGAATATGTTCGGATCTTCTTTCGCGCGGCTGGTCTTTCCTTCTCTTCTTGTTAGTGCGTTAGCCTTTCCGTTTTAAGCTCCGGGTCAATAAGTAATCTTAAAGTCGAACCTGGATAAGTAGGCAGCCTACCGTACTTGACGTCGTAAGAGCTTCTGCGTCTTTATAAAGTAGGTCAGCGACTGGTAGTCTGTAAGGACCTGGACCGTGCTCTTTCTAGCTATAAGCTCTGGCTTCCACTCCTCGAACGCCTGTATAATAGCTAGCAGTTCTTTATTATAGATAGCGTAGTTCCGCTTAGCTTCCGTTATGGATTTGCTAAAGAAGGCCACCAGGTAGAGGGTCTCGCTATCGTTAGCGTATTAAGAAAGGACCCCTGCCGTCACTGTATCGGAAGCGTCCGTTTCTACACAGATCGTCTTTTCCGGCCGGAAGTGTGCTAGAACCGGCGCCGAGGCTACTGCTTCTTTTAGCCGGTTAAAGGCCTCTGTATACTTCTTATTCTATAGGCCGGCGGCCTCTTTCTTTAGTGCTTCGTTTAGGGGTCTCGCGATCTTGCTGAAGTCCTTAATAAACCGTCGATAGTAGCTGCAGAATCTGAGAAACGCTCTGATTTGCGTAGTGTTTCCGGATTTCGGCTGCTTCTATTCTGCTACGGCGGCGACCTTTAAGGGGTCTATCCGAATTCCATCTCTTCCGACGATAAGACTGAGATATTTGACTTCGGTTTGATAGAACTCGCTCTTCTTCGTGTCTGCGTTCAATCCGACCTCGCGGAGCCTAGTTAGCACCTTCTCGATGTAGTCCGTGTGCTGCTTTCTCGTTCTATCTGTGTAAATAAGGATGTCGTCCAGGTAAATAGACACGAACCGTTCTAGTATGTCTATAAAAGTGTGGTTTATAAAGCGTTACTATACTGCCGGCGCGTTAGTAAGTCCGAACGGCATTACCAGCTACTTAAAATTGCCTATACGCGTAGCGAACGTCGTAAGATCTTCTGTTTGCCCTTCTTTGTTCCTTAGTCGGTAGAACGCCTGTCGAATGTCCAGTTTGCTGAACTATTTAGCTTTAGCTACTCGTTGTATAGTCTCGTCGATTAGCGGCAACGGGTATACGTCTCTCTTAGTGACCTCGTTAAGGCCTCGATAGTCTACGCAGAGTCGGAGACCACCTCCGGGCTTCCGCACGAAAAGAACCGGTGACGTATATTCTGCTAAGCTTGGCGTAATGAATTTCTTCGCAAGATTCTCTTAAACAAACACTTCTACCTGGTCCAGCTCCGCCGGCGACAGTCGTCTTAGGGGCTCGGTTCTTGGCAGCGTAGCTCCCTCTTTTAGTCGGATCTTGTTGTTATATTCCGGTCGATAGAGCGGCAATAGGTTGGAGTCGGCTTTTAAGAAGACGTTAGCGTAACTATAGAGCTCGTTCGGCAGCACCTCTAGTGGATCCACTTCTTCTTCTGCTATTATCTTCTAGTGGTCTTCGATGTCTTTTATAGAGATAGCGTAGATCTTATTGTCCAGCGACTTCGCGAGGGTCGTTATAGCTTCTGAACTTATTATTCCGACGGTGACCGGGGATTCGGAACGATCGGACGGAGCCTCTTTCGCGGACTCCGTAGCTTTCGGCTTAGCGGCGGCGGTGGCGGCCGTTCCGATAGTCCCTGCTCCGCTACCCAGGGTTTTGAATCCTATCGTGCCTTTATCTACGTCAACAATAGTCTTCTGGTTCTTTATCCATTTCTGCCCTATAATAATGTCGAACCTGCCGAGATCCATAATCCGGAACGTTGCTTCCGTAGTTCGACCGGCCAGTGTAGTCCTTAATAGTACGTAGTGCGTAACGTTTTCCGTGTCTTGTCCGTTTTACGCCGAAATCCTCGTCGGCGACGCTATCTCCACCGGATAGCCGTATCCCTTCGTCAGTTTTTGAACCAGTCGATAGTGGATAGCCGCTCCGATAAGGGCCCCTGTGTCGATAAAAGCCTTAGCTAAAGTGGTTTGCTCGATCCGTTAAGGGGGTGGACAGTAATTAGAAGAATAATAGCTGTTTCCGTGTTTACTTCTACTGCCGCTAAGAGCGGATCGCTGCAGCTGTCAATGCTTTCGTCTCTCTGTAACGTGGCTCTTGTTTGTGCCCTGTCTTCTACGCTAGATAGGGGGCCTATCCTTCCAGCTAGTCTTTTCCCAGGATTCGCAGTAGCACTCTACTGTCTACGCTGTTAGCATCGTTCGGAGCCGGCTCTATAGCTTGTATAGTCTTTCTTAGTAGCTGCGGCTGCGGCTGCTTTATAACACGATACTCCTGCTTCTGCTTATCCGAAGCTTGGCATCTCGTAGCGATGTAGCTAGGCTTCCTACACGCGTAGCAGGTAGGGACGAACGACGAACGCTGCGAATTAAATGGCTGCTGGGGGCGTTGTCGGAAGGGTGCAGGGGCTCTAACTGTCTGCACCGACGGCAATGGCTTCTGAATCGGTTCGCGTGTCGTCGGTTTTCCGTACGCGTTTAGGTTTCTGGCAGTAACTCTCGCCTAGTGCACGAAGCTCTGAAGGTCCTCGTCTTCTACCGACGCTATAGCCGCAGCGAGCTTAGGGCTCAGTTTCTGTCTTAGTAAGTGTAGCTGCTTATCCTTAGCCACTCTCGCTCTAATAGTATATTTCCTAAACAGCCTGTAAAATTCTTTAAATGTTAGCCGATTCTAACTGATCTTGTCCAGTTGTTCGCGGGCCGTTTT
The DNA here is from genome assembly GCA_016165855.1 of Pseudocercospora ulei. NCBI lineage: Eukaryota > Fungi > Ascomycota > Dothideomycetes > Mycosphaerellales > Mycosphaerellaceae > Pseudocercospora > Pseudocercospora ulei. The sequence goes on along the minus strand of JACWNB010000002.1, from coordinate 5,295,781 downwards.
CTTCCAGAAGGGGTCTCCGAAACGCTGATCCAGCGCTTTGATAGCTTCGTCGGCGGTCACTTCTTCCAGGTCCGACACTAGCGAGAACGCTTCGCCTTCCAGTCGCGCCTCTAGATAGGCCAGTCTGTCTCCTTCGCTGCTCGATGCGTAGTCGCGGCTTATCTTATTCTTGATCTTCTTCTTGAACGCCTCCTACGCTTTAGGGTCTCCGCTACCGAAAGCAGGTAGGTCCGGTAGTAGCGTTGTCGTAGTGCCACCTTAACTGTAGGCTGCCGGTAAGGCGGTCTCTGCTTGTTCTTCTCGACGCAGTAGCGGCGCCGACGACCTCGCTGTTTCCGTATTAGCTAGCTAATCCTTCAGCGCCTTCAGTTGCACCAGTCGATTCGCCGCCTGGTTTTCTAACACGTCGATAATAGTCTCTGCCGATTCCTTTTCGGCCCTTACCGCTTTAGTTTCTTCTCTTAGTTGTCTGTTCTCTTCTAGCGTTCTGTAAAACAGCATCTCGATAAGGTCTATGCCGTCGTAGACCTTCCCTATTCCATTCTCGTTTACATAGTCTTCCAGTTCCTCGATCGTGCAGTCGTGGATTTTCTTGTATTCGCTTATTCGTTCCTTAATCTCTACAGTCTCTTCCGCTGTAAAACCGCTAATAATGATCTTATTATTAATAACACTGGAGCGCCTACTCGCTCTGTTAGTCTTTCTCTTACTGCGGCGGCCTGTTACGCCGCTCTCTACCGTCGAGAAGCCTTCTATCTTCTTACGGTGCCTGGGGTTTGTTGTTGGTGTGTGTGTGTACGCATGCGTTATTCGAGCGTCCGGATGGTTCGACGGGCCCTTTCGCGCAGCGCAGGGTTTGTGTAGAGAGTGAGTTCGAGATATAATAATCCGGGCACGCAGATATGATTTAATACGGCCTTTTTGATAACTATATCTCGAACTAAGGAGGGAAAGGAGTCTATGTGGTGGTGGTAGTGGGCTTTCGTAGTAGTAGTGCTAAGGCCCGGCTCGGCCTGGAAGGGCCGTAATACAGGGTGGGTTGGCCCGTGTCATTACTATGCCTTGCCAAGGTTTATATATCTGGTACACATTGGTCAAGTCACTTCTGAGTTACTTGACCAGTCCCTTTTGGCTTAAGTGTACCGCGCCGCATCACTTAACTCAGAAGTGACTGCTGAAAGTGTACGATAAAAGGCCCGGGTTCAGTTCCCAGGGGGCGCATCTTTTAACAGGAGAGTGGAAGCAGCGTTAACGTATGTCCGTTTGTCCACCACTCCGTACAGAATAAGGCAGACCCGGTAAAGGTCCAGCTGGCTGTGTGCAGACCTGCCGGGGGGGGGGGGGGGGGGGTTGATTGCGTATGCTGCATAGGGGGGCTGTGCAATAGCATACGTAGCCTGTAAGTAAGCGCAGCTTACGAGGTCGTAAGCCTGTAGCGCAGGGGGTAGTGATACAGGGTGGGTTGGCCCGTGTTATTACTATGCCTTGCCAAGGTTCATATATCTGGTACACATTGGTCAAGTCACTTCCGAGTTACTTGACCAGTCCCTTTTGGCTCAAGTGTACCGCGCCGCATCAGGCCGAGCCGAAATTCTAAGGGTCCACCCTATTATCCAGTCCCACCCCTTTCTGCTGCCGTAACACTGATTTGCGTAGTATTCCCAGACTTCGGCTGCTTCCATTCGGCGACGGCAGCGACCTTTGAGGGGTCTATACAAATTCCGTCTCTTCCGACGATAAGACTAAGATACTTGACCTCGGTTTAATAGAACTCGCTCTTCTTCGTGTCCGCGTTCAATCCGACCTTGCGGAGCCTCTTTAACACTCTCTCGATGTAGTCCGTGTGTTGTTCTCTCGTTCCCTTAGTGTAGATAAGAATGTCGTCCAAGTAGATTAACACAAACCGTTCTAGCATATCTATAAAGGTGTAGTTTATAAAGCGTTGCTATACAGCCGGCGCGTTGGTGAGCCCGAACAGCATTACTAACCACTTGAAGTTGCCTATACGCGTCGTGAACGTTGTAAGGTCTTCCGTCTTCCCTTCTTCGTTCCTTAGTCGGTAGAACGCCTGTCGAATGTCCAGTTTGCTGAACTATTTAGCTTTAGCCACTCGTTGTATAGTCTCGTCGATCAGCGGCAGCGGGTATACGTCTTTCTTGGTAACCTCGTTAAGGCCTCGATAGTCTACGCAGAGTCGGAGACCACCCCCCAGTTTCCTTACGAAAAGAATTAGTAACGCATATTTGGCAGAACTCGGCATAATAAACTTCTTCGCTAGATTTTCGCGAACGAACACCTCTACCTAGTCCAGTTCCGCTAGCGACAGTCGTCTTAGGGGCTCGGTTCTTGGCAGCGTAGCCCCCTCTTTTAGTCGGATCTTGTTGTTATATTCCGGTCGATAGAGCGGCAATAGGTTGGAGTCGGCTTTTAAGAAGACGTTAGCGTAACTATAGAGCTCGTTCGGCAGTACCTCTAGTGGATCCACTTCTTCTTCTGCTATTATCTTCTAGTGGTCTTCGATGTCTTTTATAGAGATAGCGTAGATCTTATTGTCCAGCGACTTCGCGAGGGTCGTTATAGTTTCTGAACTTATTATTCCGACGATAACCGGGGGTTCGGACCGATCTATTGGAGCCGCTTCGATCGTCGTAACGTTCGGTTTGGCGTTGGCTACTGTGACCGATTCGGTAACTGATTTGACGGCGGCTAAGCTGCTGATCGGTTTTCTGAATCCGAGTGTGCCTTCTCCTACGTTAATAATCGCTCTCTGGTTCTTTATCCATTTCTGCCCTATAATAATGTCAAACCTTCCGATATCTATAATTCGGAACGTCGCTTCCGTAGTGCGACCTGCTAAGGTGGTCCTTAATGGCACATAGTGCGTAACACTCTCCGTGTCTTGTCTGTTGTACGCTGAAATCCGCGTCGGCGACGCTATTTTCACTAGATAGCCGTATCCCTTCGTCAGTTTGTAAACTAGTCGGTAGTGGATCGCTGTACCGATAAGAGCTCCAGTGTCGATAAAAGCTTTTAACTAGAGGGGTTGGCGCGATTTCTTAACAGGGTGGATCGTAATAGGAAGGATAATCGCCGTTTCCGTATTCGCTTCCACTGTCGCCGACAGTGGATCGTTACAACTGTTAATGCTCTCTCGTTCCGTTAGTGCCTTTTGCAGGGATGCCCTGTTTTTTACGCTGGATAGTGATATAGATGTGGATGTGGACAGCTGGCAGCTAGGCTTGGCAGGGCCAGGCTTGGCGCACACTCAAATACCTCCACCTCCGCTTGTACGTAGATTCTTCCCTCTCCAGCCTTGGATATAGTTATTAAAGACGGGTATTGACCTTGCGTCTACCGCAGTTAGATCATTATATCTAAGGCTCACTTCAACAACACCTGCACTACGCGAAAGAGCCTGTTGAATTACATCCAGGTACTCGAATAACGTATATGCAACCGACAACCTAGAGTGTGTACTGCAGATGTACAAAGGAGGCCGTTAAATTACATCCGGTTACTTAATTGTGCATATGCATACTACTCTACCCCCCCTCCCCCTATCGAGAAGAAGAGTTTTAAAGAGAGAGGTCTATTACAGAGGACATCAAGAAGAAGAGTTTTAGGGAAGAGAAGTGCCCCTATCGAGAAGAAGAGAGAGTTTCAGGGAAGAGAGTGCCCCTACAAGTAGATTGCGAGTTTTGAAGTTCTAGGAGAGCGAGGACGACGACGACGACGACGCAAGGACGACGATGTAGGAGCGACGAGGAGCGAGGGCAAGGAGCGAGAGCGAGGAGAGAGAGCGACGACGGAGCGACAACGACGAGAGCGCACCTAGTAGGACCTAGGGCGACGACATTCGTTTTTTTCGGGTCTTTGACAGACCATTCTATTTAGCAGTACATTTAGCAATTGAGGCAAAGCAGGAGCACCTAGGCTTAGCACCAGGCTTAGCACAAGTACAAGGCTATTGCAGACAACAGGCAGTGCACCGTTGCAGACAACACTGCTGCAGACAAAACAAGGCAGAGCTACAGACAACACAGGCAAAGCGACACGAGCAGCAAAGCGACACGAGCAGCAAAGCGACACGAGCAGCAAACAAGGCACCAAACAAGGCACCAATCAAGGCCGAAAGCAATAGCAAAACGCACGAGATTAAGGCACCAATTGAGGCACCAAAGCGACGGCAAAAGGCACGAGATTGAGGCTTAAAAAGGCACGAGATTGAGGCTCAAAACGCACGGAAATTGAAGCTCAAAAGCGACCTCAAGAGCGACCTAATTGGCCGAAAGCAATGGCAAAAGGCTTAGAAATTGGAGCTTGAAAAGCGACCTCTGCGACTGAATTTGCGACCTGGATTGGTGCAACCTGATTGGCTGATTGCGATTAATGGATTGATTGCGATTGATGGATTGATTGCGATTGAGGGCAATCGCTAGTTAGGGAGGGCGGTAGTAATACGGATGTGGATGTAGACAGCTAGCAGCTAGGCTTGGCAGGGCCAGGCTTGGCGCACACTCAAATACCTCTACCTCCGCTTGTACGTAGATTCTTCCCTCTCTAGCCTTAGATATAGTTATCAAAGACGGGTATTGACCTTGCGTCTACCGCAGTCAGATCAGATAGGGGGTCTATCCGTCCAGCTGGTCTTTTCCTATAATCCTTAATTGCACCCCCCCGTCTACACTGTTAGTATCGTTCGGCGCCGGTTCGATGGCTTGAATAGTCTTTCTCGGTAGCTACGGCTGCGGCTGCTTTATAGCGCAATACTCCTACTTCTGCTAGGCCGTTGCTTGGCATCTCGTAGCGATATAGCCGGGTTTTCTGCACGCGAAACAGGTGGGGACGAACGCCGATCGTAGTGAGTACGACGACTGCTAGGGGGTTCGTCGGAAAGGCGCAGGGGCTCTAACTGTCTACGCTGACGGCAATGGCTTCTAAATTGGTTCGCGTGTTATCGGTTTTCCGTACGCGTTTAGGTTTCTTGCTGTTACTCTTGCCTAGTGTACGAAGCTCTGAAGGTCTTCGTCTTCTACCGACGCTATAGCCGCAGCAAGCTCAGGGCTTAGTTTCTGTCTTAGTAAGTGTAGCTGCTTATCCTTAGCTACCCTCGCTCTGATGGCATACTTCCTAAACAGCCTGTAAAATTCTTTAAATGTCAGCCGATTCTGACTGATCTTGTCTAGTTGCTCGCGGGCAGTCTTCTTTTGGAAGGGGTCTCTAAATGGCTGGTCCAGCGCTTTAATTGCTTCGTCGGCGGTTACCTCTTCTAGGTCCGACACTAACGAGAACGCTTCTCCTTCTAGTCTCGACTCTAAATAGGCCAGTCTATCTTCTCTACTGCTTGCTGCATAATCGCGGCTTATCTTATTCTTGATCTTCTTCTTAAACGCCTCCTACGCTTTAGGGTCTCTGCTACCAAAAGCAGGTAGGTCCGGTAGTGGCGTTATCGTAGTGCTACCTTGACTGTAGGCCGCCGGTAAGGCGGTCTCTGCTTGTTCTTCTCGACGCAGTAGCGGCGCCAACGACCTCGCTGTTTCCGTATTAGCTAGCTGATCCTTTAGCGTCTTTAGTTGCGCTAGTCGGTTCGCCGCTTGGTTTTCTAACACGTCGATAATAGTCTCGGCCGACTCCTTCTCAGCCCTTACCGTCTCTATTTCCTCCCTTAGCTGTCTGTTTTCTTCTATGTTCCTATAGAATTTCTTTTTAACGAAGGTGATAATATCGAACACCTTCTCTGCCCTGTGTTCTGTAAGATATTCTCCTATCTCGTCCGGCGTGCGTGCGTATAGTTCGGCATAGCCCTCTATGCCCTTTCTCGCTTTATCTACCTCTTTTTCCGTAAGGCCTTTATTGGTCGTTCCGTCGTTGAGGATGCTGGTACGCCTATCTCTCGGTCTGTCAGTCTTTCTCTTTCCGCTGCAGCCTGTAACGCCGCTCTCTGCCGCTAAGAAGCTCTCTATAGCTTTCTTACAGTGCTGGGTTTTGTTGTTGTTGGTGTGTGTGTGTGCGCGTGCGTTATTCGAGCGTCCGGATAGTTCGACGGGCCCTTTCGCGCAGCGCAGGGTTTGCTGTAGTAAGTGAGTTCGAGATATAATAATCCGGGCACGCAGATATAATTTAATACAGCCTTTTTGATCACTATATCTCGAACTAAGGAGGGAAAGGAATCTATGTAGTGGTGGACGAAACCTTTTGGGGGGTGGCGTGCCAAGGCCTGGCTCGGTCCGGAAGGGCCGAGCCGAAATTCCAAGGGTCCACCCTATTATCCAGTCCCACCCCTTTCTGCCGCCGTAACACAAGACACCGGCTAGCGGATTCTACGATCGTGTCTATCGGCTTCTGCGTTAATGGAGCGGACGTAGATATCCTTCTTCTTTATCGACTTTCGAGCTATACAGGCCTCGGCTTCCTCGGGTTTCGAACATAAAATTCTCTTAGCACCTCTGCTGAATTCCGGAGGTTCTCGACCGGATACTATTTATAGTCTTCTAGCTATCCTTTCTATAAGATCCTCGCTTTGATGGATCCCCTTTGTCTTCTTATGTCTATAACGTCTTCTACCTCCTATTCTTCTTCTTTACTATCTACTTCGATCGACAGGGGTTTATCGAAGCCCTAATCTAGAAGACCATCTTTAGGGTCTAGGCTTAGCAGATCCGAATAAAAGACATCGTAGATCCAGAACAATTTCGGCAGCTGGAGCTAGTAGGTCACTAGCGACCTTTTTCCTATTATCTTGAACGGACCTACGTAACGAGGGTTAAGCTTCGCGTTGCCTTTTAGCCTCAGGTTCCGCATGTTAAGCTATACCTTTTGGCCTTCCTCGAATTCTATCGGTAACCTCTTTCTATTAGCTCGAGTTACTATCTTCTTCTAAGCTGATTCTATCGCTTCTTTCGCTACCTTAATCGCTTCTTCTATCTAAGATCGGAGTGCTTCTGCCGCCGCCGCAGCGATTCTCTTCAACGAGGTAGTGGTAGAAGGTTCTAAAGAGCTGGGTTCGTTCAGTAGTTAAAAGCTTATCCTTAGAAGGTAGCCGTAAGTTATCTCGAACAGCGCTAGTAAGGTGGCTTCCGATCGTGCAGAATTTGCGCAGAATTCGGCTATCGGCAACACCTTAACCTATTCTGCTTAATAATAGCTGCAGAAGATTCTCAGATACTTTTCCATCTTACGGTTGGCTACTTCCGACTGTCTGTCGGTCTAAGGGTAAGCGGCCGTGCTGAGCTTTCTACGAATTCCAAGGGCCTAGTTAATGGCTTTCTATACGTCTGCAGTGAATTAAGGACCCCTATCTGTAGTGATAGAGTCCGGCAGCCTATAGTGCTTCTATACGTGTTGGATCAACATTCTCGCCGTTTCTTCCGCAGTAGTTCCTTTATCCTTAGCTCGATAGGGGATGAAATAGTGCTCTTTGCTTAGCCGATCCACTACATTAAGCGTAGCGTTATATCTATCGGAGTCCGGCAGGCCAGTCACGAAATCTATCGTAATGTGCTGCTATAGTTTCTCGGGGATCGGAAGTAGCTTCAGCAGGCCGGCTAGAAGGCCGTAACGTAGCTTTGCTGCTCGGCATATGTGGCAGTTAGTAATAAACCAATGTATCCGCTCGAAGATTCGCGGAAACCAGTAGGTCGTCCTTATTGCTTCTATCGTCTTCTTCGATCCTGCGTAACTAATATCCTTGGAGCTATAGACCAGCTGGATAACCTCTGTAATCAATTCTTCCGGAACAATCAGTTTCCCTAAGCCGGTTTTGCCGAGCTTCTGCTGCTAATTAAGCCGTTCCACTTTCTCGTGCAGCGTCTCTTCTTTAATCGGCGGCTCTATCGCACAGATCCCTACCTCTTTCAACACCTCGGCGTCTACTATTCGTTCTGTTAGCATCTTCTGAAACATGTTTGGATCTTCTTTTATGCGGCTAGTCCTTCCTTCTCTTCTCGTTAATGCGTCTGCCTTTCTATTTTGAGCTCTAGGTCGATAAGTGATCTTGAAGTCGAACCCGGATAAGTAGGCAGCCTACTGGGCTTGGCGCCGTAACAGTTTCTGCGTCTTTATAAAGTAGGTTAGTAACTGGTGGTCCGTAAGGACCTGGATCGTGCTCTGTCCAGCTATAAGCTCCGGTTTCCACTCTTCGAAGGCCTGAATAATGGCCAGCAGTTCTCTATTATAGATAGCGTAGTTTCTCTTAGCATTATTTATAGACTTGCTAAAGAAAGCTACTAGATAGAGAGTCTCGTCGTCGTTAGCTTACTAAGAAAGGACCCCTGCTGTTACTATGTCGGAAGCGTCTGTCTCTACGTAGATTGTCTTTTCTGGTCTAAAGTGCGCTAGCACTGGCGCTAAGGCTACCGCCTCCTTTAGTCGGTTGAAAGCTTCCGTACACTTTTCATTCTATAGGCCAGCGGCTTCCTTCTTCAATGCCTTATTTAGTGGTCTCGCTATCTTGCTGAAGTCCTTGATAAACCGTCGATAGTAGCTGCAGAATCCGAGAAACGCTCTGATTTGCGTAGTGTTTCCGGATGTTGGTTGCTTCCATTCCGCTATAGCGGCTACCTTCGACAGGTCTATCCGAATTCCTTCTCTTCCGACAATTAGACTAAGATATTTGACTTCGGTCTGGTAGAACTCGCTCTTTTTCGTGTCTGCATTCAATCCGACCTCGCGGAGTCTCTTCAATACCCTCTTAATGTGGTCTGTGTGTTGTTCTCTCGTTCCCTTAGTATAGATAAGAATGTCGTGTAAGTAGATTGACACAAACCGTTCTAGCATATCCACAAAGGTGTGGTTTATAAAGCGTTGCCACACTGCTGGCACGTTGGTAAGCCCGAAAGGCATTACCAACCACTTGAAATTGCCTATGCGCGTGGCGAATGTCGTAAGGTCTTCCGTTTGTCCTTCTTCGTTCCTTAATTAATAGAATGCTTAGCGAATATCTAGCTTGCTAAACTACCTAGCCTTAGCCACTCGTTGTATAGTCTTATCGATTAGAGGCAGCGGATACACATCTCTCTTAGTGACTTTATTAAGGCCTCGGTAGTCTACGCACAGTCGGAGACTACCTCCGGGTTTCCGTACGAAAAGAATCGGTAACGCATATTCTGCTAAGCTTAGCATAATGAACTTCTTCGCTAAATTCTCTCGAACAAACACTTCTACCTAGTCCAGCTCGGCCGGAGATAAGCGTCTTAGGGGCTCGGTTCTCGGCAGCGCAGCTCTATCTTTTAGCCGGATCTTGTTGTTATATTCCGGTCGGTAGAGCGGCAAGAGGTTAGAGTCAGCCTTTGAGAATACGTTAGTGTAACTGTAGAGTTCTTTGGGTAACACCTCTAGTGGATCCACTTCTTCTTCCGCTATTATCTTCTAGTAGTCTTCGATGTCTTTTATTGAGATAGCGTAAGTCTCGTTGTCTGGCGACCTCGCGAGGGTCGTTAAAGCTTCTGAACTCATTATTCCTATCGTGTCTTAAGGGTCGGACCGATCCTTTGGAACCTCTTCGATGGTTATAACGTTCGGTTCCACCGCGACCTCGGTAACTGATTTAACGGCGGCGGAGCCGCTGTATAGTGTTCTGAATCCGAGTGTGCCTTTACCTATATCAATAATTGCTCCCTGGTTCTTTATCTATTTCTGCCCTATAATGATGTTAAACCTTCCGATATCTATAATTCGGAACGTCGCTTCCGTAGTGCGACCTGCCAAGGTGGTCCTTAATAGCATATAATGCGTGACACTCTCTGTGTCTTGTCCGTTGTACGCCGAAATCCGTGTTGGCGACGCTAGCTCTACTGGGTAGCTGTATCCTTTTATTAGCTTTTGAACCAATCGATAGTAGATGGCCGCTCCGATAAGGGCCTCCGTGTCGATAAAAGCTCTTAGCTGAAGTGATTTGCTTGATCTATTAAGGGGGTAGACAGTAATTAGAAGGATAATAGCTGTTTCCGTGTTTACTTCCACTGCCGCTAAGAGCGGATCGCTGCAGCTGTTAATGCTCTTATCTTTCTGTAACGTAGTTCTTGTTAGTGCCCTGTTTTCTACGCTGGATAGGGGGCCTACCCGTCTAGCTGGTCTTTTCCCAGGATTCTCAGTGGCACTCCACTGTCTACGCTGTCAGTGTCGTTCGGAGCCGGCTCTATAGCTTGTATGGTCTTTCTCAGTAGCTGTTGCTGCTTTATAACACGATATTCCTGCTTCTGCTTATCTGATGCTTGGCATCTCGTAGCGATGTAGCCAGGCTTTCTACACGCGTAGCAGGTAGGGACGAACGACGAACGCGGTGGCTGATAAGATTGCTACGGAGGTGCTCTCTGGAAAGGTGCAGGGGATCTCGTTGTCTGCGTTATTAACGGCTTCTGGTTCGATTCGCGTAATTTCGCGTAAGCGCTTAAGTTTCTCGTAGTAACTCTCGCTCGGTGCATAAAGCTCTTAAGGTCCTTATCTTCTACTGAGGCTATGGCTGCGGCCAGTTCAGGGTTCAGCTTCTGCCTTAGTAGGTAGAGCTGCTTATCTTCTGCTACTCGGGCCCTAATTGCATATTTCCTAAATAGTCCGTAGAACTCTTCGAACGTCTGCCGGTTCTGGTTGATCTTATCTAGCTGCTTACGGGCCATCTTCTTCCGGAAGGGGTCTCCGAAACGTTGATCTAGTGCTTTGATCGCTTCCTCGGCGGTTACCTCTTCTAGGTCCGCTACTAGTGAAAAAGCTTCACCTTCTAATCGCGATTCCAGGTACGCCAATCTATCTCTAGCGCTGTTTCCGGCATAGTCTCGATCTATCTTATTCTTTATCTTCTTCTTAAATGCTTCCTAATCCTTAGGATCTCTGCCTCTAAACGCCAGTAGATCCGGTAGTAACGTTATTAACGTGCTGCCTTAACTGTAGGCCGCCGGTAAGGCAGTCTCTGCTTGTTCTTCTCGATGCGGTAGCGGCGACGTCGCTCTCTCTATCTCAGCTAGCTGAGCCTTTATTGCTCTTAATTGTGCCAGTCGGTTCGCCGCTTGGTTTTCCAGCACATCTATAATAGTCTCTGCTGATTCCTTCTCGGCTCTTACCGCTTTAATTTCCTCTCTTAACTGTCTCTTTTCTTCTAGGGTTCTGTAAAACAGCTTCTTAATAAGGTCTATGCTTTCGTAGACCTTTCCTACTCCGTTCTCGTTTACGTAATCCTTAAGTTCCTCGAGCGTGCAGTCGTAGATTTTCTTGTATTCGCTTATTCGTTCCTTAATCTCTGCAGTATCTTCTACTGTAAAACCTCCGATAATAAACTTATTATCGATAACACTAGAGCGCCTGCTCGCTCTGTTAGTCTTTTCTCTTCTGCTTCTGCTTCGGCCTGTAACGCCGCTCTCTACCGCTAAGAAGCTCTCTATAGCTTTCTTACGGTGCTAGGGTTGTTGGTTTGTGTGTTGGTGCGCGTGCGTTATTCGGGGGTCCGGATGGTTTAACGGTCCCTTTCGCGCAGTGCGGTAGTAGTGTAGGGAGTGAGTTCGAGCTATAATAATCCGGGCACGCAGATATAATTCAATACGGCCTTTTTGATAACTATAGCTCGAACTGAGGAGGGAAAGGAATCTATATAGTGGTGGACGAGACCTTTGGGGGGGGGGGGGGTGGCGTGCCAAGGCCCGGCTCAGTCCGGAAGGGCCGAGCCGAAATTCCGAGGGTCTACCCTATCACTTAGTCCCACCCCTTTCCACTGCTGCAACATCGGTAACTGCAGTAATATAACAAAGATAGACAGCGACATCCCTATAGAACCTGCAACTGTACAGGATTAGATGCACTGCGTATATAAGGAGCTGCTAGCACATAAGAGGCAGCTCTAACAGCAAGTAAGCTACTAGGCTGCGATAATTTCCTAATAGGAATAGGAGCTCTAACAGCTTAGGGCGTCCGATTGCAATCCGACCCCTACGACGACGACGAATACAACGGCCTACACCCTAGCCCCTAAGAGCAAACTCCCTAACGTTACTACCTACAATAGTAAGGCTCCGGCCGAGTACCCCTCCTAGGCTGCCTAGATACGCTCTAAGCTTCTAGTCGACTTAGGAGTATACCCGACCGAGCTAGACAAGGTAGTGTACCTCTTTAGGAGGTTAAAGGGCAGGGCAGCAGTACAGATTCTGCTGTACTACGAGACGGCTATTGCCAACCTAGCAATAGCAACTATAACGATGCTCTAGGCAGCTCTTAACAAGAGCTATAAGGACCTAGACCGCGAAAGCCGAGCACTCTTACAGGTTAATACGATAAAGCAAGGACGCAAGACTATATAAGAGCTTCTTATAGAATACGATTAGACCTTAGCAGAGGCAGGAGGACTCTAATAGGAGGATAGGGTAAAACTTACTACCTTAGAGGTAGGCTTCTCTAAGGAGATTATAACAGGACTAGTAGGCGTAATGCGACTAGCCTTATATAAGGAGTTCTGTAATCTCCTTAGGATAGTTAACAACTAACAGCGTAGGCTCGGATAGATAAGCTGCGCCTACGAGATGTAGCAGCCCCTCTATCGGCAGCAGGACGCTATAGACTAGGAACTAACGACGATAACAAAAGTAGCGGCAGCCGTTACTGTACGGCTAAGGGCCGCTGCTAAAAGGGCACAGTAGGTAGATACAGCTACCTTTAATAAGAGACGAGCAGAAGGGAGCTGCTACTAGTATAGCAAAATAGGACATACTGTATAGAACTGCAGGCTTTTGCTAGCAAAGAGACCTAGGGGACGGCCGACTACTGTAAGGGTAGCAACTGCAGCGCTCTAACAAGAGAACTAAGAGTTCCCCTTAGACGACAACGAGTCGGGAAAAGAGTAGCCTCTAAGCGAAGGCTCTACTAGAGGTATATATAAGATAGATTGCTAAATTAAAGCACTACTTAGCTGTAAGGGCTTAAGGATCTTAGTTCAGAAACTTAAGGCTAGGTATCTATATAAAGGAACTAATAGGCAGTTTCTTCGTCGTCTACTGCTGTACAATTTGTACCTACAAAGCTAAGCTAGCAATTTCCCTCTATATAGGGGTGCAAGGTTTACACTCTGTATAGAGGATCGGGAGTTTCCCTCTATATAGTAGTACAAAGTTTTCCCTCTGTTTAGAGGAGCAACAATTCTCCTCTATATAGGGCTATAGGATTCTCCCTCTATATAGCAGTAGAGTCGTGTCGGTAACTCTGTACAGAGGGTAGGGTCGTGCTGGCGCTACTAAGTCGCAGTCCTTAGGGCAACAGCTAGCTTAGGTCCAGGACCTAGGCTGGATAGCGCCTCCTAATAATACCCCCCTCCCTTCTTATAGTACTTCTCTCATATAGCGACATGTCGTATAATACAGATGTAGAGGGCTGGAAGGTGCTGGAAGCCAGGCTTGGCAGGGCCAGGCTTGGCGCACACTCAAATACCTCCACCTCCGCTTGTATGTAGATTCTTCCCTCTCTAGCCTTGGATATAGTTATTAAAGACGGGTATTGACCTAGAGTCTACCTTAGTCGGATTATTATATCTAAGGCTCACTTTAACAACACCCGCACTATGCGAAAGAGCCCGTTGAATTACATCCGGGTACTCGATTAACGTACGTGCAACCAACCTAGAGTGTGTACTGTATATGTACGAAGGAGGCCGTTGAATTATATCCAGTTACTTAATTGTATATGTGCATACTACTCTACCCCCCCCCCCCCCCCCGATCGAGAAGAAGAAGAAGAGAGAGTTTTAGGGAAGAGAAGTGCCCTTATCGGGAAGGAGAGTTTTGAAGAGAGAGAAGTGCCCCTACAAGAGGGATATTAGGAAGAGAAGTGCCCCTACGAGCAGATCGTACGAGTTTTGAAGTTCTAAGATAGGACGAGGAGGACGAGAGCGAGGAGGACGAGAGCGAGAAGGACGAGAGCGAGAAGGACGAGAGCGAGAAGGACGAGAGCGAGGACGACGACGGAGCGACGACGACGAGAGCGCACCTAGCAGGACCTAGGGCGACGACATTCGTTTTTTTGCGGGTCTTTAACAGACCAATTCAGGTCTTTGACAGACTATTCTATTTAGACAAGGCAATCGAGACATACAGCAATTGGTACAGCAACAAGACAGGCAAAGCTGCAGGCAGGCACAGCTCCAGAGTACAAGGCGGAGCACTAGACAACACAGGTGCAGACAATACACAGGTGCAGACAACACACAGGTGCAGACAACACACACTGTTCAGGTCCAGAAGAGCACAACACAAGCAGCAAAGCGACACGAGCAGTGCACCTAGGCCGAGCAAGAGCACCTAGGCCGAGCAAGAGCACCGAGCAAGAGCACCAGCAGGTACAAGGCAAAGCGACAAGCGACGCGTACAACAAGCAACACAGGCACTGCATGTTCAGAAAAGCACTGCATATTCAGAAAGGCAGCTGCAGACAACAAAGGCACAGCAGCTGCAGACAACACAGACAACAGAGGCACAGCTGCAGACAACCAGGCCGAGCACTAGGCAGAGCACTAGACAAAGCATAGGCAAAGCGACGGTCGAGAAGCGAGCGACCGTCCGAGAAGCGAGCAACCGTCGAGAAGCGAGCGACTGTCGAGAAGCGACCGTCTAAGAAGCAACCAACAAGAAGTGACCGTCTAAGAAGCGACATCTATAGGCTGCAACCTCTGCGACTCTGCGACCTCTGCGACCTCCGCGACCTCTGCGACCTCCGTAACCTCTGCGACAACCTGAGAATTCTGCAGCCTTAACAAGGCAGCAAACAAGGCAGCAAACAAGGCACCAAAGCGACGTCAAAAAGGCACGAGATTAAGGCTCAAAAAGGTACGAGATTGAGGCTCAAAAAGGCACGAGATTGAGACTCAAAACGCACAGAAATTGAAGCTCAAAAGCGACCTTAAAAGCGACCTGTTTTGGAGCGACCTGATTGGCCAAAAGCAATAGCAAAGTGCACTGAAATTGAAGCTGAATTTGCGGGCTTCTGCGACCTAGTTTGGCACAACAACTGCGACCTGTTTGGCACCTGCGGCCTGGTTTGGAGCGACCTAGTTTGGTGCGACCTAATTGGCTGATTGCGATTAATGGATTGATTGCAATTAAGGGCAATCGCTGGTTAGGGAGGGCAGTAGTGATACGGATATAGAGGGCTGGAAGGTGCTGGAAGCCAGGCTTGGCAGGGCCAGGCTTGGCGCACACTCAAATACCTCTACCTCTGCTTGTATGTAGATTCTTCCCTCTCCAGCCTTAGATATAGTTATCAAAGACGGGTATTGACCTAGAGTCTACCTTAGTCGGATTATCGTACACCCTTAGCTCTTAGGGTTCCTCTAGCAGGTAGCGCTTTCCCGTCTTCGTCTAGGTCTATAGTCGGCTGTCGTCCGGGCACTTGCCAGTCGGCAATACTTGCTAGATGCCCTCCCTCTACGCTATTGCAATCTTGGCTCTGTCTATCTAGATCCTGCAGCTAAGGCAGAGGAGGACCTGCAAGCAGGGAAGGCAGGTAGTGCTAGATCGCTTCTACCTAATCTTAACTAATTCCGTTTGCTACTTTAAGGATGCCGAAGCTAAGGCAGAGGAGGACCTACGAGCAGTTACGAAGGTGTAGGAGGTGCTTAGTCCCGTCTGTCTATTTACCTTATACTGTATAGCCCTAGCCGTATACTCTGCGTCCTAGCTGTACGGTCTGGCGGCGGCGGGCCGTCTGGCTCTGTCCCTAGGCCCTAGTCGTTATCTGGAGTTTAGCTCCTAGGTAGATGTTCCTGCCTCTGTCCGGTCGTCTATAGGGCCGTCGCTCGTCTAGGCACTAGGTTGTAGTTGCCTCTTTTGCCCTCCCTTATACAGTTGTAGCAGCTGCCCTAGTTGCTATTGCTTTATATAGTAGGCAGCTACTACCCTGTATATTAAGCCTTCCCTCCTTCTCTCTCTTCCTCTCTTTCTCTTCTATTCCCCTCCCTGCTACCCGTCCGCCCGGCTGTCTACTACTACTATAACTACTATAGCTACTACTACTACTACTATCTACAACTACTACTACCAACGCTACTACTCCGTCCGCCTAGTGCCGTCGTAGCTCTCCTGTAGTTGTCAGCCTGTCCTCCTATACCTCTACCTCTAGCTATAGGATGCTTAGCTTAGCTAGCAACTCCGCTTCCGGTTCGTACAGTTTTCCTCCTTCGTATAGTCCTAGCTAAAGTCTTAGGTATTACATTAATAAGCAGCAGGATGCTACTAAGCTGCCCTTCTACTCCTTCTAGTGTAACCCCGTCCCTGCTCTATAGTGTTGGCCTAGGTAGGGCCCCTGCCGGCTGGGAGGTAATTGAGATTTTGGGTATAGAGTCGGCTGCTCTAGTCCTGGGGGGTAGCAGCTAGTAAGCTACCCTAAGGTAGTATATAAGAAATTTTCGGACGGTTCTGCTCTTATCCCCTTCTTATTTCTACCTATCTTACCTATCTCCTAGCTGTTCCCTTTCTCCTGCCTCCTTCTGTATAGTGTAGTGTCGGTAGGCCCTAGCAGGGTCCTACGTCTTAATCCCGATCCTTTAACAACCTAAGTTGCTAGTAGGTGCCCTATACCTAGGGTAGATCGTGCCCCTTTTCGCTATACGGCGCAGTGTTACTGCAACTAGGCAGGGAGATAGTTCTCCTCCTACCTGTCTAGCGCAGTTGTGTCCTATAGGGCCTTGTACAGTTCCTATATAGGCTCTGCCTACCCTCTCTATTTAACTAGGTACTCTGCCCTCTTCTGCTTCTTTTAGCTCTTAAGGATTTCCTCTACCTTGTACTCTTCCTAGCCTTTAGTAATAATCGCTAGAGGGCGTGCGTCGTCCGTTGTCTAGTACAGCAGGGGGTCTGTATATGCTGGCTGTACGAGGTCTACGTAGAAGACTAGGTAGATCCCTAGGGGAGTGTTAAGTTGTACAGCGTATGTCCCTACTAGTCGGACTACTGTAAACTTCCGGTTCTTCCAATCCAGTTTTATACTTAGACAGTCTGTACAGATGTTGCGCCAGTTTAGCTAGACCTTATCTCCTGTCTTATACTTTAGTGCAGCCTGCTGTCCCTTATTGGCCTGCTCTTCTGCATTCTGTTAAGCTATAGCTAGACTCGCTTTCGCCTATTAATAGGTATTCGTAATCGTCCGTACGATAGCCTCTCTCTGCTAAATTAGGGATTATACAGGGCGTAGGGTAGCGCTACTTAGGGTCAGTAGGAGCAGGGAGTAGTCGTATCTGTAGGCTATAAAGAAGGGGGACAACCCTATAGCGTTAGCTGTACAGCTGTTAATAGCTAGCTCTGCTATAGGGAGGAGGCGGTTCCAGTTTGTCTGGTCGTAGTCGACGTACGCCTAGAGGTACGCTTCTAACGTCAAATTTGTTGCAGCGGTGGAAAGAGGTAGGACAGATTAATGGGGTGGACCCTGGATTTCGGCTCGGCCCCTTCCGGGATTTAAGTTCCGGAACGGACCAAGCCGGGCCTTGGCACACCGCCACCTATCAAGGCCCTCTACTACTACTATATAGATTCCTTTCCCCCCTCAGTTCGAGATATAGTTATTAAAAAGGCCGTATTGAATTATATCTGCGTGCCCGGATTATTATATCTCGAACTTACTCTCTACACCAACCCCGCGCTGCGCGAAAGGGCCTGTCGAACTATCTGGAAACTCGAATAACGTACGCGCACCTACACTACCAACAACCCCTAAGGCACTGTAAGAAGATAGAAGGCTTCTTAGCGGTAGAGAGCGGCGTTACAGGCCGCAGCGGAAAGAGAAAGACTAACAGACTGAGAGATAGGCGTACTAGCATTCTCGACAACGGAACGACTACGGAAGGCCTTATGGAAAAAGAGGTAGACGAAGTGAGAAAAGGCATAGAGGGCTACGCCGAACTGTATAGACGCACGCCGGATAAGATAGGAGAATATCTTATAGAGCACGGAGCCGAGAAGGTGTTTAACATTATTACCTTTATAGGAAAGAGGTTCTATAGGAACGTAGAAGAAAACAGACAGTTAAGGGAGGAAGTAGAGACAGTAAGGGCCGAGAAGGAATCGGCAGAAACTATTATTAACGTATTAGAGAACTAGGCAGCGAATAGGCTAGCGCAACTAAAGGCGCTAAAGGACCAACTGGCTGACATAGAAGCAGCGATGTCGTCGCCGCTACTATATCGAGAAGAACTAGCAGAGACTGCCTTACTGGCGGCCTATAGTTAAGGTGGCACCCTAATAACATTATTGCCGGACCCGCCGGCATTTAAAGGCGGAGACCCTAAAGACTAGGAAGAGTTTAAGAAGAAGATCAAGAATAAGATAAGCCGCGATTACGCATCGAACAGCGCTAGAGACAGACTAGCGTCCTTAGAATCGCGACTAGAAGGTAAAGCTTTTTCGCTAGTAGCGGACCTAGAAGAGGTGACCGCTAAAGAAGCGATTAAAGCGCTAGATCAACGCTTCGGAGATCCATTCCGAAAGAAGACAGCCTGTAAGCAGCTGGACAAGATCAATCAGAACCGGCAGACATTTGAAGAATTCTACGGTTTGTTTAGAAAACATGCGATCAGGGCCCGGGTAGCGGAAGATAAGCAGCTTTACCTATTAAGGCAGAAGCTAAACCCTAAACTGGCAGCAGCTATAGCGTCTGTAGAAGACGAAGACCTTAAGGGCTTCGTGCATAGAGCGAGAGTTACTGGGAGAAACTTGAGCGCTTACGCGAAATCACGCGAATCGGTTTAGAAGCTATCGCTAATCCGGGCACGCAGATATGATTCAATACGGCCTTTTTGAAGACTATATCTCGAACTGAGGAGGGAAAGGAATCTATGGGGTGGTGGCAGAGGGCTTTCGTAGTAGTGGTGCCAAGGCCCGGCTCGGCCCGGACGGGCCGAGCCGAAATTCCAGGGTCCACCCTATCAATCTGTCCCACCTCTTTCCGCTGCCGCAACACTACCCCCTCCCTTACTAGCGGTCGCCCTCGACCGCTTAGTCACCCCATCTATCCAAAAATCTCCACTTTTTTTTTTTTTTTTTGATTCGTCGTCTCTTTCTCGAAAATTCCCTCCAATGTCGACGTTACCTCTTCCGTCTTTTATCAAAAACAACGTCCTCTTTATCCCTTTTTCAACCTCTTACCTTATCGGCATCTAAAGTCCTTCACTTAGCGTTTATGTAATCGGTGCGCCTGATCCGCGCTATCTGATCTGAGCCGTAGGTCTATAGCTGCGGCGTGGCTGGTCTCTGCGTCGTCTTAGAGGTCTATATAGATCTTTCCGTAGCGCCGTTTTTCTTCTTCTTTTTCTCTTCTACCAAAGCCTTTACCTACTACGCAGTCGGCAGCGCCGCCGGCCGCGTAGTGGTGCCTGAAGCAATCACTTCCTAAAGCACGATCGTTTTTATCGGCTTCCGCGCTAGTGGAGCGGACGTGTCTCTATTGTCGGCATTAGAGCTATGCTGGTTTCGGCTTTTCCGGGTTCCGCGCGTAAAAGTCTCTTAGCAGCTCCGCCGAATTCCGGAGATTCTCGATCGGATACCATTTATAGTCTTCCGGCCACCCCTTCTACGAGATCCTCGCTTTAATGGACCCCCTCGTCTTCTTTACGTCTATTACGTCTTCCACCTCCCACTCTTCTTTATTACCATCTATATCGACTGGTGGGGGTTTGGCGAACCCCTGCTGCGGCAGACCGTTCTCAGGGTCCAGGCTTAGTAGATCGGAATAGAAAACGTCGTAGATCCGGAACGCCTTCAGCAGCTCGAGCCGATAAGTTACCGGCGACCTCTTTTCTATTATCTTAAACGGACCTACGTGGCGTAGGTTGAGCTTCGCGTTTCCTTTTAGCCTTAGGTTTCGCGCGTTAAGCTACACCTTTTGACCTTCCTCGAATTCTATTGGCGACCGGCTTCTATTAGTTTAAGTTAGCATCTTCTTCTAAGCCGTCTCTATCGCTTCTTTCGCTACCTTAATCGCTTCTTCTATCTAAGATCGTAGCACTTCTGCCGCCGCGGCGGCGACTCTCTTCGACGACGTGGCGGTAGGTGGTTCCGCAGAGCTGGGTTCGTTTAGCGGCTGAAAGCTCATCCTCGGAAGATAGCCGTGCGTTATCTCGAACGGCGCCAGCGAGGTAGCCTTAGACAGTGCCGAGTTAGCGCAGAACTCGGCCATCGGCAACATCTTAACCCATTCTTCCTAATAATGGCTGCAGAAGGTTCGTAGGTATCGTTCCATCTTACGGTTAGCGACTTTAGACTGACTATCGGTCTGCGGATAAGCGGCTGTACTGAGCTTTCCACTAATTCCGAGAGCTTGGTTAATAGCCTTCTATACGTCGGCGGTGAATTAAGGACTCCTATCCGTAGTGATAGTGTCCGGCAGCCCGTAGTGCTTCTATACGTGCTTAATCAGCATTCTCGCTGTTTCTTCTGCAGTAGTTCCGTCGTCTCTCGCTCGACAGGGGATGAAGTGGCGTTCTTTGCTCAATCGGTCCACTACGTTCAGCGTAGCGTCGTATCTATCGGAATCCGGTAGGCCGGTTACGAAGTCCATCGTAATATGCTGCTATAGTTTCTCGGGGATCGGAAGTGGCTTTAATAAGCCTGCCGGAAAGCCGTAACGTAGCTTCGCGGCTCTACATATGTGGCAATTGGCGATAAATCGATGGATCCGTTCGTAGATCCGCGGAAACCAGTAGACCGTCCTTATAGCTTCTATCGTCTTCTTTAAGCCGGCGTAACCAACGTCTATAGAGCTATAGACCAGCTGGATGACCTCCGTAATTAGTTCTTCCGGAACTATTAGCTTCCCTAAACCGGTTTTGCCGAGTTTCTGTTGCTGGTTAAGCTGCTTTACCTTCTCGTAGAGCGTCTCTTCTTTAGGGGCCGGCTCTACTGCACAGACCCCTACCTCTTTTAACACCTCTGCGTCTACTATCCGCTCGGTCAACACCTTCTGGAACATGTTCGGATCTTCTTTCGCGCAGCTTGTTTTTCCTTCTCTTCGCGTTAGTGCGTCCGCCTTTCCGTTTTGAGCCCCCAGTCGATATGTAATCTTGAAGTCGAATCCTGATGGGTAGGCAGCCTACCGAGCTTGGCGGCGTAAGAGCTTCTACGTCTTTATAAAGTAGGTCAGCGACTGGTGGTCCGTAAGAACCTAGACTGTGCTCTTTCCAGCTATAAGCTCCGGTTTCCACTCCTCGAAGGCCTGAATAATGGCCAGCAGTTCTTTATCGTAGATCGCGCAGTTCTGTTCGGCCTCGCTTATTGACTTGCTGAAGAAAGCGACTAGATAGAGAGTTTCGTCGTCACTATATTAAGAAAGGACCCCCGCTGTCACTGTGTCGGAAGCGTCCGTTTCTACGTAGATCGTCTTTTCCGGCCGGATGTGTGCCAGAACCGGCGCTAAGGCCACTGCTTCTTTTAGCCGGTTAAACGCTTCCGTGCACCTCTTATTCCACAGGCTAGCAGCCTCCTTCTTTAATGCCTTATTCAGGGGTCTTGCTATCTTGCTAAAGTCTTTAATAAACCGCCGATAGTAGCTGCAGAAGCCGAGAAACGCTCTGATTTGCGTAGTGTTTCCGGATTTCGGCTGCTTCCACTCCGCGACGGCGGTAACCTTTAAGGGGTCTATACGAATTCTATCTCTTCCGACAATAAGACCGAGATATTTAACCTCGGTTTAATAGAACTCGCTCTTCTTCGTGTCCGCGTTTAATCCGACCTCGCAGAGCCTCTTTAACACTCTCTCGATGTAGTCCGTGTGTTGCTCTCTTGTTCTATCGGTGTAGATAAGGATGTCGTCCAAGTAGATAGACACGAACCGCTCTAGTATGTCTATAAAAGTGTGGTTTATAAAGCGTTGCTACACTGCCGGCGCGTTGGTAAGTCCGAAGGGCATTACCAACTACTTAAAATTGCCTATGCGCGTAGCGAATGTCGTAAGGTCTTCCGTTTGTCCTTCCTTATTCCTTAGTCGATAGAATGCTTGGCGGATATCCAGCTTGCTAAACTACTTAGCCTTCGCTACCCGCTGTATAGTCTCGTCGATTAGCGGCAGCGGGTATACGTCCCTCTTAGTGACCTCGTTAAGGCCCCTATAGTCTACGCAGAGTCGCAGACTACCCCCTGGTTTCCTTACGAAAAGAATCGGTAACGCATATTCCGCAGAGCTCGGCATAATAAACTTCTTCGCTAGGTTTTTACGAACAAACACCTCTACTTAGTCCAGTTCGGCTAGCGACAGTCTTCTTAGGGGCTCGGTTCTCGGCAATGTAGCCCCCTCTTTCAACCTGATCTTATTGTCGTATTCCGGCCGGTGGAGCAGCAGGAGGTTGGAGTCTGCTTTTGAGAAGACATTAGCGTAACTATCAAGCTCGTTTGGCAGCACCTCTAGTGGATCTACCTCTTCTTCCGCCATTATCTTCCGATAGTCTTCGATGTCTTTTATTAAGATGGCGTAGATCTTAGTGTCCGGCGACTTCGCGAGGGTCGTTATAGCTTCTGAACTTATTATTCCGACCGTAACCAGGGGTTCGGAACGATCGGACGGAGCCTCTTTTGCGGACTCCGTAGCTTTCAGCTCAGTAGTGGCGTTGCCTAGGGTTTTGAACCCTATCGTGCCTTCGTCTACGTCAATAATGGCTTTCTGATTCTTTATCTATTTCTGCCCTATAATAATGTCAAATCTTCTGATATCTATAATTCGGAACGTCGCTTCCGTAGTGCGACCAGCCAAGGTAGTCTTTAGCGGCACATAGTGCGTAACGCTTTCCGTATCTTGTCCGTTGTATGCCGAAATCTGCGTCGGCGACGCCAGTTCCACCGGATAGCCGTATCTATTTATCAGCTTCTGAACCAGCCGGTGGTGGATCGCCGCGCCGATAAGAGCTCCGGTGTCGATAAAAGCTTTTAGCTAGAGGGTTTGGCGCGACTTCTTAACAGGGTAGATCGTAATAGGAAGGATAATAGCCGTTTCCGTATTCACTTCCACAGCTGCCGAGAGCGGATCGCTGCAGCTGTTAATGCTTTCTTCTCGTGCCGATTCGCTCCGGTGCAGTGCCTTTCGCAGGGGTGCCCTGTTCTTTACGCTAGATAGGGGGCCTATCCGTCTAGCTGGTCTTTTCCCATAATTCTTAACTGCACCCCGCCGTCTACGCTGTCTGTGTCGTTCGGAGCCGGTTCGATAGCTTGAATAGTCTTTCTCGGCGGTGGCGGCTGCTTCGTTGCTCGATACTCTTGCTTCTGCTGTGCCGTTGCTTGGCATCTCGTAGCGATATGGCCGGGTTTTCCACACGTGTAGCAGGTAGGGACGAACGCCGATCGTAGTGAATATAGCGACTGCTAGGGAGTTCGTCGAAAGGGCGCGGGGGCTCTTGTCGGCTGCGCTAACGGCTTCTAAATCAGTTTACGTGTCGTTGGTTTTCCGTACGCGTTCAAGTTTCTAGCGGTAACTCTCGCTTAATGCACGAAGCTCTAAAGGTCTTCGTCTTCCACTGACGCTATGGCCGCGGCGAGCTTAGGGCTCAGTTTCTGTCTTAGTAGGTGCAGCTGCTTATCTTCTGCTACTCTCGCTCTAATAGCATATTTCCTAAACAGTCCGTAGAACTCTTCGAACGTCTGACGGTTCTAGTTGATCTTATCCAGCTGCTTACAGGCCGTCTTCTTCCGGAAGGGGTCTCCGAAACGCTGGTCCAGCGCTTTAATAGCGTCGTCAGCCGTCACTTCTTCCAGGTCCGCCACTAGCGAAAAAGCTTTACCTTCTAATCGCGATTCCAGGTACGCTAATCTATCCTCTTCGCTGCTTAATGCGTAATCGCGGCTTATCTTGTTCTTGATCTTCTTCTTAAATGCCTCCTACGCTTTAGGCTCTCTGCTACCGAAAGCAGGTAGGTCCGGCAGTGGCGTTATCGTAGTGCTACCTTAACTATAGGCCGCTGGTAAGGCGGTCTCCTTGTAGGTTTCTCGACGCAGTAGCGGCAACGACTTCGCTGCTTCTATATCGGTCAGTTAATTCTTTAGCGCCTTCAACTGCGCTATTCGATTCGCCGCCTGGTTTTCTAACACGTCGATAATCGTTTCCGCCGATTCCTTCTCGGCCCTTACCGCTTTAGTTTCTTCTCTTAGTTGTCTGTTTTCTTCTAGCGTTCTGAAAAACAGCGTCTTAATAAGGTCTATACTATCGTAGACCTTTCCTATCCCGTTCTCGTTTATATAGTCTTCCAGTTCCTTGATTGTGCAGTCGTGGATCTTCCTATACTTAGCTATTCGTTCCTTGAACTCAGCGGTCTCTTCCGCTGTGAAACCGCTAATAACGATCTTATCGTCAATAACGCTTAAGCGCCTACTCGCTCTGTCAGTCTTTCCTTTTCTGCTTCTGCTGCGGCCTATAACGCCGCTCTCTACCGCTAAGAAGCCTTCTATCTTCTTACGGTGCCCTAGGTGTTGTTGTTGGTTTGTGTAGTGTGGTGCGCGTGCGTTATTCGGGTTTCCGGATGGTTCGACGGGCCCTTTCGCGCAGTGCGGGGTTGGTGTAGAGAGTAAGTTTGAGATATAATAATCCGGGTACGCAGATATAATTCAATATAGCCTTTTTAAAGACTATATCTCGAACTAAGGAGGGAAAGGAATCTATAGGGTAGTGGCGGAGGGCTTTCGTAGTGGTGGTGCCAAGGCCCGGCTCGGCCCGGACGGGCCGAGCCGAAATTCCAGGGTCCACCCTATCAATCTGTCCTACCTCTTTCCGCCGCCGCAACAATCGCTGTCGGCGCAGACAATACGACCCCCGGCGCCTTTCTGGAGAGCACCCTAGCAGCCACCTTATTAGTCACAGCGTTCGTCGTTCGTCCCTACCTGCTACGCATGCGGAAAGCCCGGCTATATCGCTACGAGATGCCAAGCAACGGCCCAGCAGAAGCAGGAGTATCGTGTTATAAAGCAGCCGCAGCAGCAGCTGCAGCCACCGAGAAAGACTATCCAAGCCATCGAACCGG
Organism: Pseudocercospora ulei; assembly: GCA_016165855.1. NCBI lineage: Eukaryota > Fungi > Ascomycota > Dothideomycetes > Mycosphaerellales > Mycosphaerellaceae > Pseudocercospora > Pseudocercospora ulei. The sequence goes on along the minus strand of JACWNB010000002.1, from coordinate 5,270,832 downwards.
CTCCGAACGACACTAATAGCGTAGACAGTAGAGTGCCCCTGCGAATCCTAGGAAAACACTAGCTAGAAGGATAGGCCCCCTATCTAGCATAGACAACAGGGCACCAACGCAAACTACGTCGACGAAAGAGAGCATCAATAGCTGCAGCGATCCGCTATCGGCTGTGGTGGAAGTAAACACAGAAACAGCTATTATCCTTCCAATTACTGTTCACCCCCTTAACGGATCGAGCAAACCACTTTAGTTGAAAGCTTTTATCGATACAGGAGCTCTTATTGGCGCAGTGATCCACTACCGACTGGTCCGGAAGCTGACAAATGGATACGGCTATCTGGTGGAACTGGCGTCGCCGACGAGGATCTCGGCGTACAACGGACAAGACACAGAGAGTGTTACGCACTATGTGCCATTAAGGACCACTTAGGCTGGTCGCACTACAGAAGCGACGTTCCGAATTATAGATATCGGAAGATTTGACATTATTATAGGGCAGAAATGGATAAAGAACCAGGGAGCGATTATTAACGTAGGAGAAGGCACAATAGGATTCAGAAAACCGATCAGCGGCTTAGCCGCTATCAAATTAGTCACCGAATCGGTTATAGTGGCCAACGCCAAACCGAACGTTATAAAGGTCGAAGCGGCTTCGATAGATCAGCCTAACCCTTAAGGCACGATAGGAATAATAAGCTCGGAAACTTTATCGACCCTTGCGAAGTCACTAGACAACGAGATTTACGCTATCTTAATAAAAGACATTAAAGACTACCGGAAGATAATAGCGGAAGAAGAAGTGGATCTACTAGAGGTGCTGCCAAACGAGCTCTATAGTTACGCTAACGTCTTCTTAAAGGCCGACTCCAACCTATTGCTGCTCTATCGACCGGAATATAACAACAAGATCCGACTAAAGGAGGGAGCTACGCTGCCAAGAACCGAGCCCCTAAGAAGACTGTCACTGGCCGAACTGGACCAAGTAGAGGTGTTTGTTCGCGAAAATTTGGCAAAGAAGTTTATTACGCCGAGTTCCGCCGAGTATGCGTTACCGATTCTTTTCGTAAGGAAACGGGGGGGTGGCCTGCGACTCTGCGTAGACTATCAAGGCCTTAATGAGGTCACTAAGAGAGATGTGTATCTACTACCTCTGATCGATAAAACTATACAACAGGTAGCTAAGGCTAAGTAGTTCAGCAAGCTGGATATTCGCCAAGTATTCCATCGATTAAGGAACGAAGAAGGACAGACGGAAGACCTTACGACATTCGCTATGCGCATAGGCAATTTCAAGTAGTTAGTAATACCTTTCGGACTTACCAACGCGCCGGCAGTGTGGCAACGCTTTATGAACTACACTTTTATAGACATGCTAGAGCGGTTCGTGTCTATCTACTTGGACGACATCCTTATCTACACCGATAGAACGAGAGAGCAACACACAGACCACATCGAGAGAGTGTTGAAGAGGCTCCGCGAGGTCGGATTAAACGCGGACACGAGGAAGAGCGAGTTCTATCAAACCGAGGTCAAATATCTCGGTCTTATCGTCGGAAGAGATAGAATTCGTATAGACCCCTTAAAGGTTACTGCCGTCGCGGAGTGGAAGTAGCCGAAATCTAGAAACACTACGCAAATCAGAGCGTTTCTCGGCTTCTGCAGCTACTATCGACGGTTTATTAAAGACTTTAGCAAGATAGCAAGACCCCTAAATAAGGCATTAAAGAAGGAGGCCGCTGGCCTGTAGAATAAGAGGTGCATAGAAGCGTTTAACCGGCTGAAAGAAGCAGTGGCCTTAGCGCCGGTTCTGGCACACTTCCGGCCGGAAAAGACGATCTACGTAGAAACGGACGCTTCCGACACAGTAACGGCGGGGGTCCTTTCTCAATACGGAGACGATGAAACCCTTCATCTAGTGGCTTTCTTTAGCAAATCTATAACAGAAGCTAAGAGGAACTACGCGATCTACGATAAAGAACTGCTGGCCATTATACAGGCGTTCGAGGAGTGGAAGCTAGAGCTTATAGCTGGAAAGAGCACGGTCCAGGTCCTTACGGACCACTAGTCGCTGACTTACTTTATAAAGACGCAGAAGCTCTTACGCCGTTAAGCGCAGTGGGCGGCCTACTTATCCGGATTCGACTTTAAGATCACTTATCGACCCGGAGCTCAAAATGGAAAGGCTGACGCGTTGACGAGAAGGGAAGGAAAAACTAGCTGCGCGAAAGAAGATCCTAACATGTTTCAGAAGGTGTTGACCGAGCGGATAGTAGACGCAGAGGTGTTGAAAGAGGTAGGGGTCTGCGCAGTAGAGCCAGCCCCTAAGGAAGAAACTCTCTACGAAAAGGTGAAGCAGCTTAACCAGCAACAGAAACTCGGCAAAACCGGCTCAGGAAAGCTAATAGTTCTGGAAGAACTAATTACGGAGGTAATCCAGCTAGTCCATAGCTCTATAGACGTTAGTTACGCCGGCTTAAAGAAGACGATAGAAGCCGTAAGGACGGTCTACTGGTTTCCGCAGATCTACGAACGGATCTATCGATTTATCGCTAATTGCCACATATGCAGAGCCGCGAAGCTACGTTACGGCCTTCCGGCAGGCTTATTGAAGCTACTGCCGATCCCCGAGAAACTATAGCAGCACATTACGATGGATTTCGCAACTGGCCTGCCGGATTCCGATAGATACGATGCCACCCTTAACGTAGTGGATAGGCTGAGCAAAGAACGACACTTCATCCCCTGCCGAGCGAGAGACAAGGGAACTACTGCAGAAGAGACCGCACAGATGTTGATTTAACACATGTGGAAGCACTATAGCCTGCCGGACACTATTACTACAGATAGGGGTCCTTAATTCGCTGCAGACGTATAGAAGGCTATTAATCGAAAGCTCGGAATCCGTAGAAAGCTTAGCACGGCCGCTTACCCTCAGACCGATGGCCAATCAGAAGTGGCTAACTGTAAGATAGAGAAATATCTACAGATCTTCGGCGGCCACTATCAAGAAAAGTGGGTAGAGGTGCTGCCAATGGCCGAATTCTGCGCTAATTTAGCACGGTTAGAAGCGACGTCGCTGGCGCCGTTCGAGATAACACACGGTTATCTTCCAAGGCTGAGCTTCTATCCGCCGAGCGACGCCGATTCGCTAGAGCTTTCTACGTTGTTAAAGAGAGTCGCCGCCGTAGCGGCAGAAGCGCTACGATCTCAGATAGAAGAAGCGATCAAAGTGGCGAAAGAAGCGATAGAGACAGCTTAGAAGAAGATGCTAACTCGAACTAATAGAAGCCGGTCGCTAATAGAATTCGAAGAAGGTCAAAAGATCTGGCTCAACACTCGGAACCTAAGGCTAAAAGGGAACGCCAAACTCAATCCGCGCTACGTAGGCCCGTTTACGATAGTGGAAAAGAGGTCGCCGGTGACTTATCGGCTCCAGCTACCGAAATCGTTCTAGATCTACGACGTTTTCCATTCGGATCTGCTAAGCCTAGACCCTAAGAACGGCCTGCCGGAACAGGGCTTTGCCGAACCCCCACTAGTCGATATGGACAGTAATAAAGAAGAGTAGGAGGTAGAAGATGTAATAGACGTAAAGAAGACGAGGGGGTCTATTGAAGCGAGGATCTCGTAGAAGGGGTGGCCGGAAGATTATAAATAGTATCCAATCGAGAATCTCCGGAATTCGGCGGAGCTGCTAAGAGACTTTTACGCGCGGAACCCGGAAAAGCCGAAACCAGCGTAGCTCTAATGCCGACAATAGAGACACGTCTGCTCTACCGGCGCAGAAGCCGATAAAAACGATCGTGCTTTAGGAAGTGATTGCTTTAGGCACTACCGCGCGGCCGGCGGCGCTGCCGACCGCGTAGTAGGTAAAGGCTTTAGTAGAAGACAAAGGGAAGAAGAAGAACGGCGCTGCGGAAAGATCTATATAGACCTCCGCACTGGAGCACAGACCAGCGACGCCGCATCTCAGATAACCTACGGCTCAGATCAGATAGCACGGATTAGGCGCACCGATTACATAAACGCCAAGTAAAGGACTTTAGATGCCGACGACGTAAGAAATTCAAGAAGCGATAGAAGACGGAAGAAGCGACATCGCCGTTAGAGGGGATTTTCGAGGAAGAGAAGACGAATTAAAAAAAAAAAAAAAAAAAAGTGGAGATTCTGGATTGTTAGGATAACTAAGCGGTCGAGGGCGACCGCTGGTAAGGGAGGGGGGTAGTGTTGCGGCGGTGGAAAGAGGTGGGACAGATTGATAGGGTGGACCCTGGATTTTGGCTCGGCTCCTTCCGGGATTTAAGTTCCGGAACGGACCGAGCCGGGCCTTGGCACACCGCCACCTATCAAGGCCCTCCACTACCACTACATAGATTCCTTTCCCCCCTTAGTTCGAGATATAGTTATCAAAAAGGCTGTATTGAATTATATCTACGTGCCCGGATCAAAATTAACCCTCTCTGTCGCACCGTCCGTCTACAGGTGCTATACGGTTAACAGGCGACGTTCTACATTTAGCTACTAACATACCCTAGCCTAGAGCTAGCTCGTAAACTGTGTACCCTAGTCCGATACAATTGACCTAGGGAACCCGTACTTGCTAAACGTTATCCGTATAAATGCCTAAGTAGTGTCTTCTGCTACAATAGAGTCTATTCCTTCTAATATTACCTTCTTTATTAGCTTGTCCGTAATTACTATAATGTTCTGCTGTCCGTCGCTCTTAGGGAGGTCTGTAATAAAGTCTACTGTTAGGTCTTGCTAGGGCCGGTCCAGTATTAGTAGGGGCTTTAGCAGCCTGTGCTTTAGTTTACGCTAGGGCTTTGTCCTTCTGCAGATATTGCAGTTCTGTATAAACCTACAGATGTCCTTTGCTATCGCCGACTAGTAGTAGTCCCTAGCGACGATGCTGTACGTCTCCTCGCGTCCTTAGTGCCCAGTTGCTATAGAATTATACGTCCGTTGTATTAAGCTTATATAGAGCTTCTCGTCTGCTAGGACCTAAATCCGATTCCTAAACTTTAGGTTGTTCTCCTCGTCTACTGTGCACTCTGCTGCTAACACCTTAAGATAAAGCTCTGCTAGGAGCTTCCGCTGTCCTCCTTAAATCGCTGTACAGGCCCCTTAGTAAACGTCGTTCTTTTCTACTGCCTCTTCCTATACCTGCAGTTAGGGCTCCTATAGGTGTATCGCAGCTAGGCGGATAGTCTCCTCGCCTAGTTCCTCCTTAAACATCTAAAATGTCCGTAATTTTAGCCAGTCGTCCTTGTACGTCGTTAGCATGTCCTAATCCTGTCTAGATAGTGCATCGGCCCTGCTAATGTCTTTTCCCTTGCGATACTAGAGCCTTATATTGAATCGGCTTAGGTACATCGCCTATCGTACGTGTCTCTTAGAAAGTGTTAGGGGGCGCCGCCCGGCCCAGGTCCTGAACCCGACCTAAGCCGACCGTCGCCCTAAGGACTGCGACTTAGCGGCGCTAGCACGACCCCACCCTCCGTACGGAGCAACCGACAGGACCCTACCTCCGTACGGAGGGAGAACACTACGGTCCTGCTCAAAGGGAAGCTACCGCCCCTCGGATTAGGGGGGGGGGGGTAGAAACCCGGCACTACCGTACAGAGGAGGTAACTCCCGATCCTCCGTACGGAGGGTGAACCTTGCACCTCGGCATAAAGGGGAAATTGCTGGCTTGGCTTCGTAGGTACAAATCGTACGGAGCAGACGTCGAAGGAACTGCCTATTAGTTCCTTTATATAGATACCCGACCTTAAGTTTCTGAACCAAGATTCTTAAGCCTCTTACATTAGGAACTGATCTCACTGTCGGTAACCGCGGTGATAGAGCAAGATGGACGGCGACATCCCTATGGAACCTACGGCCATAGAGGGACACATGCACTGCGTGTACGAGGAGCTGCTGGAAAGCAAGAGGCAGCTCGAACAGCAAGTAAGCTACCAGGCTGCGATGATTTCCCAACAGGAACAGGAGCTACGACAGCTTAGGGCGTCCGATCGCGATCCGACCCCTACGACGACGAACACGATGACCCCTACCCCGACCCCTAAGAGCAAACTCCCCGACGTCTCTACGTACGATAGTAAGGCCCCGGCCGAGTACCCCTCCTAGGCGGCTTAGATGCGCTCTAAGCTCCTAGTTAACTTAGGAGCATACCCGACCGAGCTGGACAAGGTAGTCTACCTCTTTAGGAGGTTAAAGGGCAGGGCGGCAGCACGAATTCTGCCGTACTACGAGACGGCTATTGCCAACCCGGCAATGGCTACGACGACGATGCTCTAGGCCGCTCTGGACAAGAGCTACAAGGACCCGGACCGCGAGAGCCGAGCGCTCCTACGGGTCAATACGATAAAACAAGGACGCAAGACCGTACGAGAATTCCTTGCGGAATTTAACCAGACTTTGGCAGAAGCAGGGGGTCTCCAATAGGAGGACAGGATGAAAATCACCTCTCTAGAGGTAGGCCTCTCTAAGGAAATTATAACGGGGCTAGTAGGTGTAATGCGGCCAGCTACGTACGAGGAATTTTGTAACCTTCTTAGGATAGTCGACGACTAGCAACGCAGGCTAGGACGGATAGGCCGTGCTTAGGAGATAAGACAACCTCCCTAGCGACAGACAGATGCTATAGACTAAGAACCGACGACGACGAGGGTGGCAGCAGCAGCCACCGTACGGCTAAGGGCCGCTACCAAGAAGGCGCAATAGGTGGACACAGCTACCCTTAACAAGAGGCGAGCAGAAGGGAGCTGTTACCGGTGTAGCAAGATAGGCTATACCGTACGGAATTGCGGGCTCCTGCTAGCAGAGAGACCTGGGGGACGGCCGACCACCGCAAGGGTAGCTACTGCAGCGCCTTAACGAGAAGATTAGGTGTCCTACTCGGACGACGACGAGTCGGGAAAAGACTAGCCTCTAAGCGAAGACTCTGCCAGAGGCGGGTGCGAGATAGACTGCCAAATCAAAGCATTACTTAGCTATCTTTTAAGAGCAATTACATAACGACGACGCCGTTTATCGTACGGCCGACATTAAACGGGTCCGCAATAGCGCGGACACTGATTAACACAGGATGTTTGGTGTATAGAGTAATCAGCGAAGACTTCGTACAGAGACATCGGATTAAGACGGCCCCTACGGTACCTGTACGCATGCTGGGCATTACCGGGCGGGGACCGGACATTACCTATATAGTGAAAGTAACAATAGAGGTACAAGGACACTACGAGCAAGACTTGTACCTCTATGTCGTACAGGACAAGTTGGGGTATAACCTGATACTGGGGAAGCCTTGGATAGAGCGCTAGAAGGGCAAGCTAGACGTCGGACGAGGACGGCTGTACCTAGCAGCAACAAAGCGGAGAATCCGGGACCAGGGCAGGTCCCTACAAGGTAGCAATGCCAAGGCCGAAATCAACACAGCAACGGCGGACATCGAGAAGGCATTAACACCTAAGGAAGCGACAAACCCCTGTACGAAGCTCCTAAGAGAGTATATTAGGTACCTGGACCTCTTTAAACCGAAGTCGGCCTCGAAACTGCCGCTACACCGAGGGGAAGGGATTGACTATAACATCTAGCTAGAACCCCGCCTGGATAGGAGCCTGCTGGAGGTACTGTACGGACCGCTGTACGGGATGTCCTCTAGAGAACTCCTAGTACTGCGCAAGACGCTGGACGACCTGCTTGCCAAAGGGTTTATCCAGGCCAGTACGTCGTCCGTAGGAGCCCTAGTACTGTTTGTCTACAAGGAGGGGAAGGCTAGATTGCGTTTCTGCGTAGACTATAGAGGCATCAACGCGATTACTAAGAAGGACCGGTACCCTCTACCCCTTATTAAGGAGACCCTCGGACAGATCAGCAAGGCGAAGTAGTTCACTAAGCTTAACGTAGTCTCGGCCTTCTACAAGATACGGATTAAGGAAGGCTGTAAATGGATAACTGCCTTCTGTACGAGATACGGTCTTTTTAAGTAGCTAGTTACCCCCTTTAGCCTTGCCAATGCACCGGCAACCTTCCAAAGGTACATCAACAAGTCCCTACAAGGGTTACTAGACGACATCTGCTCGGTATACCTCGACGACACCCTGGTTTATACGGACGGCACCTACGCAGACTACGTACGGGATGTTAAGAAGGTGCTGGACCGTCTGCAGCAGGCGGGCTTGTACCTCGACATCGACAAGTGTAAGTTCAGTGTCCAACGTACGAAATACCTAGGTTTTATTATCGAGGCAGGGAAAGGCATTAGCATAGATAGGAAGAAGATTGATGCTATCAAGCTATAGAAGCTGCCTATAAACGTTAAGGGCGTACGGGAATTCCTTGGGTTTGCCAACTTCTACCGCTAGTTTATACGGAACTACTCGGAAATCGTACGCCCCCTAGTTAAGCTAACGCACAAGGACAAGCAGTTTAAATGGTCGGACGAATGCAATAAGAGCTTCGACAAGCTAAAAGAGCTCTTTACTACAGGACTAACGCTCGCCGCCTTTAACCCGGAGCGTACGACAATACTGGAAACCGACTCCTTAGGGTACTGCATTAGGGGTATCCTGTTACAGGTAGGCCCGGACGGACTCCTACACCTATACGCGTATTTCTCTAAGAAGAACTCCCCGGCTAAGTGCAACTACCCTATCTACGACAAAGAGTTGCTGGCAGTCGTACAGTGTTGCGAAGCCTAGGATAGGGAACTCCGCTCGGTGCCTAAGTTCCTCGCCCTAACAGACTACAAGAACCTGGAATACTTCACTTAACCCCGGAAGCTGTCTAAGAGGCATATACGATAGGCAATGTACCTAAGCCGGTTTAACATAAGACTCCAGTACCGCAAGGGTAAGGACAACAGCAGGGCCGACGCACTGTCCAGACGGGACCAGGACATGCCAACGACGTACGAGGACGACCGGCTGAAGTCGCGGACATTCCAGATGTTTAAGGAAGAGCCAGGCGGGGAGACTATCTACCTGGCGGCGACACATCTATAGGAACCCTAACTGCAAGCTTAGGGAGAGGCAGTAGAAAAGGACGAGGCATACCGAGGGGCCCGTACAGCGATCTAGGGAGGGCAACGGAAACTCCCAACCGAGCTCTACCTAAAGGTATCGGCAGCCGAGTGTTTAGTGGATAAGGAGAACAACCTAAAGTTCAGAAATCGGATATAGGTCCCGGCGGACGAGAAGCTCTGTACGGGCTTAATACAACGAGTACATAACTCTATAGCTACCAGGCACCTAGGGCGCGAGGAGACGTACAGCATTATCGCCCGGGACTACTACTGGCCAGCGATGGCGAAGGACATTCGCAGGTTCGTACGGAACTGCGATGTATACGGACGAACGAAGCCCTAGCGTAAGCTAAAGCATAGGCTGCTAAAGCCCCTGCCGATACCGGATCGACCCTAGCAAGACCTGACCGTAGACTTCATTACGGACCTCCCTAAGAGTAACGGACGGCGAAACATTATAGTAGTTACGGACAAGTTGACGAAGGGGGTAATACTAGAGGGGATAGACTCCATTACGGCTAAAGACACCGCCTAGGCCTTTATCCGGACGACGTTCAGCAAGTACGGTTTCCCCAGGTCAATTGTATTAGACCGGGGGTTACAGTTTACGAGCCAACTCTGGGCACGGATCTGCCAGTTACTAAGGGTAGAGCGTCGCCTGTCCACCGTATAGCACCTGCAGACGGACAGGGCGACGGAGAGGGCCAACTCAACCCTAGAGGCGTACCTCCGAGCGTACGTCGACTATAACCAGACGAACTGGAACCGCCTCCTCCTAATAGCGGAGCTAGCTATTAACAGCTGTACGGCCGATGCTACAGGACTGTCCCCCTTCTTTATAACCTATAGATACGACTATTCCCCGCTCCTACCGACCCTAAGTAGCAACACCCCGCGCCCCGTACGATCCCTAATCCAGCAAGGAGAGGCCATCGTACGGACGATTACGAACGCCTACCAATAGGCAAAAGCAAGCCTAGCCCTAGCCTAGTAGAACGCGGAAGAGCAGGCCAACAAGGGACGACAGGCTGCACTAAGGTATAAGGCAGGGGATAAGGTCTGGCTAAACTAGCGAAACATCCGTACGGACCGGCCGAGCAAGAAGTTGGATTGGAGAAACAGGAAGTTTACAGTGATCCGGCCGGTAGGGACATACGCCGTACGACTAAACACTCCCCTAGGGATTCACCTAGTCTTTTATATAGACCTCGTACGACCGGCGAGCACAGACCCCTTGCCGCATCAGACGACTGACGACGGGCGCCCACCTGCAATTATAACCGAGGGCCAAGAAGAGTACGAGGTAGAGGGGATCCTTAAGAGCCGGAGGAAGCGGAGGAAGACAGAGTACTTAGTAAAATAGAGAGGATAGGCAGAGCCTACATAGGAACCGTACGAGGCCCTGCAAGACACAACCGCACTGGACAGATAGGAGGAGGACCATTCCCCTGCCCAGCTACAGTAACACTACGCCGTACGGCGGAAGGAGGCACGATCTACCCTAAGGACAGGGTAGCCGCAGACAAACCTAGGTTGTCAAAGGATCGAATACTACGACGTAGGACGCTACAGTACCCTACTAACACAACTTCGTACGACACTGTACGAGATAAGGGCTAGAGGGTAGGAACAGCCAAGGGACAAATAGGAGGGGAAGTAGAAATAAGAAGAGCTAGGAAGGACACCGTCCGAAATTTCTTACACTACCTAAGGGGGGGGGTAGCTCACTGGCTACCACCCCCCCCCCCCCCCCCCCCCCCCCCCCCCCCCCCCCCCCCCCCCCCGGGACCAGAACACCCTACTTATTATCTGAGATTTCCACTACCTTAGGCCCGGCCGGGCCCCTACCCCCACTAGGGCCACCCCCAGGGAGCAGAGGCACCCCCCCACCCCCACTAGGGCCAGCCCTAGGGAGCAGAGGCACCCCCCTACCCCTACGTGCCTCCCCTAGACGGCGGAAGGGGCAGTAGAGGGAGCTATCCTTCTACTTGCACGAGGCACACACCCTAGCCCAGAAACCTAGGAGGCAGTATAGGCCAAGTAAGGGCTAGGGGGAGTTAGGGCAGGGGGCATAGGGCTGGCCCCGGGTAGCGATAAGGAGGGCGTTAACGTACGACGGCCGGGCTGTGGCCACCCGATCGGGTGTAACCCGGGCAGGGTTACACTAGAAGGGGTAGAAGGGGAGCCTAGCCGCATCCTGCTGCTCGCAGGTATAGCACCTAAGACGTTAGATCAGACCGTACAGAAGATAAGAATCCGTACGAACCGGAAGAGTAGCTGCTAGTTAAGTTAGAGGCCCCACCGTACGTAGTTAAAGTAGGGGGGGACTCCGGCCGGACGAGGGGGAGGGGCGGGGCCAGCAGCGACAAGGGGACCGGACAGGGCAGACATAGTGGCTGGTAGTGGTTAGCTAGTAGTAGTTAGTTAGTAGTTGGTAGTTAGTAGCTAGTAGTGGCGGATAGTAGACGGTAGTAGACGGTAGTAGATAGTAGACGTTGTACAGGGAAAAGAGAAAGGGGAAGGGAAGAGAAGGGAGAAGGCTTAGGCTAACTGCCTGCTATAGTGGGAATAGCAAGCAAGGCAGCTGCTGCAGATAGGTAAAATAGCAAGAGGCAACTACGATCCGGGGGAAGTAACGAGGGACGACGACTCGGACGACCAGACGAAATAGGAAGCTACAACCTGCTAAAGGAACAGCAGGAGCTGGGTGGTTTGGACACGCCGCCGTACGGACGAAGCACTACGAGAAAGGGAAAGGGGGGGGGTATTGTTAGGGGGCGCCGCCCGGCCCAGGTCCTAAACCCGACCTAAGCCGACCGTCGCCCTAAGGACTGCGACTTAGCGGCGCCAGCACGACCCCACCCTCCGTACGGAGCAACCGACAGGACCCTACCTCCGTACGGAGGGAGAACACTACAGTCCTGCTTAAAGGGAAGCTACCGCCCCTTGGATTAGGGGGGGGGGTGGAAACCCGGCACTACCGTACAGAGGAGGTAACTCCCGATCCTCCGTACAGAGGGTAAACCTTGCACCTCGGCACAAAGGGGAAATTGCTAGCTTGGCTTCGTAAGTACAAATCGTACAGAGCAGACGTCGAAGGAACTGCCTATTAGTTCCTTTATGTAGATACCCGACCTCAAGTTTCTGAACCAAGATTCTTGAGCCTCTTACAGAAAGCTTCCGGGGTTGCGTAAAGTACTCGAGGTTCTTGTAGTCGGTTAGGGCAAGGAACTTAGGAACCGAGCGGAGTTCTCTATCCTACGCTTTGCAACATCGTACGACTGCTAGTAATTCCTTATTATAGATAGGGTAATTGCACTTAGCTAGGGAGTTCTTCTTAGAGAAGTACGTGTATAGGTATAGGAGTCCGTCCGAGCCTACCTGTAACAAGATACCTCCTATGCAATACCCTAAGGAGTCAGTTTCTAGTATCGTTATATGTTCTGGATCGAAGGCGGCAAGCGTTGGTCCTGTAGTAAAGAGCTCCTTTAGCCTATTAAAGCTTCTATTATACTCGTCTGTCTACTTAAACTGCTTGTCCTTGTATGTTAGCTTGACTAGGGAGTGTACGATCTCCGAGTAGTTCTGTATAAACTGGCGGTAGAAGTTGGCAAACCTAAGGAATTCCTGTACGTCCTTAACACTTGTAGGCAGCTTCTATTGCTTAATAGCATTAATCTTCTTCCTTTCTATGCTAATGCCTTTCCCTGCCTCGATAATAAACCCTAGGTATTTCGTACGCTGTACCCTGAATTTGCATTTGTCGATGTCGAGGTACAATCCAGCCTGTTACAGTCGATATAATACCTTCTTAACGTCCTGTACGTAGTCTACATAGGTGCAGTCTGTAAAAACTAGTATATCGTCGAGGTACGCTAAACAGATGTCGTCTAGTAACCCTTGCAGGGACCTGTTAATGTACCTCTAGAAGGTTGCCGGTGCGTTGGCAAGGCTAAAGGGGGTAACAAGCTACTTAAAAAGACTATATCTCGTACAGAAGGCAGTTATCTATTTACAGCCTTCCTTAATCCGTATTTTATAGAAGGCTAAGACAACGTTAAGCTTAGTAAACTACTTTGCCTTGCTAATCTGTCTAAGAGTCTCCTTAATAAGGGGTAGGGAGTACCGGTCCTTCTTGGTAATCGCGTTAATGCCTCTGTAGTCTACGCAAAAACGTAAGCCGGCCTTGCCTTCTTTGTAGACAAAAAGCGCTAGGGCTCCTGCAGACGAGGTACTTGCGCGAATAAAACCTTTAGCAAGTAGGTCGTCTAGTGTCTTGCATAGTACTAGGAGTTCTCTAGAGGACATACCGTATAGCGGACCGTACAGTACTTTAGACGGACTCCTATCCGGACAGGGCTCTAGCTAGATGTCTTAGTTAATTGCTTCTCCTCGGTGTATTAGCAGTTTCGAGGCCGATTCTGGCTCGAAGAGGTCTAGGTATTCTGCGTATTCCGATAGAAGCTTCGTATAGGAGTCCGTCGCCTTCTTAGGTGCTAATGCCTTCTTAATGTCTGTAGTCGCAGTGTTGATTTCGGCCCTAGCATTGCCGCCCTGCGGAGCTCTCCCTTGGTTACAGAGCCTCTGCTTTGTCGCTGCTAGGTACAGCCGTCCTCGTCTAATGTCTAGCTTGCCCTGCTAGCGTTCTATCTATAGCTTCCCTAATATTAGGTTATACCCCAACTTGTCCTGTACGACGTAGAGGTATAAGTCCTGCTTATAGTGTCCCTGCAGCTCTATCGTTACTTTTACTATATAGGTAATGTCCGGTCCTCGCCCGGTAATGCCTAGCATACGTACAGGTACTGTAGGGGTCGTCTTAATGTAGTATCTCTGTACGAAGTCTTCGCTAATTACTCTGTATACTAAACATCCTGTATTAATCAGTGTCTGCACTGTAGCGGTCCCGTTCAGCGTAGGCCGTACGATAAACGGCGTAGTCGTTATATAATTGCTCTTAAAAGATACCTAAGTAGTACTTTAATTTAGCAATCTATCTCGTATACGCCTCTAGCAGAGCCTTCGCTTAGAGGCTACTCTTTTCCCGACTTATTGTCGTCTAAGGGGGACTCTTAATTCTCTTGTTAGGGCGCTGCAGTTGCTACCCTTGCGGTGGTCGGCCGTTCCCTAGGTCTCTCTGCTAGCAAAAGCCTGCAATTCCGTACAGTGTAGCCTATCTTACTACACCTGTAGCAGCTCCCTTCTGCTCGTCTCTTGTTAAGGGTAGCTATGTCTACCTACTGTGCCCTTTTAGCAGCGGCCCTTAGCCGTACGGTAACAGCTGCCGCTACTCTCGTTATCGTTGGTTCCTTGTCTATAGCGTCCGTCTGCTGCTAGAGGGATTGTCGTATCTTATAGATGTAGCTTATCTGTCCGAGCCTGCGCTGCTAGTTATAGACTATCCTAAGGAGATTATAGAATTCTTCGTACGTAGCTAGTCGCATTACGCCTACTAGTCCTGTTATAATCTCCTTAGAGAAGCCTACCTCTAAGGTAGTAAGTTTTACCCTGTCCTCCTATTAGAGTCCTCCTGCCTCTGCTAGGGTCTGGTCGTATTCTGCAAGGAACTCTTGTACAGTCTTGCGTCCTTGCTTTATTATATTAACCTGTAGGAGTACTCGGCTTTCGCGGTCTAGGTCCTTATAGCTCCTGTTAAGAGCTGCCTAGAGAATTGTCGTAGTTGCTATTGTTAGGTTGGCAATAGCCGTCTCGTAGTACGGCAGAATCCGTGCTGCTGCCCTACCCTTTAACCTCCTAAAGAGGTATATAACCTTGTCTAGCTCGGTCGGGTATACTCCTAAGTCGACTAGAAGCTTAGAGCGTATCTAGGCAGCCTAGGAGGGGTACTCAGCCGGAGCCTTACTATCGTAAGTAGTAACGTTAGGGAGTTTGCTCTTAGGGGCCGGGGTGTAGGCCGTCGTGTTCGTCGTCGTTATCGTAGGGATCGGATCGCAATCGGACGCCCTAAGCTGTCGTAGCTCCTGTTCCTGTTAGGAAATTATCGCAGCCTAGTAGCTTACTTGCTGTTAGAGCTGCCTCTTGTGTACTAGCAGCTCCTCGTACGCGCGGTGTATCTAATCCTATATGCCTACAGGATCTATAGGGATGTCGCTGTCTATCTTTGTTATATTACTGCAGTTACTAACAGTAAGATCAGTTCCTAATATAAGGGCTTAAGGATCTTAGTTTAGAAACTTAAGGCTAGGTATCTATATAAAGGAACTAATAGGCAGTTCCTTTGTCGTCTGCTGCTATATAATTTGTACCTACGAAGCTAAGCTAGCAATGTCCCTCTGTATAGAGGTGCAAGGTTTATACTCTGTACAGAGAATTAGGAGTTTCCCTCTATACAGTAGTGCAGAGTTTTCCCTCTGTTTAGAGGGGCAACAATTCCCCTCTGTATAGGACTATAGGATTCTCCCTCTATGTAGGAGTAGGGTCGTATCCGTAACTCTATACAGAGGGTAGGGTCGTGCTAGCGCCGCTAAGTCGCAGTCCTTAGGGCAACGGCTGGCTTAGGTCCAGGACCTAGGCTGGACGGCGCCCCCTAATATTAGCTATCTTTTAAGAGCAATTATATAACGACTACGCCGTTTATTATACGAACTACGCTAAACGGGACTGCTATAGCGTAGGCGCTAATCGATACAGGATGTTTAGTACATAGAGTAATTAGCGAAGACTTCGTATAGAGACACTATATTAAGACGACCCCTACTGTACCTGTACGCATACTAGGCATTACCGGGCAAGGACTGGACATTAACTATATAGTAAAAGTCACGATAGAGCTGCAAGGACACTACAAGCAGGACTTATACCTCTACGTCGTACAGGACAAGTTAGGGTATAACCTAATATTAGGGAAACTATAGATAGAGCGCTAGCAGGGCAAGCTAGACGTTAGACGAGGACGGCTGTACCTAGCAGCGACGAAGCAGAGGCTCCGAGACTAAGGGAGAGGACTGCAGGGCGGCAATGCTAAGGCCGAAATCAATACAGCGACTATAGCTATTAAGAAGGTATTAGCACCTAAGAAAGCAACGGACCCCTATACAAAGCTCCTAGCGGAATACGCAGAATACCTAGACCTCTTCGAGCTAGAATCGGCCTCGAAACTGCCTCTACACTAAGGAGAAGGAATTGACTACAATATCTAGCTAGAGCCCCGTCTGGATAGAAGTCTGCCCGAAGTACCGTACGGCCCGCTATATAGTATGTCCTCTAGAGAACTCCTAGTACTGCGCAAGACACTAGACGACCTACTTACTAAAGGTTTTATTCGCGTAAGCACATTATCTGCAGGAGCCCTAGTGCTGTTTGTCTATAAAGAAGGCAAGGCCAGCTTGCGTTTTTGCATAGACTACAGAGGCATTAACGCGATTACTAAGAAGGACCAGTACCCCCTGTCCCTAATTAAGGAGACCCTCGGACGGATTAGCAAGGCAAAGTAGTTTACTAAGCTTAACGTAGTTTCGGCCTTCTACAAGATACAGGTTAAGGAAGGTTACAAATAGATAACTGCCTTCTGTACGAGATATAGTCTTTTTGAGTAGCTTGTTACCCCCTTTAGCCTTGCCAACGTACTAGCAACCTTCTAGAGGTACATTAACAGGTCCCTATAAGGGCTACTAGACGATATCTGTTCTGCTTACCTCGACGACACACTGGTATTTACAGACGGCACCTATACAGACTACGTATAGGACGTTAAGAGGGTATTAGATCGACTGCAATAGGCTAGATTGTACCTTGACATCGACAAATGTAAATTCGGTATACAGCGTACGAAATACCTAGGGTTTATTATCGAGGCAGGGAAAGGCATTAGCATAGACGGGAAGAAGATTAATGCTATTAAGCAATAGAAGCCCCCTATAAGTGTTAAGGACATACAAGAATTCCTTAGGTTTGCCAACTTCTACCGCCAGTTTATATAGAACTACTCGGAGATCGTACGCCCCCTAGTCGAGTTAATATATAAGGGCAAGCAGTTTAAGTAGACGGACGAGTATAATAGAAGCTTTAACAGGCTAAAGGAGCTTTTTACTATAGGACCAACGCTTGCCGCCTTCGATCCGGAACGTACGACGATACTAGAAACCGACTCCTTAGGGTACTGTATAGGAGGTATCCTGTTATAGGTAGGGTCAGACGGACTCCTGCACCTATACGCGTACTTCTCTTAGAAGAACTCCCTAGCTAAGTGCAACTATCCTATCTACGACAAGGAATTGCCAGCAGTCGTACAGTGTTATAAGGCGTAGGATAGAGAACTCCGCTCGGTTCCCGAGTTCCTTGCCCTAACCGACTACAAGAACCTCGAGTATTTTACGCAACCCTAGAAGCTGTCTAAGAGGCACGTACAATAGGCGATGTACCTAAGCCGCTTTGATATAAGACTCCAGTACTGCAAGGGAAAGGACAATAGCAGAGCCGACGCACTATCTAGACAAGATTAAGACATGCCAACGACGTATAATAACGACCGGCTAAAATTACAGACATTCTAGATATTGAAGAAGGAACTAGGCGAAGAGACTATCCGCGTAGCGGCGACATATATATAGGAGCCCTAGCTACAGGTATAGGAAGAGGCAATAAAAAACGACGACGTTTACTAAGGGGCCTATACAGCGATCTAAGGAGGACAGCGGAAGCTCCCAGCAGAGCTTTACCTTAAGGTATTAGCAGCAGAGTGCACAGTAGACGAGGAGAATAACCTAAAGTTCAGGAATCGGATTTAGGTCCTAGCAGACAAGAAGCTCTGTACGAGCTTAATACAACGGGCGTATAATTCTTTGGTAACTAGGTATCTAGGTCGTAAGGAGATATACAGCATCGTCGCTAGGGACTACTACTAGCTAGCGATAGCAAAGGACATCTGTAGGTTTATACAGAACTACGATATCTGCAGACGGACAAAGCCCTAGCGTAAACTAAAGTACAGGCTGCTGAAACCCCTACTAATACCGGACCGGCCCTAGCAAGACCTAATAGTAGACTTTATTACAGACCTCCCTAAGAGCGACGGACGCCGGAACATTATAGTAGTTACTAATAAGCTAACGAAGGGGGTAATACTAGAAGGAACTAGACTCTATTACAGCTAAGGACACTGCTTAGGCATTTATACAGACGACGTTTAGCAAGTACGGATTCCCTAGGTCAATTGTATTAGACCGAGGTACACAATTTACAAGCTAGCTCTAGGCAAGGGTATGCCAGATGTTGAACGTAGAACGTCGCCTATTAACCGTATAGCACCTGCAGACAGACAGTGCGACGGAGAGGGTCAATTCGACGTTAGAAGTGTACCTCTAAGCGTACGTCGACTACGACTAGACAAACTGGAACTGCCTCCTCCCTATAGCAGAGCTAGCTATTAACAGCTATACGGCTAACGCTACAGGATTGTTCCCCTTCTTTATAGCCTACGGATACGACTATTCCCTACTCCTACTGACCCTAAGCGGCGCTACCTTACGCTCTATACGATCCCCAATTTAGCAGGAAGAAGCTATCGTACGGACGATTATAAACGCCTATTAATAGGCGAAAGCGAGTCTAGCTATAGCTTAACAGAATACGGAAGAGCAGGCCAACAAGGGATAGTAGGCTGCACTAAGGTACAAGGCAGGAGATAAGGTCTAGCTAAACTAGCGCAACATCTATACAGACTAGCTAAGCAAGAAACTAGATTGGAAGAACCGGAAGTTTACAGTAGTCTGGCCGGTAGGGACATATACTATACGACTTAACACTCCCCTTAGGATCTACCCTGTCTTCTATATAGACCTCGTATAGCTAGCATATACAGACCCCCTTCTATACTAGATAACGGATAACGCGCGCCCCCTAGCAATTATTACTAAGGGCTAGGAAGAGTACAAGGTAGAAGAAATCCTTAAGAGCTAAAGGAAGCAGAAGAGGGTAGAGTACCTAGTTAAGTAGAAAGAGTAGGCAGAGCCTATATAGGAACTGTATAAGGCCCTCTAGGACATACGAGCACTAGGCAAGTAGGAGGAGAGACACCCTAGTAAACGGTCGCAGTAACACTGTACTATATAGGGTAGGACAGATAGCAGCTGCAAGACGGGGCAGCTGTAAGTAATATTAGGCGACTGTAGCCTAGATCGGGCAGTTACAACAGATGTTAGGCAGCTGCAGGCAGGATTAGGCAGCTATAGGCAAGACTAGGAAGCTACAAAGGAGGAGCAGGAATAGAGAGGGACTAGAGACATCTATCCCTAGGGATATAAAAGAAGGGACGATACTAGGGAACCTGCAAGAAGCATAGTATAGGTATAGGAAGAGGGAAAGGAAGAAGAACAGGAATAGAGCTAGCATAGGGCAGGGCAGGACTATACAAGATAACCGGCCTGCCTAAAACTATACAGACAACCGCTAGGTAAACTACTACTACCTTACCCTACAGACGATAACAGGTAGAAACATCTACCTAGGAGCTAAACTCTAGACAACGACTAAGGCATAGGGACAGAGCCAAATAGCCTGCTGCTGCTAGACTGTACGGATAGGACGCAGAATGCACAGCTAGAGCTATAGGGTAGGAGATAAACAGACGATAGATAAGAGGCAGGTAAATAGACAGACAGGACCGAATACCTCCTACACCTTCGTAACTGCTTATAGGTCCTCCTCTGCCTTAGCTTCGGTATCCTTAAAGTAGCAAACGGAATCGGTTAAGTTTAGGTAGAAGCGATCTAGCACTACCTGCCTTCCCTACTCGTAGGTCCTCCTCTACCTTAGCTACAGGATCTAAATAGATAGGCCTAAGGTTGCAGTAGTATAGAGGGAGGGGGTAGACCTAGGACAAAGGGTAACTGCGCAACTGCAGGCTATAGGGGGGGGTACTAGCAAACAGGCAACTGCTACCTAAGGACCTAGCAATAACAGGGAGGGCATCTGGCAGGCATTACTAAGTAGCAAGTGCCTAGACAACAGTCGATAGACGACTGGACAGAGACGGGAAAGCGCTACCTGCAAGAGGAACGCTAGGAGATAAGGCTGTACGACACGTCGTCGTACAAGGGAAGCACTATAGGAAGAGAGGGGAGTATTGTTAAGGGGCGCTGTCTAGCTAGGTCCTAGACCTAAGCTAGCCGTCGCCCTAAGGATTGCGACTTAGTAGCGCTAGTACAACCCTACCCTCTATACGGAGTTACTAATACGACCCTATCCCTGTATAGAGAGAGAATCCTATAGCCCTATACAGAGGGGAATTGCCGCCCCTCTAAACAGAAGGAAAACTCTGCACTACTATATAGAGGGAAACTCCCAACCCTCTGTACAGAGTGTAAACCTTGCACCCCTGTATAGAGGGAAATTGCTAGCTTAGCTTTATAGGTACAAATTGTACAGCAGCAGACGATAAAGGAACTGCCTATTGTTCCTTTATATAGATACCTAGCCTTAAGTTTCTAAACTAAGATTCTTAAGTCCTTACAGTCCTAGATACTGTTGTTTTCTCTTTTATATCTGTTAACCTTGTTTTCCGTTTTATATCTGTTAACTGTAACAGTAGCCCCCCTTAATATAGCGGAGTTCCTACGAAGCCTTAGTAGTTCGAGATACCGAGGGTAAATCTGCTTACTCCTAAGAGCAAGCCTAATGTTACAGTTAATATTCTATTAGTAAGCAGAGTCTAGTTCTCTTTAGCTGTACCGGGTTTCTAGACGGTAGTCTCTATAGTCTAAGAGGTTTTAACGGTAGAAGGTTTTGATCTTGTCCTTATCGAAGATAATATTTCTAAGGGGTTCCTAAGTAGTGTCCTAGTCTTCGTAGCTTTGCTATTGAACTTTGTACTTTGTCTGTCTATTAATTACTTAACCGTCTGTAATTTTGCGTACGTAGTATTCTCCTTCTTCGTCTTCGTTGTCGTCTTCTGTAGGGAGAATGCAGGTTCGTTCTTAGTCTTGCAATTAAATTAGGAAGGAATCTCCTTCCTTAGGTCTTAGTCGAATAGGATAGAAGACGTTGTAGATTTCCTAGTCTTCTAGCAGTTAGAGGTAGTATACGTACGAGCTAATCTTCTCTATAATTGGGAAGGGGCCTAGTTTTTTCTAATTAAGTTTGCAAGAAGGTCTTCCTTTAACAATGTTCTTAGAGTCTAGGTACACTCTGTCCCCTACTTAGTAGTCTGGAGCTAGTTGTCGTTTTCGATTAGCTTGTTCTTTGTAGATAGCCTAGGTGTAAGTTATCTCTTCTTAGACTTCCTAATAGATCTAGGAGAGGTGCGTCGCCTATTCGTCTGCATTGACTTCGTCTAGGTCGTTAGGTCGCAGTAGTAGGTCTTAAGGTTCTATTCCTGTTTAGGGGTAGTAGCCTCTAGTAGTATAGCAGGGGGAGTGTCCTGTTATCTCTAATTCCTAGTTGCGAGCTAAGAATTCTACTATTAGGATGTGTTTTGGCCAGTCCTTCTAGTAGTAATCGATAAAGCAACGTAGCGTCTGTTTGAACAGGGCATTCGCAATCTCTGTTTGTCTATCTGTTTCTAGGTAGTAGGACATTAAGATATAGTAATTAATGTTTAGAAGCGTGTAAAGACGTTTCTAGAACTTGGCAATAAACTAAGAGCCTCTATTAGAGGTAATGCTGTCTAGAAGGCCTACATAACGCTAAACGTATTCGTAGAAGAGTCGAGCGGTTTCCTTAGAAGTTATGCTCTAGCAGGGTACTACAAAGCGGTCCTTAGAGTGTCGATCTATAACTACAAAGACGTTCTTTGCCTTAACACCTGCCTAAGTAGTCCCTTAAGGGAGATAGGTAACGAAGTCTATTGTAATATGTTTCTAAGGATGTTTAGGGGCCGGGAGAGGCTTTAGCAATCCGTAAGGACGTTGTCGGTCGTATTTGGCTGCCTTGCAGATAGGACAGTTGTTTCTATATCTATAGACGTGCTTCTACATCGACAGCTACTAGTAGTAGCGGGAAGTAAGCTTGTAAAGCTTCGATCGTCCTAGGTAGCCTCCTACTGCCGAGTTGTGGACTGTAAGGGCTCAAGAATCTTGGTTTAGAAACTTAAGGCTAGGTATCTATATAAAGGAACTAATAGGCAGTTCCTTCGTCGTCTACTGCTGTACAATTTGTACCTACGAAGCTAAGCTAGCAATTTCCCTCTATATAGGGATGTAAGGTTTACATTCTGTACAGAGGATCGGGAGTTTCCCTCTATATAGTAATATAGAGTTTTCCCTCTGTTTAGAGGGGCGGCAATTCCCCTCTATATAGGGCTATAGAATTCTCCCTCTGTATAGGAGTAGGGTCGTATTGGTAACTCTGTACAGAGGGTAGGGTCGTGCTGGCGCTGCTAAGTCGCAGTCCTTAGGGCAATAGCTAGCTTAGGTCTAGGACCTAGGCTGGGCAGCGCCCCCTAACAATACCCCCCTCCCTTCTTATAGTGCTTCTTTTGTACGACAGCATGTCGTACACCCTTAGCTCTTAGGGCTCCTCTGGCAGGTAGTGCTTTCCCGTCTTCGTCTAGGCGCTTGCTAGTCGGCAATGCCTGCTAGATGCCCTCCTTCTACGCTGTTGCAACCTTGGACCTGTCCCTCTAGTTCCTATAGCTAAGGCAGAGGAGTGCCTGTAAGCAGAGAAGGCAGGTAGTGCTAGATCGCTTCTACCTAATCTTAACCGATTCCGTTTGCTACTTTAAGGATGCCGAGGCTAAGGCGGAGGAGGACCTACGAGCAGTTATAAAGGTATAGGAGGTGCTCGATCCTATCTAACTATTTACCTTCTACCCTATAGCCCTAGCTATATACTCTGCCTCTTAGCTGTATAGTCTTGCAGTAGCGGGCCGTCTAGTTCTATCCCTATGCCCTAGTCGTCGTCCGGAGTCTAGCTCTTAGGTCGATGTTCCCGTCTCTGTCCGGTCGTCTAAAGGGCTGTCGCTTGTCTGGGCACTGGATCGTAGTTGCCTCGTTTGCCCTCCCTTATACAGTTGTAGCAGCTGCCCTGGTTGCCGTTGCCTTACATAGCAGGCAGCTACTACCCTGTATATTAACCCTTCCCCCCCCTCTCTCTCTTCTTCTCTTTCTCTCCTATTCCTATATCTGCTACCTGTCTGCCTAGCCGTCTACTACTACTACTACTATTACTACAACAACTACTACTACTACTAACTACAACTACTACTACTAACGCTGCTATTCTGTCTGCCTAGTGCTGTCGTAGTTCTCTTGTAGTTGCTGGCCCATTCTCCTATACCTCTACCTCTAGCCGTAGGACGTTTAGCTTAACCAACAACTCCGCTTCCAGTTCGTATAGTCTTCTTCCTTTATACAGTTCTAGCTAACGTCTTAGGTGCTACATTAATAAGCAGTAGGATGTTGCTAAGCTACCCTTCTACTCCTTCTAGTATTGGGGCGCCTGCTAGCCGGGAGGTAATTAAGATTTCGGGTATAGAGTCGGCTGCTCTAGTACTAGGGGGGTAGTGGCCAGTAAGCTACCCTAAGGTAGTATATAAGAAATTTTCGGATAGTGTTACTCTTATTCCTTCTTATTCTTACTCTTATTCTTACCTGTCTTATAGCTGTTCCCCTCCTCCTGCCCCCTTTCTGTACAGTATAGTACAGTGTAGTGTCGGTAGGACCCGGTAGGGTCCTACCTCTTAATTCCCAATCCTTTAGCAACCTAAGTTGCTAGCAGCTGCCCTGTATCTAGGGTAGATTATGCCCCTTCTCGCTGTACGGCGCAGTGTTACTTTAACTAGGCAGGGGGATAGTTCTCCTCCTACCTGTCTAGCGCAATTGTGTCCTGTAGGGCCTCGTATAGTTCCTACGTAGGCTCTGCCTACCCTCTCTATTTGACTAGGTACTCTACCCTCTTCTTCTTCCTTTAGCTCTTAAGGATTTCTTCTACCTCGTACTCTTCCTAGCCTTTAGTAATAATTGCCGGTAGGCGCGCGTCGTCCGTTGTCTAGTGCAGTAGGGGGTCTGTATTTGCTAGCTGTACGAGGTCTATATAGAAGACTAGGTAAATCCCTAGGGGAGTGTTAAGTCGTATAGTATATATCCCTACTAGTCGGACTACCGTAAACTTCCGGTTCTTCCAATCCAGTTTCTTGCTTAGCTGGTCTGTACAGATGTTGCGCTAGTTTAGCTAGACCTTATCTCCTACCTTGTACCTTAGTGCAGCCTGTCGTCCCTTGTTGGCCTGCTCTTCTGCATTCTGTTAGGCTATAGCTAGACTCGCTTTCGCCTATTAATAGGCGTTCGTAATCGTCTGTACGATAGCTTCGCCCTGCTAAATCGGGGATCGTACAGGGCGAAGCTAGCGCTACTTAGGGTCGGTAGGAGCAGGGAGTAGTCGTATCTGTAGGCTATAAAGAAGGGGGACAATCCTATAGCGTTAGCCGTACAGCTGTTAATAGCCAGCTCTGCTATAGGGAGAAGGCGGTTCCAGTTTGTCTAGTTATAGTTAACGTACGCTCGGAGGTACGCTTCCAACGTCGAATTGACCCTTTCCGTCGCGCCGTCCGTCTGCAGGTGCTATACGGTTAATAGGCGACGTTCTACGTTTAACAACTAGCAGACCTGTTACGGTCAACAGATGTAAAACGGAAAACACGGTTACTAGATGTAAAACGGAAAACAATAGCATCTAGGACCTAACTAGAACTATTAAGATTTACAGACTATAGGCTAACAACTACTGGATAGAAGAAGACTCCAAGAGAGTAAAAGGCGAATTATCTCGCGATGCAAACACTCCTGGCTTAGTTCTAGAACCTTTAGAAAAAGCGGGTCTAGGAAATGAATTTGTTTGCAGAACAAAGAAACAGAGTTTAGTAAGAAAGTTACTAGCAAACGAGCAAACAATCAGCTAGGGCAGGGGGATATAAGAACCTGCTGCCGCCTACCTGATCTCTCTCTTCTTCTTGTTTATAGCTCGTCTTGTGCATTAATTCAGCTTTTACACCTTAGACTCTAGCCCTTCCTTTCCTTACTTAGTTTTTACATCCCTTACTTTAGACTTTAGCCTCCCTCTCTAACATTAACTCTTACATCCCTTCCTTTAGACTTTGTTTTATCCAACTCCTCCTACCTACTTCGACTTTTACATCGACCTCTTCCGACCTCTTAGCTCCCTTCCTAACATTACGAGCTATTATCCAAACACTAGACTATTAACATAGTCTTCCACACCCTACGAGAAGAGGTCCCCTTTAAGGAATACTTACAACTGGACCTATTAGCAGAAGGAATTATTAACCTAATAAACAACGATCCTAACCTTGCCCTCCGAGTCTTCTTTATAGTAACAAACATTGTCCGTACAGGCATTGAACAAGTAAAGGAACTAAACCAACACACCAATAGCCTAGAAGCAATGCTATTAGATAGCAAGGACTAGGTACAAGAGATAGAACGAAAGATTGCCAATCTTACAATTAAGAAAGCCTAGACACAAGGACAATTGCAGGAAGCTCTAAACCTAAGGACACAGAACACTACTAGAGAACCTACTAGTAAGAGTGGCTGACCCAGAACTATTCTACGGAGATAAGGACAAGTTTAATGAATTTCGACTACGATTATTAATCAAACTCTTAGCTAACGCAGACTACTTCCTAAACGAATAACAGAAGGTCTCGTACGCGTTTTCCCTCCTTGCTAGCAAGGCACTGCAACAGGTCTTACACTAGTTTGACCCAAAGACACTACAAGTTAATTAATAACAGCTTTCTAGTTCTTTATCTATTTCTGTCCTATAATAATGTCAAACCTTCCGATATCTATAATTTGGAATGTCGCTTCTGTAGTGCGACTAGCTAGGGTGGTTCTTAATAGCACATAATACGTAACACTCTCTATGTCTTGTCCGTTGTATGCCAAAATTCGCGTTGGCAACGCTAGTTCTATAGGATAACTATATCCGTTTATTAGCTTCTAGACCAGTCGATAGTAGATCGCGGCGCCGATAAGAGCTCCTATGTCGATAAAGGCCTTTAATTGAAAAGGGCTGTGCGAGCTATCGAGGGGGTAGACAGTAATCAGAAGGATAATAGCGGTTTCTGTATTTACTTCTACTGCTTCCAAGAGCGGGTTATTACAACTATTAATACTCCCTTCTTCTATTAATAAGGATCGCGTTAGTGCCCTATTGTCGTTGCTAGATAGGGGGCCTATCCGTCCAGCTAGTCTTTTCCTAGGATTCTTAACAGCACTCTACTGTCTACGCTATCGGTGTCGTTCAGGGCTGGCTCTATAGCTTGGATAGTCTTCCTTAGTGGCGGTAGCTTAGCAGCGCAATATTCCTGCTTCTATTAAGCTGTCGCTTGGCATCTAGTAGCAATATAGCCAGGTTTTCCGTACGTATAGCAGGTCGGGACGAAAGACGAGTACAGGGAATATAATAGCTGCTAGGTAGGGCCTTGTCGGAAAGGAGCAGGGGGTCGTGTTGTTAGCGCCGACTGCTTCTAAATCAGTTCGCGCGATGCCGATTTCGCGTAGGCGCTCAGGTTTCTAGTAGTAACTCTCGCTTGGTGCACGAAGCTCTCGAGGTCTTCGTCTTCTACTAAAGCTATAGCGGCAGCCAGTTTAGGGTTTAGCTTCTGCCTTAGTAAGTGTAACTGCTTATCTTCTAACACTTTAGCTCTAATAGCATATTTTCTAAACAGTCTATAGAACTCCTCGAACGTTAACCGGTTCTAGTTAATCTTATCTAGTTGCTTACAGGCCGTTTTCTTTCGGAAGGGGTCCCTAAAGCGTTAATCTAGCGCCTTAATTGCTTCTTTAGCAGTTACCTCTTCTAGGTCTGCTACTAACGAAAAAGCTTTATTATCTAATCGCGATTCTAGGTAGGCCAATCTGTCTTCTTTACTGTTTCCGGCATAATCGTAGTCTATCTTCTTCTTTATCTTTTTCTTAAATGCCTCCTAGTCTTTAGGGTCTCCTTCTCTAAACGCTAGTAGGTTAGGTAGTAACGTTATCAAGGTGCTACCTTAACTGTAGGCCACCGGTAAGGCAGTCTCTGCTTATTCTTCTCGATATAGCGGCAGCGCTGACGACATCTCTGCTTCTATATTAGCTAACTAAGCCTTTATCGCCTTCAGTTATACTAGTCGATTCGCTGCTTAGTTTTCTAACATATCGATAATAGTCTCTGCCGATTCCTTCTCGGCTATTACCGCTTCTATTTCCTCTCTTAGTTGCCTGTTCTCTTCTATGTTCTTATAAAACTTCTTTTCGACGAAGGTAATAATATTAAACACCTTCTTAGCTCTATGTTCTACTAGATATTCTCCTATTTTATCCGGCGTACGTACGTACAGCTCCGTATAGCCTGCTATGCCCTTCTTCGCTTTGTCTGTCTCTTCTTCTATAAGGTCCTTAGTAGCCGTTCTATCGTCGAGGATGCTAGTGCGCCTATCCCTTAGTCTGTTAGTCTTTCTCTTCCTGCTGTAGCCTGTAACGCCGCCCTCTACTGTTAAGAAGCTCTCTATAGCTATCTTACAGTGCTGGTATTTGGTTTGGTATAGTGTGCACGTGCGTTATTCGGGTGTCCAGATAATTTAACAGTCCCTTTCGCGCAGCGTAGGGTTAGTATAGTAAGTGAGTTCGAGACATAATAATCCGAGCACGTAGATATAATTTAATACGGCTGTTTTAATAACTATATCTCGAACTAAGGAAGGAAAGGAATCTATGTGGTAGTAGGTAAGGGCTTTAGGGGTGGGTGTGCCAAGGCCCAGCTCGGTCTAGAAGTGCCGAGCCAAAATTCCAAGGGTCTACCCTACTACTTAGTCCCACCCCTTTCTGCTATTGCAACAAGTCTAAAGTAGCTAACTATAAGATAGATAAATATCTACGAATCTTCTATAGCTATTATTAAGCAGAGTAGGTTAAGGTATTAGCAATAGCCGAATTCTGCGCTAATTTGGCACAGTCCGAGGCTACCTTGCTAGCGCTGTTCGAGATAACTTACAGTTATCTTCTAAGAATAAGTTTCTAGCTGCTGAACGAACCTAGCTCTTCGGAACCTTCTACTACTACCTCGTTAAAGAGAGTCGCCGCCGCTGCAGCAGAAGCGCTTAGATCTTAGATAGAAGAAGCGATCTGGGTAGTGAAAGAAGCGATAGAATTGGTATAGAAGAGGATAGTAACTCAAGCTAATAGAAAGCAGTTACTAATAGAATTTAAGGAAGGCCAAAAGGTATAGCTTAACACAAGGAACCTAAGGCTAAAAGGCAATGCCAAGCTTAACCCCCGCTATATAAGCCTATTTAAGATAGTGGAAAAGAGGTCGCTAGTAACTTATTAGCTCTACCTACCGAAGTCGTTCCGGATCTACGATGTCTTCTATTCGGATCTGCTAAGTCTGGAGCCTAAAGACAGTCTTCCAGAACAGGGGTTTACTAAACCTCTACTAATTAAGATAGATAGCGAAGAAGAAGAGTAGGAGGTAGAAGGGGTAAAAGATATAAGAAAGATAAGGGAGTCTATTAAAGCGAGGATCTTATAGAAGGGATAGCCGGAAGACTACGAATAGTATCCGGTCGAGAATCTCCGGAATTTGGCAGAGCTGCTAAGAGAGTTTTACGTCCGGAACACGAAAAAGCCGAGGCCTAATTGGCTCTAAAGTTAACGGCTCTAGAGACATAGAAGAAGAAGAAAAAAGGCTGCGTCCGCTCTATTAGTATAGAAACTAATAGAAACGATCGCAGCGATCGCTTAGCTAGAGTCCTTAGCTCCACCACTACTACCGCTGGCCTGGTCGGCTAGATAATAACGATAAGGCCGAGGACGGCGCTAATGCGTCGGCGCACTTTGTAACGGTCTTCGCCTTTGCTATTGTTAACTGCAGACTATATCGGACGGATAATAACGGCAAAGAACGAAGCCGACGCTATTAAAGCAGCCTTTGCAGTAACGCTTAAGGCCTTAGTAGAGAAGAAAAAGAACAAGAGATAGCGCGCTGCAGATAGATCTATATAGACCTCTACAGCGGCGCATAGGCTAGCTACGCTGCAGCTTAGATAACTGCTAGCTTAGATCAGATAGCTCTAATTAGATAGACGCTAAGTAAAGAACTTCAGATAGCGACAATGTAAGAAGAGAAAGAATATAACGAAAGGACGATGTTTTTGAAGTAGAAGAAACGAAGAGGTAACGTCAATTTTAAGAAGGATTTCCGCAGAAAGAGCTGCGAATCGGACGGAAAGAGAAGACAATAAAAAAGAAGAAATAGAAGAAAAGACGGACGAATCAAAAAAAAAAAGAGAAAGGCAGGCGAGATAAGTAAGCGGTTAAGGGCGACTGCTAGTAAGGGAGGGGGGTAGTGTTACAGTAGCAGAAAGGGGTGGGACTAGGTAATAGGATAGACCCTTAGAATTTGGGCTCGGCCCTTCCGGACTAAGCCGGGCCTTGGCACACTACCCCTAAAGCCCTTACACACTACCGTATAGATTCCTTTCCCTCCTTAGTTCGAGATATAGTTATTAAAACAGCTGTATTAAATTATATCTACGTGCTCAGATTAGGCACACTGCAAAAATTGATGTAATACAGTACACTTAAGCTAAAAGGGACTAATTAAGTAACTTAGAAGTGACTTAACTAATGTATACCAGATATATAAACCTTAGCAAGGTATAGTAATAACCTAGGCTAACTACCCCGTATTACTACCCCCTACGCTACAGGCTTACGACCTCGTAAGTGATCCGGGCACGCAGATATAATTCAATACGGCCTTTTTGATGACTATATCTCGAACTGAGGGGGGAAAGGAATCTATGTAGTGGTAGTGGAGGGCCTTGATGGGTGGCGGTGTGCCAAGGCCCGGCTCGGTCCGTTCCGGAACTTAAATCCCAGAAGGGGCTGAGCCGAAATCCAGGGTCCACCCTATCAATCTGTCCCACCTCTTTCCACCGCTGCAACACTACCCCCCTCCCTTACCAGCGGTCGCCCTCGACCGCTTAGTTACCCCAACAATCCAGAATCTCCACTTTTTTTTTTTTTTTGATTCGTCTTCTCTTCCTCGAAAATCCCCTCCGACAGCGATGTCGCTTCTTCCGTCTTCTATCGCTTCTTGAATTTCTTACGTCGTCGGCATCTAAAGTCCTTTACTTGGCGTTTATGTGATCGGTGCGCCTGATCCGTGCTATCTGATCTGAGCCGTAGGTTATCTGAGATGCGGCGTCGCTAGTCTGTGCTCCGGCGCGGAGGTCTATATAGATCTTTCTGCAGCGCCGTTCTTCTTCTTCCCTTTGTCTTTCACCAAAGCCTTTACCTACTACGCGGTCGGCAGCGCCGCCGGCCGCGCGGTGGTGTCTAAAGCAATTACTTCCCGAAGCACGATCGTTTTTATCGGCTTCCGCGCTGGTAGAGCGGACGTGTCTCTATTGTCGGCATTAGAGCCACGCTGGTTTCGGCTTTTCCGGGTTCCGCGCGTAAAAGTCTCTTAGCAGCTCCGCCGAATTCCAGAGATTCTCGATCGGATACTATTTATAATCTTCCGGCCACCCCTTCTACGAGATCCTCGCTTTAATGGACCCCCTTGTCTTCTTTACGTCCATTACGTCTTCCACCTCCCACTCTTCTTTATTACCGTCCATATCGACTGGTGGGGGTTCGGCGAAGCCCTGTTCCGGCAGGCCGTTCTTAGGGTCCAGGCTTAGCAGATCTAAATAGAAAACGTCGTAGATCCGGAACGATTTCGGTAGCTGGAGCCGATAAGTTACCAGCGACCTCTTTTCCACTATCGTAAACGGGCCTACGTAGCGCGGATTGAGTTTGGCGTTCCCTTTTAGCCTTAGGTTCCGAGTGTTAAGCCAGACCTTTTGACCTTCTTTAAATTCTATTAGCGACCGGCTTCTATTAGTTCGAGTCAGCATCTTCTTCTAAGCCGTCTCTATCGCTTCTTTCGCCACTTTAATCGCTTCTTCCATCTGAGATCGTAGCGCTTCTGCCGCTGCGGCGGCGACTCTCTTTAACGACGTAGAAAGCTCTAGCGAATCGGCGTCGCTCGGCGGATAGAAGCTCAGCCTTAGAAGATAACCGTATGTTATCTCGAACGGCGCTAGCGACGTCGCTTCTGACCGTGCTGAATTGGCGCAGAATTCGGCTATTAGCAGCACCTCTACCCACTTTTCTTGATAGTGGCTGCAGAAGATCCGTAGATATTTCTCTATCTTATAGTTGGCTACTTCTGATTGGCCATCGGTCTGAGGGTAAGCGGCCGTGCTAAGCTTTCTACAGATTCCGAGCTTTCGATTGATAGCCTTCTATACGTCTGCAGCGAATTGAGGACCCCTATCCGTAGTAATAGTGTCCGGCAGGCCATAGTGCTTCTATACGTATTGAATTAACATCCGTACGGTCTCTTCTGTAGTGGTTCCCTCGTCTCTCGCTTAGCAGGGGATAAAGTGTCGTTCTTTGCTTAGCCTATCTACTACGTTGAGGGTAGCATCGTATCTATCGGAATCCGGCAGGCCGGTTACGAAATCTATCGTAATGTGCTACTATAGTTTCTCGGGGATCGGCAGTGGCTTCAATAAGCCTGCCAGAAGGCCGTAACGTAGCTTCGCAGCTCTGCATATGTAGCAATTGGCGATAAATCGATGGATCCGTTCGTAGATCCGCGGAAACCAGTAGACTGTCCTTACGGCTTCTATCGTCTTCTTTAAGCTGGCGTAACCAACGTCTATAGAGCTATAGACTAGCTGGATTACCTCCGTAATTAGTTCTTCCGGAACTATTAGCTTTCCTAAGCCGGTTTTGCCGAGTTTCTGTTGCTGGTTAAGCTGCTTTACCTTTTCGTAGAGAGTTTCTTCCTTAGGGGCTGGCTCTACCGCGCAGACCCCTACCTCTTTCAACACCTCTGCATCTACTATCCGCTCGGTTAACACCTTCTGGAACATGTTAGGGTCTTCTTTCGCGCGGCTGGTTTTTCCTTCCCTTCTCGTCAACGCGTCAGCCTTTCTATTTTGAGCTCTGGGTCGATAAGTAATCTTAAAGTCGAACCCAGATAAGTAGGCCGCCTACCGCGCTTGACGGCGTAAGAGCTTCTGCGTCTTTATAAAGTAAGTCAGCGACTGGTAGTCCGTAAGGACCTGGACCGTGCTCTTTCTAGCTATAAGCTCTAGCTTCCACTCCTCGAACGCCTGTATAATAGCTAGCAGTTCTTTATCGTAGATCGCGTAGTTCCTCTTAGCTTCCGTTATAGATTTGCTAAAGAAAGCTACTGGATAAAGGGTTTCATCGTCTCTGTATTGAGAAAGGACTTCCGCCGTTACTGTGTCGGAAGCGTCCGTTTCTACGTAGATTGTCTTTTCCGGCCGGAAGTGTGCTAGAACCGGCGCCGAGGCCACTGCTTCTTTCAGCCGGTTAAACGCTTCTGTGCACCTCTTATTCTACAGGCTAGCGGCCTCCTTCTTTAATGCCTTATTCAGGGGTCTTGCTATCTTGCTAAAGTCTTTAATAAACCGTCGATAGTAGCTGCAGAAGCCGAGAAACGCTCTGATTTGCGTAGTGTTTCCGGATTTCGGCTGCTTCCACTCCGCGACGGCGGTGACCTTTAAGGGGTCTATACGAATTCTATCTCTTCTGACGATAAGACCGAGATATTTAACCTCGGTTTAATAGAACTCGCTCTTCTTCGTGTCCGCGTTCAATCCGACCTTGCGGAGCCTCTTCAACACTCTCTCGATGTAGTCCGTGTATTGCTCTCTCGTTCCATCGGTGTAGATAAGGATGTCGTCCAAGTAGATAGACACGAACTGCTCCAGCATGTCTATAAAAGTGTGGTTTATAAAGCGTTGCTACACTGCCGGCGCGTTAGTAAGTCCGAAAGGCATCACTAACTACTTGAAATTGCCTATGCGCGTGGCGAATGTCGTAAGGTCTTCCGTCTGTCCTTCTTCGTTCCTTAATCGATAGAATGCTTAGGGAATATCCAGCTTGCTAAACTACTTAGCCTTAGCTACTCGTTGTATGGTTTCATCGATTAGAGGTAGCGGATACACATCTCTCTTGGTAACCTTATTAAGGCCTCGATAGTCTACGCAGAGTCGCAGGCCACCCCCTGGTTTCCTTACGAAAAGAATCGGTAACGCGTACTCGGCGGAACTCGGCGTAATAAACTTCTTTGCCAAATTTTCGCGAACAAACACCTCTACTTAGTCCAGTTCGGCCGGTAACAGTCTTCTTAGGGGCTCGGTTCTTGGCAGCGTAGCTCCCTCCTTCAGTTGGATCTTGTTGTTATATTCCGGTCGATAGAGCGGCAATAGGTTGGAGTCGGCCTTTAAGAAGACGTCAGCGTAACTATAGAGCTCGTTTGGCAGCACCTCCAGTAGATCTACTTCTTCTTCCGCTATTATCTTCTAGTAGTCTTTAATGTCTTTTATTAAGATAGCGTAAATCTCGTTGTCCGGTAACTTCGCGAGGGTCGATAAAGTTTCCGAGCTTATTATTCCTATCGTGCCTTAAGGGTTAGACTGATCTATCGAAGCCGCTTCGACCTTCGTAACGTTCGGTTTGGCGTTGGCTACTATAACCAATTTGGTAACTGATTTAATAGCGGCTAAGCCGCTGATCGGTTTTCTGAATCCTATTGTGCCTTCTCCTACGTCAATAATCGCTCCCTGGTTCTTTATCTATTTCTGCCCTATAATGATGTTAAATCTTCCGATATCTATAATTCGGAACGTCGCTTCCGTAGTGCGACCAGCCAAAGTGGTCCTTAATGGCACATAGTGCGTAACACTCTCTGTGTCTTGTCCGTTGTACGCCGAGATCCTCGTCGGCGACGCCAGTTCCACCGGATAGCCGTATCTATTTGTCAGCTTCCGGACCAGTCGGTGGTGGATCGCCGCGCTAATAAGAGCTCCTATGTCGATAAAAGCTTTCAACTAAAGTGGTTTGCTCGATCCGTTAAGGGGGTAGACAGTGATTAGAAGGATAATAGCTGTTTCTGTGTTTACTTCCACTGCAGCCGATAGCGGATCGCTGCAGCTATTGATGCTCTCTTTCGTCGACGTAGTTCGCGTTAGTGCCCTGTTGTCTATGCTGGATAGGGGGCCTATCCTTCCAGCTGGTCTTTTCCTAGGATTCGTAGGGGCACTCCACCGTCTACGCTATTAGTGTCGTTCGGAGCCGGTTCGATAGCTTAGATAGTCTTTCTCGGTGGCTGCGGCTGCTGCTGCGGCTGCTTTATAACACGATACTCCTACTTCTGCTGGGCCGTTGCTTAGCATCTTGTAGCGATATAGCCGGGCTTTCCGCACGCGTAGCAGGTAGGGACGAACGACGAACGCTGTGACTAATAAGGTGGCTGCTAGGGTGCTCTCCGGAAAGGCGCCGGGGGTCGTATTGTCTGCGCCGACGGCGATGGCTTCTGAACCGATTCGCGTAATTTCGCGTAAGCGCTCAAGTTTCTCCTAGTAACTCTCGCTCTATGCACGAAGCCCTTAAGGTCTTCGTCTTCTACAGACGCTATAGCTGCTGCCAGTTCAGGGTTTAGCTTCTGCCTTAATAGGTGAAGCTGCTTATCTTCCGCTACCCGGGCCCTAATCGCATGTTTTCTAAACAAACCGTAGAATTCTTTAAACGTCTGCTAGTTCTGATTGATCTTGTCCAGCTGCTTACGGGCTGTCTTCTTTCGGAATGGATTTCCGAAGCGTTGATCTAGCGCTTTAATCGCTTCTTTAGCGGTTACCTCTTCCAGGTCCGCCACTAGCGAAAAAGCTTTACCTTCTAGTCGCAATTCCAAGTACGCCAGTCTGTCTCTGGCGCTGTTCGATGCGTAATCGCAGCTTATCTTATTCTTGATCTTCTTCTTAAACTCTTCCTAGTCTTTAGGGTCTCCGCCTTTAAATGCCGGCAGGTCCGGCAATAATGTTATTAGGGTGCTACCTTAACTATAGGCCGCCGGTAAGGCGGTCTCTGCTAGTTCTTCTCGATGCGGTGGCGGCGACGACATCGCTGCTTCTATGTTAGCCAGTTGGTCCTTCAGCGCCTTCAGTTGCGCTAGCCTATTCGCCGCCTAGTTCTCTAACACGTCGATAATGGTTTCTGCCGATTCCTTCTCGGCCCTTACCGTCTCTACTTCCTCCCTTAACTGTCTGTTTTCTTCTACGTTCCTATAGAACCTCTTTTCTATAAAGGTAATAATGTTAAACACCTTCTTAGCTCCGTGCTCTGTAAGATATTCTCCTATCTTATCCAGCGTGCGTCCATACAGTTCGGCGTAGCCCTCTATGCCTTTTCTCGCTTTATCTGCCTCTTTTTGCGTAAGGCCTTCTGTAGTCGTTCCGTCGTCGAGAATGCTAGTACGCCTATCTCTCGGTCTGTCAGTCTTTCTCTTTCCGCTGCAGCCTGTAACGCCGCTCTCTACCGCTAAGAAGCCTTCTATCTTCTTACGGTGCCTTAGGGGTTGTTGGTAGTGTAGGTGCGCGTGCGTTATTCGGGTTTCCGGATGGTTCGACGGGCCCTTTCGCGCAGCGCGGGGTTGGTGTAGAGAGTGAGTTCGAGATATAATAATCCGGGCACGCAGATATGATTCAATACGGCCTTTTTGATAACTATATCTCGAACTAAGGGGGGAAAGGAATCTATTTGGTAGTGGTGGAGGGCCTTGATAGGTGGCAGTGTGCCAAGGCCCGGCTCGGTCCGTTCCGGAACTTAAATCCCAGAAGGGGCCGAGCCGAAATCCAGGGTCCACCCTATCAATCTGTCCCACCTCTTTCCACCGCCGCAACAGTAAGCTGCGCTTACTTACAGGCTACATATGCTATTGTACAGCCTCCCTATACAGCATACGCAATTAACCCCCCCCTAGCAGGTCTGCATACGGCTAGCTAGACCTTTACCGGGTCTGCCTTATTCTGTACGGAGTAGTAGACAAATAGACATGCGTTAACGCTGCTTCCACTCTCCCGTTAAAAGATGCGCCCCCTAGGAATTGAACCTAGGCCTTTTATTGTACACTTTTAGCAGTTACTTCTGAGTTAAGTGATGTAACACGGTATACTTAAGCCAAAAGGGACTGATTAAGTAACTCGGAAGTAACTTAACCAATATGTACCAGATATATAAACCTTGGCAAGGCATAGTAATAACCTGGGCCAACTACCCTGTATTAAAAATAAAGGCAGAAAAGAAGATAAGGAGATAGATAGAAAGAAGACTATTAAAATGGAAAAGAATAGAAGAATATAATTAGTCAAGAAGTTTAAGGAAATGGAAGAGCTGGAATAGATAAGTAAGCAGTCAAGGGCGACTGCTAGTAAGGGAGGGGGGTAGTGTTACAGTAGTAGAAAGGGGTAGGGTAGACCCTGGAATTTCAGCTTGGCTCCTTCCGGGATTTAGGTTCTGGAACGGAATGAGCCGGGCCTTAGCAGACCACACTATGAAAGCCGACCACTACTACTACATAGATTCCTTCCTCTCCTCAGTTTGCGATATTGTTATCAAACAGCCGTATCAAATTATATCTACGCGCCCACATCAGTGTTAAACAAGGGACATTGTACACTTTAGCAGCGCGTTTAAGGCTTTGAATTTTGCGTCAATAACAGGCAGATAGAGTAAGAAGAATTCTGCATTCTTAGATTAGGCAATTAACTGCCTTGCTACTAAGACATTATATGTTAGTTAACAAGTTAGTTGTGCTAAGAAAATTCTTCTACCCTGATGATACTTCTCGCCTAATGGTCATATACGTTACGTTACCTATACAGATTTATCCGAAGCTCACGCCACTTAGGGAAGGTCTTTTGTGATCCTGCTGACCTCCATCACGCGTTGTTGCATCGACAACAAACTCTCACCACCCCACTCCCCACGCTCCTGCAATTGCCATCTCCGCTCCGCCTGGTCGCGTCCGGTAACCCTCCGCCCTCCCTCTCCGCTCCACTCCACCCCGTCCGAAAATATGGGACTACCGTAAGCCTCACCCTTGATGCAACTCACCAGCGCGAAGCGAAACAAGAAACGCGCCCTCGCCTCGGCGTAGAGCCGCAACCACAAAATTCTCAGGCTAACACAAACAAGAATCTGGCGCGACCCGGAGGAGAAGAAGCCGAGCCGAGCAACCAAACCGGACCCTACAGCGTGTTTGCGCTCCTCTATCCGCAGGCGGCCGTCCACACATGGACGCAGAGGTCGTCGCGGACCACCTCCTCCACCCTACCCGTCAGCCCTTCCGCCAAGATTTGCACGCTCCCCACCACCATCCGTAGGCTTCAATGGCCTGCGCGAACAGAGACGCGGCGATGACCGTGGCGTACCACCTATCTCGAACTTAATAGAGGCCGCTGACAGGCACCACAATACTCGTCTACCACCACCACCACCTGCTCCGGAGTCTCGCAATTATGAGAACCCTGCAGAGAGTGCCAATGCGCAAAACATGTCAAGAGCGCAGCAGGAGTATCGGCGGAATGAAAGGTCGCGAGAGGTCCGAAATCGCGCTCGCAGAGAAGAGTTGAACGGGTGGAGAGACAGGCCGGGCCTGGACTTTGAAGTGATTGAGCACATCGAGGACGAGCACGGCGAGTCTGAAGAGAATCGTGCTCTGCGACGCTCTCCCTCACCGCCTGCAAATCGTGATGATCCGTCTGTTCCTATGCACACGATTGACCTCAATCCCGGAGAGCCTTTGGGCATTATAAGGTCCCCAGAACCCATGCGTACTAGAAGGCGACCAGATTCGCGAGACGGTGTCTCTGCGCGAAGAAGCACTCTTCCCACTCCACCTCTCGACACGTCTGGTTCAGAAGACAGCCTGTTTGTGCCTGAAGGAGAACCAACAGTTCCACGGCCTGGCATTCGACGAGCACATCCTCTGAGCAATACCTGGCGCCCTGAGTTGCCTCTCAATGGCCTCGGCTATCGTGATCGCAGTCTGGAGTCAAGCAATGCTTGGGAAATCATGCAAATTACAATTACTCCAGACGAGTCTCTACCAAGTGCGGAGAGCAGCTTCACCAGCGCTGCAGCAAGCCACTCGTTCAATGCCTCCAGTAGCAATACACAGATCACCGACCAGGACAGTAGAGTCAATTCTGGCGGGGACAGCGTCTCTGGTTCCGAGGACGACTTGTGCAACGACGAGGAGAGTTTCAGCACCGAAGGGTTTGCTGAGGATGTCTATCTCAATGAGATGAGCACACTTGAAGGGCGTAGCCGAATTGCGCGTCATCAAGAGGCTCGGCGGCTTGAGGGGAATCGCTTCGCGCTCGAGAGAGAGCCGCCAAGCGTTGACATTGGCTTCCGTCTGATTGAAGAAGCTTTGGAGAGCGAAGAGGGCCGTTCTCGAGTGCTGCACATCCGTCAAACCGATGACAGACAACGACTGGGTGATGTCCTCGCCACAACCAATCGACTTTCATTGCGCCGACAGCGCCGAATTGCCGAACGCATCGCGAGCGCAGATCATTCGGATGGCAGAGATGGGCCGCCGGACCGGTACATTACTCGATCGAGGCCAGAGTACAGTCAAGAGATTCGCAATGTCGCGCGCGAGACGTCTGGCCAAGTGCACGACTACTTTCGTAGATATACGAGCTCCGCAATGCCTGATGGACCACTCTTTGCACGTTCTCTGGTACCAGCAGATACTGGATCGCCTCCACCAAGCTACGAAAGTGCACCGCAAGATGAGAACGCCTTAGTCTCTCGCGATGGGCCTGTATCACACCCAGTCAGTCCGCCCACTCAGAGAAGCGAGCGGGAGGTCTCCGAAGCACTACTCAGCGGCGATGTGCAAGATCTAGACTCGATGCGTCGAATCGTAGAGCGACTGGCTGCTAGAGATGATGTACCAGAAGAATGGTGGATGAGCATGGGCCTCAACTTATCTCGCGCGAGACCACAGGACCGAAGTCCCAGACTACGACCTGGTACAGTAGTTGCAGGCCCTGATGAGTCAGCATCCCGGGTACGGTCTGGTAGGATTGAAAGACATGAGCGAGGTAACTCGAGGCTCTGACGATGGAGTTCCGTAGGAATGATGCTGTATTATGGGCATGCCGATGTGTTTCTATGATGTTACCAACGACAGCTCCAAGCTGGAATGGATGGGCACGAGTGATACCAAAAGGAAAGCAGATCGAGGTTAGCTGGTACTTACTTCGACCAACTGCCCTCTTATGAATGGTGCAACGATTCATATCGTGGAAGGACCTGCCGTTCACTACCAACGTAGCACGTGATGGTCGTCGCGCATGTGTCGAGCTCAAGAGGGAATCAGTCTGCCGCCTGCACGCGCTTGGCGAACAAAGTCTCCCTGATGGCCTCTTCCAGCACCTTGGTCACATCCGCTCGTGTCATTCCCTTTTCAGGCCGCCGAGACGCCGCCTTCACTCGCTTCTCATATGCCATCTCGATCTACGCGTGATTGGTCAGATTGCTTCACATCGAGCATATGAGTGTCCTCAAATTAGCCTCCTTGGCTGCCCGCTTGACTCCAAGGTATTCAGCCACGTGGGCGAGCTCGATGATGGGTTTCACAGGCCATTCCTCGAAGGGTATGCCCGAGAATTCGCCAGTGTTCTCGCCGACGGGGCGTGATGGTCCGAAAGAGCTATGAGCGCGTGAAGTAGGTGTTTGGATTTAGCTCTGGCGCCTCGAACCCGCAAGACAGGAAGATCAAGCATGAGGCGCTGCCGAAGGAGCCTCTATGCGGTAAACCGTACTGCGCTGACTTGGAGCGGAACCAGTGGGATGATGAGTGACGCGGAACAGACGTCTTCTTCAGAGTGTGGCATAAAGTGGATGATCCTTTGTGATATCTACCAGGGAAGGATTAAGTACCCCTCAGCTTAGGTAACCGCCCATGGTATCAGTTGCCACCTGTCAAGGACAATCCTTCCATAACCGTAACAGCTGC
The DNA here is from genome assembly GCA_016165855.1 of Pseudocercospora ulei. Taxonomy (NCBI): domain Eukaryota; kingdom Fungi; phylum Ascomycota; class Dothideomycetes; order Mycosphaerellales; family Mycosphaerellaceae; genus Pseudocercospora; species Pseudocercospora ulei. Next base: position 5,230,949 of record JACWNB010000002.1, on the reverse strand, counting down.
CCTCGTTTTAAAGAAACGTAGTAATGCCCTTATGACAGCCGCTTGTACCATTTTCCTAAGCAGCTGTTCGGCCTTTATCCATTCATCGTATTCAGGTCCAGACCTATGCCAACGTACTAGGTATTCCGTAATCTCTCGGCTATCTCTGCCAACTCGACGTGTTCGACGGTTTAGCAACAACCGTGGCATAGGCACCTCGTCCTCATCCAATCGCACGCGTGCTGGCATCCGGGTCGCTCGTTTGTATGGGTCTTCGGTGTATGGATGTGGCTTAAGCTCAGCGATAGATATCATCGGGTAGATTCTCCAGGTCTTTGGTAGGTCGATCTCGCACGCCAGGCCTGATTCCGCCAGCCGTTTCACTCGGAACGGGCCATGTCGTAGTGGTGAGAGCTTACGGTTCTTGACCCCAGGTGTGTTGTAATTTCTTAACCGTAGGTATACCAGGTCCCCCACTGCAGGGTTCCATAGTTGATGTCCTGAGTCGTACCGTTGCTTCATTACCACTTGTGCGTAGGCTAGGCTGTCCGCAGCCTCCTGTCGTTTCACCCGTACGTCAGCGATGGCATCAGCGTCGTTTCCACGTGCCCCCAGGTCCAATGGTTCCCTCAGATTGAGGCCATACGACAGCTCGTCCGGGCTGTGTCCAGTGCTCGCATTAACCGAATTGTTCATCGTAAATTGAATCTGAGGAAGGACATATTCCCATTCCAGCGCACCATCTGGGTGCTGGACCATGTAATATCGTAGGGCGATCTCGGCGGTTTGATTGGTACGCTCGGATTGCCAATCCGTCTAAGGATGGTATGCGGTTGACATTAATAGCTTGATGTTCGATCTCTCAAATATGACCTTCCACATAAAATTTGGATCTCTGTCGGATATAATAGCGGATGGCAGGCCCTAGTCGCAGCGAAAGAGTTTGTCCAGCAGCCGGTGAGCCTAAGCCTCTGCAGCGTACCCATCATGTCCCGGTACCAGTAAGATCTTCTTCGTCATTTTGTCGATATCATCCGATTGCTGGCAGCCCCAATACAAAGTCGATTGTGATCATACGGAAAGGCATCGTTGGTGTCGGTATTGGATTCAACTCGCCGTGAGGGGGGTGTCTTACTGTCTGCAAGGTTCGACATTCCTGGCAATGTTCCAAGTATATCCGGAGCCGTTTGCCTAGCTTTCGGACAAAGAACTGATCGCGTATACGGGGGTATAAGCGATAGCAATCATCGTGATTTGTCATCGCCATCGTCTCATATCGTGGTTATCTTGTGGTCTCGGCGGCTTGTTTCATGTGTGAGATTGTCTTCCCTATCAATTCGCCGTTACTCAAAGACGATGCCAAACAGCGGACAAGGATCTGATGCCAGCGTGAGCATGGCTCTTTCGAAACGGTCACGAAAGCATGGCGTCTCATGATTGTTGCCAAGGGTGCATGATCTAAGCCCGGTGTGTCGAGACCTGATCTGTGAATGATTGCGAGGTGAAGCCCTGTGGGCCTCACCTATGCCCTTTGGGGCTCCGTCTTGGAAGTGGTCCATGGTCGTGGCCTAGGTCGCCGTCGTCTCTCTGCGGCCGGCAGGTATAGAGAAAAGCTCCGTCGAGGTGGACCGACACGCGGCTCACGCGGCATTATTTACCAGCCCCAAGCCCAATAAGCGAACTATTGGTTGCAGCATCGCAAGTCGAGCGAGCCCCTTATAAAGAGCCAGGATAGAAGACTGCATATTTTCACCCGTCAACATCAATTCTTGCCAGCATCGCTTGTGCATCCTCTGGCTCCGGGCTGCCCGGCGCATCAGCATCAACGAATGTCAAATGATCGCCGTACGAGATGCAAAGCTCGTCTCCCTCCCCAACATCCCTCAGAGCGCGATACACAATAACCTGACGCTCCAGATCTCGTTTCCAACCGACATTCTGCTTCTGACTTGAGTGGTTGAACATCGATCCGAGTCCAAAGACCACGGCTTGGGAATTTTGAGGCTCGCCGTTTGCATTCTTGGTTGGCCAGTTGTAGGTGTAGTGGTAGAGGGATGTGTGCTGGATGTGTTGGATATTTTCGAGTTGTCCAAGGATCAGGATGGGAGACGTGTCGATGATTGTGCCTGCAGGAATTGGAGCTGATGCGAAGACGCCTCTTCCTGAAAGAATGTAAGTATGATGATTGTGATGAGTCGAGATTCTACTGTCCAACTTACCTTTGGCTGTATTCGAGACTAGATGTAAGTGTGGAAACCGCTGGAGCAAAAGAGCATCGGAGGTGTTGACCCCTCGTGGCATGGCTCACGAGCCTTCTATTGATTTGAAAGACAACTTCGGAGAGGACAATGCACAACTATCGAGAAGAAATAGTTATTGCGAGAAATAACCAACGGTTTTGTAGAAAGGTTTCGCACGTAGGTCCCGTGTGCTCAGGCCTCTCCACGTCCGCTCCTACCGCTCAACCTGTAGACTAATACCAGCTCAGTGAATGGCAACACATACACGTGCCCGCTCCGGCACTGCGTCTGGACCGCATAGCCTCTCACTCAAAGTCCTGCGACTCTCCCGTCCATCTCTTGCAACTCAGACACCACTACCTCAAACCGACTTTGGCAATGGCCTCGATATACACCCGAAAGCGTCGCTTGCGAACCCGAGCGGCGACCGCGTATCGACTTTCCCTCTGACACCACTGTTGACGCTGCCGTCTGCCTTTGGCGCAGCGTACGTAGGGGAGACGTTCACTTGCACGCTATGTGTCAACAACGAGCTGTCTCCCGACACGGATCAGAGTAAGAACGTGAGTGGCATCAGGATAACTGCCGAACTGCAGACACCCAGCCGGCAAGAAGGTACATCGTTGTCGTTGGAAAGTGCTGGAGATGGATCCGAGCATGAGGAGAATTTGAAGCCGGGCGCGACTCTGCAGAGGACGCTGAGGCATGAGTTGAAAGATGAAGGTCCACATGTGCTGGCCGTGTCGGTCAGCTACACGGAGACACTGATGGGCGATGATGGATCTGCTGCGAGTGCAGGACGAGCACGAACATTTAGGAAACTTTATCAGTTTGTCTCGCAGCAGCTACTTACGGTGCGGTCTAAGGTCACGGAGCGCAAGCTTCGGGAAAGAGATGCTCCGAGACAGTGGATACTGGAAGCTCAGCTTGAGAATGTAGGAGATGCGAGCGTGGTGCTAGAGAAAGTATGGCTGATGGCAAGAGAGGGCATATCCAGCACTGCTGTCAACGGCAGCGGAGGGAAAGAGGCTACAGTATTGAAGCCGCAAGATGTGGAGCAGATCATGTTCCTACTGCAAGAGAGCGAGACTCTGAAAGAGATGACAAGCAGGATACCTTTAGGCCAGTTGAACGTTGACTGGAGAAGTGCCATGGGCGAGCAGGGAAGCCTGACCACGGGTTGGCTGGCAAGCAGAGGACGATGAATGTGAGCTGTTCAGGCCCATATGCAGAATACCCTATAATGGGGATGTGGACCACAGGCTATGCTCGGAGACTGGTGTGCTCACCGGCTCTCAGCTTTTCGAGCATCGCCATGCAGGATCTGACGGTCCAAGCAAAGACTGAGCTACTTCACTAATTTGTGGTTCCATCAGCGTGAGCCATCGGGGCATATCTGGCCGAGAACGCGTGCGCTTGATATGTTGAGGCTTGCAGATGTGGCATTGTTGTGGTCCGGTCATGGGCAGGAGCTGCATACTCGGCAGACACGGAAGGTCACGGCAAATGCTCGACGAGGGTTGCTGCAGAAGAACCCTCAACTTGACATATCTGCATATCCGAATCGCCGTCGGTCAGAAGGCAGGTTGTCACGAGCCACGATTATTCGTACAAAGTCGAGCGCTTGGCAGGGCTTGCTCGCAGGCAGCCCGCTTCGAAGACGGCAGACCGATCGACGGCAGTAATTATGGTCCTCTCACCGACCCGGTGCTACTCACCGTTGACCATGAAACAATGCCGTGTCGCGGGAAGGTCGAACAATTGCATGGCAGAGCCGCTGAAGTGAAAATACCACCGACCAGGTCGCTGTCAACGTTCACCTCGATACGGCGTTGTTTGCGGCATGGCTGAGAATGCCTGGGCAGCTGCAAGCCGCTGGTATCACCCGGCATTAGATCAAATACGGCTCTTTTTGCCGTCGTCAACGTGAACGCCGTTGCGATGCACAGCTTAGAATATTGTGGTACCGATTGAGCAGATGTCCTGGGGAGCTTCTGAGTCTTCCACTTTCTCAATGACCACACTGCGACAGATCACGTATATAACGTATATGACCACATACTTGGCAATACTATGTACGTGGCAGAATTTTCTTGGCACTATCATCTTGTTAATCAACACACGATGTCTCAACCACAAGACAGTTGATCGTCCAATTAAGAAGGCAGACTGATTCTTGCCCTATCTGCCTACTAGAGTGGCAAAAATCAAAGCCTAAACGCGCTGCTAAGTTGTTTGAATGTCCCTTGTTTAACGCTAAGCTCTTGACGCTACGGAACTACATATTAGCTAAATAGCTACTTAACACGACGCAAACTCACTAAGACCAAAGAGCAAACTATTATTAAATACATTCTCACCCTAGATTGTAAGGTTTTGCACTACGACTTTGTAAAGTAGCCAATATAGCAGACAAATTGCTAGGCATCTAAGATGGGCAGCTTGTAATCCGAGCGCATAGATTGATCTGAACGCGTAGATATTATTCTATACAGTGTTGCGGTAGTGGAAAGGAGTGGGACGGATTGATAGGGTGGACCCTTGAATTTCGGCTCGGCCCTTCCGGACCGAGACGCCTTGGCGCACTACCACTACTACGACAGCCTACTACTACTACTACAAAAGCCCACTACTACTACTATATAGATTCCTTTCTTTCTTTAGTTCACAATATAGTTATTAAAAGGGCCGTATTAAATAATGTCTGTATAAGCTTAGATTATTATATCGCAAACTCTTTTTAAACCTACGCTGCACTGCGCAAAAGAGCCTGTTAAATCACACCTAGTGTAATGGGTTTAAGAATCTTAGTTTAGAAAGTTAAAGCTGGGTATCTATATAAAGGAACTAATAGGCAGTTCCTTTGTCGCCTGCTACTGTACATTTTGTACCTACAAAGCAAGCCAGCAATTTCCTCCTATATAAGGGTGCAGAGATTTTCCTCTGTATAGGGGTGCAGAGATTTCTCCCTAGGCAGGGGAGTAGGGTTTTCCCTCTGTATAGAGTTACAGGATTTTCCTTCGTATAGGGGGTAGGGTCGTGCTAGTGCCTCCGTACGAAGGGTAGGGTCGTGCTGGCGCCGCTAAGTTGCAATCCTTAGCACGACAGCCAGTTTAGGTACAGGACCTGTTAAGGCAGCGTCCCCTAACATTACCCCCCTCCCTCCTTGTAGTGTCGTCCCTGTAGGTCGTCGTATCGTACGCTCGCTTGTAGCTTTCCCTTTGCAACCAGTTCCCTCCTACACTCGTCTAGTCGTCTATAAAGTTGTCCGTCGTCTAGGCACTTGTTATCTAGCGACGCCCGCTAGGTGCTCCTTCCTTATAGGTAACTAAGGACTCTAGTAGCAGTTGCCTTATTTGTGATCCGGGCACGCAGATATGATTCAATACGGCCTTTTTGATGACTATATCTCGAACTAAGGAGGGAAAAGAACCTATGTAGTGGTGGCGGTGGGCCTTAATAGAGGGTGGTGTGCCAAGGCCCGGCTCGGCCCGTCCGGGCCGAGCCGAAATCCAGGGTCCACCCCATCAATCTGTCCCACCTCTTTCCACCGCCGCAACACTACCCCCCTCCCTCACCAGCGGTCGCCCTCGACCGCTTAGTCACTCTATCCATCCGGCAATCTCCACTTTTTTTTTTTTTTTTTTTTTTTTTTTTTGAAAATCCCCTCCGACGCCGACGTCGCGTCTTCCACCTTCCATCTTCCATCACAACCGGCGTCCTTTTCGTCGCTTTTTCCATTTTTTTTACATCGTCGGCATCTGAAGTCCTTTACTTCACGTTTATGTAATCCGTTCGCCTGATCTGTGCCATCTGATCGGAACCGTGGGTCATCTGAGCTGCGGCGTGGCTGGTCTGTGCGTCGCCTCGGAGGTCCATATAGATCCGTCCGCAGCGTCGTTTCTTCTTCTTCTTTTTCTCCTCTACCAAAGCCTTTACCCACTACGCGGTCGGCGGCGCCGCCGGCCGCGTGGTGGTGCCTGAAGCAATCACTTCCCGAAGCACGATCGTTTTCATCGGCTTCCGCGCCGGTGGAGCGGACGTGTCTCTATTGTCGGCATTAGAGCTACGCTGGTTTCGGCTTTTCCGGGTTCCGCGCGTAAAAGTCTCTTAGCAGCTCCGCCGAGTTCCGCAGGTTCTCGACCGGATACCATTCGTAGTCTTCCGGCCACCCCTTCTACGAGATCCTTGCTTTAATGGACCCCCTTACCTTCTTTACCTCTATTACGTCTTCTACCTCCTATTCTTCCTTATTATCTATCTCGATTGGCAGGGGTTCAGCGAACCCCTGTTCCGGCAGGCCGTCCTTAGGGTCTAAGCTTAGTAGATCGGAATGGAAAACGTCGTAGATCCGGAACGCCTTCGGCAGCTCGAGCCGATAAGTCACCGGCGACCTCTTTTCTATTATCTTGAACGGGCCTACGTAGCGCAGATTGAGCTTAGCGTTGCCTTTCAGCCTTAGGTTCTTCGTGTTGAGCTATACCTTTTGGCCTTCCTCGAATTCTATCGGTGACCTCTTTCTATTAGCTCGATTCACCATCTTCTTCTGAGCCGATTCCATCGCTTCTTTCGCTACTTTGACCGCTTCTTCCATCTAAGATCGGAGCGCTTCTGCCGCTGCGGCGGCGACTCTCTTCGACGACGTGGCGGTAGTAGAAAACTCCGGTAAGCCGGCGTCGCTTAGTGGCTGGAAGCTTATCCTCAGAAGATAGCTATGCGTTATCTCGAACGGCGCTAGCGAGGTTGTTTCGGACGGTAACGAGTTGGCGCAGAATTCGGCCATCGGCAACACCTTAACCTAATCTTCTTGATAGTGGCCGCAGAAGGTTCGCAGATATCGCTCCATCTCTCGGTTAGCCACTTCAGACTGACTGTCGGTCTGCGGGTAAGCGGCTGTGCTGAGCTTTCTACGAATTCCGAGAGCTTGGTTAACGGATTTCCATACGTCGGCAGTGAATTAAGGACCCCTATCCGTAGTGATAGTGTCCGGTAGGCTATAGTGCTTCCATACGTGTTGGATTAACATTCGTGCGGTCTCTTCCGCGGTAGTTCCTTCGTTTCTCGCTCTGCAGGGGATGAAGTAGCGCTCCTTGCTCAGCCTATCCACTACGTTTAGTGTAGCGTCGTATCTATCGGATTCCGGCAGGCCGGTTACGAAGTCTATCGTAATGTGTTGCTATAGTTTCTTAGGGATCGGAAGTGGCTTCAATAAGCCTGCCGGAAGGCCGTAACGTGGCTTCGCGGCCCTGCATACGTAGCAATTGGCGATAAATCGATGGATCCGTTTGTAGATCCGCGGAAACCAGTAGACCGTCCTTATGGCTTCTATTGTCTTCTTTAAGCCGGCGTAACCAACGTCTATGGAGCTATAGACCAGTTGGATGACCTCCGTAATTAGTTCTTCCGGAACTATCAGCTTCCCTAAGCCGGTTTTGCCTAGCTTCTGCTGCTGATTAAGCTGCTCCACCTTCTCGTAGAGAGTCTCTTCCTTAGGGGCCGGTTCTACCGCGCAGACCCCTACCTCTTTCAGCACCTCTGCGTCTACTATCCGCTCGGTTAACACCTTCTGAAACATGTTCGGATCTTCTTTCGCGCGGCTGGTCTTTCCTTCTCTTCGCGTCAGCGCGTTAGCTTTTCCGTTTTGAGCCCCTAGTCGATAGGTAATCTTGAAATCGAACCCTGATAAGTAGGCGGCCTACCGTGCTTGGCGACGTAAGAGCTTCTGCGTCTTTATAAAGTAGGTCAGCGACTGGTGGTCCGTAAGGACCTGAACCGTGCTCTTTCCAGCTATAAGCTCCGGTTTCCACTCCTCGAAAGCCTGAATGATCGCTAGCAGCTCCTTATTATAGATGGCGTAGTTCCGTTTAGCTTCTGTTATGGATTTGCTGAAGAAGGCTACTAGGTGAAGGGTCTCGCCATCGTCAGCGTATTGAGAAAGGACCCCTGCTGTCACTGTGTCGGAAGCGTCCGTTTCTACGTAGATCATCTTTTCCGGTCGGAAGTGCGCCAGAATCGGCGCCGAGGCCACTGCCTCTTTTAGCCGCACGAAAGCTTCCGTGCACTTCTTATTCTATAGGCCGGCGGCCTCTTTCTTTAGCGCCTCGTTCAGGGGTCTCGCTATCTTGCTGAAGTCCTTAATGAACCGTCGATAGTAGCTGCAGAAGCCGAGAAACGCTCTGATTTGCGTAGTGTTTCCAGACTTCGGTTGCTTCCATTCGGCGACGGCGGCCACTTTCGACGGGTCCATCCGAATTCCATCCCTTCCGACGATAAGGCCGAGATATTTGACCTTAGTTTGATAGAACTCGCTCTTCTTTGTGTCCGCGTTCAGTCCCACCTCGCAGAGCCTCTTCAACACTTTCTTAATGTGGTCTGTGTGTTGCTCTCTCGTTCTATCTGTATAGATAAGGATGTCGTCCAGGTAGATAGACACAAACCGTTCCAGCATGTCTATAAAGGTGTGATTTATAAAGCGTTGCCACACCGCCGGCGCGTTGGTGAGTCCGAAAGGCATTACCAACCACTTAAAGTTGCCTATACGCGTCGCGAACGTCGTAAGATCTTCCGTTTGCCCTTCCTCGTTCCTTAGTCGGTAGAACGCTTGTCGAATGTCCAGTTTGCTGAACTACTTAGCTTTAGCTACTCGTTGTATAGTCTCGTCGATTAGCGGCAGTGGATAGACGTCTCTCTTGGTAACCTCGTTAAGGCCTCGATAGTCCACGTAGAGTCGCAGACCACCCCCTAGTTTCCTTACGAAAAGAATCGGTAACGCATATTCGGCCGAACTCGGCGTAATGAACTTCTTCGCCAGATTTTCGCGAACAAACACCTCTACCTGGTCCAGTTCCGCCGGCGATAGTCGTCTTAGGGGCTCGGTTCTCGGCAGCGCGGCTCCTTCTTTTAGCCGGATCTTGTTGTTATATTCCGGTCGATAGAGCGGCAGGAGGTTGGAGTCGGCTTTTAAGAACACGTTAGCGTAACCGTAGAGCTCGTTTGGCAGCACCTCTAGTGGATCCGCTTCTTCTTCCGCTATTATCTTCCTGTGGTCTTCGATGTCTTTTATTAAGATAGCGTAAATCTCGTTGTCCGGCGACTTCGCAAGGGTCGTTATAGCTTCTGAACTTATCATTCCGACGGTGACCGGGGGTTCGGAACGATCGGACGGAGCCTCTTTCGCAGACTCCGTAGCTTTCGGCTCGGCAGCGACGGTGGCGACCTTTCCGATAGTCCCTGCTCCGCTACCCGAGGTTTTGAACCTGATAGTTCCTTTATCTACGTCAACGATGGCTTTCTGGTTCTTTATCTATTTCTGCCCTATAATAATGTTAAACCTTCCGATATCCATGATTCGGAACGTCGCCTCTGTAGTGCGACCAGCCAGTGTGGTCCTCAGCGGCACGTAGTGCATAACGCTTTCCGTGTCTTGTCCGTTGTACGCCGAAATCCGCGTCGGCGACGCCAGTTCCACTGGATAACCGTATCTATTCGTCAGCTTCCAGACCAGTCGGTGGTGGATCGCCGCGCCGATGAGAGCTCCGGTGTCGATAAAAGCTTTTAGCTAAAGCGGTTTGCTCGATCCGTTAAGGGGGTAGACAGTGATTGGAAGGATAATAGCTGTTTCCGTGTTCACTTCTACCGCCGCCGAGAGCGGATCGCTGCAGCTGTTGATGCTTTCTTCTCGTGGCGATTCGCTTCGATTCGGTGCCCTATTGTTAATGCTGGATAGGGGGCCTATCCGTCCAGCTGGTCTTTTCCTATAATTCTTAGCTGTACGCCGCCGTCTACGCTGTCGGTGTCGTTCAGGGCTGGCTCCATAGCTTGTATGGTCTTCCTCGGTGGTTGCTGCGGCTGCGGCTGCCTTATAACACGATAGTCCTGCTTCTGCTTGTCCGATGCTTGGCATCTCGTAGCGATGTAGCCAGGCTTGCCACACGCGAAACAGGTAGGGACGAACGACGAGCGCTAAGACTGATAAGGTAGCTGCTGTGGCGCTCTCCGGAAAGGCGCGGGGGGTCGTGTGGTCTGCGTTATCAGCGGCTTTTGGTTCGATTCGCGTAATTTCGCGTAAGCGCTCAAGTTTCTTGCGGTTACTCTCGCTTGGTGCACGAAGCTCTTAAGGCCTTCGTCTTCTACAGACGCTATGGCGGCGGCCAGCTTAGGACTCAGCTTCTGCCTTAATAGGTAGAGCTGCTTATCTTCCGCTACTCGGGCCCTAATCGCATGTTTTCTAAACAAACCGTAGAATTCCTTAAACGTCTGCCGGTTCTGGTTGATCTTATCCAGCTGCTTACGGGCTGTCTTCTTTCGGAATGGGTCTCCGAAGCGTTGATCTAACGCTTTGATCGCTTCTTCGGCGGTTACCTCTTCTAGGTCTGCCACTAACGAAAAAGCTTCACCTTCTAGTCGCGCCTCTAAATAGGCCAATCTGTCTTCTTCGCTGCTTAATGCGTAATCGCGGTTTATCTTATTGTTGATCTTCTTCTTGAACGCCTCCTACGCTTTAGAGTCTCCGCTACCGAAAACCGGTGGATCCGGTAATGACGTTATTAACGTGCCACCTTGACTGTAGGCCGCCGGCGAGGTGGTTTCTACTTGGGTTTCTCGCCGCAGTGGCGGCGACGATCTCGCTGCTTCTATATCAGCTAGTTGATCCTTCAGCGCCTTTAGCTGCGCTATTCGATTCGCCGCTTAGTGTTCCAACACTTCGACGATAGTCTCTGCCGATTCCTTCTCGGCCCTTACCGTCTCTACTTCCTCTCTTAGCTGTCTGTTTTCTTCCAGTGTCCTGTAGAACAGCGTCTTAATAAGGTCTATACCGTCGTAGACCTTCCCTATCCTGTTCTCGTTTACGTAGTCTTCCAGTTCCTCGATTGTGCAGTCGTGGATCTTCTTGTATTCCTTTATTCGTTCCTTAATCTCTGCGGTCTCTTTAGCCGTAAAACCTCTAATAACGACCTTATCTTCAACTACGCTGGAGCGTCTGCTTGCTCTGTCAGTCTTTCCTTTTCTGCTTCTGCTGCGGCCTGTAACGCCGCTCTGTACCGCTGAGAAGTCTTCCATCTTCTTACAGTGCCTGGGGTTGGTTGTTGTTGGTGTGTGTGTAGTGCGCGTGCGTTATTCGGGTTTCCGGATGGTTCGACGGACCCTTTCGCGCAGCGCAGGGTTGGTATAGAGAGTGAGTTCGAGATATAATGATCCGGGCACGCAGATATGATTCAATACGGCCTTTTTGATAACTATATCTCGAACTGAGGAGGGAAAAGAACCTATATGGTGGTAGCGGTGGGCCTTGATAGAGGGTGGTGTGCCAAGGCCCGGCTCGGCCCGGACGGGCCGAGCCGAAATCCAGGGTCCACCCTATCAATCTGTCCCACCTCTTTCCACCGCCGCAACAATTTGCTATTACTTCGTATAGCCTGCAGTCTCCCTATATATTAGGTCTCCTCCCTACCTTCCTCTTTCTTATCCTTTTATACCCAGCCTTAAGTTTCTAAACCAAGATTCTTAAGCCCTTACATATGCTAGGGCTTCGTCCGTCTATATACATTGCAGTTCTGTACGAACCTGCGGATGTCCTTCGCTATTGCCGGCTAGTAGTAGTCCCTAGCGACGATGCTATAGGTCTCCTCGCGCCCTAAGTGCCTAGTAGCTATAGAATTATGCGCCCGTTATATTAAGCTTATATAGAGCTTCTTATCTGCCGGGACCTAAATCCGATTCCTGAACTTTAGGTTGTTCTCCCTGTCTACTAAGCACTCTGCTGCCGACACCTTAAGATGCAGCTCGGCTGGGAGCTTCCGCTGTCCTCCTTAGATCGCCGTAGGGGCCCCTTGGTATACCTCGTCCTTTTCTACTGCCTCTTCCTATGCCTGCAGTTGGGGTTCCTATAGGTGTGTCGCTACTAGGCGGATAGTCTCTTCGCCTAGATCCTCCTTAAACATCTAGAATGTTCGTAACTTTAGCTAGTCGTCCTCGTACGTTATTGGCATGTCCTGGTCCCGTCTAGATAGCGCATTAGCCCGGCTGTTGTCCTTACCCTTATAATACTAGAGTCTTATATTGAACCGGCTTAGGTACATTGCCTATCGTACGTGCCTCTTAGACAGCTTCCGGGATTGCGTAAAGTACTCCAGGTTCTTGTAGTTAGTTAGGGCGAGGAACTTAGTGATCTGACTGCGGTAGACGCAAGGTCAATACCCGTCTTTAATAACTATATCCAAGGCTGGAGAGGGAAGAATCTACGTACAAGCAGAGGTAGAGGTATTTGAGTGTGCGCCAAGCCTGGCCCTGCCAGCTGTCCACATCTACATCCGTATCACTACCGCCCTCCCCAACCAGCGATTGCCCTCAATCGCAATCAATCTATCAATCGCAATCAGCCAATCAGGTCGTACCAAAACAGGTCGCTTTTGAGGTCGCATTTGAGCTTCAATTTCCGTGCGTTTTAAGTCTCAATCTCGTGCCTTTTTGAGCCTCAATCTCGTGCCTTTTTGAGCCTCAATCTCGTGCCTTTTAATGTCGCTTTGGTGCCTTATTTGGTGCCTTGTTTGGTGCCTTGCCAAGGCTGCAGAATTCTCAGATTGTCGCAGAGGTCGTCGGGGTCGCAGAGGTCGCAGAGGTCGTGGAGGTCGCAGAGGTCGTAGAGGTCGCGGAGCTCGCGGAGGTCGTCGGGGTTGTCTTACAAACACATGTCGCTTCTTAAGCCGTCGCTTTTCATTCTCGACGGTCGTTAGGGTCGCGGAGGTCGTAGAGGTCGTTGGGGTCGCAGAGGTTCTCGGGGTCACTTTGCAAGCATATGCTGCTTCTGAACCGTCGCTTTCCAAGCCGTCGCTTCTTATTCTCGACAGTCGCTTCTTAGACAGTTGCTTCTTAACGGTCGCTTCTCGACGGTCGCAGAGGTCTCGGAGATCGCAGAGGTTGTTAGGGGCGCAGAGGTCGTTAGGGGTGCAGAGGCTTCCAGAGGTCGCAGAGGTTGCCTTGCAAACACGTATCGCTTCTCGAGACAGTCGCTTCTTAAGCCGTCGCTTTTCAAGCCGTCGCCAGTCGCTTCTTAAGCGGTCGCAGAGGTCTCAGAGGTCGTCGGGGTCGCGGAGTCGCAGAGGTTGTCTTGCAAACACGTGTCGCTTCTCGATAGGCTGCGAAGGTCGCGGAGGTCGCAGAGGTCGCAGAGGTTGCAGAAGGTTGTTGAAGGTCGTCGAGGCCGCGGAGTTATCGGGGTCGCGGAGTCGCAGAGGTCGTTGAGGCCGCGGAGGTCGTAGAGGTCGTCGAGGTTGTCTTGCAAACACATGTCGCTTCTTAAGCTGTCGCTTTTCAAGCCGTCGCTTTTCAAGCCGTCGCTTTTCAAGCCGTCGCTTCTCATTCTCGACGGTCGCTTCTCGACGGTCGCTAAGGTCTCGGAGGTCGTCGGGGTCGCGGAGGTTGTTGGGAGCGCAGAGGCTTCCAGAGGTCGCAGAGGTCGCAGCCTACAGAGGTCTCGGAGGTCGCGGAGGTCGTCGAGGTTGTCTTGCAAACACGTGTCGCTTCTTGAGCCGTTGCTTTTCAAGCCGTCGCCTGTCGCTTCTCGTTCTCGACAGTCGCTCGCTTCTCGACGGTCGCTCGCTTCTCGACAGTTACCTCTCGACGGTCGCTCGCTTCTTAAGCCGTCGCTCGCTTCTCAGACGCTCGCCTCGCTTCTTAGACGCTCGCCTCGCTTCTCGACCGTCGCTTCTCAAGCTATCGCTTCTTAAACGGTTGCAGAGGTCTCGGAGGTCGCGGAGGTTGTCTTGCAAACACGTATTGCTTCTCGACGGTCGCTTCTCGACGGTCGCAGAGGTCTCGGAGGTCGCGGAGGTCGCAGAGGCTGCCTTGTAAAAACATGTCACTTCTCGAGCTGTCGCTTCTTGACCCGTCGCTTCTCGACCCGTCGCTTCTCGACGGTCGCTTCTCGATGGTCGCTTCTTAAGCCGTCGCTTCGCTTCTCGGACGGTCGCTAAGGTCTCGGAGATCGTCGGGGTCGCGGAGGTCGCAGCCTACGTACCTATGTCGCTTTTCGACGGTCGCTTCGCTTCTCGACGGTCACTTCTCGACGGTCGCTCTCTTCTTAAGCAGTCGCAGAGATCGCGGAGGTCGCGGAGGTCGCGGAGGTTGCGGAGGTTGTCGGGGTCGCAGAGGTCGTCGCTTCTGAACTTGCACCGCCTTTCTGAATATACAGTGTCTTTCTGAACATGCAGTGCCTGTGTTGTCTGCAGCTACCTGTTGTCTACAGCTGTGTTGTCTGCCCCTATATTGTCTGTAGCAGCTCCGTATTGTCTGCAGCTGCCTTGTGCTCTTGCTCTGCCTAAGTGCTCTGTACAGCTAGTGCTTGGGCTCGCTGGTGTTCTGCCTAGTGCTCTACCTAGTGCAGCTGTGCCTCTGTTGTCTGCAGTAGCTGTGCCTGTATGCTCGTGCCTAGGTGCTTGTGCTTTGCTTAGAGCTAGCTGTGTCTAGAGCTGTAGCAGCTTTGTCTTGTCTGCAGTAGCTGTATGTTGTCTCTGTATTGTCTGTAGCTGCTTGTCCCTGTTGTCTGCAGATGTGCCTTGTCTTGTCGCTGTACCAATTGCTGTATGTCTCGATTGCTAAATGTCCTGATTGGCCTTGTCTAAATAGAACGGTCTGTTAAAGACCTGAAAAAACGAATGTCGTTGCCCTAGGTCCTGCTAGGTGCGCTCTCGTCGTCGTTGCTCCTGTCGTCGTCGCTCCTACATCGTCCTTCTCGACCTTCTTGTCCTTCTCGACCTTCTTAACCTTCTCGTCGCTCTCGTTCTCGTCGCTCTTATTCTCGTCGCTCTCGTCGTCCAAATCTCTCCCAAAACTTCAGAACTTGCGCGATCTGCTCGCAGGGGCACTTCTCTTCCTAAAAGTCTTCTCTCTCTCTCTCTTCTTCTCGATAGGGGCACCTCTCTTCCCTAAAACTCTTCTTCTCGATGTCCTCTGTAATGGACCTCTCTCTTTAAAACTCTTCTTCTCGATAGGGGGAGGGGGGGGTAGAGCAGCATGCACATATACGATTAAGTAACCGGATATAATTCAACGGCCTCCTTCGTACATATACAGTACATACTCTGGGTTGTTAGTTGCACGTACGTTAATCGAGTACCTGGATATAATTCGACGGGCTCTTTCGCGTAGTGCAGGTTAGGTGTTAGAGTGAGCCTTGGATATAATAATCTGACTGCGGTAGACGCAAGGTTAATACCCGTCTTTGATAACTATATCCAAGGCTAGAGAGGGAAGAATCTACGTACAAGCAGAGGTAGAGGTATTTGAGTTTGCGCCAAGCCTGGCCCTGCCAGCTGTCCACATCTACATCCGTATTACTTAGGAACCGAGCGGAGTTCTCTATCCTATGCTTCGCAACACTATACGACCGCTAGCAACTCCTTGTCGTAGATAGGGTAGTTGCACTTAGCTAGGGAGTTCTTCTTAGAGAAGTACGCGTATAGGTGCAGAAGTCCGTCCGAGCCTACCTGTAACAAGATGCCTCCTATGCAATACCCTAAGGAGTCGGTTTCCAGTATTGTCGTACGTTCCAGGTCGAAGGCGGCAAGCGTTGGCCCTGTAGTTAAGAGCTCTTTTAGCTTGTTAAAGCTCCTATTGTACTCGTCCGTCTACTTAAACTGCTTGTCCTTGTGTATTAGCTCGACTAGGGGGCGTACGATCTCCGAGTAGTTCTATATAAACTGGCGGTAGAAGTTGGCAAACCTAAGAAATTCCTGTACGCCCTTAACGCTCGTAGGCGGCTTCTATTGCTTAATAGCATTAATCTTTTTCCTATCTATACTAATGCCTTTCCCTGCCTCGATAATAAACCCTAGGTATTTCGTACGCTGGACACCGAATTTACATTTGTTAATGTCGAGGTACAAGCCAGCCTGCTGCAGTCGATCTAGTACCTTCTTAACGTCCCGTACGTAATCTGCGTAGGAGCCGTCTGTAGAAACCAGTGTGTTATCGAGGTATACCGAGCAGATGTCGTCTAGTAACTCTTACAAGGACTTGTTAATGTACCTTTGGAAGGTTGCTAGTGCGTTGGCAAGGCCAAAGAGGGTAACAAGCTACTCGAAATGACTATATCTCGTATAGAAGGCGGTTATCTATTTACAGCCTTCCTTGATCCGTATCTTGTAGAAAGCCGAGACTACGTTAAGCTTAGTAAACCACTTTGCCTTGCTAATCCGTCCGAGAGTCTCCTTAATAAGGGGTAGGGGGTACCGGTCCTTCTTAGTAATCGCGTTAATGCCTCTATAGTCTACGCAGAAACGCAAGCCGGCCTTCCCCTCCTTGTAGACAAACAGCACTAGGGCTCCTGCGGATAAGGTACTTGCCTAAATAAACCCTTTGGCAAGTAGGTCGTTTAGTATCTTGCGCAGTACTAGGAGCTCTCTAGAGGACATTCTATATAGCGGACCGTACAGTACCTTAGGCAGGCTCCTGTCCAGACAGGACTCTAGCTAGATGTCGTAGTTAATCCCTTCTCCTTAGTGTAGCAGCAGTTTCGAGGCCGACTTTGGCTCGAAGAGGTCCAGGTATCCTGTATATTTCCTTAGGAGCTTCGTACAGGGGTCCGTCGCTTTCTTAGGCGCTAATGCATTCTTAATGTCTGCAGTCGCAGTGTTGATTTCGGCCTTAACATTGCTACCCTGCAGAGCCCTCCCTTGGTCTTGGAGCCTCTGCTTCGTCGCTGCCAGGTACAGCTATCCTCGTCCAACGTCTAGCTTGCCCCTCTAGCGCTCTATCTATAGCTTCCCTAGTATTAGGTTATACCCCAACTTGTCCTGTACGACATAGAGGTATAAGTCCTGTTTATAGTGTCCCTGTATCTCTATCGTTACTTTTACTATATAGGTAATGTCCGGTCCTCGCCCAGTAATGGCCAACATGCGTACAGGTACAGTAGGGGTCGTCTTAATACAGTGTCTCTGTACGAAGTCTTTGCTAATTACTCCGTACACTAAACATCCTGTATCAATTAATGTCCGCGCTGTTGCGGACCTGTTTAGCGTAGGCTGTACGATAAACGGCGTAGTCTTTATGTAGTTGCTCTTAAAAGATAGCTAAGTAGTGCTTTGATTTAGCAATCTATCTCGTATACGCCTCTAGCAGAGCCTTCGCTTAGAGGCTACTCTTTTCCCAACTCGTCGTCGTCCAAGTAGGACTCCTAGTCCTCTTATTAGGGCGCTGCAGTTGCCACCCTTACAGTGGTCGGCCGTCCCCTAGGTCTCTCTGCTGGCAAAAGTCCGCAATTCCGTGCAGTGTAGCCTATCTTGCTACACCGGTAGCAGCTCCCTTCTGCTCGCCTCTTGTCTAGGGTAGCTATATATATCTACTACGCCCTTTTAGTAGTGGCCCTTGGCTGTACGGCAACGGCTACCGCTACCCTCGTCGTCGTTGGTTCCTAGTCTATAGCGTCTGTCTGCTGCTAGAGGGGTTGTCGTATCTCGTAAGCGCAGCTTATCTGTCAGAGCCTGCACTGCTAATCGTCGACTATTCTAAGGAGATTACAGAATCCCTCGTACGTAGCTAGTCGCATTACGCCTACTAGTCCCGTTATAATCTCCTTAGAGAGGCCTACCTCTAAGGAGGTAATTTTTATCCTGTCCTCCTATTAGAGACCTCCTGTCTCTGCTAGAGTCTAGTCGTATTCTGCAAGGAACTCTCGTACGGTCTTGCGTCCTTGTTTTATCGTATTGACCTATAGGAGTGCTCGGCTCTCGCGGTCTAGGTCCTTGTAGCTCTTGTTAAGAGCTGCCTAGAGTATCGTCGTTGTAGCTATTGCCGGGTTGGCAATAGCCGTCTCGTAGTACGGCAGAATCCGTGCTGCCGCCCTGCCCTTTAACCTCCTAAAGAGGTAAACTACCTTGTCTAGCTTAGTCGGGTATGCTCCTAAGTTAACTAGAAGCTTAGAGCGTATCTGGGCAGCCTAGGAGGGGTACTCGCTAGAGCCTTACTATCGTACATAGTAACGTCGGGGAGTTTGCTCTTAGGGGTCGGGGTGTAGGCTATCGTGTTCGTTGTCGTAGGGGTCGGATCGTAATCGGACGCCCTAAGCTGTCGTAGCTCCTGTTCCTATTGGGAAATTCTCGTAGCCTAGTAGTTTACTTGCTGCTCGAGCTGCCTCTTGTGTTCTAGCAGCTCCTCGTACGCGCAGTGCATCTGTCCCTGCATAGCCGTAGGTTCTATAGAGATGTCGCCGTCTATCTTCGTTATATTACTGCAGTTACCGACAGTAAGATCAGTTCCTAATGTAAGGGCTTAAGAATCTTGGTTTAGAAACTTAAGGTTAGGTATCTATATAAAGGAACTGTTAGGCAGTTCCTTCGTCGTCTACTGCTGTACAATTTGTACCTACGAAGCTAAGCTAGCAATTTTCCTCTATATAGGGGTGCAAGGTTTATACCCTGTACAGAGGATTAGGAGTTCTCCCTCTATATAGTAGTGCAGAGTTTTCCCTTCGTTTAGAGAGGCAGCAATTCTCCTCTGTACAGGGCTATAGGGTTCTCCTTCTGTACGGGAGTGGGTTCCTGTCGGTAATTCCGTATAGAGGGTAGGGTCGTGCTGGCGCCGCTAAGTTGCAGTCCTTAGGGCGACAGCTAGCTTAGGTCAGGTCCAGGACCTGGGCTGGGCGGCGCCCCCTAACAATAAAGGAACTAATAGGCAGTTCCTTTATCGTCTACTACTGTACAATTTGTACCTACAAAGCAAGCTAGCAATTTCCTTCTATATAGGGGTGTAGGAATTTCCCCCTCCCTCCCCCTATATAGAGGTGTAGGAATTTCCCTCTATACAGGGGTATAGGGGGAAGGGGCGTCGACTGGGCTAGGCTAAGTTATGCTAGCGCTGCTAAATCGTACTCCTTAGGGCGACGGCTGGCTTAGGTCCGGGACCTAGCAGGACGGCGTCCCCTAACAATACACCCCTCCCTCCTCGTTAACGCTGCTACGTCTCTAAGCCTGTCTAGCAAGAGCTAGTTAACGGCAGTGCGCTAGTCGTACGCTCCTATCTTAGCCTCGGTATACTTTAGTGCTTTAAAGCACTCTTTAAACATATACTTAACTAAGGCAGAGGGCACAGCGTCCCTAACTATAGGCATCCCCCCCCCTGCCGATATAACAGTCGTATATATAGATGTTAGGAGATCCCGCAGGAGCAGGTCCTCCTAATACCTATATAGGTAGTCGTCTTTTAGATTAAGCCTGTCGTCTATATGTATCGACGATGTTCTTTAGTAGAAGGTAGCTAATCGCAGGTAGGGTGGCAGCAGTAGTTGTTATAGCGGCAGAAAGGGGTAGGACTAAGTAATAGGGTAGACCCTTGAAATTTCGGCTCGGCCCTTCCAGACTAAGCCGGACCTTAGTATACTACTCCTAAAGCCCTTACCTACCGCCGTATAGATTCCTTTCTGCCTTTAGTTCGAGATATAGTTATTAAAACAGCTGTATTAAATTACATCTACGTGCTCGGATTATTATATCTCGAACTCGCTATCTATACTACTACTGCGCTATGCGAAAGGGTCCGTTAAACCGCATCCGGCTACCTAAATAACGTATATACACCTTACTACTGCAACCAACCTAAATAGCACTGTAAGAAGGCTATAGAGAGCTTCTTAATAGTAGAAGGCAGCGTTACCAGCTGCAGCGGAAGAAGAAAGACTAACAGAGCGAGAGATAGGCGCACTAGTAATATCGACAGAGAGGCAGTCGCTAAAGGCCTTACAGCAGAAGAGACAAATAAGGTAAAGGAGCAAATAGCTAACTACAAGGAGTTGTACGCCTGTACACCTAACGAGCTTAAGGAGCATATAACGGAATACAGAGTTAAGAAGGTTTACGATATTATAACCTTTATTAAGAAGATGTTTTATAAGAAGATAGAAGAGAATAGACAGTTAAGAGAGGAAGTAGAAGCGATAGCTGCTAAGAGAGCGTCGGTAGAAAAGGCGAAGAGCAGGGTCGTTAACGAAGCACGCCGGCGGTGGTAGTGGTAGAGCCGAAGACACCGGCCAGCGATTTCCGCGATTGTTTCTATTGGCTTTCGCGCCAATAGAGCGGACGCAGGTTTTCTTCTTCCTTATTAGCTTCTAAGCCACTTAGGCTTCGGCTTCCTCGGGTTCCGGACGTAAAACTCTCTTAGCAGCTCTGCCAAATTCTGGAGATTCTCTACCGGATACTATTTATAGTCTTCTAGCTATCCTTTCTACGAGATCCTTGCTTCGACGGACCCTCTTATCTTTCTTATGTCTACTACATCCTCTACCTCCCACTCTTCTTCTTTACTGTCTATCTCGATTAGTAGGGGTTTAGCGAACCCCTAATCCGGAAGACTATCTTTAGGGTCCAAGCTTAGTAGATCCGAATAAAAGATGTTACAGCGGCAGAAAGGGGTGGGACTAGATAATAGGGTAGACCCTTGGAATTTCGGCTCGGCCCTTCCAGACCGAGCCGGGCCTTGGCACGCTACCCCCCAAAGGTCTCGTCCACCACTACATAGATTCCTTTCCCTCCTTAGTTCGAGATATAGTTATCAAAAAGGCTGTATTAAATTATATCTGCGTACCCGGATTATTATATCTCGAACTCACTTACTACAACAAACCCCGCGCTGCGCAAAAAGGCCCGTCGAACTATCTGGACACCCGAATAACGCACGCGCACACACTAAAAACACCAAACCCAGCACTGTAAGAAGATAGAAGGCTTCTCGACGGTAGAGGGCGGCGTTACAGGCCGCAGCAGAAGCAGAAAAGGAAAGGCTAACAGAGCGAGTATGCGCTCTAGTGTAATTAACGATAAGATTGTTATTAGCGGTTTTACAGCGGAAGAGACTGCTAAGGTCAAGGAACGAATAGCCGAATATAGGAAGATCTACGACTGTACGATCGAGGAACTAGAAGACTATATAAACGAGAATAGGATAGGAAAGGTCTACGATAGTATAGACCTTATTAAGACCCTGTTCTACAGAACGCTGGAAGAGAACAGACAGCTAAGAGAGGAAGTAGAGACGGTAAGAGCCGAGAAGGAATCGGCCGAGACTATTATAGATGTGCTAGAAAACCAAGCGGCGAACCGACTAGCACAGTTAAAAGCGATAAAGGCTTAGCTAGAGGAGATGGAAGCAGCGAGGTCGTCGGCGCCGCTACCGCGTTAAGAAGAACAAGCAGAGACCGCCTTGCCGGCGGCCTACAGTCAAGGCAGCATGTTAATAACGTTACTACCGGATCTACCGGCATTTAGAGGCAGAGATCCTAAGAATTGGGAAGCATTTAAGAAGAAGATAAAGAACAAGATAGATTGAGACTATGCCGGAAACAGCGCCGGAGATAGATTGGCGTACCTGGAATCGCGATTGGAAGGTAAAGCTTTTTTGCTAGTAGCGGACCTGGAAGAGGTAACCGCTAAAGTAATCCGAGCGCGCAGATAAGTTTCAATACGGCTGTTTTGATAACTATATCTCGAACTAAGGAGGGAAAGGAATCTATGTAGTAGTAGTGGTGGTCTTCCGTAGTGGTGGTGCCAAGGCCCGGCTCGGTCCGTTCCGGAACCTAAATCCCGGAAGGGGCCAAGCCGAAATCTAGGGTCCACCCTATTAATCTGTCCCACCTCTTTCCACTGCCGCAACACTACCCCCCCCCTTACTAGCGGTCGCCCTCGACCGCTTAGTTACCCTATCTATCCGAAAATCTCCACTTTTTTTTTTTTGATTTGTCGTCGTCTCCTTCTCGAAAATCCCCTCTAACGCCGATGTCACTTCTTCTATCTTCCATTAAAAACAACGTTCTCTTTATCGCTTCTTTAATTTCTTACGTCGTCGGCGTCTGAAGTCCTTCACTTAGCGTCTATCTGATCTGTGCGTTTGATCTATGCTATCTGATCTGAGCTGTAGGTTATCTGAGCTGCGGTTCGGCTAGTCTGTACGTCGCCTCGGATGTCTATATAGGTCTTCTGCAGCGCTGTTTTTCTTCTTCTTTTTCTCTTCTACCAAAGCCTTTACCTACTACGGGGTCGGCGGCGCTGGCACGCTACGGCGTCGGCGAGCTGCCTGCAGACCCGGCGGTAGGTAGTGGCCGCGTCGAAGACCTCCCTAAAGCGACTGTTACGATCGTCTTTATCGGCTTCCGCGCTAGTAGAGCGGACGCGGCTTTCTTCTTCTTTCTTCTGCGTTGTCGACATTAGAGCTACGCTGGTTTCGGCTTTTCCGGGTTCTGCACGTAGAACTCTCTTAGCAGCTCCGCCGAATTCCGGAGGTTTTTGTGAGAGGCTTAAGAATCTTGGTTCAGAAACTTGAGGTCGGGTATCTATATAGAGGAACTAATAGGCAGTTCCTTCGACGTCTGCTCTGTACGATTTGTACCTATAAAGCCAAGCTAGCAATTTCCCCTTTATGCCGGGGTGCAAGGTTTACCCTCCGTACGGAGGATCGGGAGTTACCTCCTCTGTATAGTAGTGCCGGGTTTCCACCCCCCCCCCTAATCCGAGGGGCGGTAGCTTCCCTTTAAGTAGGACCGTAGTGTTCTCCCTCTGTACAGAGGTAGGGTCCTGTCGGTTGCTCCGTACGGAGGGTAGGGTCGTGCTGGCGCCGCTGAGTCGCAGTCCTTAGGGCGACGGTCGGCTTAGGTCGGGTTTAGGACCTGGGCCGGGCAGCGCCCCCTAACAATACCCCCCCCCTTTCCCTTTCTCGTAGTGCTTCGTCCGCACAGCAGCGTGTCTAAACCACCCAGCTTCTGCTGTTCCTTTAGCAGGTTGTAGCTTCCTATTTCGTCTAGTCGTCCGAGTCGTCGTCCCTTGTCACTTCCCCGGGTCGTAGTTGCCTCTTGCTATTTCACCTGTCTGCAGCAGCTACCTTGCTTGCCATTCCCACTATAGTAGGCAGTTAGCCTAAGCCTTCTCCCTTCTCTTCCCTTCCCCTTTCTCTTTTCCCTATACAACGTCTACTATCTACTACTGTCTACTACCGTCTACTATTCGCTACCACTAGCTACTAACTACTAACTACCAACCAACCAACCAACCAACAGCCAACTACTACTAGCTACCATGTCTGCCCCGTCCGGTCCCCTCGTCGCTGCTGGCCCTGCCCCTCCCCCTCGTCCAGCTGGGGTCCTCCCCTACTTTAACTACGTACAGTAGGGCCCCTAACTTGACTAGTAGCTACTCTTCTGGTTCGTACGGATTCTTATCTTCTGTACGGTCTGATCTGACGTCTTAGGTGCTACACCTGCGAGCAGCAGGATGCAGCCAGGCTCCCCTTCTACCCCTTCTAGTGTAACCCCGCCCGGGTTACACCCGATCGGGTAGCTACGGCCCGGCCGTCGTACGTTAACGCCCTCCTTATCGCTACCTGGGGCCAGCCCTGTGCCCCCTGCCCTAACTCCCCCTAGCCCTTACTTAGCCTATACTACCTCCTAGGTTTCTAGGCTAGGGTGTGTGCCTCGTACAAGTGGAAGGATAGCTCCCTCTACTGCCCCTTCCGCCGTCCAGGGGAGGCACGTAGGGGTAGGGGGGTGCCTCTGCTCCCTAGGGCTGGCCCTGGTAGGGGTAGGGGGGTGCCTCTGCTCCCTAGGGGTAGCCCTAGTGGGGGTGGGGGCCCGGCCGGGTCTGAGGTAGTAGAAATCTCAGACGATAAGTAGGGTGTTCTGGTCCCGGGGGGGGGGGGGGGGGGGGGGGGGGGGGGTAGTAGCCAGTAAGCTACCCCCCCCCTTAGGTAGTATAAGAAATTTCGGACAGTGTCCTTCCCAGCTCTTCTTATTTCTACTTCCCCTCCTATTTGTCCCTTAGCTGTTCCTTCCCTCCAGCCCTTATCTCGTACAGTGTCGTACGAAGTTGTGTCAGTAGGGTACTGTAGCGTCCTACGTCGTAGTATTCGATCCTTTGACAACCCAGGTTTGTCTGCGGCTACCCTGTCCTTAGGGTAGATCGTGCCTCCTTCCGCTGTACGGCGCAGTGTTACTGTAGCTGGGCAGGGGAATGGTCCTCCTCCTATCTGTCCAGTGCGGTTGTGTCTTGCAGGGCCTCGTACGGTTCCTATATAGGCTCTGCCTATCCTCTCCATTTTACTAAGTACTCTGCCTTCCTCCGCTTCCTCCGGCTCTTAAGGATCCCCTCTACCTCGTACTCTTCTTGACCCTCGGTTATAATTGCAGGTAGGCGCCTGTCGTTAGTCGTCTAATGCAGCAAGGGGTCCGTGCTCGCCGGTCGTACGAGGTCTATATAAAAGACTAGGTAAATCCCTAGGGGAGTGTTTAGTCGTACGGCATATGTCCCTACTGGCCGGATTACCGTAAACTTCCTGTTTCTCTAATCCAACTTCTTGCTCGGCCGGTCTATACAGATGTTTCGCTAGTTTAGCCAGACCTTATCCCCTGCCTCGTACCTTGGTGCAGCCTGTCGTCCCTTGTTGGCCTGCTCTTCTGCGTTCTGCTAGGCTAGGGCTAGGCTTGCTTTTGCCTATTAGTAGGCGTTCGTAATCGTCTATACGATGGCCTCTCCTTGCTGGATTAGGGATTGTACAGGGCGCAGGGTGTTGCTACTTGGGGTCGGTAGGAGTAGGGAATGGTCGTATCTATAGGTTATAAAGAAGGGGGACAGTCCTGTAGCATCGGCTATACGGCTGTTAATAGCCAGCTCCGCCATTGGGAGAAGGCGGTTCCAGTTCGTCTAGTTATAGTCGACGTACGCTCGGAGGTACGCCTCTAGGGTTGAGTTGGCCCTCTCCGTCGCCCTGTCTATCTGCAGGTGCTATGCAGTGGACAGGCGACGCTCTACCCTTAGTAACTGGCAGATCCGTGCCCAGAGTTAGCTCGTAAACTGTGACCCCCGGTCTGATACAATTGACCTAGGGAAACCGTGCTTGCTGAACGTCGTCCGGATAAAGGCCTAGGCGGTGTCTTTAGCCGTAATAGAGTCCATCCCCTCCAGTATTACCCCCTTTGTTAACTTGTCTGTAACTACTATAATGTTTCGCCGTCCGTCGCTCTTAGGGAGGTCTGTAATGAAGTCTACGGTTAGGTCTTGCTAGGGTCGATCCAGTATCGGCAGGGGCTTCAGCAGCCTATGCTTTAGCTTGCGCTAGGGCTTCGTTCGTCCGCATATATCGCAGTTCCGTACGAACCTGCGAATGTCCTTCGCCATCGCTGGCCAGTAGTAGTCCCGGGCGATAATGCTGTACGTCTCCTCGCGCCCTGGGTGCCCGGTAGCTATAGAGTTATGTGCTCGTTGTATTAAGCCCGTACAGAGCTTCTCGTCTGCCGGGACCTATATCCGATTTCTGAACTTCAGGTTGTTCTCCTCGTCTACTGAACACTCGGCTGCCGATACCTTTAGGTAGAGCTCGGTTAGGAGTTTCCGTTGCCCTCCCTAGATCGCTGTACAGGCCCCTCGGTATGCCTCGTCCTTTTCCACTACCTCTTCCTAAGCTTGCAGTTAGGGTTCCTATAGATGTGTCGCTACTAGGTAGATAGTCTCCCCGCCTGGCTCTTCCTTAAACATCTGGAATGTCCGCGACTTTAGCCGGTCGTCCTCGTACGTCGTTAGTATGTCCTGGTCCCGTCTGGACAGTGCGTCGGCCCTGCTGTTGTCCTTACCCTTGCGGTACTGGAGTCTTATGTTAAACCGGCTTAGGTACATTGCCTATCGTACGTGCCTCTTAGACAGCTTCCGGGGTTAAGTGAAGTATTCTAGGTTCTTGTAGTCTGTTAGGGCGAGGAACTTAGGCACCGAGCGGAGTTCCCTATCCCAGGCTTCGCAACACCGTACGACTGCTAGCAACTCTTTGTCGTAGATAGGGTAGTTGCACTTAGCTGGGGAGTTCTTCTTAGAGAAATACGCGCATAGGTGTAGGAGTCCGTCCAGGCCTACCTGTAACAGGATACCCCCGATGCAGTACCCTAAGGAGTCGGTTTCCAGTATTGTCGTACACTCCGGGTTAAAGGCGGCGAGCGTTGGTCCTGTAGTAAAGAGCTCTTTTAGCTTGTCGAAGCTCTTATTGCATTCGTCCGACCATTTGAACTGCTTGTCCTTGTGCGTCAGCTTAACTAGGAGGCGTACGATCTCCGAGTAGTTCCGTATAAACTGGCGGTAGAAGTTGGCAAACCCAAGGAATTCCCGTACGCCCTTAACGTTTATAGGCAGCTTCCATAGCTTAATAGCATCAATCTTCTTCCTATCTATGCTGATGCCTTTCCCTGCCTCGATAATAAAACCTAGGTATTTCGTACGTTGGACACCGAACTCACACTTGTCGATGTCGAGGTACAAGCCCGCCTGCTGCAGACGGTCCAGCACCTTCTTAACATCCCGTACGTAGTCTGCGTAGGTGCCGTCTGTAAAAACCAGGGTGTCGTTAAGGTATGCTAAGCAGATGTCGTTTAGTAACCCTTGCAGGGACTTGTTAATGTACCTTTAGAAGGTTGCTGGTATATTGGCAAGGCCAAAGGGGGTAACTAGCTACTTAAAAAGACCGTATCTCGTACGGAAGGCAGTTATCTATTTACAGCCTTCCTTAATCCGTATCTTGTAGAAGGCCGAGACTACGTTAAGCTTAGTGAACCACTTCGCCTTGCTGATCCGTCCGAGGGTCTCCTTAATAAGGGGAAGAGGGTACTGGTCCTTCTTAGTAATCGCGTTAATGCCTCTGTAGTCTACGCAGAAACGCAATCTAGCCTTCCCCTCCTTGTAGACAAACAGTACTGGGGCCCCTGCGGACGACGTACTGGCCCGGATAAACCCTTTGGCAAGCAGGTCGTCCAGCGTCTTGCGCAGTACTAGGAGTTCTCTAGAGGACATCCCGTACAGCGGTCCGTACAGTACCTCCGGCAGGCTCCTATCCAGGCGGGGTTCCAGCTGGATGTTATAGTCAATCCCTTCCCCTCGGTGTAGCAGCAGTTTCGAGGCCGACTTCGGTTCAAAGAGGTCTAGGTACCTAACATACTCTCTTAGGAGCTTCGTACAGGGGTTTGTCGCTTCCTTAGGTGCTAATGCCTTCTCGATGTCCGCCGTTGCTGTGTTGATTTCGGCCTTGGCATTGCCACCTTGCAGGGACCTGCCCTGGTCCCGGATTCTCCGCTTTGTTGCTGCCAGGTACAGCCGTCCTCGTCCGACGTCCAGCTTGCCCTTCTAGCGCTCTATCTAAGGCTTCCCTAGTATTAGGTTATACCCCAACTTGTCCTGTACGACATAGAGGTACGAGTCTTGCTCGTAGTGTCCTTATACCTCTATTGTTACTTTTACTATGTAGGTAATGTCCAGTCCCCGCCCGGTAATGCCCAGCATACGTACAGGTACTGTAGGGGCCGTCTCAATCCGATGTCTCTGTACGAAGTTTTCGCTGATCACTCTATACACTAAACATCCTGTGTCAATTAGTGTCCGCGCCGTTGCGGACCCGTTCAATGTCGGCTGTACGATAAACGGCGTCGTCGTTATATAATTGCTCTTAAAAGATGGCTAAGTAATGCTTTGATTTGGCAGTCTATCTCGCACCCGCCTCTGGCAGAGTCTTCGCTTAGAGGCTACTCTTTTCCCGACTCGTCGTCGTCCGAGTGGGACACCTGATCTTCTCGTTAAGGCGCTGCAGTAGCCACCCTTGCGGTGGTCGGCCGTCCCCTAGGTCTCTCTGCTAGCAGGAGCCCGCAATTCCGTACAGTGTGGCCCATCTTGCTATACCGGTAGCAGCTCCCTTCTGCTCGCCTCTTGTTAAGGGTAGCTGTGTCCACCTATTGCGCCTTCTTAGTAGCGGCCCTTGGCCGTACGGTGGCTGCTGCTGCTACCCTCGTCGTCGTCGGTTCCTAGTCTATAGTATCTGTCTGTCGCTGGGGAGGTTGTCTTATCTCCTAAGCACGGCCTATCCGTCCTAGCCTGCGTTGCTAGTCGTCGACTATCCTAAGAAGGTTACAGAATTCCTCGTACGTAGCTAGCCGCATTACACCCACTAGCCCCGTTATAATTTCCTTAGAGAGGCCTACCTCTAGAGAGGTGATTTTTATCCTGTCCTCCTATTGGAGACCCCCTGCTTCTGCCAAAGTCTGGTCAAATTCCGCAAGGAATTCTCGTACGGTCTTGCGTCCTTGTTTTATCGTATTAGCCCGTAGGAGCGCTCGGCTCTCGCAGTCCGGGTCCTTGTAGCTCTTGTCTAGAGCTGCCTAGAGCATCGTCGTCGTAGCTATTGCTGGGTTGGCAATAGCCGTCTCGTAGTACGGCAGAATTCGTGCTGCCGCCCTGCCCTTTAACCTCCTAAAGAGGTAGACTACCTTGTCCAGCTCGGTCGGGTATGCTCCTAAGTTAACTAGGAGCTTAGAGCGCATCTGAGCCGCCTAGGAGGGGTACTCGGCTAGGGCCTTACTATCGTACGTAGAGACGTCGGGGAGTTTGCTCTTGGGGGTCGGGGTAGGGGTTATCGTGTTCGTCGTCGTAGGGGTCGGATCGCGATCGGACGCCCTAAGCTGTCGTAGCTCCTGTTCCTGTTGGGAAATCATCGCAGCCTGGTAGCTTACTTGCTGTTCGAGCTGCCTCTTGCTTTCCAGCAGCTCCTCGTACACGCGGTGCATGTGTCCCTCTATAGCCGTAGGTTCTATAGGGATGTCGCCGTCCATCTTGCTCTATTACCGCGGTCACCGACAGTGAGATTAGTTCCTAATGTAAGAGGCTCAAGAATCTTAGTTTAGAAACTTAAGGTCGGGTATCTACATAGAGGAACTAATAGGCAGTTCCTTCGACGTCTGCTCTGTACGATTTGTACCTACGAAGCCAAGCTAGCAATTTCCCCTTTGTGCCGGGGTGCAAGGTTCACCCTCCGTACGGAGGATCGGGAGTTACCTCCTCTGTACGGTAGTGCCGGGTTTCTACCCCCCCCCCCCTCTAATCTGAGGGGCGGTAGCTTCCCTTTAAGCAGGACCGTAGTGTTCTCCCTCCGTACGGAGGTAGGGTCCTGTCGGTTGCTCCGTACGGAGGGTGGGGTCGTGCTGGCGCCGCTGAGTCGCAGTCCTTAGGGCGACGGTCGGCTTAGGTCGGGTTCAGGACCTGGGCCGGGCGGCGCCCCCTAACAGTTTTCGACCGGATACTATTTATAGTCTTCCGGCTACCCCTTCTACGAGATCCTCGCTTTGATATACCCTCGCGTCTTCTTTACGTCTATTACGTCTTCTACCTCCTATTCTTCCTTATCGTCTATCTTGATAGGCAGGGGTTCGGCGAACCCCTGTTCCGGCAGGCCGTCTTAAGGGTCTAAGCTTAACAGGTCCGAATGGAAGACATCGTAGATCTGGAACGATTTCGGTAGCTAGAGCCGATAGGTTACCAGCGATATCTTTTCTATTATCTTAAACGGACCTACGTAATCCGGGCACGCAGATATAATTCAATACAGCCTTTTTAATGACTATATCTCGAACTGAGGGGGG
This sequence comes from Pseudocercospora ulei, assembly GCA_016165855.1. Taxonomy (NCBI): domain Eukaryota; kingdom Fungi; phylum Ascomycota; class Dothideomycetes; order Mycosphaerellales; family Mycosphaerellaceae; genus Pseudocercospora; species Pseudocercospora ulei. Next base: position 5,201,315 of record JACWNB010000002.1, on the reverse strand, counting down.
AAAGGAATCTATAGGGTAGTAGTAGAGGACTTTCGTAGTGGTAGTGCCAAGGCCCGGCTCGGCCTGGACAGGCCGAGCCGAAATTCCAGGGTCCACCCTATTAATCTGTCCCACCTCTTTCCACTAACGCAACACTACCCCCCTCCCTTACCAGCGGTCGCCCTCGACCGCTTAGTTACTACATCTATCCCAAACCTCCATTTTTCTTTTTTTTCTTTTTTTTTTTGATTTATCGTCTCTTTCTCGAGAATCCCCTCCGACAGTGATGTTACCTCTTCCGTTTTTCATCAAAAACAACGTCCTCTTTATCTCTTCTTTAACTTCTTACGTTATCGGCATCTGAAGTCCTTTACTTAGCGTTTATGTAATCGACGCTATCTGATCTGAGCTGTGGCGTAGCTGGTCTGTGCGTCGTCTCGGAGGTCTATATATATCTCTCCGCGGCGCCGTTTTTCTTCTTCTTTTTCTCTTCTACTAAAGCCTTCGCCTACTACGCGGTTGGCGGCGCCGCCGGCCGACGCAGTGGTGCCTGAAGCAATCACTTCCTAAAGCACGATCATTTTCATCGGCTTCCGCGCTGGTAGAGCGGACGTGTCTCTATTGTCGGCATTAGAGCTACGCTGGTTTTGGCTTTAGCGGGTTCTGTACGTAGAAGTCCCTTAGCAGGTCTGCTAAATTCCGGAGGTTCTCGATCGGATACTATTTATAGTCTTCTGGCCACCCCTTCTACGAGATCCTTGCTTTGATGGACCCCCTCGTCTTCTTTACGTCTATTACGTCTTCCACCTCCTACTCTTCTTTATTACCGTCTATATCGACTGGTAGGGGTTCGGCGAAGCCCTGTTCCGGCAGGCCATTCTCAGGGTCTAGGCTTAGCAGATCCGAATGGAAAACGTCGTAGATCCGGAACGCCTTCGGCAGCTCGAGCCGGTAAGTTACCGGCGACCTCTTTTCTATTATCTTGAACGGACCTACGTAGCGTAGGTTGAGCTTCGCGTTTCCTTTTAGCCTTAGGTTTCGCGCGTTAAGCTACACCTTTTGACCTTCCTCGAATTCTATTGGCGACCGGCTTCTATTAGTTCGAGTTAGCATCTTCTTCTAAGCCGTCTCTATCGCTTCTTTTGCCACTTTGATCGCTTCTTCCATCTGAGATCGTAGTGCTTCTGCTGCCGCGGCGGCGACTCTCTTTGACGACGTGGAAAGCTCTAGCGAATCGGCGTCGCTCGGCGGATAGAAGCTTAGCCTTGGAAGATAACCGTGTGTTATCTCGAACGGCGCCAGCGACGTCGCTTCTGACTGTGCTGAATTGGCGTAGAATTCGGCCATTGGCAGCACCTCTACCCACTTTTCTTAATAGTGGCCGTAGAAGATCCGTAGATATTTCTCTATCTTACGGTTGGCGACTTTAGACTGACTGTCGGTTTTAGGGTAAGCGGCGGTGCTGAGCTTTCTATAAATTCCGAGAGCTTGGTTGATAGCTTTCTACACGTCGGCAGTGAATTAAGGGCCTCTATCTGTAGTAATAGTATCCGGCAGCCTATAGTGCTTCTATACGTGTTGGATTAACATTCTCGCCGTTTCTTCTGCAGTAGTTCCTTTATTCTTAGCTCGACAGGGGATGAAATGGCGCTCTTTGCTCAGTCGATCCACTACGTTTAGCGTGGCGTCGTATCTATCGGAGTCCGGCAGGCCGGTTACGAAGTCTATCGTAATGTGCTGCTACAGTTTCTTAGGGATCGGAAGTGGCTTTAATAAGCCTGCTGGAAAGCCGTAACGCGGCTTTGCCGATCGGCATACGTAGCAGTTGGCGATAAATCGGTGGATCCGTTCGTAGATCCGCGGAAACCAGTAGATCGTTCTTACAGCCTGCGTCGTTTTCTTCGCTCCGGCGTAGCCAACATCTATAGAGCTATGGACCAGCTGGATAACCTTCGTAATTAGTTCTTCCGGCACTATTAGCTTTCCTAAGCCGGTTCTGCCGAGCTTCTGTTGCTAGTTAAGCTGCTTTACCTTTTCGTAGAGAGCTTCTTCCTTAAGGGCCGGTTCCACTGCGTAGACCCCTACCTCTTTCAGCACCTCTGCGTCTACTATTCGCTCGGTCAGCACCTTCTGGAATATGTTAGGATCTTCTTTCGCGCGGCTGGTTTTTCCTTCCCTTCTCGTTAACGCGTTAGCCTTTCCATTCTGAGCTCCGGGTTAATAAGTGATCTTAAAGTCGAACCCGGATAAGTAGGCGGCCTACTAAGCTTAGCGACGTAAGAGCTTCTGCGTCTTTATAAAGTAGGTCAGCGACTGGTGGTCTGTAAGAACCTGGACCGTGCTCTTTCCAGCTATAAGCTCTGGCTTCCACTCCTTAAAAGCCTGAATAATCGCTAGCAGCTCCTTATCGTAGATAGCGTAGTTCCGCTTAGCTTCGCTTATTGACTTGCTGAAGAAAGCGACTAGATAGAGGGTTTCGTCGTCACTATATTAAGAAAGGACCCCTGCCGTTACTGTGTCGGAAGCGTCCGTTTCTACGTAGATCGGCTTTTCCAGTCGGAAGTGCGCTAGCACTAGCGCAGAGGCCACTGCTTCTTTCAGCCGTACGAAAGCTTCTATGCACTTCTTATTCTATAGGCCGGCGGCCTCTTTCTTTAGTGCCTCGTTCAGGGGTCTCGCTATCTTGCTAAAATCCCTGATAAACCGTCGATAGTAGCTGCAGAAGCCGAGAAACGCCCTGATTTGCGTAGTGTTTCTGGATTTCGGCTGCTTCCACTCCGCGACGGCGGCGACCTTTAAGGAGTCTATACGAATTCCATCTCTTCCGACGATAAGACCGAGATATTTAACCTCGGTTTAATAGAACTCGCTCTTCTTTGTGTCCGCGTTTAATCCGACCTCGCGGAGCCTCTTTAACACTCTCTCGATGTAGTCCGTATGTTGCTCTCTCGTTCTATCGGTGTAGATAAGGATGTCGTCCAAGTAGATAGACACGAACCGTTCCAACATGTCTATAAAAGTGTAGTTTATAAAGCGTTGCTACACCGCCGGCGCGTTGGTAAGTCCGAAAGGCATTACCAACTACTTGAAATTGCCTATATGCGTCGCGAACGTCGTAAGGTCTTCTGTCTGCCCTTCTTTATTCCTTAGTCGATAGAATGCTTAGCAGATGTCCAGCTTGCTAAACCACTTAGCCTTCGCTACCCGCTGTATAGTTTCATTAATCAGCGGCAGTGGGTATACGTCTCTCTTGGTGACCTCGTTAAGGCCTCGATAGTCTACGCAGAGTCGCAGACTACCCCCTGGTTTCCTTACGAAAAGGATCGGTAACGCATATTCGGCAGAACTCGGCGTAATAAACTTCTTCGCTAGGTTTTCGCAAACGAACACCTCTACCTAGTCCAGTTCGGCCGGCGACAGTCGTCTTAGGGGCTCGGTTCTTAGCAGCGTAGCCCCCTCTTTTAGCCGAATCTTGTTGTCGTATTCCGGCCGGTAGAGCGGCAGGAGGTTGGAGTCTGCTTTTAAGAACACGTTAGCGTAACTGTAGAGCTCTTTTGGCAACACCTCCAGTAGGTCCGCTTCTTCTTCCGCTATTATCTTCCTGTAGTCTTCGATGTCTTTTATCGAGATAGCGTAGATCTTATTATCCAGTGACTTCGCGAGGGTCGTTATAGCTTCTAAACTCATTATTCCGACGGTGACTAGGGGTTCGGAACGATCGGACGGAGCCTCTTTCGCAGACTCTGTAGCTTTCGGCTCGGCGGCGGCGGCGGCGACCTTTCCGACGGCCCCTGCTCCGCTACCCGGGGTTTTGAATCTGATCGTTCCTTTATCTACGTCGACGATGGCTTTCTGGTTCTTTATCTATTTCTGCCCTATAATAATGTCAAACCTTCCGATATCTATAATTCGGAACGTCGCTTCCGTGGTGCGACTAGCTAGGATAGTCTTTAGCGGCACATAGTGCGTAACGCTTTCCGTGTCTTGTCCATTGTACGCCGAAATCTTTGTCGGCGACGCCAGTTCCACCAGATAACTGTATCCCTTCTTTAGTTTCTGAACCAGTCGGTGGTGGATCGCTGCGCCAATAAGAGCTCCGGTGTTAATAAAGGCTTTTAGCTGAAGTGGTTTGCTCGATCCGTTAAGGGGGTAGACAGTGATTGGAAGGATAATAGCTGTTTCCGTATTCACTTCCACCGCCGCCGAGAGCGGGTCATTGCAGCTATTGATACTCTCTTTCGCTAACGTAGTTCGCGTTGGTGCCCTGTTTTCCTTGCTGGATAGGGGGCCTATCCGTCCAGCTGGTCTTTTCCTATAATCCTTAACTGCACCCTACTATCTACGCTGTTAGTATCGTTCGGCGCCGGTTCGATGGCTTGAATAGTCTTTCTCGGCGTCTGCAGCTGCGGCTGCTTTATAACACGATACTCCTGCTTCTGTTAGGCCGTTGCTTGGCACCTAGTAGCAATGTAGCTAGGCTTTCCGCACGCGTAGCACGTAGGGACGAACGACGAACGCTGCGAATTAAATGGCTGCTGGGGGCGTTGTCGGTATAGGACGGGGGCTCTGGTTCCCTGCGGCGACGGCAACGGCTTCTAAGCCGGTTTACGTGTCGTCGATTTTCCGTATGCATTCAGGTTTCTTGCTGTTACTCTCGCCTAGTGCACGAAGCTCTGGAGGTCTTCGTCTTCCACCAACGCTATAGCCGCAGCGAGCTTAGGGCTCAGTTTCTGTCTTAGTAGGTGCAGCTGCTTATCTTCTGCCACTCTCGCTCTAATAGCATATTTCCTGAACAGTCCGTAGAACTCTTCGAACGTCTGCCGGTTCTGGTTAATCTTATCCAGCTGCTTACAGGCCGTCTTCTTCTGGAAGGGGTCGCCGAAACGCTGGTCTAGCGCCTTAATAGCTTCGTCGGCGGTTACTTCTTCCAGGTCCGCTACTAGCGAAAATGCTTTACCTTCCAATCGCGATTCCAGGTACGCCAATCTATCTTCTTCGCTGCTCGATGCATGATCGCGGCTTATCTTATTCTTGATCTTCTTCTTAAACGCCTCCTACGCTTTAGGGTCTCTGCTACCGAAAGCAGGTAGGTCCGGCAGTGGCATCATCGTAGTGCTACCTTAACTATAGGCCGCTAGTAAGGCGGTCTCCGCTTGTTCTTCTCGACGCGGTGGCGGCGACTTTGCTGCTTCTATATCAGCTATTTGATGCTTTAGCGCCTTCAGCTGCGCTAGTCGATTCGCTGCCTGGTTTTCTAACACGTCGATAATAGTCTCTGCCGATTCCTTTTCGGCCCTTACCGCTTTAGTTTCTTCTCTTAGTTGTCTGTTCTCTTCCAGCGTTCTGTAGAACAGCGTCTTAATAAGGTCTATCCCGTCGTAGACCTTCCCTATTCCATTCTCGTTTATATAGTCTTCCAGTTCCTCGAGCGTACAGTCGTGGATCTTCTTATATTTACTTATTCGTTCCTTAATCTCTGCGGTCTCTTCCGCTGTAAAACCTCTAATAATAATCTCGTTATCAATGACACTAGAGCGCCTGCTTGCTCCGTTAGTCTTTCTCTTTCCGCAGCGGCCTGTTACGCCGCTCTCTACCGTCGAGAAGCCTTCTATCTTCTTACGGTGCCTTTGGGGGTTGTTGTTGATGTTGGTGTTAGTGCGCGTGCGTTATTCGGGTTTCCGGATAGTTCGACGGGCCCTTTCGCGCAGCGCAGGTGTTGGTATAGAGAGTGAGTTCAAGATATAATAATCCGGGCACGCAGATATGATTCAATACGGCCTTTTTGATAACTATATCTCGAACTGAGGGGGGAAAGGAATCTATAGGGTAGTGGTAGAGGACTTTCGTAGTAGTAGTACCAAGGCCCGGCTCGGCCCGGACGGGCCGAGCCGAAATTCCAGGGTCCACCCTATCAATCTGTCCCACCTCTTTCCACTACTGTAACACTACGTAGCGTAGATTGAGCTTGGCGTTGCCTTTCAGCCTTAGGTTTCGCGTGTTGAGCTATACCTTTTGGCCTTCCTCGAATTCCAGTAGTGACCTTTTTCTATTAGCTCGAGTTACTATCTTCTTCTAAGCCGATTCCATCGCGTCTTTCGCTACCTTGATCGCTTCTTCTATCTGAGATCGTAGCGCTTCTGCTACTGCAGCAGCGACTCTCTTTGACGACGTGGCAGTGGATAGTTCTGTAGAGCTAGGTTCGTTCGGCGGCTAAAAGCTTATTCTCGGAAGACAGCTATGCGTTATTTCGAGCAGCGCTAGCGACGTTGCTTCTAACTATGCTAAGTTCGCGCAGAATTCAGCTATCGGCAACACCTCGACCCACTTTTCTTAATAATAGCCGCAGAAGGTTCGCAGATATCGCTCTATCTCGCGATTAGCTACTTCAGACTGGCTGTCGGTCTAAGGGTGAGCTGCCGTGCTGAGCTTTCTACGAATTCCGAGGGTTTGATTGATAGCTTTCTATACGTCGGCAGTAAATTAAGGACCCCTATCCGTAGTAATAGTGTCTAGCAGGCTATAGTGCTTCTATACGTGTCTAATCAGCATTCGTGCGGTCTCTTCTGCAGTAGTTCCTTCGTTTCTTGCTCGATAGGGGATGAAGTAGCGCTCTTTGCTTAGCCTATCTACTACGTTAAGGGTGGCATCGTATCTATCTGAATTCGGCAGGCCGGTTACGAAGTCCATCGTAATGTGTTGCTACGGTTTCTCGGGGATCAGAAGTGGCTTTAGTAGACTAGCTAGAAGACCGTAACGTAGCTTCGCGGCCCGGCATACGTAGCAATTGGCGATAAATCGGTAGATCCGTTCGTAGATCCGCGGAAACTAGTAGATCGTCCTTACAGCTTCTATCGTCTTCTTCGAGCCGGCGTAACCAACGTCCTTAGAGCTATGGACTAGTTAGATAACCTCCGTAACCAGTTCTTCCGGAACTATTAGCTTTCCTAAGCCTGTTCTGCCGAGCTTCTGCTGTTAATTAAGCCGTTCCACCCTCTCGCAGAGCATTTCTTTTTCGGTCTCCAGTTCTGTCGGCTCCGGTTCGTTCTGCAGTTCTGCCGCGCAGATCCCCGCTTCCTTTAACACCTCGGCGTCTACTATCCGTTCGGTTAGCACCTTCTGAAACATGTTCGGATCTTCTTTCGCGCGGCTAGTCTTCCCTTCTCTTCGCGTTAGCGCGTTAGCCTTTCCGTTTTAAGCTCCTAGTTGATAAGTAATCTTGAAATCGAACCCGGATAAGTAGGCAGCCTACTGTGCTTAACGTCGTAAGAGCTTCTACGTCTTTATAAAGTAGGTTAGCGACTAGTGGTCCGTAAGGACCTGGACCGTGCTCTTTCCAGCTATAAGCTCTGGCTTCCACTCCTTGAACGCCTGTATAATGGCCAGTAGTTCTTTGTCGTAGATCGCGTAGTTCCGCTTAGCTTCCGTTATAGATTTGCTGAAGAAGGCTACTAGGTAAAGGGTCTCGCTATCGTCAGCGTATTAAGAAAGGACCCCTGCCGTTACTGTGTTGGAAGCGTCCGTTTCTACATAGATCGTCTTCTCCGGCCGGAAGTGTGCCAGAACTGGCGCTGTAGCCACTGCTTCTTTCAGGCGGTCGAACGCTTCTGTGCACCTCCTATTCTATAGGCCGGCGGCCTCTTTCTTTAGTGCTTCGTTTAGGGGTCTCGCGATCTTGCTGAAGTCCTTAATAAACTGTCGATAGTAGCTGCAGAATCTGAGAAATGCTCTGATTTGCGTAGTGTTTCCGGATTTCGGCTGCTTCCATCCCGCTACAGCGGCGACCTTTAAGGGGTCTATCCGAATTCTATCTCTTCTAACGATAAGACCGAGATATTTGACTTTGGTTTGATAGAACTCGCTCTTCTTCGGTCCGCGTTCAATCCGACCTCGCGGAGCCTAGTTAGCACCTTCTTAATCTAGTGCGTATGCTGCTCTCTCGTTCTATCTGTGTAGATAAGGATGTTATCTAAGTAGATAGATACGAACCGCTCTAGCATGTCTATAAAAGAGTGGTTTATAAAGCGTTGCCACACCGCCGGCGCGTTAGTAAGTCCGAAAGGCATTACCAGCTACTTAAAGTTGCCTATACGCGTAGCGAACGTCGTAAGATCTTCCGTCTGCCCTTCTTCGTTCCTTAGTCGGTGGAACGCCTGTCGAATGTCCAGTTTGCCAAACTATTTGGCTTTAGCCACTCGTTGTATAGTCTCGTCGATTAGCGGCAGCGGGTATACGTCTCTCTTAGTGACCTCGTTAAGGCCTCGATAGTCTACGCAGACTCGGAGACCGCCTCCGGGTTTCTGTACGAAAAGAATCGGTAACGCATATTCCGCTAAGCTCGGCGTAATGAACTTCTTCGCGAGATTCTCTTAAACAAACACTTCTACCTAGTCCAGCTCCGCCGGCGACAGTCGTCTTAGGGCCTCGGTTCTTAGCAGCGTAGCCCCCTCTTTTAGTCGGATCTTGTTGTCGTATTCCGGTCGATAGAGCGGCAATAGGTTGGAGTCGGCTCTTAAGAAGACGTTAGCGTAACTATAGAGCTCGTTTGGCAGCACCTCCAGTAGATCCACTTCTTCTTCCGCCATTATCTTCCGGTAGTCTTCGATGTCTTTTATTAAGATAGTGTAAATCTCGTTGTCCGGTGACTTCGCGAGGGTCGATAAAGCTTCCGAGCTTATTGTTCCGACGGTGACTAGGGGTTCGGCGCGGTCGGACGGGGTTACATTGGCAGCCGCGGCTTTTGATTCGGCTACGGTGGCGGCGGTGCTGTTGCCTAGGGTTTTGAATCTAATCGTTCCTTTATCTACGTCGATAATGGCTTTCTGGTTCTTTATCTATTTCTGCCCTATAATAATGTCAAACCTTCCGATACCTATAATTCGGAACGTCGCTTCCGTAGTGCGACCAGCCAAGGTAGTCTTTAGCAGCACGTAGTGCGTGACGCTTTCCGTGTCTTGTCCGTTGTACGCCGAAATCCGCGTCGGCGACGCTAGCTCTACTGGATAGCCGTATCCATTCGTCAACTTCCGGACCAGTCGGTAGTGGATCGCCGCGCCAATAAGAGCTCCGGTATCAATAAAAGCTTTTAACTAAAGTGGTTTGCTCGATCCGTCCAGGGGGTAGACAGTAACTAGAAAGATAATAGCTGTTTCTGTGTTCACTTCCACCGCTGCTAAGAGCGGATCGCTGTAGCTGTTAATGCTTTCGTTTCTCTGTAACGTGGCTCTTGTCGGTGCCCTGTCTTCTACGCTAGATAGGGGGCCTATCCTTCTAGCTAGTCTTTTCCTATAATCCTTAACTGCACCCTACCGTCTACGCTCTCGGTGTCGTTCGGAGCCGGCTCTATAGCTTGTATAGTCTTTCTCGGTGGCTGCTGCTGCGGCTGCTTTATAACACGATATTCCTGCTTCTGCTTATCCGATGCTTGGCATCTCGCGGCGATGTAGCCAGGCTTTCTACACGCGTAGCAGGTGGGGACGAACGACGAACGCTGCGAACTGGATAGCTGCTGGGGGCGTTGTCGGAAGGGCGCAGGGGCTCTTGTCGGCTGCGCCGACGGCGACGGCTTCTGAATCAGTTTACGTGTTGTCGGTTTTCCGTACGCGTTCAAGTTTCTGGCGGTGACTCTTGCCTAGTGTACGAAGCTTTCAAGGTCTTCGTCTTCTACAGTCGCTATAGCGGCGGCCAATTCAGGGTTCAGCTTCTGCCTTAGTAGGTGGAGCTGCTTATCTTCCGCTACTCGGGCCCTAATCGCATATTTTCTGAACAATCCGTAAAACTCCTCGAACGTCTGCCGGTTCTAGTTGATCTTATCTAGCTGCTTACAGGCCGTCTTCTTCCTAAAGGGATCTCCGAAGCGTTGATCCAGCGCTTTGATCGCTTCTTTAGCGGTTACCTCTTCCAGGTCCGCTACTAGCGAAAAAGCTTTACCTTCTAATCGCGATTCTAGGTACGCCAATCTATCCTCTTCGCTGCTTAATGCGTAATCGCGGCTTATCTTATTCTTGATCTTCTTCTTAAATGCTTCCTACGCTTTAGGGTCTCCGCTACCGAAAGCAGGTAGGTCTGGCAGTGGCGTTATCGTAGTGCTACCTTAACTATAGGCCGCCAGTAAGGCGGTCTCCGCGTAGGTTTCTCGCCACGGTAGCGGCGACTTCGCTGCCTCTGTATTAGCCAGTTGATCCTTTAGCGCCTTTAGCTGCACTAGTCGATTCGCCGCCTAGTTTTCCAGCACATCTATAATAGTCTCAGCCGATTCCTTCTCGGCTCTCACCGTTTCAGTTTCTTCTCTTAGTTGTCTGTTCTCTTCTAGCGTTCTGTAGAACAGCGTCTTAATAAGGTCTATACTATTGTAGACCTTTCCTATCCTATTCTCGTTTACATAGTCTTCTAGTTCCTCGATCGTGCAGTCGTGGATCTTCCTGTATTCGCTTATTCGTTCCTTAATCTCTGCAGTCTCTTCCTCTGTAAAACCGCTAATAATAATCTTATTATTAATAACACTAGAGCGCCTACTCGCTCTGTTAGTCTTTCTCTTTCCGCGGCGGCCTGTTACGCCGCTCTCTACCGCTAAGAAGCCTTCCATCTTCTTACAGTGCCTGGGGTTTGTTGTTGGTGTGTGTGTGTGTGTGCGCGTGCGTTATTCGAGCGTCCGGATAGTTCGACGGGCCCTTTCGCGCAGCGCGGGGTTTGTGTAGAGAGTGAGTTTAAGATATAATAATCCGAGCGCGCAGATAAGTTTTAATACGGCTGTTTTAATAACTATATCTCGAACTAAGGAGGGAAAGGAATCTATGTAGTGGTGGTAGTGGTCTTCCGTAGTGGTGGTGCCAAGGCCTGGCTCGGTCCGTTCCGGAACCTAAATCCCGGAAGGGGCCGAGCCGAAATCCAGGGTCCACCCTATCAATCTGTCCTACCTCTTTCCACCGCTGCAACATAAAGAAGCAATCAAAGCGCTAGATTAACGCTTCGGAGACCCCTTTAGGAAGAAGACAGCCTGTAAGCAGCTGGACAAGATCAACCAGAACCGGCAGACGTTCGAGGAGTTCTACGGATTGTTTAGGAAATATGCGATTAGGGCCTAAGTAGCGGAAGATAAGCAGCTCTACCTACTAAGGCAGAAGCTGAACCCTGAACTGGCTGCTGCTATAGCGTCGGTGAAAGACGAAGACCTTAAGGGCTTCGTGCACTGAGCGAGAGTTACCGCGAGAAACTTGAGCGCTTACGCGAAATCACGCGAATTGAACCAGAAGCCGTTAATAACGCAGACAATACGACCCCCTGCGCCTTTCCAGAGAGCACCCCAGCAGCCACCTTATTAGTTACAGCGTTCGTCGTTCGTTCCTACCTGCTACGCGTGCAGAAAGCCGGGCTATATCGCTACGAGATGCCAAGCAACGGCCTAGCAGAAGCAGGAGTATCGTGTTGTAAAGCAGCAGCAGCAGCTACTAAGAAAGACTATACAAGCTATAGAACCGGCTCCGAACGACACTGGCAGCGTAGACGGTGGAGTGTTACTGCGAATCCTAGGAAAAGACCAGCTGGAAGGATAGGCCCCTTATCTAGCGTAGAAGACAGGGCACTGCACCGGAGCGAATCGACACGAGAAGAAAGCATTAACAGCTACAGCGATCCGCTCTCGGCAGCTGTAGAAGTAAATACGGAAACAGCGATCATCCTTCCTATTACGATCTACCCTGTTAAGAAGTCGCGTAGACCCCTCTAGCTAAAAGCATTTATTAATACTGGAGCCCTTATCGGAGCGGCGATCCACCACTGACTAGTTCAAAAACTGACGAAGGGATACGGCTATCCTATAGAGATAGCGTCGCTAACGCAGATTTCGGCATATAACAGACAAGACACAGAAAACGTTATGCACTACGTGCTATTAAGGACTACACTAGCTGGTCGAACTACGGAAGCGACGTTCCGGATTATGGATCTCGGACGATTTGACATCATTATAGGGCAGAAATAGATAAAGAACTAGAAGACTATCATTGACGTAGATAAAGGCACGATAGGATTTAAAACCCCGGGTAACGGAGCAAGGACTATTGGAACGGCCGCCGCCGCCGAGCCGAAAGCCGCGGAGTCCGCGAAAGAGGCCCCGTCCGACCGTTCCGAACCCCTGGCTACCGTCGGAATAGTGAGCTTAGAAGCCCTAACGATCCTCGCGAAATCGACGGACAGTGAGATCTACGCTATCTCGATAAAAGACATAGAAGATCACTGCAAGATAATAGCGGAAGAAGAAGCGGACCCGTTAGAGGTGCTGCCAGCGGAGCTCTATAATTATGCTGACGTCTTCTTAAAAGCTAATTCTAACCTCCTGCCGCTCTATCGACCGGAATACGACAACAAGATCCGACTAAAGGAAGGGGCTACATTGCCGAGAACCGAGCCCCTAAGAAGATTGTCACTGGCCAAATTGGACTAAGTGGAGGTGTTTGTTCGAGAAAATCTAGCAAAGAAGTTTATTACGCCGAGCTTCGCTGAATACGCGTCGCCAATCCTTTTCGTACGGAAACCTAGAGGCAGTCTCCGAGTATGCGTAGATTACAGGGGCCTTAATAAGGTTACTAAGAGAGACGTGTATCCACTGCCGCTAATTGATAAAACTATACAGCGGGTAGCGAAGGCTAAGTGGTTCAGCAAGCTGGACATCCGCTAAGCGTTCTATTAACTAAGGAACAAAGAGGGACAAACGGAAGACCTTACGACATTCGCTACGCGCATAGGCAATTTCAAGTAGTTGGTAATGCCTTTCGGACTCACTAATGCGCCGGCGGTATAGCAACGCTTTATAAACTACACCTTTATAGACATGCTAGAACGGTTTATGTCCGTCCACTTGGACGACATCCTTATCTACACCGATAGGACGAGAGAGCAGCACACGGACCACATCGAGAAGGTGCTGACCAGGCTCTGCGAGGTCGGATTAAACGCGGACACGAAGAAGAGCGAGTTCTATTAGACCGAGGTTAAGTATCTCGGCCTTATCGTTGGAAGAGATAGAATTCGGATAGACCCCTTAAAGGTCGCCGCCGTCGCGGAATAGAAACAGCCGAAATCCGGAAACACTACGCAGATCAGAGCGTTTCTCGGATTCTGCAGCTACTATCGAAGGTTTATTAAGGACTTTAGCAAGATAGCAAGACCTATAAACGAAGAGTTAAAGAAAGAGGCCGCCGGCCTATAGAATAAGAAGTGCACGGAGGCCTTTAACCGGCTAAAAGAAGCAGTGGCCTCGGCGCCGGTTCTGGCACACTTCCGGCCAGAAAAGACGATCTACGTAGAAACGGACGCTTCCGACACAGTTACGGCAGGGGTCCTTTCTTAATACGCCGACGACGAAGAGACCCTCTATCCGGTGGCTTTCTTTAGCAAGTCTATAACAGAGGCCGAACGGAACTACGCAATCTACGATAAAGAACTGCTAGCTATTATACAGGCGTTCGAGGAGTGGAAGCCAGAGCTTATAGCTAGAAAAAGCACGGTCCAGATCCTTACAGACCACTAGTCGCTGACCTACTTTATAAAGACGCAGAAGCTCTTACTGATCTGACTGCAGTAGACTCTAGGTCAATACCCGTCTTTAATAACTATATCCAAGGCTGGAGAGGGAACAATCTACGTACAAGCGGAGGTAGAGGTATTTGAGTGTGCAGCTGCCAAGCCTGGCCCTGCCAAGCCTGCCACCTTCTACATCCGTATTACTACCGCCCTCCCTAACCAGCGATTGCCCTTAATCGCAATCAATCTATCAATTGCAATCAGCCAATCAGGTCGCACCAATCTAGGTCGCTCCAAACCAGGCTGCTCCAAACCAGGCTGCTCCAAACCAGGCTGCTCCAAACCAGGCTGCTCCAAACCAGGTTATAGGGGTCGCAAATTCAGCTTTGCTATCGGCTAATCAGGTCGCTCCAAAACAGGTCGCTTTTAAGGTCGCTTTTGAGGTCGCTTTTGAGCTTCAATTTCCGTGCGTTTTGAGCCTTAATCTCGTGCCTTTTGACGTCGCTTTGGTGCCTTAATTGGTGCCTTGTCAAGGCTGCAGAATTCTCAGAGGTCGCGGAGGTCGCGGAGGTCGTTAAGGCCGCGGAGGTCGCTGAGGTTGTCTTGCAAACACATGTCGCTTCTTGAGCCGTCGCTTCTCAAGCCGTCGCTTCTTAAGCCGTCGCTTCTTAAACGGTCGCAGAGGTCTCGGAGGTCGTCGGGGTTGCGGAGGTCGCGGAGGTTGCGGAGGTTGTTGGGGTCGCAGGGGTTGCAGCCTACGGATGTCGCTTCTTAGACGGTCGCAGAGGTCGCGGAGGTTGCAGAGGTCGCGGAGGTCGCGGAGGTCGCGGAGGCTGCGGAGGGTCGCAGAGGTCGCAGAGGTCGCAGAGGTCGTAGAGTCGCAGAGGTCGCAGCCTACGTACGTATGTCGCTTTTCGACGGTCGCTTCTCGACGGTTGCTTCTTGACAGTCGCTTTGCCTGTGCTTTGCCTATGTTGTCTGCAGCAGCTCTGTGTTGTCTGGTGCTCGTGCCTAGGTGCTCTGTACAGCTAGTGCTTAGGCTCGCTAGTGTTCTGTCTGGTGCTCTGCCTAGTGCAGCTGTGCCTCTGTTGTCTGCAGCAGCTGTGCCTGTCTGTAGCTGTACCTTGTACTCTGCCTGCTTAGTGCTCTGCAGCTAGTGCTCTCCAGCTGGTGCTGTGCAGCTGCTTTGCCTGTACTGTCTGCACCTGTATTGCCTGCAGCCGTGCCTTGTGCTCTGCCTAGGTGCTCGTGCCTAGATGCTTATGCCTGGGTGCTCGTGCCTGGGTGCTCGTGCCTAGGTGCTCTGTTGTCTGTAGCAGCTGTGCCTATATTGTCCGCAGCAGCCCTGTTTTGTCTGTAGATGCCTGTTGTCTGCAGCAGCCTAGTGTCGTCTGCAGCTGCCCTGTATTGCCTGCCCTGTTGTGCCTAGGTTGTCTGCAGCAGCTGCCTTGTGTTGCCTACAGCTACTGTGCCCTCTGTTGCCTACAGCTGCTGTGCCCTCTGTTGTCTACAGCTGCCTGTTGTCTATAGCTGTGTTGTCTAGTGCTCCGCCTTATACTCTGGAGCTGTGCCTGCCTGCAGCTTTGCCTGTCTTGTCGCTGTACCAATTGCTGTATGTCTTGATTGCTGAATATGCTGCTTGTCTTGTCCCTAATTGTCGCGATTGCTGAACTTGTCGCTTATGCTGCTCTTGTCGCTTGTGCTGCTCTTATTACTTGTGCTGCTGCAGAGTTCGCAGAGGTCGCGGGCTAAATGTATGCTTTGCCTCGATTGCTGGCCGTACGTCTCGATTGCTGGCCGTACTGATTGGTAAGTGTGCCGAATAGAATAGTCTGTTAAAGACCCGAAAAAAAACGAATGTCGTCGCCCTAGGTCCTGCTAGGTGCGTCTTGTCGTCGTCGTCGCTCTCGCTTCTCGCTCTCGCTCCTCGCTCTCGCTCCTCGTCCTTGTCGCTCCTACATCGTCGTTGTCGCTCTCGTCCTTCTCGTTGCTCTTGCTCTTCTTCAAAACTCGCGATCTGCTCGCGTAGGCACTTCTCTTCCTAACATCCCTCTTGTAGGGGCACTCTTCTCTCTTTAAAACTCTTCTTCTTCTCGATAGGGGCACTTCTCTTCCCTAAAACTCTCTCTTCTTCTCGATAGGGGCACTTCTCTTCCCCAAAACTCTCTCTTCTTCTTCTTCTCGATCGGGGGAGGGGGGGGTAGAGTAGTAGTACACACTCTGGGTTGTCGGTTGCACGTACGTTATTCGAGTACCTGGATGTAATTCAACGGGCTCTTTCGCGTAGTGCAGGTGTTGTTAAAGTGAGCCTTGGATATAATGATCTGACTGCAGTAGACTCTAGGTCAATACCCGTCTTTAATAACTATATCTAAGGCTAGAGAGGGAAGAATCTACGTACAAGCGGAGGTAGAGGTATTTAAGTGTGCAGCTGCCAAGCCTGGCCCTGCCAAGCCTGCCACCTTCCATATCCGTATCACTTACGACGTTAAGCACAGTGTGCTGCCTACTTATCCAGGTTCGACTTTAAGATTACCTATCGACCCGGAGCTTAAAACGGAAAGGCTAACGCACTAACGAGAAGAGAAGGAAAGACTAGCCGCGCGAAAGAAGATCCGAACATGTTCTAGAAGGTGTTAACCGAGCGGATAGTAGACGTAGAGGTGTTGAAAGAGGTAGGAGTCTGCGCGGTAGAACCGGCCCCTAAGGAAAAGACTCTCTACGAAAAGGTAGAGCAGCTTAACCAGCAACAGAAACTCGGCAAAACCGGTTCAGGGAGGCTGATAGTTCCGGAAGAACTAATTACAGAGGTTATCTAGCTGGTCCATAGCTCCGTGGATGTGGGCTACGTAGGCGCGAAGAAGACGATGCAGGCGGTAAGAACGATCTACTAGTTTCCGCGAATATTCGAGCGAATCCACCGATTTATCGCTAACTGCTACGTGTGCCAAACGGCGAAGCCGCGTTACGGCTTTCCGGCAGGCTTATTGAAGCTACTGCCGATCCCCGAGAAACCGTAGCAGCACATTACGATGGATTGCGTAACCGGCCTGCCGAATTCAGATAGATACAATGCCACTCTTAACGTAGTAGATAGGCTAAGCAAAGAGCGCTACATTATCCCCTACCGAGCGAGAGACGAAGGAACTACTGCAGAAGAGACCGCGCGGATGCTGATTAGACACGTATAGAAGCACTATAGCCTGCCGGACACTATTACTACAGATAGGGGTCCTTAATTCACCGCCGACGTATAGAAAGCTATCAACCAAGCTCTCGGAATTCGTAGAAAGCTCAGCACAGCTGCTTATCCTCAAACTGACAGTCAGTCCGAAGTGGCTAACCGAGAGATAGAGCGATATCTGCGAACCTTCTGCAGCTATTATCAAGAAGAATAGGTCAAGGTGTTGCCGATAGCCGAGTTCTGCGCCAACTCGGCATCGTCTAAGGCCACCTCGCTGGCGCCGTTTAAAATAACGCATAGCTATCTTCCGAGGATAAGCTTCCAGCCACTGAATAAACCCAGCTCCGCGGAACTATCCACCGCTACGTTGTCAAAGAGAGTCGCCGCCGCTACGGCCGAAGCACTCAAAGCTTAAATAGAAGTAGCTATTAAGGTAGCGAGGAAGGCGATGGAATCGACTTAGAAGAAGATAGTAACTCGAGCTAATAAGAAGCGGTTACCAATAGAATTTGAGCAGGGCCAAAAGGTGTGGCTTAACACGCGGAACCTAAGGCTAAAAGGCAACGCCAAGCTTAATCCCCGCTACGTAGGTCTGTTTACGATAGTGGAAAAGAGGTCGCCGGTGACTTATCGGCTCTAGCTACCGAAATTGTTCCGGATCTACGATGTCTTTTATTTGGATCTACTAAGCCTGGACCCTGAGGACGGCCTTCTAGAACAGGGGTTCGCTGAACCCCTGCCGATCGAGATAGACGGTAAGGAAGAAGAGTAGGAGGTAGAAGATGTAATAGACGTAAAGAAGATAAGGGGGTCTATTAAAGCGAAAATCTCGTAGAAGGAGTGGCTAGAAGACTACGAATAGTATCCGGTCGAGAATCTGCGGAACTCGGCGGAGCTGCTAAGAGAGTTTTACGTCCGGAATCTGAGAAAGCCGAAGCCTAAGTAGCTCTAAAGTTGATAGTTCAGAAAGAAGAAAAGCCGCGTCCGCTCTACCGGCGCGGAAGCCGATAAAAACGATCGTAACAGTCGCCTTGGGGAGGTCTTCGACGCGGCCACTACCTACTACCGGTTCGGCAGGTAGCTCGCCGACGCCGTAGCGTGCCAGCGCCGCCGACCCTGCAGTAGGTAAGCGCTTTGGTAGAAGAAAAAGAAGAGGAAGAAACGCCGCTATAGAAGGATCTATATAGACCCCTAAGGCAGCGCACGGACCGGCTAAGCCGCAGCTTAGAAGACTGCTAATCAATTAACGAGACGGTCAGATAAGCGCTAAGTGAAGAACTTCAGATGCCGACGATGTGGAAGATAGAAGAGGCGACGTCGGCGTTGGAAGGGGTTTTGGGAAGGAGACGAAAAAAAGGGGGAGAAGATTTTTAAATGGATAAGGTAGCTAAGCGGTCGAGGGCGACCGCTGGCGAGGGAGGGGGGTGGTGTTACGGCGGCAGAAAGGGGTGGGACTGGATAATAGGGTAGACCCTTGGAATTTCGGCTCGGCCCTTCCGGACTGAGCCGGGCCTTGGCACGCCACCCCCCAAAGGTCTCGTCCACTACTACATAGATTCTTTTCCCTCCTCAGTTCGAGATATAGTTATCAAAAAGGCCGTATTGAATCATATCTGCGTGCCCGGATTAAAAGACATCGTAGATCCAGAACTAATTTAGTAGCTAAAGCCGGTAGGTTACTAGCGAGCTCTTTTCTACTATCTTAAACGGACCTACGTAGCGGGGGTTGAGCTTGGCGTTGCCTCTTAGCCTTAGGTTCCGCGTGTTAAGCTATACCTTTTGGCCTTCTTTGAATTCTATTAGTAACCGCTTCCTATTAGCTCGAGTTACTATCTTCTTCTAAGCCGATTCTATCGCCTCCTTTGCTACGCGGATTGCTTCTTCTATCTAAGATCTAAGCGCTTCTGCTACGGCCGCGGCGACTCTCTTTGACAAGGTGGCAATAGATGTAGAAGGTCTCGAAGAGCTGGGTTTGTTCGGCGGTTGGAAGCTTATTCTCGGAAGATAACTTTCGGTTATCTCGAACGGCGCCAGCGAGGTAGCTTCCGATCGTGCCAAATTGGCGCAGAATTCGGCTATCAGCAACACCTTAACCTACTCTGCTTGATAAAAACTGCAGAAGATTCGCAGATATTTCTCTATCCTGCAGTTAGCTACTTTAGACTAACTGTCGGTTTAAGGGTAAGCAGCTGTGCTAAGCTTTCCGCAAATACCAAGAGCATAGTTAATAGCCTTCCATACGTCGGCAGTGAATTAAGGACCCCTATCCGTAGTAATAGTGTCTAGTAGGCCGTAGTGTTTCGATATGTGCTAAATTAGCATTCTCGCTGTCTCTTCTGCAGTAGTTCCTTTATCCTTCGCTTAGTAGGGGATAAAGTAGCGCTCTTTGCTTAGTCGATCCACTACGTTAAGCGTAGCATTATATCCTCCGGAGTCTAGCAGACCTGTTACGAAATCCATCGTAATGTGCTGCTACAGGTTTTCGGGGATCGGAAGTAGCTTTAACAGGCCGGCCGGAAGACCGTAACGTAGCTTCGCGACTTAGCATACGTAACAATTAGCGATAAACCGGTGGATCCGTTCGAAGATTCGCAGAAAACAGTAGATCGTTCTTACGGCTTCTATTGTCTTCTTCGAGCCTGCGTAACCGACATCCTTAGAACTATAAACCAACTGGATAACCTCTGCAATTAGTTCTTCCAGAACGATCAGCTTTCCTAAGCCTGTTCTGCCGAGTTTCTGCTGCTAATTAAGTCGTTCCACTTTCTCGTAGAGCGTCTCTTCTTCTTTCGGCGGTTCTATCGTGCAGATCCCTGCTTCTTTTAATACCTCGGCGTCTACTATCCGTTCGGTCAACACCTTCTGGAACATGTTCAGATCTTCTTTCGCGCGGCTAGTCTTCCCCTCTCTTCTTGTTAGCGCATTAGCCTTTCCATTTTGAGCTCCGGGTCTATAGGTAATCTTAAAGTCGAATCCAGATAAGTAGGCGGCCTACTAAGCTTGGCGCCGCGATAGCTTCTGCGTCTTTATAAAATAGGTTAGCGACTAATAGTCCGTAAGGACCTAAACCGTGTTCTTTCCAGCTATAAGCTCCGGCTTCCACTCCTCGAAAGCCTAGATAATAGCTAATAGCTCTTTATCGTAATTAGTGTAGTTGCGCTCGGCCTCGTTTATAGACTTGCTAAAGAAAGCTACCGGGTAGAGGGTCTCGTCAGCGTTATTATACTAAGAAAGAACCCCTGCTGTTGCTGTGTCGGAAGCGTCCGTCTCTAAATAGATTGTTTTCTTCGGTCGGAAGTGCGCCAGAACCGGCGCTAAGGCCACTTCTTCTTTTAGTTAGATAAAAGCTTCCGTGCACTTCTTATTCTATAGGCCGGCGGCCTCCTTCTTTAATGCTTCGTTTAGGGGTCTTGCTATCTTGCTGAAGTCCTTAATAAACTGCTAGTAGTAGCTGCAGAATCCGAGAAACGCTCTAATTTGTGTAGTGTTTCCGGATTTCGGCTGATTCTATTCCGCTACGGCGGCGACCTTTAAAGGGTCTATCCGAATTCCCTCTGCCCCAACGATAAGACCTAGATATTTAACTTTGGTCTAATAGAACTCGCTCTTCTTCGTATCCGCGTTTAGTCCGGCCTCGCAGAGTCTCCTTAGCACCCTCTCGATGTGGTCCGTATGTTGCTCTCTCGTTCTATTAGTGTAGATAAGGATGTCTTCTAAGTAGAAAGACACGAATCGTTCCAGCATGTCTATAAAGGTGTAGTTTATAAAACGCTGCCACACCGCCAGCGCGTTAGTGAGTCCAAAAGGCATTACAAACTACTTGAAATTGCCTATGCGCGTGGCGAATGTCGTAAGGTCTTCTGTCCGCCCTTCTTCGTTCCTTAGTTAATAGAAAGCTTGGCGAATATCCAGCTTACTAAACTACTTAGCTTTAGCTACTTGTTGTATAGTCTCGTCGATCAGCGGCAGCGGGTATATATCTCTCTTAGTAACCTTATTAAGGCCTCGGTAATCTACGTACAGTCTGAGACTACCTCCGGGTTTCCTTACGAAAAGAATCGGCGACGCATACTCGGCAGAGCTTGGCGTAATAAACTTCTTCGCTAGGTTTTCTCGAACAAACACCTCTACTTAGTCCAGCTTAGCTAGCAACAGCCTTCTTAGGAGTTCGGTTCTTAGCAGCGTAGCTCCTTCTTTCAGCCAGATCTTGTTGTTATATTCTGGTCGGTAGAGCAGCAGTAGGTTGAAGTCGGCTTTCGAGAACACGTCGGTGTAGCTATAGAGTTCTTTTGGTAACACCTCTAATAGATCTACTTCTTCTTCTGCTATTATCTTCTAGTAGTCTTCGATGTCTTTTATCGAGATAGCGTAAATCTTATTGTCCGGCGACCTCGCGAGGGTTGTTAAGGCTTCCGAGTTTATTATTCCGATCGTGTCTAGAGGGTCGGACTAATCTATCGGAACCGCTTCAATAGTCGTAACGTTCAGTTCCGCAGCGACGACAGTGACCGGTTCGACAGCGGCGACTCCACTCTGCTTGGTTTCGAACCCTAGCGTGCCTTTACCTTCGTTAATAACGGCTTTCTGGTTCTTGACCTATTTCTGTCCTATAATAATGTCAAACCTTCCGATATCTATAATTCAGAACGTCGCTTCTGTGGTGCGACCAGCTAGGGTAGTCCTTAGTAGCACATAATGCATAACACTCTCTGTGTCTTGTCTGTTGTATGCCAAAATCCGCGTCGGCGACGCTAGCTCTACCGGATAGCTATATCCTTTTATTAGTTTCTGCACCAATCGGTGGTGGATCGCGGCTCCGATAAGGGCTCCTATGTCGATAAAAGCTCTTAGCTAAAGTGGTCTGTTTGAGCTATCGAGGGGGTAGACAGTAATTAGGAGGATAATAGCTGTTTCCGTGTTTACTTCTACTGCTGCTAAGAGCGGATCGCTACAGCTGTTAATACTTCCTTCTTCTAGTAACTTGGTTCGTGTCAGTGCCCTATTGTCTATGCTGGATAAGGGGCCTATCCGTCCAGCTGGTCTTTTCCTAGGATTCGCAGTAGCACTCTACTATCTACACTGTCGGTGTCTTTCGGAGCCGGCTTGATAGCTTGGATAGTCTTTCTCTGCGGCTGCTTCGTAGCACAATACTCCTGCTTCTGTTGATCCGTCGCTTGGTATCTCGTAGCGATGTAGCTAGGCTTTCCATACGTATAGCAAGTAGGGACGAACGACGAACGTAGCGAATAAGACGGCTACTAAGGTGCTCTCCTAAAAGGTGCAGAGGCTCGTGTTGTCTGCGTTATCGACGGCTTCTGGTTCGATTCGCGCGATTTCGCGTAAGCGCTCAGATTTCTAGCGGTAACTCTCGCTCGGTGCACGAAGCTTTTAAGGTCTTCGTCTTCTACCGATGCTATAGCTACAGCCAATTTAGGGTTCAGCTTTGTTAGGGGACGCCGCCCGGCCCAGGTCCTGAACCCGACCTGAGCCGACCGTCGCCCTAAGGACTGCGACTTAGCGGCGCCAGCACGACCCCACCCTCCGTACAGAGTCACCGACAGGACCCCTCTTCCGTACGGAGGGAGAACACTATGTTCCTACACAAAGGGGGAGCTACCGCCCCTTAGATTAGGGGAAAACCCGGCACCACTGTACGGAGGAGGTAACTCCCGATTCTCCGTACGGAGGGTGAACCTTGCACCCTAGCACAAAGGGAAAATTGCTGGCTTGGCTTCGTAGGTACAAATCGTACAGAGCAGACGACGAAGGAACTGCCTATTAGTTCCTTTATGTAGATACCCGACCTCAAGTTTCTAAACCAAGATTCTTGAGCCTCTTACATTAGGAACTGATCTCACTGTCGGTAACCGCGGTAATAGAGCAAGATAGACAGCGACATCCCTATAGAACCTACGGCTATAGAGGGACATATGCACTGCATGTACGAGGAGCTGCTAGAAAGCAAGAGGCAGCTCGAACAGCAAGTAAGCCACTAGGCTGCGATGATTTCCCAACAGGAACAGGAGCTACGACAGCTTAGGGCGTCCGATCGCGATCCGACCCCTACGACGACGAATACGATAACCCCTACCCCGACCCCTAAGAGCAAACTCCCCGACGTCTCTACGTACGATAGTAAGGCCCCGGCCGAGTACCCCTCCTGGGCGGCTTAGATGCGCTCCAAGCTCCTAGTTGACTTAGGAGCATACCCGACCGAGCTGGACAAGGTAGTCTACCTCTTTAGGAGGTTGAAGGGCAGGGCGGCAGCACGAATTCTGCTGTACTACGAGACGGCCATTGCCAACCCGGCAATGGCTACGACGACGATGCTCTAGGCAGCTCTAGACAAGAGCTACAAGGACCCGGACTGCGAGAGCCGAGCGCTCCTACGGGTTAATACGATAAAACAAGGACGCAAGACCGTACGAGAATTCCTTGCGGAATTTGACTAGACTTTGGCAGAAGCAGGGGGTCTCCAATAGGAGGACAGGATGAAAATCACCTCTCTAGAGGTAGGCCTCTCTAAGGAAATTATAACGGGGCTGGTAGGTGTAATGCGGCCAGCTACGTACGAGGAATTTTGTAACCTTCTTAGGATGGTCGACGACCAGCAACGCAGGCTGGGACGGATAGGCCGTGCTTAGGAGATAAGACAACCTCCCTAGCGACAGACAGATGCTATAGACTAGGAACCGACGACGACAAGGGTAGCAGCAGCAGCTACTGTACGGCCAAGGGCCGCTACTAAGAAGGCGCAATAGGTAGACACAGCTACCCTTAACAAGAGGCGAGCAGAAGGGAGCTGCTACCGGTGTAGCAAGATAGGCCACACTGTACGGAATTGCGGGCTCCTACTAGCAGAGAGACCTAGGGGACGGCCGACTACCGCAAGGGTGGCCACTACAGCGCCTTAACGAGAAGATTAGGTGTCCTACTCAGATAACGACGAGTCGGGAAAAGAGTAGCCTCTAAGCGAAGACTCTGCCAGAGGCGGGTGCGAGATAGACTGCCAAATCAAAGCATTACTTAGCCATCTTTTAAGAGCAATTACATAACGACGACGCCGTTTATCGTACGGCCGACATTGAACGGGTCCGCAACAGCGCGGACACTGATTAACACAGGATGTTTAGTGTATAGAGTAATTAGCGAAGACTTCGTACAGAGACATCGGATTAAGACGGCCCCTACAGTACCTGTACGCATGCTGGGCATTACCGGGCGGGGACCGGACATTACCTACATAGTAAAAGTAACAATAGAGGTACAAGGACACTACGAGCAAGACTCGTACCTCTATGTCGTACAGGACAAGTTGGGGTATAACCTGATACTAGGGAAGCCTTAGATAGAGCGCTAGAAGGGCAAGCTAGACGTCGGACGAGGACGGCTGTACCTAGCAGCAACAAAGCGGAGAATCCGGGACTAGGGCAGGTCCCTGCAAGGTAGCAATGCCAAGGCCGAAATCAACACAGCAACGGCAGACATCGAGAAGGCATTAGCACCTAAGGAAGCGACAAAACCCTGTACAAAGCTCCTAAGAGAGTATGTTAGGTACCTGGACCTCTTTAAACCGAAGTCGGCCTCGAAACTGCTACTACACCGAGGGGAAGGGATTAACTATAACATCCAGCTAGAACCCTGCCTAGATAGGAGCCTGCCGGAGGTACTGTACGGACCGCTGTACGGGATGTCCTCTGGAGAACTCCTAGTACTGCGCAAGACGCTGGACGACCTGCTTGCCAAAGGGTTTATCCAGGCCAGTACGTCGTCTGCAGGAGCCCTAGTACTGTTTGTCTACAAGGAGGGGAAGGCTAGATTGCGTTTCTGCGTAGACTACAGAGGCATTAACGCGATTACTAAGAAGGACCGGTACCCTCTACCCCTTATTAAGGAGACCCTCGGACGGATCAGCAAGGCGAAGTGGTTTACTAAGCTTAACGTAGTCTCGGCCTTCTACAAGATACAGATCAAGGAAGGCTGTAAATGGATAACTGCCTTCCGTACGAGATACGGTCTTTTTAAGTAGCTAGTCACCCCCTTTGGCCTTGCCAATGCACCGGCAACCTTCCAAAGGTACATTAACAAGTCCCTATAAGGGTTACTGGACGACATCTGCTCGGCATACCTCGACGACACCCTGGTTTTTACAGACGGCACCTACGCAGACTACGTACAGGATGTTAAGAAGGTGCTGGACCGTCTGCAGCAGGCGGGCTTGTACCTCGACATCGACAAGTGTAAGTTCGGTGTCTAACGTACGAAATACCTAGGTTTCATTATCGAGGCAGGGAAAGGCATTAGCATAGATAGG
Organism: Pseudocercospora ulei; assembly: GCA_016165855.1. NCBI lineage: Eukaryota > Fungi > Ascomycota > Dothideomycetes > Mycosphaerellales > Mycosphaerellaceae > Pseudocercospora > Pseudocercospora ulei. The sequence goes on along the minus strand of JACWNB010000002.1, from coordinate 5,176,320 downwards.
AAGAAGATTGATGCTATCAAGCTATAGAAGCCGCCTATAAACGTTAAGGGCGTACAGGAATTCCTTGGGTTTGCCAACTTCTACCGCCAGTTTATACAGAACTACTCGGAGATCGTACGCCCCCTAGTTAAGCTAACGCATAAGGACAAGCAGTTCAAATGGTCGGACGAATGCAATAAGAGCTTCGACAAGCTAAAAGAGCTCTTCACTACAGGACCAACGCTCGCCGCCTTTGACCCGGAGCGTACGACAATACTGGAAACCGACTCCTTAGGGTACTGCATTAGGGGTATCCTGTTATAGGTAGGCCCGGACGGACTCCTACACCTATGCGCGTATTTCTCCAAGAAGAACTCCCTAGCTAAGTGCAACTACCCTATCTACGACAAAGAGTTGCTGGCAGTCGTACAGTGTTGCGAAGCCTGGGATAGGGAACTCCGCTCGGTGCCTAAGTTCCTCGCCCTAACGGACTACAAGAACCTGGAATACTTCACTTAACCCCGGAAGCTGTCTAAGAGGCACGTACGATAGGCAATGTACCTAAGCCGGTTTGACATAAGACTCCAGTACCGTAAGGGTAAGGACAACAGCAGGGCCGACGCACTGTCCAGACGGGACCAGGATATGCCAACGACGTACGAGGACGACCGGCTGAAGTTACGGACATTCTAGATGTTTAAGGAAGAGCCAGGCGGGGAGACTATCTACCTAGCGGCGACACATCTATAGGAACCCTAACTGCAAGCTTAGGAAGAGGCAGTGGAAAAGGACGAGGCATACCGGGGGGCCTGTACGGCGATCTAGGGAGGGCAACGGAAACTCCTAACCGAGCTCTACCTAAAGGTATCGGCAGCTAAGTGTTCAGTAGACGAGGAGAACAACCTAAAGTTCAGAAATCGGATATAGGTCCCGGCGGACGAGAAGCTCCGTACAGGCTTAATACAACGAGCACATAACTCTATAGCCACCGGGCACCCAGGGCGCGAGGAGACGTACAGCATTATCGCCTAGGACTACTACTGGCTAGCGATGGCGAAGGACATTCGCAGGTTCGTACGGAACTGCGATATATACGGACGAACGAAGCCCTAGCGCGAGCTAAAGCATAGGCTGCTAAAGCCCCTGCTAATACCGGATCGACCCTGGCAAGACCTGACCGTAGACTTTATTACGGACCTCCCTAAGAGCGACGGACGGCGAAACATTATAGTAGTTACGGACAAGTTAACGAAGGGGGTAATACTAGAGGGGATGGACTCCATTACGGCTAAAGACACCGCCTAGGCCTTTATCCGGACGACGTTCAGCAAGCACGGTTTCCCTAGGTCAATTGTATTAGACCGGGGGTTACAGTTTACGAGCCAACTCTGGGCACGGATCTGCCAGTTACTAAGGGTAGAGCGTCGCCTATCCACTGTATAGCACCCGCAGACGGACAGGGCGACGGAGAGGGCCAACTTAACCCTAGAGGCGTACCTCCGAGCGTACGTCGACTATAACCAGACGAACTGGAACCGCCTTCTCCCAATAGCGGAGCTGGCTATTAACAGCCGTACGGCCGATGCTACAGGACTGTCCCCCTTCTTTATAACCTATAGATACGACCATTCCCCGCTCCTACCGACCCTAAGTAGCAACACCCCGCGCCCCGTACGATCCCCAATCCAGCAAGGAGAGGCTATCGTACAGACGATTACGAACGCCTACCAATAGGCAAAAGCAAGCCTAGCCCTAGCCTAGCAGAACGCAGAAGAGCAGGCTAACAAGGGACGACAGGCTGCACCAAGGTACAAGGCAGGGGATAAGGTCTGGCTAAACCAGCGAAACATCCGTACAGACCGGCTAAGCAAGAAGTTAGATTGGAGAAACAGGAAGTTTACAGTAATCCGGCCGGTAGGGACATACGCCGTACGACTAAACACTCCCCTAGGGATTTACCCAGTCTTCTATATAGACCTCGTACGACCGGCGAGCACGGACCCCTTGCTGCATCAGACGACTGACGACAGGCGCCTACCCGCAATTATAACCGAGGGCCAAGAAGAGTACGAGGTAGAGGGGATCCTTAAGAGCCGGAGGAGGCGGAGGAAGGCAGAGTACTTAGTAAAATGGAAAGGATAGGCAGAGCCTACGTAGGAACTGTACGAGGCTCTGCGAGACACGACCGCACTGGACAGATAGGAGGAGGACCATCCCCCTACCCAGTTGCAATAACCCTGCGCTGTACGGCGGAAAGAGGCACGATCTACCCTAAGGACAGGGTAGCTGCGGGCAGACCTGGGTTGTTAAAGGATCGAGCACTACGACGTAGGACACTATAGGAGCCTACTAATACGACACTGTACGACGCTGTACGAGATAAGGGCTAGAAGAAAGGAACAGCTAAGGGACGAATAGGAGGGGGGAGCGGAAATAAGACAAGAGAGAAAACCGGCCGAAGATTCTTACATTCCCTAGGGGGGAACCAAACTACCCTACTTATCGTCTGAAATCTCCACTACCTTAGGCCCGGCCGGGCCTCCACCCCTACTAGGGCCAGCCCCAGGGAGCAGAGGCACCCCCCTACCCCTACCAGGGCCAGCCCTAGGGAGCAGAGGCACCCCCCTACCCCTACGTACCTCCCCCGGCCGGCGGAAGGGGCAGTAGAGGGAGCCATCCTTCTACTTGCACGAGGCATACACCCTAGCCTAGAAGCCTAGGAGGCGGTATAGGCTAAGTAAAGGCTAGGGGGAGTTGGGGCAGGGGGCACAGAGCTGGCCCCGGGTAGCGATAAGGAGGGCGTTGACGTACGACGGCCGGGCCGTAGCTACCCGCTTAGGTGTAACCCGGGCGGGGTTACACTAGAAGGCGTAGAAGGGGAGCCCGGCCGCGTCCTGCTGCTCGCAGGTATAGCACCTAAGACGTTAGCCCAGACCGTACGGAAGACGAGAATCCGTACGAACCGGAGGAGCAGCTGCCGGTCAAGTTAAGGGCCCTACTGTACAAGGACAAAGTGGGGGGGGACCCCAGCCGGACGAGGGGGAGGGGCGGAGCCAGCGGCGACGAGGGAACCACCAGACGACATAGTGGTTAGTAGTTGGTTAGTAGCTAGTAGTAGATAGTGGATAATGGATAGTGTATAGTGGACGGTATATAGGGAGAAGAGAAGGGGGAAGAGAAGAGAAGGGAGGAGGTTTGGGCTAACTGCCTGCTATAGGGAATAGCAAGCAGGGCAACTGCTACAGACGGGTGAAATAGCAAGAGGCAACCGCGACCTAGAGGAAGCGACGAGGGACGACGACTCGGCACTGTACGAAATAGGACGCCGCAACCTGAACCAAAAAAAAAAACAGCAGGAGCTGGGTAATTTGGGCACGCCGCTGTACGAAAGAAAACTACGAGAAGGGAAGGGGGGGTATTGTTAGGGGACGCCGCCCGGCCCAGGTCCTGAACCCGACCTAAGCCGACCGTCGCCCTAAGGACTGCGACTTAGCGGCGCCAGCACGACCCTACCCTCTATACGGAGTCACCAACAGGACCCCTCTTCCGTACGGAGGGAGAACACTACGTTCCTGCACAAAGGGGGAGCCACCGCCCCTTGGATTAGGGGAAAACCCGGCACTACTGTACGGAGGAGGTAACTCCCGATTCTCTGTACAGAGGGTGAACCTTGCACCCCGGCACAAAGGGGAAATTGCTAGCTTGGCTTCGTAGGTACAAATCGTACGGAGCAGACGACGAAGGAACTGCCTATCAGTTCCTTTATGTAGATACCCGACCTTAAGTTTCTGAACCAAGATTCTTGAGCCTCTTACAAGCTTCTGCCTTAGTAGGTAGAGCTGCTTATCTTCTGACACTCTGGCTCTAATAGCATATTTTCGGAATAGTCCGTAGAATTCCTCGAACGTCTGCCGGTTCTAGTTAATCTTGTCTAGCTGTTTACGGGCCGTCTTCTTTCGGAAGGGGTCTCCGAAGCGTTAATTCAGCGCTTAGATCGCTTCTTCGGCGGTTACCTCCTCTAGGTCCGCTACTAGCGAAAAAGCTTTACCTTCCAACCGCGACTCTAGGTAGGCCAGCCTGTCTTCTTTACTGTTTCTGGCATAGTCGCAGTCTATCTTGTTCTTTATCTTCTTCTTAAATGCCTTCCAATCCTTAGGGTCTCTGCCTCTAAACGCCGGCAGGTCCAGTCGTAACGTTATCGAGGTGGTGCCTTAACTGTAGGCTGCTAGTAAGGCGGTCTCTGCTTGTTCTTCTCTATATAGTGGCAGCGACGATAGAGCTGCAAGGACACTACGAGCAGGACTTATACCTCTATGTCGTATAGGACAAGTTAGGGTATAACCTAATATTAGAGAAGCTATAGATAGAGCGCTAGCAGGGCAAGCTGGACGTTGGATAAGGACGTCTGTACCTGGCAGCGACAAAGCAGAGGCTCCGAGACCAAGGGAGAGTTCCGTAGGGCAGCAATGCCAAGACCAAAATCAACACCGCGACTATAGACATTAAGAAGGCATTAGTGCCTAAGAAGGCGACAGGCCCCTGTAAGAAGCTCCTATCGGAATACGCAGAATACCTAGACCTCTTCGAGCCAAAGTCGGCCTCGAAACTGCTACCTTACTAAAGAGAAGGAATTAGCTATAACATCCAGCTAGAGCCCTGTCAGGATAGGAGTCTGCCTGAAGTGCTATACGGCCTACTATACAGCATGTCCTCTAGAGAACTCCTAGTGCTGCGCAAGACACTGGACGACCTACTCGCTAAAGGTTTCATTCGCGCAAGTACCTTATCTGCAGGAGCCCTAGTGCTGTTTGTCTACAAAGAAGGCAAGGCCGGCTTGCGTTCTTGCGTAGACTACAGAGGCATTAACGCGATTACTAAGAAGGACCGGTACCCCCTGCCCCTTATTAAGGAGACTCTTAGACGGATTAGCAAGGCAAAGTAGTTTACTAAGCTTAACGTAGTCCCGGCTTTCTACAAGATACGGGTTAAGGAAGGCTGTAAATAGATAACCACTTTCCGTACGAGATATAGTCTTTTCGAGTAGCTTGTTACCCCCTTTAGCCTTGCCAACGCACTAGCAACTTTCTAGAGGTACATTAACAGGTCCCTACAAGGGTTACTAGACGACATCTGCTCGGCGTACCTTAACGACACATTAGTATTTACAGACGGTACCTATGCAGACTACGTACAGGACGTTAAGAAGGTACTAGATCGACTGCAACAGGCTGGCTTGTACCTTAACATCGAGAAATGTATATTCGGCGTACAATGTACGAAGTACTTAGGGTTTATTATCGAAGCAGGGAAAGGCATTAGCATAGACGGGAAGAAGATTGATGCTATTAAGCAATAGAATCCCCCTACGAGTGTAAAGGGCGTGCGAGAATTCCTTAGGTTTTCCAACTTCTACTGCTAGTTTATACAGAACTACTTAGAGATCGTACGCCCCCTAGTCGAGCTAACATACAAGGACAAGCAGTTTCAGTAGACTGACGAGTGTAATAGGAGCTTTAATAGGCTAAAGGAGCTCTTTACTATAGGACTAACGCTTGCCGCCTTCGATCTAGAACGTACGACGATACTAGAAACTGACTCTTTAGGATATTGCATAGCAGGTATCCTGTTATAGGTAGGCTTAGACGGACTCCTGCACCTATACGCGTACTTCTCCAAGAAGAACTCCCTAGCTAAATGCAACTACCCTATGTACGACAAGGAATTGCTAGCAGTCGTATAGTGTTGCGAGGCGCAGGACGGAGAACTCTGCTCGGTTCCCGAGTTCCTCGCCCTAACCGACTACAAGAACCTCGAGTACTTTATACAACCCTAGAAGCTGTCTAAGAGGCACGTACGATAGGCGATATACCTAAGCCGCTTTAATATAAGACTTTAGTATCGCAAGGGAAAGGATAAGAGCAGAGCCGATACACTATCTAGACAGGATTAGGACTTGCTAACGACGTACGATAACGACCGGCTAAAATTACGGACATTCTAGATGTTTAAGGAGGAACTAGGCGGGGAGACTATCCGCCTAGCGGCGACACACATATAGGAACCCTAGCTACAGGCATAGGAAGAGGCAGTGGAAAGGGACGACGTTTACCGAGGTGCCCGTACAGCGATTTAAGCAGGACAGCGGAAACTCCTAGCAGAGCTCCGCCTTAAGATGTTAGCAGCAGAGTGCACAGTAGACGAAGAGAACAACCTAAAGTTCAGGAATCAGATCTGGGTCCTAGCAGACAAGAAGCTCTGTACGAGCTTAATACAGCGGATGCACAATTTAATAGCAACTAGACATCTAGGGCGCGAAGAGACGTAAATTATCGTCGCTAGGGACTACTACTAGCCAGCGATAGCAAAGGACATCCGGAGGTTCGTGTTGCGGCAGTGGAAAGGGGTGGGACTGGATAATGGGGCGGACCCTGGAATTTCGGCTCGGCCCTTCCGGACCGAGCCGGGTCTTGGCACGCGCGCCGCCCCCCCTTGAAGCGCGCACCCACCACCACATAGATTCCTTTCCCTCCTCAGTTCGAGATATAGTTATCAAAACAGCCGTATTGAACCTTATCTGCGCGCTCGGATCATTATATCTCGAACTGACTCACTACACTACCACCCGCGCTGCGCGAAAGGGCCCGTTGAACCATCCGGCTACCTGAATAACGCACGCGCACCCGACAAACACACCAAACCAACAACCAGCACCGTAAGAAGGCAATGGAGAGCTTCTTAACGGTAGAAGGCGGCGTTACAGGCCGCAGCGGTAAGAGAAAGACTGACAGACCGCGAGATAGACGCACTAGCATCCTCGATACCGGAGCGATCGATAAAGGCCTTACAGAAGAAGAGGCAAACGAAGAGAGAAAGGGCATAAAAGACTATACAGAACTATATGCGCGCACGCCGGACGAGATAGGGAAATATCTTACAGAACACGGAGCTAGGAAGGTGTTCGACACTATTACCTTTATCGAAAAGAAATTCTACAAGACCATAGAAGAGAACAGACAGCTAAAGGAAGAAATCGAAGCATTAGCTGCTGAGAAGGCAGCTTCCGACACTACTATCGAAGTAATAGAAGAAGCAGCCGCGAAGCGACTTGCTCAACTAAACGAAATAAGGACTTAACTGCAGGAAGCACAGACGGCGGAACCAGTAACGTCGCCGTCGCCCCAGGCACGCCATCAGGCGCCGTCGACGCAGCAGCGCCAGCGAGAAGACCAGACTGACCACGGCTCACCGGCCGCGTTCAGTTAAGGTAGCACGTCGATAACGCTATTACCCGACCCACCGGCATTCCGCGGAGGAGACCCTAAAGATTGGGAAGAATTTAAGAAGAAAATAAAGAATAAGATTAACCGCGACCTCGCTACCAGCAGCGAGGCAGACCGATTAGCCTACCTAGAGGCTCGACTAGGAGGCGAAGCCTTCTCTTTGGTGGGCGACCTAGAAGATGTAACTGCTAACGAAGCGATTAAGGCACTAGATCAGCGATTTGGCGACCCGTTCCGAAAGAAGACGGCTCGCAGCAAGATAGACGAAATTACGCAGAACAAGCTGCCGTTTAAGGAATTTTACGGAGAATTCAGAAAATATGCTATTAGAGGGAAAATTTCGGAAGATAAGCAGATGCACCTGCTAAGGAAGAAGATAAACCCCCGGCTCGCCGCGGGCTTGGATTTAGTGGAAGACGAAGATCTACAGAGCTTCGTGCACAGAGCGAGAGTTACAGCAAGAAATCAGAAGCTGTACAGCAGACCGGCGACCGACGACCGAGAAAAGCAGTCACTATCGGCGAAGCGATCCCCTGCCCCTTTCCCTTTTCGACGAACCCAACAGCAGTCATTATATTCACTACGATCGGGATTCGTCCCTACGTGCTACGCATGTAGAAAGCCTAGTTACATCGCCACTAGGTGCCAGGCGACGACGCAGCAGAAGCAGGAATATCGAGCGACGAAGCCGCCGCCGAGAAAGACCATCCAAGCCATCGAAGCGGCGCCGAACGATACTGACAGTGTGGATAGGGGGGTGCAATTAAGGATTATAGGAAAAGACCAGCTGGACGGATAGGCCCCCCACCCAGCATAAACGATAGGGCACTACCGCGAACGGCGTCGTTACACGAAGGAAGCATTAACAGCTGTAACGATCCACTGTTAGCGGCGGTGGAAACGCACACGGAAACAGCCATTATCCTACCGATCACCGTCCACCTACGTAACGAATCGAGCTGACCCCTTAAGCTGAAAGCGTTTATTAATACAGGGGCGCTCATCGGAGCAGCGATCCACCATCGGCTGGTTCAGAAGCTAATAAAGGGATATAGCTATCCAGTGGAATTGGCGTCGCCGACGCGAATATCGGCATACAATAGGCAAGACACGGAAAGCGTTACGCACTACGTGCCGCTAAAGACTACATTGGCTGGCCGCACTACGGAAGCGACGTTCCGAATTATGGATATCGGAAGGTTTGACATTATTATAGGGCAAAAGTAGATAAAGAACCAGAAAGCCATCATTGACGTAGGTAAAGGAACGATAGGATTCAAAGCTAGTGAACCGGCCACCGTCGTCGTCGCCGGACCCGAAGCGACGAACGACGAAACGGCTCCGCCACCCTCTGCTGAGCCTGCGCCAACGATCGGAATAATAAGCTTAGAAGCATTGACGACCCTCGCGAGGTCGCCGGACAACGAGATCTACGCCATCTTAATAAAAGACATCGAAGATCACTGTAGGATAATGGCGGAAGAAGAAGCAGATCCGTTGGAGGTGTTGCCAAAGGAGCTCTACGATTACGCTAACGTCTTCTTAAAAGCCGACTCCAACCTCCTACCGCTCTACCGACCGGAATACGACAACAAGATCCTACTAAAAGAAGGGGCCGCGCTGCCGAGAACAGAGCCCCTAAGACGACTGTCGCCAGCTGAACTGGACCAGGTAGAGGTATTTGTTCGAGAAAACCTAGCGAAGAAGTTCATTACGCCAAGCTCTGCCGAATACGCGTCGCCGATCCTTTTCGTACGGAAACCCGGAGGCGGTCTCCGAGTGTGTGTAGATTACCGAGGCCTTAATAAGGTCACTAAGAGAGATGTGTATCCGCTGCTGCTAATTGATAAGACTATACAGCGAGTGGCGAAGGCTAAGTAGTTCAGCAAGCTGGATATCCGCCAGGCGTTTTACCGGCTAAGGAACGAAGAAGGGCAGACGGAAGACCTTACGACGTTTGCTACGCGTATAGGCAACTTCAAGTAGCTGGTGATGCCGTTCGGACTCACCAACGCACTAGCAGTGTGGCAACGCTTTATAAACCACACGTTTATAGACATGCTAGAGCGGTTCGTGTCTATCTATTTGGACGACATTCTTATCTATACGGATAGAACAAGAGATCAGCACACGGAACACGTCGAAAAGGTGCTAGAGAGGCTCCGAGAGGTAGGACTGAACGCGGATACGAAGAAAAGCAAGTTCTACCAGAAGGAAGTCAAATACCTTAGTCTTATCGTCGGACGAGAAGGGATCCGGATAGACCCCTCAAAGGTCGACGCCGTAGCAGAATGGAAACAACCGAAATCCGGAAACACTACGCAGATCAGAGCGTTTCTCGGATTCTGCAGCTATTACTAACGGTTTATTAAGGACTTCAGCAAGATAGCGAGACCCCTAAATAAAGCGCTAAAGAAAGAGGCTAAAGGCCTATAGAACGAGAGGTGCACGGAGGCTTTTCATCGGCTGAAAGAAGCAGTGGCTTCGGCGCCAGTCCTGGCACACTTCCAACCGGAAAAGACGATCTACGTAGAGACGGACGCTTCCGACACTGTAACCGCAGGCGTCCTTTCTCAATATAGTGACGACGAAACCCTCTATCCGGTCGCTTTCTTCAGCAAGTCCATAACTAAGGCTAAACGGAACTACGCTATTTACGATAAGGAGCTGCTAGCCATTATTTAGGCTTTCGAGGAGTGGAAGCCAGAGCTTATAGCTGGAAAGAGCACGGTCCAGGTCCTTACGGACCACCAGTCGCTGACCTACTTTATAAAGACGCAGAAGCTCTTACGCCGCTAAGCTCGGTAGGCTACCTACTTGTTAGGGTTCGACTTCAAGATCAACTATCGACTAGGAGCTCAAAACGGAAAGGCTAACGCGCTAACGAGGCGCAAAGGAAAAACCAGCCGCGCGAAGGAAGATCCAAACATGTTCCAGAAGGTGTTGACCGAACGGATAGTAGACGCTGAGGTGTTGAAGGAAGCAGGCATCTGCGCAGTGGAGCCGCCGACGGCAGAAGAAACGCTTTATAAGAAAGTGGAGCGGCTTAATCAGCAGCAGAAGCTTGGCAAGACGGGCTTAGGGAAGCTAATAGTTCCGGAAGAACTGATAACTGAGGTCGTCCAGTTGGTCTATAGCTCGAAGGATGTCGGACACGCTGGTTTAAAGAAGACGATGGAAGCAGTAAAGACGATCTACTGGTTTCCGCGAATCTATAAGCGGATCCACCGGTTTATCGGCAATTGCTACGTATGCCGAGCCGCGAAGCTACGTTACGGTCTTCCAGCCGGTCTACTGAAGCCGCTTCCGATCCCCGAGAAGCCGTAACAGCACGTTACGATGGATTTCGTAACAGGACTGCCGGATTCGGACGGTTACGACGCCACGCTCAACGTAGTGGATCGACTGAGTAAAGAACGCTACTTCATCCCCTGCCGAGCGAAAGATGAAGGAACCACTGCGGAAGAAACAGCAAAGATGCTGATTAAGCACGTATAGAAGCACTACGGTCTGCCGGACACTATCACTACGGATAGGGGCCCTTAATTCACTGCCGACGTTTGGAAAGCGATTAATTAAGCCCTCGGAATCTGTGGACAGCTCAGCACGGCAGCTTACCCTTAGACCGACGGTTAGTCGGAGGTAGCTAACCGCGAGATGGAAAAATATCTACGGATCTTCTGCGGACACTACCAAGAAAAGTGGGTTAAGATGCTGCCGATGGCCGAATTCTGCGCAAACTCAACACGGTCAGAAGCTACGTCGCTGGCGCCGTTCGAGATAACTTACGGTTATCTTCCGAGGTTAAGCTTCTATCCGCCGAACGACCAGCCGCCGGAGTTTTCCACCGCTACGTCGTCGAAGAGAGTGGCCGCCGCGGCGGCAGAAGCACTGCGATCTCAGATAAAAGAAGCGATCAAAGTGGCGAAAGAAGCGATGGAATCGTCTTAGAAGAAGATAGTAGCTCGAACTAATAGAAAGCGATCGCCGATAGAATTCGAAGAAGGTCAAAAGGTATAGCTCAACACGAAGAACCTAAGACTAAAAGGCAACGCGAAGCTCAACCCGCGCCACGTAGGTCCGTTCAAGATAATAGAAAAGAGGTCGCCGGTAACTTATCGACTCGAGCTGCCAAAGGCGTTCCGGATCCACGACGTTTTCCATTTAGACCTGCTAAGCTTGGACCCTGAAGACGGTCTTCCGGAGCAGGGGTTTGCTGAACCCCCGCCGGTTAAGATAGAAGATAGTGAAGAAGAGTGGGAGGTAGAAGACGTAATAGACGTAAAGAAGATAAGGGGATCTATCAAAGCAAGAATCTTATAGAAGGGTTGGCCAAAAGACTATAAATAGTATCCGATCGAGAACCTCCGGAATTCGGCGGAGCTGCTAGAAGACTTTTACAGGCGGAACCCGACGAAGCCGAAGCCGGAATGGCTCTAAAGACTCCTTCCGGAAAGAAGAAGACGAAAGCCGCGTCCGCTCTACCGGCGCAGAAGCCGATAAAGGCGATCGTCGCCTTCGGGGAGGTCTTCGACGGCCGTACAGGCGCGGGAAGCTCCCCGCCGCCGACCGCGTCGGCGGCGATAACTTTGTAGGATAAAAAAGGAAGAAGAAGAAGAAACGGCGCCGCGGACGAACCTATATAGACCTCCGAGGCAACGCACAGACCGCCCAAACAGCAGCTCAGATGGCGAACGGCTCAGATCAGATAGAGCCGATCACATAAACGCCAAGTGAAGGACTCCAGATGCGGACGATAACGAGGTAAGGTAGCGGAGCTGCTAAAGGACTTTTACGTACGGAACCCGAAGAAATCGAAGCCGGAATAGCTCTAAAGCCGATGCGGAAGAAAAGGAAGAATGCTACGTCCGCTCTACCGGCGCGAAAGCCGATAAAAACGATCGTAATGGCTCCAGGCAGATCGTGGCGGTCGGCAGGCCGCGCACGCCGTAGCGTGCCAGCGCCGCCGCCCCCCCTGCGATGGAGTGCTGACTTCGGTAGAGAAAGAAAAGAAGAAGAAACGGAGCCGCGGACGGATCTATATGGACCTCTGAGGCAACGCACAGACCGCCCAGACCGCAGCTCAGATAACCGAACGGTTCAGTTCAGATAGCGCCGATTACATGAACGCCAAGTAAAGGACTTTAGACGCCGAAGATATAAGAAATGGAAGAAGCGACGAGAAGAACGTCGTTTTCGACGGAAGAAAGACGAGGTAACGTCAACTTCGAGGGGGATTTCAAAAAAAAAAAAAAAAAAAAAAAGTGAGATTTTTTTTTTTTTTTTTTTTTGGATGGATGGACTGACTAAGCGGTCGAGGGCGACCGCTGGTAAGGGAGGGGGGTAGTGTTGCGGCGGTGGAAAGGGGTGGGACTGGATAATAGGGCGGACCCTAGAATTTCGGCTCGGCCCTTCCGGACCGAGCCGGGTCTTGGCACGCGCGCCGCCCCCCTTAAAGCGCGCACCCACCACCACATAGATTCCTTTCCCTCCTCAGTTCGAGATATAGTTATCAAAACAGCCGTATTGAACCTCATCTGCGCGCTCGGATCAGTTCGTACAGAACTGCGATGTCTGCAGACAGACGAAGCCCTAGCGTAAACTAAAGTATAGGCTGCTAAAACCCCTACTAATACCGGACCGGCCCTAGCAAGACCTAACAGTAGACTTTATTACAGACCTCCCTAAAAGCGACGGACGGCAGAACATTATAGTAGTTACAGACAAGCTAATAAAGGGGGTAATACTAGAAGGAATAGACTCTATTACAGCTAAGGACACTGCTTAGGCATTTATACAGACGACGTTTAGCAAGCACAGATTCCCTAGGACAATTGTATCGGACCGGGGTACACAGTTTACGAGTTAGCTCTAGGCAAGGGTATTTCAGTTGTTGAACGTAGAACGTCGCCTATTAACTTTATAGCACCTGCAGACGGACGGCGTAACAGAGAGGGTTAATTCGACGTTAGAAGCGTACCTCTAAGCGTACGTCGACTACGACTAGACAAACTAGAACTGCCTTCTTCCTATAGCAGAGTTAGCTATTAACAGCTATACGGCTAGCACTACAGGATTGTCCCCCTTCTCTATAGCCTACAGATACAATTACTCCCTGCTCCTACCGACCCTAAGCGGCGCTACCTTACGCCCTGTACGATCCCTAATTCAGCAGGGAGAAGCCATCGTACAGACAATTACGAACGCCTATTAATAGGCAAAAGCGAGTCTAGCTATAGCCTAATATAAGGCGGAAGAGCAGGCTAATAAGGGACAGCAGGCTGCACCAAGGTACAAGGTAGAAGATAAGGTCTAGCTAAACTAGCGCAACATCCGTACAGACCGGCTAAGCAAGAAACTAGATTGGAAGAACCGGAAGTTTACAGTAGTCCGACTAGTAGGGACATACGCCGTACGACTTAACACTCCCCTAGGGATCTACTTAGTCTTCTATGTAGACCTCGTACAGCTAGCAAACACGGACCACCTGCCGCACTAGACGACGGACGACGCGCGGCCCCTAGCGATTATTACTAAAGGCGAAGAAGAGTACGAGGTAGAAGAAGTCCTTAAGAGCCGAAGGAAGCAGAAGAGAGTAGAGTATCTAGTTAAATAGAGAGGGTAGGCAGAGCCTACGTAAGAGCTATACGAGGCCCTCTAGGACACAACTGCGCTGGATAGCTAGGAGAAGAACTATCCTCCTGCCTAGTCGCAGTAACACTGCGCTGTACGGCGAAAAGGGGCACGATCTACCCTAGGTACAGGGCAACCGCCAACAACTTAGGTTGTCGAAGGATTAGGATCAAGACGTAGGACCCTACTAGGGCCTACTAACACTACACTGTACGGAAGGGGGCAGGAGGAGGGGAACAGCTAGGAGACCGGTAAGGATAAGAGTAAAAATAAGAAGGGAATAAAAGCGGAACTGTCTAAAAACTTTTATACACTACCTTAGAGTAGCTTACTAGCTGCTACCCCCTAGGACTAGAGCAGTCGACTTCCTATCCGAGATCTTAATTACCTCCCGGCCGCTAGGAGCCCTACCCAGGCCAGCGCTAGGGAGCAGAGGCACCCCCCTATATGCCTCCCTTAGACAGCAGTAGAAGCAGTAGAGGGAGCCGTCCTTCTACTTGCACGAGGCACAGACCCTAGCCTAGAAGCCAGGGAGGCAGTATAAACCGAATAAGCCCTAGGGGGAGTTAGTGCAGGCGGCATAGAGCTAGCTGCAGGTAGCAATAAGCATAGTATTAACATACGATAGGCGGGCTATAGCAACCCGCTAGGGCGTAATCTAGACAGGGTTATACTAGAAGGAGTAGAAGGGCAGCTCGGCAGCGTCCTGCTGCTTATTAGTATAGCACCCAAGACGTTAGCTAGGATTGTATAGAAGAAGGAGAACTGTACGAACTGGAAGCGGAGTTGCTAGTCCAGCTAAGCGTTCTACGGCTAGAGGTAAAAGTAGAGGGGGACGCCAGCCGGACGGAGGGAGGAAGGGCTAGCAACTACAAGAGAGCTATAGCAGGACTGGGCGGACAGAGTGCATAGCATAGTAGTAAGGCTGGTAGTAGTAGCTGGGCTGGTAGTAGGTAGACGTTGGTAGTAGACGGTAGACGGCGGACGTTAGTAGTAGACAGTAGACAGTAGCCGGTAGTTAGTAGTAGTGGACGGCGGGGTAGACGGGCAGCAGGTAGGGGGGAATAGAAGAGAAAGAGAGGAAGGGAGAAAGATAGGGGTAAGGCTTAATATATAGGGTAGTAGCTGTCTGCTATATAAGGCAATAGCAAGCTAGACAGCTGCTACAACTGTATAAAGGAGGGCAAACAAGGCAACTATAACCCAGTGCCTGGACGAGCGACGTCCCTATAGACGACCAGACAGATACGGGAAATAGCGACCTGCAAGAGGAACCCTAGGAGCTAAGGCCGTACGACACGCTGTCGTACGAAAGAAACACTATAAGAAGGGAGGGGGGTATTGTTAGGGGGCGCCGTCTAGCCTAGGTCCTAGACCTAAGCCAGCCGTCGCCCTAAGGACTGCGACTTAGCGGCGCTAGCACGACCCTACCCTCCGTATAGAATCACTAACAGGACCCCACTCCTGTATAGAGGGAGAACCCTATAGCCCTATATAGAGGGGAGTTGCTGCCTCTCTAAACGAAGGGAAAACTCTGCACTACTGTATAGAGAGAGAACTCCTAATTATCTGTACAGAGTGTAAACCTTATACCCCTGTATACAGGGAAATCGCTAGCTTGGCTTCGTAGGTACAAATTGTACAGCAGTGCACGACGAACGAACTGCCTATTAGTTCCTTTATATAGATACCTAATCTTAAGTTTCTAAACTAAGATTCTAAAGCCCTTATATATATAGATCTATCCGCAGCTCGCTATCTCTTCTTCTTTTTCTTTTCCACTATAGTCTTAAGCGCTACTGCAAAGCCGGCAGCGCCGACGCCGCTTTAGTTGTTCGGGGCGGCGTCAGCGACTGTCGCGTCGAAGCGGTAGCAGTCTTCGGCCTTATAGCTATTATCCGACTAGCTTCGCCGGTCGGCAGTAGTAGTGGAGCCGAAGACCCTAAGCAAGCGCACCGTCGCGATTGTTTCTATCGGCTTCTGTACCGATAGAGCAGACGCGATCTATCCTCTTTCTCGGAGCTATTCGCCTCGGAGCCACTTAGGCTTTGGCTTCTTCGGATTCCGCGTATACAACTCTGTTAGCAGCTCCACCGAATTCCGGAGATTCTCGATCGGATACTATTTATAGTCTTCTAGCTACCCCTTCTATAAGATCTTTGTTGCAGCGGCGGAAAGAGGTAGGACAGATTGATAGACTGGACCCTGGAATTTCGGCTCGGCCCGTCCGGGCCGAGCTGGGCCTTGGCACCACTACTACGAAAGCCCTCCGCCACCACCCTATAGATTCCTTTCCCTCCTCAGTTCGAGATATAGTCTTTAAAAAGGCCGTATTGAATTATATCTGCGTGCCCAGATTATTATATCTTGAACTTACTCTCTACACCAACCCCGCGCTGCGCGAAAGGCCCGTCGAACCATCCGGAAACCCGAATAACGCACGCGCACTACACTATACAAACCAACAACAACACCCAGGGCACTGTAAGAAGATGGAAGGCTTCTTAGCGGTAGAGAGCGGCGTTACAGGCCGCAGCAGAAGCAGAAAAGGAAAGACTAACAGAGCGAGTAGGCGCTTAAGCGTTATTGACGATAAGATTGTTATTAGCGGTTTCACAGCGGAAGAGACCGCTGAGTTTAAGGAACGAATAGCTAAGTATAGGAAGATCCACGACTGCACGATCGAGGAACTAGAAGACTATGTAAACGAGAACGGGATAGGAAAGGTCTACGATAGTATAGACCTTATTAAGACGCTGTTTTTCAGAACGCTAGAAGGAAACAGACAACTAAGAGGAGAAACTAAAGCGGTAAGGGCCGAGAAGGAATCGGCGGAAACGATTATCGACGTGTTAGAAAACCAGGCGGCGAATCGAATAGCGCAGTTAAAGGCGCTAAAGAATCAACTGACCGATATGGAAGCAGCGAAGTCGTCGCCGCCACTGCGTCGAGAAACCTACGAGGAGACCGCCTTACTAGCGGCCTATAGTCAAGGTGGCACTACGATAACGCCACTGCCGGACCTACCTGCTTTCGGTAGCGGAGACCCTAAAGCGTAGGAGGCATTTAAGCAGAAGATCAAGAACAAGATAAGCCGCGATTACGCATCGAGCAGCGAAGAGGATAGATTGGCGTACCTGGAATCGCGATTAGAAGGTAAAGCTTTTTCGCTAGTAGCGGACCTGGAAGAAGTAACGGCCGACGACGCTATTAAAGCGCTGGACCAGCGTTTCGGAGACCCCTTCCAGAAGAAGACGGCCCGTAAGCAGCTAGATAAGATCAACCAGAACTGTTAGACGTTCGAAGAGTTCTACGGACTGTTTAGGAAATATGCCATTAGAGCGAGAGTGGCAGAAGATAAGCAGCTGCACCTACTAAGACAGAAACTAAGCCCTAAGCTCGCTGCGGCTATAGCGTCAGTGGAAGACGAAGACCTTTAGAGTTTCGTGCATTAAGCGAGAGTTACTGCTAGAAACTTGAACGCATACGGAAAACCGACGACACGTAAACTAATTCAGAAGCCGTTAGCGCAGCCGACAAGAGCCCCCGCGCCCTTTCGACGAACTCCCCAGCAGTCGCTATATTCACTACGATCGGCGTTCGTCCCCGCCTGCTACGCGTGTGGAAAACCCGGCTATATCGCTACGAGATGCCAAGCAACGCTACAGCAGAAGCAAGAGTATCGAGCAACGAAGCAGCCGCCACTGCCGAGAAAGACTATTCAAGCTATCGAACCGGCTCCGAACAACATAGACAGCGTAGACGGCGGGGTGCAGTTAAGAATTATAGGAAAAGACTAGCTGGACGGATAGGCCCCTTATCCAGCGTAAAGAACAGGGCACCCCTGCGAAAGGCACTGCACCGGAGCGAATCGGCACGAGAAGAAAGCATTAACAGCTGCAGCGATCCGCTCTCGGCAGCTGTAGAAGTGAATACAGAAACGGCTATTATCCTTCCTATTGATCCGGGCGCGCAGATATGATTCAATACGGCCTTTTTAATAACTATATCTCGAACTAAGGAGGGAAAGGAACCTATGTGGTGGTAGTGGTGGGCTTTGATAGAGGGTGGTGTGCCAAGGCCCAGCTCGGCCTGTCCGGGCCGAGCCGAAATCTAGGGTCTACCCTATTATCTAGTCCCACCCCTTTTCACTGCCGCAACACTACCCCCCCCCTTTACTAGCGGTTGCCCTCAACCGCTTAGTCACCCTACCTATCCGAAAATCCCTCCCCTTTCCGTCTCTTTTTTTTTTTTTTGATTCGTCTTCTTTTTCTCGAAAATCCCCTCTACCGTTAACGTTACCTCTTCCGTCTTTTATCGAAAACAACGTCTTATTATCGCTTTTTCAGCCCTTACGTTATCAGCATCCGAAGTCCTTCACTTGGCGTTTATGTAATCGGTGCCCCTAATCGGTGGTATCTGATCTGATCCGTAGGTTATCTGAGCTGCAGTGTAGCTGGTCCGTGCGTCGTCGCAGAGGTCTATATAGATCTTTCCGCAGTGCCGTTTTTCTTCCTCTTTTTCTCTTCTACCAAAGCTTCCGCCCTCTACGCAGTCGCCGACCGACGTGGCGGTGCCTGGAGCTATTAATTCCATTACGATCGCCTTTATCGGCTTCCGCGCTAGTGGAGCGGACGTAGCTTTCTTCTTTCTTCCGGAATTGTCGACATTAGAGCCACGCCGGTTTCGGCTTCTTCGGGTTCTGCGCGTAAAAGTCTCTTAGTAGCTCCGCCGAATTCCGGAGATTCTCGATCGGATACTATTTATAATCTTCCGGCCACCCCTTCTACGAGATCCTCGCTTTGACGGACCCCCTTATCTTCTTTACGTCCATTACATCTTCTACCTCCTACTCTTCTTTATTACCGTCCATCTTAACTGGTGGGGGTTCGGCGAACCCCTGCTGCAGCAGACCGTTCTCAGGGTCCAGGCTTAGTAGATCGGAATAGAAAACGTCGTGGATCCGGAACGCCTTCGGCAGCTCGAGCCGATAAGTTACCGGCGACCTCTTTTCTATTATCTTGAATGGACCTACGTAGCGTAGGTTGAGCTTCGCGTTTCCTTTTAGCCTTAGGTTCTTCGTGTTAAGCTATACCTTTTGGCCTTCTTCGAATTCTATCGGTAACCGCTTCTTATTAGCCCGAGTCACTATCTTCTTCTAAGCTGATTCCATCGCGTCTTTCGCCACTTTGATCGCTTCTTCTATCTAAGATCGTAGCGCTTCTGCCGCTGCAGCGGCGACTCTCTTCGACGACGTAGCGGTAGGTAGTTCTGCAGAGCTGGGTTTGTTTGGCGGCTGAAAGCTCATCCTCGGAAGATAGCCGTGCGTTATCTCGAACGGCGCTAGCGAGGTGGCTTCGGATAGTGCCGAGTTGGCGCAGAATTCGGCTATCGGCAACACCTTAACCCACTTTTCTTAATAATGGCTGCAGAAGGTTCGCAGATATCGTTCCATCTTACGGTTGGCCACTTCTAATTAGCCGTCCGTTTAAGGGTAAGCGGCGGTGCCAAGCTTTCTATAAATTCCGAGGGCTTAGTTAATAGCTTTCTATACATCGGCGGTAAATTAAGGACCCCTATCCGTAGTAATAGTGTCCGGCAGGCTATAGTGCTTCTACACGTGTTGAATCAACATTCTCGCCGTTTCTTCCGCAGTAGTTCCGTCGTCTCTCGCTCGACAGGGGATGAAGTGGCGTTCTTTGCTCAGCCTATCCACTACGTTAAGGGTGGCGTTATATCTATTTGAATCCGGCAGGCCGGTTACGAAGTCCATCGTAATGTGCTGCTATAGTTTCTCGGGGATCGGCAGTAGCTTCAATAAACCTGCTGGAAGACCGTAACGCGGCTTCGCGGCCCTGCATACGTGGCAATTGGCGATAAATCGATGGATCCGTTCGTAGATCCGCAGAAACTAGTAGACCGTCCTTATAGCTTCTATCGTCTTTTTTGAGCCGGCGTAACCAACGTCTATAGAGTTATGGACCCGCTAGATGACTTCTGTAATTAGTTCTTCCAGAACTATTAGCTTTCCTGAGCCGGTTTTGCCGAGTTTCTGTTGCTAGTTAAGTCGCTTTACCTTTTCGTAGAGAGCTTCTTCTTTAGGGACCGGTTCTACTGTACAGACCCCTACCTCTTTCAACACCTCTGCGTCTACTATCCGCTCGGTCAACACCTTCTAGAACATGTTCGGATCTTCCTTCGCGCAGCTTGTTTTTCCTTCTCTTCTCGTTAGTGCGTCCGCCTTTCCGTTTTGAGCCCCTAGTCGATATGTAATCTTGAAGTCGAATCCTGATAAGTAGGCGGCCTACCGAGCTTGGCGGCGTAAGAGCTTCTGCGTCTTTATAAAGTAGGTCAGCGACTGGTGGTCCGTAAGAACCTGGACCGTGCTCTTTCCAGCTATAAGCTCCGGTTTCTACTCCTCGAAAGCCTGAATAATCGCCAGCAGCTCTTTATCGTAGATAGCGTAGTTCCGCTCGGCTTCGCTTATTAACTTGCTAAAGAAAGCGACTGGATGGAGGGTTTCGTCGTTACTATATTAAGAAAGGACCCCTGCCGTTACTGTGTCGGAAGCGTCCGTTTCTACATAGATCGTTTTTTCTGGTCGGAAGTGCGCCAGCACGGGTGCAGAGGCCACTGCTTCTTTTAGCCGGTTAAAGGCTTCCGTGCACCTCTTATCCTATAGGCCGGCAGCTTCTTTCTTCAGCGCCTCGCTCAGGGGTCTCGCTATCTTGCTAAAGTCCTTAATGAACTGTCGATAGTAGCTGCAGAAGCCGAGAAACGCCCTGATTTGCGTAGTGTTTCCGGATTTTGGCTGCTTCCATTCCGCGACGGCGGCGACCTTCGAGGGGTCTATACGAATTCCATCTCTCCCGACGATAAGACCGAGATATTTAACCTCGGTTTGATAGAATTCGCTCTTCTTCGTGTCCGCGTTCAATCCTACCTCGCGGAGCCTCTTTAACACTTTCTTAATGTAGTCCATGTGTTGCTCTCTCGTTCTATCTGTATAAATAAGGATGTCGTCTAAGTAGATAGACACGAACCGCTCCAGCATGTCCATAAAAGTGTGGTTTATAAAGCGCTGCCACACTGCCGGCGCGTTGGTAAGTCCGAAAGGCATTACCAACTACTTGAAATTGCCTATACGCGTCGCGAACGTCGTAAGGTCTTCTGTCTGCCCTTCTTCGTTCCTTAGTCGATAGAACGCTTGGCGGATGTCCAGCTTGCTGAACTACTTAGCCTTCGCTACTCGTTGTATAGTCTCGTCGATCAGCGGCAGCGGGTATACGTCTCTCTTGGTAACCTCGTTGAGGCCTCGATAGTCTATACAGAGTCGCAGACCCCCCCCTGGTTTTCTTACGAAAAGAATCGGTAACGTATATTTGGCAGAACTCAGCGTAATGAACTTCTTCGCCAGGTTTTCGCAAACAAACACCTCTACTTAGTCCAATTCGGCCGGCGACAGTCGTCTTAGGGGCTCGGTTCTTGGCAATGTAGCCCCTTCTTTTAACCTGATCTTATTATCGTATTCCAGCTGGTGGAGCGGCAGGAGGTTGGAGTCTGCTTTTAAGAACACGTCAGCGTAACCGTAGAGCTCTCTTGGCAACACCTCTAGTAGGTCCGCTTCTTCTTCCGCCATTATCTTCCTGTAGTCTTCGATGTCTTTTATCGAGATAGCATAGATCTTATTATC
The DNA here is from genome assembly GCA_016165855.1 of Pseudocercospora ulei. Taxonomy (NCBI): domain Eukaryota; kingdom Fungi; phylum Ascomycota; class Dothideomycetes; order Mycosphaerellales; family Mycosphaerellaceae; genus Pseudocercospora; species Pseudocercospora ulei. The sequence goes on along the minus strand of JACWNB010000002.1, from coordinate 5,154,735 downwards.
CAGTGACTTCGCGAGGGTCGTTATTGCTTCTAAACTTATTATTCCGACAGTAACCAAGGGTTCGGAATGCTCGGACGGAGCTTCTTTAGCGAACTCCGTGGCTTTCGGGTCGGTGGCGGCGGTGGCGTTGCCTAGGGTTTTGAACCCTATCGTGCCTTCGTCTACGTTAATAATGGCTTTCTGATTCTTTATCCATTTCTGCCCTATAATAATGTCAAATCTTCCGATATCTATAATTCGGAACGTCGCTTCTGTAGTGCGACCAGCCAAGGTGGTCTTTAGCGGCACATAGTGCGTAACGCTTTCTGTGTCCTGTCCGTTGTATGCCGAAATCCGCGTCGGCGACGCCAGTTCCACCAGATAGCTATATCTATTTATTAGCTTCTAGACCAGCCGGTGGTGGATCGCTGCGCCAATAAGAGCTCCGGTGTCGATAAAAGCTTTCAGTTGGAGGGTTTGGCGCGACTTCCTAACAGGGTAGATCGTAATAGGAAGGATGATAGCCGTTTCCGTATTCACTTCCACAGCTGCCGAGAGCGGATCGCTACAGCTGTTAATGCTCTCTTTCGTCGACGCGGTTCGCGTCGGTGCCCTGTCGTCTACGCTAGATAGGGGGCCTATCCTTCCAGCTAGTCTTTTCCTATAATCCGCAGTGGCACTCTACCGTCTACGCTGTTAGTATCGTTTAGAGCCGGCTCCATAGCTTGTATAGCCTTTCTCGGTGGCGGCGGCGGCTTTGTTGCTCGATATTCCTGCTTCTGCTTATCCGACGCTTGGCATCTCGTAGCGATATAGCCAGGTTTTCTATACGCGTAGCAGGTGGGGACGAACGACGAACGCTGTAGCTGATACGATGGCTGCTGGGGGCGTTGTCGGAAGGGCGCAGGGGCTCGCGTCGGCTGCGCCGACGGCGACGGCTTCTAAATCGATTCGCGTGCTTTCGCGTAAGCGTTCAAGTTTCTCGCGGTAACCCTCGCTCGGTGCACGAAGCTCTTAAGGTCTTTATCTTCTACCGAGGCCATAGCTGTAGCGAGCTCGGGGCTCAGTTTCTGTCTTAGTAGGTGGAGCTGTTCGTCTTCTGCCACTCGGGCCCTAATTGCATTTTTTCTAAACAAACCGTAGAACTCCTCGAACGTCTGCTAGTTCTGGTTAATCTTGTCCAGCTGCTTACGGGCTGTCTTCTTTCGGAATGGATCTCCGAAGCGTTAATCTAGCGCTTTGATCGCTTCTTTAGCGGTCGCCTCTTCCAGGTCCGCTACTAGCGAAAAAGCTTTACCTTCCAATCGCGATTCTAGGTACGCCAGTCGGTCTTTGGCGCTGTTTCCGGCGTAGTCGCAGTCTATCTTATTCTTTATCTTCTTCTTAAACGCCTTCTAGTCTTCAGGGTCTCTATCTCTGAACGCCGGTGGGTCCGGCAATGATGTTATCGAGGTGCTACCTTGACTATAGGCTGCCGGTAAGGCGGTCTCTGCTAGTTCTTCTCGGTGTGGTGGCGGCGTTGCTGCTTCCGTATCAGCTAGTTGGTCCTTTAGCGCCTTTAGTTGCGCTAGCCTATTCGCTGCCTGGTTCTCTAACACGTCGATAATGGTTTCTGCCGATTCCTTCTCGGCCCTTACTGTCTCTACTTCCTCCCTTAATTGTCTGTTTTCTTCTACGTTCCTATAGAACCTCTTTTCTATCAAGGTAATAATGTTAAACACCTTCTCAGCTCCGTGTTCTGTAAGATATTCTCCTATCTTATCCGGCGTGCGTCTATACAGTTCAGCGTAGCCCTCTATGCCCTTTCTCGCTTTATCTACCTCTTCTTCCGTAAGGCCTTCGTTGGTCGTTCCGTCGTCGAGGATGCTGGTACGCCTATCCCTCGGTCTGTTAGTCTTTCTCTTTCCGCTGCGGCCTATAACGCCGCTCTTTACCGCTAAGAAGCCTTCCATCTTCTCGCAGTGCCTTGGGGGTTAGTGTGTGTTGGTGTGTGTTAATGCGCGTGCGTTATTCGGGTCTCCGGATGGTTCAACGGGCCCTTTCGCGCAGCGCGGGGTTGGTGTAGAGAGTGAGTTCGAGATATAATAATCCGGGCGCGCAGATATAATTTAATACGGCCTTTTTAATAACTATATCTCGAACTGAGGAGGGAAAGGAACCTATGTGGTAGTGGTGGTAGGCTTTGATAGAGGGTGGTGTGCCAAGGCCCGGCTCGGCCCGTCCGGGCCGGGCCGAAATCTAGGGTCCACCCCATTATCCAGTCCCACCCCTTTTTACCGCTGCAACACCTATTACGATCTACCCTGTTAAGAAGTCGCGCCAAACCCTCTAGCTGAAAGCTTTTATCGACACTGGAGCTCTTATTGGCGCAGCGATCCACTACCGGCTGGTTCAGAAGCTGATAAATAGATACGGCTATCCGGTAGAACTGGCGTCGCCGACGCAGATTTTGGCATACAACGGACAAGACACGGAAAGCGTTACGCACTATGTGCCGCTAAAGACTACCTTAGCTGGTCGCACTACGGAAGCGACGTTCCGAATTATGGATATCGGAAGATTTGACATCATTATAGGGCAGAAATAGATCAAGAATTAGAAAGCTATTATTGATGTAGACGAAGGCACGATAGGGTTCAAAACCCTAGGCAACGCTACCACCGAGCCGAAAGCTACGGAGTCCGCAAAAGAGGCTCCGTCCGATCGTTCCGAACCCCTGGTCACGGTCGGAATAATGAGTTCAGAAGCTATAACGACCCTCGCGAAGTCGCCGGACACTGAGATCTACGCTATCTCAATAAAAGACATCGAAGACCATCGGAAGATAATAGCGGAAGAAGAGGTAGATCCACTAGAGGTGCTACCAAACGAGCTCTATAGTTACGCTAATGTCTTCTTAAAAGCAGACTCTAACCTCCTGCCGCTCTATCGGCCGGAATACGACAATAAGATCAGGTTAAAAGAGGGGGCCACATTGCCGAGAACCGAGCCCCTAAGAAGACTGTCGCCAGCCGAACTGGACTAAGTAGAGGTGTTTGTTCGTAAAACCCTAGCGAAGAAGTTCATTACGCCGAGCTCCGCGGAATATACGTTACCGATTCTTTTCGTAAGGAAACTAGGGGGTAGTCTGCGACTCTGCGTAGACTATAGGGGCCTTAACGAGGTTACTAAGAGGGACGTATACCTGCTGCCGCTGATCGACGAGACTATATAGCGGGTAGCGAAGGCTAAGTAGTTCAGCAAGCTGGACATCCGCTAAGCATTCTATCGACTAAGGAATAAGGAAGGACAAACGGAAGACCTTACGACATTCGCTACGCGCATAGGCAATTTTAAGTAGTTAGTAATGCCCTTCGGACTTACTAACGCGCCGGCAGTGTGGCAACGCTTTATAAACCACACTTTTATGGACATGCTAGAGCGGTTCGTGTCTATCTACTTGGACGACATCCTTATCTACACCGATAGAACGAGAGAGCAACACACGGATTACATCGAGAGAGTGTTAAAGAGGCTCTGCGAGGTCGGATTAAACGCGGACATAAAGAAGAGCGAGTTCTATTAAACCGAGGTCAAATATCTCAGTCTTATCGTCAGAAGAGATGGAATTCGTATAGACCCCTTAAAGGTCACCGCCGTCGCGGAGTAGAAGCAGCCGAAATCTGGAAACACTACGCAAATCAGAGCGTTTCTCGGCTTCTGCAGCTACTATCGGCGGTTTATTAAAGACTTTAGCAAGATAGCAAGACCCCTAAATAAGGCATTAAAGAAGGAGGCCGCTGGCCTGTAGAATAAGAGGTGCACGGAAGCGTTTAACTAGCTGAAAGAAGCAGTGGCCTCGGCGCCGGTTCTAGCACACTTCCAGCCGGAAAAGACGATCTACGTAGAAACGGACGCTTCCGATACAGTGACGGCGGGGGTCCTTTCTCAATATAGTGACGACGAAACCCTCCATCCAGTCGCTTTCTTTAGCAAGTCAATAAGCGAGGCCGAACAGAACTACGCGATCTACGATAAAGAACTGCTGGCCATTATTCAGGCCTTCGAGGAGTGGAAACCGGAGCTTATAGCTAGAAAGAGCACAGTCCAGGTTCTTACGGACCACTAGTCGCTGACCTACTTTATAAAGACGCAGAAGCTCTTACGCCGCTAAGCTCGGTAGGCTGCCTACTTATTAGGATTCGACTTCAAGATTACATATCGACTGGGGGCTCAAAACGGAAAGGCGGACGCGCTGACGCGAAGAGAAGGAAAAACAAGCCGCGCGAAAGAAGATCCGAACATGTTCCAAAAGGTGTTGACCGAGCGGATAGTAGACGCAGAGGTGTTGAAAGAGGTAGGGGTCTGTGCGGTAGAGCCGGCCCCTAAAGAAGAGACGCTCTATAAGAAGGTAAAGCAGCTCAACCAGCAACAGAAACTCGGCAAAACCGGTTTAGGGAAGCTAATAGTTCCGGAAGAACTAATTACAGAGGTTATCCAGCTAGTCTATAGCTCTATAGACGTTGGTTACGCCGGCTTAAAGAAGACGATAGAAGCTATAAGGACGGTCTACTAGTTTCTGCGGATCTACGAACGGATCCATCGATTTATCGCTAACTGCCACGTATGCAGAGCCGCGAAGCCACGTTACGGCCTTCCGGCAGGCTTATTGAAGCTACTTCCGATCCCCGAGAAACTATAGCAACATATTACGATAGACTTCGTAACCGGCCTACCGGATTCCGATAGATACGACGCTACGCTGAACGTAGTGGACCGATTAAGCAAAGAACGCTACTTTATCCCCTGTCGAGCGAGAGACGACGGAACTACTGCAGAAGAAACAGCGAGAATGCTGATTAAGCACGTATAGAAGCACTACGGGCTGCCGGACACTATCACTACGGATAGGGGTCCTCAATTCACCGCCGACGTATGGAAGGCTATCAACTAAGCTCTCGGAATTAGTGGAAAGCTCAGCATAGCCGCTTATCCGTAGACCAATAGTCAGTCTAAAGTCGCTAACCGTAAGATAGAACGATACCTACGAACCTTCTGCAGCTATTATTAGGAAGAATAGGTTAAGGTGTTGCCGATGGCCGAGTTCTGCGCTAACTCGGCACCGTCTAAGGCCACCTCGCTAGCGCCGTTCGAGATAACGCACGGCTATCTTCCGAGGATAAGCTTTTAGCTGCCAAACGAACCCAGCTCCGCGGAACCACCTACTGCCACGTCGTCGAAGAGAGTCGCCGCCGCGGCGGCAGAAGCGCTACGATCTCAGATAGAAGAAGCGATTAAGGTGGCGAAAGAAGCGATAGAGACGGCTTAGAAGAAGATGCTAACTCGAACTAATAGAAGCCGGTCGCCAATAGAATTCGAGGAAGGTTAAAAGGTGTAGCTTAATGCGCGAAACCTAAGGCTAAAAGGAAACGCGAAGCTCAACCTACGCTACGTGGGTCCGTTCAAGATAATAGAAAAGAGGTCGCCGGTAACTTATCGGCTCGAGCTGCCAAAGGCGTTCCGGATCTACGACGTTTTCCATTCCGATCTACTAAGCCTGGACCCTGAGAACGGTCTGCCGCAGCAGGGGTTCGCCGAACCCCTACTAGTCGATATAGACAGTAATAAAGAAGAGTGGAAGGTGGAAGACGTAATAGACGTAAAGAAGACGAGGGGGTCTATCAAAGCGAGGATCTCGTAGAAGGGGTGGCCGGAAGACTATAAATGGTATCCGATCGAGAATCTCCGGAATTCGGCGGAGCTGCTAAGAGACTTTTACGCGCAGAACCCGGAAAAGCCGAAACTAGCGTGGCTCTAATGCCGACAATAGAGACACGTCCGCTCCACCGGCGCGGAAGCTAATGAAAACGATCGTGCTTTGGGAAGTGATTGCTTTAGGCACCACTACGCGGCCGGCGGCGCCGCCGACTGCGTAGTAGGTAAAGGCTTTGGTAGAAGAGAAAAAGAAGAAGAAAAACGGCGCTACGGAAAGATCTATATAGACCTCTAAGACGACGCACAGACCAGCTACGCCGTAGCTATAGACCCACGGCTTAGATCAGATAGCACGGATCAGGCGCACCGATCAAATAAACGCTAAGTGAAGGACTTTAGATGCCGATAAGGTAAGAGGTTAAAACAGAGATAAAGAGGACGTTGTTTTTAATAAAAGACGGAAGAGGTAACGTCGACATTAGAGGGGATTTTCGAGAAAGAGACGACGAATCAAAAAAAAAAAAAGTGGAGATTTTCGGATAGATAGGGTAACTAAGCGGTCGAGGGCAACCGCTGGTAAGGGAGGTGTAAGGGGCTCAAGAATCTTGATTCAGAAACTTGAGGTTGGGTATCTATATAAAGGAACTAATAGGCAGTTCCTTCGTTGTCTGCTGCCGTACGATTTGTACCTACGAAGCCAAGCTAGCAATTTCCCCCTTTGTGCAGGGGTGCTAGGTTTACCCTTCGTACAGGGGGTGGGGAGTTACCTCCTCTGTACGGTAGTGCATAGTTTACCCCCCCCCTATTTAGAGGGGCGGTAGCTCCCCTTTGCGCAGGACTGTAGTGTTCTCCCTCTGTACAGGAGTGGGGTCCTGTCGGTAGTTCCGTATAGAGGGTAGGGTCGTGCTAGCACTGCTAAGTCGCAGTCCTTAGGGCGACGTTCGGCTTAGGTCGGGTTTAGGGCCTGGGCCGGATAGCGCGCCCCTAACAATACCCCCCCCTTCCCTTCTCGTAGTGTTTCTTCTATACAGCGTCGCGCCTAAATTAACCAGCTCCCGTTGTTTCTTTAGCGGGTTGCGGCTTCTTATTCTGTCTGGTCGTCTAAGTCGTCGCCCCTCGCTACTTCCCTTAGGTCGTAGTTGCCTCTTGCTATTTTACCTGTTTGTAGCAGCTGCCTTGTTTGCTATTTCCCTTATAGCAGGCAGTTGGCTCTAGCCTTCTCCCTTCTTTTCCTTCCCTTACACTGTCTACTGTCTACTGTCTATCTACTACTGTCTACTATCTACTATCTACTATTACTACTAGCTACCAACTACTAACTACTACTATCTACTATGTCGTCCGCCCCGTCTAATAGCTCCCTTGTAGTTGCTGGCCCCGCCTCCTCCCCTCGTCCGGCTAGGGTCCTACCCTACTTCGTCCTCTAGGAGTAGGACCCTTAACTTAACTAGCAGCTGCTCTTCCGGTTTGTACGGAATCCCGTCTTCTGTACAGTCTAGGCTGACGTCTTAGGTGCTACACCTGCAAGCAGCGGGATGCGGCCGGGCTCCCCTTCTACGCCTTCTAGTGTAACCCCGTCCGGGTTATACCTAAGCAGGTGGGCATAGCCCGGCTATCGTACGTTAATGCCCTCCTTATCGCTACCTAGGGCCAGCTCTATGCCCCCTGCCCTAACTCCCTCTAGCCTACACTTAGCCTGTACCGCCTCCTAGGCTTCTGGGCTAGGGTGTGTGCCTTGTGCAAGTAGAAGGATAGCTCCTTCTACTGCCCCTTCTGCCGTCTGGGGGAGGCACATAGGGGTGGGGGGTGCCTCCGCTTCCTGGGGCTAGTTCTAGTAGGGGCGGGGGCCCGGCCGGGCCCGAGGTAGTAGAGGTTACAGATAATAAGTAGGTAGTTCTAGTTCCCCCTAGGGGGGTGGCTAGTGAGCTACCCCCCCCCCCCCCCCCCCCCCCAGGTAGCGTAAGGAATTTCGGACGGTTTTCTTTTAACTCCTTCCGTTTCTACTTCCCCTCCTATTCGTCCCTTAGCTGTTCCTTTCTTCCAGCCTTTATTTCGTACAGTGTCGTACAATGTCGTGTCAGCAGGGCCCTATAGTGTCCTACGTCGTAATGCTCGATCCTTTAACAACCCTCGTCTGCCTACAGCTACCCTATCCTTAGGGCAGATCGTGCCTCCTTCCGTCGTACAGCGCAGTGTTACTGTAACTGGGCAGGGGGATGATTCTCCTCCTACCTGTCTAGTGCAGTTGTATCTTGTAGAGCCTCGTACGGTTCCTACGTAGGCTCTGCATATCCTCTCTATTTTACTAAGCACTCTGTCTTCCCTCGCCTCCTTCGACTCTTAAGGATCCCCTCTACTTTATACTCTTCCTGGCCCTCGGTTATAATTGCGGGTAGGCGCGCGTCGTTAGTCGTCTAGTGCAGCAGGGGTTCTATGTTCGCCGGTCGTACGAGGTCTACGTAAAAGACTAGGTAGATCCCTAGGGGGGTGTTCAGTCGTACAGTATGTGTCCCTACCGGCCGGATTACTATAAACTTCCTGTTCCTCTAATCTAGCTTCTTGCTTAGCCGGTCTATACGGATGTTCCGCTAGTTTAGCCAGACCTAATCCCCTGCCTCGTACCTTGGTGCCGCCTATCGTCCCTTGTTAGCCTGCTCTTCCGCATTCTGCTAGGCTATAGCTAGGCTCGCCTTTGCCTATTGGTAGGTGTTCGTAATCGTCTGTACGATAGCCTCTCCTTGCTGGATTGGGGATCGTACAGGGCGCAGGGTGTTACCGCTTAGGGTCGGTAGGAGCGGGGAGTAGTCGTATCTGTAGGTCGTAAAGAAGGGGGACAGTCCTGTAGCATCGGCTGTACAGCTATTAATAGCCAGCTCCGCTATAGGGAGGAGTCGGTTCCAGTTCGTCTGGTTATAGTCTACGTACGCTTAGAGGTACGCTTCCAAAGTTGAATTGACCCTCTCCGTCGCCCCGTCTGTTTATAGGTGCTATACAGTTAACAGACGACGTTCTACCTTTAGCAACTGGCAGATCCTTGCCTAGAGCTGGCTCGTAAACTGTGTCCCCTAGTCTAATACGATTGACCTAGGGAAACCGTGCTTGCTGAACGTCGTCTGTATAAAGGCCTAGGCAGTGTCCTTAGCTGTAATAGAGTCTATTCCCTCTAGTATTACCCCCTTCGTTAACTTGTCCGTAACTACTATAATGTTCTGCCGTCTATCGCTCTTAGGGAGGTCTGTAATAAAGTCTACTGTTAGATCTTGCTAGGGCCGGTCCGGTATCGGCAGGGGCTTTAGCAGCCTATGCTTTAGCTCGCGCTAGGGCTTCGTTCGTCCGTATATATCGCAGTTCTGTACGAACCTGCGAATGTCCTTTGCTATCGCCGGCTAGTAGTAGTCCTAGGCGATAATGCTGTACGTCTCCTCGCGCCCTGGGTGCCCGGTAGCTATAGAGTTATGCGCCTGTTGTATTAAGCTCGTACAGAGCTTCTCGTCCGCTAGGACCTACATCCGATTCCTGAACCTTAGGTTGTTCTCCTCGTTTACTGAACACTCGGCTGTCGACACCTTAAGATAGAGCTTAGCTAGGAGCTTCCGTTGCCCTCTCTAGATCGCTATACGGGCTCCTTAGTATACCTCGTCCTTTTCCACTGCCTCTTCCTATACTTGCAGTTAGGGTTCCTATAGGTGTGTCACCGCTAGGCAGATAGTCTCCCCGTCCGGCTCCCCCTTAAACATCTGGAATGTTCGTAACTTCAGCCGGTCGTCTTCGTACGTCGTTGGCATGTCCTGGTCCTGTCTAGACAGTGTATCGGCCCTGCTGTTATCCTTGCCCTTGCAGTACTAGAGTCTTATGTTAAACCGGCTTAGGTACATTGCCTATCGTACGTGCCTCTCGGACAGCTTCCGGGGTTAAGTGAAGTATTCCAGGTTCTTGTAGTCCGTTAGGGCGAGGAACTTAGGCACCGAGCAGAGTTCTCTATCCTAGGCTTCGCAACACTGTACGACTGCTAGCAACTCTTTGTCGTAGATAGGGTAGTTGCACTTAGCTAGGGAGTTCTTCTTAGAGAAATACGCGCATAGGTATAGGAGTCCGTCTGAGCCTACCTGTAACAGGATACCCCTAATGTAGTACCCCGAGGAGTCAGTTTCCAGTATTGTCGTACGCTCTAGGTCGAAGGCGGCGAGCGTTGGTCCTATAGTAAAGAGCTCTTTTAGCTTGTCGAAGCTCCTATTACATTCGTCCGTCTATTTAAACTGCTTGTCTTTGTGCGTTAGTTCAACTAGGTAGCGTACGATCTCTAAGTAGCTCTGTATAATCTAGCGATAGAAGTTGGCAAACCCAAGAAATTCCTATACGCCCTTAACGTTCGTAGGTAGCTTCTATTGCTTAATAGCATTAATCTTCTTCCTGTCTATACTAATGCCTTTCCCTGCCTCGATAATAAAACCCAGGTATTTCGTACGTTGGACGCCGAATTCGCATTTGTCAATGTCGAGGTACAAGCCTGCCCGCTGCAGTCGGTCCAGTACCTTCTTAACATCTTATACGTAATCTGCGTAGGTGCCGTCTGTAAAAACCAGGGTGTCGTTAAGGTATGCCGAGCAGATGTCGTCTAGTAACCCTTATAGGGACTTATTAATGTACCTTTAGAAGGTTGCCGGTGCATTAGCAAGGCCGAAGGGGGTAACAAGCTACTTAAAAAGGCCGTATCTCGTACAGAAGGCCGTTATCTATTTACAGCCTTCCTTGATCTGTATCTTGTAGAAGGCCGAGACTACGTTAAGCTTAGTGAACCACTTCGCCTTGCTAATCCGCCCGAAGGTCTCCTTAATAAGGGGTAGGGGGTACCGGTCCTTCTTAGTAATCGCGTTAATGCCCCTATAGTCTATACAGAAACGCAATCCGGCCTTTCCCTCCTTATAGACAAACAGCACTGGGGCTCCTACGGACGACGTACTGGCCTAAATAAACCCTTTAGCAAGCAGGTCGTCCAGCGTCTTGCGCAGTACTAAGAGTTCTCTAGAGGACATTCTGTACAGCGGTCCGTACAGTACCTCCGGCGGGCCCCTATCCGGACAGGGTTCTAGCTGGATGTTATAATCAATCCCTTCCCCTTAGTGTAGCAGCAGCTTCGAGGCCGACTTTGGTTCAAAGAGGTCCAGGTACCTAATATACTCTCTTAGGAGCTTCGTACAGGGGTTTGTTGCCTCCTTAGGTGCTAATGCCTTCTCGATGTCCGCCGTCGCTATGTTAATTTCGGCCTTAGTATTGCTACCTTGTAGGTACCTCCCCTAGTCCCGGATCCTCCGCCTTGTTACTGCTAGGTACAGCTGTCCTCGTCCGACATTCAGCTTGCCCCTCTAGCGCTCTATCTAAGGCTTTCCTAGTATTAGGTTATACCCTAACTTGTCCTGTACAATATAGAGGTATAAGTCTCGCTCGTAGTGTCCCTGTACCTCCAATGTTACTTTTACTATATAGGTAATGTCCGGTCCTCGCCCAGTAGTGCCCAGTATGCGTACAGGTACTATAGGGGTCGTCTTAATCCGATGTCTCTGTACGAAGTCCTCGCTGATTACTCTATACACTAAACATCCTGTGTTAATCAATGTCCGCGCTGTTGCGGACCCGTTTAACGTCGGCCGTACGATAAACAGCGTCGTCGTTATATAATTGCTCTTAAAAGATAGCTAAGTAACGCTTTGATTTGGCAGTCTATCTCGCGCCTGCCTCTAGCAGAGTCTTCGCTTAGAGGCTACTCTTTTCCTAACTCGTCGTCGTCCGAGTAGGACACCTAATCTTCTTGTTAAGGCGCTGCAGTTGCTACCCTCGCGGTGGTCGGCTGTCCCCCGGGTCTCTCTGCTAGCAGAAGCCTGCAATTCTGTATAGTGTAGCCTATCTTGCTACACCGGTAGCAGCTCCCTTCTGCTCGCCTCTTGTTAAGGGTGGCTGTATCTACCTATTGCGCCTTTTTAGTAGCGGCCCTTGGCCGTACTGTAGCTGCTGCTGCTACCCTCGTCGTCGTCGGTTCCTAGTCTATAGTGTCTATCTGTTGCTAGGGGGGTTGTCTTATCTCCTAAGCATAGCCTATCCGTCCTAGCCTGCGTTGCTAGTCGTCGACTATCCTAAGAAGGTTACAGAATTCCTTGTATGTAGCTGGCCGCATTACACCTACTAGCCCCGTTATAATCTCCTTAGAGAGGCCTACCTCTAAAGAGGTAATCTTTATCCTGTCCTCCTATTAGAGACCCCCTGCTTCTGCCAAAGTCTAGTCAAATTCCGCGGGGAATTCTCGTACGGTCTTGCGTCCTTGTTTTATCGTATTGACCCGTAGGAGTGCTCGGCTCTCGCGGTCCGGGTCCTTGTAGCTCTTGTCTAGAGCTGCCTAGAGCATTGTCGTCGTAGCTATCGCTGGGTTGGCGATAGCTGTCTCGTAGTACGGCAGAATTCGTGCTGCTGCCCTGCCCTTTAACCTCCTAAAGAGGTAGACTACCTTGTCCAGCTCGGTTAGGTATGCTCCTAAGTCTACTAGGAGCTTAGAGCGCATCTGAGCCGCCTAGGAGGGGTACTTGGCCAGGGCCTTACTATCGTACGTAGAGACGTCGGGGAGTTTGCTCTTAGGGGTCGGGGTGTAGGTTATAGTGTTCGTCGTCGTCGTAGGGGTCGGATCGCGATCGGACGCCCTAAGCTGTCGTAGCTCCTGTTCTTGCTAGGAAATTATCGCAGCCTAGTAGTTTACTTATTGTTCGAGCTGCCTCTTGCTTTCTAGCAGCTCCTCGTATACGCAGTGCATATGTCCCTCTATAGCTGTAGGTTCTATAGGGATGTCGCTGTCTATCTTTGTTCTATTACTGCAGTTACTGACAGTAAGATCAGTTCCTAATGTAAGGGGCTTAAGAATCTTAATTCAGAAACTTAAGGTTGGGTATCTATATAAAGGAACTGATAGGCAGTTCCTTCGTCGTCTGCTGCCGTACGATTTGTACCTACGAAGCCAAGCTAGCAATTTCCCCCTTTGTGTAGGGGTGCCAGGTTCACTCTTTGTACAGGGGGTCGGGAGTTACCTCCTCTGTACAGTGGTGCATAGTTTACTCTCCCCTATTCAGAGGGGCGGTAGCTCCCCTTTGCGCAGGACCGTAGTGTTCTCCCTCTGTACGGGAGTAGGGTCCTGTCGGTGGTTCCGTACAGAGGGTGGGGTCGTGCTAGCGCCGCTAAGTCGCAGTCCTTAGAGCGACGTTCTGGTAAGGGAGGTGTAAGGGGCTCAAGAATCTTGATTCAGAAACTTGAGGTTAGGTATCTATATAAAGGAACTGATAGGCAGTTCCTTCGTCGTCTGCTGCCGTACGATTTGTACCTACGAAGCCAAGCTAGCAATTTCCCCCTTTGTGCAGGGGTGCTAGGTTTACCCTTCGTACAGGGGGTGGGGAGTTACCTCCTCTGTACAGTAGTGCATAGTTTACCCCCCCCTATTTAGAGGGGCGGTAGCTCCCCTTTGCGCAGGACTGTAGTGTTCTCCCTCTATACAGGAGTGGGGTCCTGTCGGTAGTTCCGTATAGAGGGTAGGGTCGTGCTAGCACTGCTAAGTCGCAGTCCTTAGGGCGACGTTCGGCTTAGGTCGGGTTCAGGGCCTGGGCCGGACGGCGCGCCCCTAACAGTTAAGAGCTTTAGGGGTAGCTTGCTAAGGCCTGGCTCGGTCTAGAAGGGCTGAGCCGAAATTCCAAGGGTCTACCCTATTACTTAGTCCTACCCCTTTCTGCTGCTGCAATAGAAGTAGCGATACGACTAGCGTAATTGAGAACGCCAAGGGCTTAGTTAGCTAATATAGAGGCAGCGACGTCGTCGCTACTGTTGCAGCAGCAGAAAGGGATAGGACTAAGTAGTAGGGTAGACCCTCGGAATTTCGGCTTAGCCCTTCTGGACCGAGCCGGGCCTTAGCAAGCCACTCCTAAAGCTCTTACCCACTACTACATAGATTCCTTTCCCTCCTTAGTTCGAGATATAGTTATTAAAAAGGCCGTATTAAATTATATCTGCGTGCCCGGATTATTATATCTTGAACTTACTTACTATACTAACTCTGCGCTGCAGGAAAGGGACTGTTAAACAATCCGGACACCCGAATAACGCACGCGCACTATACATACCAAACCAAACAATAGCACTATAAGAAAGCTATAGAGAGCTTCTTAACGGTAGAGGGCAGCGTTATAGGCCGCAGCAGAAAGAGAAAGACCAACAGACCGAAGGATAGGCACACTAGCATCCTTAACAATAGAATAGCTACTAAGGGCCTTACAGAAGAAGGGATAGATAAAGCGAAGAAGGGTATAGAGAGCTATGCCGAACTGTATATACATAAGCCGGAGGAATTAGAAGAGTATCTAGCAGAAAATAGAGCTAAGAAGGTGTTTAATATTATTACCTTTGTCGAAAAGAAAGTTTACAGGAATATAGAAGAGAACAGGCGACTAAGAGATAAAATAGAAGCGGTAATAGCTAAGAAAGATTCGGCAGAAACTATTATCAACGTGCTAGATAATCCGGGCATGCAGATATAATTCTATAAGGGGCTTAAGAATCTTGGTTTAGAAACTTGAGGTCGGGTATCTACATAAAGGAACTGATAGGCAGTTCCTTCGTCGTCTGCTCTGTACGATTTGTATCTACGAAGCCAAGCTAGCAATTTCCCCTCTGTATAGGGGTGCAAGTTTCACCCTCCGTACGGAGGATCGGGAGTTACCTTCTCTGTGCAGTAGTGCGGGGTCTTTCCCCTAATCCGAGGGGCGGTAGCTCCCCTTTGTATAGGACCGCGGTGTTCTCCCTCCGTACAGGAGTGGGGTCCTGTCGGTGGCTCCGTACAGAGGGTAGGGTCGTGCTAGCGCCGCTAAGTCGCAGTCCTTAGGGCGACGGTCGGCTTAGGTCGGGTTCAGGACCTGGGCTAGGCGGCGCCCCCTAACAATACCCCCCCCCTCCCCTTCTCGTAGTGTTTCTTCTGTACGGCGGCGTGCTTACACTACCCAGCTCCCGCCGTCCCTTTGGCAGGTCGCAGCTTCCTATTTTTTTTTTTTTGGTCGTCCGAGTCGTCGTCTATCGTCGCTTCCCCCTAGGTCGCGGTTGCTTCTTGCTATTTCACTTGTTTGCAGCAGCTGCCCTGCTTGCTACTCCCCCTCTGGCAGGTACTGTCCTCTATAGCAGGCAGTCTGCTTAATCCCTCTCTCTCTTCTTCCCTTCCCCCTTCTCTTCTCCCTGTATACCGTATACTACTATCTGCTACTATCTACTAACCGCTAACTACTAACTACCAACTAGCTACTAACTACTACTAGCTACTATCTACTACTAGCTACTATGTCGTCCGCCCCGTCCGGTGCTTCCCTCGTCGTTGCTGGCCCTGCTACGCCCCCTCGTCCAGCTGGGGTCCCCCCCTACTTCGAGCTTGTACAGTAGGACCCTTAACTTAACTAGTAGCTGCGCTTCCGGTTCGTACAGATTCTCGTCTTCTGTACGGTCTTAGCTAACGTTCCAGGTGCTACACTCGCGAGCAGCAGGATGCGGCTGGGCTCCCCTTCTACGCCTTCTAGTGTAACTCTGCCTGGGTTACACTACAGCGGGTGGCTACGGCCCGCCTGTCGTACGTTAACGCCCTCCTTATTGCTACCTGGGGCCAGCTTTGTGCCCCCTGCCCCAACTCCCCCTAGCCTACACTTAGCCTATACTGCCTCCTAGGTTTCTGGGCAGGGGTGTATGCCTTGTGTAAGTGGAAGGATAGCTCCTTCTACTGCCCCTTCCGCCGTCTAGGGGAGGCATATAGGGGTGGGGGGGTGCCTCTGCTTCCTGGGGCTAGCCCCGGTAGGGGTGGGGGCCCGGCCGGGCCCGAGGTAGTGGAGGTGTTAGATAATGAGTAGGTAGTTCTGGTCCCCGGGGGGGGGTAGTGGTCAGTGAGCCACCCCCCCCCCCCCCCCCCCCCCCCCCCCCCCCCCCCCCCAGATAGTGTAAGAAATTTCGGACGGTGTCCCTCTTAGCTCGTCTTATTTCCACTCCTCCTCCTATTTGTCCCTTGGCTGTTCCTTCCTTCCAGCCCTTATCCTGTACGGTGTCGTACGATATTGTATTAGTAGGGCCTCGTAGTGTCCTACGTCGTAGTATTCGATCCTTTAACAACCTAGGTCTGTCCGCAGCTACCCTGCCTTAGGGTGGATCGTGCCCCCTTCCGCCGTACGACGCAGTGTTACTGTTACTGGGTAGGGGGATGGTTCTCCTCCTATCTGTCCAGCGCAGTTGTTTCCTGCAGAGCCTCGTACAGTTCCTACGTAGGCTCTGCCTATCCTCTCTATTTTACTAAGTACTCTACCTTCCCCTGCTTCTTCTAACCCTTAATAATCCCCTCTACTTTATACTCTTCCTGGCCGTTAGTGATAATTGCGGGTAGGCGCGCGTCGTTAGTCGTCTAGTGCGGCAGGGGGTCCGTGTTCGCCGGTCGTACGAGGTCTACGTAGAAGACTAGGTAAATCCCTAGGGGGGTGTTTAGTCGTACAGCGTGTGTCTCTACTGGTCGGATTACCGTAAACCTCCTGTTCCTCTAATCTAGCTTCTTGCTTAGCCGGTCTGTACAGATGTTCCGCTGGTTTAGCTAGACCTCGTCCCCTGCCTTATACCTTAGTGCAGCCTGTCGTCCCTTGTTCGCCTGCTCTTCCGCATTCTACTAAGCTATAGCTAGGCTCGCCTTTGCCTATTGGTAGGCGTTCGTAATCGTCTGTACGATGGCCTCTCTTTGCTAGATTGGGGATCGTACAGGGCGCGGGGTGTTACTACTTAGGGTCCGTAGGAGCGGGGAATGGTCATATCTATAGGTCGTAAAGAAGGGGGACAGTCCTGTAGCATCGGCTGTACGGCTGTTAATAGCCAGTTCCGCTATTGGGAGGAGGCGGTTCCAGTTTGTCTGGTTATAGTCGACGTACGCTCGGAGGTACGCTTCCAAGGTTGAATTGACCCTCTCCGTCGCCCCGTCCGTCTGCAGGTGCTATGCAGTTAACAGGCAACGCTCCACCTTTAGCAACTAGCAGATCCGTGCCTAGAGCTGGCTCGTAAACTGCGTCCCCTAGTCTAATACAATGGACCTAGGGAAACCGTGCTTGCTAAACATCGTCTGGATAAAGGCCTAGGCGGTATCTTTAGCCGTAATAGAGTCCATCCCCTCCAGTATTACCCCCTTCGTTAGCTTGTCCGTAACTACTATAATGTTTTGCCGTCCGTCGCTCTTAGGGAGGTCAGTAATAAAGTCTACGGTCAGATCTTGCTAGGGACGGTCCGGTATCGGCAGGGGCTTCAGCAGCCCGTGTTTTAGCTCGCGCTAGGGCTTCGTCCGTCTGTACACATCGCAGTTCTGTACGAACCTGCGAATGTCTTTCGCCATCGCCGGCCAGTAGTAGTCCTAGGCGATAATGCTGTACGTCTCCTCGCGCCCTAGGTGCCTAGTAGCTATAGAGTTATATGCCCGTTGTATTAGGTTCGTACGGAGCTTCCCGTCCTCCGGGACCTATATCCGATTCCTGAACCTTAGGTTGTTCTCCTCGTCTACCGAGCACTCGGCTGTCGACACCTTAAGGTGGAGCTCGGCTGGGAGCTTTCGTTGCCCTCCCTAGATCGCCGTACGGGCCCCTCGGTATACCTCGTCCTTTTCTACTGCTTCTTCCTATGCTTGCAGTTGGGGTTCCTATAGGTGTGTCGCTGCTAGGCAGATAGTCTCCCTGCCCGGCTCCCCTTTAAACATCTGGAATGTTCGTAACTTCAGCCGGTCGTCCTCGTACGTCGTTGGTATGTCCTAGTCCTGTCTGGACAGAGCATCGGCCCTGCTGTTGTCCTTACCCTTACGGTACTAGAGTTTAATGTTAAAACGGCTTAGGTACATTGCCTATCGTACGTGCCTCTTAGACAGCTTCCAGGGTTAAGTGAAGTATTCTAAGTTCTTATAGTCCGTTAGGGCGAGGAACTCGGGTACTAAGCGGAGTTCTCTATCCTAGGCTTTACAACACTGTACGACTGCCAGCAATTCTTTGTCGTAGATAGGGTAGTTGCACTTAGCTAGGGAGTTCTTCTTAGAGAAATACGCGCATAGGTGTAGGAGTCCGTCCGAGCCTACCTGTAACAGGATACCCTTAATGCAGTACCCCGAGGAGTCAGTTTCCAGTATTGTCGTACGCTCCGGGTCGAAAGCGGCAAGCGTTGGTCCTGTAGTAAAGAGTACCTTTAGCTTGTTAAAGCTCTTATCGCATTCGTCCGTCCATTTGAACTGCTTGTCTTTATACGTTAGCTTAACTAGGGGTCGTACGATCTCCGAGTAGTTCCGTATAAACTGGCGATAGAAGTTGGCAAACCCAAGAAATTCCTGTACGCCCCTAATGTTCGTAGGCGGCTTCTATTGCTTAATAGCGTTAATCTTCTTCCTATCTATGCTAATGCCCTTCCCTGCCTCGATAATAAAACCCAGGTATTTCGTACGTTAGACACCGAATTTGCATTTGTCGATGTCGAGGTACAAGCCAGCCTGCTGCAGCCGGTCCAGCACCTTCTTAACATCTCGTACGTAATCTGCGTAAGTGCCGTCTATAAAAACCAGGGTGTCGTCGAGGTATGCCGAGCAGATGTCGTCCAATAACCCCTATAGGGACTTGTTAATGTACCTTTGGAAGGTTGCCGGTGCATTGGCAAGGCCGAAGGGGGTAACAAGCTACTTAAAAAGACCATATCTCGTACAGAAGGCCGTTATCCATTTACAGCCCTTCTTGATCTGTATCTTGTAGAAGGCCGAGACTACGTCAAGCTTAGTGAACTACTTCGCCTTGCTGATTCGTCTAAGGGTTTCCTTAATAAGGGGTAGGGGGTACCGGTCCTTCTTAGTAATCGCGTTGATGCCTCTATAGTCTACGCAGAAGCGCAATCCGGCCTTCCCCTCCTTGTAGACAAACAGCACTAGGGCTCCCGCGGACGACGTACTAGCCCGAATAAATCCTTTGGCAAGCAGGTCGTCCAGCGTCTTACGCAATACTAAGAGTTCTCTAGAGGACATTCCGTACAGCAGTCCGTACAGTACCTCCGGCAGGCCCCTATCCAGACAGGGTTCTAGCTGGATGTTATAGTTAATCCCTTCCCCTCGGTGTAGTAGCAGCTTCGAGGCTGACTTTAGTTTAAAGAGGTCTAGGTACCTTATATACTCTCTTAGGAGCTTCGTACAGGGGTTTGTCGCCTCCTTAGGTGCCAATGCCTTCTTAATGTCCGCCGTTGCTGTGTTAATTTCGGCCTTAGCATTGCTACCTTACAGGAGCCTCCCCTGGTCCCGGATTCTCTGCTTTGTTGCTGCCAGGTACAGCTGTCCTCGTCCGACGTCTAGCTTGCCCTGCCAGCGCTCTATCTAGGGCTTTCCTAGTGTTGCGGCGGTGGAAAGGGGTGGGACTGGATGATAGGGTGGACCCTGGATTTCGGCTCGGCCCGGACGGGACGAGCCGGGCCTTGGCACACCACCCTCCATCAAAGCCCACCACCACCACCACATAGGTTCCTTTCCCTCCTCAGTTCGAGATATAGTTATCAAAAAGGCCGTATTGAATCATATCTGCGTGCCCGGATCATTATATCTCAAACTCACTCTCCACAACCCCGCGCTGCGCGAAAGGGCCCGTCGAACTATCCGGAAACCCGAATAACGCACGCGCACCAACAACAACAACAACCCCAGGCACCGTAAGAAGATGGAAGGCTTCTCAGCGGTAGAGAGCGGCGTAACAGGCCGCCGCGGAAAGAGAAAGACTGACAGAGCGAACAGGCGCTCCAGTGTCATTAATAATAAGATCATTATCAGAGGTTTTACGGCGGAAGAGACCGCAGAGATTAAGGAACGAATAAGCGAATACAAGAAGATCCACGACTGCACGATCGAGGAACTGGAAGACTACGTAAACGAGAACGGGATAGGGAAGGTCTACGACGGAATAGACCTCATTAAGACGCTGTTTTACAGAACACTGGAAGAAAACAGACAACTGAGAGAAGAGATTGAAGCGGTAAGAGCCGAGAAGGAATCGGCAGAGACTATCGTCGACGTGTTAGAACACCAAACGTCGAATCGAATAGCGCAGCTAAAGGCGCTGAAGGATCAACTGGCTGATATAGAAGCAGCGAGATCGTCGCCGCCACCGCAGCGAGAAACCTAAGTGGAAACCACCTCGCCGGCGGCCTACAGTCAAGGTGGCACGTTAATGACGTCATTACCGGATCCACCGGTTTTCGGTGGCGGAGACTCCGAAGCGTGGGAGGCGTTTAAGAAGAAGATTAAGAATAAGATGAACCGCGATCACGCATTAAGCGGCGAAGAAGACAGATTGGCCTATTTAGAGGCGCGACTGGAAGGCGAAGCGTTCTCGCTGGTGGCGGACCTGGAAGAGGTGACCGCTGAAGAAGCGATTAAAGCGTTAGATCAACGTTTCGGAGACCCATTCCGAAAGAAGACAGCCCGTAAGCAGCTGGATAAGATCAACCAGAACCGGCAGACGTTTAAGGAGTTCTACGGTTTGTTCAGAAAATATGCGATTAGGGCCCGAGTGGCGGAAGATGAGCAGCTCTACCTACTGAGGCAGAAGCTGAGCCCTGAGCTGGCCGCCGCTATAGCGTCTGTAGAAGATGAAGACCTTAAGGGCTTCGTGCATCAAACGAGGGTCACCGCGAGAAACTTGAGCGCTTACGCGAAATCACGAGAATCGGTTCAGAAGCCGTCGCCGTCGCCGTCGCTAATGCGGACAACCAGAGCCCCCGCGCCCTTCCGACGCGGCCCCCAGCCGCCTTATGTGCCGCGACCGTCGTTCGTCCCCACCTGTTTCGCGTGCGGAAAGCCTGGCCACATCGCTACGAGCTGCCAAGCATCGGATAAGCAGAAGCAGGAGTATCGTGTCATAAAGCAGCCTCAGCCGCAGCCGCCGAGAAAGACAGTTCAAGCCATCGAGCCGGCTCCGAACGATGCTGACGGCGTAGACGGCGGCGTGCAGCTGAGAATCATAGGAAAAGACCAGCTAGACGGATAGGCCCCCTATCCAGCATGGACAACAGGGCATTAACGCGAACCACGTCGACGAAAGAAAGCATCAATAGCTGCAGCGATCCGCTATCGGCTGCGGTGGAGGTGAACACGGAAACAGCCATCATCCTTCCAATCACTGTCCACCCCCTTAACGGATCGAGCAAACCGCTTTAGCTGAAAGCTTTTATCGACACCGGAGCTCTCATCGGCGCGGCGATCCATTACCGACTAGTCAGGAAGCTGATAAATGGATACGGTTATCCAGTGGAACTAGCGTCGCCGACGCGAATCTCGGCATATAACGGACAAGACACGGAAAGCGTTACGCACTACGTGCCATTAAGGACCACGCTAGCTGGTCGAACCACGGAAGCGACGTTCCGGATCATGGATATCGGAAGGTTTGACATTATTATAGGGCAGAAATAGATAAAGAACCAGAAAGCCATCGTTAACGTAGATAAAGGAACGATTAGGTTCAAAACCCCGGGTAGCGGAGCAGGGACCATCGAAAAGGTCGCCACCGTCGCCGCCAAGCCGAAAGCCACGGAGTCCGCAAGAGAGGCTCCGTCCGATCGTTCCGAACCCCCGGTTACCGTCGGAATAATAAGTTCAGAAGCTATAACGACCCTCGCGAAGTCGCCGGACAACGAGATCTACGCCATCTCGATAAAAGACATCGAAGACTACAGAAAGATGATGGCGGAAGAAGAAGTGGATCCGCTGGAGGTGCTACCGAAAGAACTCCATAGTTACGCTGACGTCTTCTTAAAGGCCGATTCCAACCTCCTGCCGCTCTATCGACCGGAATATAACAACAAGATCCGGCTGAAAGAAGGAGCCGCGCTGCCGAGAACCGAGCCCCTAAGACGACTGTCGCCGGCGGAACTGGACCAGGTAGAGGTGTTTGTTCGCGAAAATCTGGCGAAGAAGTTTATTACGCCGAGTTCGGCCGAATATGCGTTACCGATTCTTTTCGTAAGGAAACCAGGGGGTAGTCTGCGACTCTGTATAGATTATCGAGGCCTCAACGAGGTCACTAAGAGAGACGTATACCCGCTGCCGCTAATCGACAAGACCATCCAGCGCGTGGCAAAGGCTAAGTGGTTCAGCAAGCTGGACATCCGCTAAGCGTTCTATCGATTAAGAAACGAGGAAGGACAAACGGAAGATCTTACGACGTTCGCGACGCGTATGGGCAATTTCAAGTGGTTAGTAATGCCTTTCAGACTCACCAACGCGCCGGCAGTGTGGCAACGCTTCATAAACTACACGTTTATGGACATGTTGGAACGGTTCGTGTCTATTTACTTGGACGACATCCTTATCTACACCGAAGGAACGAGAGAACAGCACACGGACCACATCAAGAAGGTGCTGACCAGGCTCCGCGAGGTCGGATTAAACGCGGACACGAAAAAGAGCGAGTTTTATCAGACTGAAGTCAAATATCTCGGTCTGATCGTCGGAAGAGATAGAATTCGTATAGACCCCTTAAAGGTCGCCGCCGTCGCGGAGTGGAAGCAGCCGAAGTCCGGAAACACTACGCAAATCAGAGCGTTTCTCGGATTCTGCAGCTATTACCGACGGTTTATTAAGGACTTCAGCAAGATAGCGAGACCCCTAAACGAGGTGCTAAAGAAAGAGGCCGCAGGCCTATAGAATGAGAAGTGCACGGAAGCTTTCGTACAGCTGAAAAAGGCAGTGGCCTCGGCGCCGGTTCTGGCACACTTCCGACCAGAAAAAGCAATCTACGTAGAAACGGACGCTTCTGACACAGTAACCGCAGGGGTCCTTTCTCAATATAGCGACGACGAGACCCTCTATCCAGTCGCCTTCTTTAGCAAGTCAATAAGCGAAGCTAAGCGGAACTACGCTATCTATAATAAGGAGCTGCTGGCCATTATTCAGGCCTTTGAAGAGTGGAAACCGGAACTCATAGCTGGAAAAGGGCCAATCCAGGTTCTTACGGACCACCAGTCGCTGACCTACTTTATAAAGACGCAGAAGCTCTTACGACGTCAAGCACGGTGGGCTGCCTACTTATCAGGGTTCGATTTCAAGATCACATATAGACCCGGAGCCCAAAACGGAAAGGCTGACGCGCTAACGAGACGAGAAGGGAAGACCAGCCGCGCGAAGGAAGATCCGAACATGTTTCAGAAAGTGTTGACCGAGCGGATGGTAGACGCCGAGGTGTTGAAAGAAGTAGGGATCTACGCGGTGGAATCGCCGATTGAAGAGTCTCCGACTGAAAAAGAGACGCTCTACGAGAAGGTGGACCGGCTCAACCGACAGCAGAAGCTCGGCAAAACCGGTTTAGGGAAGATGATAGTTCCGGAAGAACTAATCACAGAAGTCATCCAGCTGGTCTATAGCTCCGTAGATGTAGGCCACGCGGGCGCGAAGAAAACGATGCAGGCAATAAGAACGACCTACTGGTTTCCGCGGATCTATAAGCGGATTTACCGGTTTATCGCCAACTGCCACGCGTGCAGAGCCGCGAAGCCACGTTACGGTCTTCCGGCCGGTCTGCTGAAGCCACTTCCGATCCCCGAGAAACCATGGCAACATATTACGATGGACTTCGTAACCGGCCTGCCGGAATCCGATGGATACGACGCCACGCTGAACGTAGTGGACCGATTGAGCAAAGAACGCTACTTTATCCCCTGCCGAGCGAGAGATAAAGGAACCACTGCGGAAGAGACCGCACGGATGTTGATTCGACACGTATAGAAGCATTATGGCTTACCGGACACTATCACCACAGATAGGGGTCCTTAATTCACCGCCGATGTGTAGAAAGCTATCAACCAAGCTCTCGGAATCTATAGAAAGCTCAGCACCGCCGCTCACCCTTAAACTGACAGTCAGCCTGAAGTGGCTAATCGCGAGATAGAGCGATATCTGCGAACCTTCTGCAGCCACCATCAAGAAGAATGGGTTAAGGTGTTGCCGATGGCCGAGTTCTGCGCTAACTCGGCACTATCCGAAGCCACCTCGCTGGCGCCGTTCGAGATAACGCACGGCTATCTTCCGAGGATGAGCTTTTAGCCGCTAAACGAACCCAGGTCTACGGAACCATCCACCGCTACGTCGTCGAAGAGAGTCGCCGCCGCGGCGGCGGAAGCGCTCCGATCTCAGATGGAAGAAGCGGTTAAAGTAGCGAAAGAAGCGATGGAATCAGCTCAGAAGAAGATAGTGAATCGAGCTAATAGAAAAAGGTCCCCAATGGAATTCGAGGAAGGCCAAAAGGTATGGCTCAATACGCGAAACCTAAGGCTAAAAGGAAACGCGAAGCTCAACCCACGCTACGTAGGTCCGTTCAAGATAATAGAAAAGAGGTCGCCGGTAACCTATCGGCTCGAGCTGCCGAAGGCGTTCCGGATCCACGATGTTTTCCATTTAGATCTGCTGAGCTTGGACCCTGAAGACGGCCTGCCGGAACAGGGGTTCGCTGAACCCCCGCCAATCGAGATAGATAATAAGGAAGAATGGGAAGTAGAAGACGTAATGGACGTAAAGAAGATAAGGGGGTCCATCAAAGCGAGGGTCTCGTAGAAGGGGTAGCCAGAAGACTATAAATGGTATCCGATCGAGAACCTCCGGAATTCGGCGGAGCTGCTAAGAGACTTTTACGCGCGGAATCCGACGAAGCCGAAGCCGGAATGGCTCTGATGCCGATCCTTACGGAAGAAGAAGAATGCTACGTCCGCTCCACCAGCGCGAAAGCCGATGAAAACGATCGTGATTGCTCCAGGCAGATCGTCGCGGTCGGCAGGCCGCGCACGCCGTGGCGTGCCAGCGCCGCCGCCCCCCCCCCTGCGATAGAGTGCTGACTTCGGTGGAGAAAGAAAAGAAGAAGAACCGGAGCCGCGGACGGATCTATATAGACCTCTGAAGCAGCGCACAGACCGCCCAGACCGCAGCTCAGATGACCGAACGGTTCAGATCAGGTGGCGCACCGATCACATAAACGCCAAGTAAAGGACTTCGGATGCCGATAACGTAAGGGCTGAAAAAGCGATAATGAGACGTTGTTTTCGATGAAAGACGGAAGAGGTGACGTCGACGATAGAGGGGATTTTCGAGAAAAAGAAGACGAATCATAAAAAAAAAAAAAAAAAGAGACGGAAAGAAGAGAGATTTTCGGATGGGTGGGGTGACTAAGCGGTCGAGGGCGACCGCTGGTGAGGGGGGGGGGTAGTGTTGCGGCGGTAGAAAGGGGTGGGACTGGATAATAGGGTAGACCCTGGATTTCGGCTCGGCCCGGACGGGACGAGCCGGGCCTTGGCACACCACCCTCCATCAAAGCCCACCACCACTACCACATAGGTTCCTTTCCCTCCTCAGTTCGAGATATAGTTATCAAAAAGGCCGTATTGAATCATATCTGCGTGCCCGGATCACCTAGTATCAGGTTATACCCTAACTTGTCCTGTACGACATAGAGGTATAAGTCTTGCTCGTAGTGTCCCTGTACCTCTATTGTTACTTTCACTATATAGGTAATGTCCGGTCCTCGCCCGGTAATGCCTAGCATGCGTACAGGTACTGTAGGGGTCGTCTTAATCCGATGTCTCTGTACGAAGTCTTCGCTGATTACTCTATACACCAAACATCCTGTGTCAATTAATGTCCGCGCCGTTGCGGACCCGTTTAACGTCGGCCGTACGATAAACGGTGTCGTCGTTATGTAATTGCTCTTAAAAGATAGCTAAGTAATGCTTTGATTTGGCAGTCTATCTCGCACCTGCCTCTAGCAGAGTCTTCGCTTAGAGGCTACTCTTTTCCCGACTCGTCGTCGTCCGAATAGGACACCTAATCTTCTCGTTAAGGCGCTGCAGTTGCTACTCTCGCAGTGGTCGGCCGTCTACCAGGTCTCTCTGCTAGCAGGAGCCCGCAGTTCCGTACGGTGTGGCCTATCTTGCTACACTGGTAGCAGCTCCCTTCTGCTCGTCTCTTGTTAAGGGTAGCTATGTCTACCTATTGCGCCTTTTTGGTAGCGGCCCTTGGCTGTACGGTGGTTGCTGCCGCTACCCTCGTCGTCGTTAGTTCCCAGTCTATAGCGTCTGTCTGTCGCTAGGGGGGTTGTCTTATCTCCTAAGCGCGGCCTATCCGTCATAGCCTACGTTGCTAGTTGTCGACTATCCTAAGAAGGTTACAGAATTCCTCGTACGTAGCTGGCCGCATTACACCTACTAGCCCCGTTATAATCTCCTTAGAGAGGCCTACCTCTAAAGAGGTAATCTTTATCCTGTCTTCCTATTGGAGGCCCCCTGCTTCTGCCAAAGTCTGGTTAAATTCCGCGAGGAATTCTCGTACAGTCTTGCGTCCTTGTTTTATCGTATTAACCCGTAGGAGTGCTCGGCTCTCGCAGTCCGGGTCCTTGTAGCTCTTGTCTAGAGCTGCCTAGAGCATCGTCGTCGTAGCTATTGCCGGGTTGGCAATAGCTGTCTCGTAGTACGGCAGAATCCGTGCTGCTGCCCTGCCCTTCAATCTCCTAAAGAGGTAGACTACCTTGTCCAGCTCGGTCGGGTATGCTCCTAAGTCGACTAGGAGCTTAGAGCGCATCTAAGCCGCCTAGGAGGGGTACTCGGCCGGAGCCTTACTATTGTACGTAGAGACGTCGGGGAGTTTGCTCTTAGGGGTTAGGGTGTGGATTATTGTGCTCGTCGTCGTCGTAGGGGTCGGATCGCGATCGGACGCCCTAAGCTGTCGTAGCTCCTGTTCCTGTTAGGAAATCATCGCAGCCTAGTGGCTTACTTGTTGTTCGAGCTGCCTCTTGCTTTCCAGCAGCTCCTCGTACACGCAGTGCATATGTCCCCCTATAGCCGTAGGTTCTATAGGGATGTCGCCGTCTATCTCTGTTCTATTACTGCGGTTACCGACAGTGCGATCAGTTCCTAATGTAAGGGGCTTAAGAATCTTGGTTTAGAAAC
This sequence comes from Pseudocercospora ulei, assembly GCA_016165855.1. Classification (NCBI taxonomy): domain Eukaryota; kingdom Fungi; phylum Ascomycota; class Dothideomycetes; order Mycosphaerellales; family Mycosphaerellaceae; genus Pseudocercospora; species Pseudocercospora ulei. Next base: position 5,128,047 of record JACWNB010000002.1, on the reverse strand, counting down.
TTAAGGTCGGGTATCTATATAAAGGAACTAATAGGCAGTTCCTTCGTCGTCTGCTCCGTACGATTTGTATCTACGAAGCCAAGCTAGCAATTTCCCCTCTGTGCAGGGGTGCAAGTTTCACCCTCTGTACAGAGGATCGGGAGTTACCTTCTCTATACGGTAGTGCAGGGTCTTTCCCCTAATCCGAGGGGCGGTGGCTCCCCTTTGTGCAGGACCGCGGTGTTCTCCCTCCGTACAGGAGTAGGGTCCTGTCGGTGGCTCCGTACGGAGGGTGGGGTCGTGCTGGCGCTGCTAAGTCGCAGTCCTCGGGGCGACGGTCGGCTTAGGTCGGGTTCAGGACCTGGGCCAGGCGGCGCCCCCTAACAAATTCAATACGGCCTTTTTGATAACTATATCTCGAACTGAGGAGGGAAAGGAATCTATGTGGTGGTGGTAGTAGGCTTTGATAGTAGTGATGCCAAGGCCCGGCTCGGCCCAGTCGGGCCGAGCCGAAATCCAGGGTCTACCCTACTAATCTGTCCTACCTCTTTCTACCGCTGCAACACTACCCCCCTCCCTTACCAGCAGTCGCCCTCGACTGCTTAGTCACCCTATCTATTCGAAAAACTCCACTCTCTTCTCCTTTTTTTTTTTTTTTTTGAGTTTCGTTGTCTCTCTCTCGAAAATCTCCTCCGACGGTAATGTTACCTCTTCCGTCTTCTATCGCTTCTTGAATTTTTCACATCGTCAGCATCTGAAGTCCTTTACTTGGCGTTTATGTAATCGGTGCGCCTGATCCGTGCCATCTGATCTAAGCCGTAGGTTATCTGAGCTGCGGCGTAGCTAGTCTGTGCGGCGTCGCGGAGGTCTATATAGATCTTTCCGCGGCGCCGTTTTTCTTCCTCTTTTTCTCTTCCACTAAAGCTTCCGCCCTCTACGCAGTCGCCGACCGACGTAGCGGTGCCTGGAGCTATCAATTCTATTACGATCGCCTTTATCGGCTTCCGCGCTAGTGGAGCGGACGTGGCTTTCTTCCTTCTTCCGGAATTGTCGATATTAGAGCTACGCCGGTTTCGGCTTTTCCGGCTTCCGCACGTAGAAGTCTCTTAGCAGCTCTGCCGAATTCCGCAGGTTCTCGATTGGATACCATCTATAATCTTCCGGCCACCCCTTCTACGAGATCCTCGCTTTGATAGACCTCCTTATCTTTTTTACGTCCATTATATCTTCTACCTCCTACTCTTCTTTATCACCGTCCATCTTAACTAGTGGGGGTTCGGCGAACCCCTGCTGCGGCAGGCCGTTCTCAGGGTCCAGGCTTAGTAGATCCGAGTGGAAAACGTTATAGATCCGGAACGCCTTCGGCAGCTCGAGCCAATAGGTTACTGGCGACCTCTTTTCTGTTATCTTGAACGGACCTACGTAGCGCGGATTAAGCTTAGCGTTGCCTTTTAGCCTTAGGTTCTTTGTGTTGAGCTATACTCTTTGACCTTCCTCGAATTCCATTAGTGACCGCTTCTTATTAGCTCGAATCACTATCTTCTTCTGAGCCGATTCCATCGCGTCTTTCGCTACTTTGGTCGCTTTTTCCATCTGAGATCGGAGCGCTTCCGCCGCCGCGGCGGCGACTCTCTTTAACGACATAGTAGTGGGAAGCTCCGGCGAGCCTGCGTCGCTCGGTGGCTGGAAGCTCAGCCTCGGAAGATAACCGTAGGTTATCTTAAACGGCGCCAGCGACGTCGCTTCCGACTGTATTGAGTTCGCGCAGAATTCGGCTATCGGCAACACCTCGACCTACTTTTCTTAATAATAGCCGCAGAAGGTTCGCAGATATTGCTCTATCTTGCGATTAGCCACTTCGGACTGGCCGTCGGTTTAAGGGTAAGCGGCAGTGCTGAGCTTTCCATAAATTCCGAGAGCTTGGTTAATAGCTTTCTACACGTCGGCGGTAAATTGAGGACCCCTATCCGTAGTAATAGTATCCGGCAGGCTATAGTGCTTCTATACGTATTAAATCAACATCCGTGCAGTCTCTTCTGTAGTGGTTCCTTCGTCTCTCGCTCGACAGGGGATAAAGTGTCGTTCTTTGCTTAGCCTATCTACTACGTTTAGCGTAGCATTATATCTATTAGAATTCGGCAGGCCGGTTACGAAATCTATCGTAATGTGCTGCTACGGCTTCTCGGGGATCGGAAGCGGCTTTAGTAGACTAGCTGGAAGGCCGTAACGTGGCTTCGCGGTTCTGCATACGTAGCAATTGGCGATAAATCGATAGATCCGTTCGTAGATCCGTAGAAACTAGTAGACCGTCCTTATAGCTTCTATCGTCTTCTTTGAGCTGGCGTAACCAATGTCTTTAGAGCTATAGACTAGCTGGATGACCTCTGTAATCAGTTCTTCCGGAACTATTATCTTCCCTAAGCCGGTTTTGCCGAGTTTCTGTTGCTGGTTAAGCTGCTTCACCTTTTCGTAGAGAGCTTCTTCCTTAGGGGCCGGCTCTACCGCGCAGATCCCTACCTCTTTCAACACCTCTGCGTCTACTATCCGCTCGGTCAACACCTTCTGGAACATATTCGGGTCTTCTTTCGCTCGGCTAGTCTTCCCTTCTCTTCTCGTCAGCGCGTTAGCCTTTCTATTTTGAGCTCCGGGTCGATAGGTAATCTTGAAGTCGAACCCGGATAAGTAGGCAGCCTACTGTGCCTAACGTCGTAAGAGCTTCTGCGTCTTTATAAAGTAGGTCAGCGACTGATAGTCCGTAAGGACCTGGGCTGTGCTCTTTCTAGCTATAAGTTCTAGCTTCCACTCCTCGAACGCCTGTATAATAGCCAGCAGTTCTTTATTATAGATCGCGTAGTTCTGCTCGGCCTCCGTTATGGACTTGCTGAAGAAAGCTACCGGATAGAGGGTTTCGTCGTCGCTATATTGAGAAAGGACCCCTGCCGTTACTGTGTCGGAAGCGTCCGTTTCTACGTAGATCGTCTTTTCCGGTCGGAAGTGCGCCAGAACCGGCGCCGAAGCCACTGCTTCTTTCAGCCGTACGAAAGCTTCTGTGCACTTCTTATTCTATAGGCCGGCGGCCTCTTTCTTTAACGCCTCGTTCAGGGGTCTCGCTATCTTGCTAAAGTCCTTAATAAACCGTCGATAGTAGCTGCAGAAGCCGAGGAACGCCCTGATTTGCGTAGTATTTCCGGATTTCGGCTGCTTCCATTTAGCGACGGCGGCGACCTTTAAGGGATCCATACAAATTCCATCTCTTCCGACGATAAGACCGAGATATTTGACTTCAGTTTGATAGAACTCGCTCTTCTTCGTGTCCGCGTTTAATCCAATCTCGCGGAGCCTCTTCAACACTCTCTCAATATAGTCCGTGTGTTGCTCTCTTGTTCCATCGGTATATATAAGGATGTCGTCCAAGTAGATAGACACAAACCGCTCTAGCATGTCTATAAAAGTGTGGTTTATAAAGCGTTGCTACACCGCCGGCGCGTTGGTAAGCCCGAAAGGCATTACCAACTACTTGAAATTGCCTATACGCGTCGCGAACGTCGTAAGATCTTCTGTCTGCCCTTCCTCGTTCCTTAGTCGATAGAACGCTTAGCGGATGTCCAGCTTGCTAAACTACTTAGCCTTCGCCACCTGCTGTATAGTTTCATTAATTAGCGGCAGCGGGTATACGTCTCTCTTAGTGACCTCGTTGAGGCCTCGATAGTCTACGTAGAGTCGCAGACTACCCCCTAGTTTCCTTACGAAAAGAATCGGTAACGCGTATTCTGCGGAGCTCGGCGTAATGAACTTCTTCGCTAGGTTTTCGCGAACAAACACCTCCACTTGGTCTAATTCGGCCAGCGACAGCCGTCTTAGGGGCTCAGTTCTTGGCAGCGTAGCCCCCTCTTTCAGTCGGATCCTGTTGTTATATTCTGGTCGATAGAGCGGCAATAGGTTGGAGTCGGCTTTTGAGAAGACGTCAGACTAACTATAGAGCTCGTTTGGCAGCACCTCCAGTAGATCCACCTCTTCTTCCGCTATTATCTTCCGGTGGTCTTCGATGTCTTTTATTAAGATAGCGTAAATCTCGTTGTCCGGCGACTTCGCGAGGATCGTTATAGCTTCTAAGCTTATCATTCCGACGGTAACCGGGGGCTCGGAACGGTTGGACGGAGCCTCTTTTGCTGACTCCGTAGCTTTCGGCTTGGCGGCGACGGCGGCGACCTTTCCGATAGTCCCTGCTTCGCTACCCGGGGGTTTGAATCTGATCGTTCCTTTATCTACGTCGATAATGGCTTTCTGGTTCTTTATCTATTTCTGTCCTATAATAATGTCAAACCTTCCGATATCTATAATTCGGAACGTTGCTTCCGTAGTGCGACCTGCTAGGGTAGTCTTTAGCGGCACGTAGTGCGTAACGCTTTCTGTGTCTTGTCCGTTATATGCCGAAATCTTCGTTAGCGCCGCCAGTTCTACCGGATAACCGTATCTATTCGTTAGCTTCCGGACCAGTCGGTGGTGGATCGCCGTACCGATAAGAGCTCCGGTGTCGATGAAAGCTTTTAGCTGGAGGGGTTTGTTCGATCCGTTAAGGGGGTGGACAGTAACTGGTAGAATAATAGCCGTTTCCGTGTTTACCTCTACCGCCGCCGAGAGCGGGTCGCTGCAGCTGTTAATGCTTTCTTCTTGTAGCGATTCGCTTCGATTCGGTGCCCTATTGTTAGTACTGGATAGGGGGCCTATCCTTCTAGCTGGTCTTTTCCTATAATTCTTAGCTGCACCCTACCGTCTACGCTGTTAGTGTCGTTCAGAGCCGGTTCGATGGCTTGAATAGTCTTCCTCGGCGGTGGCGGCTGCTTCGTCGCTCGATACTCCTGCTTCTGCTGTGCCGTTGCTAGGCATCTCGTAGCGATATGGCCGGGTTTTCTATACGCGTAGTAGGTGGGGACGAACGACGAACGCGGTAAATACGACGGCTGCTAGGGGCGTTGTCGAAAGGGCGCAGGGGCTCGCGCCGGTTGCGCCGACGGCGACGGCTTCTAGATCGGTTCACGTGTCGTCGGTTTTCCGTACGCGTTCAGGTTTCTAGCGGTGACCCTCGCTTGGTGCACGAAGCTCTGAAGGTCTTCGTCTTCTACTAACGCTATAGCCGTAGTGAGCTTAGGGCTTAGTTTCTGTCTTAATAGGTGCAGCTGCTTATCTTCTGCCACTTTCGCTCTAATAGCATATTTCCTAAACAGTCTGTAGAATTCTTCGAACGTCTGCCGGTTCTGGTTGATCTTGTCCAGCTGCTTACGGGCCGTCTTCTTCCAGAAGGGGTCTCCGAAACGCTGGTCCAGCGCGTTGATCGCTTCTTTAGCGGTTACCTCTTCCAGGTCCGCTACTAGCGAAAATGCTTTACCTTCTAACTGCGATTCCAGGTACGCCAGTCTATCTCCAGCGCTGCTTAATGCGTAATCGCAGCTTATCTTATTCTTGATCTTCTTCTTAAACGCCTCCTACGCTTTAGGGTCTCTGCTACCGAAAGCCGGTAGGTCCAGCAGTGGCGTTATCGAGGTGCTACCTTAACTATAGGCCGCCAGTAAGGCGGTCTCCTTATAGGTTTCTCGCCGCGGCGGCGGCGACTTCGCTGCTTCTATATCGGTTAGTTGATCCTTCAGCACCTTTAGCTGCGCCATTCAATTCGCCGCCTGGTTCTCTAACACATCGATAATGGTCTCTGCCGATTCCTTCTCGGCCCTTACCGCTTTAGTTTCCTCCCTTAGTTGCCTGTTTTCTTCTAGCGTTCTGTGGAACAGCATCTCAATAAGGTCTATACTATCGTAGACCTTCCTTATTCTATTCTTATTTACGTAGTCTTCCAATTCCTCGATCGTGCAGTCGTGGATCTTTCTATATTCAGCCATTCTTTCCTTGAACTTAGCGGTCTCTTCTGTAGTGAAACCGCTGATAACGATCTTATCGTTAATAACGCTTGAGCGCCTACTCGCTCTGTTAGTCTTTCCTTTTCTGCTTCTGCTGCAGCCTGTAACGCCGCTCTCTACCGCTGAGAGGCCTTCCATCTTCTTACGGTGCCTAGGGTTAGTTGTTGTGTGTGTAGTGCGCGTGCGTTATTCGGATTTCCGGATGGTTCGACGGGTCCTTTCGCGCAGCGCGGGGATTAGTGTAGAGAGTGAGTTCGAGATATAATAATCCGGGCATGCAGATATAATTTAATACGGCCTTTTTGATAACTATATCTCGAACTGAGGAGGGAAAGGAATCTATGTGGTGGTGGTGGGCTTTGATGGTGGTGATGCCAAGGCCCGGCTCGGCCCGACCGGGCCGAGCCGAAATCCAGGGTCCACCCTATCAATCTGTCCCACCTCTTTCCACCGCCGCAACACTAGAAAACTAAGCGGCGAATCGACTAGTATAACTAAAGGCGATAAAGACTTAGTTAGCTAAGATAGAAGCAGCGATATCGTCGGCGCCGCTACTACATCGAGAAGAACAAGCAGAGACCGCCTTACCGGCAGCCTAAAGTTAAGGTAGCACACCGATAACGTTACTACCTAACCTACCGGCGTTTAGGGGCGGAGACCCTAAAGATTGGGAAGCATTTAAAAGGAAAATAAAGAATAAGATAGACTGCGATTACGTCCGAAGCAGTGTAGGAGACAGATTAGCATACCTGGAATCGCGACTAGAATGTAAAGCTTTTTCGTTAGTAGCGGACCTAGAAGAGGTAACCGCTAAAGAAGCGATCAAAGCGCTAGATCAACGCTTCGGAGATCTATTCTGAAAGAAGTCAGCCCGTAAGCAACTGGATAAGATCAACTAGAACCGGCAGACGTTTAAGGAGTTCTACGGACTGTTTAGAAAATATGCTATTAGAGCTAGAGTGTCAGAAGATAAGCAGCTCTACCTACTAAGGCAAAAGCTGAACCCTAAATTGGCCGCAGCTATAGCCTCGGTAGAGGACGAAGACCTTAAAAGCTTCGTGCACTAAGCGAGAGTTACCGCCAGAAACCTAAGCGCTTACGCGAAATCGCGCGAATCGAACTAGAAGCTGTCGACGATGCAAACAACACGACCCCCTGCACCTTTCCGGAGAGCACCTTAGCAGCTATCTTATTCGCTTCGTTCGTCGTTCGTCCCCACCTGCTACGCGTATAGAAAGCCTAGCTATATCGCTACGAGATACCAAGCGACGGATTAGCAGAAGCAGGAGTATCGGGCTACAAAGCAGCAGCCGCTGAGAAAGACTATCCAAGCTATCGAGCCGGCTTAGAACGACACCAACAGTATAGACAGTAGAGTGCTACTAAGGATCTTAGGAAAAGACCAGCTGGACGGATAGGCCCCCTATCCAGTATAGACGATAGGGCACTAGAGCGATCCGCGCTACCGGAATATAGAAGCATTAACAGTTGTAGCGATCCGCTCTTGGCGGCTGTGGAAGTGAATACGGAAACCGCTATTATCCCTCCGATTATAGTCCGCCCCCTTAAAGGCTGGCCCCGACCACTCTAATTGAAGGCCTTTATCGACACAGGAGCTCTTAGCGGCGCCGCGATCCACTATCGATTGGTTCAGAAGCTAATAAACGGATATAGTTACCTAGTAGAATTAGCATCGCCGACGAGAATTTTGGCGTATAACGGACAGGACACGGAAAGTGTTACGCACTATGTGCTATTAAGGACTACACTAGCTGGCCGCACTACAGAGGCGACGTTCCGAATTATGGATATCGGAAGGTTTGACATTATTATAGGGCAGAAATAGATAAAGAACCAGAAAGCAGTTATCGACTTAGTTAAAGGCACGCTAGGGTTCAAAAACTAGCAGAGCGGAGTCGTCGCCGCGAAATCGAACGCTACGACCATTAAAGCGGTTCTGATAGATCGGCCTGACCCTCTAGACACGATCGGAATAATAAGCTTGGAAGCTTTAACGACCCTCGCGAGGTCGCCGGACAATAAGATTTACGCTATCTTAATAAAGGACATCGAAGACTACTAGAAGATAATAGCGGAAGAAGAAGTGGATTCGCTGGAGGTGTTACCGAAAGAACTCTACAGCTACGCTAAGGTGTTCTCGAAGGCTAACTCCAACCTCTTGCTGCTCTACCGACCAGAATACGACAACAAGATCCGACTGAAAGAGGGAGCTACGTTGCCAAGAACCGAGCCCCTAAGACGACTGTCGCCGGCTGAGCTAGACTAGGTAGAAGTGTTTGTTCGAGAGAATCTAGCAAAGAAGTTCATTACGCCGAGCTTAGCCGAATATACGTTACCGATTCTTTTCGTAAGGAAACCCGGAGGTAGTCTCAGACTATACGTAGATTACCGAGGCCTTAATAAGATCACTAAGAGAGATGTGTACCCGCTGCCGCTGATCGACGAGACTATACAACGAGTGGCTAAAGCTAAGTGGTTTAGTAAGCTAGATATTCGCTAAGCTTTCTATTGACTAAGGAACGAAGAAGGGCGGACAGAAGACCTTACGTTTCTCGCTACGCGCACAGGCAATTTCAAGTAGTTGGTAATGCCTTTTGGACTTACTAACACGCCGGCGGTGTGGCAGCGTTTTATAAATTACACCTTTATAGACATGCTAGAACGATTCGTGTCTATTTACTTAGACGACATCCTTATCTACACCAATAGAACGAGAGAACAGTATACGGGCTATATCGAGAAGGTGCTAATTAGGCTCCGCGAGGTCGGGTTAAACGCGGACACGAAAAAGAGCGAGTTCTATTAAACAGAAGTTAAATATCTCGGCCTTATCGTAGGAAGAGAGGGAATTCGGATACACCCTTCGAAGGTCGCTGCTATAGCGGAATGGAAGCAGCTGAAATCCGGAAACACTACACAAATCAGAGCGTTTCTCGGATTCTGCAGCTACTATCGGCAGTTTATTAAGGACTTTAGCAAGATAGCGAGACCCCTAAACGAAGCATTAAAAAAGGAGGCCGCCGGCCTATAGAATAAGAAGTGCATAGAAGCTTTTATCCGACTAAAGGAAGCAGTAGCCTCGGCGCTGGTTCTGGCGCACTTCCGACCGGAGAAAACGATCTATTTAGAGACGGACGCTTCCTACACAGTAACTGCAGGGGTCCTTTCTTAGTACAATAACGCCGACGAGACCCTCTACCCAGTGGCTTTCTTTAGCAAGTCTATAAACGAGGCCGCGCACAACTACGCTATTTACGATAAAGAGCTATTAGCTATTATCCAGGCTTTCGAGGAGTGGAAACCGGAGCTTATAGCCGGAAACAACGCGGTTCAGGTCCTTACGGACTACCAGTTGCTAACCTATTTTATAAAGACGCAAAAGCTATCGCGGCGCTAAGCTCAGTAGGCCGCCTACTTATCCGGATTCGACTTCAAGATTACCTATAGACCCAGAGCTCAAAATAGAAAGGCCAATGTGCTAACAAGAAGAGAGGGGAAGACCAGCTGCGCGAAAGAAGATCCGAACATGTTCCAGAAGGTGTTGACCGAACGGATAGTAGACGCCGAGGTATTAAAAGAAGTAGGGATCTGCACGATGGAACTGCCGAAAGAAGAAGAGACGCTCTACGAGAAAGTAGAACGACTTAATTAGCAGCAGAAACTCGGCAGAACAGGCTTAGGAAAGCTAATCGTTCCAGAAGAACTAATCGCAGAGGTTATCTAGTTAGTTTATAGTTCTAAGGATGTCGGTTACGCAGGCTCGAAGAAGACAATAGAAGCCGTAAGAACGATCTGCTAGTTTCCGCGAATATTTGAATAGATCCACCGGTTTATTGCTAATTGTTACGTATGCCAAGTCGCGAAGCTACGTTACGGCCTTCTAACCGGCCTATTAAAGCCACTTCCGATCCCCGAAAAACTGTAGCAGCACATTACGATCGATTTCGCAACAGGTCTGCCGGACTCCGGAGGATATAATGCTACGCTTAACGTAGTGGATCGACTAAGCAAAGAGCGCTACTTTATCCCCTGCCGAGCGAAGGATAAAGGAACTACTGCAGAAGAGATAGCGAGAATGCTAATTCAGCACGTATAGAAACAATACGGCCTGCTGGACACTATTACTACGGATAGGGGTCCTCAATTCACTGCCGACGTATAGAAAGCTATTAACTATACTCTCGGAATTCGCGGAAAGCTTAGCACAGCCGCTTACCCTTAAACAGACAGTTAGTCTAAAGTAGCTAACCGCAGGATAGAGAAATATCTGCGAATCTTCTACAGTTATTATTAAGCAGAGTGGGTTAAAGTGTTGCCGATAGCCGAATTCTGCGCCAATCTGGCACAATCGGAAGCTACCTCGCTAGCGCCGTTCGAGATAACCTACAGTTATCTTCCGAGAATAAGCTTCCAACTGCTAAACGAACCTAGCTCTTTAGAACCTTCTACATCTACCGCTACCTCGTTCAAGAGAGTCGCCGCGGCCGTGGCAGAAGCGCTTAGATCTTAGATAGAAGAAGCAATCCGTATAGCAAAGAAGGCAATAGAATCGGCTTAGAAGAAGATAGTAACTCGAGCTAATAGAAAGCAGTTACCAATAGAATTCGAAGAAGGCCAAAAGGTATAGCTCAACACGCGGAACCTAAGGCTAAAAGGCAACGCCAAGCTCAACCCTCGTTACGTAGGCCCGTTCAACATCGTAGAAAAGAGGTCGCCGGTGACTTATCGGCTCCAGCTGATCTAACTGCAGTAGACGCAAGGTCAATACCCGTCTTTAATAACTATATCCAAGGCTGGAGAGGGAAGAATCTACGTACAAGCGGAGGTGGAGGTATTTAAGTGTGCGCCAAGCCTGCTACCTTCCAGCACCTTCCAGCCTTCTACATCTATATTACTACTGCCCTCCCTAACCGGCAATTGCCTACAATCGCAATTAGCCTATCAATCGCAATCAGCCAAACCAGGTCGTAGGGGTCGCAAATTCAGCTTCGCTATCAGCCAATCAGATCGCTCCAAAACAGGTCGCTTTTGAGGTCGCTTTTAAGCTTCAATTTCCGTGCGTTTTGAGTCTTAATCTCGTGCCTTTTTGAGCCTCAATCTCGTGCCTTTTGACGTCGCTTTGGTGCCTTGTTTGCTGCCTTGTTTGCTGCAGAGGTCGCGGAGTTCTCGGAGGTTGCAGAGCTCGCAGAGGTCGTCGAGGTCGCGGAGGTTGCGGAGGTCGTCGAGGTCACAGAGGTCGCAGAGGTCGCAGAGGTCGCGGCTGCAGAGGTCGCAGAGGTCGCAGCCTACGTATGTCGCTTCTCGGACGGTCGCTTCTTAGACGGTCGCTTCTCGACAGTCGCTTCTCGACGGTCGCTTCTCGACGGTCGCTTCTCGACGGTCGCTTCTCGACGGTCGCTTCTCGACGGTCGCTTCTCGACGGTCGCTTCTCGACGGTCGCTTCTCGACGGTCGCTTCTCGACGGTCGCTTCTCGACGGTCGCTTCTCGACGGTCGCTTCTCGACGGTCGTTCGCTTCTTAGACGGTCGCTCGCTTCTTAGACGGTCGCTCGCTTCTTAACGGTCGCTCGCTTCTCGACCGTCGCTTCTTAGACCGTCGCTTTGCCTGTGCTTTTCCTGTATTGTCTCCAGCAGCTGCCCTGTATTGCCTTGTGTTGCCTGCAGCTGCTGTGCCTGTCTGTAGCTGCCTTTCTGAACATGTAGTGCCTTGTTGTCTGCAGCTGCCTGCCTATAGCTGTGCCTGCCTGCAGCTATGCCTCTGGACGTGCTCTTCTGAACCTAAACAGTGTGTGTTGTCTGCAGCTGCCTGTTGTCTGTAGCAGCTGTGCCTATGTTGTCTGCAGCAGCTGTGCCTGCCTGCAGCTGCTTGTATTGCCTACACTGTCTGTACCTGTGTTGTCTGCAATTGCCTTGTGCCTGTGCCTAGGTAGTACCTGTGTTGTCTGTACCTCTGCCTTGTGCTCTGTGCCTAGGTGCTCGTGCCCGGGTGCTTGTGCCTAGGTGCTCGTGCCCGGGTGCTTTGCTGTACGCCTCGATTGGTCTTGTCCGAATAGAATAGTCTGTCAAAGACCTGAAAAAATGAATGTCGTCGCCCTAGGTCCTGCTAGGTGCGTCTCGTTGTCACCGCTCTCGCTCCTCGCCTCGCCTCGTCGCTCCTACATTGTCCTTCTCGACCTTCTCGTTCTTCTCGACCTTCTCGACCTTCTCGACCTTCTCGACCTTCTCGACCTTCTCGACCTTCTCGACCTTCTCGACCTTCTCGACCTTCTCGTCGCTCTCGTCGTCCAAACCTCTTAAAACTCCTCTTCTTCTTAATAGGGGCACTTCTCTTCCCTAAAACTCTTCTTCTTCTCGATAGGGGGAGGGGGTAGAGTAGTATGCATACGCACAATTAAGTAACCGGATGTAATTTAACGGCCTCCTTTGTACATCTGCAGTACACACTCTGGGTTGTCGGTTGCACGTACGTTATTCGAGTACCTGGATATAATTCGACAGGCTCTTTCGCGTAGTGCAGATTAGGTATTGGGTTTAAACCTTGGATATAATAATCTGACTGCAGTGGACGCAAGGTCAATACCCGTCTTTAATAACTATATCTAAGGCTAGAGAGGGAAGAATCTACGTACAAGCGGAGGTGGAGGTATTTGAGTGTGCGCCAAGCCTGCCACCTTCCAGCACCTTCCAGCCCTCTACATCTATATCACCGGCTACCGAAATTGTTCCGAATCTACGATGTCTTTTATTCGGACCTGCTAAGTTTAGACCATAAAGACGGCCTTCTGGAATAGGGGTTCGCCGAACCTCTACTAATCGAGATAGACAGAGAAGAAGAAGAATAGGAGGTAGAGGATGTAGTAGACATAAGAAAGATAAGAGGGTCCGTCAAAGCAAGGATCTCGTAGAAAGGATAGCCGGAAGACTATAAATAGTATCCAGTCGAGAATCTCCGAAATTTGGCAGAGCTACTAAGAGAGTTTAATGTCCGGAACCCGAAGAAGCCGAAGCCTAAGTAGCTCCGAAGCTGATTATTCTAGAAGAAGAAGAAGAAAAGCCGCGTCCGCTCTATTAGTGCAGAAGCCGATAAAGACGATCGTAGAAATCGCTAGCTAGTGTCTTTAGCTCCACCACCACCACTGCTGGCCAGGACCGGCAGATAATAGCGGTAAGGCCGAGGACGGCGCCACCGCGTCGGCACGCTTTGTAACAGTCTTTGCTCTCTGTTACCGCTATCTGCCAACTCGGCCGGAAGGATAATAACAACGAAGAACGAAGCCGACGCTATCAAAGCAGCCTCGTAGTAGCGCTAAGAGCTATAGTAGAAAAGAAAAAGAAGAAGAGATAGCCAGCCGCGGATAGATCTATATAGACATCCGCGGCGGAGCATAGACCAGTTCGCTGCAGCTTAGGTAACCGCTAGTTTGGATCAGATAGCTCTTCTAATTAGATAGACACCAAAGTAAAGAAGTCAGATAGCGACGATGTAAGAAGAAATAAGAAGAAAAAGGGGGATAGTTTCGAAATAGAAGAAAGCCAAGAGGTAATAGCAGAATTAAGAAAAAAAAAGAGAGAAACAGATAAGTAAGCGGTCGAGGTCGACCGCTAGTAAGGGAGCGGGGTAGTGTTGCAGCAGCAGAAAGAGATAGGACTAAGTAATAGGATAGACCCTTAGAATTTCGGCTCGGCCCTTCCGGACCAAGCCGGGCCTTGGCAAGCCACCCCTAAAGCTCTTACCCGCCACTACATAGATTCCTTTCCCTCCTCAGTTTGAGATATAGTTATTAAAAAGGCCGTATTGAATTATATCTACGTGCCCGGATTAGCTACTACTGCTACTACGAGAAGACTAAGCGGAAACCGCCTTACCTACTACCTACAGTCAAGGTAGCACTTCAATAACGTTACTACCTAACCTACCGGCCTTTAGGAGTAGAGACCCTAAGGCCTAGGAAGCCTTTAAGAAGAAGATAAGGAACAAGATAAGCTGCGATTATACAGCAAGCAGCGAAGAAGACAAACTGGCCTATTTAGAGGCGCGACTAGAAGGTAAAGCGTTCTCGCTAGTAGCGGACCTAGAAGATGTAACCGCTAACGAAGCTATTAAAGCCCTGCACTAGCGCTTTAGAGATCCTTTCTGCAAGAAGACGGCATACGAACAACTAGACGAGATTAGTTAAAACTGGCTAACGTTTAAGGAATTTTACAGACTGTTTAGGAAATATGCTATTACGGCCAAAGTGTCTAAGGATAAACAGTTACACTTACTAAGGCAGAAGTTGAACCCTGGACTGGCCGGAGCTATAGCTTCGGTAGAAGACGAAGACCTTAAGAGCTTCGTACACTAGGCAAGAGTTACTGCTAGAAACTTAAACGCGTACGGCAAATCGGCGTTGCGTAAACCAAATTAGAGATCGTTATTAGCGCAGGCAACGCGACCCTCCGCCCCCTTCTAACAAGGCCCCTAGCAGCTATCCTATCCACCGCGCTTGCCGTTCGTTCCTACTTGTTACGCGTATAGAAAGCCTAGCTATATCGCTACTAGATGCTAGGGGACGACTTAGCGGAAGCAAGAATACTGCACTGCAAAGCCGCCGCAGCCAAGGAAGACTATCTAAGCTATAGAGCCGGCGCCGAACGGCACCGATAGCGTAGACAGTAGAGTGCTATTAAGAATCTTAGGAAAAGATTAGCTAGACAGATAGGCCCCCTACCCAGTATAAATAATAGAACACTGCTACGAACTGCATCGCTAGAAGAAGGAGAGAGCATTAACAGCTGTAACGATCCGCTCTCGGTGGCGGTGGAAGTAAACACAGAGACCGCTATTATCCTTCTAATTACTATCTACCCTCTTAAAAGCTCGCGCCGCCCGCTTTAATTAAAGGCCTTTATCGATATAGGAGCACTTATCGGCGCAGCGATCCACTATCGACTAGTTTAGAAACTAATGAAGGGATATAGCTATCTGGTAGAGTTAGCGTCGCCGACGCGAATTTTGGCACACAACGGACAAGACACAGAGAGCGTTACGCATTATGTGCTATCAAAGACCACCCTAGCTAGTCGCACTACAGAAGCAACGTTCCGAATTATAGACATCGGACGGTTTGACATTATTATAGGGCAGAGATAGATAAAGAACTAGAAAGCCGTTATTAATATAGGTAAAGGCAAACCAGGGTTGAAAACCTAGCAGAGCGGCACCGCTGCCGTCGAATCGGTTACAGTAGTCGCCGCCAAACCAAACGTTACGTCCGTTAACGCGGTTCCGGCCGACCGTTCCGATCCCCTAGATACTGTCGGAATAATAAGCTTAGAAGCTCTAACGGCTCTCGCGAAGTCGCTAGAGTATAAGATCTACACTATCTCGATAAAAGACATCGAAGATTACTAAAAGATAATAGCGGAAGAAGAAGTAGATTCGCTAGAGGTGTTACTGAAAGAACTCTATAGATACGCTAACGTATTCTTAAAAGCCGACTCTAATCTCCTGCCGCTCTATTAACCGGAATACGATAACAAAATCCGACTAAAAGAAGGAGCCGCGCTGCCGAGAACCGAACTCCTAAGACGCCTATCGCCGGCCGAGCTAGACTAAGTAAAAGTGTTTGTTCGAGAAAACCTAGCGAAGAAGTTTATTACGCCAAGCTCTACTAAGTATGCGTTGCTAATCCTTTTTGTGCAGAAACCCGGAGGTGGTCTCCAACTGTGCGTAGACTACAGAGGCCTTAATAAGGTCACTAAGAGAGATGTATACCCGCTGCTGCTAATAGACAAAACTATATAACAAGCGGCGAAAGCTAAGTAGTTTAGTAAGCTGGACATTTGCTAAGCGTTCTACCTGATCCGGGCACGCAGATATGATTCAATACGACGTTTTTAATAACTATATCTCGAACTGAGGAGGGAAAAGAGTCTATGTAGTGGTGGATAAGAGCTTTAGGGGCGGCGGTATGCTAAGGCCCGGCTCGGTCCGGAAGGGCCGAGCCGAAATTCCAAGGGTCCACACTATTATCCAGTCCTACCCCTTTCTGCTGCCGTAACACTACCCCCCTCCCTCACTAGCGGTCGCCCTCGACCGCTTAGTTATCCTATCTATCCAAAAATCTTTACTTTTTTTTTTTTAATTCGTCGTCTCCTTCTCGAAAATCCCCTCCAACGCTGATGTTACCTCTTCTATCTTCTATTAAAAACAACGTTCTCTTTATCGCTTCTTTAATTTCTTACGTCGTCGGTGTCTGAAGTCCTTTACTTGGCGTTTATGTAATCGACGCTATCTGATCTGATCCGCGGTCTTATAAGCTGCGGCTCGGCTGGTCTGTGCGTCGCCTTAGAGGTCTATATAGATCCGTCCGCAGCGTCGTTTCTTCTTCTTCTTTTTCTTCCCTACCGAAGTCCTTACCCTATCGCAGGGGCGGCGGCGCTGGCACGCTACGGCGTCGGCAAGCTTCCTGCCGCACCGCCAATAGGTAGTGGATAAGTCGAAGACCTCCCTAAGGCGACCGTTACGATTGTTTTCATCGGCTTCCGCGTCGGTAAAGCGGACGTAGCTTTCTTCTTTCTTTCTTCCGGCATGGTTAGCTTCGGACCTATTCGGGTTTCGGCTTCTTCGGGTTCCGCACGTAGAACTCTCTTAGCAGCTCCGCCAAATTCTGGAGGTTCTCGACTAGATACTATTTATAGTCTTCCGGCCACCCCTTCTATGAGATCCTCGCTTTAATAGACCCCCTCGTCTTCTTTACGTCCATTACGTCTTCTACCTCCTACTCTTCTTTATTACCGTCTATCTTGCCCAGCAGGGGTTCGGCGAAGCCCTGCTCCGGCAGACCGTTCTTAGGGTCTAGGCTTAGCAGATCTAAATGGAAAACGTCGTAGATCCGGAACGCCTTTGGCAGCTGGAGCCGATAAGTCACCGGCGATCTCTTTTCTACTATCTTAAACGGACCTACGTAGCGTAGGTTGAGCTTTGCGTTGCCTTTTAGCCTTAGGTTTCGCGTGTTAAGCCAGACCTTTTGACCTTCCTCAAATTCCATTAGCGACCGCTTTCTATTAGTTCGAGTTACTATCTTCTTCTGAGCCGATTCCATCGCTTCTTTCGCCACTTTGATCGCTTCTTCTATCTAAGATCGGAGCGCTTCCGCCGCCGCGGCGGCGACTCTCTTTAACGACGTAGTAGTGGAAAGCTCCGGCGAGCCGGCGTCGCTCGGCAGCTGGAAGCTTAGCCTTAGAAGATAACCGTAGGTTATCTTAAACGGCGCTAGCGACGTTGCTTCTAACTATGCTAAGTTCGCGCAGAATTCAGCTATTGGCAGCATCTTAACCCACTTTTCTTAATAATGGCTGCAGAAGATCCGTAGATATTTCTCTATCTTACGGTTGGCTACCTCGGACTAACTGTCGGTCTAAGGGTGAGCTGCCGTGCTGAGCTTTCCACGAATTCCGAGGGTTTGATTGATAGCTCTCTATACGTCGGCGGTGAACTAAGGGCCCCTATCCGTAGTGATAGTGTCCAGCAGACTGTAGTGTTTCTACACGTGCTTAATTAGCATTCTCGCTGTTTCTTCTGCAGTGGTTCCTTTATTCTTTGCTCGGCAGGGGATGAAGTGGCGTTCCTTGCTTAGTCGATCCACTACGTTAAGCGTAGCGTCGTAGCTGTCCGAGTCCGGCAGTCCGGCTACGAAATCTATCGTAATGTGCTGCCACAGCTTCTCGGGGATCGGAAGCGGCTTTAGTAGGCCCGCTAGAAGGCCGTAACGTGGCTTCGCGGCTCGGCATACGTAGCAATTGGCGATAAATCGGTGGATCTGTTTGTAGATCCGCGGAAACCAGTAGATCGTCCTTACGGCTTCTATCGTCTTCTTTGAGCCGGCGTAACCAACGTCCTTAGAGCTATGAACCAGTTGGACGACCTTAGTGATTAGTTCTTCCAGAACTATTAGCTTCCCCGAACCTGTTTTGCCGAGCTTCTGCTTCTAATTAAGCCGTTCCACTTTCTCGTAGAGCGTCTCTTCTTTAGTCGGCGGTTCTACTGCGCAAATCCCTGCTTCCTTTAACACCTCACCGTCTACTATTCGTTCGGTCAATACCTTCTAAAACATGTTCGGATCTTCCTTCGCGCGGCTAGTCTTCCCTTCTCTTCTCGTCAATGCGTCAGCCTTTCCATTTTGAGCTCCGGGTCGATAAGTGATCTTAAAGTTGAACCCGGATAAGTAGGCCGCCTACTGCGCTTAACGGCGTAAGAGCTTCTGCGTCTTTATAAAGTAAGTTAGCGACTGGTGGTCCGTAAGGACCTGGATCGGGTTCTTTCCAGCTATAAGTTCCAGTCTCTACTCCTCGAAAGCCTAAATAATAGCTAGCAGCTCCTTATCGTAGATAGCGTAGTTCCGCTTAGCTTCGTTTATAGACTTGCTAAAGAAAGCTACTGGATAGAGGGTTTCGTCGTCGCGATATTGAGAAAGGACCCCTACGGTTACTGTGTTAGAAGCGTCTGTTTCTACATAGATCGCTTTTTCCGGTCGGAAGTGCGCCAGAACCGGCGCTAAAGCCACTGCTTCTTTCAGTCGGTTGAAAGCCTCCGTGCACCTCTTGTTCTATAGTCCGGCGGCCTCTTTTTTTAGTGCTTCGTTCAGGGGTCTCGCTATCTTGCTGAAGTCTTTAATAAACCGTCGGTAGTAGCTGCAGAATCCGAGAAACGCTCTGATCTGCGTAGTGTTTCCGGATTTCGGTTGCTTCCATTCCGCTACGGCGGCGACCTTTAAGGGGTCTATCCGGATCCCTTCTCTTCCAACGATAAGACCGAGGTATTTGACCTTAGTCTAATAGAACTCGCTCTTCTTCGTGTCCGTGTTCAATCCTACTTTGCAGAGTCTCTTTAGCACCCTCTCGACGTGGTCCGTATACTGATCTCTCGTTCCGTCTGTATAGATAAGAATGTCGTCCAAATAGATAGACACGAACCGCTCTAGCATGTCTATAAAAGTGTAGTTTATAAAGCGTTGCTATACTGCCGGCGCGTTGGTAAGTCCGAAAGGCATTACCAACTACTTGAAATTGCCTATACACGTCGCGAACGTCGTAAGGTCTTCTGTCTGCCCTTCTTCGTTCCTTAGTCTGTAAAACGCTTGGCAAATGTCTAGCTTGCTGAACCACTTAGCCTTCGCCACTCTTTGTATAGTGTCGTCGATCAACGGCAGTGGATATACGTCTGTTTTGGTAATCTTATTGAGGCCCCTGTAGTCTACGCACAGCCGGAGACCGCCTCCAGGCTTCCTTACGAAGAGAATCGGCGACGCGTATTCAGCTAAGCTCGAGGTAATAAATTTCTTCGCAAGATTCTCTCGAACAAACACTTCTACCTGGTCTAGCTCCGCCGGCGACAGTCGTCTTAGGGGCTCGGTTCTTGGCAGCGTAGCCCCCTCTTTCAGTCGGATCTTGTTGTTATATTCCGGTCGATAGAGCGGCAATAGGTTGGAGTCAGCTTTTGAGAATACGTTAGCGTAACTATAGAGCTCGTTTGGCAGCACCTCTAGTAGATCCACTTCGTCTTCCGCCATTATCTTCCGGTGGTCTTCAATGTCCTTTATTAAGATAGCGTAAATCTCGTTGTCCGGTGACTTTGCGAGGGTCGATAAAGCTTCCGAGCTCATTATTCCGATCGTAGGCGCAGGCTCGGTAGAGGTAGGCAGAGCCGTTTTGCCGCTGGTCGCCTCTGATCTTGCTGTCGCGGCTGCGACCGATTCGGTAGTGACGGCGCTGTTACCTTGGGTTTTGAATCTAATCGTTCCTTTATCTACGTCGACGACAGCTTTCTAGTTCTTTATCTATTTCTGCCCTATAATGATGTTAAACCTTCCGATATCCATAATTCGGAACGTCGCTTCTGTAGTGCGACCAGCTAAGGTAGTCTTTAGCAGCACGTAGTGCGTGACGCTTTCCGTGTCTTGTCCGTTGTATGCCAAAATCTTCGTCGGCAACGCTAATTCCACCGGATAGCCGTATCTATTCGTTAGCTTCCAGACCAGCCGATAGTGGATCGCTGCACCAATAAGAGCTCCAGTATCGATAAAAGCTTTCAGCTAGAGCGGTGGGCGTTGCTTCTCAACAGGGTGGACCGTAATAGGAAGGATAATAGCTGTTTCCGTGTTCGTTTCCACCGCCGCCGATAGTGGATCGTTGCAGCTGTTAATGCTCTCTTTTTCTTCGTCCGGCGGCGCCGTTTGCGAGGGTGCCCTATTGTTTACGCTGAGTGGGGGGTCTATCCGTCCAGCTGATCTTTTCCTATAATCCTTAATTGCACCCCCCTGTCTACACTGTTAGTATCGTTCGGCGCCGGTTCGATGGCTTGAATAGTCTTTCTTGGTGGCTGCGGCTGCGGCTGCTTTATAGCGCGATACTCCTGCTTCTGCTAGGCCGTTGCTTGGCATCTCGTAGCGATTTAGCCGGGTTTTCCGTATGCGAAACAGGTGGGGACGAACGCCGATCGTAGTGAATACGACGACTGCTAGGGGGTTCGTCTGAAAGGCGTAGGGGGCCGCGCCGTCTGCGTTGTCAACGGCTTCTAGTTCGATTTGCGTGATTTTGCGTAGGCGCTCAGGTTTCTCGCTGTAACTCTCGCTCGGTGCACGAAGCTCTTAAGGTCTTTATCTTCTACTAAGGCTATAGCTGCAGCCAGTTCAGGGTTCAGCTTCTGTCTTAGTAGATAGAGCTGCTCGTCTTCTGCTACTCTGGCCCTAATAGCATGTTTTCTGAATAGCTAGTAGAATTCTTTAAACGTCTGCTGGTTCTGATTGATCTTGTCTAGCTGCTTACAGGCTGTCTTCTTTCGGAATAGGTCTCCGAAGCGCTGGTCTAGTGCTCTAATCGCTTCCTCGGCGGTTACCTCTTCTAGGTCTGCCACTAGCGAAAAAGCTTTACCTTCTAATCGCGATTCCAGGTACGCCAATCTATCTCTGGCACTGTTTCCGGCGTAGTCGCAGTCTATCTTATTCTTTATCTTCTTCTTAAACGCTTCCCAGTCTTTAGGGTCTCCGCCTCTAAACGCCGGCAGGTCTGGCAATAATGTTATCAAGGTGCTACCTTGACTATAGGCCGCCGGTAAGGCGGTCTCTGCTAGTTCTTCTCGATGTAGTAGCGGCAACGTCGCTCTCTCTATCTCAGCTAGCTGGGTCTTTATCTCCTTCAGTTGTGCTAGTCGGTTCGCCGCTTAGTTTTCCAGTACATCTATAATGGTCTCGGCCGACTCTTTCTTGGCCCTTACTGTCTCTATTTCCTCTCTTAACTGTCTATTTTCTTCCCTGTTCCTAAAGAACTTCTTTTCGACGAAGGTTATAATACCGAACACCTTCTCAGCTCTGTGTTCTGTAAGATATTCTCCTATCTTATCCGGCGTGCGTGCGTACAGTTCGGCGTAGCTCTCTATGCCCTTTCTCGCTTTATCTACCTCTTTTTCTGTAAGGTCTTTATTGGTCGTTCCGTCGTCGAGGATGCTAGTACGCCTATCTCTCGGTCTGTCAGTCTTTCTCTTTCCGCTGCAGCCTGTAACGCCGCTGTCTACCGTTAAGAAGCCTTCTATCTTCTTATAGTGCTGGGTTTTGTTTGTGTAGTGCGCGTGCGTTATTCGGGTGTCCGGATGGTTCAACGGTCCCTTTCGCGCAGCGCGGTGGGTCTGTAGGGAGTGAGTTCGAGATATAATGATCCGGGCACCCAGATATAATTCAATACGGCCTTTTTGATAACTACATCTCGAACTAAGGAGGGAAAGGAGTCTATATAGTGGTGGATAAGAGCTTTAGGGGCGGCGGCATGCCAAGACCCGGCTCGGTCCGGAAGGGCCGAGCCGAAATTCCAAGGGTCTACCCTATTATCCAGTCCCACCCCTTTCTGCCGCTGTAACACTACCGACTAAGGAACGAGGAAGGGCAGACGGAGGACCTTACGACGTTTGCTACGCGTATAGGCAACTTCAAGTAGCTAGTTATGCCTTTCGGCCTTACTAACGTACCAGCTATATAGCAACGCTTTATAAACTATATATTTATAGATATGCTAGAGCGGTTTGTGTCTATTTACTTGGACGACATCCTTATCTATACCGACAGAGCGAGAGAGCAACATACGGACGATATAGTAAGAGTGCTAACTAGGCTCTGCGAGGTCGGGTTAAATGTAGACCAAAGAAGAGCGAGTTCTATTAGACCGAAGTCAAATATCTCAGTCTTATTGCTAGAAGAGAAGGAATTCGGATAGACTCCTTAAAGGTTACTGCCGTAGCGGAATAGAAGCAGCCGAAATCTGGAAACACTGCCTAAATCAGAGCTTTTCTTAGTTTCTGCAGTTACTATCGTCGATTTATTAAGGACTTTAGCAAGATAGCAAGACTACTAAATAAGGCATTAAAGAAGGAGGCGGCTGGCCTATAGAACGAGAAGTGTACGGAGGCTTTCAACTGGCTAAAAGAAGCAGTAGTCTCGGCGCTGGTGCTAGCGTACTTCTAGCCGGAAAAGCCGATCTACCTAGAAACGGACGCTTCCGACATAGTAACAGTAGGGGTCTTTTCTTAATACAATGACACAGACAAACCCCTCTATCTAATAGCCTTCTTTAGCAATTCTATAAATAAAGCTAAGCGGACCTACGCTATCTACGACAAGGAGCTGTTAGCTATTATCCAAGCTTTCGAGGAGTAGAAGCCGGAGCGTATAGCTAGAAAGAGTACAGTCCAGGTCCTTACAGACTATTAGTCGTTAACCTACTTTATAAAGACGCAGAAGCTCTCGCGCCGCTAGGCTTAGTAGGCCGCCTATCTATCTAGGTTCGACTTTAAGATTACTTATAGACCTAGAGCTTAAAACGGAAAGGCTAATATATTAACGAGAAGAGAGGGGAAGACTAGCTGCGCGAAAGAAGATCCGAACAAGTTCCAGAAGGTGTTAACCGAGCGGATAGTAGACGCCGAGGTGTTGAAAGATATAGGGATCTGCGCAGTAGAACCGGCGACCGAGAAAGAGATACTTTACGAAAAAATAGAGCAGCCTAACTAGCAATAGAAGCTTGGCAAAACCAGTTTAGGGAAGCTAATAGTGCTAGAAGAACTAATAATAGAGGTTATCCAGCTAGTCTATAGTTCTAAGGATGTTGGCTACGCTAGCACAAAGAAGACGATAGAAGCTATAAGGACGGTCTACTAGTTTCTGCGAATCTTCGAGCAGATTTACCGGTTTATCGCTAATTATTACGTATATCGAGCTATAAAGCCGCGTTACGACCTTCTAGCCGGTCTACTAAAACTACTGCCAATCCCTAAAAAACTGTAGCAGTATATTACAATAGATTTCGTAACCGGTCTGCCGGATCCTAATAGATACAATGCTACACTTAACGTAGTAGATCGGTTAAGTAAGAAACGCTACTTTATCCCCTACTAAGCAAAGGATAAAGGCACTACTATAGAAGAGACAGCGAGGATACCAATTCAGCACGTATAGAAGCACTATAGCCTGCTGGACACTATTACTATAGATAGGGGCCCTTAATGCACTGCTAATATATAGAAGGCTATTAACTAAGTTCTCGAAATTTACGGAAAGCTTAGTACAGCCGCTTACCCTTTGTAATAGGTTTAAGTATCTTGGTTCAGAAACTTGAAGCTAGGTATATATATAAAGGAACTAATAGGGAGTTCCTTCGTCGGCCGCTACTGTAAATTTTGTACCTACGAAGCAAGCTAGCAATTTCCCTCTATACAGGGGTGCAGAGATTTCTTCCCTATATAGGGGGTGCAGGGTTTTCCCTCCACTAAGAGTTGCAGGATTTTTCTCTATACAGAGGATACAGAGATTTCCCTCTATATAGGATACAGGGAGAGGGGATGCCGACTCGGCTAGGACGGGTTAGAACTTTGTCTAGCTAGGTCTTGCTAGCGCTGCTAAGTTGTACTCCTTAGGACGACGGCTGGTCTAGGTCTAGGACCTAGCAGGATAGCGTCTCCTAATAATACCCCCCTCCCTCCTCTTTAACGCTGCTATATCTTTAAGCCTGTCTATTAAGATCCCAAAGCTAAGGCAGAGGAGAACCTGCAAGCGGTTATAAAGATGCAGGAAGCGCTCGGTCCTGTCTGTATATATTGACGATGTTCTTTAGCAGGAGGTAGTCAGTCTTAGGTAGGGTGTTAGTCCTCGCCTAGTTAACTGTCTTATATAGTCGCAGGCCTAGGCTGTAGGTTGGTAGTAGGGACTCCGTAGACGCGCCTCGGTAGAGCTCCTACTGTGCGTAGGTAAGCCGTCTAGTCCTTACCTGTCTATTTACCTACCTTCTATTCCTTGTCTGTCTATCTCCTAGTCTATCGCCCTAGCTATACATTCTACGTCTAACTCGTACAGTCCGGCAGCAGCAGGCCGTCTGGCCGACTATCTTCGCTCCTGCTTAGGAAAGCTTTGTTCTAGTACTTTAGTTGCTGTCTAGGGTTATTAAGGACTTAGCTAAATGTCTAGGCCTGTCGTCGTCTGCAGGGGTAAGGTAGTAGACGTTTACCTAGTAGTCGTCTGTACAGCCTCTAGCAGTTCGGTTACCTTATATAGTCCTACCCCCCCTAAACTATTCCCTCTATTCCTACTCTTCTTACCCCCTTCTACTCCCTGCAACTATACTATGCCTCTTGTAGGCTCCCTAGTGTCGTCTCCTCTTTCTTGTCCCTAGGGTTGGCCGTCCGCAGTTTCCCTCTATTCCTACTCTTCCTTTGCAGCTTCCTAATGCCCTCTACAGCTGCCTAGTCTTGTCTATAGCTGTTGCGGCGGCAGAAAGGGGTAGGACTAAGTGATAGGGTGGACTCTTAGAATTTCGGCTCGGCCCTTCCGGACCGAGCCGGGCCTTGGCACACCACCCCTAAAGCTCTTACCCACTACTATATAGATTCCTTTCCCTCCTTAGTTCGAGATATAGTTATTAAAAAGGCTGTATTAAATTATATCTGCGTGCCCGGATTATTATATCTTGAACTCACCTACTACACTAACTCTGCGCTGCGCGAAAGGGACCGTTGAACTATCCGGACACCCGAATAACGCACGCGCACCAACACACTAAAACCAACAACCCCTAGCACTGTAAGACAGCTATAGAGAGCTTCTTAACGGTAGAAGGCGGCGTTATAGGCCGTAGCAGAAGCAGGAAAGAAAAGGCGAACAGAGCAAGTAGACGCTCTAGCGTTATTAATAATAAGTTTATTATTAGAGGTTTTACAGCGGAAGAGACTGCAGAGATTAAGGAGCGAATAACCGAATATAAGAAGATCTACGACTGCACACTTAAGGAACTTAAAGAGCACGTAAACTAGAACGGAGTAGGGAAGGTCTACGACGGTATAGACCTTATTAAGACGCTGTTTTACAGAACCCTAGAAGAGAAGAGGCAGTTAAGAGAAGAAAACGAAGCGGTAAGGATCGAGAAGAAATCGGCAGAGACTATTATTAACGTGCTAGAAAACCAAGCAGCAAACCGACTAGTACAACTAAAGGCAATAAAGGCCCGGTTAGCTAAGATGGAAGCAGCGATATCGTCAGCGCCGCCACTACATCGAGAAGAGCAAGCAGAGACTGCCTTACCGGCAGCCTACAGTTAAGGCGGCACCTCGATAACGTTACTACCTAACCTACTGGCGTTTAGAGGCGGAGACCCTAAAGACTAGGAGGCATTTAAGAAGAAAATAAAGAACAAGATAGACCGCGACTATGCCGGAAGCAGTGCAGGAGATAGATTGGCCTACCTGGAATCGCGGTTAGAAGGTAAAGCTTTTTCGTTAGTAGCAGACCTAGAAGAGGTAACCGCCGAAGAAGCGATTAAAGCGCTGGACCAACGTTTTGGGGATCGCTTCCAGAAGAAGACGGCCCGTAAGCAACTGGATAAGATTAACTAGAACCGACAGACGTTTAAGGAATTCTATAGACTATTCCAAAAATATGCTATTAAAGCTAGGGTGTTAGAAGATAAGCAGCTCTTCCTACTAAGGCAGAAGCTGAACCCTGAACTGGCTGCAGCTATAGCGTCGGTAGAAGACGAAGACCTCGAAAGCTTCGTGCACTGAGCGAGAGTTACTGCTAGAAACCTAAGCGCTTACGCGAAATCGCGCGAATCGAGCTAGAAGCTGTCAATAACGTAGACAACACGACCCCCTGCACCTTTTAGGAGAGCACCTTAGCAGCCGTCTTGATCGCTACGTTCGTCGTTCGTCCCCACCTGCTACGCGTATAGAAAGCCTGGCTACATCGCTACAAGATGCCAAGCGACGGATTAACAGAAGCAGGAGTATCGTGCTACGAAGCAATCGCAGCCTCTAAGAAAGACTATCCAAGCTATCGAGCCGGCTCTGAAAGACACTGACAGTGTAGATAGTAGAGTGCCACTGCAAATCCTGGGAAAAGACTAGCTGGACGGATAGGCCCCCTATCTAGCATAGACAATAGGGCACTAACACGAACTACGTCGCCGGAAGAAGGAAGTATTAACAGCTGCAGCGATCCGCTTTTAGCAGCGGTAGAAGTGAACACGGAAACAGCTATTATCCTCCTATTACGATCCACCCCGTTAAGAAGTTACGCGCACCGCTCTAGCTGAAAGCTTTTATCGATACTAGAGCTCTTATCGGAGCAGCGATCCACTATCGGTTGGTTTAGAAGCTAATAAAGGGATACAGCTATCCAGTAGAATTAGCGTCGCCAACGAGAATTTTGGCGCACAACGGACAGGACACAGAAAGTGTTACGCACTATGTGCTATTAAAGACCACACTGGCTGGTCGCATTACAGAGGCGACGTTCTGAGTTATAGATATCGGAAGGTTTGACATTAATCTAGGGCAGAAATAGATAACACACCAGAAAGCCGTTATTAACGTAGGCGAAGGCACCCTCAGTTTCAAGACCTAGCAGAGCGGGGTTGCCGCCGCCGAATCGGTAACCGTTATCGCCGCGAAGTCGAACGTTACGACTATCGGAGCGACTCCGATCGATCGGCCCGACCTTCCGGACACGATAGGAATGCTAAGCTCGGAAGCTTTAACGACCCTCGCGAGGTCGCTGGACAATAAGATCTAGGCTATCTTAATAAAAGACATTAAGGACTACTAAAAGATAATGGCAGAAGAAGAAGTGGATCCGCTAGAGGTGTTACTAAAGGAACTCTACAGCTATGCTAACGTGTTCTTAAAGGCTAACTCTAATCTCTTGCTGCTCTACCGACCGGAATACGACAACAAGATCCGACTAAAAGAGGGAGCTACACTGCTAAGAACCGAACCCCTAAGACGCTTATCGCTGGCCGAGCTAGACTAAGGGGAAGTGTTTGTCCGAGAAAACCTAGCGAAGAAGTTTATTACGCCAAGCTCTACAGAATATACGTTACCGATTCTTTTCGTACAGAAACCTAGAGGTAGTCTCTAACTGTACGTAGATTACCGTAGCCTTGATAAGGTTACTAAGAGAGATGTGTATCCACTGCCGCTAATCGATAAGACTATACAACGAGTAGCTAAGGCTAAGTAGTTTAGCAAGCTGGATATTCGCTAAGCGTTCTACTAACTAAGGAACGAGGAAGGACAACCCGAAGATCTTACGACATTCGCTACGCGCATAGGCAATTTTAAGTAGTTAGTAATGCCTTTCTGGCTTACCAACGCGCTGGCGGTGTAGCAACGCTTTATAAACCACACATTTATAGACATGCTAGAACGGTTCGTATCTATCTACTTGGACGACATCCTTATCTACACTAATAGAGTAAGAGAGCAACACATAGACTACATTAAGAGGGTGCTAAGGAGACTGCGCGAGGTCGGACTAAACGCGGACACGAAGAAGAGCGAGTTCTATTAGACTGAAGTCAAATACCTCGGCCTTATCGTTAGAAGAGAAGGGATTCGGATAGACCCCTTAAAAGTCACTGCCGTCGCAGAATGGAAGCAACCAAAATCCGGAAACACTACGCAAATTAGAGCGTTTCTCGGATTCTGCAGCTACTATCGACGGTTTATTAAGGACTGCGAGACCCCTGAACGAGGCATTAAAGAAGGAGGCCGCCGGCCTATAGAATAAGAAGTGTACGGAAGCTTTCAACCGACTGAAGGAGGCGGTAGCCTTAGCGCCAGTGCTGGCACACTTCCGACTAGAAAAGACAATCTACGTAGAAACAGACGCTTCCGACATAGTAACAGCAGGGGTCCTTTCTTAATACGCTAACGACGACGAGACCCTCTATCCAGTGGCTTTCTTTAGCAAGTCTGTAACTAAAGCCGAACGGAACTACGCTATCTACGATAAAGAGCTGTTGGCAATTATCCAGGCTTTTGAGGAGTGGAAGCCGGAGCTTATAGCTGGAAAGAGCACAGTCCAGGTCCTTACGGACCACCAGTTACTGACCTACTTTATAAAGACGTAGAAGCTCTTACGCTGCTAAGCTCGGTAGGCCGCCTACTTATCCGGATTCAATTTTAAGATTGCCAATCGACCCGGAGCTCAAAATGGAAAGGCTAATATGCTAACGAGAAGAGAAGAAAAGACTAGCCGCGCAAAAGAAGATCTGCACATGTTTCAGAAGGTGTTGCCCGAGCGGATAGTAGATGCCGAAGTGTTAAAAGAAGCAGGAATCAGCACAATAGAACCGCTAACTAAAGAAGAGACGCTCTACGAGAAAGTAGAACAGCTTAATTAGCAGCAGAAGCTCGGCAGAACCGGCTTAGGAAAGCTGATAGTTCCAGAAGAACTAATTACAGAGGTTATCTAGCTGGTCTATAGTTCTAAAGACGTCGGCTACGCAGGCTTAAAGAAGACGATAGAAGCAGTAAGGACGATCTACTGGTTTCTGCAAATCTTCGAACGGATCCACCGGTTTATCGCTAATTGTTACGTATGCCGAGTTACGAAGCCCCGTTACGGCCTTCCGGCCGGTCTGCTAAAGCCACTTCCGATCCCTAAGAGACCGTAGCAGCACATTACGATGGATTTCGTGACCGGCCTGCCGGATTCCGATAAATATAATGCTACGCTCAACGTAATGGATCGACTAATTAAGGAGTGCCATTTCATCCCCTGCTAAGCTAAGGATAAAGGAACTGCAGCAGAAGAAACGGCTAGAATTCTAATCCAATACCTGTAGAAGCACTATAGCCTGCCGGACACTATTACTAAGGATAGGGGTCCTCAATTTACTGCTAATGTATGGAAAGCCATCAACCAAGCTCTCGGAATTCGTAGAAAGCTTAGCACAGCCGCTTACCCTTAGACCAACGGCCAGTCTAAAGTAGCTAACCGCGAAATAGAGAAATATCTACGAATATTCTGTAGTTATTATTAAGCAGAGTAGATTAAGATAATGTTGATAGCCGAATTCTGCGCTAATTCAGCACAGTCGGAAGCTACCTCGCTCGCGCCGTTTAAGATAACTTACGGTTATCTTCTAAGAATAAGCTTCCAACCGCCGAACGAACCCAGCTCTTTAGAACCTTCTACATCTACCTCGTCGAAGAGAATCGCCGCCGCAGCGGCAGAAGCGCTCCGATCTCAGATAGAAGAAGCGATTAAGGTGGCAAAAGAGTTAATAGAATCGGCTTAGAAGAAGATAGTAACTCGAGCTAATAGAAAGCAGTCACTAATAGAATTCGAAGAAGGCCAAAAAGTTTAGCTTAACACGCGGAACCTGAGGCTAAAAGGCAACGCCAAGCTCAACCCCTGCTACGTAGGTCCGTTCAAGATAGTAGAAAAGAGGTCGCCGGTGACCTACCGGCTCCAGCTACCGAAATCGTTCTGGATCTACGATGTCTTTTATTTAGATCTACTAAGTTTAGACCCTAAAGACGGCCTTCCAGATTAGGGGTTCGCCGAACCCCCACTAATCGAGATAGACGGAGAAGAAGAAGAGTAGGAAGTAGAGGATATAGTAGATATAAGAAAGATAAGAGGGTCTGTCGAAGCAAGAATCTCGTAGAAAGGATGGCTAGAAGACTATAAATAGTATCCGGTCGAGAATCTCCGAAATTTGGCAGAACTGTTAAGAGAATTTTACGTTCAAAACCCGAGGAAGCCGAAGCCTAAGTAGCTCGAAAGTTGATAAAGAAGAAGAAAACCGACGTCCGCTCTATCGGCATAGAAGCCGATAGAAAACGATCGTAGAAATCGCTAGCCGGTGTCTTAGGCTCTACCGCTACCACCGCCGGTCAGGACCGGCGGATAATAGCGGTAAGGCTAAGGACGGCGCCACTACGTCGGCGCGCCTTGTAACCGTCTTCGCTCTCCGTTACCGCTATCCGCCGACTCGGCTAGAAGGATAATAACGACAAAGAACGAAGCCGATGCTATTAAAGCAGCGTCGCGGTAGCGCTAAAGGCTATAGTAGAGGAGAAAAAGAAGAAGAAGATAGCGAGCCGCGGATGGATCTAAATAGACCTCTGCAGCGGCGCACAGACCGGTTACGCCGCAGCTTAGGTAACTGCTAGTTCCAATCAGATAGCTCTTCCAATTAGATAGACGCCGAAGTAAAGAAGTCAGATAGCGATAATGTAAGAAGAAAGAAGATAAAGAAAAGAGATAGCTTCGAAATAGAAGAAAGCGAAAAAAAAGGAGGAACAGATAAGTAAGTAGTCGAGGGCGACCGCTAGTAAGGGAGGGAAGTGGTGTTGCGGCGGCAGAAAGGGGTAGGACTAAGTAATAGGGTGGACCCTTGGAATTTCGGCTCGGCCCTTCCGGACCGAGCCAGGCCTTGGCACACTACCCCTAAAGCTCTTACCCACCACTACATAGATTCCTTTCCCTCCTTAGTTCGAGATATCGTTATTAAAAAGGCCGTATTGAATTATATCTGCGTGCCCGGATTAATAGCTACCTAATGTCTTCTGCAGCTGCCTAATGTCCCTTGTCTGTAGCTGCCTAATGTCTTCTGCAGCTGCCTAATGTCTCTTGTAGCTTTCTAGTCCTGTCTGCAGCTGCCTAACGTCTCTTGCAGCTGCCTAGTCCTGCCTATAGCTACTATCTGTCCTACCCTATATAGTATAGTGTTACTGTAACTAGTTAACAGGGTGTTTCTCTTCCTACCTGTCTAGTGCTAATATGTCCTAAAGAGCCTTGTACAGTTCCTAAGTAGGCTCTGCCTACCCTGTCTACTTAACTAGGTATTCTATCCTCTTCCGCTTCTTTTAGCTCTTAAGGATTCCTTCTAACTTATATTCCTCCTAGTCCTAAGGTATAATCGCTAGGGGGTGTACGTCGTCTATTGTCAAGTGTAGGAGGGGGTCTATATACGCTGGCTGTATAAGGTCTATATAGAAAACTGGATAGATCCCTAGGGGAGTGTTAAGTTATATAGTATATGTCCCTACCGGCCGGACTACTATAAACTTCTAGTTCTTCTAGTCTAGTTTCCTGCTTAGCTAGTCTATACGAATGCTGCGCTAGTTTAGCTATACCTTATCCCCTGCCTTATACCTTAGTGCAGCCTGCCGTCCCTTGTTGGCCTACTCTTCTGTACTCTGTTAGGCTATAGCGAGGCTCGCTTTTGCCTATTAGTAGGCGTTCGTAATTGTCTGTACGATAGCTTCCTTCTGCTCAATTGGGGAACGTATAGGGCGTAGGGTAATGCCGCTTAGAGTCGGTAGGAGCAGGGAGTAGTCGTACCTGTAGGCTATAAAGAAGGGGGACAGTCCTATAGCGTTAGCTATACAACTGTTAATAGCTAGCTCCGCTATAGGGAGGAGGCGGTTCCAATTCGTCTAGTCGTAGTTAACGTACGCTTAGAGGTACGCTTCTAGTGTCGGATTGACCCTCTCTGTCGCGCCGTCTGTCTATAGGTGCTATACAGTAGATAGACGGCGTTCTATGTTTAACAATTGGCAGATCCTTGCCTAGAGCTAGCTCGTAAACTGTATACCCTAGTTGGATACGATTAACCTAGGGAATGCGTACTTGCTAAACGTCGTCTATATAAATGCCTAAGCAGTGTCCTTAGCTGTAGTAGAGCTTATTCCCTCTAGTATTACCCTCCTTGTTAGCTTGTCTATTACTACTATAATGTTGCGCTGTCCGTCGGTCTTAGGGAGGTCTGTAATAAAATCTACTGTTAGGTCCTACTAGAGCCGGTCCGGTATTAGTAGGGGTTTTAACAGGCTGTGCTTTAGTTTACGCTAGGGCTTTGTCTGTCCGCAGACATCGCAGTTCTGTACAAACCTACGGATGTCCTTTGCTATCGCTAGCTAGTAGTAGTCCCTAGCGACGATGCTGTACGTCTCCTCGTACCCTAGGTGTCTGGTTGCTATAGAGTCGTATGCCTATTATATTAAACTTATACAGAGCTTCTCGTCTGCTAGGACCTAAATCCAATTCCTAAACTTTAGATTGTTCTCCTCGTCTATGTGCACTTTGTCGCTAATACTTTAAGGTAGAGCTCTGTAGGGAGCTTCTGCTGTCCTCTAATACGGATGTAGAGGGCTGGAAGGTGCTGGAAGCTAGGCTTGGCAGGGCCAGGCTTGGCGCACACTCAAATACCTCTACCTCCGCTTGTACGTAAATTCTTCCCTCTCTAGCCTTGGATATAGTTTTCAAAGTAGCTGTATTAATTTACATCTACGTGCTTAGATTATTATATCCAAGGCTCAAACCCAATACCAAACCTGCACTACGCGAAAGAGCCTGTTAAATTACATCCGGGTACTCGATTAACGTACGTGCAACTGACAACCCAGAGTGTGTACTGTATATGTATAAAGGAGGCCGTTAAATTATATCCGGTTACTTAATTGTATATGTACATACTACTCTACCCCCCCTCCCTTAACTAAGAAAAAGAGTTTTAGGGAAGAGAAGTGCCCCTATCGAGAAGAAGAGTTTTAGGGAAGAGAAGTGCCCCTACCAAGAAGAAGAGAGAGCTTTAGGGAAGAGAAGTGCCCTTATTAAGAAGAAGAGAGAGTTTTAGAGAAGAGAAGTGCCCCTATCGAGAAGAAGAGAGAGTTTTAAAGAAGAGCGACGAGAGCGATAGAGCGACGAGAGCAACGAGAAGGACGAGAAGGATAATGTAGGAGCGACGAGGACGAGGAGCAGGAGCGAGGAGCGAGAGCGACGACGACAGAGCGACGACGACGAGAGCGCACCTAGTAGGACCCAGGGCGACGACATTTGTTTTTTCAGGTCTTTAACAGACTAATTCGGGTTTTTAATAGACTATTCTATTTGGACAAGGCCAATTAGGACATTTAGCAATCGAGACGTACAGCAATTAGTACAGCGAAAAGACAAGGCACAGCACGACTACAAGCGACACCTACCTATTAAGACGTTTAGCAGTTAGGGCATAAAGCAAAGCACAAGCACCTAGGCAAGAAGCAAAGCACAAGCACCTAGCTACGAAGCAAAGCACGAGCACCTAGGCACAGCTGCTATAGACAACATAGGCACAGCCGTTACAGACAATACATAGCTGCTATAGGCAATACAGCTGCTGTAGGCAATATACTGTTTAGAAGGACAGTTCAGAGGCAGCATAGTTCAGAGGCAGCACAGTTTAGAGGCAATATTACAGCTACTGCAGGCAGGCACAGCAGCAGACAACCAACACAGACACTGCATATTTGGAAAGGCCCTGCACGTTCAGAAGGGCACTGCAAGTTCAGAAGAGCACTGCAAGTTCAGAAGAGCACATTCAGAAGCATAGCTACAGACAGGCACAGCTGCTGCAGACAGGCACAGCTGCTGCAGACAGGCACAGCTGCTGCAGACAGGCACAGCTGCTGCAGACAACAGAGGTACAGCCGTAGGCAATACAGATACAGCTGTAGGCAGACACAGCTACAGACAATACAGGTACAAAGCTGCAGACGATAAACAGGCAGAAGTACACGATCTGTACAAGGCAAGGCATACCTAGCTGTACAGAGCACTAGCTACGGAGCACTAGCTGCAGACAGCACAGGCGAAGCGACAGTCTGAAAAGCGACAGTCTGAGAAGCGACTGTCTAAGGAGCGACGGTCTAAGAAGCGACGGTCTAAGAAGCGACAGTCTAAGAAGCGACGGTCTAAGAAGCGACTGTCTAAGAAGCCACCGTCTAAGAAGCGACCGTCGAGAAGCGACAGCTTAAGAAGCGATATGTGTTTGCAAGGCAACCTCCGCGACCTCTAAGACCTCCGCAACCTCCGCGGCTCCGACAACCTCTGCAACCTCTGCAGCCCTAACAACCTCTGCGACCTCCAAGACCTCCGCAACCTCCGCGACCTCCGCGACCTCTGCGACAATCTGAGAATTCTGCAGCCTTAGCAAGGCACCAAACAAGGCACTATATGTTTAGAAAGGCTGCTGTAGACAGGCACAGCTGCTGCAGACAACACAGGCAAAGCGACGCCAAAAAGGCACGAGATTGAGGCTTAAAAAGGCACGAGATAAAGGCTTAAAAAGGCACTAGATTGAGGCTCAAAAAGGCACGAGATTGAGACTCAAAACGCACGGAAATTGAAGCTTAAAAGCGAGCTTAAAAGCGAGCTTAAAAGCGACCTTAAAAGCGACCTTAAAAGCGACCTTAAAAGCGACCTTAAAAGCGACCTGTTTTGGAGCGACCTGATTGGCCAAAAGCAATGGCAAAGTGCACTGAAATTGAAGCTGAATTTGCGACCCCTACAACCTGGTTTGGCACCTGCGACCTGATTTAGCACAATGCGATCTGTTTTGGCACCTACGGCCTGGTTTAGAGCGACCTGGTTTAATGCGACCTCTGCGCCCTAGTTTGGCACCTGCAACCTGGTTTAGCTAATTGCAATTAAGGGCAATCGCTAGTAAGGGAGGGCAGTAGTAATACGGATGTAGAGGGCTAGAAGGTGTTCGAAGCTAGGCTTGGTAGGGCTAGGCTTAGCGCACACTCAAATACCTCTACCTCTGCTTGTACGTAGATTCTTCCCTCTCTAGCCTTGGATATAGTTTTCAAAGTAGCCGTATTGATTTACATCTACGTGCTCGGATCATCCTCCTTAGATCGCTGTATAGGCTTCTTAGTAAACGTCGTCCTTTTCTACTGCCTCTTCCTACGCCTGTAGCTGGGGTTCCTATATGTGTGTAGCCGCTAGGCGGATAGCCTCCTCGTCTAGTTCTTCCTTAAACATCTAGAATGTTCGTAATTTGAGTCGTTCGTTGTTGTACGTCGCTAGTATGTCTTAGTCTCGTCTAGATAGAGTGTCGGCCCTACTATTGTCCTTTCCTTTGCAGTACTGGAGTCTTATATTAAAACGGCTTAGATACATCGCCTATCGTACGTACCTCTTAGAGAGTTTCCGGGAGTGCGTAAAGTACTCGAGATTCTTGTAGTCTGTTAGGGCAAGGAACTTAGGGACCGAACGGAGTTCTCCGTGCTACGACTTGCAGCACTGTACAACTGCTAACAATTCCTTGTCGTAGATAGGGTAGTTTTATTCGGTTAGAGAATTCTTCTTAGAGAAATATACGTATAGGTGTAGAAGGCTGTCCGGACCTACCTGTAAGAGGATACTTCCTATGCAGTATCCCGAGGAGTCGGTTGCCAGTATTGTTGTATACTCTAGGTTAAAGGCGGCAAGCGTTGGACCTATAGTAAAAAGCTCCTTTAGCTTATTAAAACTCTTGTCGCATTCCTCCGTCTATGCGAACTGCCTGTCCTTATATATTAGCTTAACTAGGGGACGTACTATCTCTAAGTAGTTCTATATAAACTAGCAGTAGAAGTTAGCAAACCTAAGGAATTCTCGTACGCCCTTAACACTTATAGGGGGCTTCTACTACTTAATAGCATTAATCTTCTTCCCGTCTATACTAATGCCCTTCCCTGCCTCGATAATAAACCCTAGGTATTTCGTACGCTGTATACCGAATTTACATTTGTTAATGTTAAGGTACAATCTAGCTTGTTGCAAGCGGTTTAACACTTTCTTAACGTCTCGTACGTAGTCTTCGCAGGTGCCGTCTGTAAGTACTAGAGTGTCGTCGAGGTATATAGAACAGATGTCGTCTAGGAGTCCCTATAAAAACCTGTTAATGTACCTCTAGAAGGTTGCCGGCGCGTTCGTAAGGCTAGAGGGGGTAACAAGCTACTCGAAAAGTCTGTACCTTGTACAGAATGCGGTTATCTATTCGCATCCTTTCTTAATCCGTATCTTATAGAAGGC
Organism: Pseudocercospora ulei; assembly: GCA_016165855.1. NCBI lineage: Eukaryota > Fungi > Ascomycota > Dothideomycetes > Mycosphaerellales > Mycosphaerellaceae > Pseudocercospora > Pseudocercospora ulei. The sequence goes on along the minus strand of JACWNB010000002.1, from coordinate 5,091,987 downwards.
TGAAACAACGTTAAGCTTCGTAAACTACTTTGCCTTGCTAATCCGTCCGAGGATCTCCTTAATAAGGGGTAGGGGGTACTGGTCCTTCTTTGTAATTGCGTTAATGCCTCTATAGTCTATGCAGAAACGCAAGCCGACCGAGCCTTTCTTATAAACAAACAGCACTGGGGCTCTAGCTAATAACGTACTTACGCAAATAAAACCTTTAGTAAGTAGGTTGTCTAGTGTCTTGTATAGCACTAGGAGTTCTCTAGAGGACATACTATACAGTAGGCTATACAGTACTTTAGGCAGGCTTCTATCCGGATAGGGCTCGAGCTTAATGTCGTAGTCGATTCCTTCTCCGAGATATAGGGGCAGTTTTAAGGCCGATTTTGGTTTGAACAGATCCAGGTATTCCGCATATTCCAATAGGAGCTTCGTGCAGGAGTTTGTAACTTTCTTAGGCGCTAAGGCCTTCTTAATGTCCGTAGTCGTAGTGTTGACCTCAGCGTTTAAGCTAGCCTTGCCCTCGGCTTTGGCATTGCTACTTAGTGAAACCCTCCCTTGGTCTCGGAGTCTCTACTTCGTAGCTGCCAGGTACAGGCGTCCTCTTCCAACGTCGAGCTTGCCCTGCTAGCTGTTACGGTCAACAGATGTAAAACGGAAAACACGGTTAACAGATGTAAAACGGAAAACAACAGCATATAGGACCTAACTAGAACTATTAAGATTGATAGACTATAGGACAACAACTATTAGATAGAGCAAGAAGACCCTAAGAGAGTAAAAGGCGACTTATCCTGCGATGCAAACACTCCTAGCTCAGTTCTAGAACCTTTGGAAAAAGCGGGTCTGGGAAATAAATTTATTTGCAGAACAAAGAAACAGACCTCAGTAAGAAAATTACTAGCAAACTTGCAAACAACTAGCTAGGGCAGGGGAATATAAGAACCTACTGCCGCCTACCTGATCTTTCTCTTCTTCCTGTTTATAGCTCGTCTTGTGCAGCCAATTCAGCTTTTACAATTTAGACTTTAGCCCTTCCTCCTAACACTTAGTTTTTACACTTAACCTCTTCTCGGCTTCGACCGCCCGGGAGATATACAGAGCTATCCAGGAGAGTCATCTTGCCGAGAAGAGCTATAAGGAGCGATGTCTTGCCGCTGCTAGTAGGGCCTATAATTACGTTGAGTTGGCCGACCTTGAAATTGAGGTTAAGATCAATTATCTTGAAGTCTTCCGAGTTCCTACTACCCTAGCTGAACGTGTCTTGCTTGAATCCGATAAGAGGTTCGATATCTTCGTCGTACGCATCGGCCTGCAGCTGGTTGTACTTATCCGTTTCCGGTTCGTTGAGATACTCCTCGACACGATCAACAGAGACCTTTAACTCCTGCACGTAAGCGACTATGTCCTTACTTTAGACTTTAGCTTCCCTTTCTATATCAACTTTTACATCCCCTCCTTTAGACTTTGTTTCTTCCAGCCCCTCCTACTTACTTCGACTTTTACACTGACCCTTTCCGACTACGCAGCTCCATCCTTAAAACTAGCGCTCTATCTATAGTTTCCCTAATATAATGTTATACCCTACCTTGTCTCGTACGACGTAGAGGTATAAGTCCTGCTTATAGTGTCCTTGCAGCTCTATCGTTACTTTTACTATATAGATAATGTCCGGTCCTTGTCTAGTAATGCCTAGTATACATATAGGTACAGTAGGGGTCGTCTCGATATAGTGTTTCTATACGAAGTCTTCGCTAATTACTCTATACACTAAACACTCTGTATTAATTAGCATCTGCGTAGTAGCGATCCTGTTTAGCGTAGGTCGTACGATAAACAGTGTAGTTGTTATATAGTTGCTCTAAAAGGATAGCTAAGTAGTGCTTTGCTTTAGCAATCTATCTTATATATGCCTCTAGCTAAGCCTTCGCTTAGAGGCTACTCTTCTCCTAACTCGTCGTCGTCTAAGGAGAACTCTTAGGTCTTATGTTAGGGTGCTGCAGTTGCCACCCTTGCAGTAGCCGGCCGTCCCCTAGGTTTCTCTGCTAGCAAAAGTCTACAGTTCTGTACAATGTGCCCTGTCTAGCTACACTGGTAGCAGCTCCCTTCTGCTCTCCTTCTGTTAAGGGTAGCTGTATCTAACTACTGCGCCCTCTTAGCGTCGGCCCTTAGCTGTACAGTAACGGCTGCTGCTACTCTCGTTGTCGTCGTTAGCTCCTAGTCTATAGCGTCCTAGTGCTAATAGAGGAGTTGTCGCATTTTGATCCGAGCACGTAGATGTGATTTAATACAGCTGTTTTAATAACTATATCTCGAACTAAGGAGGGAAAGGAACCTATATAGTAATAGGTAAGGGCTTTAGGGGTAGGTGCGCCAAGGCCCGGCTCGGTCCGACAGGGGCCGAGCCGAAATTCCAAGGGTCTATCCTATTACTTAGTCCTACCCCTTTCTGCTGCTGCAATACTACCCCCCTCCCTTACTAGCGGTCGACCTCGACCGCTTACTTTTTGATTTACTACCTTCTTTATTTTCTTCTGCTTCGGCGTCTCCTTCTTCTATCTAATTCGCGGCTTTTTCCGCAGAAAACCCTTCTTAGAGTCGACGTTACGTCTTCGTTTCTTCTATCTTAAAAACATCCTTCTTCCCTTATCTTCTTTCTCTTTATATCGTCGCTATCTAACGTCTTTTACTTGGCGTCTATGTAACTGCAGCTATCTGATCTAAGCTAGCAGCTATCTAAGCTGCTGCGTAGCTGGCCTGTACGCCGCTATAGAGGTCTCTATATCCACTTACGGCGCGCTATCTCTTCTTCTTTTTCTTCTCTACGAAGGCTTTAAACGCTACCAAAAAGCCGCTTTGTTAGCGTCGGCTTCGTTCTTCGCTGTTATTATTCAACCTAGCGGGTCTGGCGGCTAATAATAGCAAGGGCGAAGACTGTTACAAAGCGCGCCGACTCGGTGGCGCCGTCTTCGGCCTTATAGCTATTATCCGACCGGCAAAGCCGGTCGGCAGTAGTGGTAGAGCCAAAGACCCTAAGCAAGCGCACTACCTCGATCGTTTCTATCGGCTTCTGCACTAATAGAGCGGACACGGTTTTTCTTCTTCTTCTTTTAGAACTATTAGCTTCGCAGCTACATAGGCCTCGGCTTCTTCGGGTTCCGGATATAGAAATCCTTTAGCAGCTCTGCCGAATTTCGGATATTCTTAACCGGATACTACTTATAGTCTTCTAGCTATCCCTTCTATAAGACCCTTGCTTCGATAGAGAATCTTATCTTTCTTATATCTACTACGTCTTCTACCTCCTATTCTTCTTCTTTACCGTCTATCTCGATTGGTAGGGGTTCAGCAAACCCCTGTTCTGGAAGGCCGTCTTTAGGGTCCAGACTTAGTATATCCAAATGGAAGACATTGTAGATCCGGAACGATTTCGGTAGCTGGAGCCGATAGGTTACTGGCGATCTCTTTTCCACTATCTTAAACGGGCCTACGTAGCAGGAGTTAAGCTTAGCGTTACCTTTTAGCCTTAGGTTCCGTATATTAAGCTATACCTTTTGGCCTTCTTTCAATTCTATTAGTAACCGCTTTCTATTAGCCCGAGTTACTATTTTCTTCTAAGCCGATTCTATCGCCTCCTTCGCTACCCTAATCGCTTTTTCTATCTAAGATCTAAGCGCTTCTGCTGCAGCAGCGGCGACTCTCTTTACAAAGTGGCGGTAGAAGGTTCTAAAGAGCTGGGTTCGTTCGGCGGTTAAAAGCTTATCCTCGCAAGATAACTATAGATTATCTCGAATAGCGCCAGCGAGGTAGCCTCTAACTCTGCTCAATTGGCACAGAATTCGGCTATCGGCAACATCTTAGCCTACTCTTCTTAATAATAGCTGCAGAAGATTTGCAGATATTTTTCTATCTTACGATCAGCTACTTCGGACTGACCCTCGGTTTAAGGGTAAGCAGCTGTGCTAAGTTTTCCGCAATTTCCGAGAGCTTGGTTAATAGCCTTCTATACATTAGCAGTGAAATAAGGACCCCTATCCGTAGTAATAGTGTCCGGCAGACTATAGTGCTTCTATATACACTGAATTAGCATTCTCGCCGTTTCTTCTGCAGTAGTTCCTTTATCCTTTACTTAGCAGGGGATGAAGTAGCGCTCTTTGCTTAGCCTATCTACTACGTTGAGTGTAGCGTTGTATCTATCGGAATTCGGCAGGCCGGTTACGAAGTCTATCGTAATGTGCTGCTACAGTTTCTTGGAGATCGGGAGTGGCTTTAGTAGACTAGCCGGAAGGCTGTAACGTAGTTTCGCTGCTCGACATATGTAACAATTAGCAATAAATCGGTGGATCCGCTCGAAGATCCGCAGAAACTAGTAGATCGTTCTTACAGCCTATATCGTCTTTTTCGCGTTACTATAGCCAATATCCTTGGGACTATAGACTAGCTGGATAACCTCTGTAATTAGTTCTTCTAGCACTATTAGCTTTCCTAAGCCGGTTTTGCCGATCTTCTGCTGCTAATTAAGCTGCTCTACTTTCTTGTAGAGCGTCTTCCCCTTAGTTGGCGGCTCTACTGCGCAGACCCCTGCTTCTTTCAACACCTCGGCGTCTACTATCCGCTCGGTTAATACCTTCTGGAACATGTTCGGATCTTCTTTCGCGCGGCTAGTCTTCCCCTCCCTTCTTGTTAGCGCGTTAGCCTTTCTATTCTAAGCTCCGTGTCGATAGGTAATCTTGAAGTCGAACCCAGATAAGTAGGCGGCCTACCGAGCTTAGCGACGGGATAGCTTCTGCGTCTTTATAAAATAGGTTAGTAACTAATAGTCCGTAAGGACCCAAACTGTGCTCTTTCTGGCTATAAGCTCCGGCTTCCACTCCTCGAAAGCCTGGATAATAGCTAGCAGTTCTTTATCAAATATAGCATAGTTCCGCTTAGCCTCGTTTATAGACTTGCTAAAGAAAGCTACTGGATAGAGGATTTCGTCGTCGCTATATTAAGAAAGGACCCCTGCAGTTACTATATCGGATGCGTCCGTCTCTAGGTAGATCGTCTTTTCCGGCCGAAAGTGCGCTAGCACTAGCGCCGAGGCCACCGCTTCTTTTAGCCAATTAAAAGCCTCCGTGCACTTCTTATTCTATAGGACGGCGGCCTCCTTCTTTAATGCCTTATTTAGTAGTCTTGCTATTTTGCTAAAGTCCTTAATATACTGCCGATAGTAGCTGCAGAATCCGAGAAACGCTCTGATTTAGGTAGTGTTTCTGGATTTCGGCTGCTTTTACTCTGCGATAGCGGCGACCTTTAAGGGGTCTATCCTAATTCCCTCTCTGCCGACAATAAGGCCGAGATATTTAACCTCGGTCTAATAGTACTCGCTCTTCTTTATATCCGCGTTCAATCTAACCTCGCAGAGCCTAGTTAGCACTCTCTCGATGTGGTCCGTATGCTGCTCTCTCGTTCTATTAGTATAGATAAGAATATCGTCTAAGTAAATAGACACAAACTGTTCCAGCATATCTATAAAGGTATAATTTACAAAACGCTGCTACACTGCCGGCGTGTTAGTAAGTCCGAAAGGCATTACCAACTACTTGAAATTGCCTATGCGTATAGCAAATGTCGTAAGATCTTCCGTTTGTCCTTCCTCGTTCCTTAGTCGGTAGAACGCTTAGCGAATATCCAGCTCGCTAAACCACTTAGCTTTAGCCACTCGCTGTATAGTCTTATTAATTAGCGGCAGCAGATACACATCCCTCTTAGTAATCTTATTAAGGCCTTGGTAGTCTGCGCACAGTCGGAGACTACCTCCGGGTTTCTGCACAAACAGAATCGGTAACGTATACTTAGCAGAGCTTAGCGCAATAAACTTCTTTGCTAGGGTTTCTCAGACATACACCTCTACTTAGTCCAGCTCGGCCGGCGATAATCGTCTTAGGGGTTCGGTTCTCGGCAGCGTAGCTCCTTCTTTTAGCTAGATCTTGCTGTCGTATTCCGGTCAGTAGAGAGGCAGGAGGTTGGAGTCGGCTTTTAAGAATATATTAGTGTAACTATAGAGTTCTTTCAGTAACACCTCTAACAGGTCTACTTCTTCCTCTGCTTTCATTTTCTGATAATCTTCAATGTCTTTTATCGAGATAGCGTAGATCTTATTCTCTAGCGACTTCGCGAGAGTCGTTAGAGCCTCTAAGCTTATTATTCCGACAGTGTCCAGGGGGTCGGAACGGTTAATCGGAACCTCGTTAATTGTTGCGGTGGTGGAAAGAGGTGGGACAGATTGATAGGGTGGACCCTGGAATTTCGGCTCGGCCCGGACGGGCCGAGCCGAGCCTTAGCACCACCACTATCAAAGCCAACCACCACCACTACGTAGATTTCTTTCCCTCCTCAGTTCGAGATATAGTTATCAAAAGGCCGTATTGAATTATATCTGCGTGCCCGGATTATTATATCTCGAACTCACTCTCCACACCACACCCCGCGCTGCGCGAAAGGGCCTATTGAATCATCCGGAAACCCGAATAACGCACGCGCACCCACCAACACACCAACAACAACCCCTACGGCACCGTAAGAAGATGGAAGGCTTCTTAGCGGTAGAGAGCGGCGTAACAGGCCGCCGCGGAAAGAGAAAGACTGACAGAGCGAGCAGACGCTCCAGTGTAGTTGACGATAAGATCGTTATCAGAGGTTTTACGGCGGAAGAGACCGCAGAGATTAAGGAACGAATAAGTAAATACAAGAAGATCCACGACTGCACGATCGAGGAACTGGAGAACTACGTAAATAAGAATGGGATAGGAAAGGTCTATAACGGTATAGACCTTATTAAGACGCTGTTCTACAGAACACTGGAAGAAAACAGACAGCTAAGAGAGGAAGTAGAGACGGTAAGGGCCGAGAAGGAATCGGTAGAGACTATCGTCGACATGTTGGAACACCAAGCGTCGAATCGACTAGCGCAGCTAAAGGCGCTGAAGAATCAGATAGCTGATATGGAAGCAGCAAAGTCGCCGCTACTGCGTCGAGAAGAACAAGCAGAGACCGCCTTACCAGCGGCCTATAGTTAAGGTAGCACTACGATAACGCCACTGCTGGACCTACCTGCTTTCGGTAGCGGAGACCCTGAAGCGTAGGAGGCGTTCAAGAAGAAGATTAAGAATAAGATAAGCTGCGATTACGCAGCAAGCAGCGAAGAAGACAGACTGGCCTATTTAGAGGCGCGACTGGAAGGCGAAGCGTTCTCGCTAGTGGCGGACCTAGAAGAGGTAACCGCGGAGGAAGCGATCAAAGCGTTAGATCAACGCTTCGGAGACCCATTCCGAAAGAAGACGGCCTATAAGCAGCTGGACAAGATCAATCAGAATCGGCAGACGTTTAAGGAATTCTACGGTTTGTTCAGAAAATATGCGATCAGGGCCCGAGTAGCGGAGGATGAGCAGCTCTACCTATTAAGGCAGAAGCTGAACCCTGAACTGGCCGCCGCTATAGCGTCTGTAGAAGACGAAGACCTTAAGAGCTTCGTGCACCAAGCGAGAGTCACCGCGAGAAACTTGAGCGCTTACGCGAAATCACGCGAATCGGTTCAGAAGCCGTCGCCGTCGCCGTCGCTAATGCGGACAACCAGAGCCCCCGCGCCCTTCCGACGTGGCCCCTAGCCGCCTTACGTGCCGCGACCGTCGTTCGTCCCCACCTGTTTCGCGTGCAGAAAGCCTGGCCACATCGCTACGAGCTGCCAAGCATCGGATAAGCAGAAGCAGGAGTATCGTGTTATAAAGCAGCAGCCGCAGCTACCGAGAAAGGCTATACAAGCTATGGAGCCGGCTCCGAACGATACTGACAGCGTAGACGGTGGAGTGCCACTGCGGATTATAGGAAAAGACCAGCTGGAAGGATAGGCCCCCTATCTAGCGTAGACAACAGGGCACCGACGCGAACCGCGTCGACGAGAGAGAGCATCAACAGCTGTAGCGATCCGCTATCGGCTGCGGTGGAAGTGAACACGGAAACAGCCATTATCCTTCCAATCACTGTCCACCCCCTTAACGGATCGAGCAAACTACTTCAGCTGAAAGCTTTCATCGACACAGGAGCTCTTATTGGCGCGGCGATCCACTACCGGTTGGTTCAGAAACTGATAAAGGGATACGGTTATCCAGTGGAATTGGCGTCGCTGACGAAGATTTCGGCATACAACGGACAAGACACAGAGAGTGTTACGCACTACGTGCTATTAAGGACTACCTTAGCTGGTCGCACTACGGAAGCGACGTTCCGAATTATGGATATCGGAAGATTCGACATCATTATAGGGCAGAAATAGATAAAGAATCAGAAAGCTATTATTGACGTAGACGAAGGCACGATAGGGTTCAAAACCCTAGGCAACGCCACCGCCGCCACCGACCCGAAAGCCACAGAGTCCGCTAAAGAAGCTCCGTCCGAGCATTCCGAACCCTTGGTCACTGTTGGAATAATGAGTTCAGAAGCAATAACGACCCTCGCGAAGTCATTGGATAATAAGATCTACGCCATCTCGATAAAAGACATCGAAGACTATAGGAAGATAATAGCGGAAGAAGAAGTGGATCCGCTGGAGGTGTTACCGGAAGAGCTCCATAGTTACGCTGATGTCTTCTCAAAAGCAGACTCCAACCTCCTGCTACTCCACCGGCCGGAATACGACAACAAGATCAGGTTGAAAGAGGGAGCTACGCTGCCAAGAACTGAGCCCCTAAGACGACTGTCGCTGGCGGAACTGGATCAAGTGGAGGTGTTCGTTCGTAAGTGATCTGACTGCAGTAGACTCTAGGTCAATACCCGTCTTTAATAACTATATCCAAGGCTGGAGAGGGAAGAATCTACGTACAAGCGGAGGTGGAGGTATTTGAGTGTGCGCCAAGCCTGGCCCTGCCAGCTGTCTACATCTACATCCGTATTACTACCGCCCTCCCCAACTAGCGATTGCCCTCAATCGCAATCAATCTATCAATCGCAATTAGCCAATCAGGTCGCACCAATCCAGGTCGCAAATTCAGTCGCAGAGGTCGCTAAGGTCGCTCCAAACCAGGTCACTCCAAACCAGGCTGCTCCAAACCAGGTCGTAGGGGTCGCAAATTCAGCTTCGCTATCGGCCAATCAGGTCGCTCCAAAACAGGTCGCTTTTGAGCTTCAATTTCCGTGCGTTTTGAGTCTCATCCTCGTGCCTTTTTAAGCCTTGATCTCGTGCCTTTTTGAGCCTCAATCTCGTGCCTTTTTAAGCTTCAATCTCGTGCCTTTTGCCGTCGCTTTGGTGCCTCAATTGGTGCCTTATTTGGTGCCTTGTTTGGTGCCTTGCCAAGGCTGCAGAATTCTCAGATTGTCGCAGAGGTCGCAGAGGTCGCAGAGGTTGCAGAGGTCGTTAGGGTCGCAGAGGTCGCAGCCTACGTATGTCGCTTCTCGACGGTCGCTTCGCTTCTCGACGGTCGCTTCGCTTCTCGACGGTCGCTTCTCGACCCGTCGCTTCTCGACCCGTCGCTTCTCGACCCGTCGCTTCTCGACCCGTCGCTTCTCGACCCGTCGCTTCTCGACCCGTCGCTTCTCGACGGTTGCTTCTCGACGGTCGCAGAGGTCTCGGAGGTCGCGGAGGTTGTTGGGGGCGCAGAGGTCGTTAGGGGCGCAGAGGCTTCCAGAGGTCGCAGAGGTCGCGGAGCTCGCAGAGGTCGCGGAGCTCGCAGAGGTCGCAGAGCTCGCAGAGGTCGCGGAGCTCGCTAAGGTCGCGGAGCTTACAGAGGTCGCTGGAGGTCGTAGAGGTCGCCGCAGTCGGGGTCGCTAAGGTCGTAGAGGTTGCCTTGCAAACATATGTCGAGCTGGACATCCGCCAAGCGTTCCATCGACTAAGGAACGAAGAAGGGCAGACAGAAGACCTTACGACATTCGCGACGCGTATAGGCAATTTTAAGTAGTTGGTAATGCCTTTCGGGCTTACCAACGCGCCGGCGGTGTAGCAACGCTTTATAAACCACACCTTTATAGACATGCTGGAACGGTTCGTGTCCATCTATTTAGACAACATTCTTATCTATACGGATAGAACGAGAGATCAGCACACGGACTATATCAAGAAGGTGCTAACCAGGCTCTGCGAGGTCGGATTAAACGCGGACACGAAGAAGAGCGAGTTCTATCAAACTAAGGTTAAATATCTCGGTCTTATCGTCGGAAGAGAGAGAATTCGTATAGACCCCTTAAAGGTCGCCGCCGTCGCGGAGTGGAAGCAGCCGAAGTCCGGAAACACTACGCAAATCAGAGCGTTTCTCGGATTCTGCAGCTATTACCGACGGTTTATTAAGGACTTCAGCAAGATAGCGAGACCCCTGAACGAGGCGCTAAAGAAAGAGGCCGCTAGCCTATAGAATAAGAAGTGCACAGAAGCTTTCGTACGGCTAAAAGAGGCAGTAGCCTCGGCGCCGGTTCTGGCGCACTTCCGACCGGAAAAGACGATCTACGTAGAAACGGACGCTTCCGACACAGTAACGGCGGGGGTCCTTTCTTAATATAGTGACGACGAAACCCTCCATCTAGTCGCTTTCTTCAGCAAGTCAATAAGCGAAGCTAAGCGGAACTACGCTATCTACGATAAGGAGCTGCTGGCGATCATTCAGGCTTTCGAGGAGTGGAAACCGGAGCTTATAGCTGGAAAGAGCACGGTCCAGGTCCTTACGGACCACCAGTCGCTGACCTACTTTATAAAGACGCAGAAGCTCTTACGACGTTAAGCACGGTGGGCCGCCTACCTATCAGGGTTCGATTTTAAGATCACCTATCGACTGGGGGCTCAAAACGGAAAGGCGGACGCGCTTACGCGAAGAGAAGGAAAAACAAGCCGCGCGAAGGAAGATCCAAACATGTTCCAGAAGGTGTTGACCGAGCAAATAGTAGACGCAGAGGTGTTGAAAGAGGTAGGGGTCTGTGCAGTGGAACCGGTCCCTAAAGAAGAAGCTCTCTACGAAAAGGTAAAGCGACTTAACCAGCAACAGAAACTCGGCAAAACCGGCTCAGGAAAGCTAATAATTCCAGAAGAACTAATTACGGAAGTCATCAAGTGGGTCTATAACTCTATAGACGTTGGTTACGCCAGCTCAAAAAAGACGATAGAAGCTATAAGGACGGTCTACTGGTTTCCGCGGATCTACGAACGGATCCATCGATTTATCGCCAATTGCTACGTGTGCAGGGCCGCGAAGCTGCGTTACGGTCTTCTAGCAGGCTTATTGAAGCCACTGCCGATCCCCGAGAAACTATGGCAGCACATTACGATAGACTTCGTAACCGGCCTGCCGGATTTAAATAGATATAACGCCACCCTTAACGTAGTGGATAGGCTAAGCAAAGAACGACACTTCATCCCCTGTCGAGCGAGAAACGAAGGAACTACGGCGGAAGAAACCGCGCGGATGTTGATCCAACACGTCTGGAAGCACTATGGGTTGCCGGACACTATCACTACAGATAGGGGTCCTCAATTCACCGCCGACGTTTAGAAAGCTATTAACCAAACTCTCGGAATTCATAGAAAGCTCAGCACCGCCGCTCACCCTTAAACCGACAGCCAGTCCGAAGTGGCTAATCGCGAGATAGAGCGATATTTGCGAACCTTCTGCGGCCATTATTAAGAAAAGTGGGTCGAGGTGTTACCGATGGCCAAATTCTGCGCGAACTCAACACAGTTAGAAGCAACATCGCTGGCGCCGTTCGAGATAACGCACGGCTATCTTCCGAGAATGAGCTTTTAGCCACTAAGCGACGCCGGCTCGCCAGAGCTTTCCACTACTACGTCGTTAAAGAGAGTCGCCGCCGCGGCGGCAGAAGCGCTACGATCTCAAATAGAAGAAGCAATTAAGGTGGCGAAAGAAGCAATAGAGACGGCTTAGAAGAAGATAGTAACTCGAACTAATAGGAACCGGTCGCCAATAGAATTCGAAGAAGGTTAAAAGGTATAGCTCAACACGCGGAACATAAGGCTGAAAGGAAACGCGAAGCTCAACCTACGCTACGTAGGTCCATTTAAGATAATAGAAAAGAGGTCGCCGGTGACTTATTGGCTCGAGCTGCCAAAGGCGTTCCGGATCCACGACGTTTTCCATTCCGATCTACTGAGCCTGGACCCTGAGAACGGTCTGCCGCAGCAGGGGTTCGCCGAACCCCCACCAGTTAAGATGGACGGTAAAGAAGAAGAGTGGGAGGTAGAAGACGTAATGGACGTAAAGAAGACGAGGGGGTCCATCAAAGCGAGGATCTCGTAGAAGGGGTGGCCGGAAGACTATAAATAGTATCCGATCGAGAATCTCCGGAACTCGGCGGAGCTGCTAAGAGACTTTTACGCGCGGAACCCGAAGAAGCCGAAGCCGGCGTAGCTCTGATGTCGACAATTCCGGAAGAAAGAAAACACGTCCGCTCCACCGGCGTAGAAGCCGATAAAGACGATCGTAATGGAATTAATGGCTCCAGGCGGCCGGTCGGCGACGGCGTGGAGGCTCTGGTAGAAAAGAAGAAGAAGAAGAAAAACGACGCTGCGGAAAGATCTACATAGACCTCCGCGCCGGAGCACAGACCAACCACGCCGCAGCTCAGATAACCCACGACTCAGATCAGATAGCACAGATCAGGCGCACCGATTATATAAACGACCAAGTAAAGGACTTCAGATATTGATGACGTAAGAGATTTAAGAAGCGATGGAAGAAGGAAGAGGTAACCTCACCGTCGGAGGGGATTTTCGAGGAAGAGACGATAAATCAAAAAAAAAAAAAAAAAAAAAAAAAAAGAAGGAATAGGGAAAGGTTTTCGGATAGATAGGGTGACTAGGCGGTCGAGGGCGACCGCTAGCGAGGGAGGGGGGTAGTGTTGCGGTGGTGGAAAGAGGTGGGACAGATTAATAGGGTGGACCCTGGAATTTCGGCTCGGCCCGGACGGGCCGAGCCGAGCCTTGGCACCACCACTTTCAAAGCCAACCACCACCACTACGTAGATTTCTTTCCCTCCTCAGTTCGAGACATAGTCATCAAAAGGCCGTATTGAATCATATCTGCGTGCCCGGATCATTAATAGCCGTAACGTTCGATCTTGCGGCGGCAGCTGCTACTGATTCGACGGCGGCGGCTCCGCTCTGCTAGGTTTTAAATCCGAGTGTGCCTTTACCTACGTTAATAACTGCTTTCTGATTCTTTATCTATTTCTGCCCTATAATAATGTTCAATCGTCCTATATCTATAATTCGGAACGTCGCCTCTGTAGTGCGGCCCGCTAGGGTAGTTCTTAATAGTACATAAGGTGTAACACTCTCCGTGTCTTGTCCGTTGTATGCCGAAATTCGCGTCGGCGAAGCTAACTCTACTGGATAACTATATCCGTTTATTAGCTTCTAGACTAGTCGATAGTGGATCGCGGCGCCGATAAGGGCTCTTATGTCGATAAAAGCCTTTGATTAAAGTGGTCGGTGCGAGCCGTTCAGGGGGTGGACAGTAATCAGAAGAATAATAGCGGTCTCCGTATTCACTTCTACTGCTGCTAAGAGCAGATCGCTACAGCTGTTAATGCTTCCTTCTTCCGGCGGTATAGTTCGTAGCAGTGCCCTATTGTCTATACTATATAGGGGGCCTATCCGTCCAGCTAGTCTTTTCCCAAGATCCTTAGTAGCATTCTACTATCTACACTGTTGGTGTCGTTCGGTGCGGGCTCTATAGCTTGGATAGTCCTCTTTAGTAGCGGTAGCTTCGTAGTACAATACTCCTACTTTTGTTAAACCGTCGCTTGGCATCTAGTAGCGATATAGCTAGGCTTTCCGCAGGCGTAGCATGTAGCGACGAACGACCAGCGCGGCGAATAGAATAGCTGCTAAGGGCCTCTTTAGTAGGGTGCGGCAGGGGAACGCGTTGTCGACGCTAGCGACGATTTCTGAATCGATTCGCGCGCGGACGATTGTCCGTATACGTTTAGGTTTCTGGCAGTAACTCTCGCTCGGTGCACGAAGCTCTCGAGTTCTTCGTCTTCTACCGAAGCTATAGCTGCGGCCAGTTCAGGGTTCAGCTTCTGCCTTAGCAGGTGTAACTGTTTACTCTTAGACACTTTGGCCCTAATAGCATATTTCCGGAACAGTCCGTAAAACTCCTTAAACGTTAGCCGGGTTTGGTTAATTTTATCCGGTTGTTCGCAGGCCGTCTTCTTCCGGAAGGGGTCTCCGAAGCGTTGATCCAGTGCTTTGATTGCTTTGTTGGCAGTTACCTCTTCTAGGTCCGCTACTAGCGAGAACGCTTCGCCTTCTAGTCGCGATTCTAGGTAGGCCAATCTATCCTCTTTACTGCTTCCGGCATAATCGCGGTTTATCTTATTCTTTATCTTTTTCTTAAAGGCCTCCCAGTCTTTAGAGTCTCTACCTCTAAACGCTAGCAGATTAGGTTGTAACGTTATAGAAGTGCCACCTTGACTGTAGGCCGCTAGTAAGGCAGTCTCCTCTTGTTCTTCTCAATATAGCGGCGGCGCCAACGACATTGCTGCTTCCGTGTTGGCTTGCTAAGCCTTTAGCGTCTTTAGTTGCTCTAGTCGATTCGCTGCCTAGTTCTCTAACACGTCGATAATAGTCTCTGCCGATCCCTTCTCGGCTATTACCGCTTTTATTTCCTCTCTTAATCGCCTATTCTCTTCTATGTTTTTGTAAAACTTCTTTTTAATAAAGGTAATAATTTCGAACACCTTACTAGCTCTATGTTCTGCCAGATATTCTTCGATTCTATACAGTGTGCAGGCATACAGCTCCTTATAGCCGGCTATGCCCTTCTTCGCGTTGTCTGTCTCTTCTTCTGTAAGGCCCTTAGTAGCCGTTCTATCGTCGAGGATGCTAGTGCGCCTATCCTTTAGTCTGTTAGTCTTTCTCTTTCCGCTGCGGCCTGTAATGCCGACTTCTACTGTTAAGAAGCCTTCTATAGCTATCTTACGGTGCTAGTGTTTAGTTTGGAGTAGGGTGCGCGTACGTAATTCGGGTGGCCGGATAGTTTAACGGGCTCTTTCGCGCAGCACGGGGTTAGTTTGGTAGTGAGTTCAAGATATAATAATCCGAGCACGCAGATGTAATTTAATACAGCTGTTTTAATAACTATATCTCGAACTAAGGAGGGAAAGGAATCTATGTAGTAGTGGGTAAGGGCTTTAGGGATAGGTACGCCAAGGCCCGGCCCGGTCCGACAGGGGCCGAGCCGAAATTCCAAGGGTCCACCCTATTACTTAGTCCCCTTTCTGCCGCCGCAACGCATTTTGTAGGCGCAGCTTATCTGTCTAAGCCTATGCTGTTAGTCGTCGATTCTCTTAAGGAGATTACAGAACGCCTTGTATAAGGCTAGCCGTATTCTGCCTACTAGTCCTGTTATAATCTCCCTAGAGAGTCTAATTTCGAGGGTAGTTACCTTTAACCTGTCCTCCTAGCTAAGGCCTCCTGCTTTAGCTAGGGTTTGGTTGTATTCTGCAAGGAACTTCTATACGGACTTATGTCCTTGCTTTATAGTGTTAAGCCGTACGAGGGCTCGACTCTCGCAGTCTAGGTCCTTGTAGCTCCTGTCTAGGGCTGCCTAGAGGATCGTCGTAGTTGCCGTTGCCAGACTAGTAATAGCAGTTTCGTAGTATAGCAGAATTCGTGCTGCTGCCTTGCCTTTTCCTAAAGAGATACACTACCTTGTTAAGCTCGGCCGGGTATGCTGCTAAGTCGACTAGAAGCTTAGAGTGTATCTAGGCAGCCTAGGAGGGGTACTCGGCCGGTGTCTCGCTATTATAGGCAGTAACGTTAGGGAGTTTACTCTTTAGGACTGTAGTGTAGGCCGTTGTGTTCGTCGTTATCGTAGGGGTCGGGTCGTAACCGGACGCCCTAAGCTGTCGGAGCTCCTGTTCCTGTCGGGAAATCGTCGAGACCTAATAGCCTATTTGTTCTTCGAGCTGGTTCTTGTAAGCTATTAACTCTTTGTACATATTACGTATATAATCCTGTATAGCTGTAGTTTCTATAGGGATATCGTTGTCTATCTTCGTTGTATTACTGCAGTTACCGATAGTAAGATTAGTTCCTAATATAACAGGTTTAAGTATCTTAGTTCAGAAACTTAAAGCTAGTGTTAGAGGACGCCGCCCTGCCAGGTCCTGTACCTAAACTGGCCGTCGTCCCAAGGATTGCGACTTAGCAGCGCTAGCACGACCCTACCTACCGTACGGAGGAAAATCCTGCAACCTGCACAGAGGGAAATAGGCGCCCCTCTGTAGGGAGAGAAAACTCTGTATCCCTATATAGAGGAAAACTCCTAACCCTCTGTATAGAGAGAAAACCTTACACCCCTATATAGTAGGAAACTGCTGGCTTGGCTTCGTAGGTACAAATTATACAGTAGCGTACGACGAAGGAACTGCCTATTAGTTCCTTTATATAGATACCCAGCTTCAAGTTTCTAAACTAAGATTCTTAACCCCTTTACATTAGGAACTAATCTCACTGTCGGTAACCGCAGTAATACAACAAAGATAGACAGCGACATCCCTATAGAACCTACGGCTATACAGGGTCAGATGCACTGCATATATAAGGAGCTGCTAGTACGCAAGACCTAGCTCGAAGACCAAATAGGCTACTAGGCCTCGACGATTTCCCGACAGGAACAGGAGCTCCGACAGCTTAGGACGTCTAGTTGCGACCCGACCCCTACGACAACGACGAACACGACGGCCTACACTGCAGTCCCTAAGAGCAAACTTCCCAACGTTACTACCTACGATAGTAAGGCACTAGCCGAGTATCCCTCCTAGGCTGCCTAGATACCGTCCGTAAAAACCAGTGTGTTATCGAGGTACGCTGAGCAGATGTCGTCTAGTAAGCCTTGCAAGGACTTGTTAATGTACCTTTGGAAGGTTGCCAGTGCGTTGGCAAGGCTAAAGGGGGTAACAAGCTACTTAAAAAGACTATATCTCGTACGGAAGGCAGTTATCTATTCGCAGCCCTCCTTGATCCGTATCTTGTAGAAAGCCGAGACTACGTTAAGCTTAGTAAACCACTTTGCCTTGCTAATCCGTCCGAGAGTCTCCTTAATAAGGGGTAGGGGGTACCGGTCCTTCTTGGTAATTGCGTTAATGCCTCTGTAGTCTATGTAGAAGCGCAAGCCGGCCTTCCCCTCCTTATAGACAAACAGCACTAGGGCTCCTACGGACGAGGTACTTGCCTGAATGAAACCTTTGGAAAGCAGGTCGTCTAGTGTCTTGCGCAGTACTAGGAGTTCTCCTAAGGACATTCCGTACAGTGGACTGTACGGTACCTTAGGCAGACTCCTATCCGGACGGGGCTCTAGCTAGATGTCGTAGTTAATCCCTTCTCCTTAGTGTAGCGGCAGTTTTGAGGCCGACTTTGGCTTAAAGAGGTCTAGGTATCCTGTATATTCCCTTAGGAGCTTCGTATAGGGGTCCATCGCTTTCTTAGGCGCCAATGCCTTCTTAATGTCCGCAGTCGCAGTGTTGATTTCAGCCTTAGCATCGCTACCCTGCAGAGCCCTCCCTTAGTCTCGGGGCCTCTGCTTCGTCGCCGTATTGATTTCGGCTTTAACATTGCTATCCTGCGGAGCCCTCCCTTAGTCTTAGAGCCTCTGCTTTGTCGCTGCTAGGTACAGCCGTCCTCGTCCAACGTCCAGCTTGCCCCTCTAGCGCTCTATCTATAGCTTCCCTAGTATTACGTTATACCCCAACTTGTCCTGTACAACATAGAGGTATAAGTCCTGTTTATAGTGTCCCTGTATCTCTATCGTTACTTTCACTATATAGGTAATGTCCGGTCCTCGCCTAGTAATGCCCAACATGCGTATAGGTACAGTAGGGGTCGTCTCTATACAGTGTCTCTGTACGAACTCTTCGCTGATTATTCTGTACACCAAACATCCTGTGTTAATTAATGTCCGCGCCGTTGCGGACCCGTTTAGCGTAGGCTATACGATACACAGTGTAGTCGTTGTGTAGTTGCTCTTAGAAGATAGCTAAGTAGTGCTTTGATTTAGCAATCTATCTTGTACACGCCTCTAGCAGAGCCTTTGCTTAGAGGCTACTCTTTTCCCGACTCGTTGTCGTCTAAGTAGGACTTCTAGTCCTCTTGTTAGGACGCTGCAGTTGCTATCCTTACAGTGGTCGGCCGTCCCCTCGGTCTCTCTGCTAGCAAAAGCCCGCAATTCTGTACAGTGTAGACTATCTTGCTATACCGGTAGCAGCTTCCTTCTGCTGCCTCTTGTCTAGGGTAGCTATGTCTACCTACTGCGCCCTCTTAGTGGCAGCCCTTGGCTGTACGGCAACGGCTGCCGCTACCTTCGTCGTCGTTAGTTCCTAGTCTATAGCGTCCGTCTGCTGCTAGAGGGGTTGTCGCATCTTGTAAGCGCGGCTTATCCGTCCGAGCCTGCGCTGCTAATCGTCGACTATTCTAAGGAGATTACAGAATCCCTCGTACGTAGCTGGTCGCATTACGCCTACTAGTCCTGTTATAATCTCCTTGGAAAAGCCTACCTCTAAGGAGGTAATTTTTATCCTATCCTCCTATTAGAGACCTCCTGCCTCTGCCAGAGTCTAGTCGTATTCTGCGAGGAACTCTCGTACAGTCTTGCGTCCTTGTTCTATCGTATTGACCTATAGGAGTGCTCGGCTCTCGCAGTCTGGGTCCTTGTAGCTCTTGTTAAGAGCTGCCTAGAGCATCGTCGTCGTAGCTATTGCCGGGTTGGCAATAGCTATCTTGTAGTACAGCAGAATCCGTGCTGCCGCCCTGCCCTTTCACCTCTTAAAGAGGTAAACTACCTTGTCTAGCTTAGTTAGGTATGCTCCTAAGTTAACCAGAAGCTTAGAGCGCATCTAGGCAGCCTAGAAGGGGTACTCGGCCAGAGCTTCACTATCGTACGTAGTAACATTAGGGAGTTTGCTCTTAGGGGTCGGGGTGTAGGCTATCGTGTTCGTCGTCGTAGGGGTCGGATCGCGATTAGACGCCCTAAGCTGTTGTAGCTCCTGTTCCCGTTGGGAAATTATTGCAGCCTAGTAGTTCACTTGCTGCTCGAGCTGCCTCTTGTGTTCTAGCAGCTCCTCGTACGCGCAGTGCATCTGTCCCTATATAGCCGTAGGTTCTATAGAGATGTCGCTGTCTATCTTCGTTATATTACTGCAGTTACTAACAGTAAGATCAGTTCCTAATGTAAGGGCTTAAGAATCTTAGTTTAGAAACTTAAGGTTAGGTAACTACATAAAGGAACTAATAGGCAGTTCCTTCGTCGTCTGCTGCTGTACAATTTGTACCTACGAAGCTAAGCTAGCAGTTTTCCTCTATATAGGGGTGCAAGGTTTACACTCTATATAGAGGATCGGGCGTTCTCCCTCTGTACAGTAGTGCAGAGTTTTCCCTTTATTTAGAGGGGCGGCAATTCCCCTCTATGCAGGGCTATAGGGTTCTCCCTCTATATAGGAGTAGGGTCCTGTTAGTGATTCTGTATAGAGAGTAGGGTCGTGCTAGCGCCGCTAAGTCGCAGTTCTTAGGGCGATGGCTGGCTCAGGTCAGGTCTAGGACCTGGGCTGGGCGGCGCCCCCTAACAGATGCGAGTAGATAACCGCTTTCCGTATAAGGTACAGGCCTTTCGAGTGGCTTGTTACCCCCTTTAGTCTTGCGAATGCGCTAGCAACCTTCTAGAGGTATATTAACAGGTCGTTGCAAGGACTTCTAGACGACATCTGCTCTATATACCTTAACGACACCCTGGTATTTACAGACGGTACCTGCGAGGACTACGTACGAGACGTTAAGAAGGTGCTTAACCGTCTGCAACGGGCCGGACTATACCTCGACATCAACAAATGTAAATTCAGTATACAATGTATAAAGTACCTAGGGTTTATTATCGAGGCAGGGAAGGGCATTAGTATAGACAGGAAAAAGATTAATGCTATTAAGCAATAGAAGCCCCCTACGAGTGTTAAGGGCGTACGAGAATTTATTAGGTTTGCCAACTTCTATCGCTAGTTTATACGGAACTACTCGGATATAGTACGCCCCCTAGTTGAGCAAACATACAAGGATTAACAGTTTAAGTAGACGGACGAGTGTAATAGAAGCTTCAACAGGCTAAAGGAGCTCTTTACTACAGGACTAACGCTTGCCGCTTTCAATCTAGAACGTACAACGATACTGGAAACCGATTCTTTAGAGTACTATATAGGAGATATTCTCTTACAGGTGGGTCCAGACGGCCTTCTACACCTATACGCGTACTTCTCTAAGAAGAACTCCCTAGCTGAATGCAACTACCCTATCTACGACAAGGAATTGCTAGCAGTCGTACAGTGCTGCGAGGCGTAGGACGTAGAACTCCGCTCGGTTCCTAAATTCCTCGCCCTAACCGACTACAAGAATCTCGAGTACTTTACGCAACCCTAGAAGCTGTCTAAGAGGCACGTACGATAGGCGATGTATCGAAGCCGCTTTAATATAAGACTCTAGTACTGCAAAGGAAAGGACAACAGTAGGGCTAACGCGTTATTCAGACGAGACTAAGATATGCCGGCGACGTATAACGACGAGCGACTAAAGTTAAGAATATTCCAGATATTTAAGGAGGAACTAGGCGAGGAGACTATCTGCCTAGCGGCGACACAAATATAGGAGCCCTAGCTACAAGTGTAGGAAGAAGCAGTAGAAAAGGACAATGTATACCGAGGGGTCTGTACAGCGATCTAAGGAGGACAGCGGAAGCTCCTAGCAGAGCTCTACCTTAAGGTGTTAGCAGCAGAGTGCACAGTAGACGAGGAGAACAACCTAAAGTTTAGGAATCGGATTCGGGTCCTAGCAGACGAGAAGCTGTATACGAGCTTAATACAACGGGCGCATAATTCTATAGCAACTAGACATCTAGGGCGCGAGGAGACGTACAGCATCGTCGCTAGGGACTACTACTAGCCGGCGATAGCAAAGGATATCCGTAGGTTCGTACAGAACTGCGACGTCTATAGACGGACGAAGCCCTAGCGTAAACTAAAGCACGGGCTGTTAAAACCCCTACTAATACCGGACCGGCCCTAGCAAGACCTAACTGTAGACTTTATTACAGACCTCCCCAAGAGCGACGGACGACGAAACATTATAGTAGTTACCGACAAGCTAACAAAGGGGGTAATACTAGAGGGAATAAGCTCTACTACAGCGAAGGACACCGCTTAGGCATTTATATAGACAACGTTTAGCAAGTACAGATTCCCTAGGTCAATTATATCTGATCGGGGTACAGAGTTTACGAGCCAGCTCTAGGCAAGGGTCTGCCAATTGTTGAACGTAGAACGTCGCCTATTAATTGTATAGCACCTGCAGACGGACGGCGCGACAGAGAGGGTTAACTCGACATTGGAAGCGTAGCTCCGAGCGTACGTTAACTACGACTAGACGAACTACAACCGCCTCCTTCCTATAGCAGAGCTAGCTATTAACAGCCGTACAGCTAACGCTACAGGACTGTCCCCCTTCTTTATAACCTATAGATACGACTACTCCCTGCTCCTACTAACCCTAAGCAGCGCTACCTTACGCCCTGTACGCTCCCCAATTTAGCAGAGGGAAGCCATTATACAGACGATTACAAATCCTTACTAATAGGCGAAAGCGAGCCTTACTATAGCCTAACAGAGGGCAGAAGAGCAGGCCAAGAAGGGACGACAGGCTGCACTAAGGTACAAGGCAAGGGACAAAGTATAGCTAAACTAACGCAACATCCGTACAGACCGGCTAAGCAAGAAACTGGACTGGAAGAACCGGAAGTTTACGGTAGTCCAGCCGGTAGGGATATACGCTATACGACTTAACACTCCCCTAGGGATCTACCTAGTTTTCTACGTAGACCTCGTACAGCTAGCACATATAGACCCCCTGCTGTACTAGACAACGGACGACGTACGCCCCCCAGCAATCGTAACTAAAGACTAGGAGGAGTATAAAGTAGAAGAAATTCTTAAGAGCTGGAGGGGGTAGAAGAAGATAGAATACCTAGTTAAGTAGGCAGGTTAGGCAGAGCCTATATAGGAACTGTACGAGGCTCTCTATAACATACAGGCACTGGACAAGTAGGAGGAGAGACACCCTAGTAAACGGTTACAGTAACACTGTACTGTACAAGGTAGAACCAATAGCAGCTGCAGGGCTAGACAGCTACAAGGAACATTAGACAGCTGCAGCTAGGACTGGGCAGCTATAAGAGACGTTAGGCAGCTGCAGACAGGATTAGGCAGCTGTAGGCAGGACTAGGAAGCTGCAAAGAAAGAGTAGGAATAGAGGGGAACTAGGGACATCTATCCCTAGGGATGTTGCAGCAGCAGAAAGGGGTAGGACTAAGTAATAGGGTGGACCCTTGGAATTTAGGCTCGGCCCTTCCGGACCGAGCCGGGCCTTGGCACACTACCCCTAAAGCCCTTACCTACCGTCGCATAGATTCCTTTCCTTCTTCAGTTCGAGATATAGTTAGTAAAAAAGCCGTATTGAATTATATCTGCGTGCCCGGATTATTATATCTCGAACTTACTTACTATAGCAACTCTGCACTGCGCGAAAGGGCCCGTTAAACTATCCGGCTACCTAAATAACGCACGCGCACACTACACTACAAACCAAAACACTAGCACTATAAGATAGCTATAGAAGGCTTCTTAATAGTAGAAGGCGGCGTTACAGGCTGCAGCGGACAGAGAAAGACTAACAGACCGAGGGATAGGCGCACCAGCATCCTCGACAATAGAACGGCTACTAAGCGCCTTACAGAAGAAGAGACAGATAAAGCAAAGAAAAGAATAGCAGGCTATACAGAGCTGTACGCACATACGCTGGATAAAATAGGAGAATATCTGGCAGAACATAGAGCTAAGAAGGTGTTCGACATTATTACCTTCGTCGAAAAGAAGTTGTATAGGAACATAGAAGAGAACAGTAGACTAAGAGAAGAAATAGAAGCAGTAATAGCTAAGAAAGAATCAGTAGAGACTATTATTAATGTACTAGAAAACCAAACGGCGAATCGACTAGCATAACTGAAGGTGATAAAGACTTAGTTAGCTGAGATAGAAGCAGTAATGTTGTCGGCGCTGCCGCCACATCGAGAAGAACAAGCGGAGACCGCCTTACTGGCAACCTACAGTTAAGGTAGCACCTTAATAACGCCGCTACCTGACCTACCGGTGTTTAGAGGCGGAGACCCTAAAGACTAGGAGGCATTAAAGAAAAAGATAAAGAACAAGATGGACCGCGATTGTGCCGGAAACAGTAAAGAAGACAGGTTGGCCTACCTGGAATCGCGATTGGAAGGTAAAGCTTTTTTGCTAGTAGCGTAATCCAGGCACGCAGATATAATTCAATACAGCCTTTTTAATAAATATATCTCGAACTAAGGAGGGAAAGGAATCTATATAGTAGTAGGTAAGGGCTTTAGGGGTGGTATGCCAAGGCCCGGCTCGGTCCGGAAGGGCCGAGCTAAGATTCCAAGGGTCTACCCTATTACTTAGTCCTACCCCTTTCTGCCGATGCAATACTACCCCCCTCCCTTACTAGCGGTCGCCCTCGACTGCTTACTTATCTGTCCCCCCCCTTTTTTTTCGACGTTACCTCTTCGCTTTCTTCTATTTCGAAACTATCTCCTTTCTTTATCTTCTTTCTTCTTACATTGTCGCTACCTAACGTCTCTTACTTTGGTTTCTATCTAGTCCGTGCTATCTAATCGGAACTAGCGGTTACCTAGGCTGCGGCGTAACCGGTCTGTACGCCGCTATAGAGGTCTATATAGATCTGTTATAGCGCTGTCTCTTCGTCTTATTCTTTCTCTACTAAGGACCTTACCTACTGCAGGGCTAGCGGCGCCGACGCCGCTTCACTTCTTGTTTCGGGCGGCGTCGGCGAGCGTCGCGCTAAAGCAGTAGTAGGTAGTGGCCGAGTCGAAGACTCCGGCCAAGCGCGTCGCTACGATCGTTTCTGTCGGTTTTTCTATTAATAGAGCGGACGCGGTTTATCCTCTTTTTCCAGAACTATTAACTTCGGAGCCACTTAGGCTTTGGCTTCTTCGGATTCCGTATATAGAACTCCTTTAGCAGCTCTACCGAGTTCCACAGATTCTCGACCGGATACTATTTCTAGTCTTCCGGCTGTCCCTTCTATAAGATCCTTGCTTCGATAGTGTTAGGGGGCGCCGCCCAGCCCAGGTCCTGGACCTAAGCCAGCCGTCGCCCTAAGGACTGCGACTTAGCAGCGCTAGCACGACCCTACCCTCTGTACGGAGTTACTGATACGACCCTACTCCTGTACAGAGGGAGAATCCTGTAGCCCTATACAGAGGGGAATTGCCGCCCCTCTAAACAGAGGGAAAACTCTGCACTACTATACAGAGAGAGAACTCCCAATCTTCTATATAGAGTGTAAACCTTGCACCCCTGTATAGAGGGCAATTGCTAGCTTAGCTTCGTAGGTACAAATTATACAGCAGCAGACAACAAAGGAACTGCCTATCCGTTCCTTTATATAGATACCTAACCTTAAGTTTCTAAACTAAGATTCTTAAGCCCTTACAGATAGACCCTCCTATCTTTCTTATGTCTATTACATCTTCTACCTCCTCTTCTTCTTCTTTACTATCTATCTCGACCGGCGGGGGTTTAGCGAACCCCTAATCCGGAAGACTGTCTTTGGGGTCCAAACCTAGCAGATCCGAATAAAAGACATCGTAGATCCGGAACGATTTCGGTAGCTGGAGCCGATAAGTTACTAGCGACCTCTTTTCCACTGTCTTGAACAGGCCTACGTAGCAGGGGTTGAGCTTGGCGTTGCCTTTTAGCCTTAAGTTCCGCGTGTTAAGCTATACCTTTTGGCCTTCCTCGAATTCTATCGGCGACTGCTTTCTATTAGCTCGAGTTACTATCTTTTTCTAAACCGATTCTATCGCCTCCTTTGCTACGCAGATTGCTTCTTCTATCTAAGATCTAAGCGCTTCTGCCGCAGCAGCAGCGACTCTCTTCGACAAGGTAGCGGTAGATATAGAAGGTTCCGACGAGCTAGGTTCGTTTAGCGGTTAGAAGCTTATTCTCGGAAGATAACTATAAGTTACCTCGAACGGCACTAGTAAGGTGGCCTCTAACTGTGCTGAATTGGCGCAGAATTCGGCTATTGGCAATACCTTAACCCACTCTGCCTAATAATTACAGCAGAAGATTTGTAGATATTTCTCTATCTCGCAGTTAGCCACTTTAGACTGACTGTCGATTTAAGGGTAAGCGGCTGTGCTGAGCTTTCTACGAATTCCGAGAGCTTGGTTGATGGCCTTTTATACATTAGCAGTAAATTAAGGACCCCTATCCGTAGTAATAGTGTCCGGCAGGCTATAGTGCTTCTATACGTACTAGATTAGTATTCTCGCTGTTTCTTCTATAGTAGTTCCTTTATCCTTAGCTCAGCAGGGATAAAGTGGCGCTCCTTGCTTAGTCGGTCTACTACATTAAGCGTAGCATTATATCTATTAGAATCTGGCAGGCCCGTTACGAAATCTATCGTAATATGCTGCTACGGTTTCTCGGGGATTGGAAGTGGCTTTAACAGACCGGCCGGAAGGCCGTAACGTAGCTTCGCGACTCGGCATACGTAGCAATTAGCGATAAACCGGTAGATCCGCTCGAAGATTTGCGGAAACCAGTAGATCGTCCTTACAGCTTCTATCGTCTTCTTCGAGTCTGCATAGCCGACATCCTTAGAACTATAAACCAACTGGATAACCTCTGTAATTAGTTCTTCTAGAACTATTAGCTTCCCTAAGCTTGTTCTGCTGAGCTTCTGCTGCTGATTAAGTTGTTCCACTTTCTCGTAGAGCGTCTCTTCCTTGGTCGGCGGCTCTATTGCGCAGACCTCTACTTCTTTTCACACCTCGGCGTCTACTATCCGTTTGGTTAACACCTTCTAGAACATGTTTAGGTCTTTTTTCGCGCGGCTGGTCTTTCCTTCTCTTCTTGTTAGCGCATTAGCCTTTCTATTTTAAGCTCCTAGTCGATAGGTAATCTTAAAGTCGAATCTGGATAAATAAGCGGCCTACCGGGCTGAACGGCGCGATAGCTTCTGCGTCCTTATAGAGTAGGTAAGTGACTAATAGTCTATAAGGACCTGGACCGTGCTCTTTCTAGCTATAAGCTCCAGTTTTCACTCCTTAAAAGCCTAAATAATAGCTAACAGCTCTTTGTCGTAAATAGCGTAGTTCTGCTTAGCCTTGTTTATAGATTTGCTAAAGAAAGCTACTGGGTAGAGGGTCTCGTCAGCGTTATTATACTAAGAAAGGACCCCTGCTGTCACTGTATCGGATGCGTCTGTCTCTAAGTAGATCGTCTTTTCTAGTCGAAAATGCGCTAGAACTAGCGCTAAGGCCACTGCTTCTTTCAGCCAGATAAAAGCTTCCGTGCACTTCTTATTCTATAGGCCAGCGACCTCCTTTAATACTTCGTTTAGGGGTCTCGCTATCTTGCTGAAGTCCTTTATAAACTGTCGATAGTAACTGCAGAATCCGAGAAACGCTCTGATTTGTGTAGTGTTTCCAGATTTCGGCTGCTTCTATTCCGCGACTGTAGCAACCTTTAAAGGGTCTATTCGAATTCCTCCCCTTCCAACGATAAGACCGAGATATTTAACCTCTGTCTAATAGAACTCGCTATTCTTCGTGTCTGCGTTTAATCCGACCTTGCGGAGCCTAGTTAGCACCTTCTCGATGTGGTCTGTGTGCTGTTCTCTCGATCTATTGGTGTAGATAAGAATGTCGTCCAAGTAGATAGACACGAACCGTTCCAGCATGTCTATAAAGATGTAGTATATAAAGCGTTGCTACACTGCCGGTGCATTGGTAAGTCCGAAAAGCATTACCAACTACTTAAAATTGCCTATGCGCGTAGCGAACGTCGTAAGATCTTCTGTCTGCCCTTCTTCGTTCCTTAGTCGATAGAAAGCTTAGCGAATATCCAGCTTGCTGAACTACTTGTCCTTCGCTATACGCTGTATAGTCTTATCGATTAGCGGCAGTAGATACACGTCTCTCTTAGTGACCTTATTAAGGCCTCTGTAGTCTATGCACAGTTAGAGGCCGCCTCTAGGTTTCTGTACGAAAAGAATTAGTAACGCATATTCCGCAGAGCTTAGTGTAATAAACTTCTTTGCCAGGTTTTCTCGAACAAATACCTCTACTTAGTCCAGCTTAGCTGGCGATAAGCGTCTTAGGGGTTCGGTTCTCGGCAATGCGGCTCCTTCTTTCAGCCGGATCTTGTTGTTATATTTCGGTCGGTGGATCAGCAGGAGGTTGGAGTTAGCTTTTGAGAACACATCTACGTAGCTATAGATCTCTTTCGGTAGCACCTCTAACGGATTTACTTCTTCTTCCGCTATTATCTTCTAGTAATCTTTAATGTCTTTTATTAAGATAGCGTAGATCTTACTGTCTAGCGACCTTGCGAGGGCCGTTAAAGCTTCCGAGCTCAGCATTCTGATCGTGTCCGGAGGGTCGGGCCGATCGATCGGAGTCGCTCTAGTAGTCGTAGCGTTTGGCTTCGCGGAGACGACGGTAACCGATTTAGCGGCGGCAACCCCGCTCTGCTAGGTCTTAAACCCGAGCGTGCCTTTGCCTACGTTAATAACGGCTTTCTAGTTCTTTATCTATTTCTGCCCTATAATAATGTCAAACCTTCCGATATCTATAACTCGGAACGTTGCCTCTGTATTGCGACCAGCTAGGGTGGTTCTTAATAGTACGTAATGCGTAACACTGTTAGTATCTTGTCTGTTATATGCTGAAATTCGCGTCGGCGATGCTAATTCTACTAGGTAACTACATCCGTTTATTAGCTTCTGAACCAATCGATAGTGGATCGCGGCGCCGCTAAGAGCTCCTGTGTCGATAAAGGCCTTCAATTGGAGTGGTCGATGCGAGCCTTCGAGGGGGTGGACCGTAATTAGAAGCATAATAGCAGTCTCTGTGTTTACCTCTACCGCCGCTAAGAGCAGATCGCTATAGCTGTTAATACTTCCTTCTTCCGGCGATGTAGTTTGTAGCAGTGCCCTATTGTCTATACTGGATCGGGGGCCTATCCGTCTAGCTAGTCTTTTCCTAGGATTCGTAGTAGCACTCTACTGTCCCTACTGTTAGTGTCGTTCAGAGCCGGCTTAATAGCTTAGATAGTCTTTTTCGGCGGCTGCTGCTTTGCAGTGCGATATTCCTGCTTCTGTTAATCTGTCGCTTAGCATCTCGTAGCGATATAGCTAGGCTTTCTGCACGCGTAGTAGGTAGGGACGAACGATGAACGCAGCGAATAAGATAGCTGCTAAGGGGCTCTTCGGAAAGGTGCAGAGGGTCGTGTTGTCGGCCCTGACTGCTTCTAAATCAGTTCGCGCGACGCCGATTTCGCGTAGGCACTTAGGTTTCTAGCGGTGACCCTCGCTCGGTGCACGAAGCTCTCGAGGTCTTCGTCTTCTACCAAAGCTATAGCTGCAGCCAGCTTAGGGTTTAGCTTCTGCCTTAGCAAGTGTAGCTGCTTATCTTCTAACACTTTAGCTCTAATAGCATATTTTCTAAACAGTCCGTAGAACTCTCTAAGCGTTAGCCGGTTCTAATTAATCTTGTCCAGCTGTTTACGGGCTGTCTTCTTTCAGAAGGGGTCTCTAAAGCGTTAATCCAGTACTTTAATCGCTTCTTTAGCAGTTACCTCTTCTAGGTCTGCTACTAACGACAACGCTTTACCTTCTAACTGCGACTCCAGGTAGGCCAGCCTGTCCTCTTTACTGTTTCTGGCATAATCGCGGTCTATCTTGTTCTTTCTCTTTTTCTTAAATGCCTCCTAGTCTTTAGGGTCTCTGTCTCTAAACGCTAGTAGGTTAGGTAGTAACTTTATTGAAGTGCTACCTTAACTGTAGGCCGCTAGTAAGGCGGTCTCCGCTTGTTCTTCTCAATGTAGCGGCAGCGCCGACGACATTACTGTTTCTATCTTAGATAACTAAGCCTTTATCGCCTTTAGTTGTGCTAGTCGATTCGCTGCTTGGTTTTCTAGCACATCGATAATAGTCTCTGCTGATTCCTTCTCGGCCCTTACTGCTTCGTTTTCCTCTCTTAACTGCCTCTTCTCTTCTAGGGCTCTGTAAAACAGCGTCTTAATAAGGTCTATGCCGTTGTAGACCTTCCCTATTCCGTTCTCGTTTACATAGTCTTTAAGTTCCTCGAGTGTGCAATCGTGGATCTTCTTATATTTAGTGATTCGTTTCTTAACCTCTGCAGTTTCTTCTGCTGTAAAACCTCTAATAATAAACTTATTATTAATAACGCTAGAGCGCCTACTCGCTCTGTTAGTCTTTTCTCTCCTGCTTCTGCTGCGGCCTGTAACGCCGCCCTCTACTGTTGAGAAGCTCTCTATAGCTGTCTTATAGTGCTAGTGTTTGGTTTGGTAGGTGTTGTGCGCATGCGTTATTCGGGTGTCCGGATAGTTCAACAGTCCCTTTCGCGTAGCGTAGAGTTAGTGTAGTGAGAAAGTTTGAGATATTATAATCCGGGCACGCAGATATGATTTAATACAGCCTTTTTAATAACTATATCTCGAACTAAGGAGGGAAAGGAATCTATGTAGTAGTAGGTAAGAGCTTTAGGGGTAGTGTGCCAAGGCCCGGCTCGGTCCGGAAGGGCCGAGCCAAGATTCCAAGGGTCCACCCTATTACTTAGTCCCACCCCTTTCTGCTGCTGCAACATAGCGGACCTAGAAGAGGTAACTGCCGAAGAAGCGATCAAAGCGCTGGATTAACGCTTTAGAGACCCCTTCTGAAAGAAGACAGCCTGTAAACAGCTAGACAAGATCAATTAGAACCGGCTAACGTTTAAGGAATTCTACGGACTGTTTAGAAAATATCCTATTAGAGCCAGAGTGTTAGAAGATAAGCAGCTCTACTTACTAAGGCAGAAGCTGAACCCTAAACTGGCTGCAGCTATAGCTTCGGTAGAAGACAAAGACCTTAAGAACTTCGTGCACTAAGCGAGAGTTACCGCTAGAAACCTAAGCGCCTACGCGAAATCGGCATCGCGCGAATCGAACTAGAAGCTATCGACGATGCTAAAAACACGACCTCCTGCACCTTTCCAAAGAACCCCCTAGCAACTATCTTATTCGCTGCGATTATCGTTCGTCCCTACCTACTACGCGTATGGAAAGCCTGGCTATATCGCTACTAGATACCAAGCGACGGCTTAACAGAAGCAGGAGTATCGCGCTGCTAAGCTACCGCTACCGAGGAAGACTATCCAAGCCCTAGAGCCGGCACCAAACGACACCGACAGCGTTAGCGGTAGAGTACTATTAAGGATCCTGGGAAAAGACTAGCTAGACGGATAGGCCCCCTATCCAGTATAGACAATAGGGCCCTGCTACGAACTACGTCGCCGGAAGAAGGAAGTATCAACAGCTGTAGCGATCTGCTCTTAGCGGTAGTAGAAGTGAATACGGAAACGGCTATTATCCTTCTAATTACTGTCTACCCCCTTAATAGATCAGACCGCCCACTCCAGCTAAAAGCTTTTATCGACATAGGAGCTCTTATCGGCGCGGCAATCCACTATAGATTGGTCTAGAAACTGACGAAAGGATACAGTTACCTAGTAGAACTAGCGTCCCCGACGCGAATTTCAGCTTACAACAGGCAAGACACTAAGAGTGTTACGCATTATGAGCTATTGAAGACCACCTTAGCAGGTCGCACTACAGAAGCAACGTTCCGAATTATGGATATCGGAAGGTTTAACATTATTATAGGGCATAAATAGATAAAGAACTAGAAAGCTGTTATTAACGTAGGCAAAGGCACGCTCGGATTCAAAACCTAGCAGAGCGGAGTCGCTGCTGCCGAATCGGTCACCGTCGTTTCCGAAAAACCAAACGCTACGACCACTGGAGCGACTCTAATCAATCGGCCCGACCCTCCGGACACGATCGGAATAATAAGCTCGGAAGCTTTAACGACCCTCGCGAGGTCGCTAGACAGTAAGATCTACGCTATCTCGATAAAAGATATTAAAGATTACTAGAAGATAATAGCGGAAGAAGAATCGAATCCGTTAGAGGTGCTACTGAAAGAGCTCTATAGCTACGTAGATGTGTTCTTAAAAGCTAACTCCAACCTCCTGCCGCTCTATCGACCGGAATACGACAATAAGATCCAACTAAAAGAAGGAGCTACGCTGCTAAGAACCGAGCCCTTAAGGAGACTATCGCCAGCCGAGCTAGACTAGGTGGAAGTGTTTGTTTGAGAGAATTTGGCAAAGAAGTTTATTACGCCAAGCTTAGCCGAGTATACGTTACCGATTCTTTTCGTACGGAAACCTAGAGGTAGTCTCTGACTGTACGTCGACTACCGAGGCCTTAATAAGGTTACTAAGAGAGATGTATACCTGCTGCCGCTAATAGATAAGACTATACAACGAGTAGCTAAAGCTAAGTGGTTTAGCAAGCTGGATATTCGCTAAGCGTTCTACTAACTAAGGAACAAGAAGGGACAAACGGAAGATCTTACGACATTCACTACGCGTATAGGCAATTTCAAGTAGTTAGTAATGCCTTTTGGTCTTACTAACGCGACGGCAGTGTAGCAGCGTTTTATAAAATACACCTTTATAGACATACTGGAACAGTTCGTATCTATTTACTTAGACGATATTCTTATCTACACTAATAGAACGAGAGAACAGCATACGGACTAAATTAAGAAAGTGCTAACTAGGCTCCGCGAGGTCGGATTGAACGCGGACACAAAGAAGGGCGAGGTCTATTAGACCGAGGTCAAATATCTCGGTCTTATCGTTAGAAGAGAAGGAATTCGGATAGACCCCTTAAAGGTCGCTACTGTCGCAGAATGAAAGCAGCCGAAATCCGAAAACACTACACAAATTAGAGCGTTTCTCGGATTCTGCAGCTATTATCGACGGTTTTTTAAGGACTTTAGCAAGATAGCAAGACCCCTAAACGAAGCGTTAAAGAAGGAGGCCGCTAGCCTATAGAGTAAGAGGTGCACGGAGGCTTTTAACAGGCTGAAAGAAGCAGTAGCCCCGGCGCCAGTTCTAGCACACTTCCGACTGGAAAAGACGATCTATCTAGAGACAGACGCTTCTAATACAGTAACCGCAGGAGTCCTTTCTTAGTATAATAATGCCGACGAGACCCTCTATCTAGTAGCTTTCTTAAGCAAGTCTATAAACGAGGCTAAGCAGAACTACGCTATTTACGATAAAGAGCTGCTAGCTATTATCCAGGCTTTCGAGGAGTGGAAGCCGGAGCTTATAGCTGGAAAGAGCACGAATCAGGTCCTTACGGACTATTAGTCACTTACCTACTTTATAAAGACGCAGAAGCTATCGCGCCGCCAAGTCCAGTAGGCCGTCTACTTATCTAGGTTCGACTTTAAGATTACATATCGACCCGGAGCTCAAAACGGAAAGGCTAATATACTAACGAGAAGAGAAGGGAAGACTAGCTGTACGAAAGAAGATCCGAACATGTTCTAGAAGGTGTTAACCGAACGGATAGTAGACGCCGAGGTGTTGAAAGAAGTAGGGATCTGCGCGATAGAGCCGCCAACTAAGGGAGAGAGGCTCTACGAGAAAGTAGAACGGCTTAATTAGCAGTAGAAGCTTAGCAAAACCGGCTTAGGGAAGCCAATAGTTCTAGAAGAACTTATTACAGAGGTTATCCAGTTGGTCTACGGTTCTAAGGATGTTAGTTACGCCGGCTTAAAGAAGACGATAGAAGCTGTAAGGACGATCTACTGATTTCCGGGAATTTTGGAACGGATCCACTGGTTTATCGCCAATTGCTATATCTGCCGAGCCGCGAAGCTACGTTACGGCCTTCCGGCCGGTCTGTTAAAGCCACTTCCGATCCCCGAGAAACTGTAGCAGCACATTACGATAGATTTCGTAACCGGCCTGCCGGGATCTAATAGATAAAATACTACGCTTAATGTAGTGGACCAACTAAGCAAAGAACGCTACTTTGTCTCCTACTAAGCTAAGGACGAAGGAACTACTACGGAAGAGACGGCGAGAATACTAATCCAGTACGTATAGAAGCACTATAGCCTGCCGGACACTATTACTACGGATAGGGGTCCTTAATTTACTGCTAATGTATAACAGGCTGTTAACTAAGCTCTCGGAATTCGTAGAAAGCTTAGCACAGCCGCTTACCCTTAAACCGACAGTTAGTCTAAAGTGGCTAACTGCAAGATAGAGAAATATCTACGAATCTTCTGCAGTTATTATTAAGCAGAGTAGGTTAAGGTGTTGCTAATAGCCGAATTCTGCGCCAATTTAGCACAGTTAGAGGCTACCTTACTGGCGCCGTTCGAGATAAATTATAGTTATCTTCTGAGAATAAGCTTCCAACCGCCGAACGAACCTAGCTCTTCGGAACCTTCTACGTCTACCGCTACCTCGTCAAAGAGAGTCGCCGCCGCCGCGGCAGAAGCGCTTAGATCTCAGATGGAAGAAGCAATCCACGTAGCGAAGGAGGCGATAGAATCGGCTTAGAAGAAGATAGTAACTCGAGCTAATAGAAAGCAGTTACCGCTAGAATTTAAGGAAGGCCAAAAGGCATAGCTTAACACGCGGAACCTAAGGCTAAAAGGCAACGCCAAGCTCAACCCCCGCTACGTAGGTCCGTTTAAGATAGTGGAAAAGAGGTCGCCGGTAACTTATCAGCTCTAGCTACCAAAATCGTTCCAGATCTACAACGTCTTTTATTTAGATCTGCTAAGCCTAGACCCTGAAGACTAATCTGGGCACGCAGATATAATTCAATACGGCCTTTTTGATGACTATATCTCGAACTAAGGAGGGAAAGGAGTCTATGTAGTGGTGGTGGTAGTGGGCTTTCGTAGTGGTAGTGCTAAGGCCCGGCTCGGCCTAGAAGGGCCGAGCCGAAATTCCAAGGGTCCACCCTATTATTTAGTCCCACCCCTTTCTGCCGCCGTAACACTACCCCCCTCCCTTACTAGCGGTCGCCCTCGACCGCTTAGTCACCCTATCCATCCGAAAATCTTTACTTTTTTTTTTTTTTTTTGATTCGTCGTCTCCTTCTCGAAAATCCCCTCTAACGCCGATGTTACCTCTTCCGTCTTCTATCAAAAACAGCGTTCTCTTTATCGCTTCTTCAATTTCTTACGTCGTCGGCATCTGAAGTCCTTCACTTGGCGTTTATGTAATCGACGCTATCTGATGTAATCTGCGGTCTTCTAAGCTGCGGCTCGGCTAGTCTGTGCGTCGCCTTGGAGGTCTATATAGATCCGTCCGCGGCGTTTCTTCCTCTTCTTTTTCTTTCACTAAAGCGCTCACCTACCGCAGGGTCGGCGGCGCTGGCACGCTACGGCGAGCTGCCTGCCGAACCGGTAGTAGGTAGTGGCCGCGTCGAAGACCTCCCTAAGGCGACTGCTACGATCGTTTTCTTCGGTCTCCGCGCTGATAGAGCGGACGCAGCTTTCTTCTTCTTAAACTATCAGCTTCCGAGCCACTTAGGCTTTGGCTTCTTCGGGTTTCGTATGTAGAATTCTTCTAGCAGCTCCACCGAATTCCGCAGGTTCTCGATCGGATACTATTCGTAGTCTTCCGGCCACCCCTTCTACAAAATCTTTGCTTTAATGGACCTCCTTATCTTCTTTACGTCCATTACATCTTCTACCTCCTACTCTTCTTCCTCGCTGTCCATCTTGATTGGCGGGGGTTCGGCGAAGCCCTGCTCCGGCAGACCGTTCTTAGGGTCCAGGCTTAGCAGATCTAAATGGAAAACGTCGTAGATCCGGAACGCCTTTGGCAGCTGGAGCCGATAAGTCACCGGCGATCTCTTTTCCACTATCTTAAACGGACCTACGTAACGTAGGTTAAGCTTCGCGTTGCCTTTCAGTCTTAGGTTTCGCGTGTTGAGCTAGACCTTTTGACCTTCCTCGAATTCTATCGGCGACCGCTTTCTATTAGTTCGAGTTACTATCTTCTTCTAAGCCGATTCCATCGCTTCTTTCGCCACTTTGATCGCTTCTTCTATCTAAGATCGGAGCGCTTCCGCCGCCGCGGCGGCGACTCTCTTTAACGACGTAGTCGTAGAAGGCTCCGGCAAGCCAGCGTCGCTCGGCGGCTGGAAGCTTAGCCTTGGAAGATAACTATGGGTTATCTCGAACGGCGCTAGCGACATTGCTTCTAACTGTGCTAAGTTCGCGCAGAATTCAGCTATCGGCAACACCTCGACCTACTTTTCTTAATAATAGCTGCAGAAGGTTCGCAGATATTGCTCTATCTTACGGTTGGCCACTTTAGACTAGCCGTCAGTTTAAGGGTAAGCGGCAGTGCTGAGCTTTCTACGAATTCTAAGAGCTTGGTTAATAGCTTTCTATACGTCGGCGGTGAATTGAGGACCCCTATCTGTAGTAATAGTGTCCGGCAAGCTATAGTGCTTCCATACGTGTTGGATTAACATCTGCGCAGTTTCTTCCGTAGTGGTTCCTTCGTCTCTCGCTCGGCATAGGATAAAGTGTCGTTCTTTGCTTAGCCTATTCACTATGTTAAGGGTGGCATCGTATCTACCGGAATCCGGCAGGCCGGTTACGAAATCGATCGTAATGTGCTGCCATAGTTTCTTAGGGATCGGAAGTGGCTTCAATAAGCCTGCTGGAAAACCGTAACGCAGCTTCGCCGTTCGGCATACGTGGAAGTTGGCGATAAATCGGTGGATCCGCTCGTAGATTCGCGGAAACTAGTATTTATCCTTATAGCTTCTATCGTCTTCTTTGACCCTGCATAACCAACATCCTTGGAGCTATGGACTAGCTAGATAACCTCGGTAATCAGTTCTTCCGGAACTATTAGCTTCCCTAAGCCTGTTCTGCCGAGCTTCTGCTAATAATTAAGCTGTTCCACCTTCTCGTAGAGCGTCTCTTCTTCGATCGGCGGCTCTATTGCACAGATCCCTACTTCTTTCAACACCTCTACGTCTACTATTCGCTCGGTCAACACCTTCTGGAACATGTTCGGATCTTCTTTTGCGCGGCTGGTCTTTCCTTCCCTTCTCGTTAGTGCGTTAGCCTTTCTATTTTGAGCTCCTAGTCGATAGGTAGTCTTAAAATCGAATCCGGATAAGTAGGCTGCCTACTGGGCTTGGCGGCGTAATAGCTTCTGCATCTTTATAAAGTAGGTCAGTAACTGGTGGTCCGTAAGGACCTGGGCCGTGCTCTTTCCAGCTATAAGCTCTGGCTTCTACTCCTCGAACGCCTGTATAATGGCTAGCAGTTCTTTATTATAGATAGCGTAGTTCTGCTTAGCTTCCTTTATGGATTTGCTAAAGAAGGCTACCGGGTAGAGGGTCTCGCTATCGTCAGCGTATTAAGAAAGGACCCCTGCTGTTACTGTGTCGGACGCGTCCGTTTCTACGTAGATCGTCTTTTCCGGTCGGAAGTGTGCCAGGACCGGCGCTGAAGCCACTGCTTCTTTTAGCCGGTCGAACGCTTCCGTGCACCTCTTATTCTAAAGGCCGGCAGCCTCTTTCTTTAGTGCTTCGTTCAGGGGTCTCGCGATCTTGCTAAAGTCCTTAATAAACCTTTGATAGTAGCTGCAGAATCCGAGAAACGCTCTGATCTACGTAGTGTTTCCAGATTTCGGCTGTTTCTATTCCGCAACGGCGGCGACCTTTAATAGGTCTATACGAATTCCGTCTCTTCCGACGATAAGACCAAGATACTTGACCTCGGTTTGATAGAACTTGCTCTTCTTCGTGTCCGCGTTTAATCCAACCTTGCGGAGCCTCTTCAACACTCTCTCGATGTGGTCTGTGTGTTGTTCTCTCATTCCCTTAGTGTAGATAAGAATGTCGTCTAAGTAGATTGACACGAACCGTTCTAGCATATCTATAAAGGTGTGGTTTATAAAGCGTTGCTACACTGCCGGCGCGTTGGTAAGTCCGAAAGGCATTACTAACCACTTGAAATTGCCTATACGCGTGGCGAATGCCGTAAGGTCTTCCGTTTGTCCCTCTTCGTTCCTTAGTTAATGGAACGCTTGGCGGATGTCCAGCTTGCTAAACTACTTAGCCTTCGCCACCCGCTGTATAGTTTTATCGATCAGCGGCAGTGGATACACGTCTCTCTTAGTAACCTTATTAAGGCCTCGGTAGTCTACATACAGTCGGAGACTACCTCCGGGCTTCCACACGAAAAGAATCGGTAACGCATATTCTGCTAAGCTCGGCGTAATGAACTTCTTCGATAGGTTCTATCGAACAAACACTTCTACCTGGTCCAGCTCCGCCGGCGACAGTCGTCTTAGGGGCTCGGTTCTTGGCAGCGTAGCCCCCTCTTTCAGTCGGATCTTGTTGTTATATTCCGGTCGATAGAGCGGCAATAGGTTGGAGTCGGCTTTTGAGAAGACGTTAGCGTAACTATGGAGCTCGTTTGGCAGCACCTCTAGTAGATCTACTTCGTATTCCGCTATTATCTTCTGGTAGTCTTCGATGTCTTTTATTAAGATAGCGTAAATCTCGTTGTCTAGTGACTTTGCGAGGGTCGATAAAGCTTCCGAGCTTATTATTCTGATCGTAGGCGCAGGCTCGGTAGAGGTAGGCAGAGCCGTTTTGCCGCTGGTAGCCTCTGATCTTGCTGTCGCGGCTGCGACCGATTCGGTAGTAACGGCGCTGTTACTTTGGGTTTTGAATTTGATCGTTCCTTTATCTACATCGACGATGGCTTTCTGGTTCTTTATCTATTTCTGCCCTATAATAATGTCAAACCTTCCGATATCTATAATTCGGAACGTCGCTTCCATAGTGCGACCAGCCAAGGTAGTCTTTAGCGGCACGTAGTGCGTAACGCTTTCCGTGTCTTGTCCGTTGTATGCCAAAATCTTTGTCGGCGACGCTAATTCCACCGGATAGCCGTATCTATTCGTTAGCTTCCGAACCAGTCGGTAGTGGATCGCCGCGCCAATAAGAGCTCTAGTGTCGATAAAAGCTTTTAACTAGAGGGGTTGGCGCGACTTCTTAACAGGGTGGATCGTAATAGGAAGGATAATCGCCGTTTCCGTATTTACTTCTACGGCTGCCGAGAGCGGATCGCTACAGCTGTTGATGCTTTCTTCTCTTGTCGATTCGCTCCGGTGCGGTGCCCTATTGTTAATGCTGGATAGGGGGCCTATCCGTCCAGCTGGTCTTTTCCTGTAATCCTTAACTGCACTCCCCCGTCCACCCTGTCAGTATCGTTCAGCGCCGGTTCGATAGCTTGAATAGTCTTTCTCGGTGGCTGCGGCTGCGGCTACTTTATAGCGCGATACTCCTGCTTCTGCTAGGCCGTTGCTTGGCATCTCGTAGCGATATAGCCCGGCTTTCCGCACGCGTAACAAGTGGGGACGAACGACGAACGCTGTGACTGGTAAGGTGGCTGCTGGGGTGCTCTCCGGAAAGGCGCAGGGGGTCGTGTTGTCTGCGTTATTAACGGCTTCTGGTTCGATTCGCGTAATTTCGCGTAGGCGCTTAAGTTTCTCGCAGTAACTCTTGCTCTGTGCACGAAGCTCTCGAGGTCTTCGTCTTCTACAGATGCTATAGCGGCGGCCAATTTAGGGTTTAGCTTCTGCCTTAGTAGGTGGAGCTGCTTATCTTCCGCTACTTAGTCCCTAATCGCATATTTTCTAAACAAACTGTAGAACTCCTCGAACGGCTGCCGGTTCTAGTTGATCTTGTCCAACTGCTCGCAGGCCGTCTTCTTCCTGAAGGGGTCTCTAAAGCGTTGATCCAGCGCTTTAATCGCTTCTTTAGCGGTTACCTCTTCTAGGTCCGCTACTAGCGAAAAAGCTTTACCTTCTAATCGCGATTCCAGGTACGCTAATCTATCTCCGGCGCTGTTTCCGGCATAGTCTCAATCTATCTTGTTCTTTATCTTTTTCTTAAACGCTTCCTAATCCTTAGGATCTCCGCCTCTAAACGCCGGTAGATCCGGTAGTGACGTTATTAACGTGCCGCCTTGACTGTAGGCCGCCAGTAAGGCGGTCTCTGCTTGTTCTTCTCGATGCGGTGGCGGCGCCGACGACCTCGCTGCTTCCATCTTATCTAGCTAAGCCTTTATCGCTTTCAATTGTGCCAGTCGGTTCGCCGCTTGGTTTTCTAACACGTCAATAATAGTCTCGGCCGACTCCTTCTCGGCCCTCACTGTCTCTATTTCCTCTCTTAGCTGTCTGTTTTCTTCCATGTTCCTATAAAATTTCTTTTCGACAAAGGTAATGATATCGAACACCTTCTCTGCCCCGTATTCTGTAAGATGTTCTCCTATCTCGTCCGGCGTGCGTGCATATAGCTCGGCATAGCCCTCTATACCCTTTCTCGCTTTATCTACCTCCCTTTCCGTAAGGCCTTTATTGGTCGTTCCGTCGTCGAGTATGCTGGTACGCCTATCTCTCGGTCTGTTAGTCTTTCTCTTTCCGCTGCGGCCTGTAATGCCGCTCTCTGCCGCTAAGAAGCTCTCTATAGCTTTCTTACAGTACTAGGGTTTGTTGTTGTTGGTGTGTGTGTATGCGCGTACGTTATTCGAGCGTCCGGATGGTTCGACGGGCCCTTTCGCGCAGCGCAGGGTTTGGTATAGTAAGTAAGTTCGAGATATAATAATCTGGGCACGCAGATATAATTCAATACGGCCTTTTTAATAACTATATCTCGAACTAAGGAGGGAAAGGAGTCTATGTAGTGGTGGTAGTAGTGGGCTTTCGTAGTAGTGGTGCCAAGGCCCGGCTCGGCCCGGAAGGGCCGAGCCGAAATTCCAAGGATCCACCCTATTACTTAGTCCCACCCCTTTCTGCCGCTGTAACAAAGACGGCCTTCTGCAGTAGGGGTTTGTTAAACCCCTGCCGGTCGAGATGTACAGCGAAGAAGAAGAATAGGAGGTAGAAGATATAATAGATATAAGAAAGCTAAGACGATCTATTAAAGCAAGGATCTTATAGAAAGGATAGCTAGAAGACTATAAATAGTATCCAGTCGACAACCTCCGGAACTCGATAGAGCTACTAAAGGCGTTCTATACAAGGAATCTAAAGAAGCTAAGGCCTGAATAGCTCCGAAGCTAATAGCTCCAAAAGAAGAAGATAAACCGCGTCCGCTCTATTAGTAAGAAAACCGATGGAAACGATTGTAGTAGCGCGCTTAGTTAGAGTCTTCAGGTCCACTACTACTGCCGACCGGCGAAGCCGGTCGGATAATAGCTATAAGGCTAAAGACGGCACTACTGCTAGCGCGCTTCGTAGGGGTCTTTGTTCTTTGCCCTCGCTATTATAAGCCACTAGACAAGCCAGGTCGGATAATAAAAGCGAAGAACAAAAACAACACCAACGAGGCGGCTTTATAGTAGGGCTCGAAGCGATAGTAGGGAAGAAAAAGAAGAAGAGATAGTAAGCCGCGGATAGACCTATATAGACCTCCGCTGCGGCGTACAGGCCAGCTACGCTGCAGCGTAGATAGCTGCCAGCTCAGATTAGATAGCTCCGATCAGATAGAAGGCAAAGTAAAAGGCTTCAGATAGCGACAATGTAAGAAGAAAGAAGATAAAGAAAGGAGATGTTTTCGAGATAGAAGAAAGCGAGAAGGTAACGTCGAAAAAAAAAGGGAAGAAGAGAGATAAGTAAGCAGTCGAGGTCGACTGCTAGTAAGGGAGGGGGGTAGTGTTGCAGCAGCAGAAAGGGGTTAGACTAAGTAATAGGGTAGACCCTTCGAATTTCGGCTTGTCCCTTCCGGACCGAGCCGGGCCTTGGCACACTACCCCTAAAGCCCTTAACCACCGTCGTATAGATTCCTTTCCTTCTTTAGTTCGAGATATAGTTATTAAAAAGGCTGTATTAAGTTATTTCTGCGTGTCTAGATTAATAGATATAAAAGAGGAGACGATACTAGGGAACCTGCAAGAAGTATAGTATAGATATAGTGTTAGGAGGCGCCACCTAGCCCAGGTCCTAGACCTGAGCCAGCCGCCGCCCTAAGGACTGCGACTTAGCGGCGCTAGCACGACCCTACCCTCTGTACGGAGTTACTAACATAACCCTACTCCTATACAGAGGGAGAATCCTATAGCCCTATACAGAGGGGAATTCCCGCCCCTCTAAACGGAGAGAAAACTCTGTACTACTGTACAGAGGGAAACTCCCGATCCTCTGTACACAGTGTAAACCTTGCACCCTTATATAGAGAGAAATTGCTGCCTTAGCTTCGTAGGTACAAATTGTACAGTAGCAGACAACGAAGGAACTGCCTATTAGTTCCTTTATATAGATACCTAACCTTAAGTTTCTAAACTAAGATTCTTAAGCCCTTATATTAGGAACTGATCTTACTATTAGTAACTGCAGTAATAAAACGAAGATAGACAGCGACATCCCTATAGAACCTACAGCTATGCAGGATTGGATACACTGCGCGTACGAGGAGCTGTTAGCACACAAGGCCCAGCTCGAACAGCAAGTAAGCCACTAGGCTACGATAATTTCCTAACAGGAACAGGAGCTACGACAGCTTAGGGCGTCTAATTGCGATCCGACCCCTACGACGACGACGACGAACACGATAGCCTACACCCCGGCCTCCAAGAGCAAACTCCCTAACGTTACTACTTACGATAGTAAAGCTCCGGCCGAGTACCCCTCCTAGGCTGCCCAGATGCGCTCTAAGCTTCTAGTCGACTTAGGAGCATACCCGACCGAGCTAGACAAGGTAGTGTACCTCTTTAGGAGGTTAAATAGCAGGGCAGCAGTACGGATTCTGCTGTACTACGAGACGGCTATTGCCAACCTAGCAATAGCAACGACGACGATGCTCTAGGCAGCTCTTAACAAGAGCTACAAGGACCTAGACTGCAAGAGCCGAGCACTTATATAGGTTAACACGATAAAGCAAGGGCGCAAGACCGTACGAGAGTTCCTTACAGAATACGACCAGACCCTAGCAGAGGCAGGAGGACTCTAATAGGAGGATAGGATAAAAATTACTCCTGTAGAGATAGGCTTCTCTAAGGAGATTATAACAGGACTAGTAGGCGTAATGCGACTAGCTATGTACAAGGAATTCTGTAATCTCCTTAGGATAGTCGACGACTAGCAGCGCAGGCTTAGACAGATAAGCTGCGCTTATAAGATGCGACAACCCCTCTAGCAGCAGACGGCCGCTATAGACTAGGAACTAACGACAATAAGAGTGGCAGCAGCCGTTACCGTACGGCCAAGGGCCGCTTCCAAAACGGCACAGTAGGTAGACATAGCTACTCTAGACAAGAGGAGGGCAGAAGGGAGCTGCTATAGGTGTAGCAAGGTAGGCTACACTGCACGGAATTGCGGGCTTTTGCCGGCAGAGAGACCTAGAGGACGGCC
Organism: Pseudocercospora ulei; assembly: GCA_016165855.1. Lineage (NCBI taxonomy): Eukaryota > Fungi > Ascomycota > Dothideomycetes > Mycosphaerellales > Mycosphaerellaceae > Pseudocercospora > Pseudocercospora ulei. Next base: position 5,049,550 of record JACWNB010000002.1, on the reverse strand, counting down.
GACTACTACAAGGGTAGCAACTACAGCGCCCTAACAAGAGAATTAGGAGTCCCCCTCGGATAACGACGAGTTAGGAAAAGAATAGCCTCTAAGCAAAGGCTCTGCTAGAGGTGTATACAAGATAGATTGCTAAATCAAAGCACTACTTAGCTATCTTTTAAGAGCAACTACATAACGACTACGCCGTTTATCGTACGGCCTACGCTAAACGGGTCCGCAACGGCGCAGACATTGGTTAACACAGGATGTTTAGTATACAGAGTAATTAGCGAAGACTTCGTATAGAGACACTGTATTAAGACGACCCCTACTATACCTGTACGCATGCTAGGCATTACTAGGCAAGGACTGGAAATTACCTATATAGTAAAAGTAACGATAGAGCTACAAGGATACTATAAGCAGGACTTATACCTCTACGTCGTACAGGACAAGTTTGGTCCGACTGAGGTAGACTCTAGGTCAATACCCGTCTTTAATAACTATATCCAAGGCTGGAGAGGGAAGAATCTACATACAAGCGGAGGTAGAGGTATTTGAGTGTGCGCCAAGCCTGGCCCTGCCAAGCCTAGCTGCTAGCTGTCTACATCTACATCCGTATTACTACCGCCCTCCCTAACTAGCGATTGCCCTCAATCGCAATTAATCCATTAATCGCAATCAGCCAATCAGGTCGCTCCAAAACAGGTCGCAAATTCGGTCGCAGAGGTCGCTTTTCAAGCTCCAATTTCTGAGCCTTTTGCCATCGCTTTCGGCCAATTAGGTGATTCCAAAACAGGTCGCTTTTAAGGTCGCTTTTGAGGTCGTTTTTGAGCTTCAATTTCCGTGCGTTTTAAGTCTTAATCTCGTGCCTTTTTGAGCCTTAATCTCGTGCCTTGTTTAGTGCCTTGCTAAGGCTGCAGAATTCTTAGACTGTCGCAGAGCTCGTCGGGGTTGCAGAGGTCGCAGAGGTCGCGGAGGTCGCGGCTGCAGAGGTCGCGGAGTTCTCAGAGGCTGCAGAGGTCGCGGAGGTCGTCGAGGCTGCGGAGGTCGCAGAGGTCGCGGAGCTCGCAGAGGTCGCAGAGGTCGTAGAGGTTGTCTCGCAAACACGTGTCGCTTCTTAAGCCGTCGCTTCTCGGTAGGCTGCAGAGGTCTTAGAGGTCGCAGAGGTCGCGGAGGTCGCGGAGGTCGTAGAGGTTGCCTTGCAAACATATGTCGCTTCTCGAGCCGTTGCTTCTCGAACAGTCGCTTCTTAGACGGTCGCTTCTTAGACGGTCGCTTCTCAGACGGTCGCTCGCTTCTTAAGCCGTTGCTTGCTTCTTAAGCAGTCGCAGAGGTCTCGGAGGTCGTCGGGGTCGCGGAGGTCGCTTTGCAAGCATATATCGCTTCTGAACTGCGTCGCTTCTCGAGCCGTCGCTTCTCATTCTCGACGGTCGCTTCTCGGACGGTCGCTCGCTTCTCAGACCGTCGCTCGCTTCTCGGACGGTCGCTCGCTTCTTAGACCGTCGCTCGCTTCTTAGACCGTCGCTCGCTTCTTAGACCGTCGCTCGCTTCTTAGACGGTCGCTCGATTCTTAGATGCTCGCCTCGCTTCTCGACTATCGCTTTGCCTGTGCTTTGCCTGTGCTCTGCCTGGGTGCTCGTGCCTGGGTGCTCGTGCCTGGGTGCTCGTGCCTAGGTGCTCGTGCCTGGGTGCTCTTGCTCGGTGCTCTTGCTCGGCCTTAGTGCTCTGCAGCTAGTGCTCTGCAGCTGGTGCTCTGCAGCTGTCTGCTCTGCAGCTGTCTGCTCTGCAGCTGGTGCTCTGCAGCTAGTGCTCTGCAGCTGTCTGCACCTGTATTGCCTGCAGCTGTGCCTTATGCTCTGCCTTGTGTTGTGCCTACTGCTCTTGCCTTGTGCTCTGCCTAGGGGCTCTGCCTAGGGGCTTGCTGGTCGTGCTGCTTACGTTGCCGATTGCTAAACTGTCTCGATAGGCCTTGTCTGAATAGAATGGTCTGTTAAAGACCCGAAAAAAAACGAATGTCGTTGCCCTAGGTCCTGCTAGGTGCGTCTTTTTCCTCGTTCGCGTCCTCGCTGCTCCTACATTGTCGTCTTCGCTCTCGTCTTGTCGCTCTCGTCGCTCTCTCGCTCTCGTCCTTGTCGCTCCTACATCCTTCTCGCCCTATCTCAAAACTTCAAAACTCGTACGATCTGCTCGTAGGGCACTTCCCTTCCTAATATCCCTCTCGTAGGGGCACTCTCTCTCTTCAAAACTCTCTCTCTTCTCGATAGGGACACTTCTCTTCCCTAAAACTCTTCTTCTTCTTCTCGATAGGGGCACTTCTCTTCCCTAAAACTCTTCTTCTTCTTCTCGATAGGGGCACTTCTCTTCCCTAAAACTCTTCTTCTCGGTCGGAGGAGGGGGGGGTAGAGTAGTATGCATATGTACGATTAAGTAACCGGATGTAATTTAACGGCCTCCCTCGTACATCTGCAGTACACACTCTAGGTTGTCGGTTGCACGTACGTTATTCGAGTACCCAGATGTAATTTAACGGGCTCTTTCGCGTAGTGCAGGTGTTGTTAAAGTAAGCCTTGGATATAATAATCCGACTAAGGTAGACTCTAGGTTAATACCCGTCTTTAATAACTATATCTGAGGCTGGAGAGGGAAGAATCTACATACAAGCGGAGGTGGAGGTATTTGAGTGTGCGCCAAGCCTGGCCCTGCCAAGCCTAGCTGCCAGCTGTCCACATCTACATCCGTGTCAAAGTTAGGGTATAACCTAATACTAGGGAAGCTATAGATAGAGCGCTAGCGAGGCAAGCTAGACATTGGACGAAGACAGCTGTACCTAGTAGCGACGAAGCGGAGGCTCTAAGACCAGGGGAGAGTCCTGCAGAGTAGCAATGCTAAGGCCAAAATCAACACTGCGACTACAGACATTAAGAAGGCATTAGCGCCTAAGAAAACGACAGACCCCTGTACAAAGCTCCTAGCAGAGTACGCGGAATACCTGGACCTCTTCGAGCCAAAGTCGGCCTCGAAACTGCCACTACACTAAGGAGAAGGAATTGACTATAACATCTAGCTAGAGCCCCGTCCGGATAGGAGCCTGCCTAAAGTACTGTACGGTCCGCTGTACGGCATGTCCTCTAGAGAACTCCTAGTACTGCGCAAGACACTGGACGACCTACTTGCTAAGGGTTTCATTCGCGCAAGTACTTCGTCTGTAGGAGCCCTAGTGCTGTTTGTCTATAAGGAGGGGAAGGCCGGCTTACGTCTCTGCGTAAACTACAGAGGCATTAACGCGATTCCTAAGAAGGACCGGTACCCCCTACCCTATATTAAGGAGACTCTTAGACGGATTAGCAAGGCAAAGTAGTTTACTAAGCTTGACGTAGTCTCGGCTTTCCACAAGATACGGGTTAAGGAAGGCTGTAAATAGATAACTGCCTTCTGTACAAGATATAGTCTTTTCAAATAGCTTGTTAACCCCTTAAGCCTTGCCAACGTACCGGCGACCTTCTAGAGGTACATTAACAGGTCCCTGCTGATCTGACTGCGGTAGACTCTAGGTCAATACCCGTCTTTAATAACTATATCCAAGGCTAGAGAGGGAAGAATCTACGTACAAGCGGAGGTGGAGGTATTTGAGTGTGCAGCTGCCAAGCCTGGCCCTGCCAAGCCTGCCACCTTCCAGCACCTTCCAGCCTACATCCGTATCACTACTGCCCTCCCTAACCAGCGATTGCCCTTAATCGCAATCAATCTATTAATCGCAATTAGCCAATCAGGTCGCACCAATCCAGGTCGCAAATTCAGTCGCAGAGGTCGCTGAGGTCGCTCCAAACCAGGTTACTCCAAACCAGGCTGCTCCAAACCAGGTCGTAGGGGTCGCAAATTCAGCTTCGCTATCGGCCAATCAGGTCACTCCAAAACAGGTCGCTTTTGAGGTCGCTTTTAAGGTCGCTTTTGAGCTTCAATTTCCGTGCGTTTTGAGCCTCAATCTCGTGCCTTTTTAAGCCTTAATCTCGTGCCTTTTTAAGCCTCAATCTTGTGCCTTTTTAAGCCTCAATCTCGTGCCTTTTTAAGTCTCAATCTCGTGCCTTTTTGAGTCTCAATCTCGTGCCTTTTTGAGTCTCAATCTCGTGCGTTTTGCCGTCGCTTTCGGCCTCGATTGGTGCCTTGTTTGCTGCCTTGTTTGCTGCCTTGTTTGCTGCAGAGGTCGCGGAGGTCGTCGAGGCCGCGGAGCTCGCAGAGGTCGCGGAGCTCGCAGAGGTCGCGGAGCTTGCAGAGGTCGCGGAGCTCGCAGAGGTTGTCTCGCAAACACGTGTTGCTTCTTAACGGTCGCTTCTCAACGGTCGCTTCTTCTCGATGGTCGTTGAGCTGTCGCTTCTCGAGCCGTCGCTTCTCGAGCCGTCGCTTCTCGAGCCGTCGCTTCTTAAGCTGTTGCTTCTCGGTAGGCTGCAGAGGTCGCGGAGGTCGCGGAGGTCGCGGAGGTCGCGGAGGTCGCTTTGCAAGCATATATCGCTTCTGAACTGCGTCGCTTCTCGAGCCGTCGCTTCTTATTCTCGACGGTCGCTTGCTTCTTAAGCCGTTGCTTGCTTCTTAAGCCGTCGCAGAGGTCTCGGAGGTCGTCGGGGTCGCGGATGTCGCCAAGGTTGTTGGGGGCGCAGAGGCTTCCAGAGGTCGCAGAGGTTGCCTTGCAAACATGTGTCGCTTCTCAAGCCGTCGCTCGCTTCTCAAACCGTCGCTCGCTTCTCAGACCGTCGCTCACTTCTCAGACTGTCGCAGAGGTCTCAGAGATCGTCGGGGTCCTTAGAGCTGCAGAGGTCGTAAAGGTCTGTCGCTTCTGAACTTGCAGTGCCTTTCTGAATATGCGGTGTCTTTGTTGTCTGCAGCTGCCTGCCTTGTGCTCTGCCTGGGTGCTCTGCCTAGGGGCTCTGCCTAGGGCTCGTGCCTGGGTGCTCGTGCCTGGATGCTCGTGCCTAGGTGCTCTGTACAGCTAGTGCTTGGGCTCGCTAGTGTTCTGCCTAGTGCTCTGCCTAGTGCAGCTGTACCTCTGTTGTCTGCAGCAGCTGTGCCTGTCTGCAGCTGTACCTTGTACTCTGCCTTGTGCTCTTGCCTAGGTGCTCGTTGTCTAGGTGCTCGTACCTAGGTGCTCTGCAGCTGGTGCTCTGCCTGCTTGGTGCTCTGCAGCTAGTGCTCTGCAGCTGGTGCTCTGCAGCTGGTGCTCTGCAGCTGGTGCTCTGCAGCTGGTGCTCTGCAGCTAGGTGCTCTGTAGCTAGGTGCTCTGCCTTGTCTGCAGCAGCTGCCTTTAAACATGCTCTTCTAAACAGTGTATTGCCTGCAGAAGCCCTGTATTGTCTACAGCTGCTGTGTTGTCTGCAGCTGCCTTGTGCCTGTGCCCGGGTGCTCGTGCCTATGTGCCCTGTCTCTGTAGCTGTGCCTGCTCTGTAGCTCTGCCTTGTGCTGGCCGTACGCCTCGATTGCGGAAGGTCTGTTAGCTGAGTTGCAGAAGGTCTGTTGGCCGAGTTGCTTCGCTGGTGTCACTTGTGCTGCTCGTGTCGCTCGTGCTGCTCGTGTTGCTTGTGCTGCTCGTGTTGCCGATTGCTGAACTGTCTTAATAGGCCTTGTCTAAATAGAATGGTCTGTCAAAGACCCGAAAAAACGAATGTCGTCGCCCTAGGTCCTGCTAGGTGCATCTTGTCGTCGTCGTCGCTCTCGCTCCTCGCTCTCGCTCCTCGCTCTCGCTCCTACATCGTCGTCGCTCTCGTCCTTCTCGTCGCTCTCGTCCTTCTCGTCGCTCTCGTCCTTCTCGTCCTATCTCGAAACTTCAAAACTCGTACGATCTGCTTATAGGGCACTTCTCTTCCTAATATCCCTCTTGTAGGGGCACTCTCTCTCTTCAAAACTCTCTCTTCTCGATAGGGGCACTTCTCTTCCCTAAAACTCTCTCTTCTTCTTCTCGATCGGGGGAGGGGGGGTAGAGTAGTATGCACATACACAATTAAGTAACCGGATGTAATTCGACGGCCTCCTTTGTACACATACAGTACACACTCTGGGTTGGTTGCACGTACGTTAATCGAGTACCCGGATGTAATTCAACGGGCTCTTTCGCGTAGTGCAGGTGTTGTTAGGTTTAAGCCTTGGATATAATGATCTGACTGCGGTAGACTCTAGGTTAATACCCGTCTTTAATAACTATATCCAAGGCTGGAGAGGGAAGAATCTACGTACAAGCGGAGGTGGAGGTATTTGAGTGTGCAGCTGCCAAGCCTGGCCCTGCCAAGCCTGCCACCTTCCAGCACCTTCCAGCCTACACCCGTATCACCTGCAAGGGTTACTAGACGACATCTATTCGGCGTACCTCGACGACACACTGGTTTTTACGGACGGCACCTATGCAGATTACGTACAGAACATTAAGAAGGTACTGGATCGACTGCAACAGGCTGGATTGTACCTTAACATCGACAAATGCGAATTCGGTGTACACTGTACGAAATACCTAGGGTTTATTATTAAGGCAGGGAAGGGCATTAGCATAGATAGAAAGAAGATTAATGCTATTAAGCAATAGAAGCCGCCTACGAGCGTTAAGGGCGTACGGGAATTTCTTGGGTTTGCCAACTTCTACCGCCAGTTTATACGGAACTACTCGGAGATCGTACGCTCCCTAGTTAAGCTAATATACAAGGACAAGCAGCTTAAGTAGACAGATAAGTGCAATAGAAGCTTTAACAAGCTAAAGGAGCTCTTTACTGCAGGACTAACGCTTGCCGCCTTTGACCTAGAACATACGAAGATACTAGAAACTGACTCCTTAGGGTACTATATAGGGGGTATTCTGTCGCAGGTAGGCTCGGACTATACGCGTACTTCTCTAAGAAGAACTCCCTAGCTAAGTGCAACTACCCTATCTATAACAAGGAATTGCTAGCAGTCGTACAGTGTTGCAAAGCGTAGGATAGAGAACTCCGCTTAGTTCCTAAGTTTCTCGCCCTAACCGACTACAAGAACCTCGAGTACTTTACGCAACCCTAGAAGCTGTCCGAGAGACACGTACGATAGGCAATGTACCTAAGCCGCTTTAATATAAGACTCTAGTATTGCAAGGGAAAGGACAATAGCTAGGCCGATGCGCTATATAGACAGGACTAGGACATGCTAACGACGTAAGAGGACGACCAGTTAAAATTACGAACATTCCAGATGTTTAAGGAGGAGCCAGGCGAAGGGACTATCCGCCTAGCAGCAACATACATATAGGAACCCTAACTGCAAGTATAGGAAGAGGCAGTAGGAAAGGATAATGTATACCGAGGGGCCTGTACAGCGATCTAAGGAGGACAGCGGAAGCTCCTAGCAGAGCTTTGCCTTAAGGTGTCGACAGCAGAGTGCTTAGTAGATAAGGAGAACAACCTAAAGTTCAGGAATCGGATTTCGGTCCTAGCAGACGAGAAGCTCTGTACGAGCTTGATACAACAGGCGCATAATTCTATAGCAACCGGTTACCTAGGGCGCGAGGAGACGTACAGCATCGTCGCTAGGGACTACTACTAGCCGGCAATAGCAAAGGACATCCGCAGGTTCGTACGGAACTGCGATGTCTGCAGACGGACGAAGCCCTAGCGCAAACTAAAGTATAGGCTGCTGAAACCCCTACTGATACTGGACCAGCCCTAGCAAGACCTAACAGTAGACTTTATTACAGACCTCCCTAAGAGCGACGGACAGCAGAACATTATAGTAGTTACAGACAAACTAATAAAGGGGGTAATACTAGAAGGGATAGACTCTATTACGGCTAAAGACACTGCCTAGGCATTTATACGGACGACGTTTAGCAAGCACAGATTCCCTAGGTTAATTGTATCAGACTAGGGTATACAGTTCACGAGCCAGCTCTAGGCAAGGGTCTGTTAGTTGCTAAACGTAGAACGTCGCCTGTTAACCGTATAGCACCTGCAGACAGGCGGTACGACAGAGAGGGTTAATTCGACATTAGAAGCGTACCTCCGAGCGTACGTCGACTATAATTAGACAAACTGGAACCGCCTTCTCCCTATAGCGGAGCTGGCTATTAACAGCCGTACAGCTAACGCTACAGGATTGTTACCCTTCTTTATAACCTACAGATACGACCACTCCCTGCTCCTACTGACCCTAAGTAGCGACACCCTACACCCTGTACGATCCCCGATTTAGCAGGGAGAAGCTATCCTACAAACGATTACGAACGCCTACTAATAGGCGAAAGCGAGTCTAGCTATAGCGCAACAGAATGCAGAAGAGTAGGCCAACAAGGGACGGCAGGCTGCACTAAGGTATAAGGCAGGAGATAAGGTCTAGCTAAACTAGCGCAACATCCGTACAGACCGGCCGAGCAAGAAATTGGATTGGAAGAACCGGAAGTTTACAGTAGTCTAACTAGTAGGGACATACGCTGTACGACTTAACACTCCCCTAGGGATTTACCTAGTCTTCTACATAGACCTTGTACAGCTAGCGAACACGGATTCCCTACTGCACTAGACGACAGACGACGCGCGCCTACTAGCGATTATTACTAAGGGCTAGGAAGAGTACTAGGTAGAAGAAATCCTTAAGAGCCAAAGGAAGCAGAAGGAGGCAGAGTACCTAGTAAAATAGAGGGGGTAGACAGAGCCTATATAGGAACTGTACGAGGCCCTACAGGACACAACTGCGCTGGACAGGTAGGAGGAGAACTATCCCTATGCCTAGTTCTAGTAACACTGCGCTATACGGCGAAAAGGGGCACGATCTACCCTAGGTACAGGGTAGCTTCTAGCAACTTAGGTTGTCTAAGGATCGAGGATTAAGACGTAGGACCCTACCAGGCCCTGCCGACACTACACTATACAGAAGAAGAGCAGGAGGAAGGGAACGGTTAGGAGACAGGTAAGATAGGTAGAAATAAGAGGGGGATAAGAGCAAAACTGTCTAAAAATTTCTTATACTACCTTAGGGGTTAGCTTACTAGCTACTACCTCCCGGGACTAGGGCGGCCGACTCCCTATCTGAAATCTTAATTACCTCCCGGCTAGCAGGATCTCTACCTAGGCTAGCGCTAGGGAGCAGAGGCACCCCCCTAGCCCTACGCGCCTCCTCTAGACAGTAGTAGAGGCAGTAGAGGGAGCTATCCTTCTACTTGTACAAGGCGCAGACCCTAGCCTAGAAGCCTAGGAGGCGGTATAGGCTAAAGGAGCCCTAGGGGGAGTTAGAACAGGCGGCATAGGGCTGGCCGCAGGTAGCAATAAGTATAGCGTTAACGTACAACGCGCAGGCTGTAGCGACCTACTAAGGCGTAACCTAGGCAGGGTTACACTAGAAGGCGTAGAAGGGTAGCTCGGCAGCGTCCTGCTGCTTATTAGTGTAGCATCTAAGACGTTAGCTTAGACTATACAGAAGACGGGGACCTATACGAACTGGAAGCAAAGTTGCTAGTCGAGCTAGACATTCTATCGCTAGAGGTAAAAATAAGGAGGGACACTAGCCGGACAGGCAGAAGAAGGGCCAGGAACTACAAGAGAAGAGCTAGCAACTACAGGAGAACGGCGGCAGGAACGGCCGGACGGGGTGCGTAGCATAATAGTAGTAGCTAGTAGTAGTAGCTAGGTTAATAGTAGACAGTAGACAGTAGACGTTAGTAGTAGACGTTGGACGGTAGACAGTAGACAGTAGACGGTAGTAGAGGACAGCGCGGGTAGAGGGGTAGCAGGCAGGGAATAGAAGAGAAAGAGGGAAGGGAAAGAGAAGGGGGGAGGCTTAATATTTAGGGGCTAGCTGCCTGCTATATAAGGCAATAGCAACTAGAGCAGCTGCTACAACTATGTAAAAAGGGAGCAAGAAGGCAACTACAATCTAGTAGGTAACGAGCAACGGCCCTATAGACGACCGGACAGAGACAGGAAGTCGCGACCTGCTAATAGAATACTAGGAGCTAAGGCTGTACGACATGCTATTATACGAAAGAAGTACTACGAGAAGGGAGGGGGTTATTGTTAGGGGGCGCCGTCCAGCATAGGTCCTGGACCTAAGCTAACCGTCGCCCTAAGGACTGCGACTTAGCAGCGCCAGCACGACCCTACCCTCTGTACAGAGTTACCGACATAACCCTACTCCTATACAGAGGGAGAATCCTATAGCCCTATACAGAGGGGAATTGCTGCCCCTCTAAACAGAGGGAAAACTCTGCACTACTATACAGAGGGAAACTCCCGATCCTCGGTATAGAGTATAAACCTTACATCCCTGCATAGAGGGAAATTGCTAGCTTAGCTTCGTAGGTACAAATTGTACAGTAGCAGACGACGAAGGAACTGCTTATTAGTTCCTTTATATAGATACCTAACCTTAAGTTTCTAAACCGAGATTCTTAAGCCCTTATATATAAGAAGTAGGGAAAGGTAGAAGAATAGGAATAGAGCTAGTATAGGGTAGGGTAGGACTGTACGAGATTGATCTGGGCACGCAGATATAATTCAATACGGCCTTTTTAATAACTATCTCTCGAACTAAGAAGGGAAAGAAATCTATATAGTAGTAGGTAAGAGCTTTAGGGGTAGTGTACTAAGGCCTAGCTTAGTCCAGAAGGGCCGAGCCGAAATTCCAAGAGTCTACCCTATTACTTAGTCCCACCCCTTTCTGCTACTGCAACACTACCCCCCTCCCTTACTAGCGGTCCACCTCGATCGCTTACTTATCTATCTGTCTCTCTTTTTTTTTCGTCGTTATATCTTCGCTTTCTTCTATTTCGAAACTATCCCCTTTCTTTACCTTCTTTCTTCTTACATCGTTGCTATCTAACGTCTTTACCTCGCGTCCGTCTAATCGGAAGAGCTATCTAATCTGTGCTAGCGGCTATCTAAGCTGCGGCGAGGCTGGTCTGTACGCTGCTATAGAGGTCTATATAGATCTATCTGCAGCTCGCTATCTTCCTCTTCTTTTTCTTCTCTACTATAGCCTTTGGCGCTACTGCGAGGCTGCTTTAATGGCATCGGCTTCGTTCTTCGTCGTAATTATTCTTCTAGCCGAATTAGCGGATAGCGGTAACAGAGAGCAAAGACAGTCACAAAGCGCGCCGACGTAGTAGCGCCGTCTTTGGCCTTACCGCTATTATCCACCGGTCCTAGCTAGCGGTAGTAGGGGTACAGCTAAAGACACCAGCCGGCGGATTCTACGATCGTTTCTATCGGGTTCTGCGCTAATAGAGCGGACGCGGGTTTTCTTCTTCTTTATCGACTTTCGAGCCACTTAGGCCTCGGCTTCCTCGGGTTTCGGACGTAAAATTCTCTTAGCAGCTCCGCCGAATTTCAGAGATTCTCGTCCGGATACTATTTATAATCTTCTAGCTATCCCTTCTACGAGATCCTTGCTTCGATAGATCCTCTTAGTTTTCTTATATCTACTTTATCTTCCACCTCCTGTTCTTCTTCTTTACCGTCTATCTCGATTAGTAGGGGTTCGGCGAACCCCTAATCCAGAAGACTGTCTTTAGGGTCCAAACTTAGCAGATCCGAATAAAAGACATCGTAGATCCGTAACGAATTCGGTAGCTAGAGTCGATAAGTCACCGGCGACCTCTTTTCTACGATCTTAAACGGGCCTACGTAGCGAGGGTTAAGCTTGGCGTTGCCTTTTAGCCTTAGGTTCCGCGTTTTAAGCTATACTTTTTGCCCTTCTTCGAATTCTATTAGTAACCGCTTTCTATTAGCTCGAGTTACTATCTTCTTCTAAGTCGATTCTATCGCCTCCTTTGCTACGCGGATCGCTTCTTCTATCTGAGATCTAAGCACTTCTGCCGCGGCCGCGGCGACTCTCTTCGACGAAGTGGCGGTAGAAGATTCCGAAGAGCTAAGTTTGTTCGGCGGTTGAAAGCTTATCCTCGGAAGATAACTATAAGTTATTTTAAACGGCACCAGCAAGGTGGTCTCTAACCTTGCTGAATTGGCGCAGAATTCCGCTATCGGCAACACCTTAACCTATTCTGCTTAATAATAACTGCAGAAGATTCGTAGATATTTTTCTATCTCTCAGTTAGCCACTTTAGACTAACTGTCGGTTTAAGGGTAAGCGGCCGTGCTAAGCTTTCCACGAATTCTGAGAGCTTGGTTAATAGCTTTCTATACATTAGCAGTAAATTAAGGACCCCTATCCGTAGTAGTAGTGTCTAGCAGGCTATAGTGTTAGGGGGCGCCGCCCAGCCCAGGTCCTGAACCCGACCTAAGCCAGTCGTCGCCCTAAGGACTGCGACTTAGCGGCGCCAGCACGACCCTACCCTCTGTACAGAAGCACTAACAGGACCCTACTCCTGTACAGAGGGAGAACTCTATAGCCCTATATAGAGGGGAATTGCCGCCCCTCTAAACAGAGGGAAAACTCTGCACTACCGTACAGAGGGAGAACTCCCGATCCTCTATATAGAGTGTAAACCTTGCATCCCTGTATAGAGGGAAATTGCTAGCTTGGCTTCGTAGGTACAAATTGTACAGCAGCAGACGACGAAGGAACTGCCTATTAGTTCCTTTATATAGATACTTAATCTCAAGTTTCTAAACCAAGATTCTTAAGCCCTTACATATAGTGCTTCTACATGTGCTATATTAGCATTCTCGCTGTTTCTTCTGCTATAGTTCCTTTATCCTTAGCTTAGTAGGGGATAAAATAGCGCTCCTTGCTTAGTCGATCTACTACGTTAAGCGTAGCATTATATCCGTCCGAATCCGGCAGGCCGGTTACGAAGTGTATCGTAATGTGCTGCTACGGTTTCTTAGGGATCAGAAGTGGCTTTAGCAGACCGTCCGGAAGGCCGTAACGTAGCTTCGCGGCTCGGCACATGTAACAGTTAGCGATAAACCGGTAGATCCGCTCGAAGATTCGCTAGAACCAGTAGGTCGTCCTTACAGCTTCTATTGTCTTCTTCGAGCCTGCGTAACCAAGGTCTTTGGAACCGTGGACCGACTGGATAACCTCTATAATCAGTTCTTCCAGAACTACTAGCTTCCCTAAGCCGGTTTTGCCGAGCTTCTGCTGCTAGTTAAGCCGTTCCACTTTCTCGTAGAGCGTCTCTTCCTCGGTTAGCGGCTCTATCGTACAGATCCCTACCTCTTTTAACACCTCGGCGTCTACTATCCGTTCGGTTAACACCTTCTAAAACATGTTCGGATCTTCTTTTGCGCAGCTAGTCTTTCCTTCTCTTCTTGTTAGCGTATTAGCCTTTCTATTTTAAGCTCTAGGTCGATAGGTAATCTTAAAGTCGAACCCAGATAAGTAGGCGGCCTACTGGGCCTAGCGACGTAATAGCTTCTGCGTCTTTGTAAAGTAGGTAAGCGACTGGTAGTCTGTAAAGACCTAGCCTGTGCTCTTTCTAGCTATACGCTCCGGCTTCCACTCTTCGAACGTCTGTATAATAGCTAACAATTCTTTATCGTAGATAGTGTAGTTCCGTTTGGCCTCTTTTATAGACTTGTTAAAGAAGGCCACCGGATGGAGGGTCTCTCTGTCGTTAGCATATTAAGAAAGGACCCCTGCTGTTACTGTGTCGGAAGCGTCCGTTTCTACGTAGATTATCTTTTCCGGTCGGAAGTGCGCCAGCACTAGCGCCGAGGCTACCGCGTCTTTCGGTCGATTGAAAGCCTCTATGCACTTCTTATTCTATATGCCAGTAGCCTCCTTCTTTAATGCTTCGTTTAGGGGTCTCGCTATCTTGCTAAAGTCCTTAATAAACCGTCGATAGTAGCTGCAGAATCCGAGAAACGCTCTAATTTGTGTAGTGTTTCCGGATTTTGGCTGCTTCTATTCTGCAACGGCGGCAACTTTTAAGGGGTCTATCCGAATTCCTTCTCTTCCTACGATAAGACTAAGATATTTGACTTCAGTCTAATAGAACTCGCTTTTCTTCGTGTCCGCGTTTAATCCGACCTCGCGGAGTCCCTTTAACACCCTCTTAATATAGTCTGTATGTTGCTCTCTCGTTCTATTAGTGTAGATAAGGATGTCGTCTAAGTAGATAGACACAAACCGTTCTAGCATGTCTATAAAGGTGTAGTTTATAAAGCGTTGCCACACCGCTAGCGCGTTGGTAAGTCCGAAAGGTATTACTAACTACTTGAAATTGCCTATGCGCGTAGCGAATGTCGTGAGATCTTTGGTTTGTCCTTCCTCGTTCCTTAGTCGGTAGAATGCTTGGCGAATATCCAGCTTGCTAAACTATTTAGCCTTAGCTACTCGTTGTATAGTCTTGTCTATTAGTAGCAGCGGATATACATCTCTCTTAGTAACCTTATTAAGGCCTCGGTAATCTACGCACAGTTAGAGACTACCTCCTAGTTTCTGCATAAAAAGAATCGGTAACGCATATTCTGCAGAGCTTAGCGTAATAAACTTCTTTGCCAGATTCTCTCGAACAAACACTTCTACCTAGTCCAGCTCGGCCGGCGACAATCGTCTTAGGGGCTCGGTTCTTGGCAGTATAGCTCCCTCTTTTAGTCGGATCTTGTTGTTATATTCTGGTCGGTAGAGCGGCAAGAGGTTGGAGTCAGCCTTCGAGAACACGTTAGCATAGCCGTAAAGTTCTTTCAGCAATACCTTTAGCGGATCCACTTCTTCTTCCGCTATTATCTTCTGGTAGTCTTCGATGTCTTTTATCGAGAGAGCGTAAATCTCGTTGTCTAGCGACCTCGCGAGGGTTGTTAAAGCTTTCGAGCTTATTATTCCGATCGTGTCTGAAGGGACGGGCCAATCTATCGGAACCGCCTCGATAGTCATAACATTCGGTTTCGCGACAACGGCGGTGACTGATTCGGCGGCGACCCCTCTCTGCTAGTCTTTGAACCCTAGCGTGCCTTTACCTATGTTAATAACAGCTTTCTAGTTCTTTATCTATTTCTGCCCTATAATAATGTCGAACCGTCCGATGTCTATAATTCGGAACGTTGCTTCCGTAGTGCGACCAGCTAGGGGGGTCCTTAATAGCACATAGTGCATAACACTTTCTGTGTCCTGTCTATTGTATGCTGAGATTCGCGTCGGCGAGGCTAATTTCACTGGGTAACTATACCCTTTCGTTAGTTTCTGAACCAGTCGATAGTGGATCGCCGCGCTAATAAGAGCTCCTGTATCGATAAAAGCCCTTAGCTAAAGTGGTCTGCTTAAGCTATCGAGGGGATAGACAGTAAATAGAAGAATAATAGCTGTTTCTGTGTTTACCTCTACTGCCGCTAAGAGCGGATCGCTGCAGCTGTTAATGTTGCGGCGGCAGAAAGGGGTGGGACTAAGTAACGGGGTGGACCCTCGGAATTTTGGCTCGGCCCTTCTGGACTAAGCCGGGCCTTGGCACGCCACCCCCACCAAAGGTCTCGTCCACTACTACATAGATCCCTTTCCCTCCTTAGTTCGAGATACAGTTATTAAAAAGGCCGTATTAAATCATATCTGCGTGCCCGGATTATTATATCTCGAACTTACTCCCTACACACTACTGCGCTGCGCGAAAGGAACCGTTGAACTATCCGGACCCCCGAATAACGCACGCGCACTATACAAACCAAACCCCAGCACCGTAAGAAAGCTATAGAGAGCTTCTTAGCAGTGGAGAGCGGCGTTACAGGCCGAAGCAGAAGCAGAAGAGAAAAGAGTAACAGAGCGAGCAGGCGCTCTAGTGTTATCGATAATAAGTTTATTATCGGAGGTTTTACAGCGGAAGAGACCGCAGAGATTAAGGAACGAATAAGCGAATACAAGAAAATCCACGACTGCACGCTCGAGGAACTTAAGGATTATATAAACGAGAACGGAGTAGGAAAGGTCTACGACAGCATAGACCTTATTAAGAAGCTGTTTTACAGAACCCTAGAAGAAAAGAGACAGTTAAGAGAGGAAATAGAGACAGTAAGGGCCGAGAAGGAATCGGCCGAGACTATTATAGATATGCTGGAAAACCAAGCGGCGAACCGACTAGCATAACTAAAGGAGATAAAGACTCAGCTAGCTGAGATAGAGAGAGCGATGTCGCCGCTACTGCATCGAGAAGAACCAGCAGAGACCGCCTTACTGGCGGCCTACAGTCAAGGTAGCACCTTAATAACATTACTGCCGGACCTACTGGCGTTTAGAGGCAGAGACCCTAAAGACTAGGAAGCGTTTAAGAAGAAGATAAAGAACAAGATAGACTGCGACTACGCCGGAAACAGTGCCGGAGATAGATTGGCGTACCTGGAATCGCGGTTAGAGGGTAAAGCTTTTTCGCTAGTGGCAGATCTAGAAGAGGTAACCGCCGAGGAAGCGATCAAAGCACTAGATCAACGCTTCGGAGACCTATTCCGAAAGAAGACAGCCTGTAAGCAGCTGGACAAGATTAACTAGAACCGGCAGACGTTCGAAGAATTCTACGGACTGTTTAGAAAATATGCTATTAGAGCCAGAGTAGCGGAAGACGAGCAGCTCTATCTATTAAGACAGAAGCTGAACCCTAAACTGGCTGCAGCTATAGCCTCGGTGGAAGATAAAGACCTTAAGAGCTTCGTACACCAAGCGAGAGTTACAGCGAGAAACCTAAGCACTTACGCGAAATTATGCAAATCAAACCCGAAGCCGTTAATAACGCAGACAACGCGACCCCCTGCGCCTTTCCGGAAAGCACCCCAGCAGCTACCTTATCAGTTACCGCGTTCGTCGTTCGTCCCTACCTGCTACGCATGTAAAAAGCCTAGCTATATCGCTACGAGATGCCAAGCAATGGCCTAGCAGAAGCAGGAGTATCGCGTTATAAAGCAGCCGCAGCCACTAAGAAAGACTATACAAGCTATTGAGCCGGCTCCGAACGACACTAACAGAGTGGACGGTGGAGTGCTACTGCGAATCCTGGGAAAAGACTAGCTGGAAGGATAGGCCCCCTATCCAGCCTAGAAAACAGGGCACTAACAAGAACCACATTACAGAAAGATAAGAGTATCAACAGCTGCAGCGATCCGCTCTTAGCGGCGGTGGAAGTAAACACAGAAACAGCTATTATCCTTCTAATTACTGTCCACTCCCTTAACGGATCGAGCAAACCACTTTAGCTAAGAGCTTTTATCGATATAGGGGCCCTTATCGGAGCGGCGATCTACTATCGATTGGTTCAAAAGCTAATAAAAGGATACGGCTATCCAGTAGAGCTAGCGTTGCCGACACGGATCTCGGCATACAACGGACAAGACACGGAGAGTGTTACGTATTATATGCTATTAAAGACCACCTTGGCAGGTCGCACTACAGAGGCGACGTTCCGAATTATAGATATCGGAAGGTTTAACATTATTATAGGACAAAAATGGATAAAGAACTAGAAAGCCGTTATTAATGTAGGTAAAGGCACCCTTAGATTCAAAAACCAGCAGACCGAAATTGCCGCCAAATCGGTCACAGTTGCCAACGCTAAACCGAACGTTACGACTATCGAAGAGGTTCTAAAGGATCGGCCCGACACTTAAGACACGATCGGAATAATAAGTTCAGAAGCTTTAACGACCCACGCGAGGTCGTCGGACAACGAGATTTATGCTATCTTAATAAAAGACATCGAAGACTACCAGAAGATAATAGCAGAAGAAGAGGTAGACCTAATAGAGGTGTTACCGGAAGAACTCTATAGTTACACTAATGTGTTCTCGAAAGCAGACTCCAACCTACTGCCGCTCTACTGACTGGAATATAACAACAAGATCCGGTTGAAAGAAGGAGCCGTGCTGCCGAGAACCGAGCCCCTAAGACGCTTATCTCTGGCCGAGCTGGACTAGGTAGAAGTGTTTGTTCGAGAGAATCTGGCGAAGAAGTTTATTACGCCAAGCTCTGCGGAATATGCGTTACCGATTCTTTTCGTACAGAAACCCGGAGGTAGCCTCTGCCTTTACGTAGACTACCGAGGCCTTAATAAGGTCACTAAGAGAGATGTGTATCCGCTGCCGCTAATAGACGAGACTATACAACAAGTAGCTAAGGCTAAGTAGTTCAGCAAGCTGGATATTCGCTAAGCGTTCTACCGGTTAAGGAACGAAGAAGGACAGACAGAAGACCTTACAACATTCGCTACACGTATAGGCAACTTTAAGTAGCTGGTAATGCCTTTCGGACTTACTAACGCGCCAGCAGTATAGCAACGCTTTATAAACCACACATTTTTAGACATGCTAGAACGTTTCGTGTCTATCTACTTAGACGATATTCTTATCTACACTAAGGGAACGAGAGAACAACATACAGACTACATTAAGAGAGTGTTAAAGAGACTCCGCGAGGTCGGATTGAACGCGGACACGAAGAAGAGCGAGTTCTATCAGACCGAAGTTAAATACCTTGGTCTTATCGTCGGAAGAGAAGGAATTCGGATAGACCTGTCGAAAGTGGCCGCCGTCGCGGAATGGAAGCAACCGACATCTGGAAACACTACGCAAATCAGAGCGTTTCTCGGATTCTGTAGCTACTATCGACAGTTTATTAAGGATTTCAGCAAGATAGCGAGACTATTGAATAAGGCGTTAAAAAAGGAGGCTGCCGGCCTATAGAATAAGAAGTGCATAGAAGCCTTTAATTGGCTAAAAGAGGCAGTAGCATCGGCGCCAGTGCTAGCGCACTTCCGACCAGAAAAGACAATCTACGTAGAAACGGACGCTTCTGACACAGTAACGGCAGGGGTCCTTTCTTAAGACGCTAACGATAAAGAAACTCTCTATCCAGTGGCTTTCTTTAGCAAGTTAATAAATAACGCTAAACGGAACTACGCTATCTATAATAAAGAACTGCTAGCCATTATTCAGGCCTTCGAAGAGTAGAAACTGGAGCTTATAGCTGGACAGAGCACGATCCAGGTCCTTACGGACCACCAGTTACTAACCTACTTTACAAAGACGCAGAAGCTGTTACGGCGCCAAGCCCAGTAGACTGCCTACTTATCCGGATTCGATTTTAGGATTACCTATTGACTAGGAGCTCAAAATAGAAAGGCAGACGGGTTAATAAGAAGAGAAGGGAAGACTAGCTGCGCGAAAGAAGATCCGAACATATTTCAGAAGGTGCTAACGGAACGAATAGTAGACGCCGAGGTGTTGAAAGAGGTAGGGATCTATACGATGGAGCTGCCGATTGAAAAAGAGACGCTGTACGAGAAAGTGGAACGGCTTAATTAGCAGCAGAGGCTCGGCAAAACGGGCTTAGGGAAAATGATCGTTCTAGAAGAACTGATTACAGAGGTTATCCAGCTGATCTATAGGTCCAAGGATGTTGGTTATGCAGGATCGAAGAAGACGATAGAAGCAATAAGGACGACCTACTGGTTTCTGCGAATCTTCGAGCGGATACATTGGTTTATTACTAACTGTTACATATGCCGAGCAGCGAAGCTACGTTACGGCCTTCCGGCCGGCCTGCTAAAGCCACTTCCAATCCCCGAGAAACTATAGCAGCACATTACGATAGATTTCGTAACCGGCCTGCCGGATTCAGATAGATATAACGCCACGCTTAATGTAGTAGATCGACTAAGCAAAGAACGTCATTTTATTCCCTGCTAAGCTAAGGATAAAGGAACTACTACAGAAGAAACGGCGAGAATGTTAATCCACTACGTATAGAAGCACTATAGGCTGTTAGACACTATTACTACGGATAGGGGCCCTCAATTTACTGCTAATGTATAGAAAGCCATTAACCAAGCCCTTAGAATTCGTAGAAAGCTTAGCACGGCCGCTTACCCTCAGACCGACGGCCAGTCTAAAGTGGCCAATTATAAGATAGAAAAATACCTAAGAATCTTCTGTAGCCATTATTAAGAAGGATAGGTTAAGGTGTTGCCGATAGCCGAATTCTGCGCCAATTCAGCACAGTCAGAAGCTACCTTACTAGCGCCGTTTAAGATAACACATAGTTACCTTCTAAGGATAAGCTTTTAACTACTGAACGAACCCAGCTCTTTAGAACCTTCTACCACTACCTCGTCGAAGAGAATCGCGGCAGCGGCGGCAGAAGCGCTCCAATCGCAGATAGAAGAAGCGATTAAGGTAGCGAAAGAAGCGATGGAATCAGCTTAGAAGAAGATAGTAACTCGAGCTAACAGGAAGAGGTCACTAATAGAATTCGAGGAAGGCAAAAAGGTATAGCTAAACACGCGGAACCTAAGGCTGAAAGGCAACGCAAAGCTTAACCCTCGTTACGTAGGTCCGTTTAAGATAATAGAAAAGAGGTCGCCGGTAACCTACTAGCTCCAGCTACCAAAATCGTTCTAGATCTACGATGTCTTTCATTCGGATCTGCTAAGCCTAGACCCTAAAGATAGTCTTCCAGATTAGGGGTTCGATAAACCCCTACTAATCGAAATAGAAGGAGAAGAAGAAGAGTAAGAGGTAGAAGACGTAATTGATATAAGAAAACAAAGAGGATCTATCGAAGCGAGGATCTTATAGAAAGGATAGCCGGAAGACTATAAATAGTATCCGGTCGAAAACCTCCGGAATTCAGCGGAGGTGCTAAGAGAGTTTTACGTTTGAAACCCAAAGAAGCCGAGGCCTGTATAGCTCGAAAGCCGATAAAGAAGAAGGATATCCACGTCTGCTCTATCGACGCGGAAGCCGATAGAAACAATCGTAGAATCCACTAGCCGGTGTCTTGGGCCTTACTACTACTACCGCTAGCTAGGACTAGCGGATAGAGGCGGTAAGGCCGAGAACGGCGCCACTGCGTCGGCACGCTTAGTAACGGTCTTTGCGCTTCGTTACTATTATCCACTAGCTTAGCGGAAAGGATAGTAACGAAGAACGAAGCAGCCGCTAACAAAGCGGTCTCGCAGTAGCGCTAAAGGCCTTAGTAGAGGAAGAAGAGGAAGAAGATAAGGAGCTGCAGATAGATCTATATAGACCTATACGGCGGCGCACAGACCGGTCACACTGCAGCTCTAGTAACTGCTAGCTCGGATCAGATAGCTCGGATCAGATAGAACGGATTAGATAGGCGCCAAGTAAAGACGTTAGATAGTAACGATAGAAATCAAAACAAAAAAAAGAGGAAGGAATAGATAAGTAAGCAGTCGAGGGCGACTGCTAATAAGGGAGGGGGGTAGTATTGCGGCGGCAGAAAGGGGTGGGACTAAGTAACAGGGTAGACCCTTGAAATTTCGGCTTAGCCCTTCTGGACCGAGCCGGGCCTTAGCACGCTACCCCCCTAAAGGTCTCGTCCACTACTACATAGATCCCTTTCCCTCCTCAGTTCGAGATATAGTTATTAA
This sequence comes from Pseudocercospora ulei, assembly GCA_016165855.1. Taxonomy (NCBI): domain Eukaryota; kingdom Fungi; phylum Ascomycota; class Dothideomycetes; order Mycosphaerellales; family Mycosphaerellaceae; genus Pseudocercospora; species Pseudocercospora ulei. Next base: position 5,028,309 of record JACWNB010000002.1, on the reverse strand, counting down.
AAAGGCCGTATTGAATCATATCTGCGTGCCCGGATTAACAGTTAGGGACGCTATAGCAATGCCTTAGTTAGACCTGTGCTAAAGGAGTGCCTTAAGGCACTAAAGCATACTAAGGCAGAGATAGAAGCGCACCGCTGCTAATTAAGCCTTGCTAAACAGACTTAGAGATATAGCAGCATTAAAGAGGGGAAAGAGGGGTATTGTTAGGGGACGCCGTCCTACTAGGTCCTAGACCTGGACTGGCCGTCGTCCTTAGGAGTATAACTTAGCAGCGCTAGCAAGACCTAGCTAGACCGAGCTCTAACCCGGCCTAGCTAAGTCGGCATCCCCTCCCCCTACACCCTCCCTATACAGAGGGAAATCTCTGCACCCCTATACAGAGTGTTGCGGCAGCAGAAAGGGGTGGGACTAAGAAACGGGGTGGACCCTTGGAATTTCGGCTCGGCCCTTCCGGACCGAGCCGGGCCTTGACACGCCACCCCCCTAAAGGTCTCGTCCACTACTATATAGATCCCTTTCCCTCCTTAGTTCGAGATATAGTTATCAAAAAGGCTGTATTAAATCATATCTACGTGCCCGGATTATTATATCTCGAACTCACTCCCTACACACTACCGCACTGCGCGAAAGGGACCGTTGAACTATCCGGACCCCCGAATAACGCACGCGCACTATACAAACCAAACTCTAGCACTATAAGAAAGCTATAGAGAGCTTCTTAGCAGTAGAGAGCGGCGTTACAGGCCGAAGCAGAAGCAGAAGAGAAAAGAGTAACAGAGCGAGCAGGCGCTCCAGTGTTATTAATAATAAGTTCATTATTAAAGGTTTTACAGCAGAAGAGACTATAGAGATTAAGGAACGAATAAGCAAATATAAGAAAATCTACGACTATACGCTCGAGGAACTTAAGGATTACGTAAACGAGAACGGAGTAGGAAAGGTCTACAACAGCATAGACCTTATTAAGAAGCTGTTTTACAGAACCCTAGAAGAAAAGAGACAGTTAAGAGAGGAAATAGAGACGGTAAGGGCCGAGAAGGAATCAGCCGAGACTATTATAGATATACTGGAAAACCAAGCAGCGAACTGACTAGCACAACTAAAGGAGATAAAGACTCAGCTAGCTAAGATAGAGAGAGCGATGTCGCCGCTACCGCATCGAGAAGAACCAGCAGAGACCGCCTTACTAGCGGCCTACAGTTAAGGTAGCACCTTAATAACATTACTGCCGGACCTACTAGCGTTTAGAGGCAGAGACCCTAAAGACTAGGAAGCGTTTAAGAAGAAGATAAAGAACAAGATAGACTGCGACTACGCCGGAAACAGTGCTGGAGATAGATTAGCGTACCTGGAATCGCGATTAGAGGGTAAAGCTTTTTCGCTAGTAGCGGACCTAGAAGAGGTAACTGCCGAGGAAGCGATTAAAGTGTCACAGTCAACAGATGTAAATCGGAAAACACAGTCAACAGACGTAAAACGGAAAACAACAGCATCCAGGACCCAACCAGAACTATCAAGATTTACAGACTACAGGCTAACAACCACTAGATGGAAGAAGACTCTAAGAGAGTGAAAGGCGAATCATCTCGCGATGCAAACACCCCTAGCTTAGTTCTGGAACCTTTGGAAAAAGCGGGTCTGGGAAATGAATTTGTTTGCAGAACAAAGAAACAGAGTTTAATAAGAAAGTCACCAGCAAACACTTAGCAAACAACTAGCTAGGGCAGGGGGATATAAGAACCTGCTGCCGCCCCCCTAACCTTTCTCTTCTTCTTGTTTATAGCTCGTCTTGTGCATTAATTCAGCTTTTACACCTTAGACTCCAGCCCTTCCCTTCTCTACTCAGTTTTTACATCCCTTACTTTAGACTTTAGCCTCTCCCTCTAACACCAACTTTTACACCCCTTCTTCCAGACTTTGTTTTATCCAACTCCTCTTACTTACTTCGACTTTTACATTGACCTCTTCCAACCTCTTAGCTCCCCCCTTAACATTACGAGCTATTAACCAAACACCAGACTATCAACATAGTCTTCTATACCCTACGAGAAGAAGTCCCCTTTAAGGAATACTTACAACTGGACCTATTAGCAGAAGGAATTATTAACCTAATAAACAACAATCCCAACCTTGCTATCCGAGTCTTCTTTACAGCAACGAACATCGCCCGCACAGGCATTAAACAAGTAAAGGAGCTTAACTAACACATTAATAGCCTGGAAGCAATGCTATTAGATAGTAAGGATTAGGTACAAGAGATAGAACGAAAGATTGCTAATCTCACAATTAAGAAAGCTTAGACACAAGGACAGTTGCAGGAAGCTCTGAACCTAAGAGCACAGAACACCTCCAGAGAACCTACTAGCAAGAGAGTGGCTAACCTAGAACTATTTTATAGAGATAAGGACAAGTTTAATAAATTTCGACTACGATTGTCAATCAAACTCTCTGCTAACGCAGACCACTTCCTAAACGAACAACAGAAGGTCTCGTACGCGTTCTCCCTCCTTACGGGCAAGGCACTGCAATAAGTCTTACACTGGTTTGACCCAAAGATACTACAAGTTACTTGCCCAAATGTCAATACCCTGCTTACTGCTCTTAACTCGGCCTTTGGCAACCTATACTGCAAGTCTACGGCCTAGCAGATGATCCGAACCCTTAAGCAAACCAACAAGCCATTCTCTGACTACTACGCATAATTCTTACGGGAAATCGGTTACTGCGAATACGACATAGAAGCCCAAAAATCAGCTTTGGTTGCTGGCCTAAGCACTGAACTCCTTACTAAACTGGAGGACCAAGAGCATAAATCTTTGTTATTTCACGAACTGGTTACCCTCTGCTAACGCCTCGACAGTCGTCGAAACCTGTTCTTAAACATTATCAAGGCACGCGGCAACCCACTTAACAACCGTACGAACTAGCGTCCGGTTACGACTCTTCCTACCTTTACCTAAAACCAATCCAGTCCTCCCTTAGCCCTAAGACTTCCTCCTGTTATCAGCGAACCTATAGACCTTAGTTTAGCCAAGCTTTAAGATGGTCGACTTACACGAGAAGAGAAGCAGCGTCGCCGCAACCAACGCCTCTGCATGTACTGTAGGGAGCCAAACTACATTGCAATTAACTGCCTAACTCTGGTCAATCGTCGCAACAAGGCAGGCACCCTGCTCGGATTCTCTGCAGCCGCCCTAGTACTAAAGGACAACAGCAAGGACTAGGGAAACGCTTAGGCCTATTAATAAGACGCCTAACAGGCAAGCATTTAGATCGACATCGTGCAATCTCTTCTTCTGCAGTGCAATTCTGTACTAAGGCAGAGGATAAGTTAAATTGTCCTCCCTTTGTAGTTACAGCAAATATCTACACTAAGAAGAATTCCACACACTTAGTACTTACGATAGTCGACTGCGGCGCAACTGGCAAAAGTTTTATTGACCCTAGACTTGTCAACTCCTTAGGAATCCCTACTTAGAACTTGAAATACCCTAGACCCTTAAAGATGTTTGACGGCAGCGAGGCCTCCGTAGGAGGTATAACTTAGATTGCCTACGTCAAACTTCAACTTAAGAACAACTACAAAGAACACCTCTCTTGCTTTGTTACACCTCTACCTAACCAGAAAATGATCCTAGGATTGCCTTAGCTAAAGCTCTACAACCTACAGATTAACTAGAACACTAGAAGCCTCGACATAAACTCAGAACATTGCAGAAACTATTGCTACACTTTGACTTAGCGTACTCCTGCAAACGGCACAAAAGATTCGATAATCCAAGTATCCGTAGCTGCTTTCTATATAGCTGCAAAGGAAAAAGGAGCTTAAATCTTTGCTGCGTTAATAGAAGACATCGAGAAAGCCCTTACTAAGTTCGACGAAAACCGAGAAGCCACCAATCTAGAGACAAAAGTACCAACAGAATACTACAACTTCCCTAGTGTATAGTCAGTCAAAGAAGCTAACAAGCTACCTCCTTACTGACCTTACGATTACAAGATCGAACTGGAAGAAGGTTAGACACCCCCTTTCGGACCTCTCTACCAAATGTCCTGCGAAGAACTCCAAGTCCTGCAAAAGTTTCTGCAACAAAACCTTTAGAAAGGCTTTGTTCGATCCAGCCGCTTACCTGCTGCCAGCCCTGTTATGTTTGCTAAGAAGCCCAGTAGAGGGCTACGCTTCTGTGTTAACTACCGCAACCTTAACGCTATATCGAAGAAGAACTAGTATCCGATCCCTCCAATCTAAGAAACACTAGAACGCCTCTCGAAAGCAAAATGGTTTACTAAGCTCGATGTAATTGCAGCCTTTAACAAGATTCGGATAGCTAAAGGACAAGAATAGTTGACCGCATTCAGAACCCGATACGGCCTGTTCGAATCCCTGGTAATTCCCTTTGGCATGTGCAATGCACTAAGCACTTTCCAAGAATATATAAACGATACACTAAGAGAGTACTTAGACCAATTTGTTACCGCTTACATTAACGACATCCTGGTCTATAGCACTACACTGAAAGAACACTAGGAACACGTCCGAAAGGTACTGGCGAAACTGGCAGAAGCAGGCTTGTATCTGGACATTGACAAGTGTAAATTTCACTAACAAGAAGTTCAATTCCTTGGCCTTATTATCTTAGACAAAGGCATCCGCATAGACCTAGCAAAGATTTAAGCAATCCTGGACTAGAAGATCCCAAAGACTGTTAAAGAAGTGCAAGGCTTCCTTGGGTTCGCTAACTTCTACCGTCGCTTTATTAAGGGCTTTAGCTTAATAGTGAAGCTACTAACTGCTCTAACAAAGAAAGAAGCCAAGTTTGACTGGACTAACTCCTGTCAACATGCATTTGACCTCCTACAGCAACGATTTACTAAAGACCCAATCCTTTAACACTTTGACTTTAACTTAGAAACCCGCGTAGAAACAGACGCCTCTGACAGAGCTATTAGAGCAGTTCTCCTTCAACGAAAATCGCCCAACCAGCCATAGCTCCCAGTAGCTTACCTTTCAAAGAAGATGCTACCTGCCGAATACAATTACGAGATATACGACAAAGAGCTCCTTGCAATTGTCAAAGCATTTAAAGAGTAGCGACCAGAACTCGAAGGTGCAGCCTACCCGACCTAAGTCAGTTTAGACTACAAGAACTTGATTTATTTTATAAAGAGCAAAATCCTTAATCGCAGACAAGCCTGCTAGAGCGAATTCCTCTTAAGGTTCAACTTTGTTATTCAATACGCGCCTGGATCTCTTAATTTAAGGGCTAATGCCCTTACTCGGATGCCTAGAACCTATCTAGTGGACCAAAAAGAGGGCCAGACAAGGTGTGACTAAACTATCCTAAAGGCCTATAACCTAAGCAAAGACTTAAAGACCTACCTAAAAGAAGGTACACTATTAATCGCTGTCTCTTTTGCTCTGTGTCTAGCACCTGCCTTCCTAGAGGATAACGATTCAGAAAGCGAACCAGACAACGAAACATTTAACACTAAAGACTCTGAAATTGAAGGATCTGCTACCTCCGACAACAAACAGAACGATAATGAATTAACTGAAGAAGCAAATCAACCTAGAGAACTGCTCCCAATAATTAGAGAAGCTTACGAATTAGACAAACAGGCTTAAGGACTGATCCAGGCCCTTGAAATAGGTTAGCGTACCTTCCCTGGCTTTTCTTTTTCAGAATGCGAACTTAGGGATAGACTGGTTTACTTTCGATCTCGTCTTTTTGTTCCTGAAGGTGCAGACGATTTAATACGACTATACATCCTTAGGACAGTTTACAACTCGGCAGCAGGAGGCTAACCCGGACGATCGAAGCTTTACAAGCTTACTTCCCGTTACTACTGGTGGCCGTCGATGTGGAAGCACGTCCGCAGATATAGAAACAACTGTCCTATCTGCAAGGCAGCTAAACACGACCGACAACGCCTACAAGGATTGCTGAAGCCTCTCCCAGCCCCCGAACATCCGTAGAAACACATTACAATAGACTTTGTTACCTGTCTCCCCTAAGGAACTACTTAGGCAGGAGTTAAAGCAAAGAACGTCTTTGTAGTTATAGACCGACATTCCAAGGACCGCTTTGTAGTCCCCTGCTGGAGCATAACTTCTAAGGAAACCGCTCGACTCTTTTACGAATACATCTAGCGCTATGTAGGCCTTCCGGACAGCATTACCTCCGATAGAGGCTCCCAGTTTATTGCCAAGTTCTGGAAACGCCTTTGCAAGCTTTTGAATATTAATTACTACATCTCAATGTCCTACTACCTAGAAACAGATAGTTAAACGGAAATTGCGAATGCACTGTTCGAACAGACGCTACGTTGCTTTATCGACTACTACTAAAAGGACTGGCCAAAGCATATCCCAACAGTGGAATTCTCAGCGCGCAACTAGGAGTTAGAGACAACAGGATACTCACCCTTCTACACCACTAGAGGCTACTACCCCCGAACAGGAATGGAGCCTTAAGACCTACTACCGCGACCCGACGACCCAGACGAAGTCGATGTAGACGACTGGGCAACACACCTCTCCTAGATCTATTAGGAAGTCCAAGAAGAAATAACTTACGCCTAGGCTATCTACGAAGAACAAGCTAACAGAAAACGACAACCAGCCCCAGACTATTAAGTAGGAGACAGAGTGTACCTAGACTCTAAGAACATCGTTACAGGAAGACCTTCTCGCAAACTTAATTGGAAAAAACTAGGCCCCTTCCCTATTACAGAGAAGATCAGCTCGCACACATACCGCCTCCAACTGCCGGAAGACTAGGAAATCTACGACGTCTTCTATCCTGTTCGACTAAGACCTAAAGAAGGAGATCCCTTCCCAATCCAATTGCAAGACTAAGAACGAACCCGCATTCTCCCTATAGAAGACGACGAAGAAGAAGAAGGAGAATACTACGTACGCAAAATTACAGACTGTTAAGTGATTAAGGGACAGACAAGGTACAAAGTTCAATAGCAAAGCTACGAAGACTGGGACACCACTTAGGAACCCCTTAGAAACATTATCTTCGACAAGGACAAGATTGAAGCCTTCTACTGCCAAAATCTCTCAGACTCTAGAGACTACTGCCTAGAAGCCCAGTACAGCCAAAAAGAACTGGATTCTGCTTACAAGGAGAATATTGACCGTAACATCAGGCCTGCTCCTAGGAATAAGCAGACTTACCCCCGGTATCTTGAACTACTAAGGCTTCGTAGGAACTCCGCTATATTAAGGGGGGCTACTGTTACGGTCAACGGATGTGAAACGGAAAACACAGTTAACAGACGTAAAACGGAAAATAACAGCATCCAGGACCCAACTAGAACTATCAAGATTTACAGACTATAGGCTGACAACCACTAGATAGAAGAAGACTCTAAGAGAGTAAAAGGCGAATTATCTCGCGATGCAAACACCCCTAGCTCAGTTCTGGAACCTTTAGAAAAAGCGGGTCTGGGAAATGAATTTGTTTGCAGAACAAAGAAACAGAGTTTGATAAGAAAGTTACTAGCAAACACTTAGCAAACAACTAGCTAGGGCAGGGGGATATAAGAACCTGCTGCCGCCCCCCTAACCTTTCTCTTCTTCTTGTTTATAGCTCGTCTTATGCATTAATTCAGCTTTCACACCTTAGACTCTAGCCCTTCCCTTCTTTACTCAGTTTTTACATCCCTTACTTCAGACTTTAGCCTCTCCCTCCAACACCAACTTTTACACCCCTTCTTCTAGACTTTGTTTTATCCAACTCCTCTTACTTACTTCGACTTTTACATTGACCTCTTCCAACCTCTTAGCTCCCCCCTTGACACAAAGCACTAGATCAACGCTTCGGAGACCTATTCCGAAAGAAGACAGCCTGTAAGCAGCTAGACAAGATTAACCAGAACTGGCAGACGTTCGAAGAATTCTACGGACTGTTTAGAAAATATGCTATTAGAGCCAGAGTAGCAGAAGACGAGCAGCTCTATCTATTAAGACAGAAGCTAAACCCTAAACTGGCCGCAGCTATAGCCTCGGTAGAAGATAAAGACCTTAAGAGCTTCGTGCACCGAGCGAGAGTTACAGCGAGAAACCTAAGCGCTTACGCGAAATTACGCGAATCGAACCCGAAGCCGTTAATAACGCAGACAACGCGACCCCCTGCGCCTTTCCGGAAAGCACCCTAGCAGCTACCTTATTAGTTACCGCGTTCGTCGTTCGTCCCTACCTGCTACGCGTATAGAAAGCCTGGCTATATCGCTACGAGATGCCAAGCAACGGCCTAGCAGAAGCAGGAGTATCGCGTTATAAAGCAGCTGCAGCTACCGAGAAAGACTATACAAGCTATCGAGCCGGCTCCGAACGACACCAACAGAGTGGACGGTGGAGTGCTACTGCGAATCCTGGGAAAAGACCAGCTGGAAGGATAGGCCCCCTATCCAGCGTAGAAAACAGGGCACTAACAAGAACTACGTTACAGAAAGATAAGAGCATCAACAGCTGCAGCGATCCGCTCTTAGCGGCAGTGGAAGTGAATACGGAAACAGCTATTATCCTTCTAATTACTGTCCACCCCCTTAACGGATCGAGCAAACCACTTCAGCTAAGAGCTTTTATCGACACGGGAGCCCTTATCAGAGCGGCAATCCACTATCGATTGGTTCAAAAGCTAATAAAAGGATACGGCTATCTAGTAGAGCTAGCGTCGCCGATACGGATCTCGGCATACAACAGACAAGACACAGAGAGTGTTACGCATTATGTGCTATTAAAGACTACCTTAGCAGGTCGCACTACAGAGGCGACGTTCCGAATTATAGATATTGGAAGGCTTAACATTATTATAGGACAAAAATAAATAAAGAACTAGAAGGCCGTTATTGACGTAGGTAAAGGCACCCTTAGATTCAAAAACCAGCAGACCGAAATTGCCGCCAAATCGGTCACAGTTGCCAACGCTAAACCGAACGTTACGACTATCGAAGAGGTTCCGAAGGATCGGCCTAACACTTAAGACACGATCGGAATAATAAGTTTAGAAGCTTTGACGACCCTCGCGAGGTCGTCGGACAACGAGATTTATGCCATCTTAATAAAAGACATCGAAGACTACCTGAAGATAATGGCAGAAGAAGAGGTAGACCCGATAGAGGTATTACTAGAAGAACTCTATAGTTACACTAATATGTTCTCGAAAGCAGACTCCAACCTACTGCCGCTCTACCGACCGGAATATACCAACAAGATCCGGTTGAAAGAAGGAGCCGTGCTGCCGAGGACCGAGCCTCTAAGACGCTTATCTCCGGCCGAGCTAGACTAGGTAGAAGTGTTTGTTTAAGAGAATCTAGCGAAGAAGTTTATTACGCCAAGCTCTGCAGAATATGCGTTACCGATTCTTTTCGTACAGAAACCTAGAGGTAGCCTCCGCCTATTCGTAGACTACCGAGGCCTTAATAAGGTCACTAAGAGAGATGTGTATCCGCTGCCGCTAATAGACGAGACTATACAACGAGTAGCTAAGGCTAAGTAGTTCAGCAAGCTAGATATTCGCTAAGCGTTCTACCAGTTAAGGAACAAAGAAGGACAGACGGAAGACCTTACGACATTCGCCACGCGCATAGGCAACTTTAAGTAGCTAGTAATGCCTTTCGGACTTACCAACGCGCTGGCAGTGTAGCAACGCTTTATAAACCACACATTTATAGACATGCTAGAACGTTTCGTATCTATCTACTTGGACGATATTCTTATCTACACTAAGGGAACGAGAGAACAACATACAGACTACATCAAGAGGGTGTTAAAGAGACTCTGCGAGGTCGGATTGAACGCAGACACGAAGAAGAGCGAGTTCTATTAGACCAAAGTCAAATACCTCGGTCTTATCGTCGGAAGAGAAGGAATTCGGATAGACCTGTCAAAAGTGGCCGCCGTCGCGGAATAGAAGCAACCGACATCCGGAAACACTACGCAAATCAGAGCGTTTCTCGGATTCTGTAGCTACTATCGACAGTTTATTAAGGATTTTAGCAAGATAGCGAGACTACTGAATAAGGCGTTGAAAAAGGAGGCCGCCGGCCTATAGAATAAGAGGTGCACAGAAGCCTTTGATCGGCTGAAAGAGGCAGTGGCATCGGCGCCAGTACTGGCGCACTTCCGACCGGAAAAGACGATCTACGTAGAAACGGACGCTTCCGATACAGTAACGGCAGGGGTCCTTTCTCAGTACGCTAACGATAAAGAAACTCTCTATCCAGTGGCTTTCTTTAGCAAGTCAATAAATAACACTAAACGGAACTACGCTATCTATAATAAAGAACTGCTAGCTATTATTCAGGCCTTCGAAGAGTGGAAACCGGAGCTTATAGCTAGACAGAGCACGATCCAGGTCCTTACAGACCACTAGTTACTGACCTACTTTATAAAGATGCAGAAGCTGTTACAGCGCTGAGCCTAGTAGGCTGCCTACTTATCCGGATTCGATTTTAAGATTACCTGTCGACTAGGAGCTTAAAATGGAAAGGCAGATGCGTTAACGAGAAGAGAAGGGAAGACCAGCTGCGCGAAAGAAGATCCGAACATGTTTTAGAAGGTGCTAACAGAACGAATAGTAGACGCTAAGGTGTTGAAAGAGGTAGGGATCTGTGCGATAGAGCCGCCGATTAAAAAAGAGATACTGTATAAGAAAGTGGAACGGCTTAATCAGCAGTAGAGGCTCGGCAAAACGGGCTTAGGGAAAATGATCGTTCTAGAAGAACTAATTACAGAGGTTATCCAGCTGATCTATAGGTCCAAGGATGTTAGTTATGCAGGATCGAAGAAGACGATAGAAGCAATAAGGACGACCTACTGGTTTCCGCGAATCTTCGAGCGGATACATTGGTTTATTACTAACTGTTACGTGTGCCGAGCAGCAAAGCTACGTTACGGTCTTCCGGCCGGCCTACTGAAGCCACTTCCAATCCCTAAGAAACTATAGCAGCATATTACGATAGATTTTGTAACCGGCCTGCTGGATTCAGATAGATATAACGCTACGCTTAATGTAGTGGATCGACTAAGCAAAGAACGCTATTTCATCCCCTACCGAGCTAAGGATAAAGGAACTACTGCGGAAGAAACAGCGAGAATGTTAATCCAGCACGTGTAGAAGCACTATAGGCTGCCGGACACTATCACTACGGATAGGGGCCCTCAATTCACTGCCGATGTATAGAAAGCCATTAACCAAGTCCTCGGAATTCGTAGAAAGCTCAGTACAGCTGCTTACCCTTAGACCGACGGCCAGTCTAAAGTGGCCAATCGTAAGATAGAAAAATACCTAAGAATCTTCTGCAGCTATTATTAAGAAGGATGGGTTAAGGTGTTGCCGATAGCAGAGTTCTGCGCCAGTTCAGCACAGTCGGAAGCTACCTTACTGGCGCCGTTCGAGATAACATACAGTTATCTTCCGAGGATAAGCTTTCAACCACCGAACGAACCCAGCTCTCTAGAACCTTCTACTACCACTTCGTCGAAGAGAATCGCCGCAGCGGCGGCAGAAGCGCTACGATCTCAGATAGAAGAAGCGATCAAGGTAGCGAAAGAAGCGATAGAATCAGCTTAGAAGAAGATAGTAACTCGAGCTAATAGGAAGAGGTTACTGATAGAATTCGAGGAAGGCCAAAAGGTATAGCTCAACAAGCGGAACCTAAGGCTAAAAGGCAACGCGAAACTCAACCCTCGTTACATAGGTCCGTTCAAGATAATAGAAAAGAGGTCGCCAGTAACCTACCGGCTCCAGCTGCCAAAATCGTTCCGGATCTACGATGTCTTTTATTTGGACCTACTAAGCCTAGACCCGGAAGACAGCCTTCCGGAGCAGGGGTTCACTAAACCCCTACTAGTAGAGATAGATAGTAAAGAAGAAGAATAGGAAGTCGAAGATCTTATAGATATAAGAAGACAAAGAGAATCCATCGAAGCGAGGATCTTATAGAAAGGATAGCCGGAAGACTATAAATAGTATCCAGCTAAGAACCTACAGAATTCAGCGGAGCTGCTAAGGGAGTTTTACGCCCAGAACCCGAAGAAGCCAAGGCCTAAGTTAATACAGGGTAGGTTGGCCCGTGTTATTACTATACCTTGCCAAGGTTTATATATCTAGTACACATTAGTCAAGTTACTTCCGAGTTACTTGACCAGTCCCTTTTGGCTTAAGTGTACCGCGTTACATCACTTAACTCGGAAGTAACTGCTGAAAGTGTACGATAAAAGGCCCAGGTTCAATTCCCAGGGGGCGCATCTTTTAACGGGAGAGTAGAAGCAGCGTTAACGTATGTCCGTTTGTCTACCACTCTGTACAGAATAAGGCAGACCCGGTAAAGGTCCAGCTAGCTGTGTGCAGACCTGCCGGGGGGGGTTGATTGCGTATGCTGCATAGGGGGGCTGTGCAATAGTATACGTGGCCTGTAATACGGATGTAGGCTGGAAGGTGCTAGAAGGTAGCAGGCTTGGCAGGGCTAGGCTTGGCGTACACTTAAATACCTCCACCTCCGCTTGTACGTAGATTCTTCCCTCTCTAGCCTTGGATATAGTTATTAAAGACGGGTATTAACCTAGAGTCTACTGCAGTCGGATCATTATATCCAAGGCTTACTTTAACAACACCTGCACTATGCGAAAGAGCCCGTTGAATTACATCCGGGTACTCGATTAACGTACATGCAACCAACCTAGAGTGTGTACTGTATATGTACGAAGGAGGCTGTTGAATTATATCCGGTTACTTAATCGTATATGTGCATGCTACTCTACCCCCCCTCCCCTAATCGAGAAGAAGAAGAAGAGTTGTAGGGAAGAGAGTGCTCCTACGAGTAGATCGCGAGTTTTGAAGAAGAGCGACGAGAGAGCAACGAGAGAGCAACGAGAGAGCGACGAGAACGAGAGCGACGAGAACAAGAGCGACGAGAAGGTTGAGAAGAACGAGAAGGTCGAGAAGGACGATGTAGGAGCAACGAGGACAAGGAGCGAGAGCGACGAGCGAGAGCGACGACGACGACAAGACGCACCTAGCAGGACCTAGGGCGACGACATTCGTTTTTTTTTCGGGTCTTTGACAGACCATTCTATTCAGACAAGGCCTATCGAGACAGTTCAGCAATCGGCAACACGAGCAGCGCAACCGGCAGCAGCACATTCAGCAATCGAGGCGTACGGTCAGCACCCAGGCACGAGCACTAGGCCGAGCACTAGGCAGAGCCCCTAGGCAGAGCCCCCAGGCAGACAGCTGCAGACAACAGAGGCACAGCTGCTGCAGACTGATCCGGGCGCGCAGATGTGATTCAATACGGCCTTTTTTGAAGACTATATCTCGAACTGAGGAGGGAAAGGAATCTATGTGGTGGTGGTGGGCTTTAATAGTGGTGGTGCCAAGGCCCGGCTCGGCCCGGTCGGGCCGAGCCGAAATCCAGGGTCCACCCCATCGATCTGTCCCACCTCTTTCCACCGCCGCAACACAGACAGGCACAGCTGCTGCAGACAACAGAGCACAAGGCAGAGCACAAAACAGGCACAGCTGCTGCAGACAACAGAGGCATAGCTGCTGCAGACAACAGAGGTACAGCTGCAGACAACACAGAGCTGCTGTAGACAACACAGGCAAAGCAGAGGCAGAGCACCTAGGCACGAGCACCCAGGTACAGAGCACCTAGGCACAGGTACAAGGCAGCTACAGACAGGCACGGCTACTGTAGGCAACACAGGGCTGCTGCAGCTAGGCACAGCCAGCTCTAGGCACAGCTGCAGACAAAACAGGCACTGTATGTTCAGAAAAGCACTGCATGTTCAAGCAGGCAGCTGCAGACAACAGAGACAGGCAGCTGCAGACAACACGAGCACCTAGGCACGAGCGCCTAGGCATAGGTACAAGGCAATTGCAGACAACACAGGTGCAGACAACACACACTGTTCAGGTTCAGAAGAGCACCGAGGCCGAGCAAGAGCACCGAGGCCGAGCAAGAGCACCGAGCAAGAGCACCAAGCAGCTGCAGACAAGGCAGAGCTACAGAGCAGGCACAGCTGCTACAGATAGCACAGGCAAAGCAGAGACAGGGCATATAGGCACGAGCACCCAGGCACGAGCACCCAGGCACGAGCACTAGGCACAAGCACCTAGGTACGAGCACCTAGGTACAAGCACCTAGCGCACCTAGGCACAGCTGCTGTAAACAATACGGGGCTACTACAGACAACACAGGCACTGCATGTTCAGAAAGGCACTGCAAGTTCAGAAGCGCGACCTCCGCGACCCCGACGACCTCCGAGACCTCTGCGACGGTTTGAGAAGCGAGCGACGGCTTAAGAAGCGAGCAACGGCTTAAGAAGCAAGCGACCCTCGAGAAGCGACTGTTGAGAAGCGACGGCTTGAGAAGCGACGGCTCGAAAAGCGACAGCTCGAGAAGCGACCGTCGAGAAGCGACAGCTCGAGAAGCGACCGTCGGGAAGCGACAGCTTGAGAAGCGACCGTCGAGAAGCGACCGTCAAGAAGCGACAGCTTAAGAAGCAACCGTCGAGAAGCGACATACATAGGCTGCGACCTTAACGACCTCCGCGACCTCCGCAGCCTCGACGACCTCCGCGACCTCTGCAACCTCCGCAGCTCCGACGACCTCTGCAACAATCTGAGAATTCTGCAGCCTTGGCAAGGTACCAAAGCGACCGTCGAGAAGCGACACGTGTTTGCAAGACAACCTCGACGACCTCTGCGACCTCCGCGGCCTCGACAACCTCCGCGACCTCTGCAACCTCCGAGAACTCCGCGACCTCTGCAGCAAACAAGGCAGCAAACAAGGCAGCAAACAAGGCAGCAAACAAGGCACCAATTGAGGCTCAAAAAGGCACGAGATTAAGACTCAAAACCCACGGAAATTGAAGCTCAAAAGCGACCTCAAAAGCGACCTTAAAAGCGACCTGTTTTGGAGCGACCTAATTGGCCGATAGCGAAGCTGAATTTGCGACCTAGATTGGTGCGACCTGATTGGCTGATTGCGATTGATGGATTGATTGCGATTGAGGGCAATCGCTAGTTGGGGAGGGCGGTAGTGATACGGATGTAGGCTGGAAGGTGCTGGAAGGTGGCAGGCTTGGCAGGGCTAGGCTTGGCGCACACTCAAATACCTCTACCTCCGCTTGTACGTAGATTCTTCCCTCTCCAGCCTTGGATATAGTTATCAAAGACGGGTATTAACCTAGAGTCTACTGCAGTCGGATCAGCCTGTAAGTAAGCGCAGCTTACGAGGTCGTAAGCCTGTAGCGCAGGGGGTAGTGATACGGGGTGGGTTGGCCCGTGTCATTACTATGCCTTGCCAAGGTTTATATATCTGGTACACATTGGTCAAGTCACTTCCGAGTTACTTAACCAGTCCCTTTTGGCTCAAGTGTACCGCGTCACATTATAAGTGGCTCGACGGCTGAAAAGAAGGCCAAGTCCGCTCTATCGGCACAGAAGCCGAAGAAAACGATCGTAACGGTCGCTTCGCTGGAGTCTTTGGATCGGCCACTACCTATCTTCGCATCGGCAGGAAGCTCGCTAACGCTGTAAATTGGCGCCGACGCTGCAAGCCCTGCGATAGGTAAGAGCCTTAGTAGAGGAAGAAGAGGAAGAAGATAAGGAGACGCAGATAGATCTATATAGACCTATGCAGCGGCGTACGGACTGGTCACGCCGCAGCTCTAGTAACCGCTAGCCCCGATCAGATAGCTTGGATCAGATAGCTCGGACTAGATAGAACGGATTAGATAGGCGCCAAGTGAAGACGTCAGATAGTAACAATGTAAATTAAAAAAAAAAAGAAAAAGAAGGAACAGATAAGTAAGCGGTCGAGGGCGACCGCTAATAAGGGAGGGGGGTAGTGTTGCAGCAGCAGAAAGGGATAGGACTAAGTAACGGGGTAGACCCTCGGAATTTCGGCTCGGCCCTTCCGGACCGAGCCGGGCCTTGGCACGCCACCCCTCCAAAGGTCTCGTCCACCACTATATAGATCCCTTTCCCTCCTCAGTTTGAGATATAGTTATCAAAAAGGCCGTATTGAATTATATCTGCGTGCCCGGATTATAGAGGGAAATTGCTAGCTTGCTTTATAGGTACAAAATGTACAGTAGCAGACGACGAAGGAACTGCCTATTAGTTCCTTTATATAGATACCTAGCCTTAAGGTTCTAAACCAAGATTCTTAAGCCCCTTACAGCTAGTAACGCCGCCTTCTACTGTTAAGAAGCTCTCTATAGCCTTCTTACAGTGCTAGTTAGGTTGGTTATAGTTGTAAGGTGCGCGTACGTTATTTAGGTAGCCGAATGCGGTTTAACAGGCCCTTTTGCGCAGCGCAGTAGTAGTGTAGATAGTAAGTTTAAGATATAATAATCTGAGCGCGCAGATATAATTCAATACAGCTGTTTTAATAAGTATATCTTAAACTGAAGAGGGAAAGGAATCTATACAGCGGTAGGTAAGGGCTTTAAGGGTAGTGTGCTAAGGCCCGGCTCGGTCCAGAAGGGCCGAGCCGAAATTCCAAGGGTCCACCCTATTACTTAGTCCTACCCCTTTCTGCCGCTGTAACAGTTTAAACACGATACTAGTTATTAGTATTAGGTGCTCTATACGCTGCTATAATCCAATCCTGTAACAAGTACTCTTTTTAGTCTTTAGTTTCAGTTAAGTCCTGTAAGCCTTAGCCTAACTACTCCTTCTTTAGCTTAATCTAGGACACACTACAGCTACTCGCTCAATATAGCACTTATTAGTTGAAACATAATACTTGTTATTAGTATTAGGGTATACTTTATACTGCTACAAACTAGTCTTAAAACAATAGCTCAGTAGTTATATACATTAGTACTATATACATAATTCGCTATAAGATAAAGCTACTTCTATAGGCCGATGTTCGTTGATTTATTAGCAATAAACTTAGTGCAATAGTAAGTAATAGTAGGAGAGCTCCAAGTACTTACAGAACGATAACTCAACAAGAGCCCAAGGCATGGATGCTTTATCGTCATACTTGGAACATTCTCGGGTAATGGGTATCCGGTAGCGCTGCTGATAGTAGCGCAGGACGTCACCTTGCTGACCATGACTGGATTGGGAGTGGCAAGTCATGGGCAGCAGTAGTCAGCAGAGAAGCTTCGGACCTGCAGCAAGCTGCAAGACGCAAGTTGTGCAGCTGCAGACGCAGGCTTCGCATGTTCATACGAGTTTTGTCACAGAAAGTGGGCCCGCTGGTTGTGCACCCGTGCCAACGGGGACGCTACTGTACACTCCCTGCTAGCTCTGGCAGTTCTGTCGCCAGGGTCCTCGTTTGGGGAGAGGAGAGGGCGGGATCGCTGGTGAGTGGCACATCGGGCACGCCGGGCACATCGGCCAATGTTGCTGCGTAGAGGACAGACAGTGCGTCGTGGGCTCGCGGTGGACGAGGCCGCAGCAAACGGCACCGGCCTCGCGCCGCGCCGGCATCAGAGCCAGCAGCCAACAGCCAGCAGCCAGCAGCCAGCAGCAGCGGCCAACAGCCAAAGCCGGCACACGGGCGCTCAGACCTGCACACGTTCCACACGCCCTGAACCATTGACTCAGACCCCGGGTCCTCATGGCACCTGTGCAGGCCGCATTCCACCCGGCCCGCCGCGATTGCTGACCTTCCAGCGCGTCCCAGCGGAACCCGTCCCCTCCGCCTCGCATCCGCCACCGTTCGCGCGCCGCCGAGAGGTCCAGCGTGCGGCCACTCGCCCAGCGCCAACCCTCACCGCCGGCACATCGCACGGCAGCGCCGCCGGCTGACGCAGCACGGCCACGGCCACGGCCACGGCCACGGCAACGGCAGCGGCAGCGGCAGCGGCAGCGGCAGCGGCAGCGGCAGTGAACGCAGACTTCTGACAGCCATCGCGACCAGCTGCAGTGCGGCCGTCACATGCAGCCACAATCGCACTCGAGCAAAGCCTCTGGTCAGACTGCACCTGGATCACGCAGCGCCGCCAACAATCCTCCCTCCGTCTCGTTGCGTCGCAGTGCCGTGAGAGGCCCGTCCCCTCTCTGCCCCCCCCGGCGCGTTTCGCTTCTTATGGCGCCCGCCCGGCCGAGCAGAAATGCCCGTCCACCCTCCACCGGAGACACCTCAGCGCCGCTGGCCGACTACTTCTTCATCTGCGGAATCGAGTCGTCGCAGGTGTACGACGAACGGGCCTCGGCTGCACCACCAGTCGAACCGGTAGAAACGACCATTGACGAAGACCGCGAGCTCGAAATTGACCGTGCAAGCCAGACACGCCCGACGACGCCCGGTTCGTCCAGCGACACCCTCCGACAGCGGCGGTCGCGCTATAGCTGGGAGGCGAGAAAGAGTGTGGGCAGCATTATCAACATCACCGAGGAGAAGCTGCCTGCGAGCAATCGGAGTAGCACCACGATCAGGGCAGAGCCGCTGGGAGCATTCGGTCTCGACGACGATGCCTTTGAAGAGGCGCTTAAGAAGTTTGCCTCGGAGCGGGACAGCTTCCTCGCCGACATCCATGTCGAAGCCGGCACCGTCACCTCGCAGACCCAGACGCAAGTCAAGCGCGCGCGGCCCAAGACCGTGCGCATCACCCAAGACGAGAACTCCCCGGGTGTCAATGGAGGTGGCATTAAGAGCGGCGTGGGGAGCTTGCGCAGGCGGTTGTCCACCATGAACAGCATGAAGCGAGGCTCTTCTGTCATGAGCCGAACTTCTGCCCGGCAATCCAAGCGCTTGAGCGGCTATAACTCCGTCATTCCGGCGCCGCAGCCATTTCAGACCACACCCAACATGCATCCCTTGCAGAGACGATACGAGCCGGTCTTGATGGATCGATACCCCACCAAGACCATGTTCGACGAGTCCAAGCGACGAACGGCATTCCCAGATTACGTCCCAATGTTTGTCTTCCCAGACGATGTCCTGGTTGTCTCCTCGGACGAGCGACCCAGGTCAACGTGGCACGGATTTACCATGACGAACCAAGATAACAGCAGGCTGCATGGTATCTGCGTAACGATGTGGGTGCCACTTAATCACTCTGCTTCTGAAGCATTGGAGCGTCAATGTGAGCAGTGGAGGAAAGCGAATATGAACCAGGAAGAGCGCGAGCTAGCCGCTAGCCTTGGAGAGCGGCTCTCCGGAGAAAGAGCCAAATTGAGCAGGCTGCTTGCAGACCTACCAGGCTTGATGCAAGGGTCAGACGAGCGAGAGAAGCTCGAAGAAGAGATCAGCGCGGTTGAGGAGAAGATTGGACTGATGACTGATCTGCTTCGACCCGTACGCCACGGTGCTGCTTCCAAAATCGACGGCTTGACTGAAGGTGATACTGGTTTCTGGATCCCTCGCGCCTATGGTATCCTTGGACGAGACGGTGGCCTGACGAGCTTTTGGAAAGAATGGCTGAAGGCTGTCATTGTGCCCATGACGAATGGTGCCATTCTCAGAGTGCCTTCCAGCTCCCCAAAGGTCGGTCTTTGGCAGCCGCTGGAGCGCTACGTCTGCAACTTGTGCATAGAAGCACTCAGCCCAATCACATCCATCACACAAGTCGAAGTATCCGTCCGAGACCTGCGACTATACGCCAGGAAAGAGGCCATCAACGAGCTGCCAGGTTCGCGAAATACGGACTTATACGCGCTCTTCCGATGCCTCTCGATCCCGAACATCATTACCCTGTTCGAGTATGCTCTGGCCGAGTCGCGAATCATCTTGGTGTCCTCGCACACTTCTATGCTTCAACTCGCGAGCGCTGCTCTCACGAGTCTCCTCTATCCGCTCAAATGGACCGGCGTGCTCATACCTGTGCTCCCGTATCGCTTGATCCAGGCATTAGAGGCACCATGCCCTTATATAGCAGGCATCGAAAGGAGATACAAAAGCTATGACCTCCCGACTGATGACTTCTGCATTGTGGACCTGGATACCGACTCGATCGAGAGCACAGAACCACCAACCATGCTGCCGAGGCCACAACGCCGCAAGCTTCAAGCGCTCCTTCAGGCCGCAGCGCCCCATCACCTCCGCTATGGTGTGCCAGTGGGTCCTCCGCCGTATGCCATCGAGGCATTCCCTTACGATGGCTTCTCTTCAGAGAACGCCCAGGTCTTCGATCCGCGAGCGGCTCCCGCCACGTTATCGCAGTACGTGGGCGAAAGCTCTACCACGTTCGGTAGCGCATCTGGTCTAACGTCAGCCGCGGTAACTACAGTCTTTAACGCTTTCCTGCAGCAGCGACCTGGTTCGGGTCGTGGCAATGATCGGCCTTCCACAAGCTCCACCGGCACAGGTGCCAACAGCAACTCATCAGGAGCTTCTCCGCCTTCACCGACTACGGCGCCGTCGCCAGTGTCGGGAACCTTTCCTACCACACCCGCCTCAAGAAATGACTCTGGCTTCGCGCTGCAGGCTTCCCTGCGCGAGAAACGATCCGGTCATTTGGCAGACGGTTCGGCGAGACGCAACTCAACGGTACAGCCTCTCTTCTATCTCCGGCACCCTATGCTTGACACGACTAACGCGCGTGAACAGTTAAATATGGACCGCATGAACCCCTTGCGAAGGCCCAGTGCGCCAATGGTCACCGGACACCATCCGAGCATGTCGACCTCGACTCTCAGCGCCGCACAATCGCACTACGCTCCGAGCGTCTATGCGCAGAGCACGCTCGCTGCCAGCACGATTCTGCAACCTACCACGATGCAAACTGTTCGCGACAACGAGACAACGAAATGGGCCGAGGGTCATTGTCTGCATCGCCAACATGCCGATCACAAAACTTTCTGCACCATCTGCGACGAGAGGTGCGATGACGAGCTATTCAGATGCAATGGTATGCAGTCGTCTTCCCGCATGTCAACCTCTCGCTAATATCTCTTCAGATTGCGGCATCTCGGTGCATGGACGATGCGCACCAGCCGTGTGCATTGTCTGCCCTGTGGCGTTTCGAGCCGATCAGGTCCGCGCCGCCTTTGTGCGGTGCTTCGCGTCGTTGTTTTACACATACCGGAAGTATATGCATCCAGCATCCGGCGAACGGAAGAAACAAGGCTTGTTCTACCATTTCAACATGGACCAGTTCCTTCGAAGCGTGCCTCACGGCGACAGCGAATACATGAACATGCTCAGACAGACGCAAGCATTCAATGAATTCATCCACGAGCGAGAGTCGACACGCGCCACCGATCCCTGCATACAACTTTTCGACGAAGTCATCCTTTCGAAACGAAATCGCGGCCACCGAAGCCTTTTCTCGCGATCCGATACGAGCTTCCTCAGCGACACCTCCGATCATTTATGGCGCTCCGCCGCAGCTACACCACCAATTATTCGTATTCCAGGCGACGTGAAGACGGTTACTGGACGAACACCGGGCAAGCTAGACCCAGCCCTTATGAAAGAACCACGAAGTATACAAGGAGCACCGCGAATCCAGAACGCGCGCACCAAACGGAAACCGGTATCATCAATGCTCTCCCTCAACCCACAAAGCGCAGAGCCTTAGAAGGGCATCCTCGCAATGCACACGACGATGACACTTACAAGATCATCGAATCGCAGCTCGAACGGCAGATTCACACCAGGCGTTCGACACGCCTGAAGGTTGTACGAGTATCGCGCCACGTGTTTTATTGGGCGCAAAAATCGGTTATTTCAGCGACGGCGTACCACGGCGTCATTGTGTTTCGTTGTGGAGCATGAGGAGCATGGAAGGAGCACGAATATTTTCCCGGAGGCTGTTTTTTTTCCATCATCGGCAGTGCTTAAACAAGAGCATGGGCCTTTCGATACCGGGCGGGGACTGTGAGGCAAATTAGGCGCTCACCTTTTTCCTTCTCCTTCCCGTTCCAAACTCTTGGACGTGTGGGTGGGATAGAGGCTCTTTCTTGGAGCGCGAACACGAGGCCGCCCCCCGTGAAAGGAAGAGGATGTGGAGATGAACACGCGCGAGGCAGAGCAGGTCAAGGATGTAGTTGTAGTGCATAGTTGAGAGCGTGTATGATTAGCGGTTGAAGAGGCGAGAGTGAAGAAGTTGGTCAACACTTGTTCTGCCGCCAAACTGCACGTCCCGGCATTCGGCGTACGTTTCCGAGACCCCGGCATTCTCGAAGTCCGTTCCTCGCATGTGCGTTTCAGGATCCACCGAGCAGTTGCCTCGTGCGTATGCGGCCATGCCCCCTTGTTGCTACAACACCGCGTCATATTTGCTCGGTTCGAGGGATCGGGGAGGGCGCTCCCTCTGCAGAAACATCCATACTCTCGGGAAAGGCCTGAAGTTCCATCCCGACTCGGCGCGACTGTTCTCCCACCCGCCCCGCCCGCCCCCCCTTCCAGAATCCACCGTTGCGCACCCAGATTTCCTGAAACCGGTCCCCGTGCGCAATACGATCGGCGGGCGTTTCGAATCCCGCCGAACACGGCCTCGGCGGCGGTCGCGGCGGTTCGTCCGTCGTCTCGTGCCGTTCCACCCCACTGCGAGACCCTTTCCCATTTTGCCGTCACGAGGAATAGGAGCTCTGGGTTGTCCTGGCAGACGATCCGTCGGCAGCCGAGCGACTGCTAGAAATAGATCGGTTACAGTTTCGCGAAATTCGAGGAATCAGTTATCGACTTGAGTGAATCGGTCGTTGGAGGTCTAGGGTTGAGGCAACAGTTGATAATGCACTCAAGGTATATAACTAGTGAGCTGTGCAAACTAGTAAACTCTGCCACCTTTTATAGCATAATCTTATACAACAAATCCTTTATTTTTCATCACTCACTATAGGTTATTTAAATATTATACCCTAATTGGATTTGGAAGACATTTCTTCCCAACGTAGAAAGAATTGTCTTAGTTGTGTTGCAGTGGCGGAAAGTGGTAGGATTAAGTAATAGGGTGGACCCTTGGAATTTCGGCTCGGCCCTTCCAGACCAAGCCGGGTCTTGGCGCACTACCCCTACAAAAGCTTACATCCCCGCACACGTAGATTCCTTTCCCTCTTCAGTTTGAGATATAGTTATTAAAACAGCTGTATTGAATCACATCTACGTGCTCGGATTATTATATCTCGAACTCCTTAACTACCAAACCACTGCGCTGCGCAAAAGGGCCCGTCGAATCACATCCGGTTACCTGAATAACGCACGCGCGCTCACCCCTACAACCCTAACCAACGCAGTGCGAGAAGACTATAGAGAGCTTCTCGACGGTAGACAGCGGCGTTACAGGCTGCAGTAGCAGAAGAAGAAAGATTGACAGAACTAAGGACAGGTGGACTAGCATTATAAATAATAAGACTATTAAAGGTGTAAGGGCTTAAGAATCTTAGTTTAGAAACTTAAGGCTGGGTATCTATAAAAAGGAACTAATAGGCAGTTCCTTTGTTGTCCGCTGCTGTACAATTTGTACCTACGAAGCTAAGCTAGCAATTGCCCTCTATACAGGGGTGCAAGGCTCCTACTCTATATAGAGGGTCGGGAGTTTCCCTCTATATAGTAGTGCAGAGTTTTCCCTCTGTTTAGAGGGGCGGCTATTCCCCTCTGTACAGGGTTGTAGTGTTCTCCCTATGTATAGAGGGCTATAAGTTTCCCTCTGTATAGGGATTGCAGAGTTTTTTATGTATATAGAAGGGCGGCTATTTCCCTCTATGTAGGGCCGTAGGATTCCGACTCCGTACAGAGGGTAGGGTTGTGCTAGCGCTGCTAAGTCGTAATCCTTAGGGCGACGTCCAGTTTAGGTACAGGACCTGGCAGGGCGGCGTCTCCTAATATTACCCCCCCTCCCTCCTCGTAGTCTTGTCCCTGTACACTGTCGTATTGCATAATCGCTCGTAGCGTTCCCTTTCTAAATCGCGCTCGCCTACGCTCGTCTAGTTGTCTGTAAAGTCGACTGCTGTCCGAGCACTTGCTAGTCGGCAATGCCCGCTAGGTGCCCTCTCTGTTGTTGCTAGGGCCTTGGGTAGTGGTTGCTCGTTTGCTGTTACTCCCTATAGCCTGCAGTTATGCAGTCACCCTTTGTCCTAGGATTTCCCCCTCCCTCTACGCTGTTGCAACCTTAGGCCTGTCTATTTAGATCCTAAAGCCGAGGCAGAGGAGGACCTTCGAGTAGGGGAAGCAGGTAGTGCTAGATCGCTTCTAACTAATCTTAACTGATTCTAGTTACTACTTTAAGGATGCTAAAGCTAAGGCAGAGGAGGACCTACGAGCAGTTATACAGATGCAGGAGGTGCTCGGTCCTATCTGGTTTACTATGTCTACGTTCGCAGTCTCCCTATTTTGCTTGCCCTATCCCTTGCCCGTTTATCTCCTATTCTATAGTTCTAGCCGTGCACTCTACGTTCTATCCGTACAGTCTAGCAGCGGCAGGTCGTCCGGCTTTGTCCCTATGCCTTAGTCGCTGTCTAGGGTTCTGCTCCTAGGTAGATATTCCTACCCGTTATCGTCTATAGGGTAGGGTAGTAGTCGTTTACCTAGCGGTTGTCTGTATAGCCTTAGGCAGGCCGGTTATCTCGTACAGTCCTACCCTACTCTATACTAGCTCTATTCCTATTCCTCTTCCTTTCCCTACTTCCTGTACCTATACTATGCTTCTTGCAGGTTCCCTAGTGTCGTCTCTTCTTCTATATCCCTAGGGATAGATGTCTCTAGTTTCCCTCTATTCCTGCCTCTCCTTTGCAGCTTCCTATTCTTGCCTATAGCTGCCTAACGTCTCTTATAACGGGACTAGTAGGCGTAATGCGACTAGCTACGTACGAGGAATTCTGCGATCTCCTTAGGATAGTCGACGACCAGCAGCGCAGGCTTGGACGGATAAGCTGCGCTTACAAGATAAGACAATACCTCTAGCAGCAGACGGATGCTATAGACTAGGAACCAACGATAACGAGGGTGGCGGCAGCTGTTACTATACAGCTAAGGGCCGCTACCAAAAGGGCGCAATAGGTAGACATAGCTATGCTTAACAAGAGGCGAGCAGAAGGGAGCTGCTATAGGTATAGCAAGATAGGCTACACTGCACAGAATTGCAGGCTTTTGCCAGTAGAGAGACCTAGGGGACGGCCGACCACTGCAAGGGTGGCAACTGCGGCGCCCTAACAAGAGGATTAGAAGTCCTACTTAGACGATAACGAGTCGGGAAAAGAGTAGCCTCTAAGCGAAGGCTCTGCTAGAGGCGTATACGAGATAGATTGCCAAATTAAAGTACTACTTAGCTATCTTTTAAGAGCAACTACATAACGACTACGCCGTTTATTGTACGGCCAACGTTAAACAGGTCCGCAACGGCGCAGACATTAATTAACACAGGATGTTTGGTGTACGGAGTAATTAGCAAAGACTTCGTATAGAGACACTGGATTAAGACGACCCCTACTGTACCTGTACGCATGTTAGGCATTACTAGGTAAGGACCGGACATTACCTATATAGTGAAAGTAACGATAGAGATACAGGGACACTATAAGCAGGACTTATACCTCTATGTCGTACAGGACAAGTTAGGGTATAACCTAATACTAGGGAAGCTATAGATAGAGCGCTAGAGGGGCAAGCTGGACGTTGGACGAGGACGGCTGTACCTAGCAGTAACGAAGCAGAGGCTCTAAGACTAAGGGAGGGTCCAGCAGGACGACAACGCTACGGCCGGTGTTACGGTCAACAGCTGGAAGAACAAGGACAACAGTACCAAAGTCCTACCAAACACTACTATAGTTTACAGGCCATATCTTAACAACTAAAGGTCCAACTAAGACCATTCTTGCTGCGTTAGAAGCGCTACAATCGGTTCCTTAAGGACGAACAATCGGGTTAAGAAAGCTACTGGAACTACAACCAGCAGACAGTGGAAAACCCCTAACAGTCCTAAGGTCCTATCTAGCTCTACTACCCTTAACAGCCTATAACTCAACACTTACTAGTCTAACCAAGAAGCTTCTAGGCGCACTGGAAGCGACTCGACTCGCTCTTCAGAATGTTCTGTTTTAGTTCTGGAACCTTTGGGAAAAGAAGGTTTTAGAAGTAACTCGGTTAACAGAACAAAGGAGAGAAGTTTGTTAAGAAACTTCTTGGGAAATCCAGCAGCAAAGAGGCAAACAACTAGCTAGGGCAGAGGGACATAAGAAGCAGCTGCCGCCCCCTTATCTTTCTGTTTTCCTTCTTTATAGCTTGTCTTGTACAATTAACTTAGAACAACCTCCTAACTCCTAATATACAACTACTCTTTAGACTTTAGTTCTTTAGCTCCTCCTCTTAACTTCAGCTCTTACAACAACCTACACCTACCTTAGCCTCTCCTCTAACATTACAAGCTATTAACCAACCTAAGACCATTAATTAACATAGTCTTCTACATACTACCTTAAGAGATTCCCTTTAAGGAATACTCTAAACCGGATCTTTCTGCACAAGGCACTTCTAATTTAATGAACAGTAATCCTACCCTTGCCCTACGAGTCTTTTTTACAGCAGCAAACATCGTTCGCACAGGAACAGAACAAATAAAAGACCTTAGCAACTACATTAATAGTTTAGAGGCAATGCTGTCTAAAGGCAAGGAACAGCTGCAAGAGATAGAACAAAAGATAGCTACTCTTACACTTAAAAAGGCACAAACATAAGGACAACTATAAGAGGCCCTGAACCTAAGGACACCTACTGCTACTAGAGAATCTACTAGCAAGAAAGTGGCGAATCCTGAAACATTCTATAGGGACAAAGAAAAGTTTAATGAATTTCGCCTACGACTATCCATCAAACTCTCAGCCAATGCAGACCACTTCCCTAATGAAAATCAGAAGGTCTCCTACGCATTCTCCCTCCTGGCAGGCAAGGCACTTTAGCAAGTCTTACACTGGTTCAACCTACAGACACTCTAAGTTACTTGTCCAGACATTAAGGCCCTACTTACCTCTCTTAATTCAGCCTTTGGAAACCTATATCGCAAGTCTACGGCTCAACAATTTATTAGAACACTTAAGCAGACCAACAAGCCCTTTGCAGACTATTACGCACAGTTCTTACGAGAGATTGGACACTGTAAATACGATATAGAGGCTCAGAAGTCAGCTCTGGTTGCTGGGTTAAGCACAGAACTCCTTACGAAACTTAAGGATTAGGAACATAAAGCCCTATCCTTCTAGGAACTTGTTACCCTCTGCCAACGCCTTAACAGCTATAGGAATTTGTTTGCAGACATTATTAAGGCCAGAAGCAACAACTGCAGCAGTCTACGCCCTGTTTCGACTCCTACAATCGTCAATCCAAATGTAGGAACTTACAGGCCAACCTTACGCCTTCCCCCTCTACTAGTTGTTACCTAAGGAGACCCTATAGACTTAAGCTTAGCTAAGCTCCAAGACGGCCGCCTTACGCAGGACGAGAAGGAACGACGCCGCCGCCTACGCCTCTGCATGTACTGTAGTAAACCAAACTACATTGCTGTTAACTGTCCAACACTAGCTACAAGACGTACCAAGATAGGCATACCTCTTGGTTTCTCTGCAGCAGCTCCTACACTACAAGACAATAACAAGGACTAGGGAAACGCCTAAGCCTGTTAACAAGACGCCTTACAGGCAGGCACTTAGATTGACATTATGCAATCTCTTCTTCTGCTACACAATTCTATACTAAGACAGAGGATGAACTGACTTGTCCTCCCTTAGTTGTTACAGCAAAAATTTATACAAAGAAGAACACAGCATACTTAGTACTTACGATGATCGACTGCGGCGCAACTAGCAAAAGCTTTATTAACCCTTAACTTGCTAACACTTTAGGAACCACTACTTAGACCTTAAAGTACCCTAGACCCTTAAGAATGTTTAACAGTAGTAAGGCCTTCTTAGGAGGCGTAACTTAGATCGCCTATATTAAGCTTAACCTGGGAAACCACTAGGAACACCTCTCTTGCTTTGTTACCCCTCTGCCTAACCAGAAGCTTATCCTTAGACTGCCTTAGTTAAAGCTTTACAACCTACAGATTAACTGGAACACTGAAACCCTTTGCCTAAACTTAGAACACTGCCAAACCTATTGCTACCATTCTATTTAGCCTACTCCTGCATACAGCAATAATAATTCAATCTTCTAAGTATCTGCAGCTGCTTTCTATATAGCTGCAAAGGAGAAAGGAGCTTAAATCTTTGCTGCGTTAATAGAAGATATTAAGAAGGCTCTTGCTAAGTATAATGACAAAAGAGAAGCTACTAACCTAGAGACAAAAGTACCAGAAGAATACTACGAATTCTTTAGTGTCTAGTCAGTTAAAGAAGCTGACAAGCTGCCTCCTTACTGCCCCTACGACTACAAGATTGAACTGGAAGAGGGCAAGACACCCCCCTTTGGCCCCCTTTACCA
The DNA here is from genome assembly GCA_016165855.1 of Pseudocercospora ulei. NCBI lineage: Eukaryota > Fungi > Ascomycota > Dothideomycetes > Mycosphaerellales > Mycosphaerellaceae > Pseudocercospora > Pseudocercospora ulei. The sequence goes on along the minus strand of JACWNB010000002.1, from coordinate 4,999,965 downwards.
GATTTCTCGCGAAGAACTCCAAGTCCTGCAAAAGTTCCTACAGCAGAACCTCTAGAAAGGCTTTATCAGATCCAGTCGCTCTCCAGCAGCCAGTCCTGTTATGTTTGTTAAGAAACCTGGTAGAGGGCTACGCTTCTGTGTCGACTATCGCAACCTTAATGCTATTTCCAAGAAGAATCGCTACCCAATCCCTCTAATACAGGAAACCCTAGAACGCCTTTCGAAAGCAAAATAGTTTACTAAGCTGGATATAATTGCAGCATTCAATAAGATTCGAATAGCAGAAGGACAAGAATAGATAACTGCATTCAGGACTCGATACGGCTTGTTTAAATCCTTGGTTATGCCCTTTAGTATATGCAATGCACCTAGCACCTTTTAGGAATACATACACGACACCCTAAGAGAATACCTAGATCAGTTTGTTACGGCTTATATTGACGATATCTTAGTGTACAGCAAGACACTAAGAGAACACTAGGAACACGTCCGCAAAGTACTGGCCAAACTGGAAGAAGCAGGCTTACATCTGGACATTAACAAGTGTAAATTCTACAAGCAAGAAGTCCAATTCCTTAGGCTTATTATTTTAGACAAAGGCATACGTATGGACCTAGCAAAGATCTAAGCAATTCTTAACTGGAAGGTTCCAAAGACAGTTAAGGAAGTACAAGGTTTCCTTGGGTTTGCTAATTTCTATCGCCGCTTTATTCAAGGCTTTAGCTTAATTGTAAAGCCTCTAACAGCTCTGACAAGGAAAGAAGCCAAGTTTAAATGGACTGGAGCATGCCAACAAGCCTTTAACCTCCTACGACAAAGGTTTACTAAGGATCCTATCCTTTAACACTTTGACTTTGATTTAGAAACCCGTATAGAAACAGACGCCTCTAATGGAGCTATTAGAGCTGTCCTTCTTTAAAGAAAAGCACCCAACTAACTATAGCTCCTAGTAGCCTACCTCTCTAAGAAGATAATTCTAGCTAAATGCAATTACGAAATTTACGACTGATCTGACTGCAGTAGACTCTAGGTCAATACCCGTCTTTGATAACTATATCCAAGGCTAGAGGGGAAAGAATCTACGTACAAGCGGAGGTGGAGGTATTTGAGTGTGTGCCAAGCCTGGTCCTGCCAAGCCTGCCACCTTCCAGCACCTTCCAGCCTTCTACATCTACATCCGTATCAACGACAAGGAACTCCTGGCTATTGTAAAGGCCTTTAAAGAATAGCGTCTAGAACTTAAAGGTGCAGCCTTCCCAACTTAAGTCAGCTCTGATTACAAGAACTTGGTCCACTTTATAAAGAACAAGATCCTTAACAGACAACAAGCCAGATAGAGTGAATTCCTTTCTACGTTTAACTTTTTTATTTAATACGTACCAGGATCCCTTAATTTAAGAGCTAACGCCCTTACTAGGATGCCTAGAATCTATCTAGTGGACTGATCCAGGCACGCAGATATAATTCAATACGGCCTTTTTGAAGACTATAGCTCGAACTAAGGAGGGAAAGGAACCTATGTAGTGGTGGTAGTAGTGTCTGATGGATGGTGGTGTGCCAAGGCCCGGCTCGGCCTGGAAGGGCCGAGCCGAAATCCAGGGTCCACCCTATCACTTAGTCCCACCCCTTTCTACCGCTGTAACACCACCCCCCTTCCCTACTAGCGGTCGCCCTCGACCGCTTAGTTACCCTATCCATCCGAAAACCTTCCCTCTTTTTCTTTTTTTTTTTTTTATAATTTATCGTCTCTTTCTCGAAAATTCCCTCCAACGCTGATGTCACCTCTTCCGTCTTCTATTACGACTGACTTTCTTTTCGTCGTCTTTTTCCGTTTTTTACATCGTCGGCATCTGAAGTCCTTTACTTGGCGTTTATGTAATTGGTGCTATCTGATCTGATCCGCAGTCTTCTAAGCTGCGGTTCGGTTGGTCTGTGCACCGTCTCGGAGGTCCATATAGATCCGTCCGCAGTGTCGTTTCTTCTTCTTCTTTTTCTTCTACTAAGGCCCTCAACTATCGCAGGGGAGGCGGCGCTGGCACGCTACGGCGTCGGCGAGCGTTCCGCCGCACCGCCGACGGGTAGTGGCCGCGTAGAAGACCTCCCTAAAGGCGACCGACACGATCGTCTTTATCGGCTTCCGCGCCGGTAGAGCAGACGTGGCTTTCTTCTTTCTTCCGGCATTGTCGACATCAGAGCTACGCCGGTTTCGGCTTTTCCGGGTTCCGCACGTAGAAGTCTCTTAGCAGCTCCTCCGAATTCCGGAGGTTTTCGACTGGATACTATTTATAGTCTTCCGGCCACCCCTTCTACAAGATCCTTGCTTTAATGGACCCCCTTATCTTTTTTATGTCTATTACATCTTCTACCTCCTACTCTTCTTCCTTACCGTCTATCTCGATAGGCAGGGGTTCGGCGAACCCTTGTTCCAGCAGGCCGTTTTCAGGGTCTAAGCTTAACAGGTCCGAATAGAAGACATTGTAGATCCAGAACGATTTCAGTAGCTGGAGTCGATAGGTTACCGGCGACTTCTTTTCTGCTATCGTAAACGGACCCACGTGGCAGGGGTTGAGCTTAGCGTTCCCTTTCAGCCTTAGGTTCCGCGTGTTGAGCTATACCCTTTGGCCTTCCTCGAATTCCGTTGGTAACCGTTTCTTATTAGCTCGAGTTACTATCTTCTTCTAAGCCGATTCCATTGCTTCTTTCGCCACTTTGATCGCTTCTTCTATCTGAGATCGTAGCGCTTCTGCCGCCGCGGCGGCGACTCTCTTTAACGACGTAGTAGTAGTAGTAGTAGTGGAAAGCTCCGGCGAGCCGGCGTCGCTCGGTAGCTGGAAGCTCAGCCTCGGAAGATAACTGTAGGTTATCTCAAACGGCGCTAGCGACGTCGCTTCTGACCGTGTTAAGTTTGCGCAGAATTCGGCCATCGGCAATACCTTAACCCAATCTTCTTGATAATGGCCGCAGAAGGTTCGTAGGTATCGTTCTATCTTACGGTTAGCGACTTTAGACTGACCGTTAGTTTAAGGGTAAGCGGCTGTGCTGAGTTTTCTATGAATTCCGAGAGCTTGGTTAATAGCTTTCCACACGTCGGCAGTGAATTGAGGACCCCTATCCGTAGTAATAGTGTCCAGCAGCCTATAGTGCTTCTATACGTGTTGGATTAACATTCTCGCCGTTTCTTCCGCAGTAGTTCCCTTATCCTTAGCTCGATATAGGATAAAATAGCGCTCTTTGCTTAGCCGATCCACTACGTTTAGCGTAGCGTCGTATCTATCGGAATTCGGCAGGCCGGTTACGAAGTCCATCGTAATATGCTGCTATAGTTTCTCGGGGATCGGAAGTAGCTTTAGCAGACTAGCCGGAAGGCTATAACGTGGCTTCGCGGCCCGGCACGCGTGGCAATTAGCGATAAACCGGTGGATTCGCTTATAGATCCGCGGAAACCAGTAGGTCGTTCTTACTGCCTGCATCGTTTTCTTCGCGCCTGCGTAGCCCATATCTACGGAGCTGTAGATCAGCTGGATGACTTCTGTAGTTAGTTCTTCCAGAACTATTATCTTCCCTAAACCGGTTTTGCCGAGCTTCTGTTGTTGATTGAGCCGTTCTACCTTCTCGTAGAGCGTCTCTTCCTTAGGGGCCGGTTCCACCGCGCAGAACCCTACCTCTTTTAACACCTCTACGTCTACTATCCGTTCGGTTAACACTTTCTGGAACATGTTCGGATCTTCTTTTGCGCGGCTGGTCTTCCCTTCTCTCCTCGTCAGCGCGTCGGCCTTTCCATTTTGAGCTCCGGGTCGATAAGTGATCTTAAAGTCGAACCCTAATATGTAGGCCGCCTATCGCGCTTAACGGCGTAATAGCTTCTGCGTCTTTATAAAGTAGGTCAGCGACTGGTGGTCCGTAAGGACCTGAATAGTGCTCTGTCTAGCTATAAGCTCCGGTTTCCACTCTTTAAAGGCCTGAATAATAGCCAGCAGTTCCTTATCGTAGATTGCGTAGTTCCGTTCGGCCTCCGTTATAGACTTGCTAAAGAAAGCCACTGGATAGAGGGTCTCTTCGTCGTCACTATATTGAGAAAGGACCCCTGCCGTCACTGTGTCGGAAGCGTCCGTTTCTACGTAGATCGTCTTTTCCGGTCGGAAATGTGCAAGAACCGGCGCCGAGGCTACTGCTTCCTTCAGCCGGTTAAAGGCTTCCGTGCACCTCTCGTTCTATAGGCCGGCGGCCTCTTTCTTCAACGCTTCGTTCAGGGGTCTTGCTATCTTGCTAAAGTCCTTAATAAACCTTTGATAGTAGCTGCAGAATCCGAGAAACGCTCTGATCTGCGTAGTGTTTCCGGATTTCGGCTGCTTCCATTCCGCGACTGCGGCGACCTTTAAGGGGTCTATACGAATTCTATCTCTTCTGACGATAAGGCCTAGATATTTGACTTCGGTTTGATAGAACTCGCTCTTTTTCGTGTCCGCGTTCAGTCCGACCTCTCGGAGTCTCTTCAGCACCCTCTCGATGTGGTCCGTGTACTGGTCTCTCGTTCTATCTGTGTAGATAAGAATGTCGTCCAAATAGATAGACACGAACCGTTCTAGCATGTCTATAAAGGTGTGGTTTATAAAGCGTTGCTACACTGCCGGCGCGTTGGTAAGTCCGAAAGGCATTACCAACTACTTAAAATTGCCTATACGCGTCGCGAACGTCGTAAGGTCTTCTGTCTGCCCTTCTTTATTCCTTAGTCGATAGAACGCTTGGCGGATGTCCAGCTTGCTAAACTACTTAGCCTTCGCTACCTGCTATATAGTCTTATTAATTAGCGGCAGTAGATACACGTCTCTCTTAGTGACCTTATTAAGGCCTTAATAGTCTACGCAGAGTCGCAGACCACCCCCTGGTTTCCTTACGAAAAGAATCGGTAACGTATATTCCGCGGAGCTCGGCGTAATGAACTTCTTTGCCAGGTTTTTACGAACAAACACCTCTACTTGGTCCAGTTCGGCCGGCGACAGTCTTCTTAGGGGCTCGGTTCTTGGCAATGTGGCCCCCTCTTTCAACCTGATCTTATTGTTGTATTCCGGCCGGTGGAGCGGCAGGAGGTTGGAGTCTGCTTTTAAGAAGACATTAGCGTAACTATAGAGCTCGTTTGGCAGCACCTCTAGTAGATCTACCTCTTCTTCCGCTATTATCTTCTGATAGTCTTCGATATCTTTTATTAAGATAGCGTAGATCTCAGTGTCCGGCGACTTCGCGAGGGTCGTTATTGCTTCTGAACTTATTATTCCGACTGTGACCAGGGGTTCGGAACGATCGGACGGAGCCTCTTTGGCAGGCTCCGTAGCTTTCGGCCTGGCGGCGGCGGTGGTTTTGCCTAGGGTTTTGAACCCTATCGTGCCTTCGTCTACGTTAATAATAGCTTTCTGGTTCTTTATCTATTTCTGCTCTATAATAATGTCAAATCTTCCGATATCTATAATTCGGAACGTCGCTTCCGTAGTGCGACCAGCCAAGGTAGTCTTTAGCAGCACGTAGTGCGTAACGCTTTCTGTGTCTTGCCCGTTATATGCCGAAATCTTCGTCGGCGACGCCAGTTCCACTGGATAACCGTATCCATTTATTAGCTTCTGGACTAGCCGGTAGTGGATAGCTGCTCCGATAAGAGCTCCGGTGTCGATAAAAGCTTTTAACTAAAGTGGTTGGCCCGATCCGTCAAGGGGGTGGACAGTGATTAGAAGGATAATGGCCGTTTCCGCGTTTACTTCCACCGCCGCTGACAGCGGATCGCTGCAGCTATTAATGCTCTCTTTCGTCGACGTAGTTCGCGTTGATGCCCTATTGTCCTCGCTGGATAGGGGGCCTATCCTTCTAGCTGGTCTTTTCCCAAGATTCTTAGCTGCACCCCGCCGTCTACGCTGTTAGTGTCGTTCGGAGCCGGTTCGATAGCTTGAATAGTCTTTCTCGGCGGTGGCGGCTGCTTCGTTGCTCGATACTCTTGCTTCTGCTGTGCCGTTGCTTGGCATCTCGTAGCGATATAGCCGGGTTTTCTACACGCGTAGCAGGTGGGGACAAACGACGAACGTAGTGAATACGACGATTGCTGGGGGGTTCGTTAGAAAGGCGCAGGGGCTCTGGTTCCCTGCGGCGACGGCGACGGCTTCCGGCTCGATTCGCGTAATTTCGCGTAAGCGCTTAAGTTTCTTGCAGTAACTCTTGCTCGATGCACGAAGCTCTCGAGGTCTTCGTCTTCTACAGACGCTATAGCGGCGGCCAGTTCAGGATTCAGCTTCTGCCTTAGTAGGTGAAGCTGCTTATCTTCTGCTACTCGGGCCCTAATCGCATACTTTCTAAACAAACCGTAGAACTCCTCGAACGTCTGCTAGTTCTAGTTAATCTTGTCTAGCTGCTTACGGGCCGTCTTCTTTCGGAATAGGTCTCCGAAGCGCTGGTCTAGTGCTCTAATCGCTTCCTTAGCGGTCGCCTCTTCCAGGTCCGCCACTAGCGAAAAAGCTTCACCTTCCAGTCGCGATTCCAAGTACGCCAGTCTGTCTCTAGCGCTGTTTCCGGCGTAGTCGCAGTCTATCTTATTCTTTATCTTCTTCTTAAACGCTTCCCAGTCTTTAGGGTCTCTGCCTCTAAACGCCGGTAGGTCCGGCAATAATGTTATCGGGGTGCTACCTTAACTATAGGCCGCTAGTAAGGCGATCTCTGCTTGTTCTTCTCGATGCAGTGGCGGCGGCGGCATCGCTGCTTCCATATCAGCTAGTTGATCCTTTAGCGCCTTTAGTTGCGCCAGTCTATTCGCCGCCTAGTTCTCTAACACATCGATGGTAGTTTCTGCCGATTCCTTCTCGGCTCTTACCGTCTCTACTTCCTCCCTTAACTGTCTCTTTTCTTCTAGCGTTCTGAAGAACAGTGTCTCGATAAGGTCTATGCTATCGTAGACCTTCCCTATCCTATTCTCGTTTACGTAGTCTTCCAGTTCCTCTATCGTACAGTCGTAGATCTTCCTGTATTCGCTTATTCGTTCCTTAATCTCTGCGGTCTCTTCCGCTGTAAAACCGCTGATAATAATCTTATTGTTAACGACACTGGAGCGCCTACTCGCTCTGTCAGTCTTTCTCTTTCTGCAGCGGCCTGTTACGCCACTCTCTACCGCTAAGAAGCCTTCCATCTTGTCGCGGTGCTAATGTTTGGTTTGGTTGTGTTGGTGCGCATGCGTTATTCGGGTTTCCGGATGGTTCGACGGGCCCTTTCGCGCAGCGCGGGGTTGGTGTAGAGAGTGAGTTCGAGATATAATAATCCAGGCACGCAGATATAATTCAATACGGCCTTTTTGATAACTATATCTCGAACTAAGGAGGGAAAGGAACCTATGTAGTGGTGGTGGTGGTGTCTGATGGATAGTGGTGTGCCAAGGCCTGGCTCGGCCCGGAAGGGCCGAGCCAAAATCCAGGGTCCACCCTATTACTTAGTCCCACCCCTTTCTACTGCTGTAACATGGACAGAAGAGAAGGTTAAGCAATCTGCAACCAAACCATCCTAAAGGCCTACAACCTAAGTAAAGACTTGAAGACCTACCTACAGGAAGGCAATTAATTAATTGCTGCCTCTTTTGCCCTGTGTCTTGCGCCTGCTTTCCTGGAAGATAACGACTTAGAAAGCACAATAGACAACACTAAAGACTCTGAAACTGAAGGCTCTGTTACCTTTAACACTGACTTAGAAGATAAAGAAGTAGCTAAAGAAGCAAACTACCCTAGAGGACTGCTCCTAATAATTAGAGAAGCTTACGAATTAGACCAGCAAGCTCAAGAATTGATCCAAGCCCTTAAGATAGGCCAACGCACCTTCCCTGGCTTTTCCCTCTCAGAATGTGAACTTAGGGATAGACTGGTCTACTTTTGCTCTCGCCTTTTTATTCCTAAAGGGGCGACCAACTTAATCGACCTTACATCCTTAGGACAGTTTACAACTTAGCAGCAGGAGGCTACCTAGGACACTCAAAGCTTTACAAGCTTGCCTTACGCTACTACTAGTAGCCATTAATGTAGAAGCATGTACGCAGGTATAGAAACAACTGTCCTATCTGTAAAGCAGCCAAGCATAATCGACAACCTCTACAGGGCTTACTGAAACCTCTGCCGGCTCCTAAGCACCCTTGGAAACACATTACAATAGACTTTGTTACCTGTCTCCCTTAAGGAACTACTTAGGCAAGTGTTAAGGCAAAGAATGTCTTTGTAGTAGTGGATCGACACTCTAAGGACCGCTTTATAATACCCTGCTAGAGCATAACTTCTAAGGAAACCGCCAGGCTCTTTTACGAATACGTCTGGCGCTACGTAGGCCTCCCTAACAGCATTACATCTAACAGAGGCTCTTAGTTTATTGCTAAGTTCTGGAAACGCCTGTGCAAGCTTCTGAACATTAACTACCACATTTCGACCTCCTACTACCTAGAAACAGATGGACAGACAGAGATTGCTAATGCCCTGTTTAAACAGACGCTGCGTTGCTTTATTAACTACTACCAAAAGGATTGGCCAAAACACATTCCTATAGTAGAATTCTTAGCTCGCAACTGGGAATTAGAGACAACTGGACATTCCCCCTTCTACACTACTAGTAGCTACTACCCCAGAACAGGAATAGAACCTTAAGACCCACTACTACGACCTGAAAACCTAGACGAAATTGACGCAGACGACTGGGCAACACACCTTTCCCAGATCTACTAAGAAGTCCAAGAAGAGATAACTTACGCTTAGGCTGTCTATAAGGATTAAGCCAATCGAAAAAGACAGCCAGCTCCTGACTACCAAGTAGGAGACAGAGTGTACCTAGACTCTAAGAACATTGTTACAGGAAGACCTTCTCGCAAACTCGACTGGAAAAAACTGGGCCCCTTCACTATTATAGAGAAGATCAGCTTGCACGTATACCGTCTCCAACTGCCTAAAGAATAGGAAATCTACAACGTCTTTTATCCTGTTAGGCTAAGGCCTAAAGAAGGAGATCCCTTCCCAATTTAAGTATAAGATTAGGAACGAACTTACATCCTCCCTGCAGCAGATAATAACAAAGATAAGGAGGAAGAGTACTACGTACGCAACATTGCAGACTGTCAAGTTGTGGATAGACAAACTAAGTACAAAGTCCAATAGCAAAGCTATAAGGACTGGGACACTACTTGGGAACCCCTTAGGAACATTATCTTTAACAAGGACAAGATTAAAGCCTTCCACCAACAAGACCTCTTAGACTCTTAAGGACATCGCCTTGAAAACAGGTACAGCAAAGAGGAACTGGATGCTGCATACTAATAGAATATTAACCGTAACATCAGACCTGCTCCTAGGAATAAACAGGCTCACCCTCGGTATCTGGATCTACTTAGGCTTCGTAGGAACTCAGCTATATTGAGGGGGGCTACTGTTACAGTTAACAGCTAGAGGAACAAGGACAACAGTACCAAAGTCCTACCAAACACTACTATAGTTTACAGGCTATATCTCAACAACCAAAGGTCTAACTAAGACCATTCTTGCCGCGTTAGAAGCGCTACAATCGGTTCCTTAAGGACGAACAATCGGGTTAAGAAAGCTACTAGAACTACAACCAGCAGACAGTAGAAAACCCCTAACAGTCCTAAGGTCCTATCCAGCTCTACTACCCTTAACAGCCTACAACTCAACACTTACTGGTCTGACTAAGAAGCTTCTAGGCGCAAGGGAAGCGACTCGACCCACTCTTTAGAATGTTCTGTTTCAGTTCTGGAACCTTTGGGAAAAGAAGGTTTTAGAAGTAACTCGGTTAACAGAACAAAGGAGAGAAGTTTGTTAAGAAACTTCTTAGGAAATCCAGCAGCAAAGGGGCAAACAACCAGTTAGGGCAGAGGGACATAAGAAGCAGCTGCCGCCCCCTGATCTTTCTGTTTTCCTTCTTTATAGCTTGTCTTGTACAATTAACTTAGAACAACCTCCCAACTCCCAATATACAACTACTCTTTAGACTTTAGTTCTTTAGCTCCTCCTCTTAACTTTAGCTCTTACAACAACCCACACCCACCTTAGCCTCTCCTCTGACAGCCGGAGCTAATACGTCGACGAAGCAGAGGCCCTAAGACTAAGGGAAGGCTCCGTAGGGTGACAATGCCGAGGCTGTAATCAACATAGCAACGGCAGACATTAAGAAGGCATTAGCGCCTAAGAAAGTAACGGACCCCTATACGAAGCTCCTAAGGGAATATGCTGGATACCTAGACCTCTTCGAGCCAAAATCAGCCTTAAAACTGCCGCTACACCGAGGAGAAGGGATTGACTACGACATCTAGCTAGAGCCCTGTCTAGATAAGAGTCTGCCGGAGGTACTGTACAGACCGCTGTATAGAATGTCCTCTAGAGAACTCCTAGTACTACGTAAGACATTGGACGACCTGCTTGCCAAAGGTTTTATTCAGGCAGGTACCTCGTCCGCAGGAGCCCTAGTGCTGTTTGTCTATAAGGAGGGGAAGGCCGGCTTGCGTTTCTGCATAGACTACAGAGGCATTAACGCGATTACTAAGAAGGACCAGTACCCCCTACCCCTTATTAAGGAGACTCTTAGACGGATCAGCAAGGCAAAGTAGTTTACTAAGCTTAACGTAGTCTCGGCCTTCTACAAGATACGGATTAAGGAAGGCTGTAAATAGATAACCGCCTTCTGTACGAGATATAGTCTTTTTGAGTAGCTTGTTACCCCCTTTAGCCTTGCCAACGCACCGGCAACCTTCCAAAGGTACATTAAAAAGTCCTTGCAAGGGTTACTAGACGACATCTGCTTAGCGTACCTCGACGACACCCTGGTTTTTACAGACGGTACCTATACAGATTACGTACAGGACGTTAAGAAGGTGCTAGATCGACTGCAGCAGGCTGGCTTGTACCTTGACATTAACAAATGTAAATTCGGTGTCCAGCGTACGAAATACCTAGGGTTTATTATTAAGGTAGGGAAAGGCATTAGCATAGATAGGAAGAAGATTAATGCTATTAAGCAATAGAAGCCGCCTACGAACGTTAAGGGCGTACAGGAATTTCTTAAGTTTGCCAACTTCTACCGCCAGTTTATACAGAACTACTTAGAGATTATACGCCCCCTAGTCGAGCTAACACACAGAGACAAGCAGTTCAAATAGACGGACGAATGCGATAGCAGCTTCAACAAGCTAAAGGAGCTCTTTACTAAAGGACCAACGCTTGCCGCCTTCGACCTAGAGCGTACGACGATACTAGAAACTAACTCCTCGGAGTATTGCATTAGAGGCATCCTGTTATAGGTAGGCTCGGACGGACTCCTGCACCTATACGCATATTTCTCTTAGAAGAACTCCCTAGCTAAGTGCAACTACCCTATCTACGATAAGGAGTTGCTAGCAGTCGTACAGTGTTGCGAAGTATAGGATAGAGAACTCTGCTTAGTGCCCGAGTTCCTCGCCCTAACTAACTACAAGAATCTAGAGTACTTTACGCAGGCCCGGAAGCTGTCTAAGAAGCACGTACAATAGGCAATGTACCTAAGCTGGTTTAATATAAGACTCTAGTATCGCAAGGGTAAGGACAACAGCAGGGCCGATGCGCTTTCTAGACAGGACTAGGACATGCCAACGACGTACGAGGACGACCGGCTAAAGTTACGAACATTCTAGATGTTTAAGGAGGAGCCAGGCGAGGAGACTATCCGCCTAGCAGCGACACACCTATAGGAACCCTAACTGCAAGCATAGGAAGAGGCAGTAGAGAAAGACGAGGTATACTAAGGGGCCTGTATAGCGATCTAAGGAGGACAGTAGAAGCTCCTAGCAGAGCTCTATCTTAAGGTGTCGGCAGCAGAGTGCTTAGTAGACGAGGAGAACAACCTAAAGTTCAGGAATTGGATTTGGGTCCCAGCAGACGAGAAGCTCTGTACGAGCTTAATACAACGGACGTACGACTCTATAGCAACTAGGAACCTAGGGCGTAAGGAGACGTACAGTATTGTCGCCAGGGATTACTACTGGCCGGCGGTAGCGAAGGACATCTGCAGGTTCGTACAGAACTGCAATGTATACAGACAGACGAAGCCCTAGCAGGAGCTAAAGCATAGGCTGCTAAAACTCCTGCCGATTCTAGACCGGCCCTAGCAAGACCTAAAAGTAGACTTTATTACAGACCTGCCTAAGAGCGACGGTCGGCGGAACATTATAGTAGTTATAGACAAGCTAACAAAGGGGGTAATACTAGAGGGAATGGACTCTATTAGGGCTAAGGACACTACCTAGACATTTATATAGACGGCGTTTAGCAAACACGGTTTCCCGAGGTCAATTGTATCGGACTAGGGTACACAGTCTACGAGCTAGCTCTAGGCAAGGGTCTGCCAGTTGCTAAAAGTAGAACGTCGCCTGTTTACTGTAATCCGGGCACGCAGATATAACTCAATACGGCCTTTTTGATGACTATATCTCGAACTGAGGAGAGAAAGGAATCTATGTGGTAGTAGTGGTAGGCTTCCGTGGAGGTAGTGGTGCTAAGGCCCGGCTCGGCCCGGGCAGGCCGAGCCGAAATTCCAAGGGTCCACCCTATTAATCTGTCCCACCTCTTTCCACCGCCGCAACACTACCCCCCTCCCTTACTAGCGGTCGCCCTCGACTGCTTAGTCACCCCATCCATTCGAAAACCTTTCTTCGATTTTTTTTTTTTTGATTTATCGTCTCCTTCTCGAAAATTCCCTCTAACGCCGATGTTACCTCTTCCGTCTTCTATTACGACTGACGTTCTTTTCGTCGCCTTTTTTTTTTTCGCATCGTCGGTGTCTGAAGTCCTTCACTTGGCGTTCATGTAATCGACGCTATCTGATCTGATCCGCGGTCTTCTGAGCTGCGGCGTGGCTAGTCTGTACGTCGTCGCGGAGGTCTATATAGATCTTTCCGCAGCGCCGTTTTTCTTCTTCTTTTTTTCTCTTCTACCAAAGCCTTCGCCTACTACGCGGTTGGCGGCGCTGCCGGCCGACGTGGTGGTCCCTAAAGCAATCACTTCAAGTACAATCGTTTTTATCGGCTTCCGCGCTAGTGGAGCGGACGTGTCTTCATTGTCGGCATTAGAGCCACGCTGGCTTCCGTTTTTTCGGGTTCCGCGCGTAAAAGTCTCTTAGCAGCTCCGCCGAATTCCGGAGATTCTCGATCGGATACTATTTATAGTCTTCCGGCTACCCCTTCTACGAGATCCTCGCTTTAATGGACCCCCTCGTCTTCTTTACGTCTATTACGTCTTCTACCTCCCACTCTTCTTCTTTACCGTCTATCTCGATAGGCAGGGGTTCGGCAAACCCCTGCTCCGGCAGACCGTTCTCAGGGTCCAGGCTTAGCAGATCTAAGTGGAAGACGTCGTAGATCCGGAACGATTTAGGTAGCTGGAGCCGATAGGTCACCGGCGACCTCTTTTCTATTATCTTGAACGGGCCTACGTAGCGCGGATTGAGCTTGGCGTTGCCTTTCAGTCTTAGGTTTCGCGTGTTAAGCCAGACCTTTTGACCTTCCTCGAATTCCCTTAGCGACCGCTTTCTATTAGCTCTAGTTACTATCTTCTTCTGAGCCGATTCCATCGCGTCTTTCGCTACTTTGATCGCTTCTTTCATCCGAGATTGGAGCGCTTCCGCCGCCGCCGCGGCGACTCTCTTCGACGACGTGGCGGTAGGTGGTTCCGCAGAGCTGGGTTCGTTTGGCAGCTGAAAACTCATCCTCAGAAGATAGCTATGCGTTATCTCGAACGGCGCTAGCGAGGTGGCCTTAGACGGTGCCGAGTTAGCGCAGAACTCGGCTATCGGCAACACCTTAACCTATTCTTCCTAATAATAGCTGCAGAAGATCCGTAGATATTTCTCTATCTTACGGTTGGCTACTTCTGATTGGCCGTCAGTTTGAGGGTAAGCAGCGGTGCTGAGCTTTCCATAAATTCCGAGGGCTTAGTTCATAGCTTTCTACACATCGGCGGTGAATTGAGGACCCCTATCCGTAGTAATAGTGTCCGGCAGGCTATAGTGCTTCCACACGTGTTGAATCAACATTCTCGCCGTTTCTTCCGCAGTAGTTCCGTCGTCTCTCGCTCGACAGGGGATGAAGTGGCGTTCTTTGCTTAATCGGTCTACTACGTTCAGCGTAGCGTTGTATCCATCAAAATCCGGCAGGCCAGTTACGAAGTCTATCGTAATATGCTGCTATAGTTTCTCGGGGATCGGAAGTGGCTTCAATAAGCCTGCCGGAAGGCCGTAACGTAGCTTCGCGGCTCTGCATACGTGGCAATTGGCGATAAATTGATAGATCCGTTCGTAGATCCGCGGAAACCAGTAGACCGTCCTTATAGCTTCCATCGTCTTCTTTAAGCCGGCGTAACCAACTTCTATAGAGCTATAGACCAGTTGGATAACCTCTGTAATTAGTTCTTCCGGAACTATCAGCTTCCCTGAACCGGTTTTGCCGAGTTTCTGTTGCTGGTTAAGCTGCTTTACCTTCTCGTAGAGCGTCTCTTCTTTAATCGGCGGCCCCAGTTCCATCGGTTCCGGTTCGGTCTGCAGTTTTGCTGCGTAGATCCCTGCTTCTTTCAACACCTCGGCGTCCACTATCCGCTCGGTCAACACCTTCTGGAACATATTCGGATCTTCTTTCGCTCGGCTGGTCTTCCCTTCTCTTCTCGTTAGCGCGTTAGCCTTTCTGTTTTGAGCTCTGGGTCGATAGGTAATCTTGAAGTCGAACCCTAATAAGTAGGCTGCCTATCGAGCTTAGCGGCGTAAGAGCTTCTGCGTCTTTATAAAGTAGGTCAACGACTAGTGGTCCATAAGGACCTGGACCGTGCTCTGTCCAGCTATAAGCTCCGGTTTCCACTCTTTAAAGGCCTGAATAATAGCCAGCAGTTCCTTATCGTAGATTGCGTAGTTCCGTTCGGCCTCTGTTATAGACTTGCTAAAGAAAGCTACCGGATAGAGGGTCTCTTCGTCGTCACTATATTGAGAAAGGACCCCTGCCGTCACTGTGTCGGAAGCGTCCGTTTCTACGTAGATCGTCTTTTCCGGTCGGAAATGTGCAAGAACTGGCGCCGAGGCTACTGCTTCCTTTAGCCGGTTAAAGGCTTCCGTGCACCTCTCGTTCTATAGGCCGGCGGCCTCTTTCTTCAGTGCCTCGTTCAGGGGTCTCGCTATCTTGCTAAAGTCCTTAATAAACTGTCGATAGTAGCTGCAGAAGCCGAGGAACGCCCTGACTTGCGTGGTATTTCCGGATTTCGGCTGCTTCTATTCGGCGACGGCGGCGACCTTTAAGGGGTCTATACGAATTCTATCCCTTCCGACGATAAGACCGAGATATTTGACCTCAGTTTGATAGAACTCGCTCTTCTTCGTGTCCGCGTTCAGTCCGGCCTTACGGAGCCTAGTTAGCACCTTCTTGATGTAGTCCGTATGCTGTTCTTTCGTTCTATCTATATAGATAAGGATGTCGTCCAGGTAAATAGACACGAACCGTTCCAACATGTCTATAAAGGTGTGGTTTATAAAGCGTTGCCACACCGCCGGCGCGTTGGTGAGTCCGAAAGGCATCACCAACTACTTGAAATTGCCTATACGCGTCGCAAACGTCGTAAGGTCTTCTGTCTGCCCTTCTTCGTTCCTTAGTTGGTAGAACGCTTGTCGAATGTTCAGTTTGCTAAACCATTTAGCTTTAGCCACTCGTTGTATAGTCTCGTCGATTAGCGGCAGCGGGTATACGTCTCTCTTAGTGACCTCGTTAAGGCCTCGATAGTCTACACAGAGTCGCAGACTACCCCCTGGTTTTCTTACGAAAAGAATCGGTAACGCATATTTAGCAGAACTCGGCGTAATGAACTTCTTCGCTAGGTTTTCGCGAACAAACACCTCTACTTAGTCCAATTCGGCTGGCGATAGTCGTCTTAGGGGCTCGGTTCTTGGCAATGTGGCCCCTTCTTTCAACCTGATCTTATTATCGTATTCCGGCCGGTAGAGCGGCAGGAGGTCAGAGTCTGCTTTTAAGAAGACGTTAGCGTAACTATAGAGCTCGTTTGGCAGCACCTCCAGTGGATCCACCTTATCTTCTGCCATTATCTTCCAGTGGTCTTCGATGTCTTTTATCGAGATAGCGTAGATCTTATTGCTCAGCGACTTCGCGAGGGTCGTTATTGCTTCTGAACTCATTATTCCGACGGTGACCGAGGGTGCGGAACGATCGGACGGAGTCGCTTCCATCGTTATAACGTTCGGTTTGGCGTCGGCTACCGTAACCGATTCAGCGATTAGTTGGACGGCGGCTAAGCCGCCGTTCACTTTTCTGAATCCGAGTGTGACTTCTCCTACGTCAATAATCGCCCCCTGGTTTTTCATCTATTTCTGCCCTATAATAATGTCAAACCTTCCGATATCCATAATTCGGAACGTCGCTTCTGTAGTGCGACCTGCCAGGGTAGTCTTCAACAGCACGTAGTGCGTAACGCTTTCCGTGTCTTGTCCGTTGTATGCCGAAATCTTCGTCGGCGACGCCAGTTCCACCGGATAACTGTATCTATTCGTCAGCTTCCGGACCAGTTGGTGGTGGATCGCTGCGCCGATAAGAGCTCCGGTGTCGATAAAAGCTTTTAGCTGGAGGGGTTTGCCCGATCCGTCGAGGGAGTGGACAGTGATTAGGAGGATAATGGCTGTTTCCGTGTTTACTTCTACCGCCGCCGAGAGCGGGTCGCTGCAGCTGTTAATGCTTTCTTCTCGTAGCGATTCGCTTCGATTCGGTGCCCTATTGTCAGTGCTGGATAGGGGGCCTATCCTCTAGCTGGTCTTTTCCTATAATTCTCAACTGCACCCCGCTGTCTACGCTGTCCGTGTCGTTCAGAGCCGGTTCGATGGCTTGAATAGTCTTTCTCGGCGGTGGCGGCTGCTTCGTTGCTCGATACTCTTGCTTCTGCTGTGCCGTTGCTTGGCATCTCGTAGCGATATAGCCGGGTTTTCCATACGCATAGCAGGTAGGGACGAACGCCGATTGTAGTGAATATAGCGACTGCTAGGGAGTTCGTCGAAAGGGCGCGGGGGCTCTTGTCGGCTGCGCTAACGGCTTCTGAATCAGTTTACGTGTCGTCGGTTTTCCGTATACGTTCAAGTTTCTAGCGGTGACTCTTGCTTAATGCACGAAGCTCTGAAGGTCTTCGTCTTCTACTGACGCTATGGCCGCAGCGAGCTTAGGGCTTAGTTTCTGCCTTAGTAGGTGCAGCTGCTTATCTTCTGCTACTCTCGCTCTGATAGCATATTTCCTAAACAGTCCGTAGAACTCTTCGAACGTCTAACGGTTCTGGTTGATCTTATCCAGCTGCTCGCGGGCCGTCTTCTTCCAGAAGGGGTCTCCGAAACGCTGGTCCAGCGCTTTGATAGCGTCGTCGGCCGTTACTTCTTCTAGGTCCGCCACTAGCGAAAAAGCTTTACCTTCTAATCGCGATTCCAGGTACGCCAATCTATCCTCTTCGCCGCTCGATGCGTAATCGCGGCTTATCTTGTTCTTGATCTTCTTCTTAAATGCCTCCTACGCTTTAGGATCTCCGCTACCGAAAGCAGGTAGGTCCGGCAGTAGCGTTATCGTAGTGCTACCTTGACTATAGGCCGCTAGTAAGGCGGTCTCCTCGTGGGTTTCTCGGCGCGGTAGCGGCGACTTCTTCGCTGCTTCCATGTCGGTCAGTTGATCCTTTAGCGCCTTTAACTGCGCTATTCGATTCGCCGCCTAGTTTTCTAACACGTCGATAATCGTTTCCGCCGATTCCTTCTCGGTCCTTACCGCTTTAGTTTCTTCTCTTAGTTGTCTGTTTTCTTCCAGCGTTCTGAGAAACAGCGTCTTAATGAGGTCTATACTATCGTAGACCTTTCCTATCCCGTTCTCGTTTACGTGGTCTTCCAGTTCCTCGATCGTGCAGTCGTAGATCTTCCTATACTTAGCTATTCGTTCCTTGAACTTAGCGGTCTCTTCCGCTGTAAAACCTCTGATAATAATCTCGTTATTAATAACACTGGAGCGCCTGCTTGCTCTGTCCGTCTTCCTCTTTCCGCGGCGGCCTGTTACGCCGCTGTCTACCGTCGAGAAGCCTTCCATCTTCTTACAGTGCCTTCGGGGGTTGTTGTTAATGTTGGTGCGCGTGCGTTATTCGGGTTTCCGGATAGTTCGACGGGCCCTTTCGCGCAGCGCGGGTGTTGGTGTAGAGAGTAAGTTCGAGATATAATAATCCGGGCACGTAGATATAACTTAATACGGCCTTTTTGATAACTATATCTCGAACTGAGGAGAGAAAGGAATCTATGTAGTGGTGGTAGTAGGCTTCCGTAGAGGTGGTGGTGCCAAGGCCCGGCTCGGCCCGCCCGGGCCGAGCCGAAATTCCAAGGGTCCACCCCATTAATCTGTCCCACCTCTTTCCACTGCCGCAACACACTGCATAGCACTTGCAGACAGACAGAGCGACAGAGAGGGTTAATTCGA
Source organism: Pseudocercospora ulei (assembly GCA_016165855.1). Classification (NCBI taxonomy): domain Eukaryota; kingdom Fungi; phylum Ascomycota; class Dothideomycetes; order Mycosphaerellales; family Mycosphaerellaceae; genus Pseudocercospora; species Pseudocercospora ulei. Next base: position 4,981,454 of record JACWNB010000002.1, on the reverse strand, counting down.
CGTTAGAAACGTACCTCCAAGCGTACGTCGACTATAACTAGACGGACTGGAACCGTCTTCTTCCTATAGCGGAACTGGCTATTAACAGCTGTACGGCCAACGCTATAGGGTTGTCCCCCTTCTTTATAGCCTATAGATATAACTACTCCCTGCTCCTGCCGACCCTAAGTAGTAAAACCCTGCGCCCTATACGATTTCCAATTTAGCAGGGAGAGGCCATTGTACAGACGATTACGAACGCCTATTAATAGGCAAAGGCGAGTCTAGCTATAGCTTAACAGAATACGGAAGAGCAGGCTAACAAAGGACGACAGGCTGCACTAAGGTACAAGGCAGGAGATAAGGTCTAGCTAAACTAGCGGAACATCCGTACAGACTGGCCAAGCAAGAAGCTAGACTAGAAGAACAGGAAGTTTACAGTAGTCCGACCAGTAGGGACACACGCTGTACGACTAAACACTCCTCTAGGAATTTATCCAGTCTTCTATATAGACCTCGTACAGCCAGCGAACACGGACCCCCTGCCGCACCAGATAACAGACGACGCGCGCCCACTAGCAATTATAACCGAGGGCTAAGAAGAGTATAAGGTAGAAGGAATCCTTAAGAGCTAAAGAAAGCGGAAGAGGGTAGAGTACCTAGTAAAATAGAGAGGATAGGCAGAGCCTATATAGGAACTGTACGAGGTCCTATAGGACACAACTGCGCTGGACAGGTAGGAGGAGAACTATCCCCCTACCCAGTTACAATAACACTGCGCTGTATAGCGAAAAGGGGCACGATCTACCCTAAGGACAGGGTAGCCGCTAGCAACTCAGGTTGTTAAAGGATCGAAAATTACGACGTAGGATATAGGATCCCACCGACACTACACTGTACGACACTGCACAGAAATAGGGCAGAAGGAAGGAGACAGCTAGGAAACAGGTAGGAAGAAAAGTAGAAATAAGAGGAGTTAAGAGCAGAACTGTCCAGAATTCCTTACACTACCTAGGGGAAGGGGGTAGCTTACTGGCTACTATCCTAGGGGACTAGAGCAGCCGACTCCCTATCTAAGATCTCAATTACCTTCCGCCTAGCAGGACCGCCACCCCTACCTAGGCCAGCCCTAGGAAGCAGAGGCACCCCCCTACCCCTATACGCCTCTTCTAGACGGCAGTAGGGGCAGTAGAGGGAGCTATCCTTCCACTTGCACAAGGCACACACCCTAGCCTAGAAGCCTAGAAGGCAGTATAGGCCAAGTAAGGGCTAGGGAAAGTTAGGGCAGGGGGCGTAGAGCTGGCCCTAGGTAGCGATAAGGATAGCGTTAACGTACGACGTACAGGCTATAGCTAATCCGGGCACGCAGATATAATTCAATACGGCCTTTTTGATAACTATATCTCGAACTGAGGAGGGAAAGGAATCTATATAGTGGTGGACGAGACCTTTGGGGGGTGGCGTGCCAAGGCCCGGCTTGGTCCGGAAGGGCCGAGCCGAAATTCCGAGGATCTACCCTATTACTTAGTCCCACCCCTTTCTACTGCCGCAACACCACCCCCCTCCCTTATCAGCAGTCGCCCTCGACCGCTTACTTATCTGTTCCTCCTCTCTTTTTTTTTTTTTTTATAATTTATATCGTTACTATCTAAAGTCTTTACTTAGCGTCTATCTAATCCGTTCCATCTAATCCGAGCTAGCGGTTACCCGAGCTGCGGCGTAACCGGTCTGTGCACCCTCGCATAGATCTATATAGATCTATCTGCAGTTCCCTATCTTCTTCTTCTTCTTTCTCTACTAAGGCCCTTACCTATTGCAGTACTAGCAGCGTCGGTTTCGTTCTTAGGCAAACTGGCGTTACTAAGAGTACTGGAACCGGTAGTTCCGTCCCGATCTCGACGTTGTTATCTTTTCGGCGAAGCTGACTAATAAGGACGATGCTAATAAGGACAGTAGCTAGGCTCGCCGATCTCGATCGCTTTTACTAATATCTATATCGATAGGGCAGACGCGGTTCTTCTTTTTCTTCCTTATCTGCTAGCTTTATAGCTACTCAGGCCTTGGTTTCTTCGGGTTCCGGACGTAAAACTCTCTTAGCAGCTCCGCCGAATTCTGCAGGTTCTCGGCCGGATACTATTTATAGTCTTCCGGCTATCCTCTCTATAAGATCCTCGCTTCGATAGATCCCCTTCGTTTTCTTACGTCTATAACATCTTCAATTTCCTATTCTTCTTCTTCTCTGTCTATTTCGATCGACAGGGGTTCGGCGAACCCCTGATCCGGAAGACTATCTTCAGGGTCTAGGCTTAGCAGATCCGAATAAAAGACATCGTGGATCCGGAACGATTTCGGCAGCTGGAGCCGGTAGGTTACCGGCGACCTCTTTTCTATTATCTTAAACGGACCTACATAACAAGGGTTAAGCTTCGCGTTGCCTTTCAGCCTCAGGTTCCGCGTGTTGAGCTATACCTTTTGGCCTTCCTCGAATTCTATTAGTAACCTCTTTCTATTAGCTCGAGTTACTATCTTCTTCTAAGCTGATTCCATCGCTTCTTTCGCTACATTGATCGCTTCTTCTATCTAAGATCGTAGCGCTTCTGCCGCCGCCGCGGCGATTCTCTTCGACGAAGTAGTAGTAGAAGGTTCTAAAGAGCTGAGTTTGTTTGGCGGCTAAAAGCTTATCCTCGGAAGATAACTATGTGTTATCTTAAACGGCGCCAGTAAGGTAGCTTCCGACTGTGCTGAATTGGCGCAGAATTCGGCTATTGGCAACACCTTAACCCATTCTGTTTGATAATAACTACAGAAAATTCTCAGATATTTCTCTATCTCTCGGTTAGCCACTTTAGACTGGCCGTCGGTCTGAGGGTAAGCGGCCGTGCTGAGCTTTCCCCGAATTCCAAGGGCTTAGTTAATGGCTTTCTATACATTGGCAGTGAATTGAGGGCCCCTATCCGTAGTGATAGTGTCCAGCAGCCTATAGTGCTTCCATACGTGCTAGATTAACATTCTCGCCGTTTCTTCCGCAGTAGTTCCTTTATCCTTAGCTCGGCAGGGGATGAAATAGCGTTCTTTGCTTAGTCGATCCACTACATTGAGCGTAGCGTTATATCTATCTAAATCCGGCAGGCCGGTTACGAAATCTATCGTAATGTGCTGCTATAGTTTCTTAGGGATCGGAAGTGGCTTCAGCAGGCCGGCCGGAAGGCCGTAACGTGGCTTCGCTGCTCGGCACACGTAACAGTTAGTAATAAACCGATGTATCCGCTCAAAGATTCGCGGAAACTAGTAGGTCGTCCTTATTGCTTCTATCGTCTTCTTCGATCCTGCGTAACCAACATCCTTGGACCTATAGATTAGCTGGATAACCTCTGTAATCAGTTCTTCCAGAACGATTATTATTCCTGAGCCCGTTTTGCTGAGCCTCTGCTGCTAATTAAGCCGTTCCACTTTCTCGTACAGCGTCTCTTTTTCAATCGGCGGCTCTATTGCACAGATCCATACCTCTTTTAACACCTCGGCGTCTACTATTCGTTCCGTTAGCACCTTCTAAAACATGTTCGGATCTTCTTTCGCGCGGCTAGTCTTCCCTTCTCTTCTCGTTAACGCGTCTGCCTTTCTATTTTGAGCTCCTGGTCGATAGGTGATCTTAAAATCGAATCGGAATAAGTAGGCAGCCTACCGGGCTTGGCGCCGTAACAGCTTCTGCGTCTTTATAAAGTAGGTTAGTAACTGGTGGTCCGTAAGGACCTGGATCGTGCTCTGTCCAGCTATAAGCTCCAGTTTCCACTCTTCAAAGGCCTGAATAATAGCTAGCAGTTCTTTATTATAGATAGCGTAGTTCCGTTTAGCGTTATTTATTAGCTTGCTAAAGAAAGCCACCGGATGGAGAGTTTCTTTATCGTTAGCGTATTAAGAAAGGACCCCTGCTGTTACTGTGTCGGAAGCGTCCGTTTCTATATAGATCGTCTTTTCCAGTCGGAAGTGCGCCAGCACTGGCGCCGATGCCACTGCCTCTTTCAGCCAATTAAAGGCTTCTGTGCACTTCTTATTCTATAGGCCGGCGGCCTCCTTTTTCAACGCCTTATTCAGTGGTCTCGCTATCTTGCTGAAATCCTTAATAAACCGTCAATAGTAGCTGCAGAATCCGAGAAACGCTCTGATTTACGTAGTGTTTCTGGATGTCGGTTGCTTCTATTCTGCGACGGCGGCCACTTTTGACAGGTCTATCCGAATTCTTTCTCTTCTAACGATAAGACCGAGTTATTTAACTTCGGTCTAATAGAACTCGCTCTTCTTCGTGTCCGCGTTTAATCCGACCTCGCAGAGTCTCTTTAACACCCTCTCGATGTAGTCCGTATGTTGTTCTCTCGTTCCCTTAGTGTAGATAAGAATATCGTCTAAGTAGATAGACACGAAACGCTCTAGTATGTCTATAAATGTGTAGTTTATAAAGCGTTGCCACACTGCAAGCGCGTTGGTGAGTCCGAAAGGCATTACTAGCTACTTGAAATTGCCTATACGCGTAGCGAATGTTGTAAGGTCTTCTGTCTGTCCTTCTTCGTTCCTTAACTGGTGGAACGCTTAGCGAATATCCAGCTTGCTAAACTACTTCGCTTAGACACTCGTTGTATAGTCTCGTCTATTAGCGGCAGCGGATACACATCTCTCTTGGTGACCTTATTAAGGCCTCGGTAGTCTACGCATAGGCAGAGGCTACCTCCGAGTTTCCGTACGAAAAGAATCGGTAACGCATATTCCGCAGAGCTTGGCGTAATGAACTTCTTCGCCAGATTCTCTCGAACAAACACTTCTACCTAGTCCAGCTCGGCCGGAGATAAGCGTCTTAGGGGCTCGGTTCTCGGCAGCACAGCTCCTTCTTTCAACCGGATCTTGTTGTTATATTCCGGTCGGTAGAGCGGCAGTAGGTTGGAGTCTGCTTTCGAGAACACATTAGTGTAACTATAGAGTTCTTCCGGTAACACCTCCATCGGGTCTACCTCTTCTTCTGCCATTATCTTCCAGTGGTCTTCGATGTCTTTTATTGAGATAGCATAAATCTAGTTGTCCGACGACCTCGCGAGGGTCGTCAAAGCTTCTAAGCTTATTATTCCAATCGTGTCTTGAGTGTTAGGCCGATCCTTTGGAACCTCTTTGATAGTCGTAACGTTCGGTTTGGCGTTGGCAACTGTAACCAATTTGGCAGCGATTTCGGTCTGCTGGTTTTTGAATCTAAGGGTGCCTTTACCTACGTCAATAACGGCTTTCTAGTTCTTTATCCATTTTTGTCCTATAATAATGTTAAACCTTCTGATATCTATAATTTAGAACGTCGCCTCTGTAGTGCGACCTGCCGAGGTGGTCTTCAATGGCACATAGTGCGTAACACTCTCCGTGTCCTCTCCGTTGTATGCTGAAATCTGTGTCGGCGACGCTAGCTCCACTAGATAGCTGTATCCTTTTATCAGCTTTTGAACCAATCGATAGTGGATCGCCGCTCCGATAAGGGCCCCTGTGTCGATAAAAGCTCTTAGCTAAAGTGGTTTGCTCGATCTGTCAAGGGGGTGGACAGTAATTAGAAGGATAATAGCTGTTTCTGTATTTACTTCTACCGCCGCTAAGAGCGGATCGCTGCAGCTGTTAATGCTCTCGTCTTTCTGTAACGTAGTTCTTGTTAGTGCCCTGTTTTCTACGCTAGATAGGGGGCCTATCCTTCCAGCTGGTCTTTTCCTAGGATTCGCAGTAGCACTCCACCGTCCACGCTGTCGGTGTCGTTCAGAGCCGGCTCCATAGCTTGTATAGTCTTTCTTGGTGGCTGCGGCTGCGGCTGCTTTATAATACGATACTCCTGCTTCTGCTAGGCCGTTGCTTGGCATCTCGTAGCGATATAGCTAGGCTTTCTACACGCGTAGCAGGTGGGGACGAACGACGAACGCGGTGACTAATAAGGTGGCTGCTGGGGTGCTCTCTGGAAAGGCGCAGGGGGTCGCGTTGTCTGCGTTATTAACGGCTTCTGGTTCGATTCGCGTAGTTTCGCGTAAGCGCTTAGGTTTCTCGCAGTAACTCTCGCTTAGTGCACGAAGCTCTTAAGGTCTTTATCTTCCACCGAGGCTATAGCTGCGGCCAGTTTAGGGTTTAGCTTCTGTCTTAATAGATAGAGCTGCTTGTCTTCCGCCACTCTAGCCCTAATAGCATATTTTCTGAACAGTCTGTAGAATTCTTCGAACGTCTGTCGGTTCTGGTTGATCTTGTCTAGCTGCTTACATGCCGTCTTTTTTCGGAAGGGGTCTCCGAAGCGTTGATCCAGCGCTTTAATCGCTTCCTCGGCGGTTACCTCTTCTAGGTCCGCTACTAGCGAAAAAGCTTCTCCTTCCAATCGCGATTCCAGGTACGCCAATCTATCTCCGGCACTGTTTCCAGCGTAGTCGCGGTCTATCTTGTTCTTTATCTTCTTCTTAAACGCTTCCCAGTCTTTAGGGTCTCTGCCTCTAAACGCTGGTAGGTCCGGTAGTAACCTTATTAACGTGCCGCCTTGACTGTAGGCCGCTAGTAAGGCGGTCTCTGCTAGTTCTTCTCGATGCGGTAGCGGCGCCGACGACATCGCTGCTTCTATCTTAGCTAGCTAAGTCTTTATCTCCTTTAGTTGTGCTAGTCGGTTCGCCGCTTGGTTTTCCAGCACATCTATAATAGTCTCTGCCGATTCCTTCTCGGCTCTTACTGTCTCTACTTCCTCTCTTAACTGTCTCTTTTCTTCTAGGGTTCTGTAAAACAGCTTCTTAATAAGGTCTATACTGTCGTAGACCTTTCCTACTCCGTTCTCGTTTACGTAATCCTTAAGTTCCTTAAGCGTACAGTCGTGGATTTTCTTGTATTCGGTTATTCGTTCCTTAATCTCTGCAGTCTCTTCTGCTGTAAAACCTCTAATAATAAACTTATTATCAATGACACTAGAGCGCCTGCTCGCTCTGTTACTCCTTTCTCTTCTGCTTCTGCTTCGGCCTATAACGCCGCTCTCTACCGCTAAGAAGCTCTCTATAGCTTCCTTACAGTGCTGGGGTTTGGTTTGTGTAGTGCGCGTGCGTTATCCGGGGGTCCGGATAGTTCAACGGTCCCTTTCGCGCAGCGCGGTAATAGTGTAGGGAGTGAGTTCGAGATATAATAATCCAGGCACGCAGATATAATTTAATACGGCCTTTTTGATAACTATATCTCGAACTAAGGAGGGAAAGGAATCTATGTAGTGGTGGACGAGACCTTTGGGGGGTGGTGTGCCAAGGCCCGGCTCAGTCCGGAAGGGCCGAGCCAAAATTCCGAGGGTCCACCCCATTACTCAGTCCTACCCCTTTCTACTGCTGCAACAATAGCTACCTGCTAAGGTATAACCTAGGCAGGGTTACACTAGAAGGCGTAGTAGGGCAGCTTAGCTGCGTCCTGCTGCTCGTTGGTGTAGCACCTAAGACGTTAGCTTAGACTATACAGAAGACGGGAATCTGTACGAACCGGAAGCGTAGCTGTTAGTCAAATTAAGGATTCTACCACTAGAGGCAGAAATAGGAGGGGACCCCAGCCGGACGAGCAGAGGAGGAGGAGCCAGCGACTATAAGGGAGCTACAGCGAGCACGGCCGGACAGGGCAGATAGCATAATAGTGGCTAGTAGGTAGTAGTAACTAGTAGTAACAGGTAGTAGCTAATAGTAGGGCCGGGGTAGACGTTAGATAGTAGACAGTAGACGGTAGTAGACAGTAGTAGACAGTAGACGGGTAGAAGGAGGGAGGCAGGCAGGGAATAGAAAGAAAAGGGGGAGGGAAAGAGAAGGGGGAGGCTTGGAATTTGGGGGGTGGCTGCCTGCTATAGGAAGCGATAGCAACTAGGGCAGCTGCTACAACTAGGTAAGATAGCAAGAAGGCAACTACGACCTAGTAGGCGACGAGCGACGACTACATAGACGGCCGGACGAAAATGGGAAGTCGCGACCTAGCAAAGGAATAGCAAGAGCTAAGGGTGCACAGCACGCTGCTGTACACAAAAAAAGGGGTACTACAAGAAGGGAGGGGGGGGTATTGTTAGGGGGCGCCGCCCAGCCCAGGTCCTAGACCCGACCTAAGCCAGCTGTCGCCCTTAGGACTACGACTTAGCAGCGCTAGCACGACCCTACCCTCTGTACAGAATTACCGACAGGACTACACTCCTATATAGAGGGAGAACCCTATAGCCCTATATAGAGGGGAATTGCTGCCCCTCTAAACAGAGGGAAAACTTTGCACTACTGTACAGAGGGAGAACTCCTAATCCTCTGTACGGAGTGTAAACCTTACATCCCTATATAGAGGGAAATTGCTAGCTTGGCTTTATAGGTACAAATTGTACAGCAGCAGACGACGAAGGAACTGCCTATTAGTTCCTTTATATAGATACCTAACCTTAAGTTTCTAAACCAAGATTCTTAAGCCCTTACATTTAGCCTGTTAAAGCTTCTATTACACTCGTACGTCTACTTAAACTGCTTGTCCTTGTATATTAGCTCGACTAGGGGGCGTACGATCTCCGAGTAGTTCCGTATAAACTAGCAGTAGAAGTTGGCAAACCTAAGGAATTCCCGTACGCCCTCAACACTTATAGGGGGCTTCTATTGCTTAATAGCATCAATCTTCTTCCTATCTATACTAATGCCCTTCCATGCCTTAATAATAAACCCTAGGTATTTCGTACGCTGTACACTGAGTTTACATTTGTCGATATCGAGGTACAAGCCAGCCTATTGCAGTCGATCTAATATCTTCTTAACGTCCTATACGTAGTCTGTATAGGTGCTGTCTGTAAATACTAGTGTGTTGTTAAGGTAAGCAGAGCAGATGTCGTCTAGTAACCCTTGTAGGGACCTGTTAATATACCTCTAGAAGGTTGCTAGTGCATTGGCAAGGCTAAAGGGAGTGACAAGCTACTCGAAAAGACTATATCTTATACAGAAAGCGGTTATCTATTTACAACCTTCCTTAACCTTTATCTTGTAGAAGGCCGAGACTACGTTAAGCCTAGTAAACTACTTTGCCTTGCTAATCCGTCCGAGGGTCTCCTTAATTAGGGGCAGGGGGTACCGGTCCTTCTTAGTAATCGCGTTAATGCCTCTGTAGTCTACGCAAAAACGCAAGCCGGCCTTGCCTTCTTTGTAGACAAACAGCACTAGGGCTCCTGCAGATAATGTACTTGCGCGAATAAAACCTTTAGCAAGTAGGTCGTTCAGTGTCTTGCGCAGTACTAGGAGTTCTCTAGAGGACATGCTATACAGCGGGCTGTACGGTACTTCGGGCAGACTCCTATCTAGACGGGACTCTAGCTAGATGTCGTAGTCAATTCCTTCTCCTTAGTATAGGGGCAGTTTCGAGGCCGATTTTGGCTCGAAGAGGTCTAGGTATTCTGCATATTCCGATAGGAGCTTCGTATAGGGGTCCGTCGCCTTCTTAGGCGCTAATGCCTTCTTAATGTCTATAGTCGCTGTGTTGATTCCGGCCTTGGCATTGCTGCCCTACGGAACTCTCCCTTGGTCTCGGAGCCTCTGCTTCGTTGCTGCCAGGTACAGGTGTCCTCGTCCAACGTCCAGCTTGCCCTGCTAGCACTCTATCTATAGCTTACCTAATATCAGGTTATACCCTAACTTGTCCTATACGACGTAGAGGTATAAGTTCTGCTCGTAGTGTCCTTGCAGCTCTATCGTTACTTTTACTATATAGGTGTTGCGGCGGCAGAAAGGGGTGGGACTAAGTAATAGGGTAGATCCTTGGAATTTCGGCTCGGCCCTTCCAGACCGAGCCGGGCCTTGGCACACTACCCCTAAAGCCCTTACCTACTACTATATAGATTCCTTTCCCTCCTCAGTTCGAGAGATAGTTATTAAAAAGGCTGTATTAAATTATATCTGCGTGCCCGGATTATTATATCTCGAACTCACTTACTACACTAATTCCGCGCTGCAGGAAAGGGACCGTTGAACTATCCGGACACCCAAATAACGCACGCGCACTACACATACACTAAACCAACAACCCCTAGCACTAAAAGACAGCTATAGAGAGCTTCTTAACAGTAGAAGGCGGCGTTACAGGCCGAAGCAGAAGCAGAAGAGAAAAGACTAACAGAGCGAGTAGGCGCTCCAGCGTTATTAATAATAAGTTTATTATTAGAAGTTTTACAGCGGAAGAGACTGCAGAGATTAGGGAACGAATAACTGAATACAAGAAGATCTACGACTGTACACTCGAGGAACTTAAAGATTACGTAAACGAGAACGGAGTAGGGAAGGTCTACGACGGCATAGACCTTATTAAGAAGCTGTTTTACAGAACCCTCGAAGAAAAGAGGCAGTTAAGAGAGGAAAACGAAGCAGTAAGGGCCGAGAAGGATTTAGCAGAGACTATTATCGATGTGTTAGAAAACCAAGCAGCAAACCGACTAGTACAACCAAAGGTGATAAAGGCTTAGTTAGCCGAGATAGAAGCAGCGATGTCGTCGGCGCCGCTACTGCATTAAGAAGAACAAGCAGAGACCGCTATACCGGCGGCCTACAGTTAAGGTAGCACCTTAATAACATTACTACTGGACCTACCGGCTTTTAGAGGCGGAGACCCTAAAGAATAGGAGGCATTTAAGAAGAAGATAAAGAACAAGATAGACCGCGACTACGCCGGAAACAGTGCCGGAGATAGATTAGCCTACCTGGAATCGCGATTAGAAGGTAAAGCTTTTTCGTTAGGAGCGGACCTAGAAGAGGTAACTGCCGAGGAAGCGATCAAAGCGCTGGATTAATGCTTCGGAGACCCCTTCCGAAAGAAGACGGCCCGTAAACAGCTAGACAAGATCAACTAGAACTGGCAGACGTTCGAGGAATTCTACGGACTGTTCCAGAAATATGCAATTAGAGCCAGAGTGTTAGAAGATAAGCAGCTCTACCTACTAAGGCAGAAGCTAAACCCTAAGCTGGCCGCAGCTATAGCTTCTATAGAAGACGAAGACCTTAAGAGCTTCGTGTACCGAGCGAGAGTTGCTGCGAGGAACCTAAGTGCCTACGCGAAATCGCGTAAATCGATTTAGAAGCAGTTAGTGCCGATAACACGACCTCCTATATCTTTCTAGAGGGCACCTTAGCAGCCATCTTATCCGCCGCGTTCGTCGCGCGTCCCTACCTGCTACACGTATAGAAAGCCTAGTTATATCGCTACGAGATGCTAAGCTACGGATAAGCAGAAGCAGGAGTATCGTGTTACGAAGTAGCTGCAGCTGCAGCCGCCGAGAAAGACTATACAAGCTATTAAGCCGGCTCCGAACGACACCGACAGTGTAGACAGTAGAGTGCTACTAAGAATCCTGGGAAAAGACTAGCTAGATCGATAGGCCCCCTATCTAGCATAGACAATAGGGCACTGACAAGAACCACGTCGCCGGAAGAAGGGAGTATTAACAGCTGCAGCGATCCGCTCTTAGCGGCGGTAGAAGTAAACACGGAAACGACTATTATCCTTCCGATCACTGTCTACCCCCTCGATAGCTTAAGCAGACCACTTTAGCTAAGAGCTTTTATTAACATAGGAGCCCTTATCGGAGCCGCGATCCACTATTGATTGGTCAGAGAAACTGATAAAAGGATATAGTTACTCAGTGGAGCTAGCGTCGCCGACACAGATTTTGGTATACAATGGACAAGACACAGAGAGTGTTACGCATTATGTGCCATTAAAGACAACCCTAGCTGGTCGCACTACAGAAGCGACGTTCCGAATTATAGATATTGGAAGGTTTGATATTATTATAGGGCAGAAATAGATAAAGAACCAGAAAGCCGTTATTGACGTAGGCGAAGGCACCCTCAGTTTCAAAACCTAGCAGAGCGGGGTCGCTGCCGCTAAATTGGTCACTGTCGTCGCTGCGAAGTCGAACGTTACGACTATCGGAGCGACTCCGATCGATTAGTCCGACCCTTAAGACACGATCGGAATAATAAGCTCGGAAGCTTTAACGACCCTCGCGAGGTCGCCGGACAATAAAATTTACGCTATCTTAATAAAGGACATCGAGGACTACTAGAAGATAATAGCAGAAGAAGAAGTAGATCCACTAGAGGTATTGCCAAAGAAGCTCTATAGCTACGCTAACGTGTTCTCGAAGGCTGACTCCAATCTCCTGCCGCTCTACCGACCGGAATATAACAACAAGATCCGGCTAAAAGAAGGAGCCGCGTTGCCGAGAACCGAGTCCCTAAGACGATTGTCACTGGCCGAGCTAGACTAGGTAGAAGTGTTTGTTTAAGAGAATCTAGTAAAGAAGTTTATTACGCTAAGCTCTGCAGAATATACGTTACTAATTCTTTTCGTATGAAAACCTAGAGGTAGTCTCCGACTGTGCGTAGACTACCGAAGCCTTAATAAGGTCACTAAGAGAGACGTATATCCGCTGCCTCTAATCGATAAGACTATACAGAGGGTGGCGAAGGCTAAGTAGTTCAGTAAGCTAGATATTCGCTAGGCGTTCTACTGACTAAGGAACGAGGAAGGACAAACCGAAGATCTTACGACGTTCGCTACGCGCATAGGCAATTTCAAGTAGTTGGTAATACCTTTCAGACTTACTAACGCACCGGCAGTGTAGCAACACTTTATAAACTACACCTTTATAGATATGCTAGAACGGTTCGTGTCTATCTACTTAGACGACATTCTTATCTACACTAAAGGAACAAGAGAGCAACATACAGACTACATTAAGAGGGTGTTAAAGAGACTCTGCGAGGTCGGATTGAACGCAGACATAAAGAAGAGCGAGTTCTATTAGACCGAAGTCAAATATCTCAGTCTTATCGGAGGAAGACAAGGTATTCGGATAGACTCCTTAGAAGTTGCCGCAGTCGGGGAATGGAAGCAGCCGAAATCCGGAAACACTACGCAAATCAGAGCGTTTCTCGGACTCTTCAGCTACTATTAACAGTTTATTAAGGACTTTAGTAAGATAGCGAGACCCCTAAACGAGGCATTCAAGAAGGAGGCCGCTAGCCTATAGAACGAGAGGTGCACAGAAGCCTTTAACTAGCTAAAAGAAGCAGTGGCCTCAGCGCCGGTTCTGGCGCACTTCCGACTAGAAAAGACAATCTACATAGAAACGGACGCTTCTGACACAATAACTGCAGGGGTCCTTTCTTAATATGCTAACGATAGAGAGACCCTCTATCCAGTGGCCTTCTTTAGCAAGTCTATAAATAATGCTAAGCAGAACTACGCTTTTTATAATAAAGAGCTAATAGCTATTATTTAGGCTTTCGATGAGTAGAAACTGGAGCTTATAGCTAGACAGAGCACGGTCCAGGTCCTTATGGACCACCAGTTACTAACCTACTTTATAAAGACGCAGAAGCTATTACGTTGCCAAGCCTAGTAGGCCGCCTACCTATCCGGATTCGATTTTAAGATTACCTATCGAAGAGCTTAAAATGGAAAGGCCAATGCGTTAACGAGAAGAGGAGGGAAGACCCGCTGCGCGAAGGAAGATCTAAACTGTTAGGGGGCGCCGCCCAGCCCAGGTCCTGGACCTAAGCCAGCTGCCGCCCTAAGGACTGCGACTTGGCGGCGCTAGCACGACCCTACCCTCTGTACGGAATTACTAATACAACCCTACTCCTATACAGAGGGAAAATCCAATAGCCCTATATAGAGGGGAATTGCCGCCCCTTTAAACGGAGGGAAAACTCTGTACTACTGTACAGAAGGAGAACTCCCGATCCTCTGTACAGAGTGTAAACCTTGTACCCCTATATAGAGCGAAATTGCTAGCTTAGCTTCGTAGGTACGAATTGTACAGCAGCAGACAACGAAGGAACTGCCTATTAGTTCCTTTATAAAGATACCCAACCTTAAGTTTCTGAACTAAGATTCTTAAGCCCTTACATTAGGAACTAATCTTACTGTCGGTAACTGCAGTAATATAACAAAGATAGACAGTAACATCTCTATAGAACCTACAGCTATGCAGGGACAGATGCACTGCGCGTACGAGGAGCTGCTAGAACATAAGAGGCAGCTCAAGCAGCAAGTAAACCACTAGGCTGCGATAATTTCCTAACGGGAATAGGAGCTACGACAGCTTAGGGCGTCCGATCGCGATCCGACCCCTACGATAACGAACACGATAGCCTACACCCCGACCCCTAAGAGCAAACTCTCCGATGTCACTACTTACGACAGTAAGGCTCCGGCCGAGTACCCCTCCTAGGCTGCCTAGATGCGCTCTAAGCTTCTAGTCGACTTAGGAGCATACCCAACTAAGCTGGACAAGGTAGTATACCTCTTTAGGAGGTTAAAGGGCAGGGCAGTAGAACGGATTCTGCTATACTATAAGACGGCCATTGCCAACCCGACAATAGCTACAACGACGATGCTCTAGGCAGCTCTTAACAAGAGCTATAAGGACCCAGACCGCGAGAGCCGAGCACTCCTACAGGTTAATACAATAAAGCAAGGACGCAAGACTGTACGAGAATTCCTCGCAGAATACGACTAGACTCTAGCAGAGGCAGAAGGTCTCTAATAGGAGGACAGGATAAAAATTACCTCCTTAGAGGTAGGCCTCTCTAAGGAGATCATAACAGGACTAGTAGGCGTAATGCGACTAGCTACGTACGAGGAATTCTGTAATCTCCTTAGAATAGTCGATAATTAGCAGTGCAGGCTCGGACGGATAAGCCGCACTTACGAGATACGACAACCCCTCTAGCGGCAGACAGACGCTATAGACTAGGGACTAACGACGACGAGGGTAGCGGCAGCCGTTGCTGTACAGCCAAGGGCTGCTACTAAAAGGGCACAGTAGGTAGACATAGCTACGCTAGACAAGAGGCGAGCAGAAGGGAGCTACTACCGGTGTAGCAAGATAGGCTATACTGTACGGAACTGCAGGCTTTTGCTAGTAGAGAGACCTAGGAGACGGCCGACCACTGCAAGGGTAGCAACTGCGGCGCCCTAACAAGAAGATTAGGAGTCCTACTTAGACGACAACGAGTCGGGAAAAGAGTAGCCTCTAAGCAAAGGCTCTACTAGAGGCGTATACGAGATAGATTGCCGAAATAAAGTAATACTTAGCTATCTTTTAAGAGCAACTACATAACGACTACGCTGTTTATCGTACGGCCTACGCTAAACAGGTCCGCAACGGCGCGGACATTGATAAACACAGGATGTTTAGTGTACGGAGTAATTAGCGAAGACTTCGTATAGAGACACTACATTAAGACGACCCCTACTGTACCTGTACGCATGTTAGGCATTACCGGGCGAGGACCGGACATTACTTACATAGTAAAAGTAACGATAGAGATACAGGGAAACTATAAGCAGAACTTATACCTCTATGTCGTACAGGACAAGTTAGGGTATAACCTAATACTAGGGAAGCTATAGATAGAGCGCTAGCAGGGCAAGCTGGACGTTAGACGAGGACGGCTGTACCTGGCAGCGACGAAGCAGAGGCTCCGAGACTAAGGGAGGGTCCTGCAGGGCGGCAATGCCAAGGCCAAAATCAACACTGCGACTGCAGACATTAAGAAGGCATTAGCGCCTAAGAAAGCGACAGACCCCTATACGAAACTCCTAAGAGAATACGCAGGATACCTAGACCTGTTCGAGCCAAAGTCGGCCTCTAAACTGCCGCTACACCGAGGAGAAGGGATTAACTATAACATCTAGCTAGAGCCCTGTCCAGATAGGAGTCTGCCTAAGGTACCGTACGGTCCGCTGTACAGAATATCCTCTAGACAACTCTTAGTACTGTGCAAGACACTAGACGACCTACTTGCTAAGGGTTTCATTTAGGCAAGTACCTCGTCTGTAGGAGCCCTAGTGCTGTTTGTCTATAAGGAGGGGAAGGCCGGCTTGCGTTTCTGCATAGACTATAGAGGCATTAACGCGATTACTAAGAAGGACCGGTACTCCCTACCCCTTATTAAGGAGACACTCAGACGGATTAGCAAGGCAAAGTAGTTTACTAAGCTTAACGTAGTTTCGGCTTTCTACAAGATACAGATTAAGGAAGGCTGTAAATAGATAACTGCCTTCTGTACGAGATATAGTCTTTTTAAGTGGCTTGTTACCCCCTTTAGCCTTGCCAACGCACCGGCAACCTTCTAAAGGTATATTAACAAGTCCTTGCAAGGGTTACTAGACGATATCTGCTCGGCGTACCTCGACGACACCCTAGTTTTTACAGACGGCACCTATGCAGATTACGTACAAGACGTTAAGAAGGTGCTAGGTCGACTGCAGCAGGCTAGCTTGTACCTCGACATTGATAAATGTAAATTCAGTGTCCAGCGTATGAAATACCTAGGGTTTATTATCGAGGTAGGGAAAGGCATTAGCATAGATAGGAAGAAGATTAATACTATTAAGCAATAGAAGCCGCCTACGAACGTTAAGGGCATACGGGAATTTCTTAGGTTTGCCAACTTCTACCACTAGTTTATACAGAACTACTCGGAGATCGTACGCCCCCTAGTCGAGCTAACATACAAGGACAAGCAGTTCAAATAGACGGACGAATGCGATAGCAGCTTTAACAAGCTAAAGGAGCTCTTTACTACAGGACCAACGCTTGTCGCCTTCGACCTAGAGTATACGATAATACTAGAAACTAACTCCTTAGGGTATTATATTAGAGGCATCCTGTTACAAGTAGGCTTAGACGGACTCCTGCACCTATATGTATATTTCTCTAAGAAGAACTCCCTAGCTAAGTCCAACTACCCTATCTACGACAAGGAGCTGCTAGCAGTCGTACAGTGTTGCGAAGTATAGGATAGAGAACTCTGCTTAGTGCCCGAGTTCCTCGCCCTAACTAACTACAAGAATCTAGAGTACTTTACGCAGCCCCGGAAGCTGTCTAAGAGGCACGTAATACGGATGTGGATATAGACAGCTGGCAGCTAGGCTTGGCAGGGCCAGGCTTGGCGCACACTCAAATACCTCCACCTCTGCTTGTACGTAGATTCTTCCCTCTCTAGCCTTAGATATAGTTATTAAAGACGGGTATTGACCTAGAGTCTACCTTAGTCAGATCATTATATCCAAGGCTCACTTTAACAACACCCGCACTACGCGAAAGAGCCCGTTGAATTACATCCGGGTACTTGATTAACGTACGTGCAACCAACCTAGAGTGTGTACTGCAGATGTACAAAGGAGGCCGTCGAATTTTATCCGGTTACTTAATTATGCATATGTATACTACTCTACCCTCCCCTCCCCCGATCGAGAAGAAGAGAGAGTTTTAGGGAAGAGAAGTGCCCCTATCGAGAAGAAGAGTTTTAAAGAGAGAGGTCCATTACAGAGGACATTGAGAAGAAGAGTTTTAGGGAAGAGAAGTGCCCCTATCGAGAAGAAGAGAGAGAGAGAGAGTTTTAGGAAGTAAAGTGCCCCCGCGAGCAGATTGCGCAAGTTCTGAAGTTTTAGGAGAGATTTGGACGACGAGAGCGACGAGAATAAGAGCGACGAGAACGAGAGCGACGAGAACGTCGAGAAGGTTGAGAAGGACGATGTAGGAGCGACGAGGACGAGGAGCGAGAGCGAGGAGCGAGAGCGACGACGACGACAAGACGCACCTAGCAGGACCTAGGGCGACGACATTCGTTTTTTCAGGTCTTTAACAGACCATTCTATTTAGCAGTACATTCAGCAATCGAGGCAAAGCAGGAGCACCTAGGCTCAGCACCAGGCTTAGCACCAGGCTTAGCACTAGGCTTAGCACCAGGCTAAGCACAAGTACAAGGCTATTGCAGACAACAGGCAGTGTACCGTTGCAGACAACACTGCTGCAGACAAAATAAGGCAGAGCTACAGACAACACAGGCAAAGCGACACGAGCAGCAACAAGCACCTAGGCACGAGCACTAGCTGCAGAGCACCAGCTGCAGAGCACTAGCTGCAGAGCACCAGCTACAGAGTACTAGCTGCAGAGCACCTAGGCCGAGCAAGAGCACCTAGGCCGAGCAAGAGCACCTAGGCCAAGCAAGAGCACCTAGGCCGAGCAAGAGCATCTAGGCCGAGCAAGAGCACCGAGCAAGAGCACCAAGCAGGCAGAGCACAAGGCACGAGCAAGCAGGCAGAGCATAAGGCACGAGCACCCAGGCACGAGCACCTAGGTACGAGCACCAGGCCGAGCACCAGGCAGAGCACCAGGCTAAGCACAGGCAGAGCACCTAGCTGCTGTACAGAGCACCTAGGCAGGCATATGTTCAAAAGCACGTTCAGAGTATAAGGCAGCTGCGGACAACACACACTGTTTAGGTTTAGAAGAGCACTAGGCAGAGCACCAGGCAGAGCACCAGGCAGAGCACCAGGCAGAGCACCTAGGCACGAGCACCCAGACGACGAGCACCCAGACGACGAGCACCTAGGCAAGAGCACAGAGCAAGAGCACAGGCAAAGCACAGGCAAAGCGACCGTCGAGAAGCGACTGTTAAGAAGCGACCATCCGAGAAGCGACGCAGTTCAGAAGCGATATATGCTTGCAAAGCGACCCTAACAACCTCAGCGACCTCGACAACCTCCGCGACCCCGACGACTTCCGAGACCTCTGCGACGGCTTAAGAAGCGAGGGACGGCTCAAGAAGCGAGCGACGGCTCGAGAAGCAACCGTCGAGAGGCGAGCGACCGTCAACAAGCGAGCGACCGTCGAGAAGCGACATGTGTTTGCAAGACAACCTCTACGACCTCTGCGACCTCTGAGACCTCTGCAACCGTCGAGAAGCGAGCGACGGCTTAAGAAGCAAGCAACGGCTTAAGAAGCAAGCGACTGTCTAAGAAGTGACTGTCTAAGAAGCGACTGTCTAAGAAGCGACTGTCTAAGAAGCGACGGCTCGAGAAGCGACGGCTCGAGAAGCGAACGTCGAGAAGCGAGCGACCGTCCGAGAAGCGAGCGACCGTCCGAGAAGCAAACGACCGTCTAAGAAGCGACCGTCCGAGAAGCGACACATGTTTGCAAGACAACCTCTACGACCTCCGCGACCTCCGAGACCTCTGCAGCTGCGACCTCCGCGACCTTCTGCGACCCCTGCGACCCCTACGACAACCTCTGAGAGTTCTGCAGCCTTGGCAAGGCAACAAACAAGGCACCAAAGCGATGTCAAAAGGCACGAGATTGAGACTCAAAACGCACGGAAATTGAAGCTTAAAAGCGACCTCAAAAGCGACCTGTTTTGGAGTGACCTAATTAGCCGATAGCGAAGCTGAATTTCCGACCCCTACGACCTGGTTTGGCTAATTGCGATTGATAGGCTGATTGCGATTGATAGGCTAATTGCGATTAATAGATTGATTGCGATTAAGGGCAATCGCTAATTAGGGAGGGCGGTAGAAATACGGATGTGGATATAGACAGCTGGCAGCTAGGCTTGGCAGGGCCAGGCTTGGCGCACACTCAAATACCTCCACCTCCGCTTATACGTAGATTCTTCCCTCTCTAGCCTTGGATATAGTTATCAAAGACGGGTATTGACCTAGAGTCTACCTTAGTCGGATCAGCACGTACGATAGGCAATGTACCCAAGCCGGTTCAATATAAGACTCTAGTATCGCAAGGGTAAGGACAACAGCAGGGCCGATACGCTATCCAGACAGGACTAGGATATACTAACGACGTACGAGGACGACCGGCTAAAGTTATGAATATTCCAGATGTTTAAGGAGGTGCCAGGCGAGGAGACTATCCGCCTAGCAGCGATACACCTATAGGAACCCTAACTGTAAGTATAGGAAGAGGCAGTAGAGAAAGACGAGGTATACTAAGGGGCCCGTACAGCGATCTAAGGAGGACAGTAGAAGCTCCTAGCAGAGCTCTATCTTAAGGTGTCGGCAGCAGAGTGCTTAGTAGACAAGGAGAACAATCTAAAGTTCAGAAATCGGATTTGGGTCCCAGTAGACGAGAAGCTCTGTACAAGCTTAATACAACAGGCGTACGACTCTATAGCAACCGGGCACCTAGGGTATAAGGAGACGTATAGCATTGTCGCTAGGGATTACTACTGACCGGCGTTAGCGAAGGACATCCGCAGGTTCATACAGAACTGCGATGTTTGCAGACAGACGAAGCCCTAGCAGGAGCTAAAGTATAGGCTGCTGAAACCCCTGCCGATCCCGGACCGGCCCTAGCAAGACCTGACCGTGGACTTTATTATAGACCTGCCTAAGAGCGACGGTCGGCGGAACATTATAGTAGTTATAGACAAGCTAATAAAGGGGGTAATACTAGAGGGAATAGACTCTATTACGGCTAAGGACACTGCCTAGGCATTTATACGGACGACGTTTAGCAAAAACAGTTTCCCTAGGTTAATTGTATTAGACCGGGGTACACAGTTTACGAGCTAGCTCTAGGCAAGGGTCTGCTAGTTGCTAAAAGTAGAACGTCGCCTGTTAACCGCATAGCACCTACAGACGGACGGAGCGACAGAGAGGGTCAATTCGACGCTGGAAGCGTACCTCCGAGCGTACGTTAACTATAACTAGACGAACTGGAACCGTCTTCTCCCTATAGTAGAGCTAGCTATTAACAGCTATACGGCTAACGCTACAGGGTTGTCCCTCTTCTTTATAGCCTATAGATATAACTACTCCCTGCTCCTGCCGACCCTAAGTAGTAACACCCTGCGCTCTATACGATCTCTAATTCAGCAGGGAGAGGCTATCGTACAGACGATTACGAACGCCTATTAATAGGCAAAGGCGAGTCTAGCTATAGCTTAACAGAATGCGGAAGAGTAGGCCAACAAGGGACGATAGGCTGCACTAAGGTACAAGGTAGGGGATAAGGTCTAGCTAAACTAGCGGAACATCTGTATAGACCAGCTAAGCAAGAAGCTAGACTAGAAGAACAGGAAGTTTACAGTAGTCCGACCGGTAGGGACATACGCTATATAACTAAACACTCCCCTAGGGATTTATCTAGTCTTCTATATAGACCTCGTACGGCTAGCGAACACAGACCCCCTACCGCACCAGATAACAGACGACGCGCGCCTACTAGCGATTATAACTAAGGACTAAGAAGAGTACGAGGTAGAAGGAATCCTTAAGAGCTAAAGGAAGCGGAAGAGGGTAGAGTACCTAGTAAAATAGAGAGGATAGGCAGAGCCTACGTAGGAACCGTACGAGGCCCTGCAGGACACAACTACACTAGACAGGTAGGAGGAGAACCATCCCCCTACCCAGTTACAGTAATACTGCGCCGTACGGCGAAAAGGGGCACGATCTACCCTAAGGACAGGGTAGCCGCTCGCAACTTAGGTTGTTAAAGGATCGAAAATTACGACATAGGATATAGGATCCTACCGACACTATACTGTACGACACAGTATAGAAAGAGGGCAGAAGGAAGGGGACACTTAGGAAACGGGTAGGAAGGAAAGTAGAAATAAGAGGAGTTAAGAGCAGAACTGTCTAGAATTCCTTATACTACCTAGAGGGAGGGGGTAGCTTACTAGCTACTACCCTAGGGGACTAGAGCAGCTGACTCCCTATCTAAGATCTCGATTACCTTCTGCCTAGCAGGACCCCTACCCCTACCTAAGCCAGCCCTAGGAAGCAGAGGCACCCCCCTACCCCTACGCGCCTCTTCTAGACAGCGGTAGGGGCAGTAGAGGGAGCTATCCTTCTACTTACACGAGGCACACACCCTAGCCCAGAAGCCTAGGAGGCAGTATAGGCTAAGTAAGGGCTAGGGAGAGTTGGGGCAGGGGGCGCAGGGCTGGCCCTAGGTAGCGATAAGGATAGCGTTAATGCACGACGTACAGGGTGTAGCTATGCGCTAAGGTATAACCTAGGCAGGGTTACACTAGAAGGCGTAGTAGGACAGCTCGGCCGCGTCCTGCTGCTCGTTAGTGTAGCACCTAAGACGTTAGCTTAGACTATACAGAAGATGGGAATCTGTACGAACTGGAAGCGTAGCTGTTAGTTAAGTTAAGGATTCTACTACTAGAGGCGGAAATAGGAGGGGACCCTAGCTAGACAAGCAGAGGAGGAGGAGCCAGCGACTACAAGGGAGCTACAGCGAGCACGGCCAGACGGGGCAGACGGCATAATAGTAGCTAGTAGGTAGTAGTAACTAGTAGTAGCGGGTAGTAGCTAATAGTAGGGCCGGGGTAGACGGTAGTAGACAGTAGACGGGTAGAAGGAGGGAGGCAGGCGGAGAATAGAAAGAAAAGGGGGAGGGAAAGAGAAGGGAGAGGCTTGGAATTTAGGGGGGTAGCTGCCTACTATAGGAAGCAATAGCAACTAGGGCAGCTACTATAACTAGGTCAGATAGCAAGGAGGCAACTACGACCAAGTAGGCGACAAGCGACGACTATATAGACAGCCGGACGAAAATAGGAAGTCGCGACCTAGCAAAGGAACAGCAAGAGCTAAGGGTGCACAGCACGCCGCTATACACAAAAAGAAAAAAAAAGAGGGCACTACAAGAAGGGAGTAGGGGGGTATTGTTAGGGGGCGCCGCCCAGCCCAGGTCCTAGACCCGACCTAAGCCAGCCGTCGCCCTAAGGACTGCGACTTAGCGGCGCTAGTACGACCCTACCCTCTGTACAGAATTACCGATAGGACTACACTCCTATACAGAGGAAGAACCCTATAGCCCTATACAGAAGGGAATTGCTGCCCCTCTAAACGGAGGGAAAACTCTATACTACTATATAGAGGGAGAACTCCTAATCCTCTGTACGGAGTGTAAACCTTACATCCCTCCATAGAGGGAAATTGCTAGCTTAGCTTCGTAGGTACAAATCGTACAGTAGCAGACAACAAAGGAACTGCCTATTAGTTCCTTTATATAGATACCTAACCTTAAGTTTCTAAACCAAGATTTTTAAGCCCTTATAGTAACAAGCTACTTAAAAAGACTATATCTCGTACAGAAGGCAGTTATCTATTTACAGCCTTCCTTAATCCGTATCTTGTAGAAAGCCGAGACTACGTTAAGCTTAGTAAACTACTTTGCCTTGCTAATCCGTCTAAGTGTCTCCTTAATAAGAGGTAGGGGGTACCGGTCCTTCTCAGTAATCGCGTTAATGCCTCTATAGTCTATGCAGAAACGCAAGCCGGCCTTCCCCTCCTTATAGACAAACAGTACTAGGGCTCCTACGGACGAGGTACTTGCCTAAATGAAACCTTTGGTAAGCAGGTCGTCCAATGTCTTGCGCCGTACTAGGAGTTCTCTAGAGGACATTCTATATAGCGGTCTGTATAGTACCTCCAGCAGACTCCTATCCGGACAGGGCTCTAGCTAGATGTCGTAGTTAATCCCTTCTCCTTAGTGTAGCGGCAGTTTTAAGGCCGATTTTGCCTCGAAGAGGTCCAGGTATCTAGTATATTCCCTTAGGAGCTTCGTATAAGGGTCCGTTACTTTCTTAGGCGCTAATGCCTTCTCGATGTTCGCTATCGCCGTGTTGATTACAGCCTTAGCATTGCTACCCTACAGAGCCTTCTCTTAGTCTTAGGGCCTCTGCTTTGTCGACGTGTTGGCTCCGGCCGTAGCGTTGTCGTCCTGCTGGACCCTCCCTTAGTCTTAGAGCCTCTGCTTCGTTACTGCCAGGTACAGCTGTCCTCGTCCAACGTCCAGCTTGCCCCTCTAGCGCTCTATCTATAGCTTCCCTAGTATTAGGTTATACCCTAACTTGTCCTGTACGACATAGAGGTATAAGTCCTGCTTATAGTGTCCCTATATCTCTATTGTTACTTTTACTATATAGGTAATGTCCGGTCCTCGCCTGGTAATGCCCAACATGCGTACAGGTACAGTAGGGGTCGTCTTAATCCGGTGTCTCTGTACGAAGTCTTCGCTAATTACTCCGTATACTAAACATCCTGTGTTAATTAATATCCGCGCCGTTGCAGACCCGTTTAACGTTGGCCGTACGATAAACGGCCTAGTCGTTATGTAGTTGCTCTTAAAAGATAGCTAAGTAGTGCTTTGATTTAGCAATCTATCTCGTATACGCCTCTAGCAGAGCCTTCGCTTTAAGGCTACTCTTTTCCTAACTTGTTATCGTCCAAGTAGGACTCCTAATCCTCTTGTTAGGGCGCCGCAGTTGCTACCCTTGCAGTGGTCGGCCGTCCCCTAGGTCTCTCTACTAGCAAAAACCTACAATTCTGTGCAGTATAGCCTATCTTGCTATACCTATAGCAGCTCCCTTCTGCTCGCCTCTTGTTAAGGGTGGCTATGTCTACCTATTGCGCCCTTTTAGTAGCGGCCCTTAGCCGTATAGTAACGGCTGCCGCTACCCTCGTTGTCGTTGGTTCCTAGTCTATAGCGTCCGTCTGCCGCTAGAGTGGTTCTCTTATCTCGTAAGCGCGGCTTATCTGTCCAAGCCTGCGCTGCTAGTCGTCGACTATCCTAAGGAGATCGCGGAATTCCTCGTATGCAGCTGGTCGTATTACGCCTACTAGTCCTGTTATAATCTCCTTAGAGAGGCCTACCTCTAAAGAGGTAATTTTTATCCTATCCTCCTATTAGAGACCTCCTGCCTCTGCCAGAGTCTAGTTATATTCCGCCAGAAATTCTTGTATAATCTTGCGCCCTTGCTTTATCGTGTTGACCTGTAGGAGTGCTCGGCTCTCGCGGTCTAGGTCCTTATAGCTCTTGTTAAGAGCTGCCTAGAGCATCGTCGTCGTATCTATTGCTGGGTTGGCAATAGCCGTCTCGTAGTACGGCAGAATCTGTGCTGCTGCCCTGCCCTTTAACCTCCTAAAGAGGTAAACTACCTTGTCCAGCTTAGTCGGGTATGCTCCTAAGTCGACTAGAAGCTTAGAGCGCATCTAGGCAGCCTAGGAGGGGTACTCGGCCGGAGCCTTACTATCGTACGTAGTAACGTTAGGGAGCTTGCTCTTAGGAGTCGGGGTGTAGGCTATCGTGTTTGTCGTCGTAGGGGTCGGATCGCGATCGGACGCCCTAAGCTGTCGTAGCTCCTGTTCCCGTTAGGAAATTATCGCAGCCTAGTAGCTTACTTGCTGCTCGAGCTGCCTCCTGTGTTCTAGCAGCTCCTCGTATACGCAGTGTATATGCCCCTGTATAGCCGTAGGTTCTATAGGGATGTCGCCGTCTATCTTTATTATATTACTGCAGTTACCGACAGTAAGATCAGTTCCTAATGTAAGGGCTTAAGAATCTTAGTTTAGAAACTTAAGGTTAGGTATCTATATAAAGGAACTAATAGGCAGTTCCTTTGACGTCTGCTGCTGTACAATTTGTACCTACGAAGCTAAGCTAGCAATTTCCCTCTATATAGGGATACAAGGTTTACACTCTGTACAGAGGATCAGGAGTTCTCCCTCTATACAGTAGTGCAGAGTTTTCCCTCTGTTTAGAGGGGCAGCAATTCCCCTCTATGCAGGGCTATAGGGTTCTCCCTCTGTACAGGAGTGTAGTCCTTATAGTAATTCTGTACAGAGGGTAGGGTCGTGGTAGCGCCGCTAAGTCGCAGTCCTTAGGGCGACGGCTGGCTTAGGTCGGGTCTAGGACCTGGGATGGGCGGCGCCCCCTAACAGGTACCCCCTTTAGCCTTGCTAACGCACTAGCAACCTTCTAAAGGTACATTAACAAGTCCTTGCAAGGGTTACTAGACAACATCCGCTCGGCGTACCTCGACGATATACTGGTTTTTACAGACGGCACCTATGCAGATTACGTACAGGATGTTAAGAAGGTGCTGGACCGACTGCAGCAGGCTAGCTTGTACCTTAATATCGACAAATGTAAATTTGGTGTCTAGCGTACGAAATACCTAGAGTTTATTATCGAGGTAGGGAAAGGCATTAGCATAGATAGGAAAACGATTAAGGCTATCAAGCAATAGAAGCTGCCTACGAGCATTAAGGGCGTACAGGAATTTCTTAGGTTTGCCAATTTCTACCGCCAGTTTATATAGAACTACTCGGAGGTCGTACGCCCCCTAGTCGAGCTAACATATAAGGACAAGCAGTTTAAGTAGACGGACGAGTGCAATAGGAGCTTTAACAAGCTAAAGGAGCTCTTTCCTACAGGACCAACGCTTGCTGCCTTTGACCTAGAGCGTACGACGATACTAGAAACCGAGTCCTTAGGGTACTGTATAGGAGGCATCTTGTTACAGGTAGGCTTAGACGGACTTCTGCACCTATACGCGTATTTCTCTAAGAAGAACTCCCTAGCTAAGTGCAACTACCCTATTTACAACAAGGAATTCCTAGTAGTCGTACAGTGTTGCGAAGCATAGGATAGTAAACTCCGCTTAGTTCCCGAGTTCCTTGCCCTAACTAACTACAAGAACTTAGAGTACTTTATGCAGCCCTAGAAGCTGTCTAAGAGACACGTACAATAGGCAATGTACCTAAGCCGGTTTAACATAAAACTCTAGTATCGCAAGAGTAAGGACAATAGCAGGGCTAATGCGCTATCCAGACAGGACCAGGATATGCTAACGATGTACGAGGACGACCGACTAAAGTTACAAACATTCTAGATGTTTAAGGAGGGGCCAGGCGAGGAGACTATCCGCCTAGCAGCGATAAATATATAGGAACCCTAACTGCAGGTATAGGAAGAGGCAGTAGAAAAGGATAAGGTATACCGAGGGGCCTGTACAGCGATCTAAGGAGGACAGCGGAAGCTCCTAGCAGAGCTTTACCTTAAGGTGTCAGCAGCAGAGTGCTTAGTAGATAAGGAGAACAACCTAAAGTTTAGGAATCGGATTTGGGTCCCGGCAGACGAGAAGCTCTATATAAGCTTAATACAACGGGCGTATAATTCTATAGCAACCGGGCACCTAGGGCGTAAGGAGACGTACAGCATTGTCGCTAGGGACTACTACTAGCCGGCGATAGCGAGGGACATTCGCAGGTTTGTACAGAACTGCGATATATACAGACAGACGAAGCCCTAGCGTAAACTAAAGCATAGGCTGCTAAAACCCCTACCGATCCCAGACCGGCCCTAGCAAGACCTAACAGTAGACTTTATTACAGACCTCCCTAAGAGCGACAGACGGCGGAACATTATAGTAGTTACAGACAAGCTAACGAAAGGGGTAATATTAGAAGGAATAGACTCTATTACAGCTAAGGACACTGCCTAGGCATTTATACAAACGACGTTTAGCAAGTACGGATTCCCTAGGTCAATCGTATGGGACTGGGGTACACAGTTTACGAGCTAACTCTAGGCAAGGGTATATTAGTTGCTAAACGTAGAACGCCGCTTACCGACTATATAGTACCTGCAGACGGACGGCGCGACAGAGAGGGTCAATTCGACGTTAGAAGCGTACCTCTAAGCGTACGTCGACTATAACCAGACAAACTGGAACCGCCTCCTTACTATAGCGGAACTGGCTATTAATAGCCGTACAGCTAACACTATAGGATTGTCTCCCTTCTTTATAGCTATAGATACGACTACTCCCTGCTCCCGCCGACTCTAAGTAGTGACACCCCGCGCCCTGTACGATCCCTAATTTAGCAGGGAGAGGCTATTATACAGACGATTACGAACGCCTATTAATAGGCGAAGGCGAGTCTAGCTATAGCTTAACAGAACGCGGAAGAGCAGGCCAATAAGGGACGGCAGGCTATACTAAGATACAAGGCAGGAGATAAGGTCTAGCTAAACTAGCGCAACATCCGTACGGACTAGCTAAGCAAAAAGCTAGACTGGAAAAACCGGAAGTTTATAGTAATCTAACTAGTAGGGACATATACTGTAAAACTTAACACTCTTCTAGGGATCTACCTAGTCTTCTACGTAGACCTCGTACAGCTAGCGAACACGGACCCCCTACTGCACTAGACGATAGACGACGCGCGCCTACTAGCGATTTTAACTAAGGGCTAGGAAGAGTACGAGGTAGAAGTAATCCTTAAGAGCTAAAGGAAGAAGAAGAGGGTAGAGTACCTAGTTAAGTAGAGAGGATAGGCAGAACCTACGTAGGAACTGTACAAGGCCCTACAGGACACAACTGCGCTAGACAGGTAGGAGGAGAACTATCCCCCTGCCTAGTTACAGTAACACTGTGCTGTACGGCGAAAAGGGGTATAATCTACCCTAAGTACAGGACAGTCGCTAGCGACTTAGGTTGTTAAGGATCGAGAATCGAGACGTAGGACACTATAGGATCCTACCGACACTACACTGTACTACACTGTATAGAAGGGGGCAGGAGGAAGAGGACAGCTAGGAGACAGGTAGGAATAGGAGTAGAAGTAGGAAGGGAACAAGAGCAACACTGTCCAAAAGCTTTTATATACTACCTCGAGGTAGCCTACTAGCTACTACCCCTAGGACCAAGACAGCCAACTCCATACCTGAAATCTCAATTACCCCCCGGCCGGCGGGGGCCCCAGCACTAGAGGAAGCGAAAGAGTGGCTTAACAACACCTTGCTGCTAGTTAATATAGCACCTAAGATGTCAGCTTAGACTGTACGGAAGGCGGGGACCTGTACGAACCGGAAGCGAAGCTGCTAGTTAAGCTAGGCACTCTATTGTTAGAGGTAAAAATAGGAGGGGACACTAGCTGGACAGGCGGAAGAAGAGCTAGCAGCTACGAGAGAAACACGGCGGGAACGGCCAGACAGGATAGGTAGCATAACGATAGTAGCTAGTAGTAGTAGTTAGTAGTAGTAGTTAGTAGTAGTAACTAGTAATAGTAGTAGTAGTAGACGGCTAGGCGGACGGGTATTAGATAGGGAATAAAGGAGAAAGAGAAGAAGAGAGAGAGAGAAAGGGGAAAGGGTTTATATACAGGGTGGTAGCTGCCTGCCTTATAGGGCAATAATAACTAGGGCAGCTGTTACGACTATATAAGGGAGGACAAATAAGGCAACTACGACCTAGGGCCTATACGAGCGACGGCCTACTAGACGACTAGGCGGAGGCGGGAACATCTACCTAGGAGTAAACTCTGGACGACGACCAAGGGACAGGGACAGAGCCAAATAGCCCAGTAGCACTAGACTGTACAGTTAGGACGCAGAGTGCATAGCTAAGGGCTAGAGGGTAGGAGGGGAACGAACAGACAGGACCGAGCACCTCCTGCACCTTTATAACTGCTCGCAGGCCTCCTCCGCCTTAGCCTCGGCATCGTTAAATTGGCAAACGGAATCGGTTAAGTTTAGGTAGAAGCGATCTAGCACTACCTGCCTTCCCTGCCTACGGATCTAGGAGGACAAGTCCAAGGTTAGACTAGCGGAGAGGGAGGTCGACAGGCAAGTGCCTAGGCGAAGACAGGAAAGCGCTACCTGCTAGAGGAACAGCTAAGGGTATACGACTCGCTATCGTACAGAAGAAGCACAACGAGAAGGGAGGGGGTATTGCTAGAGGGCGCCGCCTAGCCCAGGTCCTAGACCTAAGCTAGCCGCCGCCCTAAGGACTGCGACTTAGCAGCGCTAGTACGACCCTACCCTCTGTACGGAATCACCGATACGACCCTACCCTCTGTACGGAATCACCGATACAACCCTACTCCTATACAGAGAGAGAATCCTATAGCCCTATATAGAGGGGAATTGCTACCCCTCTAAACAGAGGGAAAACTCTGTACTACTATATAGAAGGAGAACTCCCGATCCTCTATATAGAGTGTAAACCTTACACCCCTGCATAGAGGGAAATTGCTAGCTTAGCTTTATAGGTATAAATTGTACAGCAGCAGACAACGAAGGAACTGCCTATTAGTTCCTTTATATAGATACCTAACCTTAAGTTTCTAAATTAAGATTCTTAAGCCCTTATACGAACATGTTCTAGAAGATGTTAACAGAACGGATAGTAGACGCCGAGGTGCTAAAAGAGGTAGGGATCTGTATAGTAGAGCAGGCGACTAAGGAAGAGACTCTCTACAAAAAAGTAGAGCAACTTAACTAGCAACAGAAGCTCGGCAGAACAGGCTTAGGGAAGCTAATAGTTCTAGAAGAACTGATTACGGAGGTCGTCTAGCTAGTCTATAGTTCTAAGGATGTTGGTTACGTAGGCTCGAAGAAGACGATAGAAGCAATAAGGACGACCTACTGGTTTCCGCGAATTTTCGAGCGGATCTGTAAGGGCTTAAGAATCTTAGTTTAGAAACTTAAGGTTGGGTATCTATAAAAAGGAACTAATAGGCAGTTCCTTTATCGTCTGCTGCTATATAATTTGTATCTACAAAGCTAAGCTAGCAATTTCCCTCTATATAGGGGTGCAAGGTTTACACTCTGTACAGAGGATCGGGAGTTTCCCTCTGTATAGTAGTGCAGAGTTTTCCCTCCGTTTAGAAGGGCGGCAATTCCCCTCTATATAGGGCTATAGGGTTCTCTCTCTATACAGGAGTAGGGTCGTGTTAGTAATTCTGTATAGGGGGTAGGGTCGTGCTAGCGCTGCTAAGTCGCAGTCCTTAGGGCGACAGCTAGCTTAGGTCTAGGACCTGGGCTGGGCGGCGCCCCCTAACAATACCCCCCTCTCTTCTTATAGTGCTTCTTTTGTACGACGGCGTATCGTACACCCCTAGCTCCTAGTGTTCCTTTGGCAGGTCGCGACTTCCTATCTCTATCTAGTCGTCTATAGGGCCGTTGCTCGCTACCTACTAGGTCGTAGTTGCCTCCTTGCTCCCTTTTTATATAGTTGTAGCAGCTGCTCTAGTTGCTATTCCCTTATATAGCAGACAGCTACCCCCTAAATATTAAGCCTCCCTCTTCTCTTTCCCTTCCCTCCTTCTCTTCTATTCCCCGCCTGCCACCCCCCTTCTACGCCGTCTACTGTTTACCACTGTCCACCGTCTACCGTCTACTGTCTACTACTAACGTCTACTGTCTACTGTCTACCTAGCCCTACTACTAGTTACTACTACTAGCTGCTAATACTAGCTACTACTATTAGCCGCTACTACTAGCTACTACTAATATGCTACGCACCTCGTCCGGCCGTTCCCGCTGTAGTTCTCTCGTAGTTGCTAGCTCTTCTCTTGTAGTTCCTAGCTCTTCCTCCGCCTGTCTAGCTAGTGTCCCCCTTTATTTCTACCTCTAGCAATAGAATGCCTAGCTCGACTAGCAGCTTCGCTTCCGGTTTGTACAGGTCCCTGTCTTCTATATAGTCTAAGCTAATGTCTTAGATACTATACTAATAAGCAGCAGTATGCTACTAAGCTACCCTTCTATACCTTCTAGTGTAACCCTGCCTAGGTTACGCCTTAGCAGGTCGCTACGGCCCGCGTGTCGTACGTTAATGCTATCCTTATTGCTACTCGTAGTTAGCTCTACGCCTCCTGCCCCAATTCCCCCTAGGGCTCCCTCGGCCTATACCGCCTCCCTGGCTTCTAGGCTAGAGTCTGCGCCTTCTGTAAATAGAAGGATAGCTCACTCTACTGCCCCTATCGATGTCTAGAGGAGGCATATAGGAGTAGGGAGGTGCCTCTGCTCCCTAGGGCTGACCTAGGTAGGAGTCCTGCCGGCCGGGAGGTAATTAAGATTTTAGATAGGGAGTCGGCCGCCCTGGTCCTACAGGGTAGTAGCTAGTAAGCCACCCCCCCCCCCCCCCCCCCCCCCCCCCCCCTTAAGGTAGTATAAGAAATTTTCGGACAGTTCTGCTCTTATCCCCTCCTACTTCTACTCTTATTCCTACCTGTCTCCTGGCTGTCCTCTCCCTCCTGCCCCCTTCTGTACAGTGTAGTACAGTGTAGTGTCGGTAGGATCTGGTAGTGTCCTATGTCTTAATTCCCGACCCTTCGGCGACCTAAGTTGCCGGCGGCTGCCCTATATCTAGGGTAGATCGTCCCCCTTTTCGCTATACAGCGCAGTGTTACTAAGACCGGGCAGGGAAGTAGTTCTCCTCCTACCTGTCTAGCGCGGTTGTGTCCTATAGGGCCTTGTATAGTTCCTACGTAGGCTCTGCCTATCCTCTCTATTTTACTAGGTACTCTACCCTCTTCCGCTTCCTTTAGCTCTTAAGGATTCCTTCTACCTCGTACTCTTCCTAGCCCTTAGTTATAATCGCTAGTAGGCGCGCGTCGTCTGTCGTCTAGTGCAGCAGGGGGTCCGTGTTTGCTAGCTGTACGAGGTCTACGTAGAAGACTAGGTAGATTCCTAGGGGAGTGTTAAGTCGTACAGTATATGTCCCTACTAGTCGGACTACTGTAAACTTCCGGTTCTTCCAATCTAGCTTCTTGCTTAGCCAGTCTGTACGGATGTTGCGCTAGTTTAGCCAGACCTTATCCCCTGCCTTATACCTTAGTGCAGCCTGTCGTCTCTTATTAGCCTGCTCTTCCGCATTCTGTTAAGCTACAGCTAGACCCGCTTTCGCCTATTAATAGGCATTCGTAATTGTCTGTACGATGGCCTCTCCCTACCAAAATAGGGATCGTATAGGGCGCAGGGTGCTACTACTTAGGGTTAGTAAGAGCAGGGAGTAGTCGTATCTATAGGCTATAAAGAAGGGGGACAATCCTGTAGCATTAGCCGTATAGCTATTAATAGCTAGCTCCGCTATAGGGAGAAGGCGGTTCCAGTTTGTCTAATTATAGTCGACGTACGCTTAGAGGTACGCTTCCAACGTTGAATTGACCCTCTCTGTCGCACTGTCTGTCTATAGGTACTATACAGTTAACAGGCGACATTCTACATTTAGTAACTAACAGACCCTTGCCTAGGGCTAGCTTGTAAACTGTGTACCCCGGTTCGATACAATTGACCTAGAGAATCTGTACTTGCCGAACGTCGTTTGTATAAATGCCTAGGCAGTGTCCTTAGCCGTAATAGAGTCTATTCCTTCTAATATTACTCCCTTCGTTAGCTTGTCTATTACTACTATAATATTCTGCTGTCCGTCGCTCTTAGGGAGGTCTGTAATAAAGTCTACTGTTAGGTCTTGCTAGGGCCAGTCTGGTATTGGTAGGGGGTTCAGCAGCCTATGCTTTAGCTTACGCTAGGGCTTCGTCCATCTGTAGACATCGCAGTTCTGTACAAACCTGCGGATGTCCTTTGTTATTGCCGGCTAGTAGTAGTCCCTAGCAATAATGCTGTACGTCTCCTTACGCCCTAGGTGCCCGGTTGCTATAGAATTATGCGCCTGTTATATTAAGCTTGTACGGAGCTTCTCGCCTGCCAGGACCCAAATCCGATTCCTGAACTTTAGGTTGTTCTCCTCGTCTACTAAGCACTCTACTGCCGACACCTTAAGGTAAAGCTCTGCTAGGAGCTTCCGCTGCCCTCCTTAGATCGCTGTACGGGCCCCTTAGTATACATTATCCTTTTCTACTGCCTCTCTTTATACCTGCAGTTGGGGTTCCTATATATACGTCGCTGCTAGGCGGATAGTCCCTTCGCCTGGCTCCTCCTTAAACATCTAGAATATTCGTAATCTTAGCCGGTCGTCCTCGTACGTTATTGGCATGTCCTAGTCCTGTCTAGATAGCGCATCGGCCCTACTATTGTCCTTACCCTTGCGATACTGGAGTCTTATATTAAAGCGGCTTAGGTACATCGCCTATTGTACGTGTCTCTTAGAAAGCTTCCGGGGTTGCGTAAAGTACTCTAGATTCTTGTAGTTAGTTAGGGCGAGGAACTCGGGAACCGAGCAGAGCTCTCTATTCTATGCTTCGCAACACTGTACGACTACTAGTAATTCCTTGTTATAGATAGGGTGGTTGCACTTAGCTAGGGAGTTCTTCTTAAAGAAGTACGCGTAAAGGTGTAGGAGTCCGTCTAAGCCTACCTGTAACAAGATGTCTCCTATGCAGTACCCTAAGGAGTCGGTTTCCAGTATCGCTGTACGTTCTAGGTTGAAGGCGGCAAGCGTTGGTCCTGTAGTAAAGAGCTCCTTTAGCCTGTTAAAGCTCCTATTGCACTTATCCGTCTACTTAAACTGCTTGTCCTTATATATTAGCTCGACTAGGGAGCGTACGATCTCCGAGTAGTTCTGTATAAACTGGCGGTAGAAGTTAGCAAACCTAAGGAATTCCTGTACGCCCTTAACACTTATAAGCAGCTTCTATTGCTTAATAGCATTAATCTTCTTCCTATCTATACTAATGCCTTTCCCTGCCTCGATAACGAACCCTAGGTATTTCGTACGTTGTACACTAAATTTACATTTGTCGATGTCGAGGTACAAGCTAGCCTGCTGCAGTCGATCCAACACCTTCTTAACATCCTGTATGTAATCTGCATAGGTGCCGTCTGTAAAAACCAGGGTGTCGTCGAGGTACGCTAAGCAGATGTCGTCTAGTAACCCCTGCAGGGACCTGTTAATGTACCTCTAGAAGGTTGCCGGTGCATTGGCAAGGCTAAAGGGGGTAACAAGCTATTTAAAAAGACTATATCTCGTACAGAAGGCAGTTATACTTTCACAGCCTTCCTTAATCCGTATCTTGTAGTAAGCCGAGACTACGTTAAGCTTAGTAAACTACTTTGCCTTGCTTATCCGTCTAAGAGTCTCTTTAATAAGGGGTAGGGGGTACTAGTCCTTCTTAGTAATTGCGTTAATGCCTCTATAGTCTACGCAGAAACGCAAGCCGGTCTTGCCCTCCTTATAGACAAATAGCACTAGGGCTCCTATAGACGAGGTACTTGCCCGAATAAAACCTTTAGCAAGTAGGTCGTCTAGTGTCTTGCGCAGTACTAGGAGTTCTCTAGAGGATATTCCGTACAGCGGACTGTACAGTACCTTAGGCAGACTCCTATCCGGACGGGGCTCTAGCTAGATATTGTAGTCAATCTCTTCTCCTTAGTGTAGCAGCAGTTTCGAGGCCGACTTTGGCTCGAAAAGGTCCAGGTATCCTGCGTATTTCCTTAGGAGCTTCGTACAGAGGTCTGTTGCTTTCTTGGGCGCTAATGCCTTCTTAATGTCTGCAGTCGCAGTATTGATTTTGGCCTTAGTATTGCCGCCCTATAGAACCCTCCCTTAGTCTCGGAGCCTCTGCTTCGTCGCTGCCAGGTACAGCCGTCCTCGTCCAACGTCTAGCCTGCCCCACTAGCGCTCTATCTATAGCTTCCTGTTAGGGGGCGCCGCCTAGCCCAGGTCTTAGGCCCGACCTAAGCTAGCCATCGCCCTAAGGACTGCGACTTAGCGGCGCCAGCACGACCCTACCCTCTATACGGGATTACTAACAGGACCCTACTCCTGTACAGAGGGAGAACCCTACAGCCCTATATAGAGGGGAGTGCCGCCCCTCTAAACGGAGGGAAAACTCTGTACTACTGTATAGAGGGAGAACTCCCGATCCTCTATACAGAGTGTAAACCTTGCTTCCCTATACAGAGGGAAATTGCTAGCTTAGCTTTGTAGGTACAAATTGTGCAGTAGGAGACGACAAAGGAACTGCCTATTAGTTCCTTTATATAGATACCTAGCCTTAAGTTTCTAAACTAAGATTCTTAAGCCCTTACATTAGGAACTGATCTTACTGTCGGTAACTGCAGTAATACAACAAAGATAGACAGCGACATCTCTATAGTGTTAGGGGGCACCGCCCGGCCTAGCCAGGTCCTGGACCCGACCTAAGCCAACCGTCGCCCTAAGGACTGCGACTTAGCAGCGCCAGCATAACCCTACCCTCTGTACGGAACTACCGACAACACCCTACTCCCGTATAGAGGAAGAACCCTATAGTCCTACACAAAGGGGAACTACCGCCCCTCTAAATAGAGGGAAAACTCTACACTACTGTACAGAGGAGGGAACTCCTAATCCTCTATACAGAGAGTGAACCTTGCATCCCTGCATAGAAGGAAATTGCT
Organism: Pseudocercospora ulei; assembly: GCA_016165855.1. Classification (NCBI taxonomy): domain Eukaryota; kingdom Fungi; phylum Ascomycota; class Dothideomycetes; order Mycosphaerellales; family Mycosphaerellaceae; genus Pseudocercospora; species Pseudocercospora ulei. The sequence goes on along the minus strand of JACWNB010000002.1, from coordinate 4,945,723 downwards.
AGCTTAGCTTCGTAGGTACAAATTGTACAGCAGCAGACGACGAAGGAACTGCCTATTAGTTCCTTTATATAGATACCCGGCCTTAAGTTTCTGAACTAAGATTCCTAAGCCCCTTATATTAGGAACTAATCTTACTATCGGTAACTGCAGTAATAAAACAAAGATAGACAGTGACATCCCTATAGAACCTACGGCTATAGAGGGACATATGCACTGCACGTACGAGGAGCTGCTAGAACACAAGAGGCAGCTCGAGCAGCAAGTAAACCACTAGGCTGCGATAATTTCCTAACAGGAACAGGAGCTACGACAGCTTAGGGCGTCCGATCGCGATCCGACCCCTACGACGACAACGACGAACACGATAGCCCACACCCCGACCCCCAAAAGCAAACTCCCCAACGTCTCTACGTACGATAGTAAGGCTCCGGCCGAGTACCCCTCCTAGGCTGCCCAGATACGCTCTAAGCTTCTAGTCGACTTAGGAGCATACCTAACCGAGCTAGACAAGGTAGTTTACCTCTTCGGGAGGTTAAAGGGCAGGGCAGCAGCACGAATTCTGCTGTACTACGAGACGGCCATTGCCAACCTGGCAATAGCTACGACGACGATGCTCTAGGCAGCTCTCGACAAGAGCTACAAGGACCCAGACTGCGAGAGCCGAGCACTCCTATAGGTTAACACGATAAAGCAAGGACGCAAGACTGTATAAGAATTCCTTGCGGAATTTAACTAGACTTTGGCAGAAGCAGGAGGTCTCTAATAGGAAGACAGGATAAAAATCACCTCTTTAGAGATAGGCCTCTCTAAGGAGATTATAACGGGGCTAGTAGGCGTAATGCGACCAGCTACATATAAGGAATTCTGCGATCTCCTTAGGATAGTCGACGACTAGCAGTGCAGGCTTAGACGGATAAGCTGCGCTTAAGAGATAAGACAACCCCTCTAGCAGCAGACAGACGCTATAGACTAGGAACCAACGACGACGAGGGTAGCGGCAGCCGTTGCTATATAGCTAAGGGCCGCTACTAAAAGGGCGCAATAGGTAGATATAGCCACCCTTAACAAGAGACGAGCAGAAGGGAGCTGTTACCGGTATAGCAAAATAGGCTACACTGTACGGAATTGCGGGCTTTTGCTAGCAGAGAGACCTAGGAGACGGCCGACCACCGCAAGGGTAGCAACTGCGGCGCCCTAACGAGAAGATTAGGAGTCCTACTCGGACGACGACGAGTCGGGAAAAGAGTAGCCTCTAAGCAAAGGCTCTGCTAGAGGCGTATACGAGATAGATTGCTAAATCAAAGCACTACTTAGCTATCTTTTAAGAGCAACAATATAACGACTACGCCGTTTATCGTACGGCCAACGTTGAACAGGTCCGCAACAGTGTAGACATTAATTAACATAGGATGTTTGGTGTACAGAGTAATCAGCGAAGACTTCGTACAGAGACACAGGATTAAGATCACTCCTACTGTACCTGTATATATATTAGGCATTACCGGACGAGGACCGGACATTACCTATATAGTAAAAGTGTCGATAGAGGTACAGGGACACTATAAGCAGGACTTATACCTCTACGTCGTACAGGACAAGCTAGGGTATAACCTAATACTAGGGAAGCTATAGATAGAGCGCTAGAGGGGCAAGCTAGACGTTGGACGAGGGCGGCTGTACCTGGCGGCGACGAAGCAGAGGCTCTGAGACTAAGGGAAGGCTCCGCAGAGTAACAATGCTAAGGCCGAAATCAACACGGCAACGGCGGACATTAAGAAGGCATTGGCACCTAAGAAAGTAACGGACCCCTGTACAAAGCTCCCGAAGAAATATGCGGGATACCTAGACCTCTTCGAGCCGAAGTCGGCCTTAAAACTGCCGCTACACCGAGGAGAAGGGATTGACTACGACATCTAGCTAGAGCCCTGTCCGGATAGGAGTCTGCTGGAGGTACTGTACGGACCGCTGTACAGGATATCCTCTAGGGAACTCCTAGTGCTCTGCAAGACCCTGGACAATCTGCTTGCCAAAGGTTTCATTTAGGCAAGTACGTCGTCCGCAGGAGCCCTAGTACTGTTTGTCTATAAGGAGGGAAAGGCCGGATTGCGTTTCTGCGTAGACTATAGAGGTATCAACGCGATTACTAAGAAGAACCAGTACCCCCTACCCCTTATTAAGGAGACTCTCGGACGGATTAGCAAGGCAAAGTAGTTTACTAAGCTTAACGTAGTCTCAGCCTTCTACAAGATACGGATTAAGGAAGGCTGTAAATGGATAACTGCCTTCTGTATAAGATATAGTCTTTTTAAGTAGCTTGTTATTCCCTTTAGTCTTGCTAACGCACCGGCAACCTTCTAAAGGTACATTAACAAGTCCTTGTAAGGGTTACTAGACGATATCTGCTCGGCATACCTCGATGATACTCTGGTTTTTACGGACGGCACCTACGCAGATCACGTACGGGACGTTAAGAAGGTGCTGGACCGACTGCAGCAGGCTGGCTTATACCTCGACATCGACAGATGTAAATTTAGTGTCTAGCGTACGAAATACCTAGGTTGTATTATCGAGGCAGGGAAAGGCATTAGTATAGTTAGGAAGAAGATTGACGCTATTAAGCAATGGAAGCTGCCAAAGAACGTTAAGGGCGTACGGGAATTTCTTAGGTTTGCCAACTTCTACTGCTAGTTTATACAGAGCTACTTAGAGATCGTACGCCCCCTAGTTGAACTAACATATAAGGACAAGTGATCCGGGCACGCAGATATAATTCAATACGGCCTTTTTAATGCCTATATCTCGAACTGAGGGGGGAAAGGAATCTATGTAGTGGTGGTGGAGGGCTTTCGTAGTAGTGGTGCCAAGGCCCGGCTTGGCCCGGACGGGCCGAGCCGAAATTCCGGGGTCTACCCTATTAATCTGTCCCACCTCTTTCCACCGCTGCAACACTACCCCCCCCCTTACTAGCGGTCGCCCTCAACCGCTAAGTCACCCCATCTATCCGAAAATTTCCGCTTGCTTCCCTTTTTTTTTTTTTTTTTTTTTTTTTAATTCGTCGTCTCTTTCTCGAAAATCCCCTCCAATGTCGACGTTACCTCTTCCCTCTTTTATCAAAAACAACGCCCTCTTTATCTCTTTTTCAACTTCTTACGTTATTGGCATCTAAAGTCCTTCACTTGGCGTTTATATAATCGATGCCTGATCCGTGCTATCTGACCTGAGCCGTGGGTTATCTGAGCTGCGGCGTGGCTGGTCTGTGCGTCGTCTCGGAGGTCTATATAGATCTTTCCGCAGCGCCGTTTTTCTTCTTCTTTTTCTCTTCCACCAAAGCCTTTACCTACTACGCGGTCGGCAGCGCCGCCGGCCGACGCGGTGGTGCCTGAAGCAATCACTTCCCAAAGCACGATCGTTTTTATCGGCTTCTGCGCCGGTGAAGCGGACGTGTCTCCATTGTCGGCATTAGAGCCACGCTGGTTTCGGCTTTTCCGGGTTCCGCGCGCAGAACTCTCTTAGCAGCTCTGCCGAATTCCGCAGGTTTTCGACCGGATACTATTTATAGTCTTCCGGCTACCCCTTCTACGAGATCCTCGCTTTGATGGACCCCCTTATCTTCTTTACGTCCATTACATCTTCTACCTCCCACTCTTCTTTATTACCGTCCATTTTAACTGGTAGGGGTTCGGCGAACCCCTGCTGCGGCAGACCGTTCTTAGGGTCCAGGCTTAGTAGATCGGAATAGAAAACATCGTAGATCCGGAACGCCTTCGGTAGCTCGAGCCGATAAGTCACCGGCGACCTCTTTTCTATTATCTTAAACGGACCTACGTAGCGTGGGTTAAGCTTCGCGTTTCCTTTTAGCCTTAGGTTTCGCGCGTTAAGCTATACCTTTTGACCTTCTTCGAATTCTATTAGCGACCGGTTCCTATTAGTTCGAGTTACTATCTTCTTCTGAGCCGTCTCTATTGCTTCTTTCGCTACCTTAATCGCTTCTTCTATCTGAGATCGTAGCACTTCTGCCGCCGCGGCGGCGACTCTCTTCGACGACGTAGCGGTAGGTGGTTCCGCGGAGCTGGGTTCGTTTGGCGGCTAAAAGCTTATCCTCGGAAGATAGCCGTGCGTTATCTCGAACGGCGCCAGCGAGGTGGCCTTAGACGGTGTTGAGTTAGCGCAGAACTCGGCCATCGGCAACACCTTAACCTATTCTTCCTAATAATGGCCGCAGAAGGTTCGTAGGTATCGCTCTATCTTACGGTTAGCGACTTCAGACTGACTATCGGTCTGCGGATAAGCGGCTGTGCTGAGCTTTCCACTAATTCCGAGAGGTTGGTTGATAGCTTTCTATACGTCGGCGGTGAATTGAGGACCCCTATCCATAGTGATAGTGTCCGGCAGCCCGTAGTGCTTCTATACGTGCTTAATCAGCATTCTCGCTGTTTCTCCTGCAGTGGTTCCTTCGTCTCTCGCTCGACAGGGGATAAAGTAGCGTTCTTTGCTTAATCGGTCTACTACGTTTAGCGTAGCGTTGTATCTATCGGAATCCGGCAGGCCGGTTACGAAGTCTATCGTAATATGCTGCTATAGTTTCTCGGGGATCGGAAGTGGCTTCAGCAGACCGGCCGGAAGACCGTAGCGTAGCTTCGCGGCTCTGCATACGTAGCAGTTGGCGATAAATCGGTGGATCCGTTCGTAGATCCGCGGAAACCAGTAGATCGTTCTTACGGCCTGCGTCGTTTTCTTTACTCCGGCGTAGCCAACATCTATAGAGCTATAGACCAGCTAGATAACCTCTGTAATTAGTTCTTCCGGAACTATCAGCTTTCCTAAGCCGGTTTTGCCGAGTTTCTGTTGCTGGTTAAGCTGCTTTACCTTTTCGTAGAGAGCTTCTTCCTTAGGGGCCGGTTCCACCGCGCAGACCCCTACCTCTTTCAGCACCTCTGCGTCTACTATTCGCTCGGTCAGCACCTTCTGGAACATATTAGGATCTTCTTTCGCGCGGCTTGTTTTTCCTTCTCTTCGCGTTAGCGCGTCCGCCTTTCCGTTTTGAGCCCCTGGTCGATAGGTGATCTTAAAGTCGAATCCTGATAAGTAGGCGGCCTACCGAGCTTGGCGACGTAAGAGCTTCTGCGTCTTTATAAAGTAGGTCAGCGACTGGTAGTCTGTAAGAACCTGGACTGTGCTCTTTCTAGCTATAAGCTCTGGCTTCCACTCCTCGAAAGCCTAAATGATCGCCAGCAGCTCCTTATCGTAGATAGCGTAGTTCCGCTTAGCTTCGCTTATTAACTTGCTAAAGGGAGCGACTAGATAGAGGGTTTCGTCGTTACTATATTAAGAAAGGACCCCTGCCGTTACTGTGTCGGAAGCGTCCGTTTCTACGTAGATCGTCTTTTCTGGCTGGAAGTGTGCCAGAACTGGCGCAGAGGCTACTGCTTCTTTTAGCCGGTTAAAGGCTTCCGTGCACCTCTTATTCTATAGGCCGGCGGCCTCTTTCTTTAGCGCCTCGTTCAGGGGTCTCGCTATCTTGCTAAAGTCCTTAATGAACCGTCGATAGTAGCTGCAGAAGCCGAGAAACGCTCTGATTTGCATAGTGTTTCCGGATTTCGGTTGCTTCCACTCCGCGACGGCAGCGACCTTTAAGGGGTCTATACGAATTCTATCTCTTCCGACGATAAGACCGATATATTTGACCTCGGTTTGATAGAACTCGCTCTTCTTCGTGTCCGCGTTCAATCCGACCTCGCGGAGCCTCTTTAACACTCTCTCGATGTACTCCGTGTATTGCTCTCTCGTTCTATCGGTGTAGATAAGGATGTCGTCCAAGTAGATAGACACGAACCGCTCTAGCATGTCTATAAAAGTGTGGTTTATAAAGCGTTGCTACACTGCCGGCGCGTTGGTAAGTCCGAAAGGCATTACTAACTACTTGAAATCGCCTATACGCGTAGCGAATGTCGTAAGGTCTTCCGTTTGTCCTTCTTCGTTCCTTAATCGATAGAATGCTTGGCGAATATCCAGCTTGCTGAACCACTTAGCCTTAGCCACTCGTTGTATAGTCTCGTCGATCAGCGGCAGCGGGTATACGTCCCTCTTAGTAACCTCGTTAAGGCCCCTGTAGTCTACGCAGAGTCGCAGACCACCCCCTGGTTTCCTTATAAAAAGAATCGGTAACGCATATTCTGCGGAGCTCGGCGTAATGAACTTCTTCGCCAGGTTTTTACGAACAAACACCTCCACTTGGTCCAGTTCGGCTAGCGACAGTCTTCTTAGGGGCTCGGTTCTCGGCAATATAGCCCCCTCTTTCAACCTGATCTTATTGTCGTATTCCGGCCAGTAAAGCGGCAGGAGGTTGGAGTCTGCTTTTAAGAAGACATTAGCGTAACTATAGAGCTCGTTTGGCAGCACCTCTAGTGGATCTACCTCTTCTTCCGCTATTATCTTCCGATGGTCTTAGATGTCTTTTATTGAGATAGCGTAGATCTCAGTGTCCGGCGACTTCGCGAGGGTCGTTATAGCTTCTAAACTTATTATTCCGACCGTAACCAGGGGTTCGGAACGATCGGACGGAGCCTCTTTGGCGGACTCTGTAGCTTTCGGCTCGGTGGCGGCGGTAGCGTTGCCTAGGGTTTTGAACCCTATCGTGCCTTCGTCTACGTCAATAATGGCTTTCTGATTCTTTATCTATTTCTGCCCTATAATAATGTCAAATCTTCCGATATCCATAATTCGGAACGTCGCTTCTGTAGTGCGACCAGCCAAGGTAGTCTTTAGCAGCACATAGTGCGTAACGCTTTCCGTGTCTTGTCTGTTGTATGCTGAAATCCGCGTCGGCGACGCCAGTTCCACCAGATAGCCGTATCTATCTATCAGCTTCTGAACCAGCCGGTAGTGGATAGCTGCTCTGATAAGAGCTCCGGTATCGATAAAAGCCCTTATCTGGAGTGGTTTGTTCGATCCGTTAAGGGGGTGGACAGTGATTGGAAGGATAATAGCTGTTTCCGTGTTTACTTCCACCGCAGCCGATAGCGGATCGCTGTAGCTGTTAATGCTTTCTTCTCGTGCCGATTCGCTCCGGTGCGGTGCCTTTCGCAGGGGTGCCCTGTTCTTTACGCTAGATAGGGGGCCTATCCGTCCAGCTGGTCTTTTCCTATAATTCTCAACTGAACCCCGCCGTCTATGCTGTCAGTGTCGTTCGGCGCCGATTCGATGGCTTGAATAGTCTTTCTCGGCGGCTGCGGCTGCTGCTGCTTTATAACACGATACTCCTGTTTCTGCTAGGCCGTTGCTTAGCATCTCGTAGCGATGTGGCCAGGCTTTCCGCACGCGTAGCAGGTAGGGACGAACGCCAATCGTAGTGAATATGGCGACTGCTGGGGGGTTCGTCGAAAGGGCGCGGGGGCTCTTGTCGGCTGCGCTAACAGCTTCTAAATCAGTTTACGTATCGTCGGTTTTCTATACGCGTTCAAGTTTCTAGCAGTAACTCTCGCTTAATGCACGAAGCTCTAAAGGTCTTCGTCTTCTACTAACGCTATAGCCGCAGTAAGCTTAGGGCTTAGTTTCTGTCTTAGTAGGTGCAGCTGCTTATCTTCTGCCACTCTCGCTCTAATAGCATATTTCCTAAACAGTCTGTAGAACTCTTCGAACGTCTGCCGGTTCTAGTTGATCTTATCCAGCTGCTTACGGGCCGTCTTCGTCTGGAAGGGGTCTCCGAAACGCTGGTCCAGCGCTTTAATAGCGTCGTCGGCTGTTACTTCTTCCAGGTCCGCCACTAGCGAAAAAGCTTTACCTTCCAATCGCAATTCCAGGTACGCCAATATATCCTCTTCGCCGCTCGATGCGTAATTGCGGCTTATCTTGTTCTTGATCTTCTTCTTAAATGCCTCCTACGCTTTAGGGTCTCCGCTACTAAAAGCAGGTAGGTCCGGCAGTAGCGTTATCGTAGTGCCACCTTAACTATAGGCCGCTAGTAAGGCGGTCTCCTCGTAGGTTTCTCGATGCGGTAGCAGCGACGACTTCGCTGCTTCCATATCGGTCAGTTAATTCTTTAGCGCCTTTAACTGCGCTATTCGATTCGCCGCCTAGTTTTCTAACACGTCGATGATCGTTTCCGCCGATTCCTTCTCGGCCCTCACCGCTTTAGTTTCTTCTCTTAGTTGTCTGTTTTCTTCCAACGTTCTGTAAAACAGCATCTCGATAAGGTCTATGCCGTCGTAGACCTTCCTTATTCCGTTCTCGTTTACATAGTCTTCCAATTCCTCGATCGTGCAGTCGTGGATCTTCCTATATTTAGCTATTCTTTCCTTGACCTCTGCTGTCTCTTCCGCCGTAAAACCTCTAATAATAATCTCATTATTAATAACACTAGAGCGCCTACTCGCTCTGTTAGTCTTTCCTTTCCTACTTCTGCTGCGGCCTATAACGCCGCTCTCTACCGCTAAGAAGCCTTCCATCTTCTCGCGGTACTAATGTTTGGTTTGGTTGTGTTGGTGCGCGTGCGTTATTCGGGTTTCCGGATAGTTCGACGGGCCCTTTCGCGCAGCGCGGGGTTAGTGTAGAGAGTGAGTTCGAGATATAATAATCCGGGCACGCAGATATAATTCAATACGGCCTTTTTAATAACTATATCTCGAACTAAGGGGGGAAAGGAATCTATGTAGTAGTGGTGGAGGGCTTTCGTAGTGGTAGTGGCAAGGCCCGGCTCGGCCCGGACGGGCCGAGCCGAAATTCCAGGGTCCACCCCATCAATCTGTCCCACCTCTTTCCACTGCCGCAACAACAAGCAGTTCAAATAGATAGACGAATACGATAGTAGCTTTAACAAGCTAAAGGAGATCTTTACTACAGGACCAACGCTTGCCGCCTTGAACCCGGAGCATACGACGATACTAGAAACCGACTCTTTAGAGTACTGCATTAGAGGTATCCTGTTACAGGTAGGCTCGGACAGACTCCTGCACCTATGCGCGTATTTCTCTAAGAAGAACTCCCTAGCTAGGTGCAACTACCCTATCTACGACAAGGAGTTGCTAGCAGTCGTACAGTGTTGCGAAGCATAGGATAGGGAACTCCGCTCAGTGCCCGAGTTCCTCGTCCTAACGGACTACGAGAACCTGGAGTACTTTACGCAGCCCTGGAAGCTGTCTAAGAGGCATGTACGATAGGCAATGTACCTAAGCTAGTTTAATATAAGACTCTAGTACTGTAAGGGTAAGGACAACAGCAGGGCCGATGCGCTATCCAGACGGGACTAGGATATGCTAATAACGTACGAGGACAACCGCTTAAAGTTACGAACATTCCAGATGTTTAAGGAGGAGCCAGGCGAGGAGACTATCCGCCTAGTAGCGACGCACCTATAGGAACCCTAACTGCAAGTATAGGAAGAGGCAGTAGAGAAGAACGAGGTATACTAAGGGGCCTATATAGCGATCCGGGGAGGACAGCGGAGGCTCCTAGCAGAGCTCTATCTTAAGGTGTCGGCAGCAGAGTGCTCAGTAGACGAGGAGAACAACCTAAGGTTCAGGAATCGGATTTGGGTTCCGGCCGACGAAAAGCTCTGTACGAGCTTAATACAACAGGCGCACGATTCTATAGCTACTAGTTACCTAGGGCGCGAGGAAACGTACAGCATTGTCGCTTAGGACTACTACTAGCCGACAATAGCGAAGGACATCCGCAGGTTCGTACAGAACTGCGATGTGTGCAGACGGATAAAGCCCTAGCGCGAGCTAAAGCATAGGTTGCTAAGACCCCTACCGATCCCGGACCGGCCCTAGCAAGACCTAACGGTAGACTTTATTACAGACCTCCCTAAGAGCGACGGGCGGCGGAACATTATAGTAGTTACAGACAATTTAACGAAGGGGGTAATACTAGAGGGAATAGACTCTATTACGGCTAAAGACACTGCCTAGGCATTTATCCAGACGACGTTCAGCAAATACGGATTCACTCGGTCGATTGTGTCAGACCAGGGCTCGCAGTTTACAAGGTAGCTATAGGTAAGGGTCTGCTAGTTGCTTAAGGTAGAACGTTGCCTGTTAACTGTATAGCACCTGCAGACAGACGGGGCGACAGAGAGGGTCAATTTGACGTTGGAAGCGTACCTCTGTACATACATCGACTATAACTAGATGAACTGGAACCGACTTCTCCCTATAGCGGAACTAGCTATTAACAGCCGTACGGCTAATGCTACAGGACTGTCCCCTTTCTTTATAACCTACAGATACGACCATTCCCTGCTCCTACTGACCCTAAGTAGTAACACCCTACGTCCTGCACGATCCCTAATTTAGCAAGGAGAGGCTATCGTACGGACGATTACGAACGCCTATTAATAGGCAAAGGCGAGCCTAGCTATAGCTTAACAGAATCCGGAAGAGCAGGCCAACAAAGGACGACAGGCTGCACTAAGGTACGAGGCAGGGGATAAGGTCTGGCTAAACCAGCGACATATCCGTATAGACTAGCTAAGCAAGAAACTGGACTAGAAGAACAGGAAGTTTACAGTAGTTAGACCGGTAGGGACATACGCTGTACGACTAAACACTCCCCTAGGGATCTATCTAGTCTTCTACGTAGACCTCGCACGGCCGGCGAACACGGACCCCCTGCTACACTAGACGACAGACAACGCGCGCCTACCTGCAATTATAACCGAGGGCTAGGGAGAGTATAAAGTAGAAGGGATCCTTAAGAGCTAAAGGAAGCAGGGGAAGGTAGAGTACCTAGTAAAATAGAGAGTATAGGCAGAGCCTATATAGGAACTGTACGAGGCTCTATAGGACACAACTGCGCTAGACAGGTAGGAAGAGAACTATCCCCCTGCCTAGTTATAGTAACACTGCGCTATACGGCAGAAGGAGGCACGATCTACCCTAAGGACAGGGTAGATACTAGCAACCTAGGCTGTTAAAGGATCGAGAATTACGACGTAGGACACTACGGGATCCTACTAACACAACATTATACGACACTATACAAGATAAGGGCTGGAAGAAGGGAACAGCCAGGGAACAGATAGGAAGGAAAGTGAAAATAAGAGGAGTTAGGAGCAGAACTGTCCGAAATGTCTTATACTACCTAGGGGGGGGGGGGGGGTAGCTTACTAGCTACTACCCTAGGGGACCGGAGCAACCAACTTCTTATCTAAGATCTTAATTACCTCCCGCCCGGCAGGGCCCCCACCCCCACCCCTACTAGGGCCAACCCTAGGAAGCGGAGGCACCCCCCTACCCCTACGTACCTCTGCTAGACAGCAGTAGGGACAGTAGAGAGAGCTATCCCTCTACTTGCACGAGGCACACACCCTAGCCCAGAAGCCTAGGAGGCGGTATAGGCTAAGTAAGGGCTAGAGGGAGTTGGGGCAGGGGGTATAGGGCTGGCCCTAGGTAGCAATAAGGAGGGCGTTAACGTACGACGCCCAGGCTGTAGCCAGCCGCTAGAGTGTAACCTAGGCAGGGTTACACTAGAAGGCGTAGAAGGGTAGCTCGGCTACATCCTGCTACTTGTCAGTATAGCAGCTAAGACGTTAGCTTAGACTGTATAGAAGACAGGAATCTGTACGAACTAGAAGCGTAGCTGCTAGTCAAATTAAGGACCCTACTACTAGAGGCGGAAATAGGAGGGGACCCTGGCCAGGCGAGCAGAGGCGGAGGGGCCAGCAACTACGAGAGGGCCACTAGACAGGGCGGACGACATAATAGTAGCTAGTAGTAGTAGTAGCTAGTAGTAGTAGTGCTAGTAACTAGTAGTAGTAGATAGTAGCTAGTAGATAGTAGATAGTAGATAGTAGATAGTAGTAGATAGTAGTAGACGATAGACGGAGTAGGGGGAGAAGGCAGGCAGGGAATAGAAAGGAAAAGGGGGAGGGAAAGAGAAGGGAGAGGCTTAAGGTAACTGCCTGCTATAAGAGGGAATAGCAAGCAGGGCAGCTGCTACAAACAGGTAAAATAGCAAGAGGCAACTGCGACCCAGTAGGCGACGAGCGACGACGACATAGACGACTAGACGAAATAGGGAGTTACGACCTGCCAAAGGAACAGCAGGAGCTAAGTGTGTTTAGTACGCCGCTATACGAAAAGGGGCACTACGAGGAGGGAAGGGAGGGGATATTTTTAGGGGGCGCCGCCCGGCCTAGCCAGGTCCTAGACCCGACCTAAGCTAACCGTCGCCCTAAGGACTGCGACTTAGCGGCGCTAGCATAACCCTACCCTCTGTACGGAACTACTAACAGGACCCTACTCCTGTACGGAGGAAGAACCCTATAGTCCTGCACAAAGGGGAACTACCGCCTCTCTAAATAGAGGGAAAACTCTATACTACTGTACAGAGGAGGGAACTCCCGATCCTCTATACAGAGGGTGAACCTTGCATCCCTGCATAGAAGGAAATTGCTAGCTTAGCTTCGTAGATACAGATTGTACAGTAGCAGACGACGAAGGAACTGCCTATTAGTTCCTTTATATAGATACCCGGCCTTAAGTTTCTAAACTAAGATTCCTAAGCACCTTATATATAGAACCTACGGCTATATAGGGACAGATGCACTGCGCGTACGAGGAGCTGCTAGCACACAAGGCCTAGCTCGAACAACAAGTAAGCTACTAGGCTACGATAATTTCCTAATAGGAATAGGAGCTACGACAGCTTAGGGCGTCCGATCGCGATCCGACCCCTACGACGAACACGACAGCCTATACCCCGACCCCTAAGAGCAAGCTCCCTAACGTTACTACGTACGATAGTAAGGCTCCGGCCGAGTACCCCTCCTAGGCTGCCCAGATATGCTCTAAGCTTCTAGTCGACTTAGGAGCATACCTAACCGAGCTAGACAAGGTAGTTTACCTCTTTAGGAGGTTAAAGGGCAGGGCAGTAGCACGGATTCTGCCGTACTACGAGACGGCCATTGCCAACCTGGCAATAGCTACGACGACAATGCTCTAGGCAGCTCTTAACAAGAGCTACAAGGACCTAGACCGCGAGAGCCGAGCACTCCTACGGGTTAATACGATAAAGCAAGGACGCAAGACTGTACGAGAATTCCTCGCAGAATACGACTAGAATCTAGCAGAGGCAGGAGGTCTCTAGTAGAAGGACAGGATAAAAATTACCTCTTTAGAAGTAGGCCTCTCTAAGGAGATTATAACGGGACTAGTAGGCGTAATGCGACCAGCTACATATAAGGAATTCTGCGATCTCCTTAGGATAATTGACGACTAGCAGCGCAGGCTCGGACAGATAAGCCGCACTTACGAGATAAGACAACCCCTCTAACAGTAGACGGACGCTATAGACTAGGAACTAACGACGACGAGGGTAGCAGCAGCCGTTACTATATAGCCAAGGGCCACTACTAAAAGGGTGCAATAGGTAGATATAGCAACTCTTAACAAGAGGCGAGCAGAAGGGAGCTGCTACCGGTATAGCAAGATAGGCTACACTGTACGGAATTGCGGGCTTTTGCTAGTAGAGAGACCTAGGGGACGGCCGACCACTGCAAGTGTAGCAACTGCGGCGCCCTAACAAGAGGATTAGGAGTCCTACTTAGACGACAACAAGTCGGGAAAAGAGTAGCCTCTAAGCGAAGGCTCTGCTAGAGGCGTATATAAGATAGATTGCCAAATTAAAGCACTACTTAGCTATCTTTTAAGAGCAACTATATAACGACTACGCCGTTTATCGTACAGCCAACGTTAAACAGGTCCGCAACGGCGCAGACATTAACTAACACAGGATATTTGGTATATAGAGTAATTAGCGAGGACTTCGCACAGAAACACTAGATTAAGACGACCCCTACTGTACCTATATGCATATTGGGCATTACCAGGCGAGGACTGGACATTACCTATATAGTAAAAGTAACGATAGAGATACAGGGACACTATAAGCAGGACTAATACCTCTATGTCGTACAGGACAAGTTGGGGTATAACCTTATACTAGGGAAGCTATAGATAGAGCGCTAGAGGGGCAAGCTAGACATAGGACGAGGACGGCTGTACTTGGCAGCGACGAAGCGGAAGCTCTAAGACTAAGGGACGGCCCTACAGGGTAGCAATACCAAGGCCGCAACTAACGCGGCGACGAAGCAGAGGCCCCGGGACCAAGGGAGGGCTCTGCAGGGCGGCGATACCAAGGCCGAGATTAACACAGCAACTGCGGACATTAAGAAGGCATTAGCGCCTAAGAAAGTAACGGACCCCTATACGAAGCTCCTAAGAGAATATACAGGATACCTAGACCTCTTCGAGCTAAAGTCGGCCTCGAAACTGCCGCTACACTAAGGAGAAGGGATTAACTACGACATCTAGCTAGAGCCCTGTCCAGATAGGAGTCTGCCCGAGGTACTGTACAGACCGCTATACGGAATGTTCTCTAGAGAACTCCTAGTACTGCGCAAGACACTGGACGACCTGCTTGCTAAAGGGTTTATTTAGGCAAGTACCTCGTCTGTAGGAGCCCCAGTTCTGTTTGTCTATAAGGAGGGGAAGGCCAGCTTGCGTTTCTGCATAGACTATAGAGGCATTAACGTAATTACCAAGAAGGACCGGTACCCCCTACCCCTTACTAAGGAGACTCTCGGACGGATCAGTAAGGCAAAGTAGTTTACTAAGCTTAATATAGTCTCGGCCTTCTACAAGATATAGATTAAGGAAGGCTGTAAATGGATAACTGCCTTCTGTACGAGATATAGTCTTTTTAAGTAGCTTGTTACCCCCTTTAGCCTTGCTAACGTATCGGCAACCTTCTAAAGGTACATTAACAAGTCCTTGTAAGGGTTACTAGACGACATCTGCTTAGCATACCTCGACGACACTCTAGTTTTTACAGATAGCACCTATGCAGATTACGTACAGGATATTAAGAAAGTGCTAGACCGACTGCAGCAGGCTGGCTTGTACCTCGACATCGACAAATGTAAATTCAGTGTCCAGCATATAAAATACCTAGGTTTTATTATTAAGGCAGGGAAGAGCATCAGCATAGATAGGAAAAAGATTAATGCTATTAAGTAATAGAAGCCGCCTACGAACGTTAAGGGCGTACAGGAATTTCTTAGGTTTGCCAACTTCTACTGCCAGTTTATACAGAACTACTCGGAGATTGTACGCCCCCTAGTCGAGCTAATATATAAGGACAAGCAGTTTAAATAGACGGACGAGTGCGATAGGAGCTTTAACAAGCTAAAGGAGCTCTTTACTACAGGACTAACGCTTGCCGCCTTCGACCCGGAACGTATAACGATACTGGAAACCGACTCCTCGGGGTACTGCATTAGAGGTATCCTATTACAGGTAGGCTCGGACGGACTCTTGCACCTATATGCGTATTTCTCTAAGAAGAACTCCCTAGCCGAGTGCAACTACCCTATCCACGACAAGAAATTGCTAGCAGTTGTACAGTGTTGTAAAGCGTAGGATAGAGAACTCTGCTAGGCTCTTAAGTTCCTTGCCCTAACTAACTACAAGAACCTAGAGTAGTTTACGCAACCCCGGAAGCTGTCTAAGAGGCACGTATAATAGGCAATGTACCTAAGCCGGTTTAATATAAGACTCTAGTATCGCAAAGGCAAGGACAACAGCAGGGCTAATACGCTATCTAGACGGGACCAGGATATGCTAACAACGTACAAGGACGATCGGCTAAAGTTACGAACATTCTAGATGTTTAAGGAGGAGCCAGGCAAGGAGACTATCCGCCTAGCAGCAACATACCTATAGGAACCCCAACTGCAAGTATAGGAAGAGGCAGTAGAGAAGGACGAGGTGTACCGAGGGGCCTGTACAGCAGTCTAGGGGGGACAGCGGAAGCTCCTAGCCGAGCTCTATCTTAAGGTGTCTACAGCAGAGTGCTTAGTAGACGAGGAGAACAACCTAAAGTTCAGGAATCGGATTTGGGTCCTAGCAGACGAGAAGCTCTGTACGAGCTTAATACAACAGGCGCATAATTCTATAGCTACCAGGCACCTAGGGCGTAAGGAGATGTACAGCATTATCGCCTGGGACTACTACTAGCCGGCAATAGCGAAGGACAGCCGCAGATTTATATAGAACTGCGATATATACAGACGGACCAAGTCCTAGCGGAAACTAAAGCATAGACTACTAAAACCCCTACCAATCCCGGACCGGCCTTAGCAAGACCTAACAGTAGACTTTATTATAGACCTCCCTAAGAGCGACGGACAGCGGCACATTATAGTAGTTATAGACAAGTTAACAAAGGGGGTAATACTAGAGGGAATAGACTCTATTACGGCTAAGGACACTGCCTAGGCATTTATACAGACGACGTTTAGCAAGCATAGTTTCCCTTAGTCAATTGTGTCAGACCGGGGTACGCAGTTTACGAGCTAGCTCTAGGCAAGGGTCTGCTAGTTGCTAAAGGTAGAACGTCGCCTGTTAACCGCATAGCACCTGCAGACGGACAGGGCGACGGAGAGGGTCAATTCGACGTTAGAAGCGTACCTCTAAGCGTACGTCGACTACGACTAGACGAACTGGAACCGCCTTCTCCCTATAGCAGAGCTAGCTATTAACAGCTATATAGCTAATGCTACAGGATTGTCTCCCTTCTTTATAAACTATAGATACGACTATTCCCCGCTCCTACCGACCCTAAGTAGAGACATCCCGCGCCCTGTACGATCCCCTATTTAGCAGGAAGAGGCAATCGTACGGACAATTACGAACGCCTACCAATAGGCAAAGGCGAGCCTAGCTATAGCTTAACAGAACGCGGAAGAGCAGGCCAACAAGGGACAGTAGGCTGCACTAAGATATAAGGCAGGGGATAAGCGGCGTTACAGGCCGAAGCAGAAGCAGAAGAGAAAAGACTAACAGAGCAAGTAGGCGCTCTAGTATTGTCGATAATAAGTTCATTATCGGAGGTTTTACAGCAGAAGAGACTGCAGAGATTAAGGAACGAATAAACAAATACAAGAAAATCCACGACTGCACACTTAAGGAACTTAAGGATTACGTAAACAAGAACGGAGTAGAGAAGGTCTACGACAGGATAGACCTTATTAAGAAGCTGTTTTACAAAACCCTAGAAGAAAAGAGACAGTTAAGAGAGGAAATCGAGGTAGTAAGAGCTAAGAAGGAATTGGCCGAGACTATTATAGATATGCTGGAAAGCCAAGCGGCGAACCGACTAGTACAACTGAAAGCGATAAGGACTTAGCTAGTTAAGATGGAAGCAGCGGTGCCGTCGGCGCAGCTACCGCATTAAGAAGAACAAGCAGAGACCGCCTTACCGGCGGCCTACAGTTAAGGCAGCACGTTAATAACATTACTGCCAGACCTACTAGCGTTTAGAGGCGGAGACCCTAAAGACTAGGAAGTGTTTAAGAAGAAGATAAAGAACAAGATAGACTGCGACTACGCCGGAAACAGTGCCAGAGATAGATTAGCCTACCTAGAGTCGCGATCGGAAGGCGAAGCTTTTTTGCTAGTAGCGGACCTAGAAGAGGTAACCGCTAAAGAAGCGATTAAAGCACTGGATTAACGCTTTGGGGACCCCTTCCGAAAGAAGACGGCCTGCGAACAGCTAGATAAGATCAACCAGAACCGGCAGACGTTCGAAGAGTTCTACAGACTGTTTAGAAAATATGCGATTAGGGCCCGAGTAGCAGAAGATAAGCAGCTCCACCTACTAAGGCAGAAGCTAAGCCCTAAACTGGCAGCAGCGTTAGCGTCGGTAGAAGACGAAGACCTTAAGAGCTTCGTGCACCGAGCGAGAGTTACTACGAGGAATCTAAGCGCTTACGCAAAATCGCGCGAATCGACCTAGAAGCCGTCGATAACGCAGGCAACGCGACCCCCTGCACCTTTCCGGAGAGCACCTCCGCAGCTATCTTATCAGTTACCGCGTTCGTCGTTTGTCCCTACCTGTTATACGTGTAGAAAGCCTAGCTACATCGCTACAAGATGCCAAGTATCAGATAAGCAGAAGCAGGAGTATCGTGTTATAAAGCAGCCGCAGCCGCCGAGAAAGACTATACAAGCTATCGAGCCGGCTCCGAACGACCCCGATAGTGTAGACAGTGGAGTACTACTAAGAATCCTAGGAAAAGACCAGCTGGATAGATAGGCCCCCTATCTAGTATAGACAATAGGGCACTAACACGAACCGAGTTATCGGAGAGAGGAAGTATCAACAGCTATAGCGATCCGCTCTCGGCGGCAGTGGAAGTAAACACGGAAACGGCTATTATCCTTCTAATTACCGCCCACCCCCTCGATAGCTCGAGCAAACCACTTTAGCTAAGAGCCTTTATCGATACGGGGGCCCTTATTGGAGCGGCGATCTACTATCGATTGGTTCAAAAGCTAATAAACAGATACAGCTATCCAGTAGAGCTAGCGTCGCCGACACGGATCTCGGCATACAACAGACGAGACACTAAGAGTGTAATGCACTATATGCTATTAAAGACCACCTTGGCAGGTCGCACTACAGAAGCGACGTTCCGAATTATAGATATCAGAAGGTTTGACATTATTATAGGACAGAAATAGATAAAGAACTAGAAAGCCGTTATTAATAATCCGAGCGCGCAGATAAGGTTTAATACGGCTGTTTTAATAACTATATCTCGAACTGAGGAGGGAAAGGAGTCTATGTGGTAGTGGTGGTAGTGGGCTTTCGTAGTAGTGGTGCCAAGGCCCGGCTCGGCCCTTCTGGGCTAAGCCAAAATTCCAAGGGTCTACCCTATTATCCAGTCCCACCCCTTTCTGCCGCCGTAACACCACCCCCCTCCCTTACTAGCGGTCGCCCTCGATCGCTTACTTATCTCTTCTATAGGTTTCTATTGTCGTTATCTAATAACGTCAATTTTTCCGTCTATCTTTCTTTCCTTCGCGTCTTTCCTTCGTTCTTTTCTATTCTTTTCCCTCGATTCTACGTGCGCGCCAAGCCTCGTACGCACTATCAAATTCTGTCTATATCCACTTCCCTTTTCGGCTTCTTTCTTCTTTCTTTCTGCTCCTTTGCTGCAGCAGTGGCCGCTTCCTTATCTTTCTGCCTTAGGTTTTGCCTAATCTTCCTGTCTTCTTTTCGTTCCTTTCTGCGGATTTCAGTCGCCGATTTCGCTGTTTTTGACGTTACTTGTTTCGTCGTCTATCTGATCCGTGCGCCTAATCTGTGCTATCTGATCTGAACCTAGCTAAGCTGCGGCGTGGCTGGCCTGTGCGCCGCCTTAGAGGTCTATATAGATCCGTCCGTAGCGTCGTTTTTCTTCTTCTTTTCCTCTTCTACCAAAGCCTTTACCTACTACAGGGTCGGCGGCGCTGGCACGCTACAGCGTCGGCGAGCTGCCTGCAGACCCGGCAGTAGGTGGTGGCCGCGTCGAAGACCTCCCTAAGGCGACTGTTACGATCGTTTTCTTCGGCCTCTGCACCGATAGAGCGGACGCGGCTTTCTTCTTTCCAAACTATTAACCTCGGAGCCACTTAGGCTTCGGCTTCGTCAGATTTCGGACGTAAAACTCTCTTAGTAGCTCTGCTGAGTTCCGTAGGTTCTCGATCGGATACTATTCGTAGTCTTCCGGCTACCCCTTCTACGAGATCCTCGCTTTGATGGACCCCCTCGTCTTCTTTACGTCTATTACGTCTTCTACCTCCCATTCTTCCTTATCGTCCATCTCGATTAGCAGGGGTTCGGCGAACCCCTGTTCCGGCAGGCCGTCTTTAGGGTCCAAGCTTAACAGGTCCGAATAGAAGACATCGTAGATCCGGAACGATTTCGGCAGCTGGAGCCGGTAGGTCACTGGCGACCTCTTTTCTATTATCTTAAACGGACCTACGTAGCGTAGATTGAGCTTGGCGTTGCCTTTTAGCCTTAGGTTTCGCGTGTTAAGCTATACCTTTTGGCCTTCCTCGAATTCTAGTAGTGACCTTTTTCTATTAGCTCAAGTCACTATCTTCTTCTAAGCCGATTCTATCGCTTCTTTCGCTACGTTGATCGCTTCTTCCATCTAAGATCGGAGCGCTTCCGCCGCTGCGGCGGCGACTCTCTTTGACGACGTAGTAGTAGTGGAAAACTCCAGCGAGCCGGCGTCGCTTAGCAGCTGGAAACTTAGCCTCGGAAGATAACCGTAGGTTATCTCGAACGGCGCTAGCGACGTTGCTTCTAACTGTGCTGAGTTGGCGCAGAATTCGGCCATTAGCAACACCTCGACCTACCTTTCTTAATAATGGCTGCAGAAGGTTCGTAGGTATCGCTCTATCTTACAGTTGGCCACTTTAGACTGGCTGTCGGTTTAAGGGTGAGCGGCAGTGCTGCGCTTTCTACGAATTCCGAGAGCTTGGTTAATAGCTTTCTATACGTCGGCGGTGAATTGAGGACCCCAATCTGTAGTAATAGTTGATACGGATATGGATGTGGACAGCTGGCAGCTAGGCTTGGCAGGGCCAGGCTTGGCGCACACTCAAATACCTCCACCTCCGCTTGTACGTAGATTCTTCCCTCTCCAGCCTTAGAGATAGTTATCAAAGACGGGTATTGACCTAGAGTCTACCTTAGTCAGATTATTATATCCAAGGCTTACTTTAACAACACCCGCACTACGCGAAAGAGCCCGTTGAATTACATCCGGGTACTCGATTAACGTACGTGCAACTAACCCAGAGTGTGTACTGTATATATATAAAGGAGGCCGTTGAATTATATCCGGTTACTTAATCGTATATGTGCATGCTACCCTACACTCCCCCCCTCCCCCGATCGAGAAGAAGAAGAAGAGAGAATTTTAGGGAAGAGAAGTGCCCCTATTAAGAAGAAGAGAAAGTCTTAGGGAAGAGAGTACCCCTACGAGTAGATTGCGAGTTTTGAAGTTCCAGGAGAGCGAGGACGACGACGACGACGCGAGGATAACAATGTAGGAGCGACGAGAAGGAGGCGAGGCGAGGAGCGAGAGAGCGGCGACGAGAGCGCACCTAGCAGGACCTAGGGCGACGACATTCGTTTTTTTTTTGGGTCTTTAACAGACTATTCTATTTGGACAAGGCCTATCGAGACAGTTCAGCAATCAGCAACACGAGCAGCACAAGCGGCACCAGCCAAAGCACTAGAGCTGCAGACAACAGAGGGCATAGCTTCAGGCAACACAAGGCAATACAGCTGCTGCAGGCAACATACTGTTTAGAAGGACAGTTTAGAGGTAGCACAGTTTAGAGGCAGCACAGTTCAGAGGCATAGCTGCAGACAGGCACAGCTGCTGCAGATAACACAGACAACAGAGGCACAGCTACAGACAACTAGGCACAAGCATTAGGCAGAGCACCAGGCAAAGCACAAGGCAAAGCGACCGTTTAAGAAGCGACGGCTCGAGAAGCGACTGTCGAGAAGCGATACGTATTTGCAAGACAACCTCTGCGACCTCCGAGACCTCTGCAACCGTTTAAGAAGCGACGGCTCGAGAAGCGATACGTGTTTGCAAGGCAACCTCTGCGACCTCCGCAGCTCCAAGACCTCTGCAGCTGCGACTCCGCAACCTCTGCGACCGTTAAGAAGTGACCGTCTAAGAAGCGACTGTCTGAAAAGCGAGCGACTGTCCGAAAAGCGAACGACTGTCAAGAAGCGAGCGACGGCTCGAAAAGCAACCCTTGAGAAGCGACAGCTCGAGACAGCTTAAGAAGCGACGGCTCGAGAAGCGACTGTCGAGAAGCGACCGTCAAGAAGCGACCCTCGAGAAGCGACCCTCGAGAAGCGACCGTCAAAAAGCAACCGTCGAGAAGCGACGGCTCGAGAAGCGACGGCTCGAGAAGCGACGGCTCGAGACAGCTCAAGAAGCAACGGTTCGAGAAGCGACATGTTTTTAAAAGGCAGCCTCTGCGACCTCCGCGACCTCCGCGACCTCTGCGACAATCTGAGAATTCTGCAGCCTTAGCAAGGTACTAAAGCGACCGTCAGAGAAGCGACGGCTCGAGAAGCGACACGTGTTTGCAAGGCGACCTCTGCAACCTCTGGAAGCATCTGCGCCCCTAACAACCTCTGCGACCCCGACAACCTCCGCGACCTCCGCAGCCCCTACGACCTCTGCAGCCGCGACCTTTGAGAATTCTGCAGCCTTGGCAAGGTACCAAAGCGACGGCTCGAGAAGCGAGCGACGGCTTAAGAAGCGAGCGACCGTTGAGAAGCGAGCGACTGTCGAGAAGCGAGCGACCGTTAAGAAGCGAGCGACCGTCGAGAAGCGAGCAACCGTCGAGAAGCGACCGTCGAGAAGCGACTGTCTAAGAAGCGACCTCTGCAGCTGCGACCTCTGCAGGCCTCCGCGGCCTCGACGACCTCCGCGACCTCTGCAACCTCCGAGAACTCCGCGACCTCTGCAGCAAACAAGGCAGCAAACAAGGCACCAATTGAGGCACCAAAGTGACGGCAAAAATGCACGAGATTGAGGCTTAAAAAGGCACGAGATTAAGGCTTAAAAAGGCATAAGATTAAGGCTTAAAACGCACGGAAATTGAAGCTCAAAAGCGACCTTAAAAGCGACCTGTTTAGTACAACCTGATTGGCCAAAAGCAATGGCAAAGCGCACTGAAATTGAAGCTGGATTTGCGACCTGGATTGGTGCGACCTGATTGGCTGATTGCGATTGATAGATTGATTGCGATTGAGGGCAATTGCTGGTTAGGGAGGGCGGTAGTAATACGGATGTGGATGTGGACAGCTGGCAGCTAGGCTTGGCAGGGCCAGGCTTGGCGCACACTTAAATACCTCTACCTCCGCTTGTACGTAGATTCTTCCCTCTCTAGCCTTGGATATAGTTATTAAAGACGGGTATTGACCTGGAGTCAACCTTAGTTAGATCAATAGTGTCTGTTGCGGTGGTAGAAAGAGGTGGGACAGATTGATGGGGTGGACCCTGGAATTTCGGCTCGGCCCGGACGGGCCGAGCCGGGCCTTGGCACTACCACCATCAAAGCCGACCACCACCACCACATAGATTCCTTTCCCTCCTCAGTTCGAGATATAGTTATCAAAAAGGCCGTATTGAATCATATCTGCGTGCCCGGATTATTATATCTCGAACTCACTCTCTACAACCCCCCCGCGCTGCGCGAAAGGGCCCGTCGAACCATCCGGAAACCCGAATAACGCACGCGCACACACAAACAACAACAACAACCCTAGGCACTGCGAGGAGATGGAAGACTTCTCAGCGGTAGAGAGCGGCGTAACAGGCCGCTGCGGAAAGAGAAAGACTGACAGAGCGAGTAGGCGCTCCAGTGTTATTAACGATAAGATCATTATCAGCGGCTTTACAGAAGAAGAGACCGCTGACTTTAAGGAACGAATAGCCGAATATAGGAAGATCCACGACTGCACGATCGAGGAACTAGAAGACCA
Source organism: Pseudocercospora ulei (assembly GCA_016165855.1). Classification (NCBI taxonomy): domain Eukaryota; kingdom Fungi; phylum Ascomycota; class Dothideomycetes; order Mycosphaerellales; family Mycosphaerellaceae; genus Pseudocercospora; species Pseudocercospora ulei. The sequence goes on along the minus strand of JACWNB010000002.1, from coordinate 4,922,368 downwards.
TGTAAACGAGAATAGGATAAAAAAGGTCTACGATAGCATAGACCTCATTAAGACGCTGTTTTTCAGAACACTGGAAGAAAAGAGACAGTTAAGAGAGGAAGTAGAGACGGTAAGAGCTAAGAGGGAATCGGCCGAGACTATCATAGATGTGCTGGAAAACCAGGCAGCGAATCGAATAGCGCAACTGAAGGCGCTAAAGGATCAACTAGCTAATATGGAAGCAGCGATGCCAGCGCCGCCGCCGCGCTGAGAAGAACCAGCAGAAACCGCCTCACTGGCGGCCTACAGTTAAGGTAGCACGTTGATAACGTTATTACCGGACCTACCGGCATTCAAGAGCGGAGACCCCGAAGACTGGGAAGAATTTAAGAAGAAGATCAAGAATAAGATAAGCCGCGATTACGCATCGAACAGCGCCGGAGATAGGTTGGCGTACCTGGAATCGCGGTTGGAAGGAGAAGCTTTTTCGCTAGTGGCGGACCTAGAAGAGGTGACCGCTAAAGAAGCGATCAAAGCGTTAGATCAACACTTTAGAGACCCCTTCAGGAAGAAGACAGCCCGTAAGCAGCTGGATAAGATCAACCAAAACTGGCAGACGTTTAAAGAATTCTACGGTCTGTTCAGAAAATACGCGATTAGGGCCCGAGTGGCGGAAGATAAGCAGCTCCACCTATTAAGGCAGAAGCTAAACCCTGAGCTGGCCGCAGCTATAGCGTCTGTAGAAGACGAGGACCTTAAGAGCTTCGTGCACAGAGCGAGGGTTACCGGGAGAAACTTAAGCGCTTACGCGAAATTACGCGAATCGGTTCAGAAGCCGTCGCCGTCGGTGCAGACAACACGCCCCCCTGCGCCTTTCCGACGAAACCCCCAGCCATCTTCGTATTCGCCGCGGCCGTCATTTGTCCCTACGTGCTATGCATGCGGAAAGCCTGGCTACATCGCCACGAGATGCCAAGCGTCGGATAAGCAGAAGCAGGAATATCGAGCAACGAAGCCGCCGCCGCCGCCGAGAAAGACTATTCAAGCCATCGAACCGGTTCCGAACGATACGGATAGCGTAGACGGCGGGGTGCAGTTAAGAATCATAGGAAAAGACCAGCTGGAAGGATAGGCCCCCTATCCAGCGAGGACAACAGGGCACCAACGCGAACCGCGCCGACGAAAGAGAGCATCAATAGTTGCAGCGATCCGCTATCGGCTACGGTGGAGGTAAACACGGAAACAGCCATTATCCTTCCGATCACTGTCCACCCCTTTAACGGATCGAGCAAACCCCTTCGGCTAAAAGCTTTCATCGATACCGGAGCTCTTATTGGCGCGGCGGTCCACTACCGACTAGTTCAGAAACTAATAACGGGATATAGTTATCCGGTGGAACTAGCATCGCCGACGAGGATTTCGGCATACAACGGACAAGACACAGAGAGCGTTACGCACTATGTGCCATTAAGGACTACCTTGGCTAGTCACACTACGGAAGCGACGTTCCGAATTATGGATATCGGAAGATTTGACATTATTATAGGGCAGAAATGGATGAAGAATCAGAAAGCCATCATTAACATAGAAGAAGGCACGATAGGGTTCAAAACCCTAAGCAACGCAACCGACCCGAAAGCCACGGAGTCCGCGAAAGAGGCTCCGCCCGATCGTTCCGAACCCCCGGTTACCGTCGGAATGATAAGTTCAGAAGCTATAACGACCCTCGCGAAGTCGCCGGACAATGAGATTTACGCGATCTTAATAAAAGACATCGAAGACCATAGGAAGATAATAGCGGAAGAAGAAGTAGATCTACTGGAGGTGCTGCCAAACGAGCTCTACGGTTACGCTAACGTTTTCTTAAAAGCCGACTCCAACCTCCTGCCGCTCTATCGACCGGAATATAACAACAAGATCCGACTGAAGGAGGGAGCTACGCTGCCAAGAACCGAGCCCCTAAGAAGACTGTCGCTGGCCGAACTGGACCAAGTAGAGGTGTTTGTTCGCGAGAATCTGGCGAAGAAGTTTATTATGCCGAGTTCCGCGGAATATACATTACCGATTCTTTTTGTAAGAAAACCAGGGGGTGGTCTAAGACTCTGCGTAGACTATAGAGGCCTCAACGAGGTCACTAAGAGAGACGTATACCCCCTGCCGCTGATCGACGAAACTATCTAAAGAGTGGCGAAGGCTAAGTAGTTCAGCAAGCTGGACATCCGTTAAGCATTCTATCGATTGCGGAATAAAGAAGGACAGACAGAAGACCTTACGACGTTCGCGACGCGTATAGGCAATTTCAAATAGTTGGTGATGCCGTTCGGACTCACCAACGCGCCGGCGGTGTGGCAACGCTTTATAAACCACACCTTTATGGACATGCTAGAACGGTTCGTGTCTATCTACCTGGACGACATCCTTATCTATACAGATAGAACGAAGGAACAACATACGGACCACATCGAGAAAGTGTTAAAGAGGCTCCGCGAGGTGGGATTGAACGCGGACACGAAGAAGAGCGAGTTCTATCAAACAGAGGTCAAATATCTCGGTCTCGTCGTCGGAAGGGATAGAATTCGCATAGACCCCTTAAAGGTCGCTGCTGTCGCAGAGTGGAAGCAGCCGAAATCCGGAAACACTACGCAAATCAGAGCGTTTCTCGGTTTCTGCAGCTACTATCGACGGTTCATTAAGGACTTCAGCAAAATAGCGAGACCCCTGAACGAGGCGTTGAAGAAAGAGGCCGCCGGCCTATAGAATGAAAGGTGCACAGAAGCCTTCGTGCAGCTGAAAGAAGCAGTGGCCTCTGCACTAGTGCTGGCGCACTTCAGGCCAGAAAAGACGATCTACGTAGAAACGGATGCTTCCGACACAGTGACGGCAGGGGTCCTTTCTCAATATAGCGACGACGAAACCCTCTATCCGGTCGCTTTCTTCAGCAAGTCGATAAGCGAAGCTAAGCGGAACTACGCTATCTATAACAAGGAGCTGCTGGCGATCATTCAGGCTTTCGAGGAGTGGAAACCGGAGCTTATAGCTGGAAAGAGCACGGTCCAGGTCCTTACAGACCACCAGTTACTGACCTACTTTATAAAGACGCAGAAGCTCTTACGACGTTAGGCACGGTAGGCTGCCTATCTATTAGGGTTCGACTTCAAGATCACATATCGACCCGGAGCTCAAAACGGAAAGGCTGACGCGCTGACGAGAAGAGAGGGGAAGACCAGCCGAGCGAAAGAAGATCCAAATATGTTCCAGAAGGTGTTGACCGAGCGGATAGTAGACGCAGAGGTGTTGAAAGAGGTAGGGGTCTGCGCAGTAGAACCGGCCCCTAAGGAAGAAACTCTCTACGAAAAGGTGAAACAGCTCAATCAACAACAGAAGCTCGGCAAGACCGGCTCAGGGAAGATGATAGTTCCAGAAGAACTAATTACGGAGGTCATCTAGCTGGTCTATAGCTCTATAGACGTTGGCCACGCCGGCTTAAAGAAGACAATGGAAGCCATAAGGACGGTCTACTGGTTTCCACGGATCTACGAACGGATCCATCGATTTATCGCCAATTGCTACATATGCAGAGCGGCGAAGCCACGTCACGGCCTTCCGGCAGGCTTACTGAAGCCGCTTCCGATCCCCGAGAAGCCGTAGCAGCACATTACGATGGATTTCGTAACCGGCCTGCCGGATTCCGATGGATATAACGCTACGCTGAACGTAGTGGACCGATTGAGCAAAGAACGCCACTTTATCCCCTGTCGAGCGAGAGACGAAGGAACCAATGCGGAAGAAACAGCGAGAATGCTGATTAAGCACGTATAGAAGCACTATAGGCTGCCGGACACTATCACTACGGATAGGGGTCCTCAATTCACCGCCGACGTATAGAAAGCTATTAACCAAGCTCTCGGAATTCGTGGAAAGCTTAGCACAGCCGCTTACCCGCAGACCGACGGTCAGTCTGAAGTCGCTAACCGTGAGATAGAACAATACCTACGAACCTTCTGCGGCCACTATCAAGAAAAATGGGCCGAGGTGTTGCCGATAGCTGAATTCTGCGCGAACTCGACACAGTCGGAAGCAACGTCGCTGGCGCCGTTCGAGATAACACACGGCTATCTTCCGAGAATGAGCTTTCAGCCGCCGAGCGACGCAGACTCGCAGGGGCTTTCCACCGCCACGTCGTCAAAGAGAGTCGCCGCTACAACGGCAGAAGCGCTACAATCTCAGATGGAAGAAGCGATCAAGGTGGCAAAAGAAGCGATGGAATCGGCTTAGAAGAAGATGGTAACTCGAGCTAATAGAAAGCGGTCACCGATAGAATTCGAAAAAGGCCAAAAGGTATAGCTTAATACACAAAACCTGAGGCTAAAAGGAAACGCGAAGCTCAACCTACGCTACGTAGGTCCATTCAAGATAATAGAAAAGAGGTCACCGGTGACTTATCGGCTCGAGCTGCCGAAGGCGTTCCGGATCTACGACGTTTTCCATTTAGATCTGCTAAGCCTGGACCCTAAGGACAGCCTTCCGGAGCAGGGCTTCGCCGAGCCCCCACCAGTCGAGATGGAAGGTAATAAGGAAGAGTAGGAGGTAGAAGACGTAATAGACATAAAGAAGATAAGGGGGTCCATCAAAGCGAGGATCTCGTAGAAGGGGTGGCCGGAAGACTATAAATGGTATCCAGTTGAAAACCTGCGGAATTCGGCGGAGCTGCTGAAAGAGTTCTACGCGCGGAACCCAGAAAAGCCGAAGCCATCGTAGCTCTAATGCCGGCAATGGAGACACGTCCGCTCCACCGGCGCGGAAGCCGGTGAAAACGATCGTGCTGGAAGTAATTGCTTTAGGGACCACTACGTCGGCCGGCAGCGCCGCCGCCCGCGTAGTAGGTAAAGGCTTTAGTAGAAGAGAAAAAGAGGAAGAAAAACGGCGCCGCGGAAAGATCTATATAGACCTCCGCGACGACGCACAGACCAGCTACGCCGCAGCTCAGGTGACCCACGGCTCAGATCAGATGGCACTGATCAGGCGCGTCTATCACATGAACGACCAAGTGAAGGACTTCAGATGTTGATAACGTAAGAGATTCAAGAAGCGATAAGAGAAGGAAAAGGTGACATTACCATCGGAGGGGATTAAAAAAAAAAAAAAAAAAAAACAGTGGAGGTTTTTAGGATGGATGGGATGACTAAGCGGTCGAGGGCGACCGCTGGTGAGGGGGGGGGGGGGTAGTGTTGCGGTGGTAGAAAGAGGTGGGACAGATTAATGGAGTGGACCCTGGAATTTCGGCTCGGCCCGTCCGGGCCGAGCCGGGCCTTGGCACCACCACCATCAAAGCCGACCACCACCACCACATAGATTCCTTTCCCTCCTCAGTTCGAGATATAGTTATCAAAAAAAAGCCGTATTGAATCATATCTGCGTGCCCGGATCAGTGTCCGGCAAGCTATAGTACTTCTATACGTATTGGATTAACATACGCGCGGTTTCTTCTGTAGTGGTTCCTTCGTCTCTCGCTTATTATAGGATGAAGTGTCGTTCTTTGCTTAGCCTATCTACTATATTGAAGGTGGCATCGCATCTATCGGAATCCGGCAGGCCGGTTACGAAGTCTATCGTAATGTGCTGCTACGGCTTCTCAGGGATCGGAAGCGGCTTTAGTAGGCCTGCCGGAAGGCCGTAACGTAGCTTCGCGGCTCGGTACATATAGCAATTAGCGATAAATCGGTTGATCCGTTCGTAGATCCGCAGAAACTAGTAGATTGTCCTTACGGCTTCTATTGTCTTCTTCGAGCCGGCGTAACTAACGTCCTTAGAGCTATAGACCAGTTGGATGACCTTAGTGATTAGTTCTTCTGGAACTATCAGCTTCCCCGAACCTGTTTCGCCGAGTTTCTGTTGCTGATTAAGCTGCTTTACCTTTTCGTAGAGAGTCTCTTCCTTAGGGGCCGGCTCTACCGCGCAGACCCCTACCTCTTTCAGCACCTCTGCGTCTACTATCCGCTCGGTCAGCACCTTCTGGAACATGTTCAGATCTTCTTTCGCGCGCGGCTAGTCTTTCCTTCCCTTCTCGTTAGTGCGTTAGCCTTTCCATTTTAAGCTCCTAGCCGATAGGTAATCTTAAAATCGAATCCAGATAAGTAGGCTGCCTACCGGGCTTCGCGGCGTAATAGCTTCTGCGTCTTTATAAAGTAGGTCAGTGACTAGTGGTCCGTAAGGACCTGGATCGTGCTCTGTCTAGCTATAAGCTCCGGTTTCCACTCTTTAAAGGCCTGAATAATAGCCAGTAGTTCTTTATTATAGATAGCGTAGTTCCGTTCGGCCTCTGTTATAGACTTGCTAAAGAAAGCCACTAGATGGAGGGTTTCGTTGTCGCTATATTAAGAAAGGACCCCTGCCGTTACTGTATCGGAAGCGTCTGTTTCTACGTAGATCGTCTTTTCCGGCCGGAAGTGTGCCAGAACTGGCGCAGAGGCCACCGCTTCTTTCAGCCGGTTAAAGGCTTCCGTACACTTCTCGTTCTATAGGCCGGCGGCCTCCTTCTTTAACGCCTCGTTTAGGGGTCTCGCTATCTTGCTAAAGTCCTTGATAAACCGTCGATAGTAGCTGCAGAAGCCGAGAAACGCTCCGATTTGCGTAGTATTCCCAGACTTTGGCTGCTTCTATTCGGCGACGGCGGCGACTTTTAAGGGGTCTATTCAAATTCTATCTCTTCCGACTATAAGACCGAGATATTTGACTTCGGTCTGATAGAACTCGCTCTTCTTTGTGTCCGCGTTCAATCCTACTTCGCGGAGTCTCTTTAGTACCCTCTCGGCGTAGTCCGTATGCTGATCTCTCGTTCCGTCCGTATAGATAAGAATGTCGTCCAAATAGATAGACACGAACCGCTCTAGCATGTCTATCAAGGTGTGGTTTATAAAGCGTTGCTACACTGCCGGCGCGTTGGTAAGTCTGAATAGCATTACTAGCTACTTAAAGTTGCCTATACGCGTAGCAAATGTCGTAAGGTCTTCCGTCTGTCCTTCCTCGTTCCTTAATTGGTGAAACGCTTAGCAGATGTCCAGCTTGCTGAACTACTTAGCCTTCGTTACACGCTATATAGTCTTATCTATTAGCAGCAGTAGATACACGTCTCTCTTGGTAACCTCGTTAAGGCCTCGATAGTCTACGTAGAGTCGCAGACCACCCCCTGGTTTCCTTACAAAAAAGAATCGGTAACGTGTATTCGGCAGAACTCGGCGTAATAAACTTCTTCGCCAGATTTTCGCGAACGAACACTTCTACCTGGTCCAGTTCCGCCGGCGACAGTCGTCTTAGGGGCTCGGTTCGTAGCAGCGTAGCTCCCTCTTTTAGTCGGATCTTATTGTCGTATTCCGGTCGATAGAGCGGCAATAGGTTGGAGTCGGCTCTTAAGAAGACGTTAGCGTAACTATAGAGCTTGTTTGGCAGCACCTCTAGTGGATCCACTTCTTCTTCCGCCATTATCTTCTGGTAGTCTTCGATGTCTTTTATTAAGATAGCGTAGATCTCGGTGTCCGGCGACTTCGCGAGGGTCGTTATAGCTTCTGAAATTATTATTCCAACGGCGACCAGGGGTTCGGAACGGTCGGACGGGGCTTCTTTCGCGGACTCCGCGGCTTTCGGCTCGGCAGCGGCGGCAGCGGTGGCAGCGGTTGCAGTCGTTCCAATAGTCCCTGCTCTGCTACCCGGGGTTTTGAATCCTATCGTGCCTTTGTCTACGTCAATGACTGCCTTCTGGTTCTTTATCTATTTCTGCCCTATAATAATGTTAAATCGTCCGAGATCCATGATCCAGAACGTCGCTTCCGTAGTTCAACCAGCTAGTGTGGTCCTTAATGGCACGTAGTGCGTAACGTTCTCCGTGTCTTGTCCGTTATATGCCGAAATCCGCGTCGGCAACGCCAATTCCACTGGATAACTGTATCCCTTTATCAGTTTCTGATCTAACCGATAGTGGATCGCTGCTCCGATAAGGGCTCCGGTATCGATAAAAGTCTTTAACTAGAGCGGTAGGCGCCGCTCCTTAACAGGGTGGATTTTAATAGGAAGGATAATAGCTGTTTCCGTGTTCGCTTCCACCGTCGCCGACAGTGGATCGTTACAACTGTTAATGCTCTCTCGCTCCGTTAGTGGCTTTCGCGGGGATGCCCTGTTTTTTACGCTAGATAGGGGGTCTATCCGTCTCGCTGGTCTTTTCCTATAATCCTTAATTGCACCCCCCCGTCCACACTGTCAGTATCGTTCGGCGCTGGTTCGATGGCTTGAATAGTCTTTCTCAGTAGCTGCGGCTGCAGCTGCTTTATAGCGCAATACTCCTGCTTCTGCTTATCCAATGCTTGGCATCTCGTAGCGATATAGCCGGGTTTTTCGCACGCGAAACAGGTAGGGACGAACGCCGATCGTAGTGAATACGATGACTGCTAGGGGCGTTGTCGGAAGGGCGCAGGGGCTCTTGTCGGCTGCGCCGACGGCGACGGCTTCTGAATCAGTTTACGTGTCGTCAGTTTTCCGTACGCGTTCAAGTTTCTAGCGGTGACTCTCGCCTAGTGTACGAAGCTTTGAAGGTCTTCGTCTTCTACCGACGCTATGGCCGCAGCGAGCTTAGGGCTTAGTTTCTGTCTTAGTAAGTGTAGCTGCTTATCCTTAGCTACTCTCGCTCTAATAGCATATTTCCTAAACAGCCCGTAAAATTCTTCAAATATTAGCCGATTCTAACTGATCTTGTCTAGTTGCTCGCAGGCAGTCTTCTTTCGGAAGGGGTCTCTGAATCGCTGGTCCAGCGCTTTGATAGCTTCGTCGGCGGTTACTTCTTCCAGGTCTGCCACTAGCGAAAAAGCTTTACCTTCTAATCGCGATTCTAGGTACGCTAATCTATCCTCTTCGCTACTCGATGCGTAATCGCGGCTTATCTTATTCTTGATCTTCTTCTTAAATGCCTCCTACGCTTTAGGGTCTCTGCCACCGAAAGCAGGTAGGTCCGGCAGTGGCGTCATTGTAGTGCTACCTTGACTATAGGCCGCCGGTAAGGCGGTCTCTGCGTAGGTTTCTCGCCGCGGTGGCGGCGACGACTTCGCTGCTTCCATATCAGCTAGTTGATGCTTTAGCGCCTTCAGCTGCGCCAGTCGATTCGCTGCCTGGTTTTCTAGCACATCTATAATAGTCTCGGCCGATTCCTTCTCGGCTCTTACTGCTTTAGTTTCTTCTCTTAGTTGTCTCTGTTCTCTTCTAGCGTTCTGTAAAACAGCATCTTAATAAGGTCTATGCCGTCGTAGACCTTCCCTATTCCATTCTCGTTTACATAGTCCTTAAGTTCCTCGAGCGTGCAGTCGTGGATTTTCTTGTATTCGCTTATTCGTTCCTTTATCTCTGCAGTCTCTTCTAACGTAAAACCGCTAATAATAATCTTATTATTAATGACACTGGAGCGCCTACTCGCTCTGTCAGTCTTTCTCTTTCTACAGCGGCCTGTTACGCCGCTCTCTACCGCTAAGAAGCCTTCCATCTTCTTACAGTGCCGGGTTGTTTGGTGTGTGTAGGTGCGCGTGCGTTATTCGAGCGTCCGGATAGTTCGACGGGCCCTTTCGCGCAGTGCAGGGTTTGGTGTAGTAAGTGAGTTCGAGATATAATAATCCGAGCGCGCAGATAAGGTTCAATACGGCTGTTTTATTAACTATATCTCGAACTAAGGAGGGAAAGGAGTCTATGTAGTGGTAGTAGTGGGCTTTCGTAGTAGTAGTGCCAAGGCCCGGCTCGGCCCGGAAGGGCCGAGCCGAAATTCCAAGGGTCCACTCTATTATCTAGTCCCACTCCTTTCTGCCGCTGTGTAACAATTAACGTAGGTAAAGGCACTATTGGATTCAAAAACCATTAGACCGAAATAGCCGCCGAATTGGTCGCAGTCGCCAAAGCCAAACCGAACGCTACAACTATCGAAGCGGCTCCAAAGGATAGGTCCGATCCTTAAGACACAATCGGAATAATAAGTTTAGAAGCTTTAATAACCCTCGCAAGGTCGTCGGACAACGAGATTTATGCTATCTTAATAAAAGATATCAAAGACTACCGGAAGATAATAGTGGAAGAAGAAGTGGATCTACTAGAGGTGTTACTGAAAGAACTCCATAGTTACACTAACGTGTTCTTAAAGGCTAACTCCAACCTCTTGCCGCTCTACCAACCGGAATATAACAATAAGATCCGACTAAAAGAAGGAGCTAAGCTACCGAGAACTGAGCCCTTAAGAAGACTGTCGCCTGCAGAGCTAGACCAGGTAGAAGTGTTTGTTAGAGAAAACTTGGCAAAGAAGTTCATTACGCCAAGCTCTGCAGAATATGCGTTACTGATTCTTTTCGTACGGAAACCCGGAGGTAATCTCTGACTGTGCGTAGATTACCGCGGCCTTAATAAGGTTACTAAGAGAGATGTGTATCCGCTGCCGCTAATAGACGAGACTATACAACGAGTAGCTAAGGCTAAGTAGTTTAGCAAGCTGGATATTCGCTAAGCTTTCTATTAATTAAGAAACGAAGAAGGACAAACGGAAGACCTTACGACATTCGCTACGCGTATAGGCAATTTCATGTAGCTGGTAATGCCTTTCAGACTTACCAACGCGCCGGCAGTGTAGCAACGCTTTATAAACTACACCTTTATAGACATACTAGAACGGTTCGTGTCTATTTACTTAGACGACATTCTTATATACACTGAGGGAACGAGAGAACAACACACAGACTACATTAAGAGGGTGTTAAAGAGACTCTGCGAGGTCGGACTAAACGCAGACACGAAGAAGAGCGAGTTCTACTAGACCGAAGTCAAATACCTCGGTCTTATTGTCGGAAGAGAGGGAATTAACCCTAGCCAGACGAGCAGAGGCGGACCTAGCGACTACGAGGGAGCTATAGCGAGCACGGCTGGACGGGGCGGGAGGCATAGTAGTAGCTAGTAGTAGTAGTAGTAACTAGTAGTAGCTAGTAGTAGGGCCGGGGTTAGATAGTAGATAATAGATAGTAGACAGTGGACGGTAGTAGACAGTAGACGGCGTAGAAGGGGGGAGGCAGGCGGGAGAGGGAAGGAAAAGGGGGAAGGGAAAGAGAAGGGAGAGGCTTAAGCTTAGGTAGGTAGCTGCCTGCTATAAGAGGCAACAGCAACTAGGGCAACTGTTACAGCTGTATAGAAAGGGAAAGAGGCAACCACGACCTAGTAGGCGACGAGCAACGGCAATATAGACGATCGGACGAAAATAGGAGACGAAAATAGGAGATCGCGACCTGCTAAAGGAACACTAGGAGCTAAGGGTATACGACACGCTGCCGTACGAAAGGAGCACTACAAGGAGTAAAGGGGGGGTATTGTTAGGAAGCGCCGCCCAGCCCAGGTCCTGGGCCTAACCTAAGCTAGCCGTCGCCCTAAGGACTGCGACTTAGCAGCGCTAGCACGACCCTACCCTCTGTACGGGATTACTAACAGGACCCTACTCCTGTACAGAGGGAGAACCCTACGGCCCTGCACAGAGGGGAGTACTGCCCCTCTAAATAGAGGGAAAACTCTACACTACTATATAGAGGGAGAACTCCCAATCCTCTGTATAGAGTGTAAACCTTGCTTCCCTATATAGAGGGAAATTGCTAGCTTAGCTTTGTAGGTACAAATTGTGCAGCAGCAGACGACAAAGGAACTGCCTATTAGTTCCTTTATATAAATACCTAGCCTTAAGTTTCTAAACCAAGATTCTTAAGCCCTTACACTTCCCTAATATTAGGTTATACCCTAACTTGTCCTGTACGATATAGAGGTATAAGTCCTGCTTATAGTGTCCCTGCAGCTCTATCGTTACTTTTACTATATAGGTAATATCCAGTCCTCGCCCGGTAATGCCTAGCATGCGTACAGGTATAGGAGGGGTCGTCTTAATATAGTGTCTCTGTACGAAGTCTTTGCTAATTACTCCGACGACGCACAGACCAGCTACGCCGCAGCTCAGGTGACCCACGGCTCAGATCAGATGGCACTGATCAGGCGCGTCTATCACATGAACGACCAAGTGAAGGACTTCAGATGTTGATAACGTAAGAGATTCAAGAAGCGATAAGAGAAGGAAAAGGTGACATTACCATCGGAGGGGATTAAAAAAAAAAAAAAAAAAAACAGTGGAGGTTTTTAGGATGGATGGGATGACTAAGCGGTCGAGGGCGACCGCTGGTGAGGGGGGGGGGGGGTAGTAGTGTTGCGGTGGTAGAAAGAGGTGGGACAGATTAATGGAGTGGACCCTGGAATTTCGGCTCGGCCCGTCCGGGCCGAGCCGGGCCTTGGCACCACCACCATCAAAGCCGACCACCACCACCACATAGATTCCTTTCCCTCCTCAGTTCGAGATATAGTTATCAAAAAGGCCGTATTGAATCATATCTGCGTGCCCGGATCAGTGTCCGGCAAGCTATAGTACTTCTATACGTATTGGATTAACATACGCGCGGTTTCTTCTGTAGTGGTTCCTTCGTCTCTCGCTTATTATAGGATGAAGTGTCGTTCTTTGCTTAGCCTATCTACTATATTGAAGGTGGCATCGCATCTATCGGAATCCGGCAGGCCGGTTACGAAGTCTATCGTAATGTGCTGCTACGGCTTCTCAGGGATCGGAAGCGGCTTTAGTAGGCCTGCCGGAAGGCCGTAACGTAGCTTCGCGGCTCGGTACATATAGCAATTAGCGATAAATCGGTTGATCCGTTCGTAGATCCGCAGAAACTAGTAGATTGTCCTTACGGCTTCTATTGTCTTCTTCGAGCCGGCGTAACTAACGTCCTTAGAGCTATAGACCAGTTGGATGACCTTAGTGATTAGTTCTTCTGGAACTATCAGCTTCCCCGAACCTGTTTCGCCGAGTTTCTGTTGCTGATTAAGCTGCTTTACCTTTTCGTAGAGAGTCTCTTCCTTAGGGGCCGGCTCTACCGCGCAGACCCCTACCTCTTTCAGCACCTCTGCGTCTACTATCCGCTCGGTCAGCACCTTCTGGAACATGTTCAGATCTTCTTTCGCGCGGCTAGTCTTTCCTTCCCTTCTCGTTAGTGCGTTAGCCTTTCCATTTTAAGCTCCTAGCCGATAGGTAATCTTAAAATCGAATCCAGATAAGTAGGCTGCCTACCGGGCTTCGCGGCGTAATAGCTTCTGCGTCTTTATAAAGTAGGTCAGTGACTAGTGGTCCGTAAGGACCTGGATCGTGCTCTGTCTAGCTATAAGCTCCGGTTTCCACTCTTTAAAGGCCTGAATAATAGCCAGTAGTTCTTTATTATAGATAGCGTAGTTCCGTTCGGCCTCTGTTATAGACTTGCTAAAGAAAGCCACTAGATGGAGGGTTTCGTTGTCGCTATATTAAGAAAGGACCCCTGCCGTTACTGTATCGGAAGCGTCTGTTTCTACGTAGATCGTCTTTTCCGGCCGGAAGTGTGCCAGAACTGGCGCAGAGGCCACCGCTTCTTTCAGCCGGTTAAAGGCTTCCGTACACTTCTCGTTCTATAGGCCGGCGGCCTCCTTCTTTAACGCCTCGTTTAGGGGTCTCGCTATCTTGCTAAAGTCCTTGATAAACCGTCGATAGTAGCTGCAGAAGCCGAGAAACGCTCCGATTTGCGTAGTATTCCCAGACTTTGGCTGCTTCTATTCGGCGACGGCGGCGACTTTTAAGGGGTCTATTCAAATTCTATCTCTTCCGACTATAAGACCGAGATATTTGACTTCGGTCTGATAGAACTCGCTCTTCTTTGTGTCCGCGTTCAATCCTACTTCGCGGAGTCTCTTTAGTACCCTCTCGGCGTAGTCCGTATGCTGATCTCTCGTTCCGTCCGTATAGATAAGAATGTCGTCCAAATAGATAGACACGAACCGCTCTAGCATGTCTATCAAGGTGTGGTTTATAAAGCGTTGCTACACTGCCGGCGCGTTGGTAAGTCTGAATAGCATTACTAGCTACTTAAAGTTGCCTATACGCGTAGCAAATGTCGTAAGGTCTTCCGTCTGTCCTTCCTCGTTCCTTAATTGGTGAAACGCTTAGCAGATGTCCAGCTTGCTGAACTACTTAGCCTTCGTTACACGCTATATAGTCTTATCTATTAGCAGCAGTAGATACACGTCTCTCTTGGTAACCTCGTTAAGGCCTCGATAGTCTACGTAGAGTCGCAGACCACCCCCTGGTTTCCTTACAAAAAGAATCGGTAACGTGTATTCGGCAGAACTCGGCGTAATAAACTTCTTCGCCAGATTTTCGCGAACGAACACTTCTACCTGGTCCAGTTCCGCCGGCGACAGTCGTCTTAGGGGCTCGGTTCGTAGCAGCGTAGCTCCCTCTTTTAGTCGGATCTTATTGTCGTATTCCGGTCGATAGAGCGGCAATAGGTTGGAGTCGGCTCTTAAGAAGACGTTAGCGTAACTATAGAGCTTGTTTGGCAGCACCTCTAGTGGATCCACTTCTTCTTCCGCCATTATCTTCTGGTAGTCTTCGATGTCTTTTATTAAGATAGCGTAGATCTCGGTGTCCGGCGACTTCGCGAGGGTCGTTATAGCTTCTGAAATTATTATTCCAACGGCGACCAGGGGTTCGGAACGGTCGGACGGGGCTTCTTTCGCGGACTCCGCGGCTTTCGGCTCGGCAGCGGCGGCAGCGGTGGCAGCGGTTGCAGTCGTTCCAATAGTCCCTGCTCTGCTACCCGGGGTTTTGAATCCTATCGTGCCTTTGTCTACGTCAATGACTGCCTTCTGGTTCTTTATCTATTTCTGCCCTATAATAATGTTAAATCGTCCGAGATCCATGATCCAGAACGTCGCTTCCGTAGTTCAACCAGCTAGTGTGGTCCTTAATGGCACGTAGTGCGTAACGTTCTCCGTGTCTTGTCCGTTATATGCCGAAATCCGCGTCGGCAACGCCAATTCCACTGGATAACTGTATCCCTTTATCAGTTTCTGATCTAACCGATAGTGGATCGCTGCTCCGATAAGGGCTCCGGTATCGATAAAAGTCTTTAACTAGAGCGGTAGGCGCCGCTCCTTAACAGGGTGGATTTTAATAGGAAGGATAATAGCTGTTTCCGTGTTCGCTTCCACCGTCGCCGACAGTGGATCGTTACAACTGTTAATGCTCTCTCGCTCCGTTAGTGGCTTTCGCGGGGATGCCCTGTTTTTTACGCTAGATAGGGGGTCTATCCGTCTCGCTGGTCTTTTCCTATAATCCTTAATTGCACCCCCCCGTCCACACTGTCAGTATCGTTCGGCGCTGGTTCGATGGCTTGAATAGTCTTTCTCAGTAGCTGCGGCTGCAGCTGCTTTATAGCGCAATACTCCTGCTTCTGCTTATCCAATGCTTGGCATCTCGTAGCGATATAGCCGGGTTTTTCGCACGCGAAACAGGTAGGGACGAACGCCGATCGTAGTGAATACGATGACTGCTAGGGGCGTTGTCGGAAGGGCGCAGGGGCTCTTGTCGGCTGCGCCGACGGCGACGGCTTCTGAATCAGTTTACGTGTCGTCAGTTTTCCGTACGCGTTCAAGTTTCTAGCGGTGACTCTCGCCTAGTGTACGAAGCTTTGAAGGTCTTCGTCTTCTACCGACGCTATGGCCGCAGCGAGCTTAGGGCTTAGTTTCTGTCTTAGTAAGTGTAGCTGCTTATCCTTAGCTACTCTCGCTCTAATAGCATATTTCCTAAACAGCCCGTAAAATTCTTCAAATATTAGCCGATTCTAACTGATCTTGTCTAGTTGCTCGCAGGCAGTCTTCTTTCGGAAGGGGTCTCTGAATCGCTGGTCCAGCGCTTTGATAGCTTCGTCGGCGGTTACTTCTTCCAGGTCTGCCACTAGCGAAAAAGCTTTACCTTCTAATCGCGATTCTAGGTACGCTAATCTATCCTCTTCGCTACTCGATGCGTAATCGCGGCTTATCTTATTCTTGATCTTCTTCTTAAATGCCTCCTACGCTTTAGGGTCTCTGCCACCGAAAGCAGGTAGGTCCGGCAGTGGCGTCATTGTAGTGCTACCTTGACTATAGGCCGCCGGTAAGGCGGTCTCTGCGTAGGTTTCTCGCCGCGGTGGCGGCG
The DNA here is from genome assembly GCA_016165855.1 of Pseudocercospora ulei. Lineage (NCBI taxonomy): Eukaryota > Fungi > Ascomycota > Dothideomycetes > Mycosphaerellales > Mycosphaerellaceae > Pseudocercospora > Pseudocercospora ulei. The sequence goes on along the minus strand of JACWNB010000002.1, from coordinate 4,906,293 downwards.
ACGACTTCGCTGCTTCCATATCAGCTAGTTGATGCTTTAGCGCCTTCAGCTGCGCCAGTCGATTCGCTGCCTGGTTTTCTAGCACATCTATAATAGTCTCGGCCGATTCCTTCTCGGCTCTTACTGCTTTAGTTTCTTCTCTTAGTTGTCTGTTCTCTTCTAGCGTTCTGTAAAACAGCATCTTAATAAGGTCTATGCCGTCGTAGACCTTCCCTATTCCATTCTCGTTTACATAGTCCTTAAGTTCCTCGAGCGTGCAGTCGTGGATTTTCTTGTATTCGCTTATTCGTTCCTTTATCTCTGCAGTCTCTTCTAACGTAAAACCGCTAATAATAATCTTATTATTAATGACACTGGAGCGCCTACTCGCTCTGTCAGTCTTTCTCTTTCTACAGCGGCCTGTTACGCCGCTCTCTACCGCTAAGAAGCCTTCCATCTTCTTACAGTGCCGGGTTGTTTGGTGTGTGTAGGTGCGCGTGCGTTATTCGAGCGTCCGGATAGTTCGACGGGCCCTTTCGCGCAGTGCAGGGTTTGGTGTAGTAAGTGAGTTCGAGATATAATAATCCGAGCGCGCAGATAAGGTTCAATACGGCTGTTTTATTAACTATATCTCGAACTAAGGAGGGAAAGGAGTCTATGTAGTGGTAGTAGTGGGCTTTCGTAGTAGTAGTGCCAAGGCCCGGCTCGGCCCGGAAGGGCCGAGCCGAAATTCCAAGGGTCCACTCTATTATCTAGTCCCACTCCTTTCTGCCGCTGTAACAATTAACGTAGGTAAAGGCACTATTGGATTCAAAAACCATTAGACCGAAATAGCCGCCGAATTGGTCGCAGTCGCCAAAGCCAAACCGAACGCTACAACTATCGAAGCGGCTCCAAAGGATAGGTCCGATCCTTAAGACACAATCGGAATAATAAGTTTAGAAGCTTTAATAACCCTCGCAAGGTCGTCGGACAACGAGATTTATGCTATCTTAATAAAAGATATCAAAGACTACCGGAAGATAATAGTGGAAGAAGAAGTGGATCTACTAGAGGTGTTACTGAAAGAACTCCATAGTTACACTAACGTGTTCTTAAAGGCTAACTCCAACCTCTTGCCGCTCTACCAACCGGAATATAACAATAAGATCCGACTAAAAGAAGGAGCTAAGCTACCGAGAACTGAGCCCTTAAGAAGACTGTCGCCTGCAGAGCTAGACCAGGTAGAAGTGTTTGTTAGAGAAAACTTGGCAAAGAAGTTCATTACGCCAAGCTCTGCAGAATATGCGTTACTGATTCTTTTCGTACGGAAACCCGGAGGTAATCTCTGACTGTGCGTAGATTACCGCGGCCTTAATAAGGTTACTAAGAGAGATGTGTATCCGCTGCCGCTAATAGACGAGACTATACAACGAGTAGCTAAGGCTAAGTAGTTTAGCAAGCTGGATATTCGCTAAGCTTTCTATTAATTAAGAAACGAAGAAGGACAAACGGAAGACCTTACGACATTCGCTACGCGTATAGGCAATTTCATGTAGCTGGTAATGCCTTTCAGACTTACCAACGCGCCGGCAGTGTAGCAACGCTTTATAAACTACACCTTTATAGACATACTAGAACGGTTCGTGTCTATTTACTTAGACGACATTCTTATATACACTGAGGGAACGAGAGAACAACACACAGACTACATTAAGAGGGTGTTAAAGAGACTCTGCGAGGTCGGACTAAACGCAGACACGAAGAAGAGCGAGTTCTACTAGACCGAAGTCAAATACCTCGGTCTTATTGTCGGAAGAGAGGGAATTAACCCTAGCCAGACGAGCAGAGGCGGACCTAGCGACTACGAGGGAGCTATAGCGAGCACGGCTGGACGGGGCGGGAGGCATAGTAGTAGCTAGTAGTAGTAGTAGTAACTAGTAGTAGCTAGTAGTAGGGCCGGGGTTAGATAGTAGATAATAGATAGTAGACAGTGGACGGTAGTAGACAGTAGACGGCGTAGAAGGGGGGAGGCAGGCGGGAGAGGGAAGGAAAAGGGGGAAGGGAAAGAGAAGGGAGAGGCTTAAGCTTAGGTAGGTAGCTGCCTGCTATAAGAGGCAACAGCAACTAGGGCAACTGTTACAGCTGTATAGAAAGGGAAAGAGGCAACCACGACCTAGTAGGCGACGAGCAACGGCAATATAGACGATCGGACGAAAATAGGAGACGAAAATAGGAGATCGCGACCTGCTAAAGGAACACTAGGAGCTAAGGGTATACGACACGCTGCCGTACGAAAGGAGCACTACAAGGAGTAAAGGGGGGGTATTGTTAGGAAGCGCCGCCCAGCCCAGGTCCTGGGCCTAACCTAAGCTAGCCGTCGCCCTAAGGACTGCGACTTAGCAGCGCTAGCACGACCCTACCCTCTGTACGGGATTACTAACAGGACCCTACTCCTGTACAGAGGGAGAACCCTACGGCCCTGCACAGAGGGGAGTACTGCCCCTCTAAATAGAGGGAAAACTCTACACTACTATATAGAGGGAGAACTCCCAATCCTCTGTATAGAGTGTAAACCTTGCTTCCCTATATAGAGGGAAATTGCTAGCTTAGCTTTGTAGGTACAAATTGTGCAGCAGCAGACGACAAAGGAACTGCCTATTAGTTCCTTTATATAAATACCTAGCCTTAAGTTTCTAAACCAAGATTCTTAAGCCCTTACACTTCCCTAATATTAGGTTATACCCTAACTTGTCCTGTACGATATAGAGGTATAAGTCCTGCTTATAGTGTCCCTGCAGCTCTATCGTTACTTTTACTATATAGGTAATATCCAGTCCTCGCCCGGTAATGCCTAGCATGCGTACAGGTATAGGAGGGGTCGTCTTAATATAGTGTCTCTGTACGAAGTCTTTGCTAATTACTCTGTACACCAAATATCCTATGTTAACCAATGTCCGCACCGTTGCGGACCTGTTTAGCGTAGGCCGTACGACAAACGGCGTAGTCGTTATGTAGTTGCTCTTAAAAGATAGCTAAGTAGTACTTTAATTTGGCAATCTATCTCGTATACGCTTCTGGCAGAGCCTTCGCTTAGAGGCTACTCTTTTCGCGACTCGTTGTCGTCCAAGTAGGACTCTTAATCCTTTTGTTAAGGCGCCGCAGTTGCTACTCTTGCAGTGATCGGCCGTCCCCTAGGTCTCTCTGCTAGCAAAAGCCTGCAATTCTGTGCGGTATAACCTATCTTGCTATACCTATAGCAGCTCCCTTCTACTCTTCTCTTGTCTAGGGTAGCTATATCTACCTACTGTGCCCTTTTGGCGGCAGCCCTTAGCCGTACAGTAACAGCTGCCGCTACACTTATCGTCGTTAGTTCCTAGTCTATAGCGTCTGTCTGCCGCTAGAGGGGTTGTCGCATCTTATAAGCGTAGCTTATCTGTCCGGGCCTGCGCTGCTAGTCGTCGACTATCCTAAGGAGATTACAGAATTCCTCGTACGTAGCTGGTCGCATTACACCTACCAGTCCCGTTATAATCTCTATAGAGAAGCCTACCTCTAAGGTAGCAATTTTTATCCTGTCCTCCTATTAGAGCCCTCCTGCCTCCGCTAGGATCTGGTCGTATTCTGCGAGGAACTCTTGTACAGTCTTGCGCCCTTACTTTATTGTATTAACCTATATAAGTGCTCGGCTCTCGTAGTCTAGGTCCTTATAGCTCTTGTTAAGAGCTGCCTAGAGCATCGTCGTCGTTGCTATTACTAGGTTAGCAATAGCCGTCTCGTAGTACGGCAGAATCCGTGCTGCCGCCCTTAATCCGAGCGTGCAGATAAGGTTTAATACGGCTGTTTTAATAACTATATCTCGAACTGAGGAGGGAAAGGAATCTATATAGTGGTGGCGGTGGGCTTCTGTAGTGGTAGTAGTGCTAAGGCCCGGCTCGGCCCGGACGGGCCGAGCTGAAATTCCAAGGGTCCACCCTATCACTTAGTCCCACCCCTTTCTGCTGCCGTAACACTACCCCCCTCCCTCACTAGCGGTCGCCCTCGACCGCTTAGTTACCCTATCCATCTGAAAATCTCTTTTTTTTTAATTCGTCGTCTCCTTCTCGAAAATCCCCTCCAACGGTAATGTTACCGCTTCCGTCTTCTATCAAAAACAACGTTTTCTTTATCGCTTCTTGAATTTCTTACGTCGTCGGCATCTGAAGTCTTTTACTTGGCGGTTATGTGATCGACGCTATCTGATCTGATCTGCGGTTTTCTGAGCTGCGACTTGGCTGGTCTGTGCGTCTCCTTAAAGGTCTTTATAGATCTTTCCGCTGCGCCGTTTTTCTTCTTCTTTTTCTCTTCTACCAAAGCCTTTACCTACTACGGGGTCGGCGGCGCTGGCACGCTACGGCGTCAGCGAGCTGGCGGCCGAACCGGCGGTGGGTAGTGGCCGCGTCGAAGACCTCCCCGAAAGCGACCGTTACGATCGTCTTTATCGGCTTCTGCGCTAGTGGAGCGGACGCGGCTTTCTTTTTTTTTTTTTCCACCTCTTTCGGAGGTCGTCAGTTTCGGAGCTATCCGGGTTTCGGCTTCTTCGGGTTCTGCACGTAGAACTCTCTGAGCAGCTCTGCCAAATTCCGGAGGTTCTCGATTGGATACTATTTATAGTCTTCCGGCCACCCTTTCTACGAGATTCTCGCTTTGATGGACCCTCGAGTCTTCTTTACGTCTATTATATCTTCTACCTCCTATTCTTCCTTATCGTCTATCTCGATAGACAGTAGTTTGGCAAACCCCTGCTCCGGCAGACCGTTCTTAAGGTCCAGGCTTAGCAGATCTAAATGGAAAACATCGTGGATCCGGAACAATTTCGCTAGCTAGAGCCAATAGGTCACCAGCGATCTCTTTTCTACTATCGTAAACGGACCCACGTAGCGGGGGTTAAGCTTGGCGTTCCCTTTCAGCCTCGGGTTCCGCGTGTTGAGCTATACCTTTTGGCCTTCCTCGAATTCTATTAGTAACCGCTTCTTATTAGCTCGAGTTACTATTTTCTCCTAAGTTGATTCCATCACTTTCTTTGCTACCTTAATAGCTTCTTCTATCTGAGATCGGAGCGCTTCTGCCGCCGCAGCGGCGACTCTCTTTGACGACGTAGCAGTGGAAAGCTCCGGCAAGCCGGCGTTGCTTAGCGGATAGAAGCTCAATCTCGGAAGATAACTGTAGGCTATCTCGAACGGCGCTAGCGACGTTGCTTCTAACCGTGCTAAGTTTGCGCAGAATTCAGCTATTGGCAGCATCTCGACCTACTTTTCCTAATAGTGGCTGTAGAAGGTTCGCAGATATCGCTCTATTTCTCAGTTAGCCACTTTAGACTGACCGTTAGTCTGCGGGTAAGCGGCTGTGCTAAGCTTTCTACGAATTCCGAGAGCTTGGTTGACAGTCTTCTATACGTCGGCAGTGAATTAAGGACCCCTATCCGTAGTGATAGTGTCCGGCAGACTATAGTGCTTCTATACATGTCTAATCAGCATCCGCGTAGTCTCCTCTGCAGTGGTTCCTTCGTCTCTAGCTCGATAGGGGATAAAGTAGCGCTCTTTGCTTAGCTAGTCTACTACGTTTAGCGTAGCGTTATATCCATCGGAGTCCGGCAGGCCGGTTACGAAGTCTATCGTAATATGTTGCTACAGTTTCTCGGAGATCGGAAGTGGCTTTAGTAGACCCGCTGGAAGACTGTAACGCGGCTTCGCGGCTCGGCATACGTAGCAATTGGCGATAAATCGGTGGATCCGTTCGTAGATCCGCAGAAACCAGTAGATCGTCCTTATAGCTTCTATCGTTTTCTTTGACCCTGCGTAACTAACATCCTTAGAGCTATGGACTAGCTGGGTAACCTCTGTAATTAGTTCTTCCAGAACTATTAGCTTCCCTAAACCGGTTTTGCCGAGTTTCTGTTGCTGGTTGAGCTGCTCTACCTTCTCGTAGAGAGTCTTTTCTTCGATTGGCGGCTCTATCGGTTCCGGTTCGGTCTGCAGTTCTGCCGCGTAGATCCATGCTTCCTTTAATACCTCGGCGTCTACTATCCGTTCGGTTAGCACCTTCTAAAACATGTTCGGATCTTCTTTCGCGCGGCTCGTCTTCCCTCCTCTTCGCGTTAGCGCGTTAGCCTTTCCGTTCTAAGCCCCTAGTCGATAGGTGATCTTAAAGTCGAACCCTAATAAGTAGGTAGCCCACTAAGCTTGGCGACGTAAGAGCTTCTGCGTCTTTATAAAGTAGACCAGCGATTGGTAGTCCGTAAGGACCTAAACCGTACTCTTTCTAGCTATAAGCTCCAGTTTCCACTCCACGAAAGCCTGAATAATTGCTAGCAGCTCCTTATCGTAGATAGCGTAGTTCCGCTCGGCCTCCGTTATAGACTTGCTAAAGAAAGCCACCGGATGGAGGGTCTCTTCGTCGTCGGCGTATTGAGAAAGGACCCCTGCCGTTACTGTATCGGAAGCATTAGTTTCTACGTAGATCGTCTTTTCCGGCCGGAAGTGTGCTAGAACTGGCGCAGAGACTACCGCTTCTTTTAGCCGGTTAAAGGCTTCTATGCACTTCTCGTTCTATAGGCCGGCGGCCTCCTTTTTTAATGCCTTATTTAGGGGTCTCGCTATCTTGCTAAAGTCCTTAATAAACCTTCGATAGTAGCTGCAGAACCCGAGAAACGCCCTGATCTGCGTAGTGTTTCCGGATTTCGGCCGCTTCTATTCCGCAATAGCGGCGACCTTTAAGGGGTCTATCCGAATTCCGTCTCTTCCAACGATAAGACCGAGATATTTGACCTCGGTCTGGTAGAACTCGCTCTTTTTCGTGTCCGCGTTCAATCCTACTTCGCAGAGTCTCTTTAGCACCCTCTCGACGTAGTCCGTATGCTGATCTCTCGTTCCGTCTGTATAGATAAGAATGTCGTCCAAATAGATAGACACGAAACGCTCTAGCATGTCCATAAAAGTGTGGTTTATAAAGCGTTGCTACACTGCCGTCGCATTAGTAAGTCCGAAAGGCATTACCAACTACTTGAAATTGCCTATATGCATCGCGAACGTCGTAAGGTCTTCTGTCTGCCCTTCTTCGTTCCTTAGTCGATAGAACGCTTAGCGGATGTCTAGCTTGCTGAACTACCTAGCCTTTGCTACACGCTGTATAGTCTTATCTATTAGTGGCAGTGGATATACGTCTCTCTTGGTAACCTCGTTAACGCCTCGATAGTCTACGCAGAGTCGCAGACTACCCCCTAGTTTCCTTATGAAAAGAATCGGTAACGTATATTCGGCAGAACTCGGCGTAATAAACTTCTTCACCAGGTTTTCGCGAACGAACACCTCTACCTAGTCCAGTTCCGCCGGCGACAGTCGTCTTAGGGGCTCGGTTCTTGGCAGCGTAGCCCCCTCTTTCAGTCGGATCTTGTTGTTATATACCGGTTAATAGAGCGGCAATAGGTTGGAGTCGGCCTTTAAGAAGACGTTAGCGTAACTATGGAGCTTATTTGGCAGCACCTCTAGTGGTTCTACTTCTTCTTCCGCCATTATCTTCCAGTAGTCTTTAATGTCTTTTATCGAGATAGCGTAAATCTCGTTGCTCGGCGACTTCGCGAGGGTCGTTATTGCTTCTGAACTCATTATTCCGACGGTAACCGGGGGTTCGGAACGATTAGACGGAGCCTCTTTCGCGGACTCCGTAGCTTTCTTCTTGGCGGCGGCGACCGTTCCGATAGTCCCTGCTCCGCTACCCGGGGTTTTGAATCCTATCGTAACTTCGTCTACGTTAATAGGAGTCTTCTGGTTCTTTATCTATTTCTGCCCTATAATTATGTCAAATCGTCCGAGATCTATAATCCGGAACGTCGCTTCCGTGGTTCGACCAGCTAGTGTAGTCCTTAACGGCACGTAGTGCATAACGTTTTCTGTGTCTTGTCCGTTGTATGCCGAAATCTTCGTTAGCGACGCCAGTTCCACCGGATAGCCGTATCTATTTATTAGCTTCTGAACCAGTCGGTAGTGGACAGCCGCGCTGATAAGGGCCCCTGTGTCGATAAAAGCTCTTAGCTAAAGTGGCTTGCTCGATTCGCTAAGGGGGTGGACAGTAATTGGAAGGATAATAGCTGTTTCTGTATTCGCTTCTACTGTCGCCGACAGTAGATCGTTACAACTGTTGATGCTCTCTCGCTCCGCTAGTGCCTTTCGCAGGGGTGCCCTGTTTTTTACGCTAGATGGGGGGTCTATCCGTCCAGCTGATCTTTTCCTATAATTCTTAGCTGGACCCCGCCGTCCACACTGTTAGTGTCGTTCGGAGCCGGCTCTATAGCTTGTATGGTTTTTCTCGGTGGCTGCAGCTGCTTTATAACACGATACTCCTGCTTCTGCTAGGCCGTTGCTTGGCATCTCGTAGCGATATAGCCAGGCTTTCTATACGCGTAGCAGGTGGGGACGAACGACGAGCGCTGTAACTAATACGGTGGCTGCTAGGGGCGTTGTCGGAAGGGCGCAGGGGCTCTTGTCGGCTGCGCCGCCGGCGACGGCTTATAAATTAGTTCACGTGTCGTCGGTTTCCCGTACGCGTCTAAGTTCCTAGCAGTAACTCTCGCCTAGTGTACGAAGCTTTAAAGGTCTTCGTCTTCTACTGAGGCTATAGCTGTCGTTAGTTTAGGGCTTAGTTTCTGTCTTAGTAAGTGCAGCTGCTTATCCTCTGCTACCCTCGCTTTAATAGCATATGTCCTAAATAGTCCGTAGAACTCCTCAAACGTCTGCTGGTTCTGATTGATCTTGTCTAGTTGTTTACGGGCCGTCTTCTTCCGGAATAGGTCTCCGAAGCGTTGATCTAGCGCTTCGATCGCTTCTTTAGCAGTTACCTCTTCCAGGTCCGCCACTAACAAAAAAGCTTCACCTTCTAGTCGCGATTCCAGGTACGCCAATCTATCTCCGGCGCTGCTCGATGCGTAATCGCGGCTTATCTTATTCTTGATCTTCTTCTTCAACGCCTCCTACGCTTTAGGGTCTCTGCTACTGAAAGCAGGTAGGTCCGGCAGTGGCGTTATCGTAGTGCTACCTTGACTATAGGCCGCCAGTAAGGCGGTCTCTGCGTAGGTTTCTTAATGCGGTAGCAGCGACTTTGCTGCCTCTATATTAGCTATTTGATGCTTTAGCGCCTTTAGCTGCGCCAGTCGATTCGCTGCCTGGTTTTCTAACACGTCGATAATAGTTTCTGCCGATTCCTTCTCGGCCCTTACCGCTTTAGTTTCTTCTCTTAGTTGTCTGTTCTCTTCCAGCGTTCTGTAGAACAGCGTCTTAATAAGATCTATACTATCGTAGACCTTTCCTATCCTATTCTCGTTTACATAGTCTTCTAGTTCCTCGATCGTGCAGTCGTGGATCTTCTTGTATTCGCTTATTCGTTCCTTAATCTCTGCAGTCTCTTCCGTCGTAAAACCGCTAATAATAATCTTATTATTAATAACACTAGAGCGCCTACTCGCTCTGTCAGCCTTTCTCTTTCCGCGGCGGCCTGTTACGCTGCTCTCTACCGCTAAGAAGCCTTCTATCTTCTTACAGTGCCTTTGGAGGTTGTTGTTTTGGTGTATGTGTAGGTGCGCGTGCGTTATTCGGGTTTCCGGATAGTTCGACGGGCCCTTTCGCGCAGCGCGGGGTTGGTGTAGAGAGCGAGTTCGAGATATAATAATCCGAGCGTGCAGATAAGGTTCAATACAGCTGTTTTAATAATTATATCTCGAACTGAGGAGGGAAAGGAATCTATGTAGTAGTGGCGCTAGGCTTCTGTGGTGGTGGTGGTGCCAAGGCCCGGCTCGGCCCGTCCGGGCCGAGCCGAAATTCCAAGGGTCCACCCTATTACTCAGTCCTACCCCTTTCTGCCGCTGTAACAGCCCTGCCCTTTAACCTCCTAAAGAGGTACACTACCTTGTCCAGCTCGGTCAGGTATGCTCCTAAGTCGACCAGAAGCTTAGAGCGTATCTAGGCAGCCTAGGAGGGGTACTCAGCCAGAGCCTTACTATTGTAAGTAGTAACGTTAGGGAGTTTGCCCTTAGAGGCCGGGGTATAGGCTATCGTGTTCGTTGTCGTAGGGGTCGGATCGCAATCGGACGCCCTAAGCTGTTGTAGCTCCTGTTCCTATTAGGAAATTATCGCAGCCTAGTAGCTTACTTGCTGCTCGAGCTGCCTCTTGTGTTCTAGTAGCTCCTTGTACGCGCAGTGCATCTGTCCCTACATAGCTGTAGGTTCTATAGAGATATCGCTGTCTATCTTCGTTATATTACTGCAGTTCCTAACAGTAAGATCAGTTCCTAATGTAAGGGCTTAAGAATCTTAGTTTAGAAACTTAAGGTTAGGTATCTATATAAAGGAACTAATAGGCAGTTCCTTCGTTATCTGCTGCTGTACAATTTGTACCTACAAAGCTAAGCTAGCAATTTCCCTCTATATAGGGGTGCAAGGTTAACACTCTGTATAGAGGATTGGGAGTTTCCTTCTATATAGTAGTACAGAGTTTTCCCTCTGTTTAGAGGGGCAGCAATTCCCCTCTATGCAGTACTATAGGGTTCTCCCTCTGTACAGGAGTAGGGTTGTGTCGGTAATTCCGTATAGGGGGTAGGGTCGTGCTAGCGCTGCTAAGTCGCAGTCCTTAAGGCGACAGCTAGCTTAGGTCCAGGACCTGGGCTGGGCGGCGCCCCCTAACAGGATCCACCGGTTTATTACTAACTGTTACGTGTGCCGAGCTACCAAGCTACGTTACGGCCTTCCGGCCGGCCTGTTAAAGCTACTTCCAATCTATGAAAAACTATAGCAGCATATTACGATAGATTTCGTAACCGGCCTGCCGGATTCCGATAGATATAATGCCACGCTTAACGTGGTGGATCGACTAAGCAAGGAGCGCTATTTTATCCCCTATAAAGCTAAGGATAAAGGAACTACTGCAGAAGAACCAGCGAGAATACTAATACAGTACGTATAGAAGCACTACAGCCTGCCGGACACTATTACTACGGATAGGGGTCCTTAATTTACCGCTAATATATGGAAGGCTATCAACCAAGCTCTCGGAATCCAGGGAAAGCTCAGCATAGCCGCTTACCCTTAAACCGACAGTTAGTTAGAAGTAGCTAACTGCGAGATAGAGAAATATCTACGGATCTTCTGCAGTTATTATTAAGCTAAGTAGGTTAAGGTGTTGCCGATAGCCGAATTCTGCGCCAATTTAGCACGATCGGAAGCTACCTCGCTAGTGCCGTTCGAGATAACCTACAGTTATCTTCTGAGAATAAGCTTCCAACTACTGGACGAACCCAGCCCTTCGGAACCTCCTACTATCACTTTGTCGAAGAGAGTTGCCGCCGCCGCAGCAGAAGCTCTCCAATCTTAGATAGAAGAAGCGATTAAGGTAGCGAAAGAGGCTATAGAATCGGCTTAGGAGAAGATAGTAACTCGAGCTAATAGAAAGCGGTTACCGATAGAATTCGAAGAGAGCCAAAAGGTATAGCTTAACACGCGGAACCTAAGGCTAAAATTCAACGCGAAACTTAACCCCTGCTATGTAGGTCCGTTCAAGATAGTAGGAAGAGGTCGCCGGTAACCTACCGGCTCTAGCTGCCGAAATCGTTCCGGATCTACGATGTCTTTTATTCGGATCTGCTAAGCTTAGACCCTAAAGACGGCCTTCCGGAACAGCGGTTTGCCGAACCCCTACCAATCGAGATAGACAGTAAAGAAGGAGAATAGGAGGTGGAAGATGTAATAGATATAAGAAAGCGGAGAGAATCTATTAAAGCGAGGATCGTATAGAAAGGATAGCCGGAAGACTATAAATAGTATCCGCCCGAGAACCTCCGGAATTTAGCGGAACTGCTAAGAGAGTTTTACGTTCGAAACCCGAAGAAACCGAAGCCTAAGTAGCTCGAAAGTTAACGAAGAAGAAGAAAAGCCGCGTCCGCTCTATTAGTGCGGAAGCCGATAAAGACGATCGTAACAGTCGCTTTGCCAGAGTCTTCGACTCGGCCACTACCTACCGCTGCTTCGGCAGGAAGCCCGCTGACGCCGCTTTAAGGTGTCGACGCCGCCGGCCCTACAGCAAGTGAGGTCCTTAGTAGAGAAAGAAAAAGAAGAAGAAACAACGCAGCGGATAGATCTATATAGACCTCTGCAGCGAAGCACAGACTGGCCACGTTATAGCTTAGATAACCGCGGGACCCGATTAGAGGGACGCCGAGTAAAGACGTTAGATAGCGACGATGTAAGAAGAGAGAAGATAAAGAAAGGGGATAGTTTCGAAATAGAAGAAAGCGAAGAGGTAACGACGGAATTAAAAAAAAAGAGACAGATAGATAAGTAAGCGGTCGAGGTCGACTGCTAGTAAGGGAGGGGGGTAGTGTTAGGGCGGCAGAAAGGGGTAGGACTGAGTAATAGGGTAGACCCTTGGAATTTCGGCTCGGCCCTTCCAGACCGAGCCGGGCCTTAGCACACTACCCCTAAAGTCCTTACCTACTACTACATAGATTCCTTTCCCTCCTTAATTCGAGATATAGTTATTAAAAAGGCCGTATTAAATTATATCTGCGTGCCCGGATCAATAGGTAATGTCCGGTCCTCGCCCGGTAATACCCAGTATGCGTACAGGTACGGTAAGGGTTGTCTTAATGTAGTGTCTCTATACGAAGTCTTCGCCAATTACTCCGTACACTAAACATCCTGTATTAATTAGCGTCCGCGCTGTAGCGGTCCTGTTTAGCGTAGGTCGTACAATAAACGGCATAGTCGTTATGTAGTTGCTCTTAAAAGATAGCTAAGTAGTGCTTTAATTTGGCAATCTATCTTATATATGCCTCTAGCAGAGCCTTCGCCTAGAGGCTACTCTTTTCCCGACTCGTTATCGTCTAAGGGAAACTCTTAGTTCTCTTGTTAGGGCGCCGCAGTTGCTACTCTTGCAGTAGTCGGCTGTCCCCTAGATCTCTCTACTAGCAAAAGCCTGCAGTTCTGTATAGTATGTCCTATCTTGCTACACTAGTAGCAGCTCCCTTCTGCTCGTCTCTTGTTAAGGGTAGCTGTATCTACCTACTATGCCCTTTTAGCAGCAGCCCTCGGCTGTACAGTAACGGCTGCCGCTACTCTTGTCGTTGTTGTTAGTTCCTAGTCTATAGCGTCCTGCTGCTAATAGGAGGGCTGTCGTATCTCGTAGGCGCAGCTTATCTGTCCGAGCCTGCACTGTTAGTCGTCGAATATCCTAAGGAGATTATAGAACTCCTCGTACGAGGCTAGTCGCATTACGCTTACTAGTCCTGTTATAATCTCCTTAGAGAGGCCTACCTCTAAGGTAGTAATTTTTACCCTGTCCTCCTATTAGAGTCCTCCTACCTCTACTAGGATCTTATCGTATTCCGCGAGGAACTCTTGTATAGTCTTACGTCCTTGCTTTATCGTATTAACCTGTAGGAGTGCTCAGCTTTTGCAGTCTAGGTCCTTGTAGCTCCTGTTAAGAGCTGCCTAGAGCATTGTCGTAGTTGCTATTGCCAGGTTGGCAATAGCTGTCTTGTAGTACGGCAGAATCCGTGCTGCCGCCCTGCCCTTTAACTTCCTAAAGAGGTACACTACCTTGTCTAGCTTAGTCAGGTATGCTCCTAAGTTAACTAGAAGCTTAGAGCGTATTTAGGCAGCCTAGGAGAGGTACTCGGCCAGAGCCTTACTATTGTAGGTAGTAACGTTAGGGAGTTTGATCTTAGGGGCCGGGGTGTAGGCCGTCGTGTTCGTCGTCGTCGTCGTCGTAGGGGTCGGGTTGCAACCGGACGCCCTAAGCTGTCGTAGCTCTTGTTCCTGTTAGGAAATCGTTAGGGCCTAAAGAAAGGCGGAAGAGAGCTGTTGCTAGTACGGACAGGCAGGGCACGCTGTACGTTCTCTTACTAGCTAAGAGACCTAGAGGACGGGTCCCTACTGCAAGGGGAGCAGCGGCAGCAGCAAAACCCTAGGTTAAAGAGGCTCCCTCCTTAGACGACGACGAATCGGGAAAAGAGTAGCCTCTAAGCGAAGGCTTAGTTAGAGGAATGCACAAGATAGGCTACTATATTAATATACTACTTAGCTATCTTTTAAGAGCACCTGTTAGGAGACGCCGCCCAGCCTAGGTCCTGGACCTAACCTAAGCCAGCCGTCGCCCTAAGGACTGTAACTTAGCAGCGCTAGCACGACCCTACACTCTGTACTAAATTACTAACAGGATCTTACTCCTGTACAGAGGGAGAACCTAATAGCCCTTTATAGAGGGGAGTGCCGCCCCTCTAAACGGAGGGAAAACTCTGCACTACCGTACAGAAGGAGAACTCCCGATCCTCTGTACAGAGTGTAAACCTTGCACCCCTATATAGAGGAAAATTGCTAGCTTGGCTTTATAGGTACAAATTGTACAGCAGCAGACGACGAAGGAACTGCCTATTAGTTCCTTTATATAGATACCTAGCCTTAAGTTTCTAAACTAAGATTCTTAAGCCCTTACATTAGGAACTAATCTTACTGTCGGTAACTGCAGTAATACAATAAAGATAGACGGCGACATCTCTATAGAACCTACGGCTATGCAGGGACAGATGCACTGCGCGTACGAGGAGCTGTTAGCACACAAGGCCTAGCTCAAACAACAAGTAAGCCACTAGGCTGCGATAATTTCCTAACAGGAACAGGAGCTACGATAGCTTAGGGCGTCCGATCGCGATCCGACCCCTACGACGACGAACACGATAGCCTATACCCCGAACCCTAAGAGCAAACTCCCCGATGTCACTACTTACGACAGTAAGGCTCTGGCTAAGTACCCCTCCTAGGCTGCCTAGATGCACTCTAAGCTTCTAGTCGACTTGGGAGCATACCCGACCAAGCTAGACAAGGTAGTTTACCTCTGTAGGAGGTTAAAGGGCAGGGCAGTAGCACGGATTCTGCCGTACTACGAGACAGCCATTCCCAACCTAGCAATAGCTACAACGACGATGCTCTAGGCAGCTCTTAACAAGAGCTATAAGGACCCAGACTGCGAGAGCCGAGCACTCCTACAGGTTAACCCGATAAAGCAAGGACGCAAGACTGTACGAGAATTCCTCGCGGAATACGACTAGACTCTAGCAGAGGCAGGAGGTCTCCAATAGGAGGACAGGATAAAAATTACCTCTTTAAAGGTAGGCTTCTCTAAGGAGATTATAACGGGACTAGTAGGCGTAATGCGACTAGCTACGTACGAGGAATTCTGCGATCTCCTTAGCATAGTCGACAACTAGCAGCGTAGGCTTGGACGGATAAGCTACGCTTACGAGATAAGACAACCTCTCTAGCGGCAGACGGACGCTATAGACTAGGAACTAACGACAACGAGGGTAGCGGCAGCCGTTACTATATAGCTAAGGGCCTCTACTAAAAGGGCACAATAGGTAGACATAGCTACCTTTAACAAGAGGCAAGCAGAAGGGAGCCGCTACTAGTATAGCAAGATAGGCTACACTGTACAGAATTGGAGGCTTTTGCTAGCAGAGAGACCTAGGGGATAGCCGACTACTGTAAGGGTAGCAACTGCAGCGCCCTAACAAGAGGATTAGGAGTCCTACTTAGACGACAACGAGTTAGGAAAAGAGTAGCCTCTAAGCGAAGGCTCTGCTAGAGGCGTATATAGGATAGATTGCCAAATCAAAGCACTACTTAGCCATCTTTTAAGAGCAACTATATAACGACTACGCCGTTTATCGTACGGCCAATGTTGAACGGGTCTGCAATAGCGCGGACATTGATTAATACAGGATGTTTAGTGTACGGAGTAATTAGCGAAGACTTCGTACAGAGACACTAGATTAAGACGACTCCTACTGTACCTGTATGCATATTGGGCATTACCGGGCGAGGACCGGATATTACCTATATAGTAAAAGTAACGATAGAGATACAGGGGTACTATAAGCAGAACTTATACCTCTATGTCGTACAGGACAAGTTAGGGTATAACCTAATACTAGGGAAGCTATAGATAGAGCGCTAGAAGGGCAAGCTAGATATTGGACGAGGACGGCTATACCTAGCAGTAACGAAGCAGATGCTCCGAGACTAAGGGAGGGTACAGCAGGACGGCAATACCGAGGCCGAAACCAACAAGGCAATAAAGCAGAGGCCCTAAGACTAGGGGAAGGCTCTACAGGGTAACAATGCTAAGGCCGAAATCAACACGGCGACAGCAGACATTAAGAAGGCATTAGCGCCTAAGAAAGCGACAGACCCCTGTACGAAGCTCCTAAAGGAATACGCAGGATACCTGGACCTCTTCGAGCCGAAGTCGGCCTTATAACTGCCGCTACACTAAGGAGAAGGGATTGACTACGATATCTAGCTAGAACCCTGTCTAGATAGGAGTCTGCTAGAGGTACTGTACGGACCGCTGTATAGAATATCCTCTAGAGAACTCCTAGTACTGCGCAAGACGCTGGACGACTTGCTTGCTAAAGATTTTATTTAGGCAAGTACCTCGTCTGCAGGAGCCCTAGTGCTGTTTGTCTATAAGGAGGGGAAGACCGGCTTGCGTTTCTGCGTAGACTACAGAGGCATTAACGCGATTACCAAGAAGGACCGGTACCCCTTACTCCTTATTAAGGAGACTCTCGGACGGATTAGCAAGGCAAGGTAGTTTACTAAGCTTAACATAGTCTCGGCTTTCTACAAGATATGGATTAAGGAAGGCTGTAAATAGATAACTGACTTCTGTACGAGATATAGTCTTTTTAAGTAGCTTGTTACCCCTTTTAGCCTTGCCAACGCATTACCAACCTTCCAAAGGTACATTAACAAGTCCTTGCAAGGGTTACTAGACAACATCTGCTCAGCATACCTCGACGACACCCTGGTCTTTACAGATAGCACCTATGCAGATTACGTACAGGACGTAAAGAAGGTGCTGGATTGACTGCAGTAGGCTAGCTTGTACCTCGACATCGACAAATGTAAATTCAGTGTCTAGTGTACGAAATACCTAGGTTTTATTATCGAGGCAGGGAAAGGCATTAGTATAGATAGGAAGAAGATTGATGCTATTAAGCAATAGAAGCCGCCTACGAACGTTAAGGCCGTACGGGAATTTCTTAGGTTTGCCAACTTCTACTGCCAGTTTATACAGAATTACTTAGAGATCGTACGCCCTCTAGTTAAGCTAACACACAAGGACAAGCAGGTTAAGTAGACAGACGAGTGCAACGGGAGCTTCAACAAGCTAAAGGAGCTCTTTACTATAGGACAACCGCTTGCCGCCTTTAACCTAGAGTATATAACGATACTGGAAACCGACTCCTTAGGGTATTGCATTAGAGGTATCCTGTTACAGGTAGGCTCGGACGGACTCCTGCACCTATACGCGTATTTCTCTAAGAAGAACTCCCTAGCTAAGTGCAACTACCCTATCTACGACAAGGAGTTGCTAGCAGTCGTACAGTGTTGCGAAGCGTAGGATAGAGACCTCTACTCGGTTCCTAAGTTCCTCGCCCTAACTAACTACAAGAATCTGGAGTACTTTACGCAGCCCCGGAAGCTGTCTAAGAGGCACGTACGATAGGCAATGTACCTAAGCCGGTTTAATATAAGACTCTAGTATCGCAAGGGTAAGGACAATAGCAGGGCCGATATGCTATCTAGACAAGACTAGGATATACTAACGACGTACAAGGACGACCGGCTGAAGTTACGGACATTCCAGATGTTCAAAGAGGAGCCAGGCGAGGAGATTATCCGCCTAGCAGCGACACACCTATAGAAACCCTAACTGCAAGCATAGGAAGAGGCAGTGGAAAAGGACGAGGTATATTAAGGGGCCTGTACAGCGATCTAAGGAGGGCAACGGAAGCTCCTAGCAGAGCTCTATCTTAAGGTGTCGGCAGCATAGTGCTTAGTAGACGAGGAAAACAACCTAAAGTTTAGGAATCGGATATGGGTCCCGGCAGACGAGAAGCTCTATACGAGCCTAATATAATAGGCGCATTATTCGATAGCTACTAAGCACCTAGGGCGTAAGGAGACATACAGCATCGTCGCTAGGGACTACTACTAGCTGGCGACAGCGAAGGATATCTATAGGTTTGTACAGAACTGCGATGTATACGGATAGACGAAGCCCTAGCGTAAACTAAAACATAGGCTGTTGAAACCCCTACCGATCCCGGACCGGCCCTAGCAAGACCTAACAGTGGACTTTATTACAGACCTCCCTAGGAGCGACGGACAGCAGAACATTATAGTAGTTACGGACAAGCTAACGAAGGGGGTAATACTAGAGGGAATAGACTCCATTACGGCTAAAGACACTACCTAGGCCTTTATACGGACGACGTTCAGCAAACACAGTTTCCCTCGGTCTATTGTGTTAGACCGGGGCACGCAGTTTACGAGCTAGCTCTAGGCAAGGGTCTGCTAGTTGCTAAAGGTAGAACGTCGCCTGTCGACCGCATAGCACCTGCAGACGGACAGGGCGACGGAGAGGGTCAATTTAACGTTGGAAGTGTACCTCCAAGCGTACGTTGACTATAACTAGACGAACTGGAACCGACTTCTCCCTATAGCAGAGCTAGCTATTAACAGCTATACGGCTAACGCTACAGGATTGTCCCCCTTCCCTATAGCCTATAGATACGACTATTCCCTGCTCCTACTGACCCTAAGGGATAACACCCTACGCTCTGTACGATCCCTAATTTAGCAGGGAGAGGCTATCGTACGGACGATTACGAACGCCTACTAATAGGCAAAGGCGAGCCTAGCTATAGCTTAACAGAATACGGAGGAGCAGGCCAACAAAGGACGGCAGGCTGCACTAAGGTATAAGGCAGGAGATAAGGTCTAGCTAAATTAGCGCAACATCCGTACAGACTAACTAAGTGATCCGGGCACGCAGATATAATTCAATACGGCCTTTTTAATAACTATATCTCGAACTGAGGAGAGAAAGGAATCTATGTAGTGGTGGTGGTGGGCTTCCATAGAGGTGGTGGTGCCAAGGCCCGGCTCGGCCCGTCCGGGCCGAGCCGAAATTCCAAGGGTCCACCCTATTAATCTGTCCCACCTCTTTCCACCGCCGCAACACTACCCCCCTCCCTTACTAGCGGTCGCCCTCGACCGCTTAGTTACCCTATCTATTCGAAAACCTTTCTTTATTTTTTTTTTTTTTTTTAATTCATCGTCTCCTTCTCGAAAATTCCCTCCAACGCCAATGTTACCTCTTCCGTCTTCTATTACGACTGACGTTCTTTTCGTCGCCTTTTTTCGTTTTTTACATCGTCGGTGTCTGAAGTCTTTCACTTGGCGTTTATGTAATCGACGCTATCTGATCTGATCTGCGGTCTTCTAAGCTGCAGCGTAGCTTGTTGCGGCGGTGGAAAGAGGTAGGACAGATTGATAGGGTGGACCCTGGATTTCGGCTCGGCCCGGACGGGCCGAGCCGGGCCTTGGCATACACGCCACCCTCCATCAAAGCCCACCACCACCACCACATAGGTTCCTTTCCCTCCTTAGTTCGAGATATAGTTATTAAAAAAGCTGTATTGAATTATATCTGCGCGCCTGGATCATTATATCTCGAACTCACCCTCTACACCAACATCCGCGCTGCGCGAAAGGGCCTGTCGAACCATCCGGAAACCCGAATAACGTACGCGCACTAACACTAACATCAACAACAACCCCCAAGGAACTGCGAGAAGATAGAAGGCTTCTCGGCGGTAGAGAGCGGCGTTACAGGCCGTAGCGGAAAGAGAAAGACTGACAGACCGAGGGATAGGCGTACCAGCATTCTCGACGACGGAACGACCAACGAAGGCCTTACAGAAGAAGAGGTAGATAAAGCGAGAAAGGGCATAGAGGGCTACGCCGAACTGTATAGGCGCACGCCAGATAAGATAGGAGAATATCTTACAGAACACGGAGCTAAGAAGGTGTTTAACATTATTACCTTTATAGAAAAAAGGTTCTATAGGAACGTGGAAGAAAACAGACAGTTAAGGGAGGAAATAGAGACGGTAAGGGCCGAGAAGGAATCGGCAGAAACCATTATCGATGTGTTAGAGAACTAGGCGGCGAATAGGCTAGCGCAACTAAAGGCGCTAAAGGACCAACTGGCTGATATAGAAGCAGCGACGTCGCCGCTACCGCACCGAGAAGAACCAGCAGAGACCGCCTTACCGGCAGCCTATAGTCAAGGTAGCACCTCGATAACATTATTGCCAGACCTACCGGCGTTTAGAGGTAGAGACCCTAAAGACTAGGAGGCGTTTAAGAAGAAGATAAAGAATAAGATAGACCGCGACTACGCCGGAAACAGCGCTAGAGACCGACTGGCGTACCTGGAATCGCGATTGGAAGGTGAAGCTTTTTCGCTAGTAGCGGACCTAGAAGAGGCGACCGCCGAAGAAGCGATCAAAGCGTTAGATTAACGCTTCAGAGACCCATTCCGAAAGAAAACAGCCTGTAAGCAGCTGGACAAGATCAACCAAAACCGGCAGACGTTCGAGGAATTCTACGGCTTGTTCAGAAAATATGCAATTAGGGCCCGAGTAGCGGAAGATAAACAGCTCTACCTACTAAGACAGAAACTAAGCCCTAAGCTTGCTGCAGCTATAGCCTCGGTGGAAGATAAAGACCTTAAGAGCTTCGTGCACCGAGCGAGGGTTACCGCGAGAAACTTAAACGCTTACGCGAAAGCACGCGAATCGATTTAGAAGCAGTCGCCGTCGGCGCAGCCGACGCGGGCCCCTGCGCCCTTCCGACAACGCCCCCAGCAGCCATCGTATCAGTTACAGCGTTCGTCGTTCGTCCCCACCTGCTACGCGTATAGAAAACCTGGCTATATCGCTACGAGATGCCAAGCGTCGGATAAGCAGAAGCAGGAATATCGAGCAACGAAGCCGCCGCCGCTGAGAAAGGCTATACAAGCTATGGAGCCGGCTCCAAACGATACTGACAGCGTAGACGGTGGAGTGCTACTGCGAATCTTGGGAAAAGACCAGCTAGAAGGATAGGCCCCCTATCCAGCATAGACAACAGGGCATTAATGCGAGCTACGCCGACAAAAGAGAGCATTAATAGCTGCAGCGATCCGCTCTCGGCAGCGGTGGAAGTAAACACGGAAACAGCTATTATCCTTCTAATTACTGTCCACCCCCTTAACGGATCGAGCAAACCCCTTTAGCTGAAAGCCTTTATCGACACCGGAGCTCTTATCAGCGCAGCGATCCACCACCGACTGGTCCGGAAGCTGATAAATAGATACGGCTATCCGGTGGAACTGGCGTCGCCGACGCAGATTTTGGCATACAACGGACAGGACACGGAAAGCATTACGCACTATGTGCCATTAAGGACTACCTTGGCTGGTCGCACTACGGAAGCGACGTTCCGAATTATAGATATCGGAAGGTTTGACATTATTATAGGGCAGAAATAGATAAAGAACCAGGGAGCGATTATTGACGTAGGAGAAGGCACACTCGGATTCAGAAAAGCGGACGGCGGCTTAGCCGCCCTCCAACCAATCGCCGAATCGGTCACGGTAGCCGACGCTAAACCGAACACTATAACGATGGAAGCGACTCCGTCCGATCGTTCCGCACCCTCGGTTACCGTTGGAATAATAAGTTCAGAAGCAATGACGACCCTCGCGAAGTCGCCGAGCAATAAGATCTACGCTATCTCGATAAAAGACATCGAAGACTACCGGAAGATAATGGCGGAAGAAGAGGTAGATCTACTGGAGGTGCTGCCAAACAAGCTCTATAGTTACGCTAACGTCTTCTTAAAAGCAGACTCCAACCTCCTGCCGCTCCACTGGCCGGAATACGATAATAAGATCAGGTTAAAAGAAGGGGCCACATTGCCAAGAACCGAGCCCCTAAGACGACTGTCGCCGGCCGAATTGGACTAAGTGGAGGTGTTTGTTCGCGAAAACCTAGCGAAGAAGTTCATTACACCGAGTTCTGCTGAATATGCGTTACCGATTCTTTTCGTAAGGAAACCAGGGGGTGGTCTGCGACTCTGTGTAGACTATCGGGGCCTTAACGAGGTCACCAAGAGAGACGTATACCCCCTGCCGCTAATAGATAAGACTATACAGCGCGTAGCAAAGGCTAGGTAGTTTAGCAAGCTGGACATCCGCCAGGCGTTTTATCGACTAAGGAACGAAGAAGGGCAGACAGAAGACCTTACGACATTCGCGACGCGTATAGGCAATTTCAAGTAGTTGGTAATGCCTTTCGGGCTTACCAACGTGCCGGCGGTGTAGCAACGCTTTATAAACCACACCTTTATAGACATGCTAGAACGGTTCGTATCTATCTATTTGGACAACATTCTTATCTATACGGATGGAACGAGAGATCAGCACACGGACTACATCAAGAAGGTGCTGACCAGGCTCTGCGAGGTCGGATTGAACGCGGACACGAAAAAGAGCGAGTTCTATTAAACCGAGGTTAAATATCTTAGCCTTATCGTCGGAAGAGATAGAATTCGGATAGACCCCTTAAAGGTCGCCGCCGTAGCGGAATAGAAGCAACCGAAATCCGGCAACACTACGCAGATTAGGGCGTTTCTCGGATTCTGCAGCTACTATCGACAGTTTATCAAGGACTTTAGCAAGATAGCGAGACCCCTGAACGAAGCGTTAAAGAAAGAGGCCGCCGGCCTATGGACTAAGAGGTGCACAGAAGCCTTTAACCGGCTAAAAGAAGCAGTGGCCTCGGCGCCGGTTTTAGCGCACTTCCGGCCGGAAAAGACGATCTATATAGAAACGGACGCTTCCGATACAGTAACGGCAGGGGTCCTTTCTTAATACGGAGACGATAAGACCCTTCACCTAGTGGCCTTCTTCAGCAAGTCCATAACGGAAGCTAAGCAGAACTACGCTATCTACGATAAGGAGCTGCTGGCGATTATTCAGGCCTTTAAAGAGTGGAAACCGGAGCTTATAGCCGGACAGAGCACGGTCCAGGTCCTTACGGACTACCAGTCGCTAACCTACTTTATAAAGACGCAGAAGCTCTTACGCCGCCAAGCTCAGTAGGCCACCTACTTATTAGGATTCGACTTCAAGATTACATATCGACCGGGGGCTTAAAACGGAAAGGCGGACGCGCTTACGCGAAGAGAAGGAAAAACAAGCCGCGCGAAGGAAGATCCGAACATGTTCCAGAAGGTGTTGACCGAGCGAATGGTAGACGCAGAGGTGTTGAAAGAGGTAGGGGTCTGTGCAGTGGAACCGGTCCCTAAAGAAGAAGCTCTCTACGAAAAGGTAAAGCGACTTAACTAGCAACAGAAACTCGGCAAAACCGGCTTAGGAAAGCTAATAGTTCTGGAAGAACTAATTACGGAAGTCATCCAGTGGGTCCATAACTCTATAGACGTTGGTTACGCCGGCTCAAAAAAGACGATAGAAGCTATAAGGACGGTCTACTGGTTTCCGCGGATCTACGAACAGATCCATCGATTTATCGCCAATTGCTACGTGTGCAGGGCCGCGAAGCCGCGTTACGGTCTTCTAGCAGGCTTATTGAAGCCACTGCCGATCCCCAAGAAACTATAGCAGCACATTACGATGGACTTCGTAACCGGCCTGCCGGATTCAAATGGATATAACGCCACCCTTAACGTAGTGGATAGGCTAAGCAAAGAACGACACTTTATCCCCTGTCGAGCGAGAAACGAAGGAACTACGGCGGAAGAAACCGCGCGGATGTTGATCCAACACGTGTGGAAGCACTATAGGTTGCCGGACACTATCACTACGGATAGGGGTCCTTAATTCACTGCCGACGTATAGAAAGCTATTAACTAAGCTCTCGGAATTTATAGAAAGCTCAGCACCGCCGCTCACCCTCAAACCGACAGCCAGTCCGAAGTGGCTAATCGCGAGATAGAGCGATATCTGCGAACCTTCTGCGGCCATTATTAAGAAAAGTGGGTCGAAGTGTTACCGATGGCCGAATTCTGCGCGAACTCAACACGGTTAGAAGCAACGTCGCTGGCGCCGTTCGAGATAACGCACGGCTATCTTCCGAGGATAAGCTTTCAGCCACTAAGCGACGCCGGCTCGCTGGAGCTTTCCACTACCACTACGTCGTCAAAGAGAGTCGCCGCCGCGGCGGCAGAAGCGCTACGATCTCAAATGGAAGAAGCGATCAAGGTGGCGAAAGAAGCAATAGAGACGGCTTAGAAGAAGATAGTAACTCGAGCTAATAGGAACCGGTCGCCAATAGAATTCGAAGAAGGTCAAAAGGTATAGCTTAACACGCAGAACCTAAGGCTAAAAGGAAACGCGAAGCTTAACCTACGCTACGTGGGTCCATTTAAGATAATAGAAAAGAGGTCGCCGGTGACTTATCGGCTCGAGCTGCTGAAGGCGTTCCGGATCCACGACGTTTTCCATTCTGATCTACTAAGCCTGGACCCTAAGAACGGTCTGCCGTAGCAGGGGTTCGCCGAACCCCTACCAGTTAAGATGGACGGTAAAGAAGAAGAGTGGGAGGTAGAAGACGTAATAGACGTAAAGAAGACGAGGGGGTCCATCAAAGCGAGGATCTCGTAGAAGGGGTGGCCGGAAGATTATAAATAATATCCGATCGAGAATCTCCGGAATTCGGCGGAGCTGCTAAGAGACTTTTACGCGTAGAACCCGAAGAAGCCGAAACCGGCGTAGCTCTGATATCGACAATTCCAGAAGAAAGAAGAAAGCCACGTCCGCTCCACCGGCGCGGAAGCCGATAAAGGCGATCGTAATGGAATTGATAGCTCCAGGCACTGCCACGTCGCTCGGCGACCGCGTAGAGGGCGGAAGCTTTAGTGGAAGAGAAAAAGAGAAAGAAAAGCGGCGCCGCGGAAAGATCTATATAGACCTCCGCAACGACGCACGGACCAGCCACGCCGCAGCTCAGATAACCCACGGATCAGATCAGATAGCACGGATCAGGGGCACTGATTACATAAACGCCAAGTAAAGGACTTCGGATGCTAATAACGTAAGGGCTGAAAAAGCGATAATAAGACGTTGTTTTCGATAAAAGACGGAAGAGGTAACGTCGACGGTAGAGGGGATTTTCGAGAAAAAGAAGACGAATCAAAAAAAAAAAAAAAAAAAAAAAAAAAAAAAAAGAGAGACGGAAAGAAGAGAGATTTTCGGATAGGTGGGGTAACTAAGCGGTCGAGGGCGACCGCTGGTGAGGGGGGGGGGGTAGTGTTGCGGCGGTGGAAAGAGGTGGGACAGATTGATAGGGTGGACCCTGGATTTTGGCTCGGCCCGTCCGGGCCGAGCCGGGCCTTGGCATACTACCCTCTATCAAAGCCCACCACCACCACTACATAGGTTCCTTTCCCTCCTTAGTTCGAGATATAGTTATCAAAAAGGCCGTATTAAATTATATCTGCGCGCCCGGATTATAGCTAGTCTATTCGTCGTCGCGGAGGTCTATATAGATCTTTCTGCAGTGCCGTTTTTCTTCTTCTTTTTCTCTTCTACCAAAGCCTTCACCTACTACGCGGTCGGCAGCGCTGCCGGCCGACGTAGTGGTCCCTGAAGCAATCACTTTAAGCACGATCGTTTTTATCGGCTTCCGCGCCGGTAGAGCGGACGTGTCTCCATTGTCGGCATTAGAGCTACGCTAGCTTCGGCTTTTCCGGGTTCCGCGCGTAGAACTCTTTTAGCAGCTCTGCCAAATTCCGAAGGTTTTCGACTGGATACTATTTATAGTCTTCCGGCCACCCCTTCTACGAGATCCTCGCTTTAATGGACCCCCTTATCTTCTTTACGTCCATTACGTCTTCTACCTCCCACTCTTCTTTATTACCGTCTATCTTAACTGGTGGGGGTTTGGCGAACCCCTGCTGCGGCAGACCGTTCTTAGGGTCCAGGCTTAGTAGATCAGAATGGAAAACGTCGTGGATCCGGAACGCCTTCGGCAGCTCGAGCCGATAAGTCACCGGCGACCTCTTTTCTATTATCTTGAACGGACCTACGTGGCGTAGGTTGAGCTTAGCGTTGCCCTTTAGCCTTAGGTTCTTCGTGTTAAGCTATACTCTTTAGCCTTCCTCGAATTCTATTAGTGACCTTTTTCTATTAGCTCGATTTACTATCTTCTTCTGAGCCGATTCCATGGCTTCTTTCGCCGCTTTGACTGCTTCTTCAATCTGAGATCGGAGCACTTCCGCCGTCGTAGCGGCGACTCTCTTTGACGACGTAGTGCGGGTAGTGGAAAGCTCCGGCGAGCCGGTGTCGCTTGGCGGATGGAAGCTTAGCCTCGGAAGATAACCGTAAGTTATCTTAAACGGCGCCAGCGACGTTGCTTCTAACTGTGTTAAGTTTGCGCAGAATTCGGCTATTGGCAACATCTCGACCTACTTTTCTTGATGATGGCCGCAGAACGTTCGCAGGTATCGCTCTATCTCTCCATTAGCTACTTCAGACTGACTGTCAGTTTGAGGGTGCGCTGCGGTGCTGAGTTTTCTACGAATTCCGAGAGCTTGGTTAATTGCTTTCTATACGTCGGCGGTGAATTGAGGACCCCTATCCGTAGTGATAGTGTCCGGCAGGCTATAGTGCTTCTACACGTATTAGATTAGTATTCTCGCCGTTTCTTCCGCAGTAGTTCCTTTATCCTTAGCTCGATATAGGATGAAATGGCGCTCTTTGCTCAGCCGATCTACTACATTTAACGTAGCGTTATATCTATCCGAATTCGGCAGGCCGGTCACGAAATCCATCGTAATGTGCTGCTACGGCTTCTCAGGGATCGGAAGGGGCTTTAATAGACCGGCCGGAAGGCTGTAACGCGGTTTCGCCAATCGGCACGCGTAGCAGTTAGCGATAAATCGGTGGATCCGTTCGTAGATCCGTAAAAACTAGTAGATCGTCTTTACGGCTTCTATTGTCTTCTTCGACCCTGCGTGACCAACATCCTTGGATCTATAGACTAGCTGGATAACCTCCGTAATTAGTTCTTCCAGAACTATTATCTTCCCTGAACTGGTTTTGCCGAGTTTTTGTTGCTGGTTAAGCTGCTTTACTTTTTCGTAGAGAGTTTCTTCCTTAGGGGCCGGCTCTACTGGTTCCGGTTCGATCTGCGGTTCCGCCGCGCAGATCCCTGCTTCCTTCAACACCTCGGCGTCTACTATCCGTTCGGTCAGCACCTTCTGAAACATGTTCGGATCTTCCTTTGCTCGACTAGTCTTCCCTTCTCTTCGCGTCAGCGCGTTAGCCTTTCCGTTTTAAGCTCCGGGTCTATAAGCGATCTTGAAGTCGAACCCGGATAGGTAGGCGGCCTACCGAGCTTGGCGACGTAAGAGCTTCTGCGTCTTTATAAAGTAGGCCAGCGACTAGTGGTCCGTAAGAACCTGGACCGTTCTCTTTCTAGCTATAAGCTCCGGTTTCTACTCCTTAAAGGCCTGAATGATCGCCAGCAGCTCTTTATCGTAGATAGCGTAGTTCCGCTTAGCTTCGCTTATTGACTTGCTGAAGAAAGCGACTGGATAGAGGGTTTCGTCGTCACTATACTGAGAGAGGACCCCTGCCGTTACTGTGTCGGAAGCGTCCGTTTCCACGTAGATCGTCTTTTCTGGCCGGAAGTGTGCTAGAACTGGCGCAGAGGCCACTGCTTCTTTTAGCTAGTTAAAGGCTTCCGTGCACCTCTTATTCTATAGGCCGGCGGCCTCTTTCTTTAGCGCCTCGTTCAGGGGTCTCGCTATCTTGCTAAAGTCCTTAATAAACTGTCGATAGTAGCTGCAGAAGCCGAGGAACGCCCTGATTTGCATAGTATTTCCGGATTTCGGCTGCTTCCATTCGGCGACGGCGGCGACCTTTAAGGGGTCTATACGAATTCTATCTCTTCCGACGATAAGGCCGAGATATTTGACCTCAGTTTGATAGAACTTGCTCTTCTTCGTGTCCGCGTTCAATCCTACCTCGCGGAGCCTTTTTAACACTCTCTCTATGTAGTCTGTGTGTTGCTCTCTCGTTCTATTGGTGTAGATAAGGATGTCGTCTAGGTAAATTGACACGAACCGTTCTAGCATGTCTATAAAGGTGTAGTTTATAAAGCGTTGCTATACCGCCGGCGCGTTGGTTAGTCCGAACGGTATTACTAGCCACTTAAAATTGCCTATACGCGTAGCGAACGTCGTAAGATCTTCCGTCTGTCCTTCCTCGTTTCTTAATCGATAGAACGCTTGGCGGATATCCAGCTTGCTGAACTACTTAGCCTTCGCTACTCGCTGTATAGTTTTATCAATTAGCGGCAGCGGATACACGTCTCTCTTGGTAACCTTATTAAGGCCTCGATAGTCTACGCACAGTCGGAGACTACCCCCTAGTTTCCTTACGAAAAGAATCGATAACGTATATTCCGCAGAGCTCGGCGTAATGAACTTCTTCGCCAGGTTTTTACGAACAAACACCTCCACTTAGTCCAGTTCGGCCAGTGACAGTCTTCTTAGGGGCTCGGTTCTTGGCAGCGTAGCTCCCTCCTTTAGTCGGATCTTGTTGTTATATTCCGGTCGATGGAGCGGCAGTAGGTTGGAGTCGGCTTTTGAGAAGACGTTAGCGTAACTATAGAGCTCGTTTGGCAGCACTTTTAGTAGATCCACTTCTTCTTCTGCCATTATCTTCCAGTAGTCTTCGATGTCTTTTACCGAGATAGCGTAGATCTCGTTGCTCGGCGACTTCGCAAGGGTCGTCATTGCCTCTGAACTTATTATTCCGACGGTAACCGGGGGCGCGGAACGATCGGACGGAGTCGTTTCTATCGTCGTAACGTTCGGTTTGGCGTCGGCCACCGTAACCAGTTTGGCGATTAATTGGACAGCGGCTAAGCTGCTGTTCGATTTTCTGAATCCAAGTGTGCCTTCTCCTACGTTAATAATCGCCCCCTGGTTCTTTATCTATTTCTGCCCTATAATAATGTCAAACCTTCCGATATCTATAATTCGGAACGTCGCTTCCGTAGTGCGACCAGCCAGTGTGGTCTTTAATAGCACATAGTGCGTAACACTTTCTGTGTCTTGTCCGTTGTATGCCGAAATCTTCGTCAGCGACGCTAGTTCCACTGGATAGCTATATCCTTTCATTAGTTTCTGAACCAATCAGTAGTGGATTGCCGCGCCAATAAGAGCTCCAGTGTCGATAAAAGCTTTTAACTGTAGGGGTTGGCGCGACTTCTTAACAGGGTGGATCGTAATAGGAAGGATAATGGCCGTTTCCGTGTTCGCTTCCACTGTCGCTGACAGTGGATCGTTACAACTGTTGATGCTCTCTCGTTCCGTTAGTGCCTTTCGCGGGGATGCCCTGTTTTTTACGCTGGATGGGGGGTCTATCCGTCCAGCTGGTCTTTTCCTATAATTCTTAACTGGACCCCGCCGTCTACGCTGTTAGTGTCGTTCGGAGCCGGTTCGATAGCTTGGATAGTCTTTCTCAGCGGCGGCGGCTTCGTTGCTCGATATTCCTGCTTCTGCTTGTCCGATGCTTGGCATCTCGTTGCGATGTGGCCAGGCTTGCCACATGCGTAGCAGGTGGGGACGAACGACGGCTGCAGCACGTAAGGCGACTGGGGGCCGCGGCGGAAGGGCGCAGGGGCTCTCGTCGGCTGCGACGGCGGCAACGGCCTCTAAATCAGTTCGCGTGTCGTCGGTTTTCCGTACGCGTTCAGGTTTCTTGCCGTTACTCTCGCCTAGTGTACGAAGCTCTGCAGGTCTTCGTCTTCCACCGACGCCATCGCCGCAGCTAGCCTAGGGCTCAGTTTCTGTCTTAGTAAGTGCAGCTGCTTATCTTCTGCTACTCTTGCTCTAATAGCATATTTCCTAAACAGTCCGTAGAACTCTTCGAATGTCTGCCGGTTCTGGTTGATCTTATCTAGCTGCTTACGGGCCGTCTTCTTCTAAAAGGGGTCGCCGAAACGCTGGTCTAGCGCCTTAATAGCGTCGTCGGCGGTTACTTCTTCTAGGTCCGCTACTAGTGAAAAAGCTTTACCTTCTAGTCTCGATTCCAGGTACGCCAATCTATCCTCCTCGCCGCTCGATGCGTAATCGCGGCTTATCTTATTCTTGATCTTCTTCTTAAACGCCTCCTACGCTTTAGGGTCTCTGCTACCGAAAGCAGGTAGGTCTGGCAGTAGCGTTATCGTAGTGCTACCTTAACTATAGGCCGCTGGTAAGGCGGTTTCCGCATAAGTTTCTCGCTGCAGCGGCGACGACTTTGCTGCTTCCATATTAGTCAGTTGATCCTTCAGTGCCTTTAGCTGCGCCGTTCAATTCGCTGCCTGGTTTTCTAACACGTCGATAATAGTTTCTGCCGATTCCTTCTCGGCCCTTACCGCTTTAGTTTCCTCTCTTAGTTGCTTGTTTTCTTCTAGCGTTCTGTAGAACAGCGTCTTAATAAGGTCTATACTATCGTAGACCTTCCTTATTCCGTTCTCGTTTACGTAGTCTTCCAATTCCTCGATCGTGCAGTCGTGGATCTTCCTATATTGAGCTATTCGTTCCTTGATCTCTGCTATCTCTTCTGCCGTAAAACCGCTAATAATAATCTTATTATCAATAACACTGGAGCGCCTACTCGCTTTGTTAGTCTTTCCTTTCCTACTTCTGCTGCAGCCTGTAACGCCGCTCTCTACCGCTAAGAAGCCTTCTATCTTCTTACAGTGCCTAGGGGGTTAGTGTATGTATGTGTCGATGCGCGTGCGTTATTTGGGTTTCCGGATGGTTTAACGGGCCCTTTCGCGCTGCGCGGGGTTGGTGTAGAGAGCGAGTTCGAGATATAATAAACCGGGCATGCAGATATGATTTAATACGGCCTTTTTGATAACTATATCTCGAACTAAGGAGAGAAAGGAATCTATGTAGTAGTGGTGGTGGGCTTCCGTAGAGGTGGTGGTGCCAAGGCCCGGCTCGGCCCGGACGGGCCGAGCCGAAATTCCAGGGTCCACCCTATCAATCTGTCCCACCTCTTTCTACTGCCGCAACACTACCCCCCTCCCTTACCAGCAGTCGCCCTCGGCCGCTTAGTCACCCTATCTATCCGAAAATCTCTACTTTTTTTTTTTTATCGTCTCTTTCTCGAAAATCCACTCCGACAGTAATGTTACCTCTTCCGTCTTCTATCGCTTCCTGAATTTCTTACGTTATCGGCGTCTGAGGTCCTTTACTTAGCGTTTATGTAATTGGTGCGCCTGATTCGTGCTATCTGATCTAAGCCGTAGGTTATCTAAGCTGCGGCGTAGCTGGTCTGTGCGTCGTCTTAGAGGTCTATATAGATCTTTCCGCAGCGCCGTTTTTCTTCTTCTTTTTCTCTTCTACCAAAGCCTTTACCTACTACGCAGTCGGCGGCGCTGGCACGCCACGGCGTGCGCGAGCTACCGGCCGACGCGGTGGTGGGTAAAGCAATCACTTCCCGAAGCAACCTTACGATCGTTTTTATCGGCTTCCGCACTAGTAGAGCGGACGTAGCTTTCTTCGTTTTCTTCCGGAAGGATCGGCTTCAGAGCTATTCCGGCTTTGGCTTTTTCGGGTTCCGCGCGTAAAAGTCTCTTAGCAGCTCCGCCGAATTCCGCAGGTTTTCGACCGGATACTATTTGTAGTCTTCCGGCTACCCCTTCTACGAGATCCTCGCTTTGATGGACCCCCTTATCTTCTTTACGTCCATTACATCTTCTACCTCCCACTCTTCTTTATTACTGTCCATCTCGATAGGCAGGGGTTCAGTGAACCCCTGTTCCGGCAGACCGTTCTTAGGGTCCAAGCTTAACAGGTCCGAATGAAAGACAACGTAGATCCGGAACGATTTCGGTAGCTGGAGCCGATAGGTTACCTGCGACCTCTTTTCTATTATCTTAAACGGACCTACGTAGCGCGGATTGAGCTTGGCGTTGCCTTTTAGCCTTAGGTTTCGCGTGTTAAGCTATACCTTTTGGCCTTCTTCGAATTCTATTAGTGACCGCTTCTTATTAGCTCGAGTTACTATCTTCTTCTGAGCCGATTCCATCGCGTCTTTCACTACCTTGATCGCTTCTTCTATCTGAGATCGTAGCGCTTCCGCCGCTGCGGCGGCGACTCTCTTTAACGACGTAGTAGTAGTGGAAAGCTCCGGCGAGCCGGCATCGCTCGGTGGCTGGAAGCTCAGCCTTGGAAGATAACCGTAGGTTATCTCGAACGGCGCTAGCGACGTCGCTTCTAACCGTGTTAAGTTTGCGCAGAATTCGGCTATCGGCAACACCTTAACCTATTCTTCTTAATAATGGCCGCAGAAGGTTCGTAGGTATCGTTCTATCTTACGGTTAGCGACTTCAGACTAACTGTCGGTTTAAGGGTAAGCGGCTGTGCTAAGCTTTCCACAGATTCCGAGCTTTCGATTGATAGCCTTCTATACGTCTGCAGTGAATTGAGGACCCCTATCCGTAGTAATAGTGTCCGGCAGGCTATAGTGCTTCTATACGTGTTGAATTAACATCCGTGCAGTCTCTTCTGTAGTGGTTCCTTCATCTCTCGCTCGACAGGGGATGAAGTGTCGTTCTTTGCTTAGCCGATCCACTACATTAAGCGTAGCGTTATATCTATCGGAGTCCGGCAGGCCAGTTACGAAATCCATCGTAATGTGCTGCTATAGTTTCTCGGGGATCGGCAGTGGCTTCAATAAGCCTGCTGGAAAGCCGTAACGCGGCTTCGCCGATCGGCACACGTAGCAGTTAGTGATCTGACTGCAGTAGACGCAAGGTCAATACCTGTCTTTGATAACTATATCCAAGGCTAGAGAGGGAAGAATCTACGTACAAGCGGAGGTAGAGGTATTTGAGTGTGCGCTAAGCCTAGCCCTGCCAAGCCTAGCTGCCAGCTGTCCACATCCACATCCGTATTACTACCGCCCTCCCTAACTAGCGATTGCCCTCAATCGCAATCAATCTATCAATCGCAATCAGCCAATCAGGTCGCACCAATCCAGGTCGCAGGGGTCGCAAATTCAGCTTTGCTATCGGCCAATCAGGTCGCTCCAAAACAGGTCGCTTTTGAGGTCGCATTTAAGCTTCAATTTCCGTGCGTTTTAAGTCTTAATCTCGTGCCTTTTTGAGCCTTAATCTCGTGCCTTTTTAAGCCTTAATCTCGTGCCTTTTAACGTCGCTTTGGTGCCTTATTTGGTGCCTTGTTTGATGCCTTGCCAAGGCTGCAGAATTCTTAGATTGTCGCAGAGGTCGTCGGGGTCGCAGAGGTCGCAGAGGTCGTAGAGGTCGCAGAGGTCGTAGAGGTCGCGGAGCTCGCAGAGGTCGTCGGGGTTGTCTTACAAACACATGTCGCTTCTTAAGCCGTCGCTTTTCATTCTCGACGGTCGTTAGGGTCGCGGAGGTCGTAGAGGTCGTTGGGGTCGCAGAGGTTCTCGGGGTCACTTTGCAAGTATGTGTTGCTTCTGAACCGTCGCTTTCTAAGCCGTCGCTTCTTATTCTCGACAGTCGCTTCTTAGACAGTCGCTTCTTAACGGTCGCTTCTCGACGGTCGCAGAGGTCTCGGAGATCGCAGAGGTTGTTAGGGGCGCAGAGGTCGTTAGGGGTGCAGAGGCTTCCAGAGGTCGCAGAGGTTGCCTTGCAAACACGTATCGCTTCTCGAGACAGTCGCTTCTTAAGCCGTCGCTTTTCAAGCCGTCGCTAGTCGCTTCTTAAGCGGTCGCAGAGGTCTCGGAGGTCGTCGGGGTCGCGGAGTCGCAGAGGTTGTCTTGCAAACACGTGTCGCTTCTCGATAGGCTGCGAAGGTTGCGGAGGTTGCGGAGGTTGTCGGGGTCGCAGAGGTCGTCGCTTCTGAACTTACACTGCCTTTCTGAATATACAGTATCTTTCTGAACATGCAGTGCCTGTGTTGTCTGCAGCTACCTGTTGTCTGCAGCTGTGTTATCTGCCCCTATATTGTCTGTAGCAGCTCCGTATTGTCTGCAGCTGCCTTGTGCTCTTGCTCTGCCTAAGTGCTCTGTACAGCTAGTGCTTAGGCTCGCTAGTGTTCTGCCTAGTGCTCTGCCTAGTACAGCTGTGCCTCTGTTGTCTGCAGCAGCTGTGCCTGTGTGCTCGTACCTAGGTGCTTGTGCTTTGCTTAGAGCTAGCTATGTCTAGAGCTGTAGCAGCTTTGTCTTGTCTGCAGTAGCTATATGTTGTCTCTGTATTGTCTAGAGCTGCTTGTCCCTGTTGTCTGCAGATGTGCCTTGTCTTGTCGCTGTACTAATTGCTGTATGTCTCGATTGCTAAATGTCCTAATTGGCCTTGTCTAAATAGAACGGTCTGTTAAAGACCCGAAAAAACGAATGTCGTTGCCCTAGGTCCTGCTAGGTGCGCTCTCGTCGTCGTCGCTCCCGTCGTCGTCGCTCCTACATCGTCCTTCTCGATCTTCTTGTCCTTCTTAACCTTCTTAACCTTCTCGTCGCTCTCGTTCTCGTCGCTCTTATTCTCGTTGCTCTCGTCGTCCAAATCTCTCCCAAAACTTCAGAACTTGCACAATCTGCTCGCAGGGGCACTTCTCTTCCTAAAACTCTTCTCTCTCTCTCTCTTCTTCTCGATAGGGGCACCTCTCTTCCCTAAAACTCTTCTTCTCGATGTCCTCTATAATGGACCTCTCTCTTTAAAACTCTTCTTCTCGATAGGGGGAGGGGGGGGTAGAGCAGCATGCACATATACGATTAAGTAACTGGATATAATTTAACGGCCTCCTTCGTACATATACAGTACACACTCTGGGTTGTCGGTTGCACGTATGTTAATCGAGTACCCGGATATAATTCGACAGGCTCTTTCGCGTAGTGCAGGTTAGGTGTTAGAGTGAGCCTTAGATATAATGATCTGACTGCGGTAGACGCAAGATCAATACCCGTCTTTGATAACTATATCCAAGGCTAGAGAGGGAAGAATCTATGTATAAGCGGAGGTAGAGGTATTTAAGTGTGCGCCAAGCCTAGCCCTGCCAAGCCTAGCTGCCAGCTGTCCACATCCACATCCGTATTAGTTGGCGATAAATCGGTGGATCCGTTCGTAGATCCGCGGAAACCAGTAGATCGTTCTTATAGCTTGCGTCGTTTTCTTCGCTCCAGCGTAGCCAACATCTATAGAGTTATGGACTAGCTGGATAACCTCCGTAATTAGTTCTTCTGGAACTATTAGCTTCCCTAAACCGGTTTTGCCGAGTTTCTGTTGCTGGTTAAGCTGCTTTACCTTCTTATAGAGCGTCTCTTCCTTAATTAGCGGCCCCAGTTCCATCAGTTCCAGTTCGGTCTGCAGTTCTGCCGCGCAGATCCCTGCTTCTTTCAACACCTCGGCGTCTACTATCCGCTCGGTCAACACCTTCTGGAACATATTCGGATCTTCTTTCGCTTAGCTGGTCTTCCCTTCTCTTCTCGTCAGTGCGTTAGCCTTTCCGTTTTGAGCTCCTGGTCGATAGGTAATCTTGAAGTCGAACCCTAATAAGTAGGCGGCCTATCGAGCTTGGCGGCGTAAGAGCTTCTGCGTCTTTATAAAGTAGGTTAGCGACTGGTGGTCCGTAAGGACCTGGACCGTGCTCTTTCTAGCTATAAGTTCCGGTTTCTATTCCTCGAAAGCCTGAATAATCGCTAGCAGCTCCTTATTATAGATAGCGTAATTCCGCTTAGCTTCGCTTATTAACTTGCTGAAGAAAGCGACTGGATAGAGGGTTTCGTCGTTACTATATTAAGAAAAGACCCCTACTGTTACAGTGTCGGAAGCGTCCGTTTCTACGTAGATCGTTTTTTCAGGTCGGAAGTGCGCCAGAACCGGCGCCGAAGCCACTGCTTCTTTCAGCCGCACGAAAGCTTCTGTGCACTTCTTATTCTATAGGCCGGCGGCCTCTTTCTTTAACGCCTCGTTCAGGGGTCTCGCTATCTTGCTAAAGTCCTTAATAAACCGTCGATAGTAGCTGCAGAATCCGAGAAACGCCCTGATCTGCGTAGTGTTTCCGGATTTCGGTTGCTTCCATTCCGCTATAGCGGCGACCTTTAAGGGGTCCATCCGAATTCTATCTCTTCCAACGATAAGACCGAGATATTTGACCTCGGTTTAGTAGAACTCGCTCTTTTTCGTGTCCGCGTTCAATCCCACTTTGCGGAGTCTCTTTAACACCCTCTCGATGTGGTACGTGTGCTGTTCTTTCGTCCTATCGGTGTAGATAAGGATGTCGTCTAAGTAGACGGACACGAACCGTTCTAGCATGTCTATAAAGGTGTGGTTTATAAAGCATTGCTATACTGCCGGCGCGTTGGTGAGTCCGAACGGCATTACTAGCTATTTAAAATTGCCTATACGCGTCGCGAACGTCGTAAGGTCTTCTGTCTGCCCTTCTTCGTTCCTTAGTTAATAGAACGCTTAGCGGATGTCCAGCTTGCTGAACTACTTAGCCTTCGCCACCCGCTGTATAGTTTTATTAATCAGCGGCAGTGGGTATACGTCTCTCTTGGTGACCTCGTTGAGGCCTCGATAGTCTACGCAGAGTCGCAGACTACTCTCTAGTTTCCTTACGACAAGAATCGGTAATATATATTCGGCAGAACTCGGCGTAATAAACTTCTTCGCTAGGTTTTCGCGAACAAACACCTCTACTTAGTCCAATTCGGCCAGCGACAGTCGTCTTAGGGGCTCGGTTCTCGGCAGTGCGGCTCCTTCTTTCAGCCGGATCTTGTTGTTATATTCCGGTCGATAGAGCGGCAATAGGTTAGAGTCGGCTTTTAAGAACACGTTAGCGTAATCGTAGAGCTCGCTTGGCAGCACCTCTAGTAGATCCACTTCTTCTTCCGCTATTATCTTTCGGTAGTCTTCGATGTCTTTTATCGAGATAGCGTAGATCTTATTGCTCGGCGACTTCGCGAGGGTCGTTATTGCTTCTAAACTTATTATTCCGACGGTAACCGGAGGTTCGGAACGATCGGACGGAGCCTCTTTCGTGGACGCCGCGGCGTTCGGCTCGGCGGCGGCGGTCGTTCCAGTGGTCCCTGTTCCGCTACCCGGGGTTTTGAATCCTATCGTGCCTTTATCTACGTCGACGATAGCCTTCTGATTCTTCATCCATTTCTGCCCTATAATAATGTTAAACCTTCCGATATCCATAATTCAGAACGTTGCTTCCGTAGTGCAACCAGCTAAGGTAGTCTTTAGCGGCACGTAGTGCGTGACGCTTTCCGTGTCCTGTCCGTTGTACGCCGAAATCCTCGTCGGCGACGCCAATTCCACCGGATAACCGTATCCCTTTATCAGTTCCTAAACTAACCGGTAGTGGATCGCCGCGCTAATAAGAGCTCCGGTGTCGATAAAAGCTTTTAGCTGAAGTAGTTTGCTCAATCCGTTAAGGGGGTAGACAGTGATTAGAAGGATAATAGCTGTTTCCGTGTTCACTTCCACTGCAGCCGATAGCGGATCGCTGCAGCTATTGATGCTCTCTCGTTCCGTCGGTGCCTTTCGCGGGGATGCCCTGTTTTTTACGCTAGATAGGGGGTCTATCCGTCCAGCTGGTCTTTTCCTATAATTCTTAACTGCACCCCGCCGTCTACGCTGTCTATGTCGTTCGGAGCCGGTTCGATGGCTTGAATAGTCTTTCTTGGCGGCGGCGGCTGCTTCGTTGCTCGATACTCCTGTTTCTGCTGTGCCGTTGCTTAGCATCTCGTAGCGATATAGCCGGGTTTTCTATACGCGTAGCAGGTAGGGACGAACGACGAACGCGGTAGATACGACGACTGCTGGGGGATTCGTTAGAAAGGCGCAGGGGCTCTGGTTCCCTGCAGCGACAGCGACGGCTTCTGGTTCGATTCGCGTAATTTCGCGTATGCGCTCAAGTTTCTCCTGGTAACTCTCGCTCTATGCACGAAGCTCTTAAGGTCTTCGTCTTCTACAGACGCTATAGCTGCGGCCAGTTCAGGGTTTAGCTTCTGCCTCAATAGGTGAAGCTGCTTATCTTCCGCTACCCGGGCCCTAATCGCATATTTTCTGAACAAACCCTAGAATTCTTTAAACGTCTGCCGGTTCTGATTAATCTTGTCCAGCTGTTTACAGGCTGTCTTCTTTCGGAATAGATCTCCGAAGCGTTGATCTAGCGCTTTGATCGCTTCTTAAGCGGTTACCTCTTCCAGGTCCGCTACTAGCGAAAAAGCTTCTCCTTCTAACTGCGATTCTAGGTACGCCAATTTATCTCTGGCGCTGTTCGATGCGTAATCGCGGCTTATCTTATTCTTGATCTTCTTCTTAAACTCTTCCCAGTCTTTAGGGTCTCTGCCTTTAAATGCCAGCGGGTCCGGCAATAATGTTATTAGGGTGCTACCTTAACTATAGGCCGCCGGTAAGGCAGTCTCTTCTTGTTCTTCTCGATGCAGTAGCGGCGGTGCTGACGACATCGCTGCTTCCATCTTAGCTAGTTGATCCTTTAGTGCCTTTAGCTGCGCTAGTCGATTCGCTACCTAGTTTTCCAGCACATCTATAATAGTCTCGGCGGATTCCCTCTCGGCTCTTACCGTCTCTACTTCCTCTCTTAACTGTCTCTTTTCTTCTAGCGTTCTAAAGAACAGCGTCTTAATAAGGTCTATACTATCGTAGACCTTTCCTATCCTATTCTCGTTTACATAGTCTTCCAGTTCCTCGATTATGCAGTCGTAGATCTTCCTATATTCAGCTATTCGTTCCTTGAACTTAGCGGTCTCTTCTGCTGTAAAACTGCTAATAACGATCTTATCGTCAGTGACACTAGAGCGCCTACTTGCTCTGTTAGTCTTTCTCTTTCCGCGGCGGCCTGTAGCGCTGCTCTCTACTACTAAGAAGTCTTCTATCTTCTTACAGTGCCTTGGGGGTTGTTGTTAGTGTTGGTGTAGGTGCGCGTGCGTTATTCGGGTTTCCGGATAGTTCGACGGGCCCTTTCGCGCAGCGCGGGGTTGGTGTAGAGAGTGAGTTCAAGATATAATAATCCGGGCACGCAGATATAATTCAATACGGCCTTTTTGATAACTATATCTCAAACTGAGGAGGGAAAGGAATCTATGTGGTGGTGGTGGGGAGCTTTCGTAGTGGTGGTACCAAGGCCCGGCTTGGCCCGGACGGGCCGAGCCGAAATTCCAGGGTCCACGCTATCAATCTGTCCCACCTCTTTCCACCGCCGCAACAAGTCTTACGAATGTACCTACAACCTTCTAGAGATATATTAACAAATCCTTACAGGGACTTCTAGACGATATCTGCTCTGCGTACCTCGACGATACTCTAGTATTTACGAACGGCAGCCGCGAGGATTACGAACGAGACGTTAAGAGAGTACTAGACCGTCTGCAAAAGGCTAGGCTATACCTAGACATTAACAAATGCAAATCTAGCGTTAAGTGTACGAAATACCTAGGGTTTATTATCGAGGCAGGGAAGGGCCTTAGCATAGACGAGAAGAAGATTAATGCTATCAAGCGATAGAAACTACCTAGAAATATTAAGGGCGTACAGGAATTTATTAGGTTCGCTAACTTCTACTACTAATTTATACAGAACTACTTAGAGGTAGTCCGACCCCTAGTCGAGCTTATATACAAGGACAAGCAGTTCGTGTAGTCGGACGAATACGACGGAAGCTTTAACTAGCTAAAGGAACTCTTTACTATATAACCGACTCTTGCTGCTTTCAATCTAGAACATACGACGATATTGGAAACCGACTCCTTAGGGTACTGCATAGGGGGTATCCTCTCCTAGGTTGGCCTAGATGGCCTCCTATACCTATACGCCTACTTCTCTAAGAAGAACACTCTAGCCGAACGCAACTATCCTATCTATAACAAGGAGTTGCTAGCAGTCGTACAGTTCCTTAAGGCATAGGACAGCAAGCTCCGTTTGGTCCCTAAATTCCTCGTCCTTACAGATTACAACAACCTCGAGTACTTTATACAGCCCTAGAAGCTCTCTAAGAGACATGTACAATAGGCGATGTACCTAAGCCAATTTAATATAAAACTCTAATACTGTAAGGGTAAGGACAACAGTACGGCCGATACGTTATCCTAACAGGAACAAGATATACTAATAACGTACAACAATAAACGCCTACAATCGCGGATATTCCAAATGTTTAGATAGAACCTAGGAGAAGACACTGTCCTCCTAGTAGCGATAGTTACTAGAAACCCCTAGCACTAAGCCTAGGCAGACGCTATAGGAAAGGACAACGCCTACTAAAGGGCATGTACGGCAATAAGGGAAGGACAACGGAAGCTCCCTACAGACCTTAACCTTAAGGTCTCGGCAGCGGAATGCACAGTAGACAAGGATAACAACCTAAGGATCAGAGGCTAAACTTGGGTCCCTACAGACAACAAGTTACGTATAAGCTTAATACAATAGGCGTACGACTTAATAACAACTAGATACCTAGGGCGTAAGGGGACGTACAGCATTATTGCTAGGGATTACTACTAGCTAGCTGTTACAGCAGCAGAAGGGGGTAGGACTAAGTAATAGGGTAGACCCTTGGAATTTTGGCTCGGCCCTTCCGGACCGAGCCGGGCCATAGCACACTACCCCTAAAGCCCTTACTTACCGCTGTATAGATTCCTTTCCCTCTTCAGTTCGAGATACAGTTATTAAAACAGCCGTATTAAATTATATCTATATGCTCAGATTATTATATCTCAAACTTACTAACTATATAACCCCTACACTGCGCAAAAGGGCCCGTAGAATTACATCTAGACATCCGAATATCGTACGCACACACTACAACCTAAACCAAACCAACTAGCACTGTAAGAAGGCTATAGAGAGCTTCTCTATAGTAGAAGGCAGCGTTACTAGCTGCAGCAGGAGAAGAAAGACTAACAGAGCAAAAGATAGGCGCACTAGCGCTATCCACGATAGCACAGTTACCTGTTAGGAGGCGCCGTCCAGCTAGGTCCTAGACCTAAGCTAGCTATCGCCCTTAGGATTGCGACTTAGCAGCGCTAGTACGACCCCTTACCCTGTACAGAGAGAGAATCCTACAGCCCTACACAGAGGGAAATTGCCGCCCCTCTATATAGAGGGAAAACTCTACACCCCTATATAGAGGGAAATTCCTTCCCTCTATACAGAGTAAAAACTCTGCACCTCTATACAAAGGGGAATTGCTAGCTTAGCTTCGTAGGTACAAATTGTACAGCAGCGGACGACGAAGGAACTGCCTATTAGTTCCTTTATATAGATACCTAGCTTTAAGTTTCTAAACTGTTGCAGTAGTAGAAAGAGGTAGGACAGATTAATAGGGTGGACCCTGGAATTTCGGCTCGGCCCGTCCGGGCCGAGCCGGGCCTTGGCACCACTACTACAAAAGTCCTCTACCACCACCCTATAGATTCCTTTCCCCCCTTAGTTCGAGATATAGTTATTAAAAAGGCCGTATTAAATCATATCTGCGTGCCTAGATCATTATATCTCGAACTCACTCTCTATACCAACACCCGCACTGCGCGAAAGGGCCCGTCGAACTATCCGGAAACCCGAATAACGCACGCGCACTAACACTAACATCAACAACAACCCCTAAAGGCACTGTAAAAAGATAGAAGGCTTCTCGACGGTAGAGAGCGGCGTAACAGGCCGCCGCAGAAAGAGAAAGACTGACAGAGCAAGCAGGCGCTCTAGTGTCATTAATAACGAGATTATTATTGGAGGTTTTACGGCGGAAGAGACCGCAGAGATTAAGGAACGAATAAGTAAATATAAGAAGATCCACGACTGTATGCTCGAGGAACTAGAAGACTATGTAAACGAGAATAGAATAGGAAAGGTCTACGACGGAATAGACCTTATTAAGACGCTGTTCTACAGAACGCTGGAAGAGAACAGACAACTAAGAGAAGAAACTAAAGCGGTAAGGGCCGAAAAGGAATCGGCAGAGACTATTATTAACGTGTTAGAAAACCAGGCGGCGAATCGACTGGCGCAGCTAAAGGCGCTAAAGCATCAAATAGCTAATATGGAAGAAGCAAAGTCGCCGCCACCGCGTCGAGAAGAACAAGCGGAGACCGCCTTACCGGCGGCCTATAGTTAAGGTGGCACTACGATAACGCCACTGCCGGACCCACCTGCTTTTAGTAGCAGAGACCCTAAAGCATAGGAGGCGTTTAAGAAGAAGATTAAGAAAAAGATAAGCCGCGATTATGCATCGAGCAGCGAAGAAGATAGATTAGCGTACCTGGAATCGCGATTAGAAGGTGAAGCATTTTCGCTAGTGGCGGACCTGGAAGAAGTGACCGCCGACGAAGCTATTAAGGCGCTGGACTAGCGTTTCGGCGACCCCTTCCAGAAAAAGACGGCCTGTAAGCAGCTGGATAAGATCAACCAGAACCGGCAGACGTTCGAAGAGTTCTACAGACTGTTTAGGAAATATGCTATTAGAGCGAGAGTAGCAGAAGATAAGCAGCTGCACCTACTGAGACAGAAACTAAGCCCTAAGCTCGCTGTAGCTATAGCGTCGGTAGAAGACGAAGACCTCCAGAGCTTCGTACAATAGGCGAGAGTGACAGCAAGAAACCTGAACGTATACAGAAAATCGACGACACGTAAACCGGCTTAGAAGCCGTTGCCGTTGCCGCAGGGAACCAGAGCCCCTGTCCTATACCGACAACGCCCCTAGCAGCCATTTAATTCGCAGCGTTCGTCGTTCGTCCCCACGTACTACGCATGCGGAAAGCCTGGCTACATTGCCACTAGGTGCCAAGCAACGGCCCAACAGAAGCAGGAGTATTGTAAGGGGCTCAAGAATCTTGATTTAGAAACTTGAGGTTGAGTATCTATATAAAGGAACTGATAGGCAGTTCCTTCGTCGTCTGCTGCTGTACGATTTGTACCTACGAAGCTAAGCCAGCAATTTCCCCCTTTGTGCAGGGGTGCTAGGTTTACCCTTCGTACAGAGGGTCGGGAGTTACCTCCTCTGTACAGTGGTGCATAGTTCACCCCCCCTATTTAGAGGGGCGGTAGCTCCCCTTTGCGCAGGACTGTAGTGTTCTCCCTTCGTACAGGAGTAGGGTCCTGTCGGTAGTTCCGTACAGAGGGTAGGGTCGTGCTGGCGCCGCTAAGTCGCAGTCCTTAGGGCGACGTTCGGCTTAGGTCGGGTTTAGGGCCTGGGCCGGACGGCGCGCCCCTAACAATACCCCCCCCCCCTTCCCTTCTCGTAATGTTTCTTCTATACAGCGTCGTGCCTAAATCAACTAGCTCCCGTTGTTTCTTTAGCGGGTTGCGGCTTCCTATTCCGTCCAGTCGTCTAAGTCGTCGCCCCTCGCTACTTCCCTTAGGTCGTAGTTGCCTCTTGCTATTTTACCTGTTTGTAGCAGCTGCCTTGCTTGCTATTTCCCTTATAGCAGGCAGTTGGCTCCAGCCTTCTCCCTTCTTTTCCTTCCCTTATACCGTTTACTATCTACCGTCTATCTACTACTGTCTACTATCTACTATCTACTATTACTACTAGCTACTAACTACTAACTACTACTAGCTACTATCTACTATGTCGTCCGCCCTGTCTAATAGCTCCCTTGTAGTTGCTGGCCCCGCCTCCTCCCCTCGTCCGGCTAGGGTCCCACCCTACTTTATCCTCTAGGAGTAGGACCCTTAACTTAACTAGTAGCTACTCTTCCGGTTCGTACGGAATCCCGTCTTCCGTACAGTCTGGGCTAACGTCTTAGGTACTATACCTGCGAGCAGCGGGATGCGGCCGGGCTCCCCTTCTACGCCTTCTAGTGTAACCCCGTCCGGGTTATACCTAAGCGGGTAGGCACTGCCCGGCCGTCGTACGTTAATGCCCTCCTTATTGCTACCTAGAGCCAGCTCTGTGCCCTCTGCCCCAACTCCCCCTAGCCTACACTTAGCCTGTACTGCCTCCTAGGCTTCTAGGCTGGGGTGTATGCCTTGTGTAAGTAGAAGGATGGCTCCTTCTACTGCCCCTTCCGCTGTCTAGGGGAGGTACGTAGGGATAGGGGGGTGCCTCTGCTTCCTGGGGCTGGTTCTAGTAGGGGCAGGGGCCCGGCCGGGCCTAAGGTAGTAGAGGTTACAGATAATGAGTAGATAGTTCTGGTTCCCCCTAGGGGGGTAGCTAGTGAACTACCCCCCCCCCCCCCCCCCCCCCCCCCCCCCCCCAAGGTAGCGTAAGGAATTTCGGACAGTTTTCTCTTAACTCCTTCTGTTTCTACTTCCCCTCCTATTCGTCCCTTAGCTGTTCCTTTCTTCTAGCCTTTATTTCGTACAGTGTCGTACGATGTCGTATTAGCAGGGCCCTGTAGTGTCCTACGTCGTAATGCTCGATCCTTTAACAACCCTGGTCTGCCTGCAGCTACCCTATCCTTAGGGCGGATCGTGCCTCCTTCCGTCGTACGGCGTAGTGTTACTGTAACTAGGCAGGAGGATGATTCTCCTCCTACCTGTCTAGTGCGGTTGTGTCTTATAGAGCCTCGTACAGTTCCTACGTAGGCTCTGCCTATCCTCTCTATTTTACTAAGTACTCTGTCTTCCCTCGCCTCCTTCGACTCTTAAGGATCCCCTCTA
Source organism: Pseudocercospora ulei (assembly GCA_016165855.1). NCBI lineage: Eukaryota > Fungi > Ascomycota > Dothideomycetes > Mycosphaerellales > Mycosphaerellaceae > Pseudocercospora > Pseudocercospora ulei. The sequence continues at coordinate 4,861,778 of JACWNB010000002.1, read as the reverse complement.
CTTTATACTCTTCCTAGCCCTTGGTTATAATTACGGGTAGGCGCGCGTCGTTAGTCGTCTAGTGCGGTAGGGGGTCCGTGTTCGCTGGTCGTACGAGGTCTATATAAAAGACTAGGTAAATCCCTAGGGGAGTGTTTAGTCGTATAGCATATGTCCCTACCGGCCGGATTACTGTAAGCTTCCTGTTCTTCTAATCTAGCTTCTTGCTTAGCTAGTCTGTACAGATGTTCCGCTGGTTTAGCTAGACCTAATCCCCTGCCTCGTACCTTGGTACAGCCTATCGTCCCTTGTTGGCCTGCTCTTCTGCATTCTGCTAGGCTATAGCTAGGCTCGCCTTTGCCTATTAGTAGGCGTTCGTAATCGTCTGTACGATAGCCTCTCCTTGCTAGATTGGGGATCGTATAGGGCGCAGGGTGTTACTGCTTAGGGTCGGTAGGAGCAGGGAGTAGTCGTATCTATAGGTCGTAAAGAAGGGGGACAGTCCTGTAGCATCGGCTATATAGCTATTAATAGCCAGCTCCGCTATAGGGAGGAGTCGGTTCCAGTTCGTCTAGTTATAGTCTACGTACGCTCAGAGGTACGCTTCCAAAGTTGAATTAACCCTCTCTGTCGCCCTGTCTGTTTGTAGGTGCTATATAGTTAACAGACGACGTTCTACCTTTAGCAACTAGCAGATCCTTGCCTAGAGCTGGCTCGTAAACTGTGTCCCCCGGTCTAATACGATTAACCTAGGGAAACTGTGCTTGCTAAACGTCGTCTGTATAAAGGTCCAGGCAGTGTCCTTAGCTGTAATAGAGTCTATTCCCTCTAGTATTACCCCCTTCGTTAACTTGTCTGTAACTACTATAATGTTTCGCCGTCTATCGCTCTTAGGGAGGTCCGTAATAAAGTCTACTGTTAGATCTTGCTAGGGCCGGTCTGGTATCGGCAGGGGCTTTAGCAGCCTATGCTTTAGCTCGCGCTAGGGCTTCGTTCGTCTGCATACATCGCAGTTCTGTACGAACCTACGAATGTCCTTTGCTATCGCCAGCTAGTAGTAGTCCTAGGCGATAATGCTATACGTCTCCTCGCGCCCTGGGTGCCTGGTAGCTATAGAGTTATGCACCTGTTATATTAAGCTCGTACGGAGCTTCTCGTCTGCCGGGACCTATATCCGATTCCTAAACCTTAGGTTGTTCTCCTTGTCTACTAAGTACTCGGCTACTAACACCTTAAGGTAGAGCTCGGCTAGGAGCTTCCGTTGCCCTCCCTAGATCGCCGTACAGGCCCCTCGGTATACCTCGTCCTTTTCTACTGCCTCTTCCTATGCTTGCAGTTAGGGTTCCTATAGGTATGTCGCCGCTAGGCGGATAGTCTCCCTGTCCGGCTCCCCCTTAAACATCTGGAATGTTCGTAACTTTAGCCGGTCGTCTTCGTATGTCGTTAGCATGTCCTAGTCCTGTCTAGACAGTGCATCGGCCCTGCTGTTATCCTTACCCTTGCAGTACTAGAGTCTTATATTAAACCGGCTTAGGTACATTGCCTATCGTACGTGCCTCTCGGACAGCTTTCGGGGTTAAGTGAAGTATTCCAGGTTCTTGTAGTCTGTTAGGGCGAGGAACTTAGGCACCGAGCGGAGTTCTCTATCCCAGGCTTCGCAACACTGTACGACTGCTAGCAACTCTTTGTCGTAGATAGGGTAGTTGCACTTAGCTAGGGAGTTCTTCTTAGAGAAATACGCGTATAGGTATAGGAGTCCGTCCGAGCCTACCTGTAACAGGATACCCCCGATACAGTACCCCGAGGAGTCGGTTTCCAGTATTGTCGTACGCTCCGGGTCGAAGGCAGCGAGCGTTGGTCCTGTAGTAAAGAGCTCCTTTAGCTTGTCGAAGCTCCTATTACATTCGTCCGTCTATTTGAACTGCTTGTCTTTGTGCATTAGTTTAACTAGGGGGCGTACGATCTCTAAGTAGCTCTGTATAAACTAGCAATAGAAGTTGGCAAACCCAAGAAATTCCTGTATGCCCTTAACGTTCGTAGGTAGCTTCTATTGCTTGATAGCATCAATCTTCTTCCTATCTATACTAATGCCTTTCCCTGCCTCGATAATAAAACCTAGGTATTTCGTACGTTAGACGCCGAATTCGCATTTGTCGATGTCGAGGTACAAGCCTGCCCGCTGCAGTCGGTCTAGCACCTTCTTAACATCTTGTACGTAATCTGCGTAGGTGCCGTCCGTAAAAACCAGAGTGTCGTCGAGGTATGCCGAGCAGATGTCGTCTAGTAACCCTTATAGGGACTTGTTAATGTACCTTTAGAAGGTTGCCGGTGCATTGGCAAGGCCGAAGGGGGTAACAAGCTACTTAAAAAGGCCGTATCTTGTACAGAAGGCCGTTATCTATTTATAGCCTTCCTTAATCTGTATCTTGTAGAAGGCCGAGACTACGTTAAGCTTAGTAAACCACTTCGCCTTGCTAATCTGCCTAAGGGTCTCCTTAATAAGGGGTAGGGGGTACCGGTCCTTCTTAGTAATCGCGTTAATGCCCCTATAGTCTACGCAGAAACGCAATCCGGCCTTCCGCTCCTTATAGACAAACAGCACTAGGGCTCCTGCGGACGACGTACTGGCCCGAATAAACCCTTTAGCAAGCAGGTCGTCCAGCGTCTTGCGCAGTACTAAGAGTTCTCTAGAGGATATTCCGTATAGCGGTCCGTACAGTACCTCCGGCAGGCCCCTATCCGGACGGGGTTCCAGCTAGATGTTATAATCAATCCCTTCCCCTCGGTGTAGCAGCAGCTTCGAGGCCGACTTTGGTTTAAAGATGTTGCGACGGTGGAAAGAGGTGGGACAGATTGATAGGGTGGACCCTGGAATTTCGGTTCGGCCCGGACGGGCCGAACCGGGCCTTGGCACCACCACCATCAAAGCCCACCACCACTACCACATAGATTCCTTTCCCTCTTCAGTTCGAGATATAGTTATCAAAAAGGCCGTATTGAATCATATCTGCGTGCCCGGATCATTATATCTCGAACTCACTCTCCACAACAACCCCGCGCTGCGCGAAAGGGCCCGTCGAATCATCCGGAAACCCGAATAACGCACGCGCACCACACCAACAACAACAACAACCCCCAAGGCACCGTGAGAAGATGGAAGGCTTCTCAGCGGTAGAGAGCGGCGTCACAGGCCGCAGCGGAAAGAGAAAGAGCGACAGACCGAGAGATAGACGTACCAGCATTCTCGACGATGGAATGACCTATGAAGGCCTTACGGAAGAAGAGGTAAATGAAGCAAGAAAGGGCATGGAGGGCTATGCCGAACTGTATGGACGCACGCCGGACGAGATAGGAGAATATCTTACAGAGCATGGAGCTAAGAAGGTGTTTGACACCATCACCTTTATAGAAAAGAAGTTCTATAGGAGCATGGAAGAAAACAGACAGTTGAGGGAGGAAATAGAGACGGTGAGGGCCGAAAAGGAATCGGCAGAGACTATCGTCGAAGTGTTGGAACACCAAGCGGCGAATCGAATGGCGCAGCTGAAGGCGCTAAAGGATCAACTGGCTGATATGGAAGCAGTGAGATCGTCGCCGCCACCGCGGCGAGAAACCCAAGCGGAAACCACCTCGCCGGCGGCCTACAGTCAAGGTAGCACGTTGATGACGTCATTGCCGGACCCACCGGCATTCAAGAGCGGAGACCCCGAAGACTGGGAAGAATTTAAGAAGAAGATCAAGAATAAGATGAGCCGCGATCAAGCATCGAACAGCGCCGGAGATAGGTTGGCGTACCTGGAATCGCGGTTGGAAGGCGAAGCTTTTTCGCTGGTGGCGGACCTGGAAGAGGTGACTGCTGAAGAAGCGATCAAAGCGTTAGATCAACGCTTCGGAGACCCCTTCAGAAAGAAGACAGCCCGTAAGCAGCTGGATAAGATCAACCAGAACCGGCAGACATTCGAGGAGTTCTACGGATTGTTCAGAAAATATGCCATTAGAGCGAGGGTGGCGGAAGATAAGCAGCTCCACCTACTGAGACAGAAACTGAGCCCTGAGCTCGCGGCAGCCATGGCCTCGGTGGAAGATGAAGACCTTGAGAGCTTCGTGCACCGAGCGAGGGTCACCGGGAGAAACCTAAATGCTTACGCGAAATCACGCGAATCGGTTTAGAAGCCATCGCCGTCGCCGTCGGCGCAGACAACACGCCCCCCTGCGTCTTTTCGGCGAACCCCCCAGCAGCCATCGTATTCGCAGCGTTCGTCGTTCGTCCCCACCTGTTACGCGTGTGGAAAGCCTGGCCACATCGCCACGAGATGCCAAGCGTCGGATAGGCAAAAGCAGGAGTATCGTGTTACGAAGCAGCCTCAGCCGCAGCCGCCGAGAAAGACAATTCAAGCCATCGAGCCGGCTCCGAACAATGCTGACAGCGTAGACGGCGGCGTGCAGTTAAGGATCATGGGAAAAGACCAGCTGGACGGATAGGCCCCCTATCCAGCGCTGACAATAGGGCACCAAATCGAAGCGAACCGCCACGAGGAGAAAGTATCAACAGCTGCAGCGATCCGCTCTCGGCAGCGGTGGAAGTGAATACGGAAACAGCCATTATCCTTCTAATCACTGTCCACCCCCTTGACGGATCGAGCAAACCGCTTCAGCTGAAAGCTTTTATCGACACCGGAGCTCTTATCGGCGCGGCGATCCATCACCGACTGGTCAGGAAGCTGATAAATGGATACGGTTATCCAGTGGAACTGGCGTCGCCGACGCGAATCTCGGCATATAACGGACAAGACACGGAAAGCGTCACGCACTACGTGCCATTAAGGACCACGCTAGCTGGTCGAACCACGGAAGCGACGTTCCGGATCATGGATATCGGAAGGTTTGACATTATTATAGGGCAGAAATGGATGAAGAACCAGAAAGCCATCGTTGACGTAGATGAAGGAACGATCAGGTTCAAAACCCCGGGTAGCGGAGCAGGGACCATCGGAAAGGTCGCCACCGTCGCCGCCAAGCCGAAAGCCACGGAGTCCGCAAGAGAGGCTCCGTCCGATCGTTCCGAACCCCCGGTTACCGTCGGAATGATAAGTTCAGAAGCTATAACGACCCTCGCGAAGTCGCCGGACAACGAGATCTACGCTATCTCGATGAAAGACATCGAAGACCACAGAAAGATGATGGCGGAAGAAGAAGTGGATCCGCTGGAGGTGCTACCGAAAGAACTCCATAGTTACGCTGACGTCTTCTTAAAGGCCGATTCCAACCTCCTGCCGCTCCATCGACCGGAATATAACAACAAGATCCGGCTGAAAGAAGGAGCCGCGCTGCCGAGAACCGAGCCCCTAAGACGACTGTCGCCGGCGGAACTGGACCAGGTAGAGGTGTTTGTTCGCGAAAATCTGGCGAAGAAGTTCATTACGCCGAGTTCGGCCGAATATGCGTTACCGATTCTTTTCGTAAGGAAACCAGGGGGTGGTCTGCGACTCTGCGTAGATTATCGAGGCCTCAACGAGGTCACCAAGAGAGACGTATACCCGCTGCCGCTGATCGACGAGACCATCCAGCGCGTGGCAAAGGCTAAGTGGTTCAGCAAGCTGGACATCCGCCAAGCGTTCCATCGATTGAGAAACGAGGAAGGACAAACGGAAGATCTTACGACGTTCGCGACGCGTATGGGCAATTTCAAGTAGTTGGTGATGCCTTTCGGACTTACCAACGCGCCGGCAGTGTGGCAACGCTTTATAAACCACACGTTTATGGACATGTTGGAACGGTTCGTGTCCATTTACTTGGACGACATCCTCATCTACACCGAAGGAACGAGAGAACAGCATACGGACCACATCAAGAAGGTGCTGACCAGGCTCCGCGAGGTCGGATTGAACGCGGACACGAAAAAGAGTGAGTTTTATCAGACTAAAGTCAAATATCTCGGTCTGATCGTCGGAAGAGATGGAATTCGTATGGACCCCTCAAAGGTCGCCGCCGTCGCGGAGTGGAAACAGCCGAAATCCGGAAACACCACGCAAATCAGAGCGTTTCTCGGATTCTGCAGCTACTACCGACGGTTCATTAAGGACTTCAGCAAGATAGCGAGACCCCTAAACGAGGCGCTAAAGAAAGAGGCCGCTGGCCTATGGAATGAGAGGTGCACGGAAGCCTTTAACCGGCTAAAAGAAGCAGTGGCCTCCGCACCAGTGCTGGCGCACTTCCGGCCAGAAAAGACGATCTATGTGGAAACGGACGCTTCCGACACGGTGACGGCCGGAGTCCTTTCTCAATATGGTGACGACGAAACCCTCCATCCAGTCGCCTTCTTCAGCAAGTCAATAAGCGAAGCTGAGCGGAACTACGCGATCTACGATAAAGAGCTGCTGGCGATCATTCAGGCTTTCGAGGAGTGGAAACCGGAGCTTATGGCTGGAAAGAGCACGGTCCAGGTTCTTACGGACCACCAGTCACTGACCTACTTTATAAAGACGCAGAAGCTCTTACGTCGTCAAGCACGGTGGGCTGCCTACTTATCAGGGTTCGACTTCAAGATCACATATCGACCCGGAGCTCAAAACGGAAAGGCTGACGCGCTGACGAGACGAGAAGGGAAGGCCAGCCGCGCGAAGGAAGATCCGAATATGTTCCAGAAGGTGTTGACCGAGCGAATGGTAGACGCAGAGGTGTTGAAAGAGGTAGGGGTCTGCGCAGTGGAACCGGCCCCTGAGGGAGAGACGCTCTACGAGAAGGTGGAACGGCTTAATCAACAACAGAAGCTCGGCAAAACCGGTTTAGGGAAGCTGATAGTTCCGGAAGAACTAATCACTGAGGTCATCCAACTGGTCCACGGCTCCGTGGATATGGGCTACGCAGGCGCGAAGAAAACGATGCAGGCAATAAGAACGACCTACTGGTTTCCGCGGATCTATAAGCAGATTTACCGGTTTATCGCTAACTGCCACGCGTGCCGAGCCGCGAAGCCACGTCACGGTCTTCCGGCCGGTCTGCTGAAGCCACTTCCGATCCCCGAGAAACCGTGGCAACACATTACGATGGACTTCGTGACCGGCCTGCCGAATTCGGATGGATATAACGCCACGCTCAATGTGGTGGATCGGCTGAGCAAAGAACGCCACTTCATCCCCTGTCGAGCTAAAGACGAAGGAACCACCGCGGAAGAGACAGCACGGATGTTAATCCAACACGTGTGGAAGCACTATGGCCTACCGGACACTATCACCACAGATAGGGGTCCTCAGTTCACTGCCGACGTATGGAAGGCCATAAATCAGACGCTCGGAATCCACGGAAAGCTTAGCACGGCTGCTCATCCTCAGACCGACGGCCAGTCTGAAGTGGCTAATCGCGAGATGGAGCGATATCTGCGAACCTTCTGCGGCCATCATCAAGAAAAGTGGGTCGAGATGTTGCCAATGGCCGAATTCTGCGCAAACTCGACACAGTCGGAGGCAACGTCGCTGGCGCCGTTCGAGATAACGCACGGCTATCTTCCGAGAATGAGCTTTCAGCCGCCGAGCGACGTCGATTCGCAGGGGCTTTCCACCGCCACGTCGTCAAAGAGGGTAGCCGCAGCGACGGCAGAAGCGCTACGATATCAGATGGAAGAAGCGATCAAGGTGGCGAAAGAAGCGATGGAATTGGCTCAGAAGAAGATGGTGACTCGAGCCAATAGAAAGCGGTCACCGATAGAATTCGAGGAAGGCCAAAAGGTATGGCTCAACACGAGAAACCTGAGGCTGAAAGGGAACGCGAAGCTCAACCCACGCCACGTGGGTCCGTTCAAGATAATAGAAAAGAGGTCGCCGGTGACCTATCGACTCGAGCTGCCGAAGGCGTTCCGGATCCACGATGTTTTCCATTCAGATCTGCTAAGCCTGGACCCTAAGGGCGGCCTTCCGGAACAGGGGTTCGCTGAACCCCCACCAGTTAAGATGGACGGTGATGAAGAAGAGTGGGAGGTAGAAGATGTGGTGGACGTAAAGGAGATAAGGGGGTCCATCAAAGCGAGGATCTCGTAGAAAGGGTGGCCAGAAGACTACGAATGGTATCCGATCGAGAACCTCCGGAATTCGGCGGAGCTGCTAAGAGAATTTTACGCGCGGAATCCGACGAAGCCGAAGCCGGAATGGCTCTGATGCCGATCCTTACGGAAGAAGAAGAAAGCAGCGTCCGCTCTACCGGCGCAGAAGCCGATGAAGACGATCGTCGGTTTCGGGGAGGTCTTCGAGGGCGCCGCCGCCGCACGTGCAGCGGGAGGCATCGCGCCGACCCCGTGGCGCGTCAGCGCCGCCGACCGCGTCGGCGGCGATGACTTTGTAGGATGAGGAAGAAGAAGAAGAAAAAGAAACGGCGCCGCGGACGGATCTATATAGACCTCCGCGCTGGCGCACAGACCAACCACGCTGCAGCTCAGATGATCCACGGCTCAAATCAGATGGCACGGATCAGGCGCACCGATCACATGAACGTCAAGTGAAGGACTTCGGATGCAGATGACGTAAAAAGTCGAGAAAGAGATAAAGAGGACACTGTTTTTGATGGAAGACGGAGGAGGTGACGTCAACGTTGAAAGGAATTTTCGAGAAAGAGACGACGAATCAAAAAAAAAAAAAAAAAAAAAAACACAGTGGAGGTTTCCAGGATGGATGGGATGACTAAGCGGTCGAGGGCGACCGCTGGTAAGGGAGGGGGGTAGTGTTGCGACGGTGGAAAGAGGTGGGACAGATTGATGGGGTGGACCCTGGAATTTCGGTTCGGCCCGTCCGGGCCGAACCGGGCCTTGGCACCACCACCATCAAAGCCCACCACCACCACCACATAGATTCCTTTCCCTCTTCAGTTCGAGATATAGTTATCAAAAAGGCCGTATTGAATCATATCTGCGTGCCCGGATCAAAAGAGGTCCAGGTACCTAACATACTCTCTTAGGAGCTTCGTATAGGGGTTTGTCGCCTCCTTAGGTGCTAATGCCTTCTCGATGTCCGCCGTTGCTGTGTTAATTTCGGCCTTAGTATTGCTACCTTGTAGGGACCTCCCCTGGTCCCGGATCCTCCGCTTCGTTACTGCTAGGTACAGCCGTCCTCGTCCGACATCCAGCTTGCCCCTCTAGCGCTCTATCTAAGGCTTTCCTAGTATTAGGTTATACCCTAACTTATCCTGTACAACATAGAGGTATAAGTCTCGCTCGTAGTGTCCCTGTACCTCTATTGTTACTTTTACTATATAGGTAATGTCCGGTCCTCGCCCGGTAATGCCCAGCATGCGTACAGGTACCGTAGGGGTCGTCTTAATCCAATGTCTCTGTACGAAGTCCTCGCTAATCACTCTATACACCAAACATCCTGTGTTAATTAATGTCTGCGCTGTTGCGGACCCGTTTAACGTCGGCTGTACGATAAACAGCGTCGTCGTTATGTAATTGCTCTTAAAAGATAGCTAAGTAACGCTTTGATTTAGCAGTCTATCTTGCGCCCGCCTCTAGCAGAGTCTTCGCTTAGAGGCTACTCTTTTCCCGACTCGTCGTCGTCTAAGTAGGACACCTGATCTTCTTGTTAAGGCGCTGCACTTGCTACCCTCGCAGTAGTCGGCCGTCCCCTAGGTCTCTCTGCTAGCAGAAGCCCGCAATTCCGTACAGTATAGCCTATCTTGCTACACCGGTAGCAGCTCCCTTCTGCTCGCCTCTTGTTAAGGGTAGCTGTATCTACCTATTGCGCCTTTTTAGTAGCGGCCCTTGGCCGTACGGTAGCTGCTGCTGCTACCCTCGTCGTCGTCGGTTCCTAGTCTATAGCGTCTATCTATCGCTAGGGGGGTTGTCTTATCTCCTAAGTACGGCCTATCCGTCCTAGCCTGCGTTGCTAGTCGTCGACTATCCTAAGAAGGTCGCAGAATTCCTCGTACGTAGCTGGCTGCATTACACCTACCAGCCCTGTTATAATCTCCTTAGAGAGGCCTACCTCTAAAGAGGTAATCTTTATCCTGTCCTCCTATTAGAGACCCCCTGCTTCTGCCAAAGTCTAGTCAAATTCCACGAGGAATTCTTATACAGTCTTGCGTCCTTGTTTTATCGTATTAACCTATAGGAGTGCTCGGCTCTCGCGGTCCGGGTCCTTATAGCTCTTGTCTAGAGCTGCCTAGAGCATCGTCGTCGTAGCTATCGCCGGGTTAGCGATGGCCGTCTCGTAGTACGGCAGAATTCGTGCTGCTACCCTGCCCTTTAACCTCCTAAAGAGGTAGACTACCTTGTCTAGCTCGGTCGGGTATACTCCTAAGTCTACTAGGAGCTTAGAGCGCATCTAAGCCGCCTAGGAGGGGTACTCGGCCGGAGCCTTACTATCGTATGTAGAGACGTCGGGGAGTTTGCTCTTAGGGGTCGGGGTGTAGGTTATAGTGTTCGTCGTCGTCGTAGGGGTCGGATCGCGATCGGACGCCCTAAGCTGTCGTAGCTCCTGTTCTTATTGGGAAATCATTGCAGCCTAGTAGTTTACTTGTTGTTCGAGCTGCCTCTTGCTTTCCAGCAGCTCCTCGTATATACAGTGCATATGTCCCTCTATAGCTGTAGGTTCTATAGGGATGTCGCTGTCTATCTTTGTTCTATTACTGCAGTTACTGACAGTAAGATCAGTTCCTAATAGAAGGGGCTTAAGAATCTTAATTCAGAAACTTAAGGTTGGGTATCTATATAAAGGAACTGATAGGCAGTTCCTTCGTTGTCTGCTGCCGTACGATTTGTACCTACGAAGCCAAGCTAGCAATTTCCCCCTTTGTATAGGGGTGCTAGGTTCACCCTTCGTACAGAGGGTTAGGAGTTACCTCCTCTGTATAGTAGTGCATAGTTTACCCCCCTTATTTAGAGGGGCGGTAGCTCCCCTTTGCGCAGGACCGTAGTGTTCTCCCTTTGTATAGGAGTGGGGTCCTGTCAGTGGTTCCGTACAGAGGGTGGGGTCGTGCTAGCGCCGCTAAGTCGCAGTCCTTAGGGCGACGTTCGGCTTAGGTCAGGTTCAGGGCCTGGGCCGGACGGCGCGCCCCTAACAAGTATCGTGTTATAAAGCAGCCGCAGCTGCAGACGCTAAGAAAGACTATTCAAGCCATCGAACCGGCGCCGAACGACACAGACAGCGTAGACGGTAGGGTGCAGTTAAGGATTATAGGAAAAGACCAGCTGGACGGATAGGCCCCCTATCTAGCAAGGAAAACAGGGCACTAACGCGAACTACGTTAGCGAAAGAGAGTATTAACAGCTGCAACGACCCGCTCTCGGCGGCGGTGGAAGTGAACACGGAAACAGCTATTATCCTTCTAATTACTGTCTACTCCCTTAACGGATCGAGCAAACCACTTTAGCTGAAAGCCTTTATTAACACTAGAGCTCTTATTAGCGCAGCGATCCACTACCGACTGGTTCAGAAACTGAAGAAGGGATACGGTTATCCAGTGGAACTGGCGTCGCTAACGAATATTTCGGCGTACAACGGACAAGACACGGAAAGCGTTACGCACTACGTGCTGCTAAAGACTACCCTAGCTAGTCGCACTACGGAAGCGACGTTCCGAATTATAGATATCAGAAGGTTTGACATTATTATAGGGCAGAAATAGATAAAGAACCAGAAAGCCATCGTCGACGTAGATAAAGGAACGATCAGATTCAAAACCCCGGGTAGCGGAGCAGGGGCCGTTGGAAAGGTCGCCGCCGCTGCCGCCGAGCCGAAAGCTACGGAGTCCGCCAAAGAGGCTCCGTCTGATCGTTCCGAACCCCTAGTCACCGTCGTAATAATGAGTTTAGAAGCTATAACGACCCTCGCGAAGTCACCGGATAATAAGATCTACGCTATCTCGATAAAAGACATCGAAGACTATAGGAAGATAATAGCGGAAGAAGAAGCGGACCCACTAGAGGTGTTGCCAAAAGAGCTCTACAGTTACGCTAACGTGTTCTTAAAAGCAGACTCCAACCTCCTGCTGCTCTACCGGCTGGAATACGACAACAAGATTCGGCTAAAAGAGGGGGCTACGCTGCCAAGAAACGAGCCCCTAAGACGACTGTCGCCGGCCGAACTGGACTAGGTAGAGGTGTTCGTTCGCGAAAACCTGGCGAAGAAGTTTATTACGCCGAGTTCTGCCGAATATGCGTTACCGATCCTTTTCGTAAGGAAACTAGGGAGTAGTCTGCGACTCTGCGTAGACTATCGAGGCCTTAACGAGGTTACTAAGAGAGACGTATACCTACTGCCGCTGATTGATAAAACTATACAGCGGGTAGCGAAGGCTAAGTAGTTCAGCAAGCTGGACATCCGCCAAGCATTCCATCGACTAAGGAATAAAGAAGGGCAGACAGAAGACCTTACGACGTTCGCGACGCGTATAGGCAATTTCAAGTAGTTGGTAATGCCTTTCGGACTCACCAACGCGCCGGCGGTGTAGCAACGCTTTATAAACTACACTTTTATAGACATTTTGGAACGGTTCGTGTCTATCTACTTGGACGACATCCTTATCTACACCGATAGAACGAGAGAGCAACATACGGACTACATCGAGAGAGTGTTAAAGAGGCTCTGCGAGGTCGGATTGAACGCGGACACGAAGAAGAGCGAGTTCTATCAAACCGAGGTCAAATATATCGGTCTTATCGTTAGAAGAGATAGAATTCGTATAGACCCCTTAAAGGTCGCCGCTGTCGCAGAGTGGAAGCAGCCGAAATCCGGAAACACTACGCAAATCAGGGCGTTTCTCGGCTTCTGCAGCTACTATTAACGGTTTATTAAGGATTTCAGCAAGATAGCGAGACCCCTAAACGAGGCACTAAAGAAAGAGGCCGCTGGCCTATAGAATAAGAAGTGCACGGAAGCTTTCGTACGGCTGAAAGAAGCAGTGGCCTCTGCGCTAGTGCTAGCGCACTTCCGACCGGAAAAGACGATCTACGTAGAAACGGACGCTTCCGACACAGTGACGGCAGGGGTCCTTTCTTAATATAGTGACGACGAAACCCTCCATCTAGTCGCTTTCTTCAGCAAGTTAATAAGCGAAGCTGAGCGGAACTACGCTATCTACGATAAGGAGCTGCTGGCGATCATTTAGGCTTTTGAGGAGTGGAAGCCAGAGCTTATAGCTGGAAAGAGCACGGTCCAGGTTCTTACGGACCACCAGTCGCTGACCTACTTTATAAAGACGCAGAAGCTCTTACGTCGCCAAGCTCAGTAGGCCGCCTACTTATCCGGGTTCGACTTTAAGATCACTTATCGACCTAGAGCTCAGAATGGAAAGGCTAACGCGTTGACGAGAAGGGAAGGAAAAACCAGCCGCGCGAAAGAAGATCCTAACATGTTCCAGAAGGTGCTAACTAAGCGAATAGTAGACGCAGAGGTGCTGAAAGAGGTAGGGGTCTGCGCAGTGGAACCGGCCCCTAAGGAAGAAGCTCTCTACGAAAAGGTAAAGCAGCTTAACCAGCAACAGAAGCTCGGCAGAACCGGCTTAGGAAAGCTAATAGTGCCAGAAGAACTAATTACGAAGGTCATCCAGCTGGTCCATAGCTCTATAGATGTTAGCTACGCCGGAGCAAAGAAAACAACGCAGGCCGTAAGAACGATCTACTGGTTTCCGCGGATCTACGAACGGATCCACCGATTTATCGCTAACTGCTACGTATGCCGATCGGCGAAGCCGCGTTACGGCTTTCCAGCAGGCTTATTAAAGCCACTTCCGATCCCCGAGAAACCGTAGCAGCACATTACGATAGACTTCGTAACCGGCCTGCCGGACTCCGATAGATACGACGCTACGCTAAACGTAGTGGATCGACTGAGCAAAGAGCGCCATTTCATCCCCTATCGAGCTAAGAATAAAGGAACTACTGCGGAAGAAACAGCGAGAATGTTAATCCAACACGTGTGGAAGCACTATAGGCTGCCGGATACTATTACTACGGATAGAGGCCCTCAATTCACCGCCGACGTATAGAAAGCTATCAACCAAGCTCTCGGAATTTATAGAAAGCTTAGCACCGCCGCTCACCCTCAAACCGACGGTTAGTCTAAAGTCGCCAACCGTAAGATAGAGAAATATCTACGGATCTTCTGCGGCTACTATTAAGAAAAGTAGGTAGAGGTGCTGCCAATAGCCGAATTCTGCGCCAATTTAGCACAGTTAGAAGCGACGTCGCTGGCGCCGTTCGAGATAACACACGGTTATCTTCCGAGGCTGAGCTTCCATCCGCCGAGCGACGCCGATTTGCTAGAGCTTTCCACGTCGTTAAAGAGAGTCGCCGCCGCGGCGGCAGAAGCACTACGATCTCAGATGGAAGAAGCGATCAAAGTGGCGAAAGAAGCGATGGAGACGGCTTAGAAGAAGATACTGACTCGAACTAATAGAAGCCGGTCGCTAATAGAATTCGAGGAAGGTCAAAAGGTGTAGCTCAACGCGCGAAACCTAAGGCTAAAAGGAAACGCGAAGCTCAACCTACGCTACGTAGGTCCGTTTAAGATAATAGAAAAGAGGTCGCCAGTAACTTACCGGCTCGAGCTGCTAAAGGCGTTCTGGATCTACGACGTTTTCCATTCGGATCTGCTAAGCCTGGACCCTGAGAATGGCCTGCTAGAACAGGGCTTCGCCGAACCCCTACTAGTCGATATAGACAGTAATAAAGAAGAGTAGGAGGTAGAAGACGTAATAGATGTAAAGAAAACGAGGGGGTCCATTAAAGCAAGGATCTCGTAGAAGGGGTGGCCGGAAGACTATAAATAGTATCCGATTGAGAACCTCCGGAATTCAGCGGACCTGCTAAGGGACTTCTACGCGCGGAACCCGCTAAAGCCGAAACCAGCGTAGCTCTAATACCGACAATAGAGACACGTCCGCTCCACCGGCGCAGAAGCCGATAAAAACGATCGTGCTTCGGGAAGTGATTGCTTCAGGCACCACTGCGTCGGCTGGCGGCGCTGCCGACTGCATAGTAGGCGAAGGCTTTGGTAGAAGAGAAAAAGAAGAAGAAAAACGGCGCCGCGGAGAGATCTATATAGACCTCTGAGACGACGCACAGACCAGCCACGCCACAGCTCAGATCAAATAGCGTCGATCACATAAACGCTAAGTAAAGGACTTTAGATGCCGATAACGTAAGAAGTTAAAGAAGAGATAAAGAGGACGTTGTTTTTAATGAAAAACAGAAGAGGTAACATCACCGTCGGAGGGGATTCTCGAGAAAGAGACGATAAATCAAAAAAAAAAAAAAAAAAAAAAATAGAGGTTTGGGATAGATGTGGTGACTAAGCGGTCGAGGGCGACCGCTGGTAAGGGAGGGGGGTAGTGTTGCAGTGGTGGAAAGAGGTGGGACAGATTAATAGGGTGGACCCTAGAATTTCGGCTCGGCCCGTCCGGGCCGAGCCGGGCCTTGGCACCACCACTACGAAAGTCCTCTACTACTACCCTATAGATTCCTTTCCCCCCTCAGTTCGAGATATAGTTATCAAAAAGGCCGTATTGAATCATATCTGCGTGCCAAGATTATAAACTAAGATTCTTAGACCTATTATATTAGGAACTGATCTTACTGTTAGTAACTGCAGTAATATAACAAAGATAGACAGCGACATCCCTATAGAACCTACGGCTATGCAGGATCAGATGCACTGCATGTATAAGGAGCTGCTAGCACGCAAGACCCAGCTTGAAGACTAAATAGGCTACTAGGCCTCGACGATTTCCCAACAGGAACAGGAGCTCCGACAGCTTAGGGCGTCCGGTTGCGACCCGACCCCTACGATAACGACGACGACGAACACGAAGGCCTACACCGCAGTCCCTAAGAGCAAACTCCCTAACGTTACTACCTATAATAGTAAGGCACTAGCCAAGTATCCCTCCTAGGCTGCCTAGATGCGCTTTAAGCTTCTAGTCAACGCAGGAGCATACCTAACTAAGCTAGACAAGGTAGTGTATCTCTTTAGGAGGTTAAAGAGCAAGGCAGCAGCACGAATTCTGCTGTACTACGAAACGGCTATCGCCAACCTAGCAATAGCAACTACGACAATGCTCTAGGCAGCTCTCGACAGGAGCTACAAGGACCTAGACTGCGAAAGCCGGGCCCTTGTATAGGTCAGCACTATAAAGCAAGGACGCAAGACGGTACGAGAGTTCCTTACAGAGTATAATTAGACTCTAGCAGAGATAGGAGGACTCTAACAGGAGAACAGGGTAAAAATCACTACCTTAGAGGTAGGCCTCTCTAAGGAGATTATAACAGGACTAGTAGGCGTAATGCAGCCAGCCTCGTATAAGGTGTTCTGTAATCTCCTTAGGATAATCGACAACTAACAGCGTAGGCTCGGACAGATAAGCTGCGCCTACGAGATACGACAGCCCCTCTATTAGCAGCAGGATACTATAGACTAGGAACCAACGACAACGACGAGAGTAGCGGCAGCCGTTACTATACGGCTAAGGGCCGGCGCTAAGAGGCCGCTATAGGTAGATGCAGCTACCTTAGACAAGAGACGAGCAGAAGGGAGATGCTACCGGTATAGCTAGATAGGGCACACTATACAGAATTGCAGGCTTTTGCTAGTAGAGAGACCTAGGGGACGGCCAACCACCGCGAGGGTAGCAACTGCAGCGCCCTAACATAAGACCTAAGAGTTCCCCTCGGACGACAACGAGTCGGGAAAAGAATAGCCTCTAGGCGAAGGCTTAGCCAGAGGCGTAAACGAGATAGGTTGCCAAATTAAAGCACTATATAGCTATCTTTTAAGAGCAACTACATAACGACTACGCCGTTTATCGTACGACCTACGCTGAACAAGACCGCTACTGCGCGGACACTGATCGATATAGGGTGTTTAGTGTACAGAGTAATCAGCGAAGACTTCGTACAGAAACACTATATTAAGACGACCCCTACTGTACCTGTACGTATACTAGGCATTACCAGACGAGGACCGGACATGACCTATATAGTAAAAGTAACGATAGAGCTGCAAGGACACTACGAGCAGGACTTATACCTCTACGTCGTACAGGACAAATTAGGGTATAACCTAATACTAGGGAAACTATAGATAGAACGTTAGTAGGGCAAGCTCGACGTTGGACGAGGACGCTTGTACCTAGCAGCGACGAAGCAGAGACTCTAAGACCAAGGAAGAGTCCTACAGGGCGGCAATACTAATGCTAAGGGCAAGGCCAGCTCGCCCGCTAAGGTCAACACTGCGACTATAGACATCGAGAAGGCCTTAGCGCCTAAGAAAGTAATAGACCCCTATACGAAGCTCCTATCGGAATACACAGAATACCTGGACCTCTTCGAACCAAAATCGGCCTCGAAACTGCCTCTGTACTAAGGAGAAGGAATCGACTATAACATCCAGCTCGAGACCTGTTGTTAGGGGGCGCCGTCCGGCTTAGGCCCTAGACCCGACCTAAACCAACCGTCGCCCTAAGGACTGCGACTTAGCAGCGCCAGCACGACCCTACCCTCCGTACGGAACCACTAACAGGACCCTACCCCTGTACGGAGGGAGAACGCTACGGTCCTACACAAAGGGGAGCTACTGCCCCTCTAAATAGGGAGGGGAAAACTCTGCATTACCGTACAGAGGGGGTAACTCCTAATCCTCTATACAGAGGGTAAACCTTGCACCCCTACACAGAGGGGAATTGCTAGCTTAGCTTCGTAAGTACAAATCGTACGGCAGCGGACGACGAAGGAACTGCCTATTAGTTCCTTTATATAGATACCTAACTGCAAGTTTCTAAACTAAGATTCTTGGGCCCCTTACATTAGGAACTGATCTCACTGTCGGTGACTGCAGTAACTAAGCAAAGATGGACAGCGATATCCCTATAGAAACTACGGCTATAGAGGGACATATGCACTGCGTATACGAGGAGCTGCTAGAAAGCAAGAGGCAGCTCGAGCAGCAAGTAAGCCACTAGGCTGCGTTGATTTTCTAGCAGGAGCAGGAGCTACGACAGCTTAGGGCGTCCGATCGCGATCCGACCCCTACGACGACGACGAACACAATAACCTACACCTCGACCCCTAAAAGCAAACTCCCTAACGTCTCTATATACGATAGCGAGGCTCCGGCTGAATACCCCTCCTAGGCTGCCCAGATGCGCTCTAAGCTCCTAGTCGACTTAGGAGCATACCTAACCGAGCTAGACAAGGTAGTTTACCTCTTTAGGAGGTTAAAGGGCAGGGCGGCAGCACGAATTCTGCCGTACTACAAGACGGCCATTGCCAACCTAGCAATAGCTACGACGGCGATGCTCTAGGCAGCTCTAGACAAGAGCTACAAGGACCTAGACCGCGAGAGCCGAGCACTCCTATAGGTTAATACGATAAAGCAAGGACGCAAGACTGTACAGGAATTCCTCGCAGAATTTGACCAGACTTTAGCAGAAGCGGGAGGACTCTAATAGGAGGACAGGATAAAAATCACCTCTTTAGAGGTAGGCCTCTCTAAGGAAATTATAACAGGGCTAGTAGGCGTAATGCGACCGGCTACGTACGAGGAATTCTGCGACCTCCTTAGGATAGTCGACGACTAGCAGCGCAGGCTTGGACGGATAGGCCGCACTTAGGAGATAAGACAACCCCTCTAGCGACAGACGGACGCTATAGACTAGGAACCGACGACAACGAGGGTAGCAGCAGCAACTACCGTACGGCCTAGAGCCGCTACTAAAAGGGCGCAATAGGTAGATACAGCTACCCTTAACAAGAGACGAGCAGAAGGGAGCTGTTACCGGTATAGCAAGATAGGCTACGCTATACAGAGTTGCGGGCTACTGCCAGCGGAGAGACCTAAGGGACGGCTAACTACTGCGAGGGTAGCAACTACAGCGCCTTAACGAGAAGATTAGGAGTCCTACTTAGACGACGACGAGTCGGGAAAAGAGTAGCCTCTAAGCGAAGACTCTGCCAGAGGCGGGTGCGAGATAGACTGCCAAATCAAAGCATTACTTAGCCATCTTTCAAGAGCAATCACATAACGACGACGCTGTTTATCGTACGGCCGACGTTAAACAGGTCTGCAACGGCGCGGACATTGATTAACATAGGATGTTTGGTGTATAGAGTAATTAGCGAAGACTTCGTACAGAGACATCGGATTAAGACGACCCCTACAGTACCCGTACATATACTAGGCATTACTGGGCAAGGACCGGACATTACCTATATAGTAAAAGTAACGATAGAGGTACAGGGACACTATAAGCAGGACTTATACCTCTATGTCGTACAGGACAAGTTAGGGTACGACCTAATACTAGGGAAGCCTTAGATAGAGTGCTAGAGAGGCAAGCTAGACGTCGGACGAGGACGGCTGTACCTAGCAGTAACAAAGCGAAGAATCCGGGACTAGGGGAAGATCTCGCAAGGTGGTAATGCTAAGGCCGAAATCAACACGGCAACGGCGGACATCGAGAAGGCATTAGCACCTAAGGAAGTAACGAACCCCTATACGAAGCTCCTAAGGGAGTATGCTAGATACCTAGACCTCTTCGAGCCGAAGTCGGCCTCGAAGCTGCTGCCGCACCGAGGGGAAGGGATTGACTATAACATCCAACTAGAACCCTGTCTAGATAGGGGCTTGCCGGAGGTACTGTACAGACCGCTGTATAGAATGTCCTCTAGAGAACTCCTAGTATTGCGCAAAACCCTGGACGACCTGCTGGCCAAAGGGTTTATTCGGGCCAGTACGTCGTCCGCAGGGGCCCTAGTTCTGTTTGTCTACAAGGAAGGGAAGGCCGGATTGCGTTTCTGCGTAGACTATAGAGGCATTAACGCGATTACCAAGAAGGACCGGTACCCCCTACCCCTTATTAAGGAGACTCTCGGACGGATTAGCAAGGCGAAGTGGTTTACTAAGCTTAATGTAGTCTCAGCCTTCTACAAGATACGGATTAAGGAAGGCTGTAAATAGATAACTGCCTTCTGTACGAGATATAGCCTTTTTAAGTAGCTTGTTACCCCCTTTAGCCTTGCTAATGTACTAGCAACCTTCTAAAGGTACATTAACAAGTCCCTATAAGAGTTACTAGATAACATCTGCTCGGCATACCTCGACGACACCCTGGTTTTTACAGACGGCACCTACGCAGATTATGTACAGGATGTTAAGAAGGTGTTGGACCGACTGCAGCAGGCTAGCTTGTACCTCGACATCGACAAATGTAAATTCGGTGTCTAACGTATAAAATACCTGGGTTTTATTATCGAGGCAGGGAAAGGCATTAGTATAGATAGGAAGAAGATTAATGCTATTAAGCAATAGAAGCCGCCGACGAACGTTAAGGGCGTACGGGAATTTCTCGGGTTTGCCAACTTCTACCGCCAGTTTATACAGAACTACTCAGAGACTGTATGCCCTCTAGTAGAGCTAACGTACAAGGACAAGCAGTTCAAATAGACGGACGAATGCTATAGGAGCTTCGACAAGCTAAAGGAACTCTTTACTACAGGACCAACGCTCGCTGCCTTCGACCTAAAGCGTACGACGATACTGGAAACTGACTCCTCGGGGTACTGCATTAGAGGTATCCTGTTACAGGTAGGCTCGGACGGACTCCTACACTCTTGTACGTATTTCTCTAAGAAGAACTCCCTAGCTAAGTGCAACCACCCTATCTACAATAAAGAGTTGCTGGCAGTCGTACAGTGTTGCGAAGCCTAGGATAGAGAACTCCGCTCGGTGCCCGAGTTCCTCGCCCTAACAGACTACAAGAACCTGGAATACTTTACTTAACCCTAGAAGCTGTCTAAGAGGCACGTACGATAGGCAATGTACCTAAGCCGGTTTAACATAAGACTCTAGTATCGCAAGGGTAAGGACAACAGCAGGGCCGATGCACTGTCTAGACGGGACTAGGACATGCTAACGACGTACGAGGACGACTGGCTAAAGTTACGGACATTCCAGATGTTTAAGGGGGAGCCAGGCAGGGAGACTATCCGCCTAGCAGCGACACACCTATAGGAACCCCAACTGCAAGCATAGGAAGAGGCAGTAGAAAAGGACGAGGTATACCGAGGGGCCCGTACGGCGATCTAGGGAGGGCAACGGAAGCTCCCAGCCGAGCTCTACCTTAAGGTGTTAGTAGCCGAGTACTTAGTAGACGAGGAGAACAACCTAAAGTTCAGAAATTAGATATAGGTCCTAGCAGACGAGAAGCTCTGTACGAGCTTAATACAACAGGCGCATAACTCTATAGCTATCGGGCACCTAGGGCGCGAGGAGACGTATAGCATTATCGCCTAGGACTACTACTAGCTGGCGATAGCGAAGGACATTCGCAGGTTCGTACAGAACTGCGATGTATACGGACGGACGAAGCCCTAGCGCAAGCTAAAGCATAGGCTGCTGAAGCCCCTGCCGATACCGGACCGGCCCTAGCAAGATCTATTAGTAGACTTTATTACGGACCTCCCTAAGAGTAACGGACAGCGAAACATTATAGTAGTTACGGACAAGTTAACGAAGGGGGTAATACTAGAGGGAATGGACTCTATTACAGCTAAAGACACTGCCTGGGCCTTTATACAGACGACGTTCAGCAAGTACGGCTTCCCTAGGTCAATTGTATTAGACTGGGGGACACAGTTTATAAGCCAGCTCTAGGCAAGGATCTGCCAGTTGCTAAAGGTAGAACGTCGCCTGTTAACCGCATAGCACCTGCAGACAGACGGGGCGACGGAGAGGGTTAATTCAACTTTGGAAGCGTACCTCTAAGCGTACGTCGACTATAACTAGACGAACTGGAACTAACTTCTCCCTATAGCGGAGCTGGCTATTAACAGCCGTACAGCCGATGCTACGGGACTGTCCCCCTTCTTTACGACCTATAGATACGACTATTCCCCGCTCCTACCGACCCTAAGTAGTAACACCCTGCGCCCTGTACGATCCCTAATTTAGTAAGGAGAGGCTATCGTACAGACGATTACGAACGCCTACCAATAGGCAAAGGCGAGCCTGGCTATAGCTTAACAGAACGCGGAAGAGTAGGCCAACAAGGGACGACAGGCTGCACTAAGGTACGAGGCAGGGGATAAGGTCTAGCTAAACTAGCGAAACATCTGTACGGAACGGCTAAGCAAGAAGCTAGATTAGAGGAACAGGAAGTTTACAGTAATCCGGCCGGTAGGGACATACGCCGTACGACTAAACACCCCTCTAGAGATTTATCCAGTCTTCTACGTAGACCTCGTACGACCAGCGAACACGGACCCCCTGCCGCACTAGACGACTAACGACGCGCGCCCACCTGCAATTATAACCGAGGACTAGGAAGAGTATAAAGTAGAGGGGATTCTTAAGAGTTAGAGGAAGCGGGGGAAGGCAGAGTACTTAGTAAAATAGAGAGGATAGGCAGAGCCTACGTAGGAACCGTACGAGGCTCTGCAAGACACAACTGCACTAGACAGATAGGAGGAGAACCACCCCCCTGCCCAGTTACAGTAACACTGCGCTGTACGGCGGAAGGAGACACGATCTACCCTAAGGACAGGGTGGCCGCGGACGGACCTAGGTTGTTAAAGGATCGAGCATTACGACGTAGGACACTATAGGGCCCTGCTAATACGACATCGTACGACACTGTACGAGATAAGGGCTGGAAGAAAGGAACAGCCAAGGGACAAATAGGAGGGGGAGTAGAAATAAGATAAGTTAAGAGAAAACCGTCCGAAATTTCTCACTATCTAGGGAGGGGGGGTAGCTTACTGGCCACCACCCTAGGGGACTAGAGCAACCGACTTATTATCTAAGACCTCCACTACCTTAGGCCTGGCCGGGCCCCCACCCCTACGTGCCTCCCCTAGACGGCGGAAGGGGCAGTAGAAGGAGCTATCCTTCTACTTATACGAGGCACACACCCTAGCCCAGAAGCCTAGGAGGCGGTATAGGCCAAGTAAGGGCTAGGGGGAGTTAGGGCAGGGGGCACAGAGCTGGCCCCGGGTAGCGATAAGGAGGGCGTTAACATATGACAGCCGGGCTGTAGCTACCTACTCAGGTGTAACCTAGGCGGGATTACACTAGAAGGCGTAGAAGGGAAGGCCGGCTGCATCCTGCTGCTCGCAGGTGTAGCACCTAAGACGTTAGCTCAGACCGTACGGAAGATAAGAATCTGCACGAACCGAAAGCGTAGCTGCTAGTCAAGTTAAGGGCCCTACTGCTAGAGGTAGAAGTAGGGGGGGACCCTAGCTAGACGAGGGGAGGAGGCAGGGCCAGCAACTACAAGGGAATTACTAGACAGGGCGGACGACATATTGGATAGTAGCTAGTAGTAGTTAGTAGCTAGAGGTAATAGTAGTCAGTAGATAGTAGTAGATAGTAGTAGACAGTAGACGACGGAGGGGGAGGAGAGAAAGGGGAAGGCTTAAGCTAACTGCCTGCTATAAGGGGAATAGCAAGCAGGGCAGCTGCCACAAACAGGTAAAATAGCAAGAGGCAACTACGACCTAGAGGGGGCGACGAGGGACGACAACTCGGACAACCGGACAAAATAGGAAGCCGCGACCTGCCAAAAGAACAGCAGGAGCTAGGTAACTTAAACACGCCACCGTACAGAAGAAGCACTACGAGAAGGGAAGGGGGGGGGGTATTGTTAGAGGGCGCCACCCGGCTTAGGCCCTAGACCCGACCTAAACCGACCGTTGCCCTAAGGACTGCGACTTAGCAGCGCTAGCACGACCCTACCCTCTATACGGAACTACCGACAGGACCCCACCTCTGTACAGAGGGAGAACGCTACAGTCCTACACAAAGGGGAGCTACTGCCCCTCTAAATAGAGGGGGGAAAACTCTGCATCACTATACAGAGGGGGTAACTCCCGATCCTCCGTACAGAGGGTAAACCTTGCACCTCTGCACAAAGGGGAATTGCTGGCTTAGCTTCGTAAGTACAAATCGTACAGCAGCGGACGACGAAGGAACTGCCTATTAGTTCCTTTATATAGATACCTAACTGCAAGTTTCTGAACCAAGATTCTTAGGCCCCTTACACCTGTCCGGATAGAAGCCTGCCTAAAGTACTATACGGCCTACTATATAGTATGTCCTCTAGAGAACTCCTAGTACTGCGCAAGACACTAGACGACCTACTTGCTAAAGGGTTCATTCGCGCAAGTACGTTACTAGCTAGAGCCCTAGTGTTGTTTGTTTATAAGGAAGGCTCGGCCGGCTTGCGCTTCTGCGTAGACTATAGAGGCATTAACGCGATTACTAAGAAGGACTAGTACCCCCTGCCCCTTATTAAGGAGAGCCTTAGACGGATCAGTAAGGCAAAGTAGTTTACTAAGCTTAACGTAGTCTCAGCCTTCTATAAGATACAGGTTAAGGAAGGCTGTAAATAGATAACCGCTTTCTGTACGAGGTACGGACTTTTCGAATAGCTTGTTACCCCCTTTAGCCTTGCGAACGCGCTAGCAACCTTCTAGAGGTACATTGACAGGTCCCTACAAGGGCTACTAGACGACATCTGCTCTGCGTACCTCGATAATACGCTAGTGTTTACAGACAGGACCTACGAGGACTACGTACAGGATGTTAAGAAAGTGCTAGACCGCCTGCAATAGGCTGGACTGTACCTCGACATCGACAAATGCGAATTCGGCGTACAACGTGCGAAATACCTAGGGCTTATTATCGAGGCAGGCAACTAGGCACCTAGGACGCGAGGAGACGTACAGCATCGTCGCTAGGGACTACTACTGGCCGGCGATAGCGAAGGACATCTGTATATTCGTACAGAACTGCGATGTCTGCAGACCGACGAAGCCCTAGCGTAAACTAAAGCACGGCCTGTTGAAACCCCTGCCAATACCGGACCGACTTTAGCAAGATCTAGCGGTAGACTTTGTTATAGACCTTGCTAAGAGTAACGGGCGACGGAACATTATAGTAGTAACGAACAAGCTAACAAGGGGGGTAATACTAGAGGAAATAGACGCTATTACAGCCAAAGACACTGCCTAGCCATTTATACAGACGACTTTTAGTAAGCACGGATTCCCTAGGTTAATTGTATCGGACCGAGGTACGCAGTTTACGAGTTGACTCTAGGCGAGGATCTGCTAACTGTTAAACGTAGAACGTTGCCTAATAACTGTATAGCACCTGCAGATAGACAGCGCGACAGAGAGGGTTAACTCGATATTGGAAACGTACCTCCGGGCGTACGTTAACTACGACTAGACGAACTGGTACCGCCTCCTCCCTATAGCAGAGCTAGCTATTAACAGTCGTACGGCTAACGCTATAGGACTGTCCCCCTTCTTTATAGCCTATAGGTACGACTACTCCCCGCTTCTACCGACTCTAAGCGGCACTACCCTACGCCCTGTACGATCCCCGATTTAGCAGGGAGAAGCTATCGTACGGACGATTACAAACGCCTACTAATAGGCGAAAGCGAGCCTTGCTATAGCCTAGCAGAGTATAGAAGAGCAGGCTAATAAGGGACGACAGGCTGCACCAAGGTACGAAGCAGGGGATAAAGTATAGCTAAACTAGCGCAATATCTGTACAGACTGGCCGAGCAAGAAACTAGACTAGAAAAACCAGAAGTTTATAGTAGTCTAGCTAGTAGGGACATACACTGTACGACTTAACACTCCTCTAGGAATTTACCTAGTTTTCTATGTAGACTTCGTACAGCTGGCACATACAGACCCCCTCCTACACTAGACGACGGACGACGCGCGCCCCCTAGCGATTATTACTAAAGGCTAGGAAGAGTACGAGGTAGAAGAAATCCTTAAGGACCCAAGGAGGCAGAAGAGGATAGAATACCTAGTTAAATAGAGAGGGTAGGCAGAGCCTACGTAAGAGCCGTACGAGGCCCTCTAGGACTGTTGCAGCAGTGGAAAGAGGTGTAACAGATTGACAGGGTGGACCCTGGATCTCGGCTCGGCCCCTTCCGGGATTTAGGTTCCGGAACAGTCCGAGCCGGGCCTTGGCACCACCACTACGAGAGCCCGCCACCACCACTATATAGATTCCTTTCCCCCCTCAGTTCGAGATATAGTTATTAAAACAGCTGTATTGAACCTTATCTGCGCGCTCGGATCATTATATCTCGAACTTACTTACTACACCAAGCCCCGCGCTGCGCGAAAGGGCCCGTCGAACTATCCGGAAACCCGAATAACGCACGCGCACCTACACTAACAACAACAACCCCCAAGGCACTATAAGAAGATAGAAGGCTTCTCAGCGGTAGAGAGCGGCGTAACAGGCCGCCGCGGAAAGAGAAAGACTGACAGAGCGAGTAGGCGCTCTAGTGTTATTAATAATAAGATTATTATCAACGGTTTTACAGCGGAAGAGACCGCAGAGATTAAGGAACGAATAAGCGAATACAAGAAGATCTACGACTGTACGCTCGAGGAACTGGAAGACTTTATAAACGAGAATAGAATAGGGAAGGTCTACGACGGCATAGACCTTATCGAAATGCTGTTTTACAGAACGCTAGAAGAGAACAGACAACTAAGAGAAGAAACTAAAGCGGTAAGGACCGAAAAGGAATCGGCAGAGACTATTATTAACGTGTTAGAAAACCAGGCGGCGAATCGACTAGCGCAGCTAAAGGCGCTGAAGGATCAACTAGCTAATATAGAAGCAGCGAAGTCGTCGCCGCCACTGCGGCGAGAAAACCATGCAGAGACCGCCTTACTGGCGGCCTATAGTCAAGGTAGCACTACGATAACGCCACTGCTGGACCTACCTACTTTCGGTAGCGGAGACCCTAAAGCGTAGGAGGCATTTAAGAAGAAGATTAAGAATAAGATAAGCCGCTATTACGCATCGAGCAGCAAAGAGGATAGGTTGGCGTACCTGGAATCGCGATTAGAAGGTAAAGCTTTTTCGCTAGTGGCGGACCTAGAAGAAGTGACCGCCGACAAAGCTATTGGAGCGCTGGATCAGCGTTTCGGAGACCCCTTCTGGAAGAAGACGGCCCGCAAACAACTAGACAAGATCAGTCAGAATCGGCTAACATTTAAAGAATTTTACGGGCTGTTTAGGAAATATGCTATCAGAGCGAGAGTAGCTAAGGATAAGCAGCTACACTTACTAAGACAGAAACTGAGCCCTAAGCTCGCTGCGGCTATAGCGTCGGTGGAAGACGAAGACCTTCAGAGCTTCGTGCACTAGGCGAGAGTGACAGCAAGAAACCTGAACGCATACGGAAAATCGACGACACGTAAACCGGCTTAGAAGCCGTTAATAATGCAGACAACACGACCCCCTGCGCCTTTCCGGAGAGCACCCCAGCAGCTACCTTATTAGTCACAGCGTTCGTCGTTTGTCCCCACCTGCTACGCGTGTAGCAAGCCTGGCTATATCGCTACGAGATGCCAAGTAACGGCCCAGCAGAAGCAGGAGTATTATGTTATAAAGCAGCCGCAGCCGCAGCTACCGAGAAAGACTATACAAGCTATCAAACCGGCGCCGAACGATACTGACAGTGTAGACAGGGGGGTGCAGTTAAGAATTATAGGAAAAGACCAGCTGGACGGATAGGCCCCCTACCTAGCATTAACAATAGGGCACCGAATCAAAGCAAATCGCCACGAGAAGAAAGCATTAACAGCTGCAGCGATCCGCTCTCGGCAGCCGTAGAAGTAAATACAGAAACGGCGATTATCCTTCTTATTACGATCCACCCTGTTAAGAAGCAACGCCCACCGCTCTAGCTGAAAGCTTTCATTAATACTGGAGCTCTTATCGGTGCAGCGATCCACCATTGGCTGGTCCAGAAGCTAACGAATAGATACAGCTATCTGGTAGAATTAGCGTTGCCGACGAAGATTTCGGCATATAACGGACAAGACACAGAAAGCGTTACGCGCTACGTACTGCTAAAGACTACCTTCGCTGGTCGCACTACAGAAGCGACGTTCCGAATTATAGATATCGGAAGATTTGACATTATTATAGGGCAGAAATAGATAAAGAACCAGAAAGCTATTATCGACGTAGATAAAGGAACGATCAGATTCAAAACCCCAGGTAGCAGAGCAGGGACTATCGGGACGGCCGCTACCGCTACCGCCGCCGCCGAGCCGAAAGCTACGGAGTCCGCGAAAGAGGCTCCGTCCGATCGTTCCAAACCCCTAGTCACTATTGGAATAATGAGTTTAGAAGCTATAACGACCCTCGCGAAGTCGCTAGACAATAAGATTCACGCTATCTCTTTAAAGGACATCGAAGACTATAGGAAGATAATGGCAGAAGAAGAGGTAGACCCACTAGAGGTGTTGCCAAACGAGCTCTACGGTTACGCTAACGTGTTCTCAAAAGCCGACTCCAACCTCCTGCCGCTCTATCGACCGGAATATAACAACAAGATTCGACTAAAAGAGAGGGCTACGCTGCCAGGAACCGAGCCCCTAAGACGACTGTCGCCAGCGGAACTAGACTAGGTAGAGGTGTTCGTTTGCGAAAACCTAGCGAAGAAGTTTATTACACCGAGTTCTGCTGAATATACGTTACCGATTCTTTTTGTAAGGAAACCAGGGGGTGGTCTGCGACTCTGCGTAGACTATCGAGGCCTTAACGAGGTTACTAAGAGAGACGTATATCCACTGCCGCTAATAGATAAGACTATACAGCGCGTAGCAAAGGCTAAGTAGTTCAGCAAGCTGGACATCCGCCAAGCGTTCTATCGACTAAGAAACGAGGAAGGACAGACGGAAGATCTTACGACGTTTGCCACGCGCATAGGCAACTTCAAGTAGCTAGTGATGCCTTTCAGACTTACTAACGCGCCGGCAGTGTGGCAACGCTTTATAAACCATACCTTTATAGATATGCTAGAACAGTTCGTGTCTATCTATTTAGACGACATTCTTATCTCTACAGATAGAACGAGAGATCAGCACACGGACTATATCGAGAGGGTACTGAAAAGACTTAGAGAGGTTGGATTAAATGCAGATACGAAAAAGAGCGAGTTTTATTAGGCTAAGGTCAAATACCTCGGTCTTATCGTCGGAAGAGAAGAGATCCGGATAGACCCCTTAAAGGTCGCTGCTGTAGCGGAATAGAAGCAACCGAAATCCGGAAACACTACACAGATCAGGGCGTTTCTCGGATTCTGCAGCTACTATCGACAGTTTATTAAGGACTTTAGCAAGATAGCGAGACCCCTGAACGAAGCACTAAAGAAAGAGGCCGCCGGCCTATAGAATAAGAGGTGCACAGAAGCGTTTAACCGGCTGAAAGAAGCAGTGGCCTCGGCGCCGGTTCTGGTACACTTCCGGCCGGAAAAGACGATCTACGTAGAAACAGACACTTCCGACACAGTAACGGCAGGGGTCCTTTCTCAATACGGAGATAATAAGACCCTTTATCCAGTAGCTTTCTTCAGCAAGTCCATAACGGAGGCCGAACGGAACTACGCAATCTACGATAAAGAACTGCTGGCTATTATACAGGCGTTCGAGGAGTGGAAGCCAGAGCTTATAGCTAGAAAGAGCACGGTCCAGGTCCTTACGGACCACCAGTTGCTAACCTACTTTATAAAGACGCAGAAGCTCTTACGACGTTAAGCACGGTAGGCTACCTACTTATCCAGGTTCGATTTCAAGATCACTTATCGACTAGGGGCTCAAAACGAAAAGGCTAACGCACTGACGAGAAGGGAAGGAAAAACCAGCCGCGCAAAAGAAGATCCGAACATGTTCCAGAAGGTGTTGACCGAGCGGATAGTAGACGCAGAGGTGTTGAAAGAGGTAGGGGTCTGCGCAGTAGAACCGGCCCCTAAGGAAAAGACTCTCTACGAAAAGGTAGAGCAGCTCAATTAGCAGCAGGAGCTAGGCAAAACCGGTTTAGGAAAGCTAATAGTTCTAGAAGAACTAATTACAGAGGTCGTCCAGCTAGTCCATAGCTCTAAGGACGTTGGTTACGCTAGCTCGAAAAAGATAATGGAAGCCGTAAGGACGATCTACTAGTTTCCGCGGATCTACGAACGGATCCACCGATTTATCGCCAATTGCTACGTGTGCCGAGCCGCGAAGCTACGTTACGGTCTTCCAGCGGGTCTACTAAAGCCACTTCCGATCCCCGAGAAGCCGTAGCAGCACATTACGATGGATTTCGTAACCGGACTGCCGGACTCAGACAGCTACGACGCTACGCTTAACGTAGTGGATCGACTAAGCAAGGAGCGCCATTTCATCCCCTGTCGAGCTAAGGATAAAGGAACTACTGCAGAAGAAATAGCGAGAATGTTGATCCAATACGTAAAGAAGCACTATAGGCTGCCGGACACTATCACTACGGATAGGGGTCCTCAATTCACAGCCGACGTATAGGAAGCCATTAACCAAGCCCTCGGAATTCGTAGAAAGCTCAGCACAGCCGCTTACCCTTAAACGGACAGTTAGTCTAAAGTGGCTAACCGCGAGATAGAACGATATCTGCGAACCTTCTGCAGCCACTATTAAGAAGAATAGGTTAAGGTGTTGCCGATAGCCGAGTTCTGCGCCAACTCGGCACTGTCTAAGGCCACCTCGCTAGCGCCGTTTGAGATAACGCATAGCTACCTTCTAAGGATAAGCTTTCAGCCGCCGAACGAACCCAGCTCTACGGAACCATCCAATGCTACGTCGTTAAGGAGAGTTGCCGCCGCAGTAGCAGAAACGCTACGATCTCAGATAGAAGAAGCGATCAAGGTGGCGAAAGAAGCGATAGAATCGGCTTAGAAGAAGATAGTAACTCGAGCTAATAGAAAAAGGTCACTACTAGAATTCGAGGAAGGCCAGAAGGTATAGCTTAACACGCGAAACCTAAGACTAAAAGGCAACGCCAAGCTCAATCTACGCTACGTAGGTCCGTTCAAGATAATAGAAAAGAGGTTGCCAGTAACCTACCGGCTCCAGCTGCCGAAATCGTTCCGGATCTATGATGTTTTCCATTCGGACCTGCTAAGCTTAGACCCTAAAGACGGCCTGCCGGAACAGGGGTTCGCCAAACCCCTACCTATTAAGATAGACAGTAAGGAAGAAGAGTAGGAGGTAGAAGACGTAATGGACGTAAAGAAGATAAGTGGGTCCATCAAAGCGAGGATCTCGTAGAAGGGGTGGCCGGAAGACTACGAATAGTATCCAATCGAGAACCTGCAGAATTCGGCAGAGCTGCTAAGAGAGTTCTACTTGCGAAACCCGGAAAAGCCGAAACCAGCGTAGCTCTAATGTCGACAATGCAGAAGAAAGAAGAAGAAAGCCGCGTCCGCTCCATCGGCGCAGAGGCTAAAGAAAACGATCGTAACGGTCGCTTCGGGGAGGTCTTCGACGCAGCCACTACCTACCGCCGGTTCAGCAGGCAGCTCGCCGACGCTGTGGCGTGCTAGCGCCGCCGACCCTGTAGTAGGTAAAGGCTTTAGTAGAAGAGAAAAAGAAGAAGAAAAACGGCGCTGCAGAAAGATCTATATAGACCTCTAAGGCGACGCACAGACCAGCCGAGCCGCAGCTCAGATAACCTACAGTTCAGATCAGATAGCACGGATTAGGCGCACGGATTAGATAGACACCAAGTAAAGGACTTCAGACGTCGACGACATAAGAAATTGAAAAAGCGATAAAGAGAACGTTGTTTTTAATAGAAAACAGAAGAGGTAACATCGGAGTTAGAGAGGATTTTCGAGAAGGAGACGACGAATCAAAAAAAAAAAACAAAGAAAAGCGAAGATTTTCGGATAGATAGGGTGACTAAGCAGTCGAGGGCGACCGCTAGTAAGGGAGGGGGGTAGTGTTGCGGCAGTGGAAAGAGGTGGGACAGATTGACGGGGTGGACCCTGGATCTCGGCTCGGCCCCTTCCGGGATTTAGGTTCTGGAACGGTCCGAGCCGGGCCTTAGCACTACCACTACGAGAGTCCGCTACTACCACTACATAGATTCCTTTCCTCCCTTAGTTCGAGATATAGTTATCAAAACAGCCGTATTGAACCTTATCTACGCGCTCGGATTAAGGACATATCTGCGCTAGACAGGTAGGAGGAGAACCATTCCCCTAGCCGGTTGCAGTAACACTGCGCTATACAGTAAGAAGGGCACGGTCCACTCTAAGTACAGGACAGCTGCCAGCAATATTAGGTTGCCGAAGGATTGGGAATCGAGGCATAGGACCCTACTAGGTCCTACCGACACTATACTGTACAGAAGGGGGCAGGAGAGAGAGAACAGCTAGGAGATAGGTAGGGGTAAGAGTAAAAATAAAAAGGGAATAAGAGCCGAACTGTCTAAAAACTTTTATATACTATCTTAGGGGTAGCTTACTAGCTACTACCCCCTAGGACCAGGGCAGTCGAAGATAAGGCCGCCGGCTCCCTGTCCGAGATCTCGATAACCTCCTAGTCGGCTAGGGGCCTACCTAGCTTACTACCCTAGAGCAAGGCTACCCCCCTACAGGCCTCCCCTAGACGGCAGTAGAAGCAGTAGAGGGAGCCGTCCTTCTACTTGCACGACGCGTATACGCTAGCCTAGAAGCCAGGCAGGCAGTATAGGCCGAACAAGCCCTAAGAGGAGTTAGTATAGGCAGCGCAGGCCTAGCCGCGGATAGCGATAAGGATAGCGTTAACGTACAAGGGACGGGCCGTAGCGACCTGCTAGGGCGTAATACAGGCAGGGTCGCACTAGAAGGAGAGGAATAGCAGCTTAGCAGCGTTCTACTGCTCGCTAGTATAGCACCTAGGACATTAGCTAGGACTGTATAGAAGGAGAGGGCCTGTACGAACTGGAACTAGATTTACTAATTAAGCTAGGCATTCCACTCTTAGAGGTAGAAGTGCAGGGGGGCCAGACGATAGGCGGACGGGCTAGAAACTACGAGGGAGCTACAGCAGGACTAGGCGGACAGGGTATAGGGTATGTTAATAGTGTTAGTTGTAGTAGTAGTAGCGGCGGACGGGTAGCAGGAGAGGGGAATAGACAAGGGAGAAGAAGAGAAAGATAGAGAGAGGTCTAATATTTAGGGATATAGGTTGCCTGCTATACGAGGCAACGGCGAACAGGGCAGCTACTACTGCTGTATAAGGGAGGGCGAACAAGACAACTGCTATCTAGTACCTAAACGAGCGACTACCCTTTAGACGACCGGACCAGGACAGAAAGCCGGCGGTGCAAGAGGAACGCTAGGAGCCTAGGCTGTACGACGCTGCGCTATATAGAGGAAACACTACGAGAAGGGAGGAGGGTATTGTTAGGGGGCGCCGTCTAGCCAGGTCCTAGACCTAAGCTAGCTATCGCCCTAGGGATTGCGACTTAGCAGCGCTAGTACGGCCCCTTACCCTGTACAGAGGGAGAATCCTACAGCCCTACACAGAGGGAAATTGCCGCCCCTCTATATAGAGAGAAAATTCTACACCCCTGTACAGAGGGAAACTCCTCCCCTCTATACAGAGTAAAAACTCTGTACCCCTATACAAAGGGGAATTGCTGGCTTGGCTTTGTAGGTACAAACTGTACAGTAGCGGACGACGAAGTAACTGCCTATTAGTTCCTTTATATAGATACCTAGCTTCAAGTTTCTAAACTAAGATTCTTAAACCTATTACATTACCGAAGGCCTTATAGCAGAAGAGACGGATAAGACAAAGGAGCGAATAGCTGGATACAAGGAGCTTTACGCCTGCATACAGAACGAGCTCGAGGAGCATATAACAGAACACAGAGTTAAGAAGGTTTACGACACAATAACCTTTATCAAGAAGGTGTTTTATAAGAAAGTAGAAGAGAATAGGCAACTAAGAGAGGAAATAGAAGCGGTTACTACAGAGAGAGCATTAGCAGAAACCACTATCGAAGTGCTAGAGAATTAGGCGACGACACGACTAGCTTAACTAAATGCGCTAAGGGCCCAGTTAGCCGCTATAGCACCGCCAACGTCGTCGTCGGCGGCACTACCGCCGCTACTGCGAGAAGAGCGAACTAAAAGCGCTTCCCCTGCTGCCTATAGTTAAGGTAGCACTTCGATAACGTTACTACCTAACCTACAGGTCTTTAGCAGCAGCAATCTGGAAACATAGGAAGTTTTTAAGATAAAGATAATAAATAAGATAAACCGCGATTATGCTAACAACAGCGAAGAGGACAGGTTGGCATACCTTTAATAAAGATTAGACGGTAAGGCGTTTACGCTAGTAGCAGACTTAGAAGAAGCTACTGCCGCCGAGGCCCTCGAAGCCTTAGACCAACGCTTTGCGGACCACTTCCGTAAGCAGACAGCTCGCGAACAACTCAATATAGTTAGTTAGAACCGGCTATTATTCGAAGAGTGTTATAGACAATTCCAGAAGCATGCGATTCGAGCGAAGGTGTTAGAGAGCAAGCAACTACATCTGCTAAGAAAGAAGCTAAGGCCTGAACTAGCTAACGCCCTAGTCTCTGTAAGAACCAGAGACCTTTTAGCATTCGTAGACCAAGCGAGGGTTACTGCTAGAAACATAAACAAATATAGAACACTAGCTGCCTAAGAGCTAGGTTAGCGATTACTGCTTGCGCTATCGACCTAGCCTTCTTTATCCTTCCAACGCGGCCCCTAGCAACCCTCTTATCCGCCGCGTTCGACGTTTGTTGCTACTTGCTACGTATGCAGAAAGCCTGGCTAAATTGCTACTAGGTACCAAGAAACCGCTTAGCAAAAGTGAGAATATTAAGCTACGAGGCCTACGCCGCCGCCGAGGAAGAGTATACAGGCTATAGAACCAACGCCGACCAACGCCGATAGCGTAGACGGCGGAGTGCTATTAAGGATTATAGGAAAAGACTAGCTAGACGGATAGGCCCCCTACCTAGCATAAACGGTAGGGCACTAGTACGGACTGTTACAGCGGCAGAAAGGGGTAGGACTGGATAATAGGGTGGACCCTTGGAATTTCGGCTCGGCCCTTCCGGGCCGAGCCGGGCCTTAGCACCACTACTACGAAAGCCTACCACCACCACTACATAGGTTCCTTTCCCTCCTCAGTTCGAGATATAGTTATCAAAACAGCCGTATTAAACCTTATCTGCGCGCTCGGATTATGATATCTCGAACTCACTCACTACACCAAACCCTGCGCTGCGCGAAAGGGCCCGTCGAACTATCCGGATGCTCGAATAACGTACGCGCACCTACACACACCAAACAACCCGGCACTGTAAGAAGATAGAAGGCTTTTTAGTGGTAGAGAGCGGCGTAACAGGCCGCCGCGGAAAGAGAAAGACTGATAGAGCGAGTAGGCGCTCCAGTGTTATTAATAATAAGATCATTATTAGCGGTTTTACGTTGGAAGAGACTGCAGAGATAAAGGAACGAATAAGCGAATACAAGAAAATCTACGACTGCACGCTCGAGGAACTTAAGGACTATATAAACGAGAATAGAATAGGGAAGGTCTACGACGGCATAGACCTTATCGAGATGCTGTTTTACAGAACGCTAGAAGAGAACAGACAACTAAGAGAAGAAACTAAAGCAGTAAGAGCTAAGAAGGAATCGGCCGAGACTATTATAGATGTGCTAGAAAACTAGGCAGCGAATCGACTAGCGTAGCTAAAGGCGCTAAAGAATCAACTGGCTAATATAGAAGCAGCGAAGTCGTCGCCGCTACCGCAGCGAGAAACCTACGCGGAGACCGCCTTACTGGCGGCCTATAGTCAAGGTAGCACTACGATAACGCCACTGCCGGACCTACCTGCTTTCGGTAGCAGAGACCCTAAAGCGTAGGAGGCATTTAAGAAGAAGATCAAGAATAAGATAAGCCGCGATTACGCATCGAGCAGCGAAGAGGATAGATTGGCGTACCTGGAATCGCGATTAGAAGGTAAAGCTTTTTCGCTAGTGGCGGACCTAGAGGAAGTGACCGCAGACAAAGCTATTAAGACGCTGGATCAGCGTTTCGGAGACTCCTTCCAGAAGAAGACGGCCCGTAAGCAGCTGGACAAGATCAACTAGAACCAGCAGACGTTCGAGGAGTTCTACAGACTGTTTAGGAAATATGCTATTAGAGCGAGAGTAGCTAAGGATAAGCAGCTACACTTACTAAGACAGAAACTGAGCCCTGAACTGACGACAGCTATAGCCTCAGTAGAAGACGAAGACCTTTAAAGCTTCGTACACTAGGCGAGAGTTACCGCTAGGAACTTAGACGCGTACAGAAAACCAACGACACGTAAACTGATTCAGAAGCCGTCGCTGTCGCTGCAGGGAACCAGAGCCCCTGTCCTATACCGACAACGCCCCTAGCAGCCATTCAATTTGCAGCTTTCGTCGTTTGTCCCCACCTGCTACGCGTATAGCAAGCCTGGCCACATCGCTACGAGATACCAAGCATCGGATAAGCAGAAGCAGGAGTATCGTATTATAAAGCAGCCGCAGCTACCGAGAAAGACTATACAAGCTATAGAGCCGGCTCCGAACGACACTAACAGCGTAGACAGCAGGGTGCAGTTAAGAATTATAGGAAAAGACCAGCTGGACGGATAGGCCCCCTCCCTAGCATTGACAATAGGGCACCGAATCGAAGCGAATCGCTACGAGAAGAAAGCATTAACAGCTGCAGCGACCCGCTCTTAGCAGCGGTGGAAGTGAACACGGAAACAGCTATTATTATTCCAATCACTGTCTACCCCCTTAACGGATCGAGCAAGCCACTTTAGATAAAAGCCTTTATCGACACTGGAGCTCTTATCGGCGCGGCAATCCACCACCGACTGGTTTAGAGACTAACGAAGGGATACGGCTATCCGGTGGAGATAGCGTCGCTAACGAGGATTTCGGCGTATAACAGACAAGACAAGGAAAACGTTACGTACTACGTGCTATTAAGGACTACACTGGCCGGTCGAACTACGGAAGCAACGTTCCGGATTATGGATCTCGGAAGGTTCGACATTATTATAGGGCAGAAATAGATAAAGAACCAGAAGACTATTGTTAACGTAGATAAAGGCACGATAGGATTCAAAACCCCGGGTAGCAGAGCAGAGACTATCGGAACGGCCACTACCGCCGCCGCCGAGCCGAAAGCTACAGAGTCCGCGAAAGGGGCTCCGTCCGATCGTTCCGAACCTCCGGTTACTGTCGGAACAATGAGTTTAGAAGCAATAACGACCCTCGCGAAGTCGCTAAGCATCGAGATCTACGCTATCTCGATAAAAGACATTAAAGACTACAGGGAGATAATAGCGGAAGAAGAAGTGGACCTACTAGAGGTGTTGCCAAGCGAGCTCTATAGTTACGCTAACGTGTTCTTAAGAGCCGACTCCAACCTCCTGCCGCTCTACTGGCCGGAATACGACAACTGATCCGGGCACGCAGATATGATTCAATACGGCCTTTTTGATAACTATATCTCGAACTGAGGAGGGAAAGGAATCTATGTGGTGGTAGTGGTCGGCTTTGATGGTGGTGGTGCCAAGGCCCGGCTCGGCCCGTCCGGGCCGAGCCGAAATTCCAGGGTCCACCCTATCAATCTGTCCCACCTCTTTCTACCACCGCAACACTACCCCCCCCCTCACCAGCGGTCGCCCTCGACCGCTTAGTCATCCCATCCATCCTAAAAACCTCCACTGTTTTTTTTTTTTTTTTTTTTTTTTTTTTTTTTAATCCCCTCCAATGGTGATGTTACCTTTTCCTTCTCTTATCGCTTCTTGAATCTCTTACGTCATCAACATCTGAAGTCCTTTACTTGGTCGTTTATGTAATGGACGCGCCTGATCCGTGCCATCTGATCTGAGCCGTAGGTCACCTGAGCTGCGGCGTGGCTGGTCTGTGCGTCGTCGCGGAGGTCTATATAGATCTTTCCGCAGCGCCGTTTTTCTTCCTCTTTTTCTTCCACCAAAGCCTTCACCTACTACGCGGGCGGCGGCGCTGCCGGCCGACGTAGTGGTCCCTGAAGCAATCACTTCCAGCACGATCGTTTTTATCGGCTTCCGCGCCGGTGGAGCGGACGTGTCTCTATTGCCGGCATCAGAGCCACGATGGCTTCGGCTTTTCTGGGTTCCGCGCGTAGAACTCTTTCAGCAGCTCCGCCGAATTCTGCAGGTTTTTAACCGGATACCATTTATAGTCTTCCGGCTACCCCTTCTACGAGATCCTCGCTTTGATGGACCCCCTTATCTTCTTTATGTCTATTACGTCTTCTACCTCCTACTCTTCCTTATTACCTTCCATCTCGACTGGTGGGGGCTCGGCGAAGCCCTGCTCCGGAAGGCTGTCCTCAGGGTCCAGGCTTAGCAGATCTAAATGGAAAACGTCGTAGATCCGGAACGCCTTCGGCAGCTTGAGCCGATAAGTCACCGGCGACCTCTTTTCTATTATCTTGAATGGACCTACGTAGCGCGGATTGAGCTTGGCGTTGCCTTTCAGCCTCAGGTTCTTCGTGTTGAGCCATACCTTTTGGCCTTCCTCGAATTCCATCGGTGACCTCTTTCTATTAGCTCGATTCACCATCTTCTTCTGAGCCGATTCCATCGCTTCTTTCGCCACTTTGACCGCTTCTTCCATCTGAGATCGGAGCGCTTCTGCCGCTGCGGCGGCGACTCTCTTCGACGACGTAGCGGTAGTAGAAAACTCCGGTAAGCCGGCGTCGCTTAGTAGCTGGAAGCTCATCCTCGGAAGATAGCTATGCGTTATCTCGAACGGCGCCAGCGAGGTTGTTTCGGACGGTGACGAGTTGGCGCAGAATTCGGCCATCGGCAACACCTTAACCCAATCTTCTTGACGGTGGCCGCAGAAGGTTCGCAGATATCGCTCTATCTCTCGGTTAGCCACTTCAGACTGACCGTCGGTCTGCGGGTAAGCGGCTGTGCTGAGCTTTCTACGAATTCCGAGAGCTTGGTTGACGGATTTCCATACGTCGGCGGTGAATTGAGGACCCCTATCCGTAGTAATAGTGTCCGGTAGGCCATAGTGCTTCTACACGTGTTGGATCAACATTCGTGCGGTCTCTTCCGCGGTAGTTCCTTCGTTTCTCGCTCTGCAGGGGATGAAGTGGCGCTCCTTGCTCAGCCTATCTACTACGTTCAGTGTGGCGTCGTATCCATCGGATTCCGGCAGGCCGGTTACGAAGTCCATCGTAATGTGTTGCTATAGTTTCTCGGGGATCGGAAGTGGCTTCAATAAGCCTGCCGGAAGGCCGTAACGTAGCTTCGCGGCCCTGCATACGTAGCAATTGGCGATAAATCGATGGATCCGTTCGTAGATCCGCGGAAACCAGTAGACCGTCCTTATAGCTTCCATTGTCTTCTTTAAGCCGGCGTAACCAACGTCTATAGAGCTATAGACCAGTTGGATAACCTCCGTAATTAGTTCTTCCGGAACTATTAGCTTCCCTGAGCCGGTTTTGCCTAGCTTCTGCTGCTGATTAAGCTGCTCCACCTTCTCGTAGAGAGTCTCTTCCTTAGGGGCCGGTTCCACTGCGCAGACCCCTACCTCTTTTAGCACCTCTGCGTCTACTATCCGCTCGGTTAACACCTTCTGAAACATGTTCGGATCTTCTTTCGCGCGGCTGGTCTTTCCTTCTCTTCGCGTTAGCGCATCAGCTTTTCCGTTTTGAGCTCCGGGTCGATATGTAATCTTGAAGTCGAACCCTGATAGGTAGGCAGCCCACCGTGCCTAACGTCGTAAGAGCTTCTGCGTCTTTATAAAGTAGATCAGTGACTGGTGGTCCGTAAGGACCTGGACCGTGCTCTTTCCAGCTATAAGCTCCGGTTTCCACTCCTCGAAAGCCTGAATGATCGCCAGCAGCTCCTTGTTATAGATAGCGTAGTTCCGCTTAGCTTCGCTTATCGACTTGCTAAAGAAAGCGACCGGATGGAGGGTTTCGTCGTCGCTATATTGAGAAAGGACCCCTGCCGTCACTGTGTCGGAAGCATCCGTTTCTACGTAGATCGTCTTTTCTGGCCTAAAGTGCGCTAGCACTGGTGCAGAAGCCACTGCTTCTTTTAGCTGCACGAAGGCTTCCGTGCACCTTTCATTCTATAGGCCGGCGGCCTCTTTCTTCAACGCCTCGTTCAGGGGTCTCGCTATCTTGCTAAAGTCCTTAATAAACCGTCGATAGTAGCTGCAGAAGCTGAGAAACGCTCTGATTTGCGTAGTGTTTCCAGACTTCGGTTGCTTCCATTCGGCGACGGCGGCCACTTTCGACGGGTCCATCCGAATTCTATCCCTTCCGACGATAAGGCTGAGATATTTGACCTCAGTTTGATAGAACTCGCTCTTCTTCGTGTCCGCGTTCAGTCCTACCTCGCGGAGCCTCTTCAACACTTTCTCAATGTGGTCTGTGTGTTGCTCTCTCGTTCCATCTGTATAGATGAGGATGTCGTCTAGGTAGATAGACACAAACCGTTCCAGCATGTCCATAAAGGTGTGATTCATAAAGCGTTGCTACACCGCCGGCGCGTTGGTAAGTCCGAAAGGCATTACCAACTACTTGAAGTTGCCCATACGCGTCGCGAACGTCGTAAGATCTTCCGTTTGCCCTTCCTCGTTCCTTAGTCGGTGGAACGCTTGTCGAATGTCCAGTTTGCTGAACTACTTAGCTTTAGCTACTCGTTGTATAGTCTTGTCGATTAGCGGCAGTAGATAGACGTCTCTCTTAGTGACCTCGTTAAGGCCTCGATAGTCTACGCAGAGTCGCAGACCACCCCCTGGTTTCCTTACGAAAAGAATCGGTAACGCATATTCAGCCGAACTCGGCGTAATAAACTTCTTCGCCAGATTTTCGCGAACAAACACCTCTACCTAGTCCAGTTCCGCCGGCGATAGTCGTCTTAGGGGCTCGGTTCTCGGCAGCGCGGCTCCTTCTTTCAGCCGGATCTTGTTGTTATATTCCGGTCGATAGAGCGGCAGGAGGTTGGAGTCGACTTTTAAGAACACGTCAGCGTAACCGTAGAGCTCGTTTGGCAGCACCTCCAGTAGATCCGCTTCTTCTTCCGCCATTATCTTCCTGTAGTCTTCGATGTCTTTCATTAAGATGGCGTAAATCTCGTTGTCCGGCGACTTCGCGAGGGTCGTTATAGCTTCTGAACTTATTATTCCGACAGTAACCGGGGGTTCGGAACGATCGGACGGAGCCTCTTTCGCAGACTCCGTAGCTTTCGGCTCGGCGGCGACGGTAGCGACCTTTCCGATGGTCCCTGCTCCGCTACCCGGGGTTTTGAACCTGATAGTTCCTTTATCTACGTTAACGATAGCTTTCTGGTTCTTTATCCATTTCTGCCCTATAATAATGTCAAACCTTCCGATATCCATAATTCGGAACGTCGCCTCTGTAGTGCGACCAGCCAGTGTAGTCCTTAGCGGCACGTAGTGCGTGACGCTTTCCGTGTCTTGTCCGTTGTACGCCGAAATCCGCGTCGGCGACGCCAGTTCCACTGGATAACCGTATCCATTCGTCAGCTTCCGGACCAGTCGGTAGTGGATCGCCGCGCCGATGAGAGCTCCGGTGTCGATAAAAGCTTTTAGCTGAAGCGGTTTGCTCGATCCGTTAAGGGGGTGGACAGTAATTGGAAGGATAATAGCTGTTTCCGTGTTCACTTCTACCGCCGCCGAGAGCGGATCGCTGCAGCTGTTAATGCTTTCTTCTCGTAGCGATTCGCTTCGATTCGGTGCTCTATTGTCAATGCTGGATAGGGGGCCTATCCGTCCAGCTGGTCTTTTCCTATAATTCTTAGCTGCACGCCGCCGTCTACGCTGTCGGTTTCGTTCAGGGCTGGCTCTATAGCTTGTATAGTCTTCCTCGGTGGTTGCTGCGGCTGCGGCTGCCTTATAACACGATAGTCCTGCTTCTGCTTGTCCGATGCTTGGCATCTCGTAGCGATGTGGCCAGGCTTGCTACACGCGAAACAGGTAGGGACGAACGACGAGCGCTGAGACTGATAAGGTGGCTGCTGTAGCGCTCTCCGGAAAGGCGCGGGGGGTCGTGTGGTCTGCGTTATCAGCGGCTTTTGGTTCGATTCGCGTGATTTCGCGTAAGCGCTCAAGTTTCTTGCGGTTACTCTCGCTTGGTGCACGAAGCTCTCAAGGCCTTCGTCTTCCACAGACGCCATAGCGGCGGCCAGCTCAGGACTCAGCTTCTGCCTTAATAGGTGGAGCTGCTTATCTTCCGCCACTCGGGCCCTGATCGCATGTTTTCTGAACAAACCGTAGAATTCCTTAAACGTCTGCCGGTTCTGGTTGATCTTATCCAGCTGCTTACGGGCTGTCTTCTTTCGGAATGGGTCTCCGAAGCGTTAATCTAACGCTTTGATCGCTTCTTCGGCGGTCACCTCTTCTAGGTCCGCCACCAACGAAAAAGCTTCACCTTCTAGTCGCGCCTCTAAATAGGCCAATCTGTCTTCTTCGCTGCTTGATGCGTAATCGCGGTTCATCTTATTCTTGATCTTCTTCTTAAACGCCTCCTACGCTTTAGAGTCTCCGCCACCGAAAACCGGTGGATCCGGTAATAACGTCATCAACGTGCCACCTTAACTGTAGGCCGCCGGTAAGGCGGTCTCTGCTGGTTCTTCTCGGCGCGGCGGCGGCGCTGGCATCGCTGCTTCTATATCAGCTAGTTGATCCTTTAGCGCCTTCAGTTGCGCTGTTCGATTCGCCGCTTGGTTTTCCAGCACATCTATGATGGTCTCGGCCGATTCCCTCTTAGCTCTTACCGTCTCTACTTCCTCTCTTAACTGTCTCTTTTCTTCCAGTGTTCTGAAAAACAGCGTCTTAATAAGGTCTATGCTATCGTAGACCTTTTTTATCCCATTCTCGTTTACATAGTCTTCCAGTTCCTCGATCGTGCAGTCGTAGATCTTCCTATATTCGGCTATTCGTTCCTTGAAGTCAGCGGTCTCTTCTTCTGTAAAGCCGCTAATAATGATCTTATCGTTAATAACACTGGAGCGCCTACTCGCTCTGTTAGTCTTTCTCTTTCTGCGGCGGCCTGTTACGCCGCTCTCTACCGCTGAGAAGTCTTCTATCTTCTCGCGGTGCCTGGGGTTGTTGTTGTTGTTTGTATGTGCGCGTGCGTTATTCGGGTTTCCGGATGGTTCGACGGGCCCTTTCGCGCAGCGCGGGGGGGTTGTAGAGAGTGAGTTCGAGATATAATAATCCGGGCACGCAGATATGATTCAATACGGCCTTTTTGATAACTATATCTCGAACTGAGGAGGGAAAGGAATCTATATAGTGGTGGTGGTCGGCTTTGATGGTGGTGGTGCCAAGGCCCGGCTCGGCCCGGACGGGCCGAGCCGAAATTCCAGGGTCCACCCCATCAATCTGTCCCACCTCTTTCTACCACCGCAACAACAACAAGATCCGACTAAAAGAGGGAGCTACGCTGCTAAGAACCGAGCCCCTAAGACGACTGTCGCCGGCGGAACTGGACCAGGTAGAGGTGTTTGTTCGCGAAAATCTGGCGAAGAAGTTTATAACGCTGAGTTCTGCCGAATATACGTTACCGATTCTTTTCGTAAGGAAACTAGGGGGTAGTATGCGACTCTGCGTAGACTATCGAGGCCTTAACGAGGTTACCAAGAGAGACGTATATCTACTGCCGCTGATAGATAAGATTATACAGCGCGTAGCAAAGGCCAAGTAGTTTAGCAAGCTGGACATCCGCCAAGCGTTCTATCGACTAAGAAACGAGGAAGGGCAAACAGAAGACCTTACGACATTCGCTACGCGTATAGGCAATTTTAAGTGGCTGGTGATGCCTTTTGGACTTACTAACGCGCCGGCGGTGTAGCAACGCTTTATAAACCACTCCTTTATAGACATGTTGGAACAGTTCGTGTCCGTCGACTTAGACGACATCCTTATCTATACCGATAGGACGAGAGAACAGCACACGGACCACATCGAAAAGGTGCTAACTAGGCTCCGCGAGGTCGGATTAAACGCAGACACGAAGAAGAGCGAGTTCTACTAAACCGAGGTCAAATATCTCGGTCTTATTGTAGGAAGAAATGGAATTCGGATGGACCCCTTAAAGGTCGCCGCCGTCGCCGAATGGAAGCAGCCGAAGTCTGGAAATACTACGCAAATCAGAGCGTTTCTCGGCTTCTGCAGCTACTATCGACGGTTTATTAAGGACTTTAGCAAGATAGCGAGACCCCTGAACGAAGCACTAAAAAAAGAGGCCGCCGGCCTATAGAATAAGAGGTGCACGGAAGCCTTTAACCGGCTAAAAGAAGCAGTGGCCTTAGCGCCGGTTCTGGCACACTTCCAGCCGGAAAAGACAATCTATGTAGAAACGGACGCTTCC
The DNA here is from genome assembly GCA_016165855.1 of Pseudocercospora ulei. Lineage (NCBI taxonomy): Eukaryota > Fungi > Ascomycota > Dothideomycetes > Mycosphaerellales > Mycosphaerellaceae > Pseudocercospora > Pseudocercospora ulei. The sequence continues at coordinate 4,817,548 of JACWNB010000002.1, read as the reverse complement.
GACACAGTAACGGCAGGGGTCCTTTCTTAATACGTAGACGATGAAACCCTTTATCTAGTAGCTTTCTTTAGCAAGTCTATAACGGAGGCCGAACAGAACTACGCAATCTACGATAAAGAACTGCTAGCTATTATACAGGCGTTCGAGGAGTGGAAGCCAGAACTTATAGCTAGAAAGAGCACGGTCCAGGTCCTTACGGACCACCAGTCGCTGACCTACTTTATAAAGACGCAGAAGCTCTTACGACGTTAAGCGCAGTAGGCTGCCTACTTATCCAGGTTCGATTTCAAGATTAGTTATCGACTAGGGGCTCAAAACGGAAAGGCTAATGCGCTAACGAGAAGAGAAGGAAAGACTAGCCGCGCGAAAGAAGATCCGAACATGTTCGAGAAGGTGTTGACCGAGCGGATAGTAGACGCAGAGGTGTTGAAAGAGGTAGGGGTCTGCGCAGTAGAACCGGCCCCTAAGGAAAAGATTCTCTACGAAAAGGTAGAGCAGCTTAACTAGCAACAGAAACTCGGCAAAACCGGTTCAGGGAAGCTAATAGTCCCAGAAGAACTAATTACTAAGGTCGTCCAACTGGTCCATAGCTCTAAGGACGTTGGTTACGCCAGCTCGAAGAAGACAATAGAAGCCGTAAGGACGATCTACTGGTTTCCGCGGATCTACGAACAGATCCACCGATTTATCGCTAATTGCTACGTATGCCGAGCCGCGAAGCTACGTTACGGTCTTCCGGCCGGTCTGCTAAAGCCACTTCCGATCCCTGAGAAACCGTAGGAACACATTACGATAGACTTCGTAACCGGCCTGCCGGACTCCGATAGATATAACGCTACGCTAAACGTAGTGGACCGACTAAGCAAGGAACGCTACTTTATCCCCTACCGAGCGAGAGACGAAGGAACTACTGCAGAAGAGACCGCACGGATGTTAATTCAACACGTGTAGAAGCACTATAGCCTGCTGGACACTATTACTACGGATAGGGGTCCTTAATTCACTGCCGACGTATAGAAAGCTATTAATCAAGCTCTCGGAATTAGTAGAAAGCTCAGCACAGCAGCTTACCCTTAGACCGATAGTCAGTCTAAAGTGGCCAATCGCAAGACAGAGCGATATTTGCGAACTTTCTGCAGCTATTATCAAGAAAAGTAGGTCGAGGTGTTGCCAATAGCTGAATTCTGCGCGAACTCAATACATTTAGAAGCAACGTCGCTGGCGCCGTTCGAGATAACCTACAGTTATCTTCCGAGGCTAAGCTTCCATCCGCCAAGCGACGCCGGCTCGCTGGAGCTTTCTACTACTACTACGTCGTTAAAGAGGGTCGCCGCCGCAGTGGCGGAAGCGCTCCGATCTTAGATGGAAGAAGCGATCAAAGTAGCGAAAGAAGCAATGGAATCGACTTAGAAGAAGATAGTGACTCGAGCTAATAAGAAGCCGTCACTAATAGAATTCAAGCAAGGCCAAAAGATATAGCTTAATACGCGAAACCTAAGGCTAAAAGGCAACGCCAAGCTTAATCCGCGCTACGTAGGTCCGTTTACGATAATAGAAAAGAGGTCGCCGGTGACCTATCGGCTCCAGCTACCGAAATCGTTCTGGATCCACGATGTCTTCTATTCGGACCTGTTAAGCTTAGACCCTAAAGACGGCCTGCCGGAACAGGGGTTCGCCGAACCCCTGCTAATCGAGATAGACGATAAGGAAGAATAGAAGGTAGAAGACGTAATAGACGTAAAGAAGACGAGGGGGTCCATTAAAGCGAGGATCTCGTAGAAGGGGTAGCTAGAAGACTACGAATAGTATCCGATCGAGAACCTGCGGAACTCAGCGGAGCTACTAAGAGAGTTTTATGTCCGAAATCCGACGAAACCAAAGCCTAAGTGGCTCCGAGGTTAATAATTCGGAAAGAAGAAAGCCGCGTCCGCTCTATCGGCGCAGAGGCTAAAGAAAACGATTGTAACGGTCGCCTTAGGGAGGTCTTCAACGCGGCCACTACCTACCGCTAGTTTGGCAGGCAGCTCGCCGACGCCGTAGCGTGCTAGCGCCGCCGACCCCGTAGTAGGTAAAGGCTTTAGTAGAAGAAAAAGAAGAAGAGAAACGCCGCTGCGGAAGGATCTATATAGACCCTAAGGCAGTGCACGGACCGGCTAAGCCGCAGCTTAGAAGACCGCAGATTAGATCAGATAGCGTCGATTACATAAACGCCAAGTAAAGGACTTCAGACGCTAACGACGTAAGAAATTAAAGAAGCGATAAAGAGAACGTTGTTTTTGATAGAAGACAGAAGAGGTAACATTACTATTAGAGGGGATCTTCGAGAAGGAGACGACGAAGCTTAAAAAAAAAGGTAGAGATTTTCGGATAGATAGGGTAACTAAGCGGTCGAGGGCGACCACTAGTAAGGGAGGGGGGTAGTGTTACAGCGGCAGAAAGGGGTGGGACTAGATAATAGGGTGGACCCTTGGAATTTCGGCTTGGCCCTTCCAGGCCGAGCCGGGCCTTGGCACCACTACTACGAAAGCCCACTACTACTACTACATAGGTTCCTTTCCCTCCTCAGTTTGAGATATAGTTATCAAAACAGCCGTATTATACCTTATCTGCGCGCTCGGATTACGGACTACATTGCTAGAAGAAGAAGGAAGCATTAACACTTATAATAACCCACTCTCGGGCACGGACACCGCTATTATCCTTCTAATTACGATCTACCCTTAGGAGGGCTCGCGCTAGCCTCTTTAGTTAAAAGCTTTTATCGACATAGGAGCTCTTATTAGTGCAGCATTCTACTACCGACTAGTTCGGAAACTAACAAAGGGATATAGTTATCTAGTAGAGCTAGCGTCGCCGATGCGAATTTCGGTATACAATAGACAAGACACAGAGAGCGTTACACAATACGTGCCGCTAAAGACCACCCTAGCTAGCCGCACTACAGAAGCGACGTTCCGAATTATAGACATTGGACGGTTTAACATTATTATAGGGCAGAGATAGATAAAGAACCAGAAAGCTGTTATTAACGTAGATAAAGGCACAGTCGGGCTTATAACCTAGCAGAACGGTACTGCTGCTGCTGCCGATTTGGTTACCGTCGTCGCCTTAAAACTGAACGTTACGACTACCGACACGACTCTGGCCGACCGTTCTTTGCCCCTAGACACTATCGGAATAATAAGCTCTAAAGCCCTATTAATCCTTGCGAAGTCGCTAGAGAATAAGATCTACGCTATCTCGATAAAAGACATCGAAGATCACTAAAAGATAATAGCGGAAGAAGAAGTAAACCCGCTAGAGGTGTTACCGAAAGAACTCTATAGCTACGCTAACGTGTTCTCGAAAGCTAACTCCAACCTCCTGCCGCTCTACCAACTAGAATACGATAACAAGATCCGTCTAAAAGAAGGAGCTCCGCTGCCGAGGACTGAGCCCCTAAGGCGATTATCGCTAGTAGAGCTAGACTAAGTAGAAGTGTTTGTTCGAGAAAACCTAGCGAAGAAGTTTATTACACCGAGTTTCGCTAAGTATACGTCGCTAATCCTTTTCGTCTAGAAACCCGGAGGCGGCCTCTGGTTTTGCGTAGACTACCGAGGCCTTTATAAGGTTACTTAGAGGGATGTATACCTGCTGCCGCTAATCGACGGAAGACCTTACTACCTTTGCTATGTATATAGGCAGCTTTAAGTAGCTATTTATACCTTTCGGACTTACTAACGTGCCAATCGTATAGCAACGCTTTATAAAATACACCTTTATAGACATGTCAGAGCAGTTTGTATCTATTTACCTAGAAGATATCCTTATCTATACCAATAGAACAAAAGAACAGTATACAGACTACATCGTGCAAGTGCTAACTAGGCTCCGAGAGGTCGGATTAAATGCGGATACGAAGAAGAGCGAGTTCTATCGGACCAAAGTCAAATATCTCGGTTTTATTGTCGGAAGAGAAGGCATTCGGATAGACTCCTTAAAGGTCGCCGCTATAGCAGAATGGAAGTAGCCGAAGTCCGGAAACACTACCTAAATAAGAGCTTTTCTTAGGTTCTACAGTTACTATCGCCGCTTTATTAAGGACTTTAGGAAAAAAGCAAGACCCCTAAACGAGGCATTAAAGAAGGAGGCAGCTAGCCTATAGAACGAGAGGTGCACAGAGGCTTTTAACTAGCTAAAAGAAGCAGTAGCCTCGGCGCTAGTGCTAGTGCACTTCCGGCTAGAAAAGACAATCTACCTAGAAACGGACGCTTCTAATATAGTAACGGCAGGGGTTCTTTCTTAATACAATAACGACAGCGAGACTCTCTATCTAGTAGGCTTCTTTAGCGAGTCTATAAATAAGGCTAAGCGGAACTACGCTATCTACACTAAGGAGCTGTTAGCTATTGTCTAGGCTTTCGAGAAGTAGAAGCTAGAGCTTATAGCTAGAAAGAGCACTGTAAAGGGCTCAAGAATCTTAGTTTAGAAACTTAAGGTTAGGTATCTATATAAAGGAACTAATAGGCAGTTCCTTCGTTGTCTGCTGCTATGCAATTTGTACCTACGAAGCTAAGCTAGCAATTTCCCTCTATGCAGGGATGCAGGGTTTACACTCTGTATAGAGGATCGGAAGTTCTCCCTCTATACAGTAGTACAGAGTTTTCCCTCTGTTTAGAGGGGCAGCAGTTCCCCTCTATACAGGGCTATAGGGTTCTTCCTCTGTATAGGAGTAGGGTCCTGTCGGTAATTCCGTACAGAGGGTAGGGTTGTGCTAGCGCCGCTAAGTCGCAGTCCTTAGGGCGACGGCTAGCTTAGGTCGGGTCTAGGACCTAGGCTAGGCGGCGCCCCCTAACAATACCCCCCCTCTCCCTTCTCGTAGTGCCCTTTTTCGTACAGTAGTGTGCTGTACACCCTTAGCTCTTAGTGTTCCTTTGCTAGGTCGCGACTTCCTATTTTCGTCCGGCCGTCTATGTAATCGTTGCTCGTCGCCTACTAGGTCGTAGTTGCCTCCTTGTCTTTTTACCTAGTTGTAGCAGCTGCCCTAGTTGCTATTGCTTCCTATAGCAGACAGCTACTACCTAAATTCCAAGCCTCTCCCTTCTCTTTCCCTCCCCCTTTTCTTTCTATTCTCTGCCTGCCTCCCCCCTTCTACGCCGTCTACTGTCTACTACTATCTACTGTCTACACCTACTGTCTACTATCTACTATCCAACGTTTACTCTGGCTCTACTATTAGCTACTACCTGTTACTACTAGTTATTACTACCTCTAGCTACTACTAGTCTCTACTACCTACTAGCTACTATTATGCCGTCCGCCCTGTCTGGCCGTGCTCGCTGTAGCTCCCTCGTAGTCGCTGGCTCCTCCTCGTCCGCTCGTCCAGCTAGGGTCCCCTCCTATTTCTGCCTCTAGCAGTAGAATCCTCGATTTGATTAACAGCTTCGCTTCTAGTTCGTACAGATTCCCGTCCTCTATACAGTCTAAGCTAACGTCTTAAGTGCTACACTAACGAGCAGTAGGACGCGGCCGAGCTGCCCTACTACGCCTTCTAGTGTAACCCCGCCTAGGTTATACCTTAGCAGGTAGCTACAGCCTGTATATCGTACGTTAACGCCCTCCTTATCGCTATCTAGGGCTAGCCCTATGCTCCCTGCCCCAACTCCCCCTAGCCCTTACTTAGCCTATACCGCCTCCTAGGCTTCTAGACTAGTGTGTGTGCCTCGTGCAAGTGGAAGGATAGCGCCCTCTACTGCCCCTACTGCCGTCTAGAAGAGGCGCGTAGGGGTAGGGGGTTGCCTCTGCTCCCTAGGGCTAGCCTAGGTAGGGGTCCTGCCAGGCGGGAGGTAATTAAGATTTCAGATAGGGAGTCGGCTGCTCTAGTCCTACAGGGTAGTGGCCAGTGAGCTACTTCCCCCCCTCCCCCCTAGGTAGTGTAAAAAATTTCGGACAGTTCTGCTCTTAACTCCCCTTATTTCTACTTTCCTTCCTACCTATTTCCTAGCTGTCCCCTTCCTTCTGCCCTTTTCCTGTACGATGTCGTACGGCGTAGTGTCGGTAGGGTTCTATAGTGTCCTACGTCGTAATTCTCAATCCTTTAACAATCTAAGTTGCTAGCGGCTACCCTATCCTTAGGGTAGATCGTGCCCCTTTTCGCTGTAAAGCACAGCGTTACTTGTTGCAGCAGTGGAAAGAGGTAGGACAGATTGATAGAGTGGACCCTGGAATTTCGGCTCGGCCCGCACGGGCCGATCCGGGCTGTTAGGGGCACGCTGGGCTGTTAGGGGCGCGCCGTCCGGCCTAGGCCCTAAACCCGACCTAAGCCGAACGTTGCCCTAAGGACTGCGACTTAGCAGCGCTAGCACGACTCTACCCTCTGTACGGAACCACCGACAGGACCCTACTCCCGTACGAAGGGAGAACACTACGGTCCTGCGCAAAGGGGAGCTACCGCCCCTCTAAATAGGGGAAGGTAAACTATGCACTACTGTACAGAGGAGGTAACTCCCGACCCTCTGTACGAAGGGTAAACCTGGCACCCCTGCACAAAGGGGGAAATTGCTGGCTTGGCTTCGTAGGTACAAATCGTACGGCAGCAGACGACGAAGGAACTGCCTATTAGTTCCTTTATATAGATACCTAACCTCAAGTTTCTAAATTAAGATTCTTAAGCCCCTTACGTTAGGAACTAATCTTACTGTCGGTAACTGCGGTAATAGAACAAAGATAGACGGCGACATCCCTATAGAACCTACGGCTATAGAGGGACATATACACTGCGTATACAAGGAGCTGCTGGAAAGCAAGAGGCAGCTTGAACAACAAGTAAACTACTAGGCTGCGATAATTTCCTAACAAGAACAGGAGCTACGACAGCTTAGGGCGTCCGATCGCGATCCGACCCCTACGACGACGACGAACACTATAACCTACACCCCGACCCCTAAGAGCAAACTCCCCGACGTCTCTACGTACGATAGTAAGGCTCCGGCTAAGTACCCCTCCTAGGCGGCTTAGATGCGCTCTAAGCTCCTAGTAGACTTAGGAGCATACCCGACCGAGCTAGACAAGGTAGTCTACCTCTTTAGGAGGTTAAAGGGCAGGGCAGTAGCACGAATTCTGCCGTACTACGAGACGGCCATCGCCAACCTGGCGATAGCTACGACGAGGATGCTCTAGGCAGCTCTGGACAAGAGCTACAAGGACCTAGACTGCGAGAGCCGAGCACTCCTATAGGTTAATACAATAAAACAAGGACGCAAGACCGTACGAGAATTCCTCGCAGAATTTGACCAGACTTTGGCAGAAGCAGGGGGTCTCCAATAGGAGGACAGGATAAAGATTACCTCTTTAGAGGTAGGCCTCTCTAAGGAGATTATAACGGGGCTAGTAGGTGTAATGCGGCCAGCTACGTATAAGGAATTCTGCGACCTTCTTAGGATAGTCGACGACCAGCAACGTAGGCTAGGACGGATAGGCCGTGCTTAGGAGATAAGACAACCCCCCTAGCGACAGATAGACGCTATAGACTAGGAACCGACGACGACGAGGGTAGCAGCAGCAGCTACTGTACGGCTAAGGGCCGCTACCAAAAAGGCGCAATAGGTAGATACGGCTACCCTTAACAAGAGGCGAGCAGAAGGGAGCTGCTACCGGTATAGCAAGATAGGCTATACCGTACGGAATTGCGGGCTTCTGCTAGCAGAGAGACCTAGGGGACGGCCGACTACTGCGAGGGTAGCAAGTGCAGCGCCTTAACAAGAAGATCAGGTGTCCTACTTAGACGACGACGAGTCGGGAAAAGAGTAGCCTCTAAGCGAAGACTCTGCTAGAGGCAGGCGCAAGATAGACTGCTAAATCAAAGCGTTACTTAGCTATCTTTTAAGAGCAATTACATAACGACGACGCTGTTTATCGTACAGCCGACGTTAAACGGGTCCGCAACAGCGCAGACATTAATTAACACAGGATGTTTGGTGTATAGAGTGATTAGCGAGGACTTCGTACAGAGACATTGGATTAAGACGACCCCTACAGTACCTGTACGTATGCTGGGCATTACCGGGCGAGGACCGGACATTACCTATATAGTAAAAGTAACAATAGAGGTACAGGGACACTACGAGCGAGACTTATACCTCTATGTTGTACAGGATAAGTTAGGGTATAACCTAATACTAGGAAAGCCTTAGATAGAGCGCTAGAGGGGCAAGCTGGATGTCGGACGAGGACGGCTGTACCTAGCAGTAACGAAGCGGAGGATCCGGGACCAGGGGAGGTCCCTACAAGGTAGCAATACTAAGGCCGAAATTAACACAGCAACGGCGGACATCGAGAAGGCATTAGCACCTAAGGAGGCGACAAACCCCTATACGAAGCTCCTAAGAGAGTATGTTAGGTACCTGGACCTCTTTAAACCAAAGTCGGCCTCGAAGCTGCTGCTACACCGAGGGGAAGGGATTGATTATAACATCTAGCTAGAACCCTGTCTGGATAGGGGCCTGCCGGAGGTACTGTACGGACCGCTATAGGGAATGTCCTCTAGAGAACTCTTAGTACTGCGCAAGACGCTAGACGACCTGCTTGCTAAAGGGTTTATTCAGGCTAGTACGTCGTCTGCAGGAGCTCTAGTGCTGTTTATCTATAAGGAGGGGAAGGCCGGATTGCGTTTCTGCGTAGACTACAGGGGCATTAACGCGATTACTAAGAAGGACCGGTACCCCCTACCCCTTATTAAGGAGACCCTCGGGCGGATTAGCAAGGCGAAGTGGTTCACTAAGCTTAACGTAGTCTCGGCCTTCTACAAGATACAGATTAAGGAAGGCTGTAAATAGATAACGGCCTTCTGTACAAGATACGGCCTTTTTAAGTGGCTTGTTACCCCCTTCGGCCTTGCCAATGCACTGGCAACCTTCTAAAGGTACATTAACAAGTCCCTATAAGGGTTACTAGACGACATCTGCTCGGCATACCTCGACGACACCCTGGTTTTTACAGACAGCACCTACGCAGATTACGTACAAGATGTTAAGAAGGTGCTGGACCGACTGCAGCGGGCAGGCTTGTACCTCGACATCGACAAGTGCGAATTCAGCGTCTAACGTACGAAATACCTGGGTTTTATTATCGAGGCAGGGAAAGGCATTAGTATAGACAGGAAGAAGATTAATGCTATTAAGCAATAGAAGCTACCTACGAACGTTAAGGGCGTATAGGAATTTCTTGGGTTTGCCAACTTCTACCGCTAGTTTATACAGAGCTACTTAGAGGTCGTACGCCCTCTAGTTAAACTAACGCACAAAGACAAGCAGTTCAAATAGACGGACGAATGTAATAGGAGCTTTGACAAGCTAAAGGAGCTCTTTACTACAGGACCAACGCTCGCCGCCTTCGACCCAGAGCGTACGACAATACTGGAAACTGACTCCTTAGGGTACTGCATTAGGGGTATCCTATTACAGGTAGGCTCGGACGGACTCCTACACCTATACGCGTATTTCTCTAAGAAGAACTCCCTAGCTAAGTGCAACTACCCTATCTACGACAAAGAGTTGCTAGCAGTCGTACAGTGTTGCGAAGCCTAGGATAGAGAACTCTGTTCGGTGCCTAAGTTCCTCGCCCTAATAGACTACAAGAACCTAGAATACTTCACTTAACTCCGGAAGCTGTCCGAGAGGCACGTACAATAGGCAATGTACCTAAGCCGGTTTAACATAAGAGTCTAGTACTGTAAGGGTAAGGATAACAGCAGGGCCGATGCACTGTCTAGATAGGACCAGGATATGCTAACGACGTACGAAGACGACCGGCTAAAGTTACGAACATTCCAGATGTTTAAGGGGGAGCCGGACGGGGAGACTATCCGCCTAGTAGCAATATACCTATAGGAACCCTAACTGCAAGCATAGGAAGAGGCAGTAGAAAAGGACGAGGTATACTAAGGGGCCCGTACGGCGATCTAGGGAGGGCAACGGAAGCTCCTAGCCGAGCTCTATCTTAAGGTGTCGACAGCCGAGTGTTTAGTAGATAAGGAGAACAACCTAAGGTTTAGGAATCGGATATAGGTCCTGGCGGACGAGAAGCTCTGTACGAGCTTAATACAACAGGCGCATAACTCTATAGCTACTAGGCACCTAGGGCGCGAGGAGACGTACAGCATTATCGCCCAGGACTACTACTAGCCGGCGATAGCAAAGGACATTCGCAGGTTCGTACAGAACTGCGATGTATGCAGACGAATAAAGCCCTAGCGCGAGCTAAAGCATAGGCTGCTGAAGCCCCTGCCGATACTGGACCGGCCCTAGCAAGATCTAACAGTAGACTTTATTACAGACCTCCCTAAGAGCAATAGACGGCGAAACATTATAGTAGTTACGGACAAGTTAACGAAGGGGGTAATACTAGAGGGAATAGACTCTATTATAGCTAAGGACACTGCCTAGGCCTTTATACGGACGATGTTCAGCAAGCACAGTTTCCCTAGGTCAATCGTATTAGACTAGGGGACACAGTTTACAAGCTAGCTCTAGGCAAGGATCTGCCAGTTGCTAAAGGTAGAACGTCCTCTGTCAACCGCATAGCACCTACAAACAGACGGGGCGACGGAGAGGGTCAATTTAACTTTGGAAGCGTACCTCCGAGCGTACGTAGACTATAACCAGACGAACTGGAACCGACTCCTCCCTATAGCGGAGCTGGCTATTAATAGCTGTACGGCCGATGCTACAGGACTGTCCCCCTTCTTTACAACCTATAGATACGACCACTCCCCGCTCCTACTGACCCCGAGTAGTAACACCCCGCGCCCTGTACGATCCCTAATCTAGCAAGGAGAGGCCATCGTACAGACAATTACGAACGCCTACTAATAGGCAAAGGCAAGCCTGGCTATAGCCTAGCAGAATGCAGAAGAGCAGGCCAATAAGGGACGACAAGCTGCACTAAGGTACGAGGCAGGGGATTAGGTCTAGCTAAACTAGCGGAACATCCGTACGGACCGGCTGAGCAAGAAGCTAGATTAGAGGAACAGGAAGTTTACGGTAATCCGGCCGGTAGGGACATATACTGTATAACTAAACACTCCCCTAGGGATTTACCTAGTCTTTTACATAGACCTCGTACGACCGGCAAACACGGACCCCCTGCTGCACTAGACGACTAACGACGCGCGCCTACCTGCAACTATAACTAAGGGCCAGGAAGAGTATAAAGTAGAGGGGATCCTTAAGAGTCAAAGGAGGCGAGGGAAGACAGAGTACTTAGTAAAATAGAGAGGATAGGCAGAGCCTACATAGGAACCGTACGAGGCTCTGCAAGACACAACCGCACTAGACAGGTAGGAGGAGAATCATCCCCCTGCCCAGTTACAGTAACACTACGCTATACGACAGAAGGAGGCACGATCCGCCCTAAGGATAGGGTAGCTGCAGGCAGACCAGGGTTGTTAAAGGATCGAGCATTACGACGTAGGACACTATAGGGCCCTGCTAACACGACATCGTACGACACTATACGAAATAAAGGCTAGAAGAAAGGAACAGCTAAGGGACGAATAGGAGGGGAAGTAGAAACGGAAGGAGTTAAAAGAAAACTGTCCGAAATTCCTTATACTACCTAGGGGGGGGGGGGTAGTTCACTAGCTACCCCCCCCGGGGGGGAACTAGAACTATCTACTTATTATCTGTAACCTCCACTACCTCGGGCCTGGCCAGGCCCCTGCCCCTACTAGAACTAGCCCTAGGAAGCGGAGGCACCCCCCTACCCCTACGTGCCTCCCCCGGACAGCGGAAGGGGCAGTAGAAGGAGCTATCCTTCTACTTACACGAGGCACACACCCTAGCCTAGAAGCCTAGGAGGCGGTACAGGCCAAGTATAGGCTAGGGGGAGTTAGGGCAGGGGGCACAGAGCTAGCCCTAGGTAGCGATAAGGAGGGCATTAACGTACAACAGCCAGGCTGTGCCTACCCGCTCGGGTATAACCTAGACAGGGTTATACTAGAAGGCGTAGAAGGGGAGCCTAGCCGCATCCCGCTGCTCGCAGGTGTAGCACCTAAGACGTTAGCCCAGACTGTACAGAAGACGGGATTCCGTACGAACTGGAAGAGTAGCTGCTAGTTAAGTTAAGGGTCCTACTCCTAGAGGACGAAGTAGGGTAGGACCCTAGCTAGACGAGGGGAGGAGCCGGAGCTAGCAACTACAAGGGAGCTATTAGACAGGGCAGACGACATAGTGGATAGTAGCTAGTAGTAGTTAGTAGTTAGTAGCTAGTAGTAATAGTAGATAGTAGATAGTAGACGGTAGTAGATAGACGGTAGACGGTAGACAGTATAAGGGGAGGAAAAGAAGGGAGAAGGCTAGAGCCAACTGCCTGCTATAAGGGAAATAGCAAACAAGGCAGCTGCTACAAACAGGTGAAATAGCAAGAGGCAACTATAACCTAAGGGAAGTAGTAAGGGGCGACGACTTAGACGACCGGACGGAATAGGAAGCTGCAACCCGCTAAAGAAACAACGGGAGCTAGTTGATTTAGGCGCGACGCTGTACGGAAGAAACACTACGAGAAGGGAAGGGGGGGGTATTGTTAGGGGCGCGCCGTCCGGCCTAGGCCCTAAACCCGACCTAAGCTAAACGTCGCCCTAAGGACTGCGACTTAGCGGCGCTAGCACGACCCCACCCTCCGTACGGAACCACTAACAGGACCCCACTCCTGTACGAAGGGAGAACACTACAGTCCTGCGCAAAGGGGAGCTACCGCCCCTCTAAATAGGGAGGGGTAAACTATACACTACTGTATAGAGGAGGTAACTCCCGACCCTCCGTACGAAGGGTGAACCTGGCACCCCTGCACAAAGGGGGAAATTGCTGGCTTGGCTTCGTAGGTACAAATCGTACGGCAGCAGACGACGAAGGAACTGCCTATTAGTTCCTTTATATAGATACCCAACCTTAAGTTTCTAAATCAAGATTCTTAAGCCCCTTATACGGGCCTTGGCACTACTACCACGAAAGCCCTCTACCACCACTATATAGATTCCTTTCCCCCCTCAGTTCGTAAGATAGTCTTTAAAAAAAGGCTGTATTGAATCATATCTGCGTGCCCAGATCATTATCTTACGAACTCACTCTCTACACCAATCCCGCACTGCGCGAAAGGGCCCGTCGAACTATCCGGAAACCCGAATAACGCACGCGCACTACACTATACAAACCAACAACAACACCCAAGGCACTGTAAGAAGATAGAAGGCTTCTTAGCGGTAGAGAGCGGCGTTACAGGCTGCAGCAGAAGCAGAAAAGGAAAGACTAACAGAGCGAGTAGGCGCTTAAGCGTCATTGACGATAAGATCGTTATTAGCGGTTTTACAGCGGAAGAGACCGCTAAGTTCAAGGAACGAATAGCTAAGTATAGGAAGATCCACGACTGCACGATCGAGGAACTGGAAGACTATGTAAACGAGAACGGGATAGGAAAGGTCTACGATAGTATAGACCTTATTAAGACGCTGTTTTTCAGAACGCTAGAAGAAAACAGACAACTAAGAGAAGAAACTAAAGCGGTAAGGGCCGAGAAGGAATCGGCGGAAACGATTATCGACGTGTTAGAAAACCAGGCGGCGAATCGAATAGTGCAGTTAAAGGCGCTAAAGAATCAACTAACCGATATAGAAGCAGCGAAGTCGTCGCTGCCACCGCGTCGAGAAACCCACGAGGAGACCGCCTTACCAGCGGCCTATAGTCAAGGTAGCACTACGATAACGCCACTGCCGGACCTACCTGCTTTCGGTAGCGGAGACCCTAAAGCGTAGGAGGCATTTAAGAAGAAGATCAAGAACAAGATAAGCTGCGATTACGTATCGAGCAGCGAAGAGGATAGATTAGCGTACCTAGAATCGCGATTAGAAGGTAAAGCTTTTTCGCTAGTGGCCGACCTAGAAGAAGTAACAGCCGACGACGCTATTAAAGCGCTGGACCAGCGTTTCGGAGACCCCTTCCGGAAGAAGACGGTCTGTAAGCAGCTGGACAAGATTAACTAGAACCGGCAGACGTTCGAAGAGTTCTACGGACTGTTTAGGAAATATGCTATTAGAGCGAGAGTGGCAGAGGATAAGCAGCTCCACCTATTAAGGCAGAAGCTGAACCCTAAACTGGCCGCAGCTATAGCGTCTGTAGAAGACGAAGACCTTTAGAGCTTCGTGCATCAAGCGAGAGTTACCGCTAGAAACTTGAACGCGTACAGAAAACTGACGATACGTAAACTGATTTAGAAGCCGTTAGCGCAGCCGACAAGAGCCCCTGCGCCCTTTCGACGAACCCCCTAGCAGTCGCTATATTCACTACGATCGGCGTTCGTCCCTACCTGCTACACGTGCAGAAAGCCTAGCTACATCGCTACGAGATGCCAAGCAACAGCCTAGCAGAAACAGGAGTATCGTGTTATAAAGCAGCAGCAGCCGCAGCCGCCGAGAAAGACTATTCAAGCCATCGAATCGGCGCCGAACGACACTGACAGCGTAGACGGCGGGGTTCAGTTAAGAATTGGAGGAAAAGACCAGCTAGATGGATAGGCCCCCTATCCAGCGTAAAGAACAGGGCACCCCTGCGAAAGGCACCGCACCGGAGCGAATCGGCACGAGAAGAAAGCATCAACAGCTGCAGCGATCCGCTCTCGGCAGCTGTGGAAGTGAATACGGAAACGGCTATTATCCTTCCTATTACGATCTACCCTGTTAAGAAGTTAAGCCAAACCCTCCAACTGAAAGCTTTTATTAACACCGGAGCTCTTATTGGCGCGGCGATCCACTACTGGCTGGTTTAGAAGCTAATAAATGGATACGGTTATTTAGTGGAACTGGCGTCGCCGACGCGGATTTCGGCATATAACAGACAAGACACGGAAAGCGTTACGCACTACGTGCCGCTAAAGACTACCTTAGCTGGTCGCACTACGGAAGCGACGTTCCGAATCATAGATATCGGAAGATTTGACATTATTATAGGGCAGAAATGGATAAAGAACCAGAAAGCTATTATTAACGTAGACGAAGGCACGATAGGGTTCAAAACCCTGGGCAACGCCACCGCCACCACCGAGCCAAAAGCTACGGAGTCCGCCAAAGAGGCTCCGTCCGATCGTTCCGAACCCCTAGTTACAGTCGGAATAATAAGTTCAGAAGCTATAACGACCCTCGCGAAGTCGCCGGACACTAAGATCTACGCTATCTTAATAAAAGACATCGAAAACTATCAGAAGATAATGGCGGAAGAAGAGGTAGATCCACTGGAGGTGCTGCCAAACGAGCTCTATAGTTACGCTAACGTCTTCTTAAAAGCCGACTCTAACCTATTGCCGCTCTATCGACCAGAATATAACAACAAGATCCGACTGAAAGAGGGAGCTACGCTGCCAAGAACCGAGCCCCTAAGACGGCTGTCGCTGGCGGAACTGGACTAAGTAGAGGTGTTCGTTCGCGAAAATCTGGCGAAGAAGTTTATTACGCCGAGTTCTGCCGAGTACGCGTTACCGATTCTTTTTATAAGGAAACCAGGGGGTGGCCTGCGACTCTGCGTAGACTATCGAGGTCTTAATAAGGTCACTAAGAGAGATGTGTATCCGCTACCTCTAATCGATGAAACTATACAACGAGTGGCTAAGGCTAAGTGGTTTAGCGAGCTGGATATTCGCCAAGCATTCTATCGATTAAGGAACGAAGAAGGACAGACGGAAGACCTTACGACATTCGCTACGCGCATAGGCAATTTCAAGTAGCTAGTAATGCCTTTCGGACTTACCAACGCGCCGGCAGTGTGGCAACGCTTTATAAACTACACTTTTATAGACATGCTAGAGCGGTTCGTGTCTATCTACTTGGACGACATCCTTATCTACACCGATAGAACGAGAGAGCAACACACGGACCACATTAAGAGAGTGTTGAAGAGGCTCTGCGAGGTCGGATTAAACGCGGACACGAAGAAGAGCGAGTTCTATTAAACCGAGGTCAAATACCTCGGTCTTATCGTCAGAAGAGATAGAATTCGTATAGATCCCTTAAAGGTCGCCGCCGTCGCCGAGTGGAAGCAGCCGAAATCCGGAAACACTGCGCAAATCAGAGCGTTTCTCGGCTTCTGCAGCTACTACCGACGGTTTATTAAGGACTTCAGCAAGATAGCGAGACCCCTAAACGAGGCGCTAAAGAAAGAGACCGCCGGCTTATAGAATAAGAGGTGCACGGAAGCCTTTAACTAGCTAAAAGAAGCAGTGGCCTCTGCGCCAGTTCTGGCACACTTCCGGCCAGAAAAGACGATCTATATAGAAACGGACGCTTCCGACACAGTAACGGCAGGGGTTCTTTCTCAATATAGTGACGACGAAACCCTCCATCCAGTCGCTTTCTTTAGCAAGTTAATAAGCGAGGCCGAACGGAACTACGCGATCTACGATAAAGAACTGCTGGCCATTATTTAGGCCTTCGAGGAGTGGAAACCGGAGCTTATAGCTGGAAAGAGCACGGTCCAGGTCCTTACGGACCACTAGTCGCTAACCTACTTTATAAAGACGCAGAAGCTCTTACGCCGCCAAGCTCGGTAGGCCGCCTACTTATCAGGATTCGACTTCAAGATTACATATCGACCGGGGGCTCAAAACGGAAAGGCGGACGCGCTGACGCGAAGAGAAGGAAAAACAAGCTGCGCGAAAGAAGATCCGAACATGTTCCAGAAGGTGTTGACCGAGCGGATAGTAGACGCAGAGGTGTTAAAAGAGGTAGGGGTCTGTGCGGTAGAGCCGGCCCCTAAAGAAGAGACGCTCTACGAGAAGGTAAAGCAGCTTAACCAGCAACAGAAACTCGGCAAAACCGGTTCAGGGAAGCTAATAGTTCCAGAAGAACTAATTACGGAGGTCATCCAGCTGGTCCATAGCTCTATAGACGTTGGTTACGCCGGCTTAAAGAAGACAATAGAAGCTATAAGGACAGTCTACTGGTTTCCGCGGATCTATAAACGGATCCATCGATTTATCGCCAAATGCTACGTATGCAGAGCCGCGAAGCTACGTTACGGCCTTCCGGCAGGCTTATTCAAGCTACTGCCGATCCCCAAGAAACTATAGCAGCACATTACGATAGATTTCGTAACCGGCCTGCCGGATTCCGATAGATACGACGCTACGCTGAACGTAGTGGACCGATTGAGCAAAGAACGCTACTTTATCCCCTGTCGAGCGAGAGACGAAGGAACTACTGCAGAAGAAACAGCGAGAATGCTGATTAAGCACGTATGGAAGCACTATAGGCTGCCGGACACTATTACTACGGATAGGGGTCCTCAATTCGCCGCAGACGTATAGAAGGCTATTAATCGAAAGCTCGGAATCTGTAGAAAGCTTAGCACAGCCGCTTACTCTCAGACCGATGGCCAATCAGAAGTGGCCAACTGTAAGATAGAGAAATATCTACGGATCTTCTGCAGTCACTATTAAGAAAAGTGGGTAGAGGTGCTGCCAATAGCCGAATTCTGTGCCAATTCAGCACGGTTAGAAGCGACGTCGCTGGCGCCGTTCGAGATAACATACA